>OX637534.1:90881223-92164557 GCA_951800035.1 Linnaemya tessellans
CCATTCAACCAAAAATGCGCCTCATCACTGAAGAGAATTTTGCGGTAAAAAAGCGGATAAAGATTTTTAATTGTTTACACTGTTTTTGAAAATAAATTTCCACGATTTGGAAGCGTTGTTCTGGAGTTAACCTGTTCATGATGATTCGCCAAAGAATACTGAGTAGAGACGTCACTTTAAACTGTCAAAACAGCTGTCAGACAACAGAGTGATTCGTATAAAAAAAAACTTCATAAAAAAACACCCTTTATATACCTTATGGCGTCCAATTCTTTTTCAGGGTAAAAACTGTATTTTGTCGGAATCGCTCTGGCAAGGGCCGCGGGGGAGACATTTCACCTTTGCCATAAACCACTAAAAATACATTTTTGCGATAATTATATGTAAAAAAATTTTTTTATAGGGTCATGTGGCGGCAAAGAGAGAGGAGGGCGGGTAGGGCAAAGTAGGATCAGGTTACGTATCAGCGTCATCATAAAAGCTTAAAAATGTTATTTTCAAGAATGTAGTCTTAAGTAATACAATTTGATAAATATTTAAACTATTTTTGCATATAATGTCTTACGTCAACGCCCACTAAAAAGGGCGTGGTCCAAAAGTGGATTTTTTTCTGCTTCGCTTGACTCCAAGTTCAACACCTTGAATCTTCTATGACAAAAAATATATGATTTACTTAACGAAACTCCAAAAAAAAACTTTAAAAATGATTTTGTTTTTTTAAAAGTTGGTTTAGTTCTTCTTAGGGGACCTTTTTTCCCTCTATCCCGATTCAGCCCATTTGCTAACTTGGCCTGTGCTATCCTTTGAAATATATCCATATCAAATTTAAAAGCACTGACTTTTTTCGTTTGGACTGAATTGTGATTTCCACAGGCGGAGGGATGGTCAGACGTGTCTAGATCGTCTTAGATTTCATCTCTGATCAAGTATATATATATATAGTTTATAGGGTCTTAGATGGATATTTCGCTGCATTACACACGGAATGGCAAAGTGAATATACCCTCCTTTTCCTTTTTTTGGAGGGTATAAAAACTGTTAATCAATTAAGACCTCTCATAGGTGGCGACCTACAAAAATACACGTGCGTACTGATAATGAAAATGTAGCGGCTTTCGAAAACAGCTATTCTGCTCTTTTATGTAAAGTTGGGTAAATAAAGCTGATGTTGACTTTTTCTTGCGCCTTGTGGAATATTTATTATGCATTTCCAAATTTAAAAAGAAATTTTCGAGTAACCGGCCTATCGACTGATTTCACAAAACGTCTCGTTTCTAAATATTTTAATTATAGCGAAAAAATATATATATATAATAAAAATTGTGCCTTAAGTTGCAAAATTCTCATTTTCAGATAAAAAAATCACAATTTTAATATTAATTAAATGTATGAGTGTAAATGCTGACTGCGCTACTTTTGATATTTATATTTGGCGTAGTAAAATATTGCTAAGGGTTTTCTTTTTTATAACTATAAATTTAATAGAGTTGTCAAGCACGAGTGTGCAAGTGGGCGTATGCAAATATGAGCTGCGAGATAAACGTTTACAATATTAAAATAAAATGTAAATATATTCAGCCAGGATACAATATTTTGCGGACAAAAATGTTCGTGTGTAATACAGGGTGGGAAAATTTGAGGTTAGGAAGTAAATTGGCTGCCAAATGATAAAATGTATAGAATTCAGCTGTCATCCTTTGACATTTATTTATTAAAAATTTGGGAAATTTTAACCATGGAACGCCGAGCTCTCTAACAAAAAATTTCTTTTAACCAAAAAACTGAATGAAAACCACACATTTTTCAACAAAATCATCTTTAGTGATGAGGTTCATTTTTCACTTAGGCAAATTCTCGCATATGGGGCTCACAACATCTACAGGCAGTCCTCGAACAACCATTACATCCCAGGAAAGTGAGCGTATGGTGCGGTTTGTGGACAGGTGCCATTATTGGCCGCCGTCACCGTGAATTTTCTGCATTACTAAACCATGATAATCGATTTTCTCTGGCCACAATTTACTAATGTTGACATCATTGGCTTTGGTTTCAGCAAGACGGCGCCACAGGCCACACAGCCCGGCCATATCATTCAGTTATTGCATGAGAAATCTACCGGTCGCCTAATTTCGCGATTTGGCGATGTCAGTTGGTCGCCTCATGCGTATGATTCAATGCCACTGGATTATTTTCTCTTAGGTCATTTGAAAGACCGGGTTTATGCGAACAAACCATAAACAATTAACGATCGGAAAGATGAAATTCATCTCTGCTTTGACGACATAAGCGAAGCCTTTTTGCAAAATATGATTCAAAATTTCGTTAAAAGATCGGACGTCTGCCGAAGTGTTAGATATGGACATTTGCCCCGACATCATATTCCATTATTTCTTTCCATATTTCTACTTTAAATTATTGGTTTAAATAAAACTGAAATTGTCAAAATAAAAGTGTATATTTAAGTCAATTTTCTTCCTAACCTCAAATTTTTAATTTTTTTGCCCTAAGGACGAAGGCCACAGCAGCCAGCTCCTAACATTTTTTTTGTAATTATTAATATATAAATTTATTTTTGTATTAATAAATAAAAAAAAAATAAATTAATTTTTTTGATTCATATTTTTTATACGGTTGGCCTCTTCAAGGGATCCAGTCGATTTGAATTTTTCAGTTAATGTCGTCACAGTTGACGAATTGAAAACAATTTTCATTATTTTTGATATACTGTTCAGTAATGAAGTTCCTTTGATCCAAAAAAGAATATGGAGAGTATATTCACTTTGTCATTCCGTTTGTAACGCAGCGAAATATCCATCTGAGACCCCATAAAATATTCTTGATCAGTGATGAAATCTAAGACGATCTGAGCATGTCCGCCCGTCCGTCCGTCTGTGGAAATCACGATTCAGTCCAAGTGAAAAGAGCTAGACCCTTAAAATTTGGTATAAATATATCTTGAAGGATAGCAGAGGTTAAGTTCGAAAATGGGCCAAGTCGGGCAAGAGGGAAAAAAGTTCCTCTAAGATGAACTGAACCAACCTCTAAAAAAACATATTTTTTAAAGTTTTTTTTAATTTCGTTAAGCAAATGATATATTTTTATGTGAAAGAAGGTCCAACGCGGTGAACTTGGTGGCATGAAATAAAAAAAAAATATTTTTTGGACTCCACCCCTTTAGTGGGCGCTAGTATATGCAAAAAGAATGTAAACATTTAAGAAATTGTTTTACTTAAGCCAACATTCCTTAAAAATAAAATTTTTAAGTTTTAATGACGAAACCGAGACGTAACCTGGTACTACTCTGCCCTACCCCCTCCTCCACCTTTGCCCCCTAAATGACCCTATAATAAAAAAAAATTTTATATTTTATTTTGTATATAATCATCCCAAGCATTTATTTTTAGAGTTTTATGATTGCCTGTTTCTGCCCTACCCTCTTCCCCCTTTTCCCCGTAAATGACCCTATAAAATAAAATAAAAAATTTTATTTTGTATTAATTATCCCAAGCATTTATTTTTAGAGTTTTATGGCAAAGGTGAAATGTTTCCCCCACATCCCTTGCCAGAGCGACCCCGCCAAAACACAGTTTTTATACCCTGCAAAGAGAATTGGACCCTATAAGGTAGATATGTATATTCTTGATTAGTGATGAAGTCTAAGACGGTCTAGCAATGTCCATACTTTCGTCTGTGGAAAACAAGATATTGTCTATTTTTGAACCCCGCCCCCTTTAGTGGGCGTTGACGTACGATATTATATAAAGCAACTCTGTCCCACCAAGTTAAACATTTTAAATTTACTTACTAAATATTTGGAGGGTATTCAAGATTCGACCCGGTCGAATATAACGTTTTTACTTGTTTGTAACCCGAATTGTTTTTTCTTTCTGTAGGGCCGGCACAAATGGCTACAAAATCCATTGTACTCATTTTGGAACATCTTTCATAAATACGCCACACATTTTTTGTGG
Organism: Linnaemya tessellans; assembly: GCA_951800035.1. Lineage (NCBI taxonomy): Eukaryota > Metazoa > Arthropoda > Insecta > Diptera > Tachinidae > Linnaemya > Linnaemya tessellans. The sequence goes on from OX637534.1 coordinate 90,885,195, forward strand.
TACACTTTTTGCAATTTTATCAATAACCCGTTTTAAAGAAACATATAAGACTTGAAAGGTATTTTTATGTAGATAAGCAACAAAGACCACATTTCATAATATAAGCGATGGATTAAGGAAACACATGCCATATTGCATTATCTCCTATTAGTTTCGTCGTCCTCTCCTGTAAACAGTTAAATTTGTTCAAAATAGATATTAAAGCACCGACCCACATATAAGAATTGCATTCCATTATCCTTGCCGAATGCACACAAAATTTATCCGTTGCAAGATTTCCTTGCTGCAATTAAAATGTAATCTCATTTAAAATTCAATACCAGCCGCTGTAAAAACTGTTATGTGTATGTGTGCTATTGCGCCTCAAGGTATGCTAATTGTATTGAACATTTCCCTGATTGTTGCTGCAGTGTGTGTTACGCACTCTTTAGCTGCATTTGTCACATTGTTGCTGCCCGTTGTTGTTGCTGCTGTTGTGGTTGTTGGGTTTTTTTCTTATTACATTTGAATAATTATTAATTGAATTTCCGCTTGAATATTATTTAACTTCACTTAATAATAACAACTTGTATATTTATTTATGTTTTCTGTTTTTTTCTTCCTCTTCTTTAAAGGTTGTTGAATTAATTGATGCCGCTGCCATCAATTCCACAGCCGTACGTTTGGATTGGGTTATGCATGTGAGTGTAACGGAGAAATATGTAGAGGTAAGTGCGGGGAAAGGGAAAATATTTAAATAAATTATTACTTGCAGAGCAATATTTTTAAAGTGGAGATGAGCTGCAGCAATATGATTGACAGCAATCACGCGAGTTAAAGATTTATTATGCGTAAATAATTGCTTCAATCTCTTGATAAATAACGAAAAATTACTCACCATCTCATCTCTAAGTTAAGCCAACTGCATTAAATTCTTTTCCATTTTATAAATAAGAAAATTGCCAATAAGTAATAATTATCTGGCTGTAAAGTAATCTGTCATTTACTTTTAATTTACGATGTTCAGTCCATTTTTCATATTTTGCTTTATTTTGTATTTCAGGGTCTTTATATACGTTATCGCGACATTAGCGCCAATTCACAGCAATACAATATAATGACGGTATTAAATCCATCGATTGAGTCACATGTGGTGGCCAACCTGAAGGAGTATACGAAATATGAGTTCTTTTTGGCGCCCTTCTTTCAAACGTTGGAGGGTCAGCCCAGCAACTCGAAAAATGTCCAGACTTATGAAGATGGTAAGGAAATTAAAAATATATACTTGGAAAAAAATTATACAGATTTCTATCATTTTAATTTGACTAGAGGTTTTCGAAATTTTTTACTTTTTAAATAAAATCCCATATGGTTTTTCGACCATTTTCAAAACCTTCTTAACAGATTTTTTGTTATTTTAATTAAAATCGTTATTATTATTTTATTTAACAAAACTCAAGCATAAAATAATTTGAAAGAAAAAAAAAACTGCAGATGCTGTGGCATATTTCAGCTCCTGCATTTATAGAAATAAAATTATAAATATTTTGCATTTTAATAAATTTCATTAAAAACCCTCACCAGGCACGAATACATATTTGCAATATATAACAGCTTTATAACGATACAATAACAATAACAAAAAAACAAAAATGCATAAACCAGCAGTTGCGATAAATACAACAGCAATCAAAATTATGGTTAAATATGCCAACACCCTGCAGATGTTGAGCAGCTTAACAGCCAGAGAATATTAAAGAGAACACACACACACACACACACATGCACGTACATATTAAAGGATGCAGCCTTGCACCCGCATATTTCTTTACAAGTTTACTGCCCGTTTAACGTACAACATAAAATTGTAACAAATTTGGGGCAGATTAAAATGGTTGAATATGAAAATTTTAAAATGCAAGATATCAAAAATTGTTACAGTAACCTAAAATGAAAATGGCCACGAGTAGGCTGCACGTGAGAGAGGGAGAGAGAGGGAGAAGGGGGGGGGGGGGGGGGGTTGTGAAATAAATATGAGTGATTGCCAGTTTTTGCAATTGCCTGCATAATAAAATTAATCGCACGGTGCTACAAAACTGGCTGTTTAAATGTAGATAATTATTGTCCACATTTTGGATTAAAGAATCTAATCAAATCTTGTGCAGGCCAGAGACACAAAGGCTGTAGCAGCCAAGATCATTAAGTATTGTGGCTGAAATTTTCAATTATTATATCCAGGGATGGGAATGTTTAAATTTTTTTCAGCACTAAGTTTAACTAAAACTTAACTATCATTTTATGTTGTGGGGTTTGATATACATATATATATATATATATTTTTGGTTGTGGATCGTAAGTTTTTTAAATTTTCACCCACCCTAAAAATGTGAAAAAAACCAACACGATATGCAATAGTAATAGTGTTTTCAAACCTACACTAAACACATGCTCTCTACATTAATACCATAAGCAGCTGCCTTGACGTTCACATAACAAGTTTGAAGATACAGTTTGTCTAATAATTCTGTGCAAAATCAATTAAATCCCTATTAAAAATAAAAGTAGTTGTAGCGAAACTATACACTCCAAAAAAGAATATGAAGGGTATATTCACTTTGTCATTCCGTTTGTAACGCAGCGAAATATCCATCTGAGGCCCCATAAAGTATATATATTCTTGATCAGTGATGACAATCACATCAGATGATCTGAGCATGTGCCCCTATCCATCCGTCCGTCTGTAGAAATCACGGTTCAGTCCAAACGAAAAGAGCTAGACTCTTAAAATTTGATAAAAATAAGTATATCTTGAAGCTTAAGTTCGGAGATGGGCTAAATCGAGCAAGAGGGAAAAAAGTTCCCCTAAGAAGAACTAAACTAACCCAGAAAAAACAACATAAATTTTAAAGTTTTTTGGTTATTTTGTTAGGCAAATGATATTTTTTTATGTCAAATACGGTCCAACGCCTTAAACTTGGAGCCATAAAATAAAAACAAACTATTTTTGGGACCCCGCCCACTTTAGTGGGCGTTATTATATGCAAAAATAGCATACAAATTTAACAAATTGTTTTACTTAAGCCTACATTCCTTAACTCCTGGTACTACTCTGCCCTACCCCCTCCTCCCCCTTTGCCCCCTAAATGACCCTACAAAAAAAAAAAAATTTATTTTGTATACAATTATCCCATGCATTTATTTTTAGAGTTTGCTAACTGCCTGCTTCTGCCCTATCCCGTTCCCCCTCCCCCCCTTACCACGTAAATGAGCCTATAAAAAATTATTTTGTATACAATTATCCCAAGCATTTATTTTTAGAGTTTTATGACAAAGGTGAAATGTTTCCCCCACAGCCCTTACCAGAGCGACCCCGCCAAAATACACTTTTTATGCCCTCCAAAGAGAATTGGACCCTGTAAATATGTATATTCTTGATTAGTGATGAAGTCTAAGACGGTCTAGCAATGCCCATACGTTCTTCTATGGAAAACATGATATTTACTTGTTAATTGTTAATTTTATCAACGGGCTTAAGTTCGAATCTGCAAGACTGCAAACCATTTTTTATTATTTTATTAATAAATGAATTTGTTCAAATTCTATTTTTATTAAAATAGAAAAAAAATGGTTTCCAGTCTTGCAGATTCGAACTTAAGCCCGTTGATAAAATTAACAATTTACATAAGAAAGTTCGACTAATAAAAATTCAGACATAAGTTTTTACTTGTTTGTAACCCGAATTGTTTTTTAATAAAATTCCAAAAGTTAACGAACCATGAATTCTCATTAACGACATCTATTTCAAAAAGTTATCAAAAGTTTGGGCTAAAATTACTGGCATGTACTAGTGGGTCACTGGTACCAATGTCTACATATGGCCCCAATAGAACTATATAACTCGTCGTACCAATGACGGCAGTGGAATTTCAATGACACTCATATTTTAAATGTCTGAAGTAAATAGCATTGCCAATAATATGTCAGTAGTACTGGCGACTGTGTCAGTAGTACTGGTGACTGTGTCAGTAGTACTGGTGACTGTGTCAGTAGTACTGGTGACTGTGTCAGTAGTACTGGTGACTGTGTCAGTAGTACTGGTGACTGTGTCAGTAGTACTGGTGACTGTGTCAGTAGTACTGGTGACTGTGTCAGTAGTACTGGTGACTGTGTCAGTAGTACTGGTGATTGTGTCACTAGTACTGGTGACCGTTTCAATAGTAGTGGTGACTGTGTCAATACTAGTGGTGACTGTGATAACAGTTTCACTATTAACATTTCCTGCAGGGTAATTAATAGAAATATTTAATAAATTTAATAGCATAATTTTAGGTGCAGAAACAATTAGTTAATTCACTAGTTTTGAATTTGATCAACAACTGCCTCATTTAAGAAAGAGACTAAATTGTTTTACAGGCAGGTTAACAGCTATATTGTTCCTGACTTTAACTAAAGTAACCTTTATAGTAGCAGTTACTTTAAAAGCAAGTTGCAATGATGGCCTATTAGCATTGAAACAACTTAATTTTTCACCAAACCCAAGTAGTGACAGAGAAGATACTTAAATCACACTGTAATCAACGCAATTGCAAAGAAATAAATGCACCATAAACTCTTTTCGACTGTGTGTGAGTAAAAGTTGTCAATATTTGCACGTTTGAAGCCACAAACTGCGAACCTCAAAATTTTTGTTTGCTACCGCACACGCCCCCTAAAATTAAACGAATTAAACGGCGGCTCTCAGTTTAAAAATTGTTTCATATGCAATCTTGATTGTTGTATGAGGCATGAACACGTCCTTAAATTTCCTACTCGTTTTTAAGCCCAATCGAAATGCCAGCCATCGTACGTACTACGCATTGACTACGCATCGTTCATTATTCCAGCACGTTTGAAAATCTTGCTCTACTTTGTCATTAATTTCTAATTAAAAATTATGTTTTCATTTTAAATTTCAGTGCCATCCGCACCACCCGATAACATACAAATTGGCATGTATAACCTGACGGCTGGCTGGGTGCGTTGGTCACCGCCACCACCTCAACATCATAATGGCAATTTGCTGGGCTACAAAATTGAGGTAAGACTTTCACGGTTTGTGTTTCTAAATTATGCGCTAAATACAGGGAGTTTGGCAATTAATGAAGGAAGCGAAAGAGAAAAAAAAAATTGTTTGTTAATAATTTCATTACTGTTTCTCGTTTGGCGCAAATTTGTGAGAAATAATTTTCTCTTTGTTATTTAACAGGTAACGGCCGGCAACACCATGAAAGTTTTAGCTAATATGACGTTAAATTCCACAACAACTTCGGTTTTGCTAAATAATTTGACCACAGGTGCCACTTATAATGTACGCTTGAATTCATTTACGAAGGCAGGAGAAGGACCCTACTCACAGCCGGTTAGTTTGTTTGCTGGGGAATGAAATAGAAATTTCATATTCCTGCCTTTACGAGTTTGATGAAACTATTAACAAATTTTCTATCTATTGTTCATTGATTTTGTTAAAGGCCTCTTTGTACATGGATCCTACACATTTAGTCCATCCGCCACGTGCTCATCCTAGTGGTTCGCACAGCAGCATTACCGGCCATGCTGGTGAGGGTGGACATTTCGCTTATCATCCCAATGGCATGCCGGATGATGCTGCCACTACAACAACGCAACGCAAATCAACAACAATTGTTCATGAAACATGGTTTATGGCTTTGGTGATAACAATGCTTTTGGCCATATTAATATCAGCTGCCGTAGCCATGATGTTCTTTAAACGACGCCATCAATTGACCAAGGAATTGGGTCATTTAAGTGGTAAGTGGGAAAAATATTATTTACAATTTTAGTTTGAAATAAAACTGCGGACGACTAAAGCCGCAGGGCCACACATCAAACTGTCGCATGATGACCTTTATTTTTCAATTCAATTTGTTCACTGACAAGTGGGTTAAATCTGCTACAAACTCCAGCTGATTCACATCGTTAATTTAATTGTAAATCGAAAGTGTTTATTAGCCTAAGATTCGGTGAGGGATATTCAGCAACAACTAGACATGAGCAGATGTGCTCAAGATTTACATCAATACCTGGCATTACGGCCTAACCTGACAGTGCTCTGAATGCCGTGTGACAATAGATATATACCACCACTCCTGAGAGAACTCGATAAGCAAAGTAGTGAAACAAACTAAGTACGCACAAGCGGCAACTTCTTTTGCATGAACAGTTCTCGTGCATGCCAAATCATGCACAAACATGTTGCTGGGGTGTTTGGCTCCGTTTTGAATTCTACTATAGGCTAAATCGAAATCCGTATAAGTATCCACTGGTACTGCCTGAACTTGAATCTGTATAAAAGATTCCTAGAACCATTCCTCGGTAACAAATCATGGCCACTACGTGAGCTCCCAAAGGGGAATTCACCACTAACCGGATACAGAATCACGCAACTTTTTTTTTTTTAATTCGAATCAGCATTAACTGTATGACCTCCACGTATAAATGCATTGCATTGCGTTGGAACTTGAAAGAAGGGCATAGTATTGAGAGGACAGATGAAGATAGATGAGAAGATACAGCACTTTTTTGTAGCAGGGAAGTCCACCACACGGTGGTCGTGTGCAAGTATGATTACCATCCTAGAAATGATGTTCACAGCACATTCCAACCGAGCTGGCGAGACAATGGAACAAAAAAAAAATGCAGAACATGAGACATGAACAAAATAATCAAACAGCAACACAGAAATTAAAAGTGTGTTACTATCGGTTTGATACAATTCTCGTATGCAATTTCCTAATAAAATTTGTATAAATAAAAAGCTGCTTAATAAGTGTTTGACCAACAAAAATACACACGAGCACTGATGATGAAAGTGTAGCGACTTTCGAAAACAGCTGTTCTGCCCTGGTGTGTAAGGTGGCTAATTCAAACTGGTGTTGACTTTCGCTTGTTCTTTGGAATATTTATCATGTCTTTCTGAATTTAAAAAACACATTTTTGAACAATCTTCATTGAATTGAATCACTTTGGGTCTGAGGGGAACTTTAGATGATCATTCGCCTTCCACCAGATTATTGTAGGCGACCAGACTTCCTTTCTAATTTCTCAAGTGCACTATTGTTGCTTTGTTAATTCAGAGATTAGGTTTTATAGTCTATCTGCAAAGGACAAGGTCTGGGAGAACTAAATAATTTTCTCTATGCAAGAAGGTGTGGAATATTTGAAAATGAACTATTGTACCCTCGATGGAAATTAGACATGAACATTTCATCCCCTTCCTTTCGCTTTTCCGGGGTGTTTTTTTACAATCTGTTTGAATAAAGTCAAAAAATACCGTCATGAGGGGGAGTTAAAGGCTTAATATGTTTTACAAAAATATTTGCACAATATGTGTGCCACAAAGTTGCTGAACATGTCCCGTATCTCAGATGTAAAGAAAATACAATTTTATATAACGATATGCTGCAAGAACGGGCCGAAATTGTGGAAACTTTAGGCGCCTCTAAAATAAAATTCCGATGCGATCTTTCAAAATGCCGACACACGTATATTACGAGTATTTCTCGTAATTTTTAAGGCGGCATGAAATAACTCTCCACGAAATAAGTCCCCAAAACGAAAGTGAAATAACTCCCTGAAAATATATATGAGAGGCAACAACAACGCTTTCTGGACATTTATTTCATTTTTTTGGGGACTTTCTTAAATTTTTATAGTGGGAAGTTATTTCATATGAAAAATTCTGAAATGAAATAAGTCCCTAAAAATATTCGCGCGAATTTTTAATTTTCTGATAATTTCCACTGAAAAAATTTTTCTTCAATAATAGTTTGATTTTATGAAGAAGTTTTTTGAAACTTTATATTTTAGGTTTCATTTCTGCCAAGCTATTACGTGAAATATGTGCAAACGAAAGACTCTACTTCAGAATATACTTTCCCAAAAATTGAATTATTTCGTTCCTTTAGGGTTTTATTTCATTTAAAAATTGGGTATTCATATGATATAAGACGCCAAATATTTGGGGAATTATTTCATAGTATTTTTTGGGGACTTATTTCGTGTGGATTTGCTTCATGCCGCCAATATTTAAACCTTCAAAAAAAGACTTGGAGAGTATATTCACTTCGTCATTCTGTATGTAACGCAGCGAAATATTCCTGTATGACCCCATAAAGTATATATCTAGCCATGTCCGTCCGCACGTCTGTAGAAATCACGATTGAGTCCAAACGAAAGGAGCCAGAAGCTTGAAATTCGGTATAGATAAATTTTGAAGGATAGCACAAGTCAAGTTCGTAATTGGGCTGAATCGGGCTAGAGGGGAAAAAATTCCCCTAAGAAGACCTAAACTATTTACTTTCTTACTTGTTTTTTTTTTTTTTTTTTTTTTTTTTTTTTTGTTGAACTGTGTTATCATTTGCAACATGTGAGAGAATGCGGCCAAACTTTTAGCGTAGCCTCGTTGTCTAAAAACATGAAGAAGCATGGGATTAGAAGGATTGCCAAAGATTCCTTTGTATTCCAGTATTAAGATAAATTTGTATACGAGAATTGCATCAATGCTAAACTGAGAGTGGCATAATTACATGAGCTGGTATATAATTTTTCCATTTTTGAAGCATGTTTGATTTACTTTTCTTTTATTACAACGGATTACAAGAAACAACAAGTTGTTTAGATGGAATCCAAGAAATACGTGTCACGTTTTCAAAGCCCACCGCAGCCAAATAATTTCAATTGTATCACAAGTATTTGAAAAGAAACCTTTCATGCAAAATTGTTACTATTTAGCAATAATTTGCCACTCACATCATCATTATGTGACAAAATTTCGTTTCAAACAAATTACTTTGCCAACCCCTCCCTCCCTTCCTCTCACACCACGACCAAGTTAATTGTCAACAATTTGTTGCTCGCAAACGTGGTACGAGTGATTTACATTTTGTATTCAATATTGAAGCTGCTGTTCTCCAACTTTTACTACTTGTAATTCACAGAATTTTTACCAATTTCTAAATCAATCATGGCCATGAGAGTAATTAATTTCTGTCTAGATAGAACAGAACCATTCACATACTCCTGCCTGCATACATGCTTCTACTTGCATTGATACTCGCCTAATGACTTCCTTTAAAAACAAAGTGGATTTCGGGCTAAAACAGAGCGAAATAAAAAAACTATAAACCATCAAAATCCTTAATTAACTTGATACCAAGGCTGGAGTAACATAAAAGAAAAAAATGAATGGGAAATAAATGAAGGGAAAAATGAAACACGAAACTAATAGTATAGCAAAATAGAAGGGACAGCAATTTAACCAAAAAGTATTGATTACCAAAATTAAAAAAAAAATTTTATCAGATTTTTTGCTGGCAGGCAACATTTTTTCTCTCTCTCTCCCTCTTAGCAATTTATGTAATTTTTTCCCTTCGTACCTTCTTTTGCAGTAGTGAGTGCCAATGAAATTACTGCCTTGAATATCAATGGCAAAGACAGTTTATGGATTGACAGAGGCTGGCGCACCACAGACACCGATAAAGATTCCGGTTTAAGTGAAACGAAACTACTGTCCAACGCCAACAGTCAATCGAATTATAATACATCAATTGATGGTGGCACAGATTATGCGGAAGTGGACACCAGGAATATGAGCACGTTCTATAATTGCAGAAAGGTAAGTGGCACAAACACAAGGATTAATTACATTTTTTGCTACAACAGAAGAGTTCCTTTAATTCTTGAATCCTATTGTTAAACAAATTGTTTTATGAGTTCTTTTATTGTGTATGTGTGTGTTTTTTTTTCAGAGTCCCGAAAATCCTACACCTTATGCTACCACGATGATTATAGGAGCCTCTTCTACGGAGACGACATGCATGAAAACTTCCGGCTCCAGCACTGATCAGGATTCTGGTACACATTCCCCCAATTCCGAGGGCATAAATGCCCATTGCCCGCCAAATCCAGCCACAAACAAACATAATTATCATCAGTATCCTCCCGGTATGTACAAACAGAAATTCGTTTAATTGTTTAATTTTATTTTTCTACTCTTAACGACAGTGCAAAAAAGGTATTGGGTGCCAAGTAAAAGAATTTACAAAAGAACATATTTGCTTTTTTAAAGGCAGAAAATTTTATTTAATTAATTAAAATGATCTATTACGTGCAAGTCAAAAACTTTCATAAAGAATGTTGGATTTTTAGTCAAATAGATTTTAAATTATATAACAGGATGTTATTTTTTTCAATGGGCTCAAGTTCAAATATGCGAAACTGCAAATCATTTTTTATTTTATTAATAAATGAATTTGTTATTCATGTTCTTAGAATTTAAATTAATTGTTTTTGTCAGATCCCTACACTCAATGACGGATTTACGCCTAGGCCCATAAGAACCGGTCCTAGGCCTGCATGGTTTGGCAAAATTTTCCGATAAAGGGTGTTTTTTATAGAGTGTCACACATAATAATAAAACAAGGAAATATATTTTTAATATCAATGAAACGGGCTTTAGTGGAAAGAAAATTTTATAAAATTAATGTTTAAATATGATTTCCGCCATAAAGTGGAAGGACACTATCCTAGTTGCTGAAAATGACGACGAATTGATTGATTGGGATCATCTTCAATGCTTTCCTGTACAGCGGCTACAGGTTCTTCTTTAGTGCGCGCTGTTTGGCGTCTCTTTGGATGCACGTTATCAGTAACAGTAAATGTGGTTCGAAAACGATCTATTGTTCTTCGAATTAGCCGCTTTGCAGGACGATTATGTACGCTATAAAATGCAAGAAATGCTCGATGAATTTGACGAATAGAACAATTAATTTGTTAAAAAATTTCAACAAGTTGCACGCGTTGCTCTGATATTGAAAAAAATCGCCAAAATGGCAACACTGATGCAAAACCGATCAGCCATTGCGTCACTAAAAAAACATGGAAAAATATATTTTTTTAAATATATTTTCAGGATATATTAGAAAATAGCGACACCGAAGAGTGCCCTAAAATACTCGAAAATCGTCAAAGTAGCAACACGGATCTGCCCTTGTGTGACTGAAATAAAAAAAATTCAGAAAAGATATCCTCTTGTAAATATATTTTCAGAATATCTTAAAAACGGCGACACCAAAAAGTGCCTTAAAATACTCGAAAATCGTCAAAGTGGCAACACGGATCTGCCCTTGTGTGACTGAAATAAAAAAAAAATCAGAAAAGATATCCTCTTTTAAATACATTTTCAGAATTTATTAAACTATAGCGAGACCAAAAAGTGCCGTAAAAAACTCAAAAATCGTCAAAGTGGCAACACGGATCTGCCCTTGTGTGACTAAAATAAAAAGTTCAAAATATATATCGTCTTTTAAATATATTTTCAGAATATATTAAAAAACAGCGACACCAAAAAGTGCCTTAAAATACTCGAAAATCGTCAAAGTGGCAACACGGATCTGACCTTTGTGTGACTGAAATAAAAAAAATTAAAAAAATATATTGTTTTTTCTAACATATTTTCAGAATATATAAAAAAATAGTGACACCGAAAAATTGGTTTAAAATTCTCAAAAATCGTCAGAATGGTAAAACCGATCTGCCCTCTTAACATGATATCTTTCAGTACTTCCTACGCTAATGCATTAAATTACTCCTATTTATTTACACCCCTCTAATGACAAAAAAGAATAGTAAGGATCTTGCCTGCTCAAAAGGCAACATTTTTTTGCAAAAGAAAATGCAAAAAATTTTTATTTTGAAAATAATTTGTGTAATTAAATGGACATGAAGCACATGATAAAGATCAGCCTTAGATTCTTAATTACTTTGCACCCAATACTATTTTTAACAATTAATTTAAAAAAAAATACCTTTAGCAAATTTTTTTTATTTATTTTTGTTTATAAATAAGAGTAGATTTTATCCTGCTGCTTAATTTTTTGTTTTTGTGCACAACCGTTTTATGACTTTAAGATTTCCACTTATAATTTTTCAACATCAATTGTTTTATTTTACAGTCTGCTTAAGTTAAACACTTTTTGCTTTAGCAATCGATTTGTTAAGCTTAAATGGATTTTCCATCTTGTGTTTTGTTTTCATTCTAAACATAATGCCGTTATCCTTGTTATCCTTTTGATTGCAAACAAATGATTGCTATTGACAGCTGCAAAATTTAAAACGAGAGGGGAACGAGTCTTTCTTTATTGCCAGCTCATTTTGCGTTTTGAATTTGAATTTATTAGAAAGAAGCAAGCAACCCCTGCCACTAGGCGGTAGATATTTAATTTGAGCAGGAGTATTGAGTAAAGGTAATTTAAATACTTATGCCGGCAATTTATATACTATAATAGCCACAGGCACAACAACAAACATTTAAAAGTGTTTGCTGTAACTGAAGAACAACAAACGGAGAATACAAATCCAATTCCGTTTGTTGGCGGATTAAATTTTCAAATAACTTGATTTCTTCCACGGCCCTCAGGCCAGGCAGGATTTCAAAGCTTCTAACCAGGCAGGGCAGATAAGTAAATAGTATTACAAAATGTTGGCTGGTAGTAAACAACTCGCATCATATTTAAGTTATTAAATACAAAAGATTTTTCTTAAGGCTTTTATTTATTTTTTATTTGTAAATTTAAAAAAAATTTATTCATATTAATTTCTTATCATATTTCCTGTTTTTCCTCCCCCACCATTTACTCCAACTCCAAATTGATGTGATTCCAAAATAAAATGTGTTATTGTTTAAATGCTCTTGAAACTAATCAGAACAAATTAATTGGTCAGAATTTTTGCCACCGCCACCGGAACATCCTCCACCAGTACCATCATCATGTGGTTATGCGCCCGGCTCACCACAATCCTCTAGGAAAAGTTCCAAATCAGGTGGTTCCGGGTAAGTTGAAACTTTTAACTCATTTCTCTCACTGCCTATTGCACAATGTCAACAAAAAACAACAAAATCTTATAAATTGTTTTTGTTTGAAATGTATTTATGCGAAACAAGAAACTCTTTCCACATTGTGAAATAGGCAGTCAATTCTTTAATTTTCAATGATTTATTCTTAATTTCATTTCAACAAAAGTATTTAATATTTTGTTTTTTGTTCATTTTAGTGCTTTAAATTCTTCCATACACAGCAGTTCTTCGGGTGGCTTCTCCACCTGGGGCATGACACCTCAGTGTGCTGCTGCCGCCGTGGCCGCACGTGCTCCACCTCAAGAAAACTATTACAATAATCCTCTGCCCTGTGTTGGAGGCGGACAAAATCGCTATCAAATTACACCAACAGCTCAACACCCACCACCCCTACCGCCGTACTTCCCGCCCGTTGTTGGTGTAGCTACCGCACAAATGCCCACGCGCAATATACATATCCATTATCCGCCACCTAGACATGCTGTCAGTGAATATCAGCCAACTGGTACTCACAATTCGAGATGCTCCAACGGCAGGTAAGTGGAGAAGTTAATTTCGCCTTCCTAAAATAATGTTAACACAGATACAAGACTAGAAGAACCAAATATATTCATTGAATTGTGATATAAATCAATTCGATTTGAGTTAGAAAGGCCATATCAAAAATTACACAGAAACATGCTAAACTGGTAACACTCGGTGCGACTGTACTACAAATTAGAGATGGAAAACTATCGATATCGATGTTACTATCGAAATATTTCGAGAATTTGAAAAAGAAAATAAATTATTTTTAAATAGGACTAGCCCTCAGGGTACTGCGGAAGATGCCAAAGTAGCAACACTCGGTGCGACTGTACTACAAATTAGAAATGGAAAACTATCGATAGTGTTACTATCGAAATATTTCGAAAATTTGAAATATATAATAATTTTTTTGTCAGTGGGACTAGCACTCAGGGTATAGCGGAACATGCCAAAGTGGCAAAACTCGGTTCGACAGTACTAGATACTAGAGATGGAAAACTATCGATATAGAGATGGATTACTATCGAAATATTTCGAGAATTTGAAATAAATATAATATTATTATTTTTTAAAATTCTTCTGGTTTTTTTACCCTGACTGCTACACACTCTAAAAATATATAATTATACATATTTTTTCAAACTTACTAAATATTTCGCACTATCGATAGTTTTCCACATCTAGTTTCTAGTACACAAAGTCACACAAAGGAGTGACGAAATATTGAATATAAATATATTAAAAAAAAACTATTCAATTTATTAGAAATAATTTTCATAAAGAAGAAAACAAAATTTACATTAAAAAAATCAATATATTTTAAATAAAAATAAAAATAAAGAGACCTTAAGCTTAAAAATATTAGAATACAGTAATTATTATTTTTTTAACTGGGACCAAAACTGAGGGTACTCAACTGGCAACACTCAGTTCGACTGTACTAGAAATTAGAGATGGAAAACTATCGATAGTTCGAAATATTTGAAAGTTTGAAAAAAATACATATAATCGTATATTTTTTTAGAGTGTCTAGCATTCAGGGTATAGCGAAACATGCTAAAATGGCAACACTCGGTTCGCCTGCATTAGAAATTAGAGATGGAAAATTATCGATGGTGTAACTATTGGGATATTTCGATAGCATATCGATATTTTTTTTATTAAGTAGGAACAGCACCCAGGGTACAGCAAAACATGCCAGACTGGAAACAATAGATTCGACTGTACAATGAAGAGATGTAAAACTGTCGATGTTGTTAATATCGAAATATTTTTATGCTGTGAAAAATTATATTGACACTTTTTTTTTTATATGGAGCGGTACTCACAATACAGTGAAACCTGCTAAACTGGCAGATAGAAAACTATCGATAGTATTAATATCGAAATATTGCGATAGTTTGAAAATGCATATATATATCGATATTTTTTTCTTTTTAAGTGAGACCAGCATTCAATCTACTGCGAAATATGCTAAACTGACAACACTCGGTTCGACAGTACTAGACGCTAGAGATGGAAAACTATCTATCAAAATATTTCGAGAGTTTGAAAAATTATTTCGATATTCTTTTTTTTAAGTGGAACCAGTACTCGGGGTAGTGCTAAAAATGCTAAAGTGGCAACACTCAGTTCGACTGTACTAGAAATTGGAGATGGAAAACTATCGATATTTTTACTACCGAAATATGTCTGTACTTTGAATAAAATGTATATCGAAATTTTTTGTAAGAAGAATCAGCACTCCGGGTGCAGCGAAACATGCTAAGATGGCAATACACGGTCCATCTGTACTAAAAATTAGAGACGGAAAACTATCGATAGTATTGCTATCGACATATTGAGGTAGTTTAAAAATATATATCGATATTTTTTTTTTAAGTTAGACAAGCATTCAAGCTACAAGCGAAATATGTTAAACTGACAACACTCGGTTCGACTGTCCTATAAATTAAAGATGGAAAACTATTGATAGCTATCGAAATATTTCTGTACATTGAAAAAATATATAAAATTTTTTTTAAGTAGTACCGGCACTCAGGGTACAGTGTAGACTTATGTTCAACTAGCTCATTCGCTCAGTTTTGACAAGAACCTCTGATCAAACCCATTTAAATTACATAGGTTTGATTAAAGGTTCTTGTCAAAACTGAGCGAATGAGCTAGTTGGACACAAGTCTAGTACAGCGAAACCTGCTAAACTGAAAACATTCTGTTCGACTTACCAGAAATTAGAGATGAAAAACTACTGTTAGTATTATTATCGAAATATTGCGATAGTTTGAAAAAATATATCGATATTTTTTTTTAAGTGAGACCAACACTCAAGCTACTGCGAAATGTGCTAAACTGACAACACTCGGTTCGACTGTCGTAGAAATTAGAGATGGAAAACTGTCGATAGTTACTATCGAAATATTTCGAGAGTTTGAAAACACACATGACATTTTTCAAGCTTCAGGTCTTTTTAAATAAAAAATTTTAAAATATTTATATATTTTCAATATCTCGACACTCCTTTGGGTGGCTTCTCCAGGAAAATATTGCTTATCGTATTTTTTCATATAATAACAAATAAATTAACAAATTTCTTTCTTTTTTATTGTTAAAAAAATTGCAATATTTTCCTGAAGATATAAATATTTTACAATTTTTTATACGAAAACACCTCAAGCATAAAAAAATTGTTAATAAAAAAATTATTTCTAATATAAAATCGTATGACTATAATCCAATTATTTTCTTGCTGCTTTTTTTTCTTTCTTTCTAGAGGCTGCAACAGCTGTGATGCCTTGGCCTCTCCGCTACAACCTCTGCCACCACCGGGCGAAGGCTGGTATCAGCCGTTACACACGGCTCATATGCCACCGAATAACTCATCAGCACATCAAATCTATCAATGTTCCTCTGAGTGTTCCGATCATTCACGGACATCTCATTCCAATGCAGCCGCACACAGTCAGCCTGCGACACACCATCAGCATTCTCACAATCCTCATGCACATCACGGCCACAGTCATAGTCATTTGGGCAGCGGCAATGATACAATGCGCTCGGAAAGTAGTCAAGAGAATGGCAAATCATCGGGCCATCGATGCAACAGCAGCAAAATGAATCGTTTTCCCGAAATCATAGAAAACGATCAGAAAAGTTTAGCTACTTCATCGTGCACGTACGAAGTATTAGGTGAGCCACGGAACTGCAGTGAATGCTGCAGTAGTTCCCGTGAGGGCGATACCTGCTCTTGCAGTGAGGGCTCTTGCCTGTATGCGGAGGCGGGCGAGCCGGCCATGCCGCTACACATGCCAGCGTCCGGCTTAACGGGTGGTCCTAAAATCCTATCACAAAACAATTGATATGCAACCTATGGTTCAGTTGCTGGTGGTTGTGCTGTTGACAAGGCCGGTATGGTTACCGATGTGGTCATATATTTTTAGTAACAGAACCGCGTTGCCTCTACAACTTTACCCACAAAACAAACAACCAACCAACCATTCCCCAACTAGCGCCACCCTGTGTACAGTAAGTGTAAATTTCGCAAACGTAACAAACCCATTTTAGCATCTAATTCCTATTTTATACGTTTATAATTTATTTTTCAAAAGCAAAAACTGCAAATACTTAAGTAACAGAAGCTTAAAAACAAAACCACACATAATCATTGTAAATTGAAAAGCATTAAGATTTTTTCGTAGCCATCGAATAGTTAAATTATTTTTAGTCTTGTAAGAAATTGAGAAAAAAACACTTTTATATCCTAAATAAAATCAAACAAATGTAACGACTACAAATTCTTTTGACTGGAAGTTTTAATCGCAACAAAAAGAAAAATTGCAACAATTACAAAGTGAATGTTGTCGGTGGCACTCCCCGCGCCGTTTGTGGCGTGTTAAAAACACATTTTGCCTTAAATTATTGTCAGAGGCGTCGCCTAGACCTGTTTTGGAAGGGGAAGCCCCAAGTTTTTAAAGGCATATCTTTGAGGCCTAGAACATCGAAAGGTTTTCTGTGTGTAATTTTTGGTGTTTACCTAGAGTATTTTTTTCACTCCCTCTTTAAAAAGTCTCAAGCTACGCCCTTGACTATAATTTTCGGACATTTTTTGTTGACTACAGTTTTTGTGAAATATCACCGTCATTTAGTAGAGGCTCCTGCTATAACAATTGAGCTGCAGAATGTTTTTAAACTATTTTTAAAATCTAGTTCTTTTTCATTTCCTTTTCTATTTTTATCACAGACGTTTTCAATTAGGGGGAGAGGGATTCCGATGGAATATATATGAAACTGTTTAAGTGGTACTGCCGATGAACAGTTCAAATTATTCAATTTTAATTTCTTTAAAAGTTTTTACATTTATCTTCTTAAAAGTGTTTTTAAAATAATTTTTTCGTTTTTAGATATTTATTTTGTTTTTAATGGCAGCTTGGAATTTTCAAAAATCACAGAAATAATTAATAAATTAATACAATTCAATTAATTTCAAAATCCAAATTATTTTGATTTTTCATAATTCTTTATCTGTTTTACGCACACATAAACAAATTTCAAACATGCATATTGTAAAAGTATGAGCTAGACTTGAGTCGAGCTCATGCACCCGCTCGTTAAGAATTAGACTTGGGTCCAACTAGCTCATTCGCTCAGTTTTGACAAGAACCTCTGTTCAAACCAATGTAATTTAAATGGGTTTGATCAGAGGTTCCTGTCAAAACTGAGCGAATGAGCTAGTTGGACACAAGTCTAATGGGTACATAAATTTTTAACAGCCAACAAGCTGAGATTTGGCGCCATTGGTCGATGTTCTGTCAGGCGCCTATCGAAAAAGTGCTCGAAAGCTGGTTCCATCGAAATGAGGTACTGTGAGGTCAGCCACGGCAGTCATATGATTGAAATAATATTCCATTTCGAATCGCAATAATTGCTCTTCATAACAACAAAATTAATTTGGTAAAAGTTTAAACTGTTTTAGTTTAATTGCATCTTTAAATTTAAACTATTAAACTGTATATTTAGAATAGGCGATTTTATTATATATGAAAGTGGCACCACTGAAATCATTTCTTACAGTGCAGCTGCCGTGTTCAAAGTAGCTGGCTACATGGCAATATTTGTAGCCAGCAGCGTTTGTAGTCATGTAGCCATGTAGCCTGCTGTCGTCTAAGTGTTTAGAGCTTAAACGTTTTAAATAGTCTTGTGTCCAACTAGTTCATTCGCTCAGTTTTGACAATAACCTTTAATCAAACCTATGTAATTTAAATGGGTTTGATCAGAGGTTCTTGTCAAAACTGAGCGAATGAGCTAGTTGGACACAAGTCTAGTTTTAAAGTCCATGTATATATTTGGGGGATTCACACCGTAGTCATAAAGTCATAAGTCATAAAATAATAGCACGATATATATGACTAGTGTGAACAACCCGTCATAACTTAATATGCTATTTCAAACATCGACCAGCTGATAAGAAAACAACACATTTTTAATTAGATGTTATCAAGGCAAAAGATAAGTGAGATAATAGTAATAAAGGTGTTTGAAAATATTAAAAAAACTAAAAACTCCATTTCTATTTAAAATTATTAAATTTGTCTTCTGGTGCACAAGAATATCTAAATGAATTTGTATGTATAAACTAAAACAGCTGCTGCCTTGATATGAGCTGAATAAATTTTTTTTTTGCGGCGGCATTCGGAAAAACGTTCAGTGGCTGCCAGCTATGCAAGTTAAACGAGAAAAATTTTTCACTTGCACATATTTATTTTTTGCGATTTAGTTCTCCTTTAATATTTTTTATGTTATAAAAATGTGATTTAATGTACACACATTTAGGTATGAATAATTTTTTAGTCGTGAATCATATAAAAGTAACGGCGGCAAGCATATACCATCGCCGTCTCGCCTAAAGATTTTCAACCATTCGACTCAGATCTCTAGATCTATTTTATGACAAAACAAAAACATACCCGAAAGAGTGCTATTATTTTATACCTTTTTTTTATGCAGCACAACAACAACTTTTTTAAACTGATCTAAAATATTATGACTTTATGACTAAATAGCACGAAGTGTGAATACCCCAATTATTTTGTTTTGCTGTTGTCTTAAAACCTGTTGTGTTAGGAAAAGAATATACGATTTTATATTATATTGGTTTGACCATTTGCTTTAGTCAACAAAGAGGGTAAAATGAATAGCCAATTACTTTTCTCGTAAATGTGGCGGACTTTCCTCGTAACAATAAATCAATATGGCCAGCTAATGAATAACATTTAAAATTTACCCCTAATTTGAGAGGCGGCCTTATTTAATCCTTCTACATACAATTGTGGCATGTAATAGCTTCTGTAGTTGACAGTCTAATAGGTTTTATGATGATTTATGTTCACTTATGTAATAGTGCAAATTATAAGTTTTTTTGCTATTGTACAATAACAATACAATTTAAAAATAATTTGGTAATTTGGAAATGCAATTGATTTATTTGTGATTCAAAGTAAAAAGGAGCAGAGGGGAATTGCAAAAAAAAATTTATAATTTATAAAATATTAAAAATAACCAAATGCAAATAAATAAATTTACAATTTCTATTTATTTTATTCCCAAAAATTTTTGTAATTTTTTGCTAAAAAATTATATAAATTTACTTTGACAATTACTCTCATTGTTATTGTAATTGTTGCAATTTGAGTGCGACTTTAAACTTCTCAACTTCTGCACAATATGAACGATTATGAAAATGGTAAAAAGAATTTTATTTTACAAACCATTAAATGTTAAACAACAATAAAAAAATATATTCAGTTTAGACATGTGTCCAACTAGCTCATTCGCTCAGTTTTGACAAGAGCCTCCGATCAAACCAATTTAAATTACATAGGTATGATCAGAGGTTCTTGTCAAAACTAAGCGAATGAGCTAGTTGGACACAAGTCTAATTCAGTTTCATACCGAGTATCGTAGTCATATTTTGACTTTGGCTTTTTTGCTTCTGGCATACTTACTTTTAGCGAGAAGCAAAAATTTCTGAGAAGAAATATCCTAACGAATTTTTAGTGATCCTGATTATATAGTGCCATAAAATATTGTATATAAACTCATCCATGGAAACTGCCATTTTTTTTTTGTAACAAAAGCTACCAATAAATTCTTAAAAAAATATATATATACCTTAAACCTTAAATAAACCTGTAAAAATAGTACGAAAACTCAACAAAAAAGAACTGTGTTTTAAAGAAAATAAACTAATAAATAAAACTAAGAAAAAAAGAAAATTACCCAAATTCGAAAAAGAAAACAAGAAAAATAAAAAAGTTGTATAGAAATAAAATAATAATTGAAGAAACAGGGTACACATTAAGAAATAAAATTCTCTTGTCTGGCGTAAAATTTCAATGCAAACAAAACAGCAACTCAAATACGTAAAACTTCATCAAAATGATTAAGAATTTGTTCGAATCTACAATCGGTGTTAAACAAATAAATACTTCAACATGGTTAGTGGCTCTTGATATATATAAAATATTTGTAAATTTTTATTTCAAAATACACACAACAACCTTTACCATTTTTCAAATATTTTTGTTTCTTATTGTCTTGTTTATATTAATTTTTAACTAGAAAACTAAAACATGTACCTGTGATAAACATATTTCATTAATATTTTTTTTTTACAAAGTTTTTAATAGTTTTTGTTTTTCATACTACAAGTTATTTTTTGAATTTCAAGCAAATTAATAAGAAACAAAACCGAAACATATGATAGAATTTTAGTGCATAGTTAATTGTAGTTTTATAAGTAAAAATAATAACACGAAACACTTTTAGACTAAATCGACTTCTTGATTACCATAAATATATATAACATCGACTTTAAATCGAAACACGCCAATTTTAGACTGCAACAGATGCTACCAGATTGAAATCGGCCATGTGCGTGAACTTTATAAAATGTAACAACTCGAAAAAGAGTCCCAAAATCTCGTTACGTCTTCTTTTAAAAATTAGTTTTTCAATATTTAATTTATTAACGGAGCATATTTGACATATTCTATTAATACATACTTTTATGAAAAAATACTGGTCAGGAAAGCTATTTTTCCTAAGAAGCAATTTTATTGTCTTATATTCTTGCTCAAAACTACACATCCGCCTGTTCTTTATTTATTTTTTGTTAAACGAAAATTATTGAGACTTAGTTGTTACAAACTAAAAATCATAACAAAAATGGTATGAAAGGAATAGGTCTGATAGGTCGTTGAAAAGGTACTCATTTTAACAATTATTTATTTAAGGGCAACAATTCAAAATATTCTTATGTCACAATTTTATTCTGAAAAGATTAAAAAGCTAAGTTTTTTATAGGTTTTAGTAGGCCATAAATTGGGAAGGTAATTTTTCAAGATAACAATTGCGAGCAAGTTCATTTTACATAATTGCAAGTAATGTTATAAAATGGTAATTTGTAAAATGTACTGTTTGATAATGGTAATGTAAAAAATACGGTAAAAAAGTACTTTTCTAAACATATATTTAAAAAAAGCACTTTACTTAAAAGATATTAAAATATAATAATTTTTTCCAAAATATACGTTTAAAAAGTACTATTTCAAAAAGGAACTTTTCAAAATTACTTTTTCAAAAAGGTACTTTTCAAAAGTACTTTTTCAAAAAGGTACTTTTCAAAAGTACTTTTTCAAAAAGGTACTTTTCAAAAGTACTTTTCCAAAAAGGTACTTATGAAAAGTACTTTTTCCGAAAGGTACTTATGAAAAGTACTTTTTCCAAAAGGTACTTACGAAAAGTACTTTTTCCAAAAAGGTACTTACGAAAAGTACTTTTTCCAAAAAGGTACTTATGAAAAGTACTTTTTCCAAAATGTACTTTTAAAAAGTACTTTTTCAAAACGCTATTTTTAAAAAATCCTTTTTCAAAAAGGCGCTTTAAAAACTACTTTTTATAAAAGATACTTTAAAAAGTATTTTCTATAAAAGATACTATAAAAAGTACTTTTTATAAGAGATAGTTTAAAAAATATTTATTATAAAAGATAATTTAAAACAGATACTTTAAAAAGTACTTTTTATAAAAGAAACTTTAAAAGAAATATTTTTATAAAAGATACTTTGAAAAGTACTTTTTATAAAAGGTACTTTAAAACGTACTTTTTATGAAAGATACTTTAAAAAGAACTTTTTATTAAAGATATTTTAAAAATAACTTTTTATGAAAAACACTTTAAGAAGTACTTTTTATAAAAGATACTTTAAAAAATACTTTTTCATATAGGTACTTTTAAAAAACTACTTTTTCATAAAAATTACTTTTGCAAAAGGGTCTTTAAAAGAGCACTTTTTCAAAAGGGATCTTTAAAAAGTAATTTTTTAAAAAGGTACTTCAAAAGAGTACTATTTCATAAAGTAGTTCTTACAAAAAGAACTTCAAAAAGGCGCTTTTCTGAAGCATGCTTTAAAAAGTACTTTTAGGAACAGGGTCCTTAAAGAATAACTTTTTCAAAAGGTTATCCGTACCTTTTAAAAAGTACTACATATTCTTTTTACAAAGTATTTTTTTACAAGGAACTTTTTCAAAACATTATTTTAGAAATTAACATCTAAAAATATACTATTTTATGAAGATATTTAAAAAATATTTTATTAAAATGGTGGTTTTAAAAGTACTATTGTAAAAAGGTACGTTTTTAAAGGTACTATTGTTATATTGTTTTTAAAAAGTACTGTTTTGAGATGGTATTTTTTAAACAGTATTATTTCAGAAATGCACTTTTAAAAGTACTATTAAAATGTACCATATTAAAAAGGTATATTTTAAATAGTTCTATTTTAAAAAGGTACTATTTAAAAAGTATTATTGTGAGAAGGTACTTTCTAAGAAGTAATATTTTGGGTATGTACTTTTAAAACAGTACTATTTTAATAAGGTGCTTATTAAAAAGTGTTATATCAAAAAGGTACTTTTTAAAAAGTAGTATTGTAAAAAGGGTACTCTTTAAAAAGTACAATGGTACTTTTTAAAAATAACTATTTCAGAAATGTGCTTTTTAAAAAGAACTATTTTGAGAATGTACTACTGTTAAAATTTTGTTTTTAAAAAGTACCGTTTAGAGATGGTACTTTTTAAAATATACTATTTTAGAAATGTACTTTTAAAAAGGACTGTTGTAAGAAGGTAGTATATGTACTATATTAAAAAGATACTATTTAAGAAGTACTATTGTAACAAGGTACTGTTTAAAAAGTACTATTTTAGAAAGACACTTAAAAAAGTACTATTTTAGGAAAATACTTTTTAATAAGTACTATTGTAAAAAGTTACTTTTTGAAAAGTAATACATATTTGTAAAATATTCTTTTTAAAAAGAACTATTTTGAGAAGGTACTTTTTAATAAGTACTATTTTAAAAATGTACTTTTTAAAAGGTACTGTTTTAAAAATGTACTTTTTAAAAAGTACTATTTTAAAAATGAACTTTTTAAAAAGAACTATTTTAAAAATTTATTTTTAAAAAAGTACAATTTTAAAAAAGTACTTTTCAAAAAGTACTATTTTAAAGATGTACTTTTTAAAAAGTACTATTTTAAAAATGCAGTTTTTAAAAAGTACTATATTAACCCCGGTATTCATAAAATTTAAAATGAGTTTGAAATGTATTTTAATCAAATTTTTTCATACAAAATTTACTTAAAACAGATTTCAAATACGTTTTATTTTTTTGAATACCGGGGTAAAAATGTACTACATTAAAAAGTACTATTTTAAAAATGTTCTTTTAAAAAAGTACTATTTTAAAAATGTTCTTTTAAAAAAGTACTATTTTAAAAATGAACTTTTTAAAAAGTACTATTTTAAAAATGTACTTTTTAAAAAGTACTATTTTAAAAAAGAACCTATTAAAAAGTACTATTTTAAAAAAGTACTTTTCAAAAAGTACTATTTTAAAGATGTAGTTTTTAAAAAGTACTATTTTAAAAATGCAGTTTTTAAAAAGTACTATTTTAAAAATGTAGTTTTTAAAAAGTACTATTTTAAAAATGTACTTTTTATAAAGTACTATTTTAAAAGGATGGACTTTAAAAGGTACTTTTTAGATAATTACTAATATGAAAAGGTACTTTCAAGAAACTACTGTGTGCATGTGTTAAAGATACAATTTTATAAAATGAATTTTGCTGCATAAACTTTCCACAAGAGCGATGATGCCCAACATCAACCCTTAAAAAAGAGGTGCATTTTACTAGTCTGGGAAAGTTCTTAGTTAGATGAAACAAAGCCCCCACTTTAGCATCAATTACATTGTTACATGGCGCAAGTTTAAGCAGGACTGCATTGGATTTTTCGATT
Source organism: Linnaemya tessellans (assembly GCA_951800035.1). NCBI lineage: Eukaryota > Metazoa > Arthropoda > Insecta > Diptera > Tachinidae > Linnaemya > Linnaemya tessellans. The sequence continues at coordinate 90,909,970 of OX637534.1, forward strand.
TTAAAGTTTGTGTTGCAACTAAAAACATCTTATCTCCAAATAATATGTAAATTCGTTTATCAATTAGAATAAGCTGTAGTGAAATAAATACCTTTTAGTAGTTGAAACTTTAAATTAATATGAAACACAGTTATATAAAATCCTTCCCCGGAGTTTCTTACTAAATAATTTTCCTATTAATGATTTACATACACCTACATACATAATTATGAACTTACACACTTTTTTTGCAAAATATAGACTGTTGTTTGTTTTAAGGATACTATTGAGTTTTTAATTAAAATAATTTTAAATGAAACCTTTTGTAAGTATAATTAAAGCAAAATATATATATACAAATTAAATAATAACAATAATAATAAATAAACTGGTGCATTTACTTCTGTATGTTTGTTATAAAGTTAATCATATATTGGAAAAATATAATGTGAAATTAGAAAATAGTATGTAATATATTTAGCAGTAAGTGAAATTCAGTAAAAGGCTTTTGTAAAAATAGAAGATACTTTTAACTTTTGAAATTGTAAGCGTTTCGATGAATATTTAAGGGCAAACAAAAGTTGTAATAAAAAAATTTATAATAATAAAATTAATATATTACTGACAGTAATAAGTTGTAATTAATAAGAACTACTATAATTATGTATAATTAAACAAAAATTAAGCAAATAATATAATAAGAATTATTGTAATATTCAATAAACCGCATATGAAATCATTAAAAATATTTAATAAATTGGAAATAATATACTTATTGTTAATTGGAATAAAAGTAAAAAAAAAAAAAAAAATTTAACTCACACTCATCATCACTAATACATACGGTGCGCGCTACAGTGATAAGGCAGTGATCGCCACACTCACTTTCAACGGACTGTCACAGTTTTTACTTGAAACTGTTTTTGTTCAAACTATAAATGCAACACTTTTACCGCTACTTTTAAGGGTATACAACAAAAATATAAAACTGACCTTATCACTTTGGCGCGCACGCTATTTTCATACATGTTATAATACGAAATTAATTGTAAATGTAATTGCAAATTCATAAGTAATGTTTAATTAGCAAACATTTTTGATTTTTTTATATTCATTTTAGCCTCTTCATAATATAAATCAATTAATTGTAGATCCTTTTACACACAACCACACACACACACACACGCGTCATTACACTCCATACAGAAATTTATAAATTCAAGTGTATTATTACAACAAGTGTATTCTATGTAATTATATAAAAAAAACACACAAAAAAACTAATAATAACAAAAATTATTGTGTATTAATTAAATTTCAGATTTAATTAAATTTCGTATTTAATTGATTTGTATTAAATAAATACAAATGAAAAAAAGGAAAAAGAAATTAAATAATTACTAGAAGTGAAAATTCATCTAAACGGAATATTAAAAATATGTTTATTTGCAAAAAGAACAAACAAAAAAAAAACACTGAGAGAAATCACATGACACAAAAACATCACAGAGAACTATGTAATTCATATTAATGATTAAGTGAATATGAAAAGAAAAAATTAAAATAATTAGCATTTAATAAATAAATAATTTAATAAAAATCAAATGAAATAAATTGAAAATAAAAAGCACATTTTACATGGAATGTTAAATAAAAAATAAAAAAGCCTTATTATTTTTAATAATCCGTACGGCTAAAAAGGTTTGTATGAAGAGCAACGCTGTGTGTCGCATGATCATAGTGAAATGTAGAATTACTTTAACTTAAAAATTTATCATTTGCTGCTGGCTGAAGTAGTAGAACACAAGACTATGAAGTGGAGGGTCCTGAGTTCAACCCCGCGCTGAGTCATGAAATATTGTGTTGAATTCTTCTGATCAGCATTAGTGCGTGGTTGTGTTAGTTGTTGCCAGCCTGTTTCAATGATGAGGCATACTCACTGGTCACTGAACATAATTGGCAGCGACTGACACGATCATGTACTAAAAAGCAGAGTAACAGCACCCACCTTCGTCGGTCCTGTAGCAAAAAATTAACCAGGTTCAAATAGCAAAAAAAAATGTCTATCTTCTCATCTGTCCTCATCTGTCCCCTCAATACTAACCCTCGTTTTCAGTTCCGGCGCAATGCATTGCATATGTAGGGGTTATCCCCCGAGTTCTGGTTCAAGATTAAAAAAATATCTATATGATCAATATGGTGAACAAAGCTAAGACGAAAGGCATGAAAAACATTTGAGGGTATAACAAAAATTTAGTTACACAGGAGAGCAGAACAGCTGTTTTCGAAGGCCGCTACTCTCTCAACATCAGTACTCATGCGTATTTTCGCTTATTGCCTCTTATGCTGTGGTTTAGTTAAATGTATAAATGGTTTTCATTCATATTTTTGTTATAAAGCAGCATACGAGAATTATATCATATGTTTTTTTCTTGTTCTGTTATATATTAAAAAAAAACAACTAAAAACGTTATATTCGACCGGGTCGAATCTTAAATACCCTCCAAATAGGAGCAGCGTGGCATTGCATCAGCATAAAAGTAATTTCCGTTATTTTTAGAGTTAATATTTTATATCAACGATTAAAAACGCTTAGCCTGCTGGGTTAAGACATTTCCCAGCCTAATTTCAAAGCTCTATTTTGATAAGGCCACGCTGAGAAGAGTGAGACATCTCACTATTGTCGGGAAAAGTTAAAAAGTATATTTTTGGGATAATTCAATCTAAAAATATTTTCATAGGGTCATTTAGTGAGCAAGGGGAGGGGGCAAGAGTAGGGCAGAGGACTTAGCTTCGTCATAAAAACTTAAGAAGTAGATTTTTAAAGAAAAGTAATAAAAATAAAATATGTGACTTCAACGCCCACTAAAGGTGCGGGGTTCGAAAATTGATGTTCCTGATTTTTCGAGCTCCAAGTTCAACGCATTAGAACTTCTTTGACATAAAAATATGTCAATTGCTTGGCAAAAATAATAAAAACAATTAAAAACGTTATATTCGACCGGGTCGAATCTTAAATACCCTCCAAATATGTAGAAAGTAAATTTAAAATGTTTAACTTTGTGGGACAGAGTTCCTTTAAGACATCTCTGTATCCAATTTTAAATCTCTATTTTGACAGAGTCATTCCCGGAAGGGCCGTGCGGGAGACGCTTGACCTCTGCAAGATCAGAGAACATCTCAACTTCTTATAGGCTTAAGCAATAAAAATTGTTCAATATTTGCACTATTTTTGCATATAATATGTAGCTTCAGCGTCCATTAAAGGGGGCGGGGTCCAAAAATGGAATATCGTGTTTTCCACAGACAGACGTATGGGCATTCCTAGACCGTCTTAGGCTTCATTACTGATCAAGAATATATATACTTTATGGGGTCCTTGGGGTTTTGCTTGTATAATTCTCAATTAATTCTTGGGAGTTTATGTATAAGCGGAGAGGTTTTGTTATTTTGGAATTAGGTTAAAGTCTACTGATGATTTGGCGTAAAAACCAATGAAATGCAGGCATATAGACATACTGGATCACATAACAAACAAAAAGCACTATTTTAATTGAGACAATATGTCGAATAAACGATTTTAAAAATATATTTATACATATATAGTTATTTACATAATTAATTAAGTTTATAAAACTTTAAAATAAATGCGTATACCTAATGTGAAGTGAAGCATAATTGAATACAACGTATACGCCTTCAACTACATTCCTTGATCTTTTATGACATACACGACATGCGATTTATGTAAAAAACTATTATAGGGATTTTAGAATTTCTGGGGACTGTGAACTTGTTTGTGTTCGTCTCAAACAGTTTACACTTGCTAAATAGCAACTTTAATTTGTTTGTGAGAGTCCTAAAAATGAAAACTGTTTTGTTTGTTCGACGATTTTTTGCTGTAAAAAAAATCAATGAGTGTTCGAACTCACGGGCGATGTGTTAACACCTTTTTGTTTATTTATTTTATATTAAACCCACAAAAAACAAAGAGAATGCAAAGCAACAGACACATGTACATACATACATTGTTATGTTTGTACATAAGCTACATACGTTGCTGTCTTGCTATCTCATTTTTATATATGTACGTATAACCACGTCACTATTCTCTTTGCTATGCATAAGACAAATATTACTCCAAATTAATACTCCGAATTAAAACACTTAAATCTCCGCTCGCCGATATCGGATCGCCTTAATTTTTGGCCTAAACTCTTCGTCGAAACCCGCACTAGCGTTTTAATCCAAAAATTAATAAAATCGGCTACGAATTTCCGGAGAAAATCGCGTGGGAAAATTAAATGAAAATCACCCAATAATCACCGACTGCCAAGCAACGAACAAACAAACTCTTACACTTACACTTGCGTATGTATTGAAACTGATAGTTTACTGCCCTAGAGGCGCGCGTATAGATGTTAACACATCAAAAAAAAAATGGATCACAAAATTTGCTTTCAAATTTGTTAAAAAAATCGAATTAATCACCCAAAACCCTTTCAGATGTTGACAGTGGCATACGAGGATGATCGAAAAATATTAACAAGTTGTACCAGCATAATTTCAAAGCAGTTGTCAAATTGCCGCATTCTATATCAATCGAAATTTGAATACAGTTTAAATAGATTTTACGATCGATATAGAATGCCTCAATTTGCCTGCCGAACTCGAAAGGATGGTAGTGATAACGCTATTACTAGACGTCCCAAAACATCAAGAACCGCTGAAAGTGCTGCGAGTGTGAGGAAAACTTTTATAGAGACTACTCTTACCACTATTAGAGAAGTCCTTAAGGTAGTCGCCCCACAAATTGGCTGAGGTTAAACAAATTTTGTCGGAAGTTTTGAGCATGAAGCCTGTGGCAGCGAAATTCGTTTAAAAATTGTTGAATTTAAAAAAAGTTCTATTATGAAATTTTTATTTGACATATTGTTGTCTCAATACTATTTTAAATGAAATTTATTTGTTGCTGGAAAAGCAAAGTCTATATGCATTTCATTGGTGCTTTACCAAATCATCAGTAGACTTTAACCACAGTTTTGAAAAGTTAAAAACCTCTTATCTTATGCACATACTTCCGATAACAACAGGAGACCCAATTTTCCCTGGCTAATTATTTTCGCTCTGAGGGAAATAATTTGTGGCTTAAAAAAACTATTTGTGTGTTTATTTAGTTGTTGTATATTTCATTTAAAAAAAAATGCGTTCAAACAAAACATTTTTTTTTGTGCTGCATAAAATCCTTTACAATTCCATTTACTTTGACCCTTTTTCGAAAAACAGAACTAGAGAAACATTAATGTTGGCAAAATAATTATAAAAAATAACTGAAACAAAAATATTTAAACAACTTTAATAATATGTAAATATGACAAGAGAAAAAAGAAATGGGACTGAATAAAAATACAAACGAAAGGAAACACAACAAATCTAGTTAAACAAAAACAAAATGAATAATTGCTGCTGTTGGTGGGGGAGGAAAATCAAATGAAAGACAACTGACGTAAAAAGTAAAGACACACAGATTCTTTTGTCAAGCATCATTCTTATACTTCTTCTGGCCTCAAATACGAAACACAGAACCAGACCAACAGCCATTACAACAAAAACAAACATGGTTGACATGGTTCAGAGCAGAGAAATTGTTACATTAAAGCGGGTGCTTAGAAAAATGATTTAAAGAAAAAAATATTAAAAATCATTTTTTTCTTTTTAATAAATTTATTTGGTTGCTTTAATATATTTTTGTTGCGCGCTCGTTAAAATAAATCCTATTTATTTTCTTTTTCAAGTTTTTCTCTTCTGTAAGACATTTAATTGAATTTTTAAAATGTCGTGGTGAAGAGCAGTAAAATGATTTTCATATCTGTTTTTTTTTATTATTTATTTTATAATTGTATTCCCTTGTTAATGTCCTTGCAGTGTCTCAATAGCATTTAAAAAAAAAACAATTTGTTTTTGCTTTCTTTTTCTGCAACTGCATTTCTTTCCTCAATATTTACTTTCGTTTGCTATTTATAAAAAGAATTTATAATGCTGTAGAGATAATGACAGCAAAATGTCAATTGAAAATGTAACTGACAATTTTGTTTTGCTGTGAAAAAGGAAAAACTTTCCTGCTGTTCGTTTGTTTGTGTGCAATTGTATTTGTGTGAGAGTTTAAAAAGTGAATGAGAATCTTGGGCTTAAAATGTCAACTTCAATAACGATATGAAATGGAATCAACAGTTAAAATTTATTAAAAACAGAAATTTAATCACTGAAAGACGTTTCTTACTTTAAGAAATGCAACAAAATTCTAACTATTACATACAATTTATTTTACAAAATGTTTTGACATGTTCATATATTTTACTGCTCACATATTTGCTGATTTATTTCCTTCACTTGACTTCCTTCAGCTCAAGTCACAAACAAAAACTAAATTTTTACTTAAGAAAAACTACAGAAATACAGTCCATAAATAATCACTGGACCATAATGCTGGCGCTCAACGTGTTTCTCCAAATGAATGTCATTAGCGTTAACACATAAACGGCCTCCAGTGTCTTGCTGCTAAAATATGTCAAATTGTATAGAAACATTTTACTATTTTTGCTGGTCCGCAGTTAGCGAACAACAAAATCATCATGGAACAAGAAAAATTGCCCACTACCGTTTCATGCTGTTTGCAGGGAGAATGGTAAAAGCTGGATAACAGTAAATATATATTACAAACACATACACACATTCACACGACAATAGAAAAATAAATGTCCCGGTGAACAAATTGTTGCGAAAGGGATTACAAGAGCAAGACAGAATGCATATTAAATCAAAATGTTCGATAAAATACTTAAAAGAAAGGATATATTTTCTTGCCTGTTAAAATTCAACTGAAAATCAAAAAACTTTTTATCATGGTATAATAAAACAAGGTACTGCCACTGTGAGCTATTAAATTTAAAATAATTTTCTGACAATTTTAAGGATTCTGACATTCCCATAAAAATTAAGTTACCATATCATTTTAAGTTACCCGTTTTTTTTCTTTTCATTTGAGTTGTTAAAATTTTTAATTGCATCGATTTCATAATTAACAATAATTAAAATCCGTTTGCCAATTAATTTATTATAAAAATCTTGTCGTGATTTTGATAAATTGTCTTATTGATCAATGTAATGGTTTCAATATTTTTGCTTCAATGCAAAGCAACACAATGACTTTATTTCTTGTGGAAATGCATAGAAACTGGGATTTTTCGTAGTTTTCTATATTCTTTACATTTTATATAGCTTTTATTAAACTATTTTAGCAAAATATTGCAAAATGTTTATGTTCAAAACCTCAAAATGAAATTTTTCTCTCGGTCAATATGCAAAAACGATTCACAATGAGATTTTGAGCGGGATATACATATTATCAATGTTGTACGTTCAGTATGTTTAAAATTTAAATTTAAAATGAGGTAATACAATGAAATATGTTAAAAGAGAGGGGATAAAATAATAGTTAAATACCATGGTATAATATATTATAATGGTACTTTGTCCGTGATCTCATGAAAATGTGGCTTGGTACTAAAAAGGCCATTATTTTGGAAATTGCTAAACTGGACACCTTGAAATTTAAATAAGTTAGAGATCAAGGAAAGAAGTTTAGTATATACAATTTAATTAACGAAATTGCTAGACAAATGGAAAAACTTATATGTATATGTACATATATATGAAATTTTTTATTTGACATATTGTTGTCACAACACTATTTTAAATGAAATTTATTTGTTGGTGGTCAAGCAATGCCTATATGCATTTCGTTGGTGCTTTACCAAATCATGGTTAAAGTCTACTGATGATTTGGTAAAGCACCAATGAAATGCATAGAGACATTGCTTGACCACCAACAAATAAATTTCATTTAAAATACATATATGTATATATATATATACATATATATGGGCATTTCCAGAAAAAGGTCAACCACGACAGAAATATTAAAAACCGCGAAAAAAATTTTTCTTTTTCAAATTTAATTAGAGAACTGTCTAAATTTTTATAATTTATTAACTTAAAAATATATTTCCATTTTTATTTTGAGTAAATTTGTTTGCAAGATGTATGTCTCTTTTTGTAATTTTTTCCTTTTGTTATTACTGACTCTTAAGTATCATAACGATTGCACTCTTTTTATACACTTATTGTATCAACAACAAATAGTTTAAAAAAAAGTTGCAGAGATCTAGTAAAGCACGAATAACGGTTAAATTTCTTTAAAAATGAAAATTCCGGAATTATCTTGATATTTTATTATATTTAGTTTCTTTTACTTGAAATATGTATATTTTTTATTTATTTCAAATATGTAATAAAAAGAAAACACTAAAAAATAATTTTTGGAAATTATGTCCCGTTTGCAATGTCCCGTTTGCAATAGTTATAAAATTATTTTTTTTTAATAATAAAAGCTATTGGAAAGGAATAACTTTATGAAGCAAGCTTTATTATTCTATTATATTTAAAAAAAATTTGCTCCTAAAAAATACGACTAAATTCGCTAATTTTTCAATTATTCCACATGCTGCCAAAAATGACTTCCATTCCTTGTCCCGTTTGCAATGCTATGTTTTTTTAAAGTATTTTGAGAATGTAAGAGTTGTACAATTTGCATTTTGCACTCAAAAATAGTGCTACTGAAATGCAATTAAACCGTTATAAAGAGCTTAAAAAATTGTTATGTTTTCATATTTTTTTTTTAACTTGAATGCGTACGAATGTCCCATTCGCAATCTTGGAAATGCCCATATATACATATATATATATATATATATATATATATATATATATATATGTATATATATATATATATATATATATATATATATATATATATGTATATATATATATATATATGTATATATATATATATATATATATATATATATATATATATATATATATATATATGTATATATATGTATGTATTACAGATTTTATTTAAAAATTTCCAAATAAACAAAATTTTTTTTTATAATATGGCAACGTCATATTCAGTATGATGTAGAAAAATAAACTTCAAAAATCCTTATTAAAATTTAATAAAAGCAAGTGGCACTACCTTGTATTTATATACCTTGCTTTTTATAACATTTTCCAGTTTTAAAAACTATACATAAATGGGGGATTCACACTGTAGTCGTAAAGTCATAATAGCACGAAAAATATGACTAGTGTGAACAACCCGTCATAACTTAGTATGCTATTTCAAACATCTGATAAGCTGATAAGAGAACAACACATTTGTAATTAGTTGTTATCAAAGCAGAAGAAAATTAATACAATTAAAAACCAGTTCACAGAAAATGTAATTTTAAAAGAACCCTTTGAAATGCGTCTAGTTTTGGTTCGATTCGATTCAGGCGTTCCAAAGTTAAAGTGTCTTCACACTGAAGGTTAATACCTGGTTTTAGCGTCAAAACCATAAACAGCTGATTTTGCGTGCACACTGTAAATTTTGGTTTTAATATACAGCCTGTATAAAAAATTTGTTCAAAATAAATTAAACCTCACATAAAAATGTGTGAATTTCTTGCTGTACTTGTCCTCTATTTTTTTAATTGACAACCTGAACAGCAGAAGGTTTTGTTTGAAGGAAACAAGAAAAAGTATTAATTTGTCTGTTTTCTTTTACCGCACATCAATGAAAATATTTCCATTAATCTCTGACCATAATTTCCTTTTTCTGTGGCTTTTTTTTAGTTCTTCTTGTGGCTGCAATCATTTTGACAATCTTTTCATAATATTCCAGGCGTAAAAATATATATTCTTATTGACATAGGCAATACCAGCTATTTCTAGTGCAAAACTTGACAGCACTCAACTTAGGACAGCCAAAAACAAGGTTGCATTTCATAAAACTTACTTAAAACCAATTCGAAAGTGGTTTTAGCATAACAGATTTGTATAGTAAAACCAGATTTTAACAGTTGGTTTTAACGAACCAGAATTTATTAATGCCATTTTAGCACAATCACACACACACAAATAAACTTACGTACATACATACGTAGACATATAGGCATAGTGGCTGGCACCCTCTCCGGAGTACTCAGGAAAGCCTAGGAACTCAAATTTTGAGATTTGGCGAAAACTCTATTTTTTTTTAAACGGATTAAAAACAGTACCTACCCAATTTTTTTTAAATTTTATATTTCCTTAGTGGGAAGTTAAAAATAATTATGGAAGTTCAGAAATATATTATGACTTAAAATGATTTGGACAGTAAACAATGCATTTTATGTTATGGAATATTTAAAAATAATACACAAGACATTTTAAAAAAAGGATTTTGAATAAATTCAATTTGGAAGAAAGAAACTAACATTTCAAAAAATATAGAGAAATTTTTATGCAGAAATTAAAAGGCAGTAGTCGATATATCAGGGAAACGGTACGGGGAATATTTAGCCATATTAACTTTGATCACAGATTTATATTGACAAAAATATATATAAACAATAAATATTTTTTATTTATTAAAATGTTTTATTAAGAAAATATTTACCATAGTGTATACAAATTTCTTTTTTTCTAGTGCAACTTTATTTTACTCAAAATTTTTTTTATTTTGAGGCTGCCTGTCTAGTGCGTTCATCAACACGTATACTTTATATGAAGTTGAGCTGAACAGACTGCATATCACGTATACGCCCAGTAGTGCATAATTTGTTCTTTTATGAAGAGGATTGTCATTTTAGCTCTTTTAACGCCAGATCTAGCTGTTTTTATACTATTTTAGCATTAAGAGCTTTGAAAAAAATATTAAAGATTCTAAATTGTATTACAGGATGTTCCCAACAGGCTATAGGTTCAAATCTGCGAAACTGCAAATTATTTTTTATTTTATTTTTATTTTTTATTTTAATAAATGACCGTGATTACATTCTATTTATTATTATTATTTTTTTTTTTTGAGAGTGGAATATTAAGAATATTTTTCATAGTCATTAAACCAGCAGAACGGATCAGTACTGATTTCGAGGCCGCTACGCCATGACATCAGCGTTCTTTGTTCAATTTTTCCACTTTTGCAAGTGGTGCTAGTTAGTAGGAATATCAACTATTTAACCAATATTTTAACGAAAATTGAATATGAGAAGTTCCCACATTCATATTTTTAAGTTATTACTTTTTTGGTTAGTACGAAATTCCCCAACCCTGACGATTAAAGATTCTAGTTTAGCATTTGTTTTATTTGCAAATGTTTGACTTCTACTACATTTGGGGCGCAGAAAAACTACACAATTGAGCATTTGGCGAGATACGAGCCCATAGCTTCTTTCAAGTAGCCTAAGAAAAAACTTTCAGTTATTACATCATGAAATATTTTCCATGTGCTTCTCTTATTGTTATAATTGGTGTCATCAGAGCAGACTTATTCTTTATCTAAACCAACATGAAATGTTTGCTGGTATGAAACTACACATACAAGTTTGCGTAGAATGAATAAAACTACAAGAGATGCCATTGTTAATTTACGCTTAGTTTTCTTTTGTATGTTTTCCGGTCATTGTCAACACATTACTCGCATACAAATACAAACAGCAACACATTTAGCTAAAATTTTCAACAGATAAATATACTGTGTTCTACTAATATCCCACAAAACATTATTGTTATTATTCAAGGGAATTGGGTAAAATTTATTTAGCCTACACTGGCTGCCAGTGTTCATAAAGGATCGGGATTAAAACGCGTACACGATTTGCAGTGGAAATATAGAAATATATATTAAGAAACCTAGTGCAATACAAAATATTCTCAAACAATATTTTGTAAAAAACAAACGATATTGGTTTCTGACATCCCCGGAATTCCCAAAAAAGTTATCAAAATCCCAACATTGGGATTTTTCCGGTATTTTTTCAATATAATTTGCATCACACTAGACCTTGTTTCTGGGATCCCCGGAATTCCCAAAAAGAATTATGAAAATCCCAACATTGAGATTTTCGGTATTTTTTGAAAATATTTTGCTGCACTCTAGACCTTAAGGAAAATTTTTTGGGTGCAGCCCTTAAACGTGTTTTTTTCCATAAAAATACTTAAATTTTTTTTGAAAAGATCTAGGGCTAAATTACGGCATTCGATTTCGATCTAAATTTTATAAAAATTGTTTTGAAATTTCGGTCTATATCGAATGTGGTAATTTGGCGTGGTCTCTTCAATAAGGTAAATTAAAAAAAAATATTTTTGGTGGTGCGCTTTTGGCATTATATTCAAAAAGAATATGAATATTTTAATTTAGGAAAAATCTTTTTGAAAAACGAAACCTTTAAAGCATTTTCTTCTGTAACAAACCGGGCAAATTTTATAAACTTTCAATGAGTAGTGCTTCTTTTATAATTTTTTGTTTGTCTTAAATATTATAAATTTTGTTTTTATTCTATAAAAGGAAATTTTAGTTAATTTTATAGGATTTGATTGCTGTATTTGCAAAACGGTGGAATTATGTAAAAGCAAAATATATAAATAACATAATGGCAATAAATCTAGAAATTCATATTTATCATATAAAGAAGACTTTTTGAAAATGTACAAAAATTCAAAATATCTAGCTGGCGATTTTGGCTTGTAACACCCTTTTATTAGTGCTTAGTTTTAAACAACTGCAGTCTATTTTAATTCCTTTAATGTCAATGATTTCATTTCAATGGGTTGAAAAACTCCCAACTAATGCCGCTTATAAGTCACTTGTTTTAATATTTACTTCACGTCTTTGCTGGGATTTCCTATTATTAGCCGTAGCCACAATCACACACGCACACACCCATTAAGGCAAGATTAACAAATGAAAACTAACAGAAAAATGAATCAATGCGTGTCACTAACAGTTACAGCTAAAAACTTAGCTGTCATTGTGTTTAAATTGAGTGCCTTTTTGGCTTACAGGATGTAAGGATGCGTAATTCTGTAAGACTTACAGTGTTTTACAGATTTATAGTGCTGATTATGATGATGATGATGATAACATTAACAAAAAAACATTATAACAATAATTATGACGCTACGAATAATAGTAATAGTAATAATAATAATAATAATAATAATAATAATAATAATAATAATAAGATGGAATTAATGGAGTAACAATAGCCAGCATAAAAATCATTCCAATAAAAACTAGTCGCATAAGTATCTATTGAAAAAATATTATTCCACCACAAGTTGCCCGAGCAAAATTAATCGAATAAAACTATTCATACAAAAGTTGTTTAAAAAAATTTATAAAAACAAATAATTAGTTCAAATAAAATTTTTTGAAATTATTTGAATAAAAATTATTCGTATAAGAATTATTCGAATAAAAATTAATCGATTAAAAATTTTTTGAATACTACTCATTTGCACAAAAATTTTTTAGTTGCTAGAGAAATAATTTTAAAAAATACTTTATACATTATTTAATTTTTAAAACACTTTAATTGGTCCTTGCACCAAATACGCACCATATTAAATACACTGTGGATGTATTGCCCACCTGGTTACCATTTCTGTGTTACTTCCTTTTACGTGTGTACTAGTTTACATTTCATTTACGTCTAGGTCCGATATATGCAGAGTTGGTTCTGGTAGATATTGTTGCATAAGATATTCCATCGTTATTTGGAAAATGTTATTTACAGCTATTTATATGAAAATGTATTAAAAAAATATCTATCTGAATAAAAATTGAACGAATAAAAATTATTCGAATAAATATTATTCGAATAAAAATTATTCGAATAAAAATTATTCGAATAAATATTATTCGAAGAAATATTATTTATACAACAATTTTTCGAGAAAATATTGTTCAAACAAAAATTATTTTAACAATAATTTAAAAAAATTATAGTTAATCGACTAAAAGTTACACGAATATAAATTGTTCGATTAAAAATTTTTCGAATAAACATTTTTCGAATAACAGATTTTGTAAAAAAAATCATTCTAATCAAATTTGTTTAAACAAAAATTATTCCAATAAAAAAATCAATCGAATAAACATTATCCGAATAAAAATTATCCGAATAAAAATTTTTTAAATAAAAACTGTTCGAATTAAAAAGATATAATTAAAAAAACTTATTGGTGTAAAAGTCGTGTTAACAAAAATTATTCGAAAACAATAAATATTCGAATACATTAAACAAATACTTAGTTATAAAATCATGGCCTTAAAACTATTTAGAATAAAAATTATAAATATAAAAATTAATGAAACAAAAAGTATTGAAAAAATTAGTTCGAAGAAAAAATTATTGAATAAAATTATTGAATAAAATTATTCGAATAAAATTATTCGAATAGAAATTATTTGAAAAACTATAAAAATAATAGTCAAATAAAACATATGTGAATAAATATAATTCAAACAAAAACTGTTTAAGTTATTTCAATGAAATTTGTCAGTATATGAATTATTCGAATAAAATTTGTTCGACTAAATATTATTTGAACAATAATTTTTTTATAAAAGAATTCTTAAATTACTAGAAAAATGCTTGCACTGAAACGCTGTTAGAATTTGAATACTCTGATTTCTTTGTAGCGGGTTAAATGTGTCTATACGAACGCATTTCGTCGGGCTTTGCCCCAAATTATCAGTAGACTTTAAGCTTATTTCTTAAAATCTTAATTAAGGCAATATTTGTAAGAAGTTACTTCGTGTGTGATGCCATTTTTTTTAATATCTGGATTGTCAATCATTATACTCTCATGACAAATAAACTACAATATAGAACTCCAAATTATTTTGGAAATTCAATTCCTCAAATTAAAAAAATTCAGCTTGAACGATGAGAAATTTGAATGTAAATACTTCGAGTGTAAAATCTTCCTGGTCGTTACTGAATTGGCCCTGACTGTATTATGCTTGTTGTTAGTTTCAGTGCTACAGTGAATATGCACGTGTGTGTCTTTGATTTTGGTTAATATATGTTGCCGTTGTTGTTGGAAATCTTATGTAAGCGGAAGTAGTTAGGTGTTATTTGAGTTTTTTATTTCACAAGTTTCCTGTTTTATGCTGCCTTCTTGGTTTCATGCTTTCTTTGTTGATTTCCTGTTTTCCTGTGTTCAATTTTAGATTCACCGATATGTACTACAAAGAATCCCTTGCACGAAAATTTAAAAGTTCTCTTGTATTCCTACAACTTTAACATGTGCACACAATAGAAGCTGTTTATTGTATTTGTGTTCTCCATTGGTGCTGGTGCTACCACCGTCATTGTGGTGGTCATTTAAAGAAAAAAAAACTCTTCAGTATACATCGTATATTATCCTCAGCTTTTGACTTCGCAATGTTTCACGCAATAGTATTCGTATTGTATATTAAAATTTCCATTGTTGGTCTGTGTAGTTGTATTCATTTGCAAAGGAACTCCGACATTCACACACAGCAACACTTGATATCCTTTCGAGAATTCAATTCAATTATGCCTAAATAACGTGTATTGCAAACAGAACAATAGTTGTGGATTTGATGTTACAATTCTATTTAGGTTTTCCGGGCTTCTAGGGCCTTGCTGCAACTAAGTTTATTGCCATTGAAATTTGTTATTGATGTTTAAAAAGTTTATAAAAATGTTTAAAGTGGGTATGGAGATATTTCAGTACTTAGTTTGTACACAAAACTGTGCTTAGACTTTTAGTGTGACAGACTCTTCAGTAGACTTTTCTGACTATAAATTTTTCAACGCAAAGATTATAAATTACGTAGCACTAATCATTATAACGGCCAATACTATATGCTAAAAGTGTACGAGTGCCAAAAATAACGCAACATTGTGGTACTTTTTTGATATACATACATACGAGCATGTACATATGCAAAAAATAGAAAGGGACCTAAGGGTAAAAACCGGTTTTGTTCAGGAGAGCCATTTTAAAGATTTAAATGCGTGTATCTTTGGTGTACCATCATTTCATAAAACGTGCATATCTCTGGGAGGGAACACTTTTGGGGTATGGGATCGGTCTCATTCAATGCTCAGATGCTGTCCACATCAAAAAAAAAGTGAAAAATAATTTTTTTTACCCTTAGGTCCCTTTCTCTAAGCGCTGTCACATATGCTAAAAACAAAGGCAAAAACAGAATTTTGGGACTTTTGTTGCAATCCACAAATCTTAAAAACTGTTGAGGACAGGAAGACAATTTTGGCGTTTCTATTCGTCTGAAGAGAAGCACTTTTTAGAAACTTAACATTTGGGACGATTTTGCCCTTTACTTTTTTGTTAATGAGTAAATATTGTCATGCTTGTACAGATAGATTTCACTCTCTACCGCTTAGTAGCATTTTTTTTTAGAAAAACTACTTTATTAAAACGTACTTATTCTAAAACTGACTATTGGAAAAGGTATTGTTTGGAAATGGTACTTTTGGGAAAAAATAATTTTCGAAATGGTACTTTTCAGAAAGTGTTTTTTTTAATAGCAACCTTTTAGCAAGAGGTACTTTTTTGAAATGGTATTTTTTTGAATAGGTACTTTTCGGAAAAAGTACTGTTTTTCAATAAGTACGTGTCAAAAAAAAAAAAAAAAATTATATATTTAAAACTAACTTTATTAAAAAAAATGCTGGTTAAAAAAGGAAAAGTTCTCATATAAAAAGTGGTTTTTGAAAAAAGGACTTTCTGGAAAAGGTACTGTTTGGAATCTTTTTGTAAAAAACTTTTTTTTTTAAAAGAAGTACTTTTAAGCAAATTTTTCAATAAATACTTTTCAAAAAAAAAAAATATATATTATATATTTAAAAGTTACTTTATTAAAAAAAAAATTGCTGGTTAATAAGAGGAAAAGTTCTCATATAAAAAATGGTTTTTGAAAAAAGGACTTTTCGGAAAAGGTACTTTTAGGAAAAATTACTTTTTGAAAAAGAACTTTTTGCAAAGGTAGTTTTTGCAAAAGAATTTTTTGCAAAGTAATACTTTTCAGGAAAAGTGCTTTTTTGCATAGGAAATTTTGTAATGGTACTGGAGGGGACAATAGCTTTTTCTTGCCCGTTGCTGACTTACCAACTTTTTATGGAATCACTCTATGATCTGTTTAGATTTGAATTTTGTTTATTGATTTTGGTAGTTTTTACTAACTTATTTTTAAAAGATGAATATGATGGATAATCGTTATAACTCGATTGTTACAAGAAGTTTTTTGTTCAAAGGGTTTAAGAAGAATGAAGAATTAGTAACAAGCATGCCCTTTGATTCAACAAAAACGTTTTGTAGTTGGGTACACAAGTTTGCATTTTTTTGCATAGTCTTTCAATTAGTGTTGGTCAAAGGGAAAGCAATAAATATTTTGAAACAAAATATGTAGTTTTTTCTACATAGATTTTTAATGAGTGTCGTGAGTAGCAATTATATCTATGCATGTTTGTTTGTTGTATATACTTGAATGCTTAAGACTACTGCATTAATATGGATTTAATCAGCGGTGAGCACCGTCAATGCATTGGTAAATTGTGTATGTGTTGAGCTTGCGAGCTACCCACCAAACTAAAACCCAAGCATTTGAAAGATAATGGCGCATTATATATTTACACATAAGTACCAATTTTTTCTAAGTTGAAAAAAAACACGTTGATTACGTAAAATTATTAAATAAAAATAAAACTTTTTCTAAGTAAACAGTCAAATGAAAAAAAATTAAAAAAGATTAGATAATAATTTGTTATGTTTTCCATTCAAGAAAAAAAAAATTAATAAAAAAATGGTTGCTTGCTGAAGCTGAATATTCGCAAAAAAATACGCGGTTGGATGTATCAAACCTAATAAGCTTTGATATTTGTCGGCATGGAAGATCATTTTCATATGGGAAACATATTCAAAATATTTTTGATAAGATTTTACACAGATTAATTAATAAGACTAAGTGTATTAATAAATTAGGGGAATTAGTACAGTCCGTTATTGGAGAAAAATTGTATAAAAGGCATTGTATGTTATCGAAAGCATTGTTTATGAAAAAATATTTTTCGCATATCATCATGACTGAAATTGTTTGCTGGACAAATATTCTGGAAAAAATACAAAAAAAAAATTCGTAAGCATCCACCTGATATTCATTTGTCGCTGTGTCATCGACGACTAAATTAAAGAGGGTAAGAATACGTGTGAATGATCTCAGAAACGCCCGTATCTGATTTAAATAATATGGGCAAATAATAAAACGCATTGCTTCACTCATACCCAGTTGGAAATTCAACAGGTACTTTTCTGAAATGGTATTTTTCATATAAAGTACTTTTTTGAATAGATACTTTTCGGAAAAAGTCTTTTTTGAAATTTATTATAATAAGAGTTTTTCAGAAAAATTTTTTTTTTTTTTTTAAAGTTACTTCATTAAAAGTACTTTTAAGGAAAAGTTATCTAAAAGGTGATTTTTGAAAAAAGTACTTTTTGGAAAAGGTACTTTTAGAAAAAAGTATAGTTCGAAAAAAAATTTCTGCAAAGGTATTTTTTGGAAGCGGTACTTTTTCGAAATGGTATTCTTCAGAATAAGTGCTTTTATACATAGGAACTTTTTTTAAAGGTACATTTTTGGAAGAAATACTTTTTCGGCATAATACTTTTCAGATAAAGTACATTTTTGAATAGGTACTTTTCGGAAAAACTAGTCTTTTGAATGACACTTTTTGTAATACACACTTTTTTGGAAAAAATACTTTGTATTTATGAATAAATACTTTTCAGAAAAAGTTACTCTATTAAAAATATGTTAATTTTTTGAAATGTGCTTTTTGGGAAAAGCACTTTTCAGGAAAAGTTCTCGTCTAAAGTCTTTTTTTTGGAAAAAGGTGCATTTTGGAATATGCACTTTTTGGAAGATGTTCTTTTTGGAAGAAGTACTGTTTGGAAAAAGAACTTTTTTAAAAAGGTACCTTTTGGATATAGTACTTTTTGAAAAAAGTACTTTTTGGAAATAGTATTTTTTGGAAAAAGTACTTTTTGGAAAAAGTACTTTTTAAAAAGCACGTTTTGGGAAATGTACTTTTTGGGAAAAGTACTTTTTGAAAAGCACTTTTTGACAAAAATACTTTGCGGAAAAAGTACTTTTTGGAAAAGAACTTTTTTGAAAAAGAACATTTTGGAAAAAATACTTTTTGGATAAGAACTTTTTGCAAAAGTTAGTTTTTGGAATATATATATATTTGTGTAGGTATCGGAAAAGTACCTTCTAAAAAAAAATTCATGAAATTAAAAAAATGTTAAGTAGAAGTGTAGTTGAATCAAAATGAAGATGTGCGTATCAAAATATAACCATTAACAAGCCAAGCAAAACATCCTATTGTTTCGTAGTAACATTCACTAAAAATGTAATGCGTAATTAATTAAATTCCCAAGAGAGCAGGCTTTAGTAATTTCTGTTATTCTAAAACTAAGTAACAATATATTGCCTTTTTGTGGTTCTGAGCCCAAAACTTATGTTTCCTCAGTTATATCCTTCTAAATTGCTTAAGACTTGTACCATAACAACTGCCCCTAATACATTTTTTTTATGATCAAATTCCCTCATACATAAAATACCAGTTTTTGTTTTCTTATAAACTTGTGCTTTAGTAACCGAATCCTAAAAGTATGCTCGGTTGAAAAAAAAACACAAGTTATTATAACATTTTAATTGCTGTACAATATATTTTAACCTTTTCGAATGCATTTAACTTCTTTATCCCTTTTTATTTCCTGTTTTGACTGTTTGAAAGCAATTGTCAAACATTTGACAGCCTTTAACTGGTTGTACTTTAACCTAAGCAGATTATAAAGCTTAACACTGACAAAAGAAGCAATAACAGAAATGAAATGAGAAAAAAAAATATTAATAAAATATAAAATACAATTTTAGTTCCCTAGAAATGAGGCTTCTTGCAACATTTATCTAGAACGTAAATGTCCATTTTGACATTTATATTCAGTTGTGTGTTGAAATTGTCTGTTTTTGCCTCAATTTTATAGTTTTTCTTTTTCTCTTTTTTTTTGTGCTGTTTCGTCCTCCTCTCGACTTGAGAAAATTACAGTAATTTTAAGTGCAACTATTTCTGTAGGTTCTTGTGAGTGGTAAATATGTCAGTTACTATAAATATGTGGGTTGTTACGAGTAGATTTTTCTACGTTTAAGCTCTATGGCGCATTGCAGTTTTTAGTTTGGCAATTGTTTGACTTGACGTTTTTTTTTGCCTGTTCTTATTATTTTGCTTGTGCTCTTTTTTACGTTTTTTTTTTTTTTTTGGTTTGTTGTTTGTTAGAAGGGGATTATAGAAAAATGCTAGAGAAATTATGCCAAAATGTCAGTTAAAAATATAATAAAAGGCAAAAAAAAACAAAAACAATAGAAATGTCAAAATAATTGCAGTTGTTTGTGATTGAAGATAATTACTTTGATATGCTCACAGTAGATGACTGCTTGCAATGCAAACTTTATATGTTTTAATGATTTTTTTTTATTTTTTTTTAATTTTACTTTAAATGATTGAAGGGCAATGTTTTGTTTTAATGGCATGCATTTGATTTTCTTGCAGCGAAGCGCATTTGCAAGCAATTACATGTGAAGTTTTAGGAAAATAAATTTTTTTTAGATAATATTTTTTTTAATTTATTCAATTGTATTTAAAGTAGGAGTTGGGCTAAAACTTATTTCTATGCCAGCCAGTTTGGTGGAGATAAGGGCTACACACCAATAGATCAGCAAAAATCATGTTATATAACTCTACAAAGTAAATTCTCAAATAAGAAATAAAAAAACAATTTTGGAGAACAAATTTCATTTACAGTGCTTTGGGTTCCAGTGGTACAAAGCCGATGATTACGGGTTCGTTTCCGCACCTAGTCATGACGAAGGCATAACCATGGGCGCAGAAAATTAACACATTGAAGCCTCTTTCATGTGTACTATAGCAAAATCCATTAGTGAAGTAAAGAATAGTGTCTGCAACAAATTCCCTAAACTTAAATAATTAGTAAAACTATTTACATATATTGTGCATATCTATACAAAAATAGCTTTTAATTGATATATCTTTTGGCAATGTTAAGGAACAAAAAAATGTTTAAAAGGGTACCACAAATATATGCATGACTGTACAAAGTGGGCAAATTTGAGGTTAGGAAGTAAGTGAACTGTCAAATAATGAAATGTCAAGAATTAAGATGTTATTTTTTAATATTTATTTAGTAAAAACTTGGGAAATTTTAAACATGGAAAATCGGCTGACGATTATTTGAGTCGAATGTATGTGAATTAGCTGTTTGAAAAACTGAACAAAATCAATAGAATTTGTAACGAAATCACCTTTAGTGATGAAAATTAAGCGGTTCTGTAAACAAGCAAAATTATCGTATAAGTGGCTTACAAAATCCATAAACAGTCCTCGAAAAACCAATTACATCAAAAAAAACCTGACCGTATGGTTCGGTTTGTGGTCAGACGTCGCCGTGAATTCTCCACGCTACCAAATTATGATAAGCGATTTTTTGTGCCCACGATTGGCATCACTGACATTTAGTTTCAGCAAGATGGCGCCACATAGTCGGCCAAACAATTCAGTTATTGCATGAGAAATTTCCCGGTCTCATAATTTCTAGATTTGTCTGCCTCCTTCTTGTAATTTAACGCGGCTTTACGTCCATAAACCACAAACAACAGACGCTGTGGTAGACGAAATCCGGCGCTGCATTGACGAGACAAGCGAAGCTATGTTGCAAAATGTGGTTCAAAATTTTGTGAAAGGAGTGGAAGTCTGCCGACGTGCAAAACCTAGACATTTACCCAACATCATATTTCATTCTTATTCCCATATTTCTACTTTACAGGTAAATTTGTAAAAAAATTTAGTTTTAAAGGAAATTTATTTTTGAACATCAAATTTGCCTATCCTTTATTGACACATTTTCTTAACTGCCCTCTCAGCATAGTTTTGGCACACTGCATTGCATGGGTAAGCTTCAAGCTCTGACTAACGATCGAATTAAAAATAAGTAAAAACATTATATCCGACCGAGTCGAATCTTAAATACCCTCCAAATATTTAGTAAACAAAAACTCTATTCTTATTAAAATCTACTCTTTTATGGTATTTGGCTTCAGTAAACAAGTAAAAAGTTTCTTTTTAATGCGGCCGTTTCCTATGAGCATGACTGAGACTCCTTTCCGTCAGCATAAAAACTTCCGTATTAACCCATATCGTCCCAGAGATTTTTTTTCGAATAAGTTTATAAAACTTCGTAGTGAAATGGTAAATTTAATTCAGAAAATACGAATCAGATCTCCTATTTTTTTTTTAATTTTCATTAAAAATTTTTTTAAAAATTTTCATTAAAAATTTTTTTAAAAAGTTTCATTAAATTTTTGTTTTTAAATTTTGATTAAACATTTTTTTAAAAATTTTCATTAAAAATTTGTTTAAAAATGTTTATTCAAAATTTTTTAAAAATGTTTATTAAAAATTTTCTTTTTAATTTTCGTTAAAAAGGATATGTTCTTAGTCTTTCCTAAGCAGAGAAAAAAAAATTTAAATACTTGCAATTTTCTGTTCGAAAAATCGAACACTGGGACGAAATGGGTTAATATTTTACATCAACGTGCAGATAAGAGACTGAGATAAATTTGTTTAACTTGCTGAGTCACACACAGTTCCTTTAAGACATTTCTGTAGCCAATTTTAAAACTATATACAAGGCCACTGCGGGAAGGGTCCAGGAGGAGACATCTCACCTTTTAAGTAAAAACTTAGAAAGCTAATTTGTTGGGGTAATTAAGTGTAAACAAAAATATAGAGGAATCAACTTAGTGATAAAAGCTTAAAAATTTAATTTTTAAGGAATGTAGGCTTAAGGAAAACAATTGCAATATGTTACTTCATGTAATAAGTTATTTCAACGCCCACCAAAGGGGCGAGGTTCAAAAATAATTCTTTTTTATTTTATGGCTTCAAATTTAACGCGCTGGACCTTCTTTGACATAAAAATATATCATTTGCTTAACAAAATTACAAAAAAAAAAACTTAAAAATTATGTTGCTTTTTAGAGGTTGGTTTAGTTTTTTTTAGAGGAACTTTTTTCCCTCTAGCCCGATTCAGCCCATTTATGAACTAGACCTGTGCTAACTTTCAAGATATATTTACACCGAATTTCAAGAGTCTGGCTCTTTTCGTTTGGACTGAATCGTGATTTCCATAGACGGTCGGACGGATAGCCGGACTGGCTAGATCGTCTTATATTTCATCACTAATCAAGAATATACTCGTACTTCATGGGGTCTCAGATGGATATTTCGCTGCATTACAAACAAAGTGAATATAGGGTATATTTCAATTATTTTGTGGAGTGTATAAACCGTCAAGACTTTGTGCGCCATGTCAGCCATTTCGTCGATAAAATTGCTGACTTATACATAGACACTTGAACTGGGGCTTAAAAAAATCATCTTCTTTGATTTAATAATTCTTAGTTATTGTTTTATTAAATTCTATGAAATAATTGGAAAATTTAAATATATTTAACAGGAAAACTGCATTTCGAAAAACAAAGTCATCGTATTTTAAACAATTTACTTTAAGTTCAACGATTTCCTTGTGGTGTAAACATGCAAGGGCATGTTTTTATGTTACACAAAAACATGTATGTATGTCGATATGTATGCGTGTATGTGTGCTGTTTACACATACAAACTTATTAATTGGCTTATTATCGTATTTCGCTTAAAATATAATTAGCATATTATTGCTTTACGTTTCGCTCATGCCTCGTGTAAATTTGCAGAATTGTTCTTGTTTTTTGTTTTTTTTTTTCTTTGCACCAGAAAATATATTCAGGTTTGTATGCGTGTTAGTTTCCCTTAACTTTTCCCTTTGTATCAGTTAGCCTAAAAGTATGCACGCCTGCTGAAGTTGTAAACATTTTCTGTGGAAATTCCACTGCATACACAACGGAAACTTCAGTTTTAATTAGTTGCACAAATAATTTTTACTTTTTTCCGCGTTATTGTTCGGTGCTTTGCATGTTTTATATTTGTGTGTGTGTGTGTGTGTGTTTGCGTTTGTGTATTTACATAAATGAAGAACAAAAACAAAAAAAAAGCCAGCTGTAGAAGTTAACAAAATAAAAAAATTAATTGTACATACAACATATTTTCTACGCCATGGCGAAGTAGCCAGCCAGCTCTAACAAACCAAGCAACCAGTCAGCCATAGAGCCAATCCATCCATCTCTAGGCAACCGTTTTTAAGCCTAAAAGGTGAATAAACATGTAAATTTATTTTCATGGTTATGTGCGTGAGACCGTGGATGGCACAGTGAAGCCTTAAGTAAATACAATCAAAAGCACAATAACAAGTGTTTTTGGAAATTTTCCACAATAACAGCTTAAAGGCATCTATTGATCGGTTAACCGATCACACATGAAGTGACTAAATTATTTTAAGAAATAAGCTTGAAGTCTACTCACGATTAAAAGCACGACGAAATGCATTCGTATAGACGCATTTAACCCGCTACAAAGAAATCAGAGCTATGAAATTCTAACAGCGTTTCAGTGCAAACATTTTTCTAGTAATTTAAACATTCTTTCACAAAAAATTATTGTTCAAATAATATTTAGTCGAACAACTTTTATTCGAATAATTCATGTACGGATAAATTTCATTCAAATAATTTAAACAGTTTTTATTTGAATTATATTTATTCGAATTTGTTTTATTTGACTATTATTTTTATAGTTTTTCCAATAATTTCTGCTCGATTAATTTTAATCGAATAATTTTATTCGAATAATTTTATTCGACTGATTTTATTCGAGCTATTTTTTAATACTTTTTGTTTGATTAGTTTATATTTGTATAATTTTTATACGAAATAGTTTTATGCCCATGATTTGATAACTATCGGACATGTGATGGAAATCGTTTATCGCATGATATAACGCGTTTTCGATTTGAAGTCATAAAATTGGTGTGATGGAGTTCGCAATCGCTCAAAATCATTCCAAAAAAAAAATAGGCGTTTTTCAAGTCGCATGTGATTCGACAATCGTGCGATTCACAGCACACACATGAATTTGTTTAATGTATTCGAACATTTATTGTTCGAAAAATCTTTTTTTAATAATTTTTGTTAACACAATTTTAATATCAATAAGTTTTTTTTATAATTCTTATTGTATCAGTTTTCATTCAAAAAATTTTTATTCAATAATTGCTGTTGCAATAATTTTTATTCGAATAGTCTTTATTCGAATAATTTTTATTTATACAAATTTTATTTGAATGATTTCTTTTATTGCAAAATCTGTTATTTGAAAAATTTTAATTTGAATAATTTTTAATCGATCAATTTATATTCGTATACATTTTATTCGATTAATTATTATACTTTTAATTTCTTGTTAAAATGATTTTTGTTTGTACTATATTTTCTCGAATAATAGTTATTCAAATAATATTTGTTCAAATAATTTTATTCGAATAATTTTTGTTCGAAAAATTTTTATTCGAATAATATTTGGTCGAATAATTTTTGTTACAATAATTTTTATTCAAATAGTTTTTATTCGAATAATTTTTCAATACATTGTTATATAAAAACAGTAAAAAATACTTCCCCAATAACGATTGAAGGTTTCATGGAACATACATACATATGTATATGTATGTATGTACTCCGGGTAAAAAAAGCCTGACTGAAACGAATCACTTATGCAACGATATCCACCAGAGCCATCACTGTAGCAAAAATTAGCCGGCGAAGTAAAAAGGTTGAAATAGCTACAAGAAAAACTGTTTACCTTCTCATCTTCCCTAGTCTGTCCCCTCAATACTATCCCCTGCTTTTCAGTTCCGGTGCAATGCATTGCATATATAGGGATCATCCCCTGAGTGCTGGTCCAAGATAACAAAAAAGAATAAATAAAATATCGGATCTAGATCTAAATGAAGTGTGAACTAGTACACATATAAATGGAAGTATCGCGAAATCGGTAACCAGGTGGGCAGCACATCCACAGCGCGTTTAATATGGTGCTTTAGCCGGTACTGTAATGCAGGAGGAGTCCGGCATGTGGCATGATGATTTGGTGCGAGAACCAATTAAATGCGGGCGGAACAAATAAAACAATGCTTTGAATATTTTTTAAAATTATTTCTCAACTAATTTAAAAATTTCTGTACGAACGAGTAGTATTGGAACAATTTTTAATCGATTAAATTTTATTCGAATAATTTTTAAACGAATAATTTTTATTTTATCAGTTTTATAAATAACAGTAAAAACACTTTCGAATTAAAGAATGAAAACTATGGGCAGCACATTTCCAGTTAGTTTAAGGTTTGGTTTTAGCCAGTAATCTAATGGCCGGCATGCATCGAAATCATCATGATTTGATGCAAGAAGATATTAAATGCGGACATAAAAATATAAAACATTGTCCTTAAATAATTTGAAAATTATTTATTAAAGAATTTTACGAATTTAAGAATTTTTTCACGAATGCTTAGTACTCAAAAAATTATTAATCGACAAATTTTTTTTCGAATAATTCAACAACCTTGATTTGAATTTTTTTTTATTCCTATAATGATTTATTCGACTAATTATTAGTTTTATAATTTTTATTATTTGAAGATAAGAATTTTTTTATTCAGACTCCAGTTCAAATCTGCAATCTGGAAATAACTTTTTTTTTAACTTTTATTGAAATAAAATTCTTAAGTGTAAAAAATTTTTTTGGTCATTAAATATTTGTGTTCTAAATATTTCACTATTAATAATTTAAATTTAATCAAAATTCTTAAAAAATAATTTGCAGATCTGAAGTTGAGTCTGAATAAACAATTCTTATCTTAAAATAATAAAATTCGTAAGTTCGAAAAATAAAAATTTACACTCATATTTATAATATTTTAATGATTGATCTACGAAATTTGGCAATATTAAA
This sequence comes from Linnaemya tessellans, assembly GCA_951800035.1. Lineage (NCBI taxonomy): Eukaryota > Metazoa > Arthropoda > Insecta > Diptera > Tachinidae > Linnaemya > Linnaemya tessellans. The sequence continues at coordinate 90,936,894 of OX637534.1, forward strand.
TATAAGCGATAGAACGCACTAACCACATTCAAGACAGCAGGCCACCGACTACAACCTGTCAGAAGTGGAATACATGAGAGTGTGTGAATTGTTGTTGCTAGCGAAATTTGTAGGCGTACAAGTCGCTAACCCGCTGTGCTGAATGCTTTTACTACAACTGCTCGTGTTGTGCTTCTGGTTTGTTTTCGTTGTTATAGTTGATGTTGTTATTGTTGTCCATTGTTTGATTGAAAGTTTAGTCCTGTTTAAAAGGATATTTAACACATTTCCATACACTTACTCCCTCCCTCCCCTCCCTCCTAGAGGCCGTTAAGAAGCTTGAACGCAGGTCAAATTTAAGTTTATAACTTTTTCTTGCTGTTGCTGCTATTGTAAGTGTTTTAGGGGGTTCTTTTTTTTTATTTATTTATTTTTTCATTCGCTTAACTTTGTTTTTATTGGAAATCTTTTGTAAAGATTGAGTTATAAAATTTGGTTTTACTAATTATTGGCATATTGCCAAACAGCCAGCAATCAAAAAAACCACACACGAACACCTAGTGTAAAGTTCAAGGAACGTTTAATGAATTTATAATCAGAAATAAATCCTTAAATTAACATTCTGTTCGCTATTGAATTAAAATTTTGAGGGAATAAATATTCTTTGGTCTGATGCTGTGCTGTACAATACAGAGAACCTAAATGAAAGCCTATTTTTATCCTTGTATGATCTAGCGTAAAAAGAAAAAAATAAAAGAAAATCTATTAAATTTATTTGACATGCTCTCGTGAATTCATTTATAATTTAAAAATATCTATGACTCAATTGGGGTATTCACACTTCGTGCTATTTAGTCATATTGTCATAAAGTCATAATATTTTAGACCAGTTTAAGAAAGTTGTTGTTGTGCTGCATACAATAAAGTCATAAAATAATAGCACTCTTTCGGGTATGTTTTTGTTATGTCATAAAATCTGAGATCTGAGTCGAACGGCTGAAAATCTTTAGGCGAGACGGCGATAGTATATGTTTGCCGCCGTTACTTATATATGATTCGTGACTAACAAACGGCTAAAAATTTATTTATTTTTATATGTCTGTACATTAAATCACATTTTTATAATATAAAAAATATTAAAAGAGAACTCAATCGCAAAAAATAAATATGTGCAAGTGAAAAATTTTTCTCGTTTAACTTGCATAGCTGGCAGCCACTGAACGTTTTTCTGTATGCCGCCGCAAAAAAAAAAAATTATTCAGCTCATATCAAGGCAGCAGCTGTTTTAGTTTATATGTACATACAAATTCATTTAGATATTCTTGTGGACCAGAAGACAAATTTAATTATTTTAAATAGAAATGGAGTTGTTAGACTTTTTGGCATTTTCAAACAACTTTATTACAATTATCTTAATTATCTTTTGCTTTGATAACATCCAATTACATAAGTGTTGTTTTCTTATCAGCTGATCGATGTTTGAAATAGCATATTAAGTTATGACGGGTTGTTCACACTAGTCATATATTTTGTGCTATTATTTTATGACATGACCTTATGACCACAGTGTGAACCCCCCAAATGTAATGATTTTTAATTTCCTGGTAAGAAAATTTAAAAAATTCGGGAAGTTACTGGTTCTACTCCGTTTTGATGAAATCGAGTTTTCACCTGAACTCGACGTTTTCAGTTCCTAGGAGGCTTTCCTGACTAGTCCAGAGAAGACGTCACTATGTCTGTATATATATATATATATATATATATATATATATATATATATATAACTATATATATATATATATATATATATATATATATATATATATATATATATATATTGTATATATATATATATATATATATATATATATATATATATATATGTATATATATGTTTGTGAGATTGTTTGTTCTTGTGTGTGTGCATGTGACCCGCTTATAACTTTTGAACGGTTAAACGGAATCGAACCAAATTATTCGCTTTTCAAAGGATTCTTTCAAACTTAGAGTTATTGTGAATTGAAACCGTTTCGGACTAGTAGATTTCGAGAAATATAAAAAAAAATCAAGAAAAAATGTTTTTTAAAATAACTTTCCATCGATCGATAGATTCCACAAACAACCCGAAATTCAAAAACTCGCCGAACGCCACTTACCAGTTTAAAATAGGTTAATGTGTTCGTGAGATATAGTGAACGAAAAAAATGCAAAAAAGTGAATTTTTAATAAAATCCGAAATTATAGATCAAGGGGCAAATTACCGGATTCGATATCGATCGAAATTTCAATACAATTTAATTAGAAATTTCGATCGATATCGAATGTAATAATTTGTCTTCTGATCGATTAGTGTTCGAAGCCAATCTAGTGGTGTTTGAAACAGTTCTATCATATTTGGATTTTCTGTGAATTGTAACCGTTTCGATAGGTAGATTTTGGGAAATTTTAAAAATATTTAAGAAAAAAATTTTTTTTTTCAAAAACTGCTGTATAACCCTTCACAAAAAAGTGAAAAGGTATATATAGGTTTGTCATTCCGTGTGTAATTTCTTCGATATGCACATGTGACCCCATAAAGTATATATATTCTGGATCCTTATAAATAGCGATGACGACTGAGCGATGTCCGTCTGTTCGTCCGTCTGTGGTACTCACGGTTCAGTCCAAACGAAAAGAGCTAGACTCTTGAAATTTGGTATAAATATATCTTGAAGGATAGCACAGGTTAAGTTCGGAAATGGGCTGAATCGGGCAAGGATAAAAAGAAGTTCCCCTAAGAAGAACTAAACCAACCTCTAAAAAGCAACATAATGTGTAAAGTGCTTTTATACCCTTCACAAAAAGGTGAAAGGGTATATATATATATATATATATATATATATATATATATATATATATATATATATATATATATATATATATATATAGTTTTGTCATTCCGTGTGTAATTTCTTCGATATGCACATGGGACCCCATAAAGTATATATATTCTGGGTCCTTATGAATATCGATGACGACTGAGCGATGTCCGTCTGTTCATCCGTCTGTACGTGAAATCGGTTTTCCCAAGCCCCCAGAAGAGCTAGAGACTTCGTTCTTGGAAATGAACTTAAATAGAGTGCTATTGAAATTCAGAAAGATCCGAAGTATGGTTCCAGAGCTGGGAAGCTATTTCTCGACGCAAAATTTATACCAAAAATCAATTATTTTTTTTAATGTTTGTATATTAAACCTATTTCGTGCTTTGGGAAGCCTCAATGGTCTATTAAAAACTAAAAAAATAAAAAATGTTTTTCCAGGGATGAGAAATTAATTTTTTTTTCGGCTCATTCCGTATTTTGTAGTACACGTAGTTACTAAAACTGTTAAAAATTTTAGGTTTTTCTTTAACAAAAGCTCTTTATACGTCATGAAGATTTGCATTGGCCAAATTTTTTTTAATTCAAATTTTGCTTCCATGGGTGGGAAATTTAATTTTTTTTATACGTAAAAGTAATCAAACAGGCAACTGATGTTGTTGTTTTTTTTTTTGCTAACTAAAACTGTCTTATAATATAGGAAGAACAAAATTGGTATCAAAAATTAAAAAAATTAAAATTTCGAATCCAGGGTTGGACAAGTGCAATATTTTATGGTACATGAATGCGACCAAAATGGTAAAAAATTTTAAATTTCTCTTAAATAAAACTACTTTATAACTCAAGAAGCGTTGCACTGATAAAAAACAACAACAAATTTAAAATTTCGTCTCCAGGGTTGGGAAAATGAAAGTTTTTTTTTGGTACATGCAATATTTTGTAGTACATGAAATAACCAAAATAGTTGCAAAATATGAGTTTTTCTTAAACAAAAATTACTTTATACCTCATGAAGATCTGCATTGATAAAATATTTAAAAAAATTAAAATGTCGCTTCCAGGGTTGGGAAATTAATTTTTTTTATACATAAAAGTAACCAAAAAGGCAATTGACGTTGTGTTTTTTCCTAACTAATACTATTTTATATTTTAGGAAGAACAAAATTGGTAGATATCAACAATTTAAAAAAAAAATGAAAATTTCGAATCCAGGGTTGGACAAGTGCAACCAAAATGCTTCAACATTGTAAATATTTCCTAAATAACACTACTTTATACCTCATGAAGAGTTGCATTGGTAAAAAAAAACAAGAAAAATTAATGTTTCGTTTCCAGGGTTGAGAAATTGAAATATTTATACTGCATAAAAGTAACCAAAAAGGCAATTGACGTTGTTGTTTTCCCTAATTAAAACTGTTTTATAATTCAGGAAGATCAAAATTGGTATTAAAATCTTTAAATTTTAAAAACTTCGACCAGGGTTGGACAAATGTAATTTTTTATGGTACATGAAAGTGACCAAAAAGTTTAAACTTTTTAACTTTTTTGTCAAGTAAGACTATGTTAGACCTCATTAAGAATCGCATTGGTAAAAACATAAAAAATTCGCTTCCAGAGTTGGAAAATCGAAATATTTTTGGTACATAAAAGTACCACCATAAATTCCAAAGTTTGTGTTTTTAGTGAGTTAAAAATTAAATTAGTATTAAAAATTCGGTTCCAGGGTTGGAAAATCGAAATTTTTTTGCACATAAAATTAGCCATATAAGTTCCTAATTTTGCTTTTTTGTGGATGAAATCTTTTTTTTATACTTCGGGAAGAGCTAAATTGGTATTAAAAACCAAAAAAATCTAAAAGACGATTCCAGGGTTGGACAATTAAAATTTTTTGGGCTACATGAAACGGATTTTTTGTTTTGTTTGTAAATTAAACATATTTAATATTTTTGAAAGACGTTCATAGGTATTAGATATAAGAAAAGCCAAACATTTAGCTACTTAGCCGAAAAATTTAAACATTTTCTTAAATATAAAAGTAACCGATAACATCATTTTGATTTTTTAATTAAATCTACTTTCTGCTTTGCAACAAAGAAAGAAAGAATAATTATATCTGTGGAGGGTATTTAAGATTCGGCACAGCCGAATATATAGCACTTTTACTTGTTTTTTGTAATTTTGTTAAGCAAATGATATATTTTTATATCAAAGAAGGTCCAAAGCGTTAAACTTGGAGACATAAAATAAAAAAAAAAATTAATTTTTGGACGACGCCCCATTTAGTGGGCGTTATTATATGCAAAACATGAGTAAAAATTTAACAAAACGTATTACTTAAGCCTGCATTACATAAAAATAACATGTTTAAGCTTTTATGACGAAGCTAAGACGTAACCTGATCCTCCTCTGCCCTACCCCCTCCTCCCCCTTTCCCCACTAAATTACCCTGAAAAAAAAAATTAAATAAAAAAAAAATCAATGAGTGTTCGAACTCACGGGCGATGTGTTAACACCTTTTTGTTTATTTAATATATATTAAACCCACAAAAAACAAAGAGAATGCAAAGCAACAGACAAATGTACATACATACATTGTTATGTTTGTACATAAGCTACATATGTACGTTGCTGTCTTGCTATCTCATTTTTATATATGTACGTATAACCACGTCACTATTCTCTTTGCTATGCATAAGACAAACCCGAAGATCAACATAAAACACTTTTGTAATATTACTCCAAATTAATACTCCGAATTAAAACACTTAAATCTCCGCTCGCCGATATCGGATCGCCTTAATTTTTGGCCTAAACTCTTCGTCGAAACCCGCACTAGCGTTTTGATCCAAAAATTAATCAAATCGGCTATGAATTTCCGGAGAAAATCGCGTGGGAAAATTATATGAAAATCGCCCAATAATCACTTTCAATACCGACTGCCAAGCAACAACAACAAACAAACAAACTCTTACACTTACACTTGCGTATGTATTGAAACTGATAGTTTACTGCCCTAGAGGCGCGCGTATAGATGTTAACACATCAAAAATAAATTTTACATTTAATAATCCCAAACATTTATTTTTAGAGTTTTATGACAAAGGTGAAATGTCTCCCCCACGGCCCTTGCCAGAGCGACCCCGCCAAAATACAGTTTTAATACCCTCCAAAGAGAATTGGACCCCATAAAGTATATACATATATTTTTGATCAGCGACGAAGTCTAAGACGATCTAGCAGTGACTATACGTCAATCTGTGGAAAACACGATATAGTCTATTTATGAACCCCGCCCTCTATAGTGGGCGTTGAAGTTACATATTATATGAAAAATAGTGTATATATTTAACAAATTGGCATAGAAATGTCTTACAGAGCTCTGACCCAGCAGGTTAAATATTTTTAACATATCGCAATCCCTTTTTTGCACGTTGATATAAAATATTAATATGTAAGTTCTTGTGCTGTTGGAAAGGTGTCTCAGTCATGCTCCTTCCAACACATTGGAAACGACCGTATTAAAATCAATTTTTTCTTGTTTACTTGACCGAAATACCATAAAAATGTAAATTTGAATAAGAATAAAAATAGAGTTTTAATTTACTAAATATTTGCAGGGTATTTAAAATGCGACCCGGTCGAATATAAAGTGTTTACTTGTTTTTTCTGACGGCATATTAAGGAGTTTGAAGTCGTCAATACTAATTTCAGCACTTTTCTAAGAACTCTGAGACAGACTTGATTATTGCTGTTTCTTGTTATGAACACTATTTACGAAATTTTTATGATTTTTATATGGTTCCGTTGTAGCCTTAACTAGTTTATGGCTTCAACTTGCATGCAGGCAACCACGTACAGCCAGCACTGTGCAGTATCCTGCTGCTGGTGCTAAGAAAACCAACAGAGTTGTTACCTGACTTCTTATGGGGGGTTCATTAAATATTAATGTTCGTTAAAAAGTTCCTATTTTGTTCTGTGAACTGCTAGCAACGAGACACATAAAAATGAAACCCTTTCGCGTGAATGTGTTGGAATGCAGCAAATAAAAATGCATTGCCACAACAGTGCAGCCATGAAAATAAATATGCAAAAGTAAGCGTGTGTGTGTGTGCACCCGTATTAAAAAGGATATGGACTCGTTATGTTTATAACGATGCCAAAATGAAACATGATGTTGCTGTTGCTGTTGCAGCTCCCGCTCTTGTTGTTCCTGTTCCTGTTGTTGTTAGAGCATGTCAAGCAACAAATGCGACACACATACTAAGACCAACAAAAATTTCATGTCCATCCAATTCATTGCATACAACAACGCCAACATTTTGACTGTTGCTGATGTTTTCTTTCGCTTATTATTGTTGCCATTCATTTTTGTTTTTCTGTCGCTCTTGTCGGAAAGTTTAAGCATGAAATGGCATGATTACACAACATTATAAAGATTCATGTATTCATGATTTTAATTTAAGCATTAGATTTTTCCATTTCATTTTTCCGTTACTCTGTGGCGTCTCGTGTTTCGTCGAGTCCAAATAGTTGGACATTTTTCAAACGATGAATAAATTATGAAATAGTAGCGTTGAAAAATCGTATTGCATACATTTGGGCGTTTATCATGCCATAACATGTCACGAGGTGTTTAATTATTAATTTTTCGATAAGCAGGGAAAACGGTTTTTGTAAGCCTTACGAGAACAAGCTCTTTAAGATATGAGAGTTATTGCATTTATAACTTAAGTAATTTTATGTTCTTTTTTATTGTAGAACAGTTTTTAATTAAGATTTAATTTCATGATGGCGTTTGACAATTTCTGTTAATGGTTGCACAGCACTGTGGAGGGGACCAATAAAAGCACTTGATTTATTTCTGCCAACCAACAAGTAAAAATAGTGTCTCAGTAAGAATGCAGTTTTTATCATCTTAAGCAAAAAATTTTCCGACAATTGGACAACGATTTTATTAGCATAACAAAAATTTTCTACACTTCTTCAATAGCAATTAAATGCCAAAAGCCTAAATAACATTGATGTTGGCAACAATGGATTGTAGAACCAATATAAACAACAATTACAAATAGGTTCCACATAAATTTATTAAGTATTTGTAATTGTAATCCCTCTTAAATTATACCTTAAGAGATATACATTTTCGTACTAAACTGGCAACTCATACAGGATCTGAACATTTTTCTCCCCTAAAGACTTTGCTCTTGGATTGATGTATTGCAAAGAATCGTAAATATATTTTTTTTATTAATTAAACTTTTTTTATACTTCGGAAAGAATTAAATTGCTATTAAAAATTATATATGAATTTTTATTAGTCGAACTTTCTTATGTAAATTGTTAATTTTCTCAACGGGCTTAAGTTCGAATCTGCAAGACTGCAGACCATTTTTTTATTATTTTTTTATGAATAAATGAATTGGTTCAAATTCTATTTATTAATTTTTTTTTTTATATTAAGATTGGAATATTAAGAATATTTTTCAATAATCACCAAACCAGCAGAACGGATCAGTACTGATTTCGAGGCCGCTACGCCATCTCGAAATCAGTACTGCTGGTTTGATGACTATTGAAAAATATTCTTAATATTCCAATCTTAGTATAAAAAAAAATGAATAAATAGAATTTGAACAAATTCATTTATAAATAAAAAAAAATAATAAAAAAATGGTCTGCAGTCTTCCAGATTCGAACTTAAGCCCGTTGAGAAAATTAACAATTAAAAATTATATATAAAATCAAAGAGACAATTCCAGGGTTGGTTGGTGAGATGAAACCTTGGTACAAAATAAAAGCCTAAAGCTTTAAATACAATAACGACAGCAGGCTACACAAACACCGACTACAAAAGTCGTTGGCTGCAATCGTCGCCTCGTAGTCAGCTACTTAATTATTTTGGAGACGGCAGCTACATTGTCAACATCTCATGTTAGTGCTGCCACTTTCATGTATAAAAAAGCGCTTATAACAAATCTATTTCTAGACCGAAAAAAATTAATAATAATAAACACACTTTATTTGTTTATAGCTCTTTATTGTTTTTGCATTTGTAATAAATACATTTTGATGTTCTTTTTTTGTTATGGCACTATGAAAATGAGCTAATTCATTTGTGACCTAACTCACGTCTTTTATCGATAACGGCTATCAAATATATAAAAAATTTGTGATTTCAAAATTATGGAATTTTCACTTAAAAAGTCAGATACAAAACTTCAAAATTATGTATGAATTTTTTTTTTTTTTATTAGTCGAACTTTCTTATGTAAATTGTTAATTTTATCAACGGGCTTAAGTTCGAATCTGCAAGACTGCAAACCATTTTTTATTATTTTATTAATAAATGAATTTGTTCAAATTCTATTTATTATTTCTTTATATTAAGATTGGAATATTAAGAATATTTTTCAATAATCATCAAACCAGCAGAACGGATCAGTACTGATTTCGAGGCCGCTACGCCATCTCATCAGCGTTCTTTGTTCAATTTTTCCACTTTTGCAAGTGGTGCTAGTTGGTAGGAATATCAACTATTTAACCAATATTTTAACGAAAATTGAATATGAGAAGTTCCCACATTCATATTTTTAAGTTATTACATTTTTGGTTAGTACGAAATTCCCCAACCCTGACGATTAATATTCCCAATATTCCATGTATCTCTTTCGCTTTTTCCAGAGCCATCGGCTGCTGATAACTAAAGCTTCTTTGTTATTTATGTTCAAGTAACTGAATTTAGTTGTCAATTTAAAATAAATAAAATAAATAAAAAACAAGTAAAAATGTTATATTCGACCGCGTCGAATCTTAAATACCCTCCAAATATTTAGTAAGTGAATTTGAAATGTTTAACTTGGTGGGACAGAGTTCCTTTATATAATACCGTACGTCAACGCCCACTAAAGTGGGCGGGGTTCAAAAATATACAATATCATGTTTTCCACAGACGAACGTATGGGCATTGATAGACCGTCTTAGACTTCACCACTAATCAAGAATATACATATTTACTTTATGGGGTCCAATTCTCTTTTGAGGGTATTAAAACTGTATTTTGGCGGGGTCGCTCTGGCAAGGGCTGTGGGGGAAACATTTCACCTTTGTCATAAAACTCTAAAAATAAATGGTTGGAATAATTATATACAATATAAAAAAAATTTTTTTTTTTTGGTAGGGTCATTTCATAAAAATGTTATTTTTAAGGAATGTAGGCTTAAGTAAAACAATTTGTTAAATTTTTATGCTATTTTGCATATAATAACGCCCACTAAAGTGGGCAGGGTCCAAAAATTTTTTTTTTTTATTTCATGGCTCCAGTTTAAGGCGTTGGACCGTATTTGACGTAAAAATATATCATTTGCTTAACAAAATAACCAAAAAACTTTAAAAATTATGTTGTTTTTTCTGGGTTGGTTTAGTTCTTCTTAGGGGAACTTTTTCCCCTCTTGCCCGATTTAGCCCATCTTCGAACTTAACCTGCTCTAAGTTTCAAAATATATTTATGCCAAGTTTCAAGAGTCTAGCTCTTTTCGTTTGGACTGAATCGTGATTTCCACAGACGGACGGACGGACATGCTCAGTTCGTCTTAGATTTCATCACTGATCAAGAATATATATACTTTATGGGGTCTGAGATGGATATTTCGATGCGTTACAAACGGAATGACAAAGTGAATATACCCTCCAAATTCTTTTTTGGAGGGTATAAAAACACTTTATTTGTTTATAGCTCTTTATTGTTTTTGCATTTGTAATAAATACATATTGATGTTCTTTTTTTGTTATGGCACTATGAAAATGAGTTTACTCGTATGAGTTAATTCATTTGTGACTCACGTCTTTTATCGATAACGGCTATCAAATATATAAAATAATAGAGATTTCAAAATAATGGAATTTTCACTTGAAAAGTCAGATACAAAACTTCAAAATTTAATAATACTTCCAATATGTGAATAAATTTGAAAAATATGTCTAACAATAGAAAGACATTTTGGAGTACTTTGAAATGATACCCATACCGTTTATATGGGGCCTATATTCTAGGAGTTATTACCAAAAAGAAATAAAAAATAAATAAATAAATAAAATAAAAATAAAAGCCGAGAGAACGCAAAAAAAATGAATAAATGAATATTAAAAAATAATTTTTATTACATTTTTTTATTTTTAACAATTTTTTTATTCTTGACCAGTTTGAAAATATTTTTAAGCGCTTATTTATTTAAGGTGTGTCACTGTGTTGGCAGCACTAATTTATTTATTGTCGCCTATGAAAATTGAAATGAGGTAAATTTTACTACAGCCACAAAAGTAGCACGGACAACAACCTGCCGTGTAGCCGTTAAAATAATCATTCCCATATAACTGCCTATTTCTTATTGTCGAATAAATCCTTTCTTTCGTATAAATACATTTGAAACAAAAAAATTTATAAAATTTGGTTTTTGTTTTAATCCATAAAAGATAACTCCAAAGCTGGAACACTTTAAATAAGTAAAATTAATATATTTTTTGTTATGCTAGAGTTAATGTCGACGTCGTCGACGGCGTCAAATGTCAAAAAAAAAGTTGAATCGTATGAAATTGTATGAGAGCAGTTAATCTCAACGCGTTACAACGCCGTAAAAGTTCAATCTATTTCAACTTTTTCGGCGTTGAAACGCCGTCAACGGCGTCGACATTAACTCTAGCATTAATCAAATATCATTTATTTAAAATAGAATTGTCACAATATGTCAAATAAATATTAAACTGTTATGAAAGTTTAATTTAGATTTTATTTTTCATTTTGCCTTATAAATACTTTTCTTGTTATCACATTAATTTCTAATTGCATAAAGGCGTAGAAAAATAAAATAAATTCATATCGAATATAATATATTTGTTGGGTTGGTTTTGTTTGAGTTTCAAAGCCGACTGTGCTTATTCTGCTGTGATTTTTGAAAATAATTTGTAATTTACAAATTGTGAATTCTCAGATGGTTTTCGAAAGTATATGCATAAGATAAGAGGTTTTTAACTTTTCAAAACTATGTTAAAGGCTAAAGTCTACTGATGATTTGGTAAAGCACCAATCAAATGCATATAGACATTGCGTAACCATCATCAACAAATAAATTTTAATTAATCAAACATCTTTTATATTTTAGAAACAGCAGTAATTTGTATTGAAAATGAGAGAGAACAAAAAGTTGGTTGCAGGGTGCGAGTAATTCATTTTTATTTCTTGCTTTCGCGGGCATTGTATGGGGGGAAGCGCCGTCATGATAATATTTTTCATAATAATGTACAAAACGCAGTGTTTATAAATATCAATAATAAAACATGTTTACGACAACAAGCAAAATTGTTAAACATTTTAAAAAGAGTACAACAAAAAAACTTTACGTCAAACAAGTAAAACCGTTATATTCGGCCGGGTTGAATATTAAATTGTTATTAAATTTTAAATTTTTATGGTATTTGGCTTAAGTAAAAAAGAAAAAAAATTTTTTTAATGCGGCCGTTTCCTATGTGTTGGGAGGACCACAACTGAGACACCTTTCCGTCAACATAAAAACTGACGTATTATTATTTTATATCAACGTGCAAAAAAGGGACTGAGCTATGTTGAAAATGTTTAATCTGCTGAGTCACAGCTCCTTTCAGACATTTCTGTGCCCAATTTTCAAACTCTATACAGTGTTACTCCGAGAAAGGCCGTGAGGCAGACATCTCACCTAAATCGTAAAAACATAAAAACTAAATTTATTTATTTATTTTCTGATAAGGTCATTTAGGCGGTAAAGAGGGGTGGAGGGTCAGACCACATTGCCTTCGTCGTAAAAGCTTATAAATTAAATTTTTAAGGAATGTAGGCTTAAGGTACACAATTTGTTAAATATTTACACAAGTTTTTCATATGAGATGTAACTTCAACGCCCACTGAAGGGGCGTTATATAAAGTATATATATTCTTATATATTCTTTTTGGAGGGTATAAAAATTCACTCGCAATAAGTGCTTGATTGTTCCTTGTATTTCTTATTTATTTTTTATTTTTTGCTAATGAGTTCGAAATTGTAGTGGTGGCAAGTGGCTTTCGTTACAGAGACACCATAACGGAGTTCTAGTGGCCTAAAGCTGAGTTCGGATATGGACGGTATGTGGTTGCAGCAAGATAACGCCACCTGCCACAAAGCGCATGAAATAATCAATTCTGAGCAAATTTAATTTTTTAAATATTATTGCATTCAGTTGATGTTTTCAGCGGGCAGAATCATAAGTAGCCCAAAACAAAAGAAAAATAACCACAAAAAAACCTCTAAAAGTCCTTTCAGGGATATAAAAACTTTAGAAAAAAATAATGACCTCTATTGACTCCGTAGAAATTTTTTCTTTGAGGCTTTGTGGAAGCTCGCGGTTAAGGGAATAAAACAGAATCAGCTGCTGATGTCAAATACGTTTTCCAACGCATAAGATATAATCACATCTCTGTGAAAAAGTCATGTAAAGAGTAATTCCCTACCATCAGAACCGTGGGGGACCATTTCAGGAATATTTAATTTTATACGTAATCGCAACATGTATTTTTTTATAAAAGGAGTTTTTTTATGAATTTTTCTTTTATACGAATCACTCTGTTGTCTGACAGCTGTTTTGACAGTTTAAAGTCACGTCTCTACTCAGTATTGTTTGGCAAATCATCATGAACAGGTTAACTCCAGAACAACGCTTCCAAATCGTGGAAATTTATTTTCAAAAACAGTGTTCAATTAAAAATGTTTATTCGCTTTTTTTACCGCAAAATTCTCTTCAGTGATGAGGCGCATTTTTGGTTGAATGGATATGTCAACAAGCAAAATTGCCGTATTTGGAGCCAAGATAATCCACATGCCGTTCAAGAATGCATCCAATCCATCCCGATAAATGTACTGTTTGGTGCGGTCTATGGGCTGGTGGAATCATCGGTCCTTATTTCTTTAAAAATGAGGAAGGACGACGCGTTACCGTGAATGGAAATCGATACAGAATCAGGATCAATGAATTTTTGGTGCCAAAACTTCAAGATATGGATGTAAACGAAATGTGGTTTCAACAGGATGGTGCCACTTGCCATACTGCGGGCGAAACAATGGACTTATTGAAAGAACATTTCAACGACAACATTATTTCGAGAAATGGACCGGTGAATTGGCCTCCGCGTTCGTGTGATTTGACGCCACTCGATTATTTTTTATGGGGTTACCTGAAATCATTGATTTACGTGGATAAACCAGCAACGATTGACGCTTTGGAAACCAGTATTCAACGTGTCATTGCTGAAATACGCCCTCAAATGCTTGAAAAGGTGGTCGAAAATTGGACCTCCAGAATGGCCTTTGTGCAAAATAGTCGTGGAAATTATATTTAAATGTTAAATGACAAGAAATTATCTACCAAATAAAAACTTTTTTTTTTGGCCATTTCATAATTTGGCATGTGTTTTTTTTAAATTTCAAATGAGCAAGCTCTTATAAAAACACCCTTTATATTAAAAATATTTTTTCTGTGCATTCTACATACACGTTCTATTTAAAGTTTCGTGTCTTCCAATAATTTGTTTATGATTTATACGAATACGTGCTGGAAAATTGCTGCATACTTTAAGGCAACTTTTGTTTAAAGTACACATTTATTTCACATTTAGTTGCGTTTATAAATAACGTTTATAACGTTCGCATGACTGTATGCGGCTGTACAAGTATTTCAAATACAATTATTTTCTAATTTAACCACATGTCTCCTGTTTTCCAGCAAAAACATTTACGACAAAAAACAGAGAAGAAAATTGCAAAAAAAAGTATAAGGTTACACAATTTTAAAACAATTCCAATTAATAACTAAACTAAACTTCAACCAAACAAACTCCTTTTATCTCTGTAGATGTTTACAGTTTATTTTTTATTTTTTTTTAGCAACTGTGTGCAGTTTTTTAGAGAACTATTTTGTTGTTAAGTTCCCTACGGTTGGTAAATTGCTATAGTTACTTTCAAATTAATGCAAATGATGAGGAAAAAAATATATGTCAAAGCATGGCGTTTTATTTTTCTTAATAGAATTTGATTTCATTTTATCATCGTGTAACCAGTTTTGATTAAAGAATAATTCAATAGGTTAAATAATTGAAACTGTTGCGAAGCAAAGTTTTAAAATTTCTAGCTGATTTTATGTCTAAAATTATATAAATTGTTTTCGCTTTCCCTTTGTTCTGTTCAATAAAATAATCGCATATGATTTCATAATTTTGTATCAAAATAAAAGTATTTCTAAGTGAAATGGAATAAAAAGTTCTGAAAATGGGTTAGGAAGAAAATAATCGAACGGCAACGCGATGAAGTGTGTTTCTCGTATGCAATTTCCTAATAAAATTTTTGTTAATTAAAACTATTATCACATTCAACAAAGCCAACTAATAAGTGGTGACCAGCAAAAAAAAAATATACATGAGTAGTGTGGATGAAAGTGTAGCGGTCTTCGAAAACAGTCGTTCTGCTCTGTTGGATATTTAAAACTGATGTTAACTTTCCTTTGTGCTCTGGTATATTTATTATGCCTTTCTGAATTTAAAACAAATTTTTGAAGAAGGCCTTATTTATAAAAAAATTTTTTACGAACCCTTTACAGTACAGAAATATTTTTATGAATAAAGCAGTTCAACCCTCATTATTTTTATTATTATTATTATTTTTTCAACTAAATCTTAAAATAAAAATTTCAAACTGCATAAAATAAGATATCCGAACTCATCACCGCAATATAAAAAAAATTATTGTGCTTAAATCTTAAATTGTGTCAAGTGACAAGTTTATTTTATATGATTTAGAAACGGTTCAGATAAAAACTTCCTTTTTTAGGTCTAAATACTTCTTTTTCTCATTTTAATCACTATTTAAAGGTTCATCGAATTCGTTTAAGCTCGTCAATGCTTGTGAAATTTGCATGTTTCGTTCATTTCTAGTTATTTTTCCTCACATCCTTTATTAGGCCAAAAGAAAAAAAAACGTTTCTACTTATTTTCAGTTTACATACGTATTCTAACAATTTATCAACAAACAATTTTTCAGCAGTTTTGTTGTAACATGTTAGCAAGGAAAACATGTTTTACTTTGAAACTGATTTTTTCCTAGCAATTTTATAGTGGGACTGTTGAGAATTCAACGAAGTTGACATGAAACGGCAGCTGCCTAAATTATACGGACTCTGCGTTACAATATAAATGTATTTTAAAATAAAATTAAATTTAAATGTTATGCTTTTATTTTATACCAGCATATTATCCACCAACTTGACGGCGGATGTTATTAAAGGGCCTAATCCACAGCGAGTAATAGAATCTGTTAAGTGACCCGGTGGCAAATTTCTTATTTTCATTAATTATTCCAAAAAGTTCTTTTTCGAAAAAGTACTTTTCCCAAAAAGCACTTTTTCAAAAAATTACTTTTTCCAAAAAGTACTTTTTGCAAAAAGTACCTCTTTCAAAAAGTACCTCTTTCAAAAAGTACCTCTTTCAAAAAGTACCTCTTTCAAAAAGTACTTCTTTCACAGAGTACTTCTTTCAAAGAGTACTTTTTCCAAAAAGTGCTTTTTCCAATAAGTACTTTTTCCAAAAAGTGCTTTTTCCAAAAAGTACTTTTTCCAAAAAGTGCTTTTTCCAAAAAGTACTTTTTGCAAAAAGTGCTTTTTCCAAAAAGCGCTTTTTCCTAAAAGTGCTTTTTCCAAAAAGCGCTTTTTCCTAAAAGTACTTTTTTCAAAAAGTGCTTTTTCCAAAAAGTACTTTTTCCAAAAAGTACTTTTTCCAAAAAGTACTTATTCCAAAAAGTCCTTTTTCCAAAAAGTACTTATTAGATAACTACGTTTCGTTGAAAGTTGATTGTTTAGAATGTACATATTAGCAAAGTACTTTTTTCAGTGAATTGTCTCTTCGGTAAAGTACCTTTTCCTCGTTTAGTTACATAAGTAAGTTTTCTCACAAGTGTCTTTTAAAAAAAAGCATATTTTTACGAATACCTCATATCAGTAAATTACGTTTTTGAAAAATTATCTCTGATCATCACGCGCGATGTGTTAACACCTTTTTGTTACACGGTACCTGTTCCATTTCTATGAACACAGACCCACAAACCCGGAGGTAGAGTTAATATAAGGTATTTAATGAAAAAGAATAGTTTATTGAATTTAATTTTACTTTGTATAATTTATTAATTTTATGTTTGCAACACAGTTAAAATTGGTCTGTGATAGCTAAAATATGAAACATAAACTTTTGATTGTATCCTATCGATATAACGTGAGAAAACAGCTTCAATTGTAGTTCCTTGGATAGAAATTGGGGACTCTAACGAAGTATTCATGGTAAGCTTGAATTTATCGTAGAGGAATTCGATAAGAGGTAGTGCTTCTACGGTTGAAAAATTCGTTTTAAAGTCACCACCCATTATTATTGGCATTGAAAAATAGTCCTCTTCTAGTTCGCGTGAACCATTTTCGGTGTAGGGCAGAAGTGAAAAATGAATAAATTTTATTATATTCTGGACAGACTGGTTGAGCAAGAAGCTGTGCCTGCTCTCTCTTTTTCCTCCGATATTCTGCCATATATTTTCTTTTTTCTTTTAATACCGACGCACTAAGTAGATGCACTCAAAATGAAAAAAATACTTAATACTTTTTATTTATTTTATATTCAACCCACAAAAAACAAAGAGAATGCAAAGCAACAGACAAATGTACATACATACATTGTTATGTTTGTACATAAGCTACATACGTTGCTGTCTTGCTATCTCATTTTTATATATGTACGTATAACCACGTCACTATTCTCTTTGCTATGCATAAGACAAAACCGAAGATCAACATAAAACACTTTTTTAATATTACTCCAAATTAATACTCCGAATTAAAACACTTAAATCTCCGCTCGCCGATATCGGATCGCCTTAATTTTTGGCCTAAACTCGAAACCCGCACTAGCGTTTTAATCCAAAAATTAATAAAATCGGCTATGAATTTCCGGAGAAAATCGCGTGGGAAAATTATATGAAAATCGCCCAATAATCACTTTCAATACCGACTGCCAAGCAACGAACAAAAACAAACTCTTACACTTACACTTGCGTATGTATTGAAACTGACAGTTTACTGCCCTAGAGGCGCGCGTATAGATGTTAACACAAAAAAAAAATTTTTAAGAGCACTTTACATAAGTACGTTCCCTGAAAAGTACCTTTATAAAATCGTAAATTTATGGGATGAATTTTTTTCAAATATTTTTTTTTGTCAAAAGAACACTTTTTGCAAACAGTACCTTTTTCAAAATGTACCTTTTTAAAAAGGTACTTTTTCCAAAACGTATTTTTTTAAAAAAGTACTTTTTGCAAAAATTACCTTGAACAAAAAACAGTTTTTAGTACTTTTCCTTTAAAGAAAATTAATTATATAGTAGATATTTACATATTTGCAACGCAAGTTTTTAATAAATTACCTCTTCATAAAAGTACCTTTTCCAAAAAGCACATTTTAGCAGCTTTCTATGAAGTACCTTTTGAAGAGAGTACATTTTAGGAAATCACTTTTTTAGTTAATTATGTTTTCAAAAAAGTAATATTTTCATAACTAACTTTTTGGTTTAGTACGTTTCCTTAAAAGTACATTTAAAAAAAATTATATGTTGGGAAAGTACTTTTTTGAGTAAATTATCTTTTCAAAAAAGTACTTTCCACAAAAAGTACCTTTTTTGAAAAACACTTTTTATATCAGTACCTTTGCTAAAAAGTACCTCTTTAAAAAATTATGTATGTATTTATATTTTAAAAAAGTACTTGCTCCAGTAAATTAACTTTGCATAAAATTACTTTACTAAAACGGTACTTTTTGCATAAAGTACTTAACCCTAAAAAGCACTTTTCAGATAAGTACGTTTCTTTAGTATATAAAAATAAATTTTCAGAAAGTACTATTTTCACCATCTTTCATCTTTCAAAAAAAAATTTGTTTTCAAAAACGTACCTTCTAAAAACGGCACTTTTAGACAAGTACGTTTCCTTAGCAGTGACTTTAAAAAAATTATGTATATATTAGGAAAGCAACGTTTTCAATTAATTATATTTGTATTCGTTATTCGAAATAAATCTATTGCATAATTCACGGCGTATGACAGTGTTTTCATACACATAAATCTATTACATTTTTAACGAAGTGAATTCCCCCCGGTAAAATCGTAATTCGCTCCATTTGTATTCCCAGCTTAATGAGAACTTTAATCTTTAAGCCACCAAAATTACTTTTCCAATTTACTTTCAACAAATCCCACTGTAATTGGCATGAAATCATTACATAACGAGGCATTTCTAACTATCGCACACGTACAATGTACTGGTGCATATCCATAAGGGCGCTGAGTATATGAATACATAATGTTACTTCCACTTTTTTTTTCTTTTGTACACAAAACACATTTATGTAAAACTAACAACTACTACTGCAACAACAACAAGAACAGGAAAAACTAGGAACAACATTAACAATATTAAAAGCAACAAAAATTGTGATTTAATCCGCTTACAGCCATGAAAGATAAGCTGAAAAATACAACATGATGGCGCTGTATGGTTGGCTGATTTGGCTGAATCGTTTGTTGATTGTTTAGTTTAAAAAGAAAAATTAGTTCGAACGAAAAAACCGTTTTAGTTAAAACTCAATATGTATTATTAAGCACCTAAAAGCATACAGAGTATTAGAGTAAATGTTTTGTAGGTTTAGCGTTATTGTTAAGTTCATTCCCATTTCTATTTCATATTAATGTCACAAATGCGTGTCGAATAAAAAATTGGTGGTTTCCCTTTTACCCTTTAGAGTGCACTCTTTTCAAACTGTTATTTAAAAGTTCAAATTGCAAACTATGAAAACAACAGGCAGGCAGTTAAAACATTTTATAAAATCTCAAATCCATTAAATTTAAAATGAATTTGAAAAGCATTTT
Organism: Linnaemya tessellans; assembly: GCA_951800035.1. Lineage (NCBI taxonomy): Eukaryota > Metazoa > Arthropoda > Insecta > Diptera > Tachinidae > Linnaemya > Linnaemya tessellans. The sequence goes on from OX637534.1 coordinate 90,956,736, forward strand.
ATTCAAAATTTGTCTTGTAAAATTTTCTTTATATATATTCAATTTTTTTGTTATGAATATGGAGGTTAATGTTAACTTATAAAACTGTGCAACAAAATAATAATTGCAGGTTTTTAAAATGAATTTTAGCCTTTCCCGTATTCAAACTCAATTATGACAAAGTATATTTTATAATTAATTTTTATCTTCCCGCTAAGAAAATTAAAGTTTGTCCACAAAAATTATTGAAGTAATGTCTTTGATATATACATATGTATATTATACTGGTAAGAAAAATTTCGCCACCCGAAAACAAATTAATCGAATAAAAATTAATCGAATATAAATTATTCGAATAAAGATTAGTCGAATATAAATTATTCGAATACAACTTAATTAAGTAAAAATTAATCGAATAAAATTTATTCAAAACCAGTTTTTGTAAAGTTTTTTTAGATTAATCAAGTTGTAATAATAATATTTCCAATAAATTTTTTTTAAAAGATATCCGATTATATATGTATTATTCGAACAATATTAATCGAATAATTTAGTTTGACTTTTGTACTATCTTTTAAAATATATACTGGTAAGAAAAATTAATCGAACAAAAATTAATCGAATGAAAATTAATCGAATAAACATTAATCGAACAAAAATTAATCGAATAAAATTTAGCAGTTCTAAGATTTCTTTTTCCATCAATAAAGGTGTAATAATAATTTATCTAATTATATATTATTCGAATAATTTAGCCTGACTTTTGTATAGGGACCGCAATCCAACGTTTTTCTCTAGTAGTGCTTATTTCGTGAATGGTAACACTTAGCTCGTGTCTGATTTGACAGATCATTAGTTTTATCCTTCCGTTGAACGAATATGTTTGACCACACAATGTGTTTTCGCTTCGCTAAGTGGACCTGCGATCGACTTACAGAAGATGCCGATTTTGTAAAAAAAAATCATCTTTTCAGATGAAGCTCAATTTGATCTTGGCGGGTATGTAAACAAGCAAAATTTGGGGCACAGAAAACCTGCACTCATACATTGAAAAGCCGACGCACCCAAAACGAGTCACTGTTTGGTGCGAATTTTGGTCCAGAGGTCCTTGCTCTTCGAAAATAAGCAAGTAGTGGCCTTTACAGTCAATGGCAATCGTTATCGGGCCATGCAGCCATTTGAATGAAATTATTTTACATTATTAACCGGAAGGATTGTACTTTCAAATAAAGAAAGAAATTTGAGAATATATTCAGTAGTTTTTTATAGCATTTTCAAAAAAGTAAAGTTATTTGGCGCACCCTATATTATGTATTTACATTTTAAATAAATATTTTTCAAATGCAAATTTTATTACTAACAAATCTATTATTTTATCGATTGGAATTATGGGAACAGTTTATTTTAACTTTTTTTACAATAATAACTTTTTAACTTCCCGCTAAGAAAATTGAAAATTAAAGTTCTCCCATAAATTAGTGCATTTTGTTTGTTATCTGGTCAAGTATGTCTATATGCCTGCATTTCATTGGTTCTTACACCAAATCATCAGTAGACTTTAACCTATTTCCAAAATAACAAAACCTCTCCGCTTATACATAAACTCCCAAAAATGAATTGAGAATTACACAAGCAAAACCCATAGGATTTGAAATTCAAGAAAACACACCAAACAAATTTTATTCGATATAAATCTATTATGTTTTTCCACCTTCATACAATTAGCCTGCCGTTGGCAAACAATAAAAATTATTTGAATAAAATATTTGATAAAAATATTATACTCGTAAGAAAAATTTTCCTATTCGAATAAAAATTAATCGAATACAATTTAATCGAATACAATTTAATCGAATAAAATCAATCGCATAGAAATTGGTTCTAAAATTTCTCTTTCCTTCAATTTAGGTGAACAAATAATTTTTCCTATGCAAATTTTTCCCAAGCTATATGATTATATATTATTCGAATAAAATTAATCGAATAATTTAGTTAATTTTTTTTTTTAATTTTTGAATAAAAATTTTTCGAATGTAAATTTTGTTATTTAAAATTCTATTAAGATTTAATCGATTGAAATTAACAATTTATTTAAACTTTTTTTAGAATAATCGTTTTTTTAACTTCCAGCAAAGAAAATTGAAAATTTTAAAAAATTTCGGGACAAAAAAAAAATTTCAAAACAAAATCAAGTTTTCACCAGAGCGCAAATTTCAATATTGATCGAAATTTGTGTTTGAATTATATTGAAATTTCGATCGGTACCGAATGCGCTAATTTGGATCCAGATTTCGACGTTTTGAGTTCTATGCGAAGCTGTCTTTATGTTCGTATGTATGAGCGTGTTTGTGTGTGTGTATACATATAACTTCTGAACGGGCAAACCAAATTGTACCCGATTCGGACCAGTAGATTTTAAGAAATCTTTAAAAAAAACCAAGAAAAGAGAGTTTTTCAATAACTTTTAAAGAACTTCGCCGATAGATTCCACAACTAACCCTTGACCCTTAAACGGGTCACAATGGGTTAACGCTTGCATGAGATATCGCAAAAAGTGATTTATTTTTGAAAACTTCGCGGAAAGCTGCAGGGATGGCTTTTAGGGTGAACAATTTTCCATATTTTTATATAACTTTATGGTGATATAACCTAATGATTGTTAATTTTTTTTTTTTTTTACATAAAAAATCTATTAGGAGCCTAACTTTATAAAAGTTTGCATGAGAAGAAATCATGTTTCCAAAATAAACACATAAATTTAAAATGGAATATTTAATAATAAATTTAATAATAATAAATTGTTTTTTAAAAGAGCTTCTTAACCTTAAATAAACGATTAAATAGCATTCATTTCAGTAATTTAATTTTCAGGAAATAATATTTGTCATTTGATTTTGAAATTTCATTAAGACCTAAACACGCCTGCAAAATTTCTACTCGATATCAAATTATTCACATTGTCTAGCCTGGCTTTTGGGTTTTGATTAAACAATAGCACACGATGGGTATTTCTATAGCAATTGTCTTTGAAAAATTTTTTTGTTATAATAGAACATAAAGAATGACGAAGAAGAAAGACTGTATAAAGTTTTCCCAACACAATTTTGCTAGCCGAAGGGCACAAATTTCAAATGTTTAGTTCCGTTTTCCTTTATTGTTTTGCTACAAAATATTTGTTTGCTTGTGTGTAAAGGAGTGAGTGTGTTAGTGTGTGGGTGGATGTGAGTGTGTGTGTGTGTGTGTGTTTTATTTAGCATGTCTCCGTATTTGTTCCTGTAATATCACATTTTGTTGCCGCTAGAAGGTTTATGAAGAGGAAAATTTTACAGTTGTTATTCTATGATTACACTTGGTTGAATTCATTCATTTATTCACTCATTCATTCATTCATTCATTTGTTCGTTTATTCATTTTCATATTTGTGTGTGTATTTCTGCGTGTGTGTTGGTGTGTGTGTGTGTGTTGAGCAGAGAGTGTTTGTTTGTTGCTTTTGTAGAGGAGTGTGCTCGCTCGTTTCATGTTTGCATGACATTCAAATAATATTCAGTAAAATTCACAATTTTCCATACAACACAATTCATTATATTCAAACGATATGGTCTAGTGGTTGACTTGGATGACGATGATGATGATGGTGATGATGGTGATGGTGATGGTGATGTGGAAGGCGGTGTGGAGTGGTGCCAATTCAATAGTTTGAGGGAAGGCTGCCTGATGAAAGTGTTACAGTTTAAAAGATTATAACGAACTACTTTTGGAATAAAAGATACTTTAAAGTATTTAGATCTACTTTTTATTTTTACTCTTTTATTTTGTCAAATAAAACTGCTATTAAATAGTCATTTCTGTCCATTTCCTTGGTGATCATTTGTATTACAAATGAATCAAAATTTTAAAACCCCACCACACTTGACTCTATCCACCATCAGCGAACTATCATCTAACCTTCTCTCTCTCCCTCTCTCTCTCTCTCTCTAACAATAGTTTTATTATCATTTGACTTTCCATGCGGCATTCCTTTTCGCATACGAGTATTCCATTTTCATTTTCAATGTGGCAAATATTTTGACACATTTGATGGATAAGTTGTTGCATTTTTAGCGAAGTTTTAATGCAACTCTTTAGAAAATGAAGCATGAAATAAATGTTTCTCTATATTTTACATTCAAAGAATTACTTAAGACTAAATTAAATATCAATTTAATCAAATAGAACTCACTTTATAAGCCAGAATGGTGAAGCATTAAATATTTATTTAAAATTTGAAAACCATATAAAATTGCAGAAAATTACCTGAAATAAAAGAGAAAAATTAATATTAGAAAAAAACATAATAATAAGAAGAGATAGAAAATTATGAACAATATGACTTAAATACAGTGCACAATAAAATTAAAGTCGGAGACTCCACCAATTCTGGCAGAGGACACCAATACAACATAATGGGGTTTTTCAATTGTTTTTTCCTTTTTTAGTAGCAAAAAAAAACTTTGCGATTTGTTATAAAAAAACATAATATCTTGTACCAGTGACCGCAAATAAAAATTATATTCCACATTTAATCTAAAAAAATTAAACTGAAATTAAAAAAAAATACTGAGGGATCAATAAAATTTGAAAAAAAATCTTAGTAAATATTTAACATTTATATTGATATATTAAATTGAATTAAGATTTAAATGCCAATTGTCCGACATTTTTGTTTGTTTTAAATTCAGAAAGACATGATAAATATTCAAACACACAAAGGAAAGTAAACAAGTAAAAACGTTATATTCGACCGGGTCGAATCTTAAATACCCTCCAAATATTTAGTAAGTGAATTTAAAATGTTTAACTTGGTGGGACAGAGTTCCTTTATATAATAGCGTACGTGAACCTCCAATAAAGGGAGCGGGGTTCAAAAATAAACAATATCATGTTTTACACAGACGAACGAATAGGCATTGCTAGACCGTCTTAAACTTTATCACTAATCAAGAATATACATATTTACTTTATAGGGTCCAATTCTCTTTGGAGGGTATAAAGACTGTATTTTGGCGGGGTCGCTCTGGCAAGGGCTGTGGGGGAAATATTTCACCTTTGTCATGAAATTCTAAAAATAAATGCTTGGGATAATTATGTATATACAAAATTAAAATTTCTTTTTTTTGATAGGGTCATTTAGAGGGCAAAGGGGGAGAGGGGGTAGGGCAGAAACTGGTAGACATAAAACTCTAAAGATAAATGCTTGGGATGATTATATACAAAATTGAAAAAAAAAATTTTTTTTTGGTGGGGTCATTTAGGGGGCGAAGGGGATAGGGGCAGAGTAGTACCAGGTTTTGTCTCAGCTTCGTCATTAAAGCTTAAAAATTTTATTTTTAAGGAATGTAGGTTTAAGTAAAACAATTTGTTAAATTTGTATGCTATTTTTGCCTACAAATTTGGGCGGGGTCAACAAATATTTTTATTTTACTTTATGGCTCCAAGTTTAAGGCGTTGGACCGTATTTGACGTAAAAATATATCATTTGCTTAACAAAATAACCAAAAAACTTTAAAAATTATGTTGTTTTTTCTGGGTTGGTTTAGTTCTTCTTAGGGGAACTTTTTTCTCTCATACCCGATTTAGCCCATCTTCGAACTTAACCTGCTCTAAGCTTTAAAATATATTTATGCCAAATTTCAAGAGTCTAGCTCTTTTCGTTTGGACTGAATCGTGAGTTCCACAGACGGACGGACGGACGGACATGCTCAGTTCGCCTTAGATTTCATCACTGATCAAGAACATATATACTTTATGGGGTCTGAGATGGATATTTCGCTGCGTTACAAACGGAATGACAAAGTGAATATACCCTCCACGTTCTTTTTTGGAGGGTATAAAAAGAACTCTTATTTTCTAAAGAATAAAAAAACTCAGAAAATAGCTTTTATTTTCTAAGAGAAAAATTAAACTCATGAAATAAAAATTAAATTTAAATTTTGAAAATAAGACCCTGTTTTGTATATCCTAACAATTCACATATTTTATTTAAACCTATAAATTAAGTGTAAAAATTTCAAACAATAACCCCGGTATTCATAAAAAAATAAAACGTATTTGAAATCTGTTTTAAGTAAATTTTTTATGAAAAAATTTGATTAAAATCCATTTCAAACTCATTTTAAATTTTATGAATACCGGGGTAAAAGTTTAGCTTAAATACAATGCAACAAAAAAATTCAGAAAATGATGCAAAAAAAAATCTGAAAATGATCAAACGGCATCGCATGGCTTACCATCGGTTTGATACAACTCTCGTATGCAATTTCGTAATAAATTTGTTTAATTATAATATTTAACGAAGCCCGTTAATAAGTAGGGCCATACAAAAATACTCACGAGTAGTGATGATGAAAGTGTTGTGGCTTTCGAAAACAGCTGTTCTGCTCTGCAGCGTAAAGTTGGATAATTAAAATATATGTTGCCTTTCTCTGATGCCTTGGAATATTAATCACTGTTTTCAGAATTTAAAAAACACATTTTCCAACAATTCAGCCGCATGGCAACCAGACCACTATAGATCGTTTACCGTCTTTCAAGAGTTTTGCGTCTCAGTCGCACTAATTTCTACACCTCCGGTATCTGTATAGATGTACGGTTCTACTCATATGCGAAAAATTTTTATTCGAATGGCAGCACTAGTATTTACAAAAAAAAATAACTTAAATTTATAAAAATAAATAAACCACTCTGATATCCTGCTGAGTATTTATTTGACTTATTTTCATGTGTATAAAAAATGCATGACCACTTTGGATTGCGTATGTACTCGTACAATTTTTAGGCATAAAACAAATTCTTAACCATAATAAATATTAAATTTTAGTTTTTAACCATAAAAACGAATGGTTAGCAATAGAGTCATTTGCCTGGAAAATCGTAACGTTATTTCAAATGCAACCGTAATAATACGACGGGAAAATGCATGAACATGAACATTTCCAATTTAGTTTTGCCGTTAGACAAACACTAGCACACAGGAATTTTATGCATACAGAGACACATACACCGACCGCACGCATACATGCATGAGAGTGTAATTGTGTTACACTTTAGTGCCGCCAGATTCCAATTTTAATTATTCAGTAGCCCATTTTCCTTTTCAGTTGGTTACTCGATGCTTTTAACAGATTTTTAATAGAATTTTATTACTTTCAGTCGTATTTGTGGACGCAATGGAATCTTTCTAGCAGTTTTCGCGAAGTAGAAGACTTCCGATCATCTTGGGACTTGACATTCTGGTGTTCTCATGTCGTTTTATTGTCTGGAGAAGTTCTTAGTGAGAGAAACGGTCAGTGGGTTTCCTATGGGGAATGCATGCGTGCTTAATACGAAAAAAAAAAACGATTTTTTTTAGATTCTGGATATACAGAGTGTCGTAATTTGTATCGAAATTGTTTTTTTATACCCTCCAAAAAAGAATTTGAAAAGAATTTCTTTATCAGTGATGAAATCTAAGACGATCTGAGCATGTCCATCCGTCCGTCCGTGGAAATCACGATTCAGTCCAAACGAAAAGAGCTAGACCCTTAAAATTTGGCATGAATATATTTTGAAGCTTAGAGCAGGTTAAGTTCGAAGATGGGCTAAATCGGGCAAGAGGGAAAAAGTTCCCCTAAAAAGAACTAAACCAACCCAGAATAAACAACATAATTTTTAAAGTCAAATACGGTCCAACGCCTTAAACTTGGAGCCATAAAATAAAAATAAAAAAATTGGACCCTGCCCACTTTAGTGGGCGTTATTATATGCAAAAATAGCATAAAAATTTAACAAATTGTTTTACTTAAGCCTACATTCTTTAAAAATAACATTTTTAAACGAAGCTGAGACGTAACCTGGAACTACTCTGTCCTACCCCCTCCTCCCCCTTCACCCTCTATATGACCCTACCAAAAAAAAAAAATTTTTTAAATTTTGTATATAATCATCCCAAGCATTTATTTTTAGAGCTTAATGACTGCCGATTTCTGCCCTGCCCCCTCCTCTTCCTTTGCCCCCTAAATGACCCTATCAAAAAAAAAGAAATTTTAATTTTGTATATAATCATCCCAAGCATTTTTTTTTAGAGTTTTATGTCTACCTGTTTCTGCCCTACCCCCTCTCCCCCTTTGCCCTCTAAATGACCCTATCAAAAAAAAAGAAATTTTATTTTTGTATATAATTATCCCAAGCATTTATTTTTAGAGTTTTATGACAAAGGTGAAATGTTTCCCCCACAGCCCTTGCCAGAGCGACACCGCCAAAATACAGTTTTTATACACTCCCAAGAGAATTGGACCCTATAAAGTAAATATGTATGTATATTCTTGATTAGTGATGAAGTTTAAGACGGTCTAGCAATGCCCATACGTTCGTCTGTGGAAATTATGATATTGTCTATTTTTAAACCCCGCCCCCTTTAGTGGGCGTTCACGTTTGATATTATATAAAGGAACTCTGTCCCACCCAGTTAAACATTTTAAATTCACTTACTAAATATTTGGCGGGTATTTAAGATTCGACCCGGTCGAATATAACGTTTTTACTTGTTTTTTTTTTGGTATAATCAAATAGGCTGGTTGTTCGAAAATTTGCTTTGAATTCAGAAAGATAGTCAACATCAATTTTAGTTACTCAACTTAAACAGCAGAGCAGAACAGCTGTTTTCAAAAGCCGCTACATTTTCATTATCGGTACTCACGTGTGTTTCTGTTTGCCGCTACATATTTTAAGCTTTAGTGACGAAGCTGAGACGTAACCTGGTACTCCTCTGTCCTATCTCCTCCCCCCCCCCTTTCGCTCCCTAAATGACCCTATCAAAAAAAAAATAATAATAATAATAAAATAAATTTAAATTTTGTATTTAATTATCCCAAACATTTATTTTTCGAGTTTTATGACAAAGGTGATACGTCTCCCCCACAGTGCTTGCCTTAGGAAAGTTATTTAAGAAAATTTGTTTATTTTTTATCGCTGCAATTCACAAAATTGTAACTCTATACATGGATCGATTAAAAAGTCTGTAGTTAAATAACCGCCTGTTCATTGTACTCGTTACCCACTGCGCAACAAGTGACTCGCTCTAATGCATGAATGGCAAGGAGAATCAAGAATATCACAACCATTTAGCAGGTAAATCGTACTCGTAACAATATTTATTTTAGCAATTTCAGGTCTTATTCTCTTTATTTAGTTTTCATTCTGTCCCGTTTTTTTTCTTTTGTTCTTCATTTAGTTTTTCAGCTTATATTAATTTTTTTTCATCTACTTCTTCAACATTTTCTTTTTCCATTTCTATAAACGTTTACTGTTAAAGGGCACGCAATTTAGAGCTTTTAAGTGCATTTACATTTAGCCGGATGTTTGCACTAAAACTTATTTCAATTAGGGTTGTAGTTTTTGTTCGGTTTCCATGGGAAGAATAATGAAAAACGGGGTGAAAGAGCTGCAACTGAATAGGTAAAAAAATAAGGGAACAGAAAGAAAATGTAGTTAAAAATTAATATAAATGAGCCATTAAGTAAATAAAATGTAAAAATCGTTTAATAAATGCACGGCATACAAAACACTAGTTAAGATTAAAACTGTAAAGTTTAAGCGAGAAATTTAAAAGAATTTTTCAAAATTTCTCGGTTTTAAAGTTTTTTCTGGCGGAGCTTGAAATTGGTCACACTGTTTCATTGAGAAGAGTGTGTCCCATTTGGAGTTTTTCTCCACAAATTTGTTTATTTTACAATAACTACTAACCCCAGGGTCAAAATTTGTATATACAAGGGCTGTTTGATAATGCCTTTAGTACATGAATAGATTTTTTTTTTTTTGGAAATAATCATTTTATTTTGCGTAATGTTCTTTCAGATCGATGCATTTAGTCCAGTGGTTTTTTAGAATTTTTTATTCCTTCCAAATAGTAAGTTTTTTTCAAACCCCTCGAAATAGTCTCGGTTATAATCTCTTATCGTATAGTTCTTTCTTCAGATTTGGAAAAGGCAAACAGCTGCAAAAGAATTAATCTATAGAACAAGATGGATGGGTTAGCAATTTGTAGACCAATTTCCTAGTGCGAAATTTCCATACAATTTAAATACAAATTTCGTTCGATATCGAGTGCCGTAATTTGGCTCCCGGTGAAAATTCGATACATATTTTCAAAATGTGGTAAAACCAGTAAATTTCCGATGTTTTGAAAATTTTTAAATTTTAGTAACCGGAAGTTAAAAAATTATTATTGTAGAAATAAGTTAAAATAAATTGTTACCATAATTTCAATCGATTAATTCATAATCGAATTTTTAGTAACAAAATTTACATTAGACAAATGTTTATTTCAAATTTACAGACATAAAACAAAAGTGTAACTAAATTATTCCATTAATTTTATTCGAATAATATATAATCGGATATCTTGATAAAAAATTTCATTGGAAAAAATATTGGTCCAACTTAATTAATGGCAAGAGAAATGTTAGAACCGATTGCTATGCGATTAATTTTATTCGATTAAATTTTATTCGATTAATTTTTATTCGAGCAGGGAAATTTTTCTTACGAGTATAAAACATATATCAAGGAGTTTATTTGAATAGCTTTTATGGGAAAACTTTCATATTCAATTTTATGGCCGGGAGGTTAAAGTGTTATTTTGTAAAATAAAGTTAAAATAAACTCAGTGGACTTTTGACAAAACAACCTTTTTCTAAAACAGCAATTTTAAAGAGCAGCGAAAAAGCTTTTTAAATACCTCAAAACTATTTTAAAAAATAATTGGTAAAAATGTAATATTAAAATGGAAATCTACACTATTTTTAAATTTTGCAAGTTATTTTTTAAAAATAGCTGTGAGGTATTTAAAAAGCATTTTCGCTCCACTTTAAAATTGCTGTTTCAGAATGAGATTGTTTTGTCAAAAGTTCACAGAACTGTTCCCATAATTGCAATCGATAGAATAATAGATTTTGTAGTAATAAAATTTGCATTCCAAAAATATTTATTTAAAATTTAAATACATAACAAAAAAGTGTAACTAAATTATTCGATTAATTTTATTCAAATAATATATATACATAATCGGATAACTTGATAATAATTTTTATTGGAAAATTTATTATTACAACTTAATTGATGGAAATAGAAATTTTATCCTATGCGATTAATTTTATTCGATTAAATCTTATTCGATTAATTTTTATTCGAGTAGTGAAATTTTTCTTACGAGTAAAATACTTACATTAAGGACTTTATTTGAATAGTTTTTATGGGAAAACTTTAATGTTCAATTTTATGAGTTAAAATAAACTATTTCCATAATTACAATCGATATAATAATAGATTTTTTTTAGTAATAAAATTTGCATTCCAAATATATTTATTTAAAATTTTAATACATAAAACAAAAGTGTAACTTTTTTGTAAATTTGGGAAAAGAATCAGCACGATTAATATTAAAATATTTTGTGAAAAACAACAAATGCTCAAATATATAAAATTAACTATAAACGATGCGAGTGCCAGCGCAAAAATAACAAAATGTTGTCAACACTGCGAATAATTAGCTGTTGTTGTTTTCTTTGTCTCTTACACCTACAATTAGAGTTGGAAAAAAGCCAGCCAGTTGTAGTATGACATAGTAAGAAAACAAAAAGGGAAAAATTGATTATTGAGTTCTTGTTATAGCTTTGATATTTACTTAAACTTCTGATTCAATTGAGTCGAAGTTTAAAATAATATCTTTAGTTATTCTAAGAAATGTTGGGTAAAGGTTCCCTGATGATCTGCATTAGCCCCAGTGAAATGCGCATAGGAACTAGCTAAAACCCCTCAATAATCAATTTTGAACTTTTTTTTTTTTTTTTTTTTTTGTAAATTTGGGAAAAGAATCAGCACGATTAATATTAAAATATTTTGTGAAGTGTAACTTAATTATTCGATTAATTTTATTCAAATAATATATATTCGAATAACTTGATAAACATTTTCATTGGATAAATGATTGGTTCAACTTAATTGATCGAAAGAGAACTTTTACAAAAGTTTACTATGCTATTAATTTTATTCGATTGTATAGTATTATTCGATTAAATTATATTCTCAATTTTCAATTTTATTAGCGGGAGGTTAAAAAACTGTTATTGTAAAGAAAGCTAATATAAACTGTTTCCATAATTGCAATCGATATAATAATCGACTTTTTAATAATAAAATTTGCATTCCAAATATATTTATTTAAAATTTAATTTTATTCGATTAATTTTTTTTATTTAAAATAGTATTGTGACAACAATATGTCAAATAAAAATTTCATAAAATTTAAATATTTATAACAAAAATCTAACTTCATTATTCGATTAATTTTATTCGAATAATATGTAATCGGATAGCTTGATAAAACTTTTGATTGGAAAAATTATTGGAAAGAGAAATTTTAAAACCGTTTGCTATACGACTAATTTTATTCGATTAAATTTTATTGAATTAATTTTTATTTGAATAGTGAAATTTATATTAAAGACTTTATTTGAATAATTTTTATGGGAAAACTTTAATTTTCAATTTTTTTTAGCGGGAAGTTAAAAAACTTGTTGCTTTTCGAGCATATTTTTATGTATAATAAAAAATAAAAGATTTAAGTATAAGTAATCAAAAATTCGAGAGAAAAATTACATATTTTCATACAAAAATTTTAAATCTATAGTCATAAATTAATTTAGTGAATTATAGGGAGTCTAAGTGAGCGCTAATATGTCTTTTTATAAAATATAGGCTTTTGTAAAAATCAATAAAGGGAACACTTTTGTGAAAACAATTTAAAAAGGCATTTATATTGTGCATATTTCGAAGTAAATGCCTTTAAAATCTTATATTTATTGCCAATAATGGTGGACAAAAAGACACTCAAAAGTGTACCACAAAAATATGAATGGCGCATATTCATGCAGAAGATATAATTTTTAACTTAAATAACAATTATTTCTTTTACTTTTGACAACAGCTCAATAAATCCTGGCTGCTTCTTAGTGCAACACGACAGACTCAAATATCTAAAGAGTCAAAAGGTTAAGATAATTATCTTTAATTACAAACGATTGTCGTGGAAAATATGCTGAAGTGTGTTTTTGTTGTAAAGCAAAATTATATACAAAATGACAATTAGAAGCAATTATTTCTCCGGTATTCTTGTCAATCCGTTTCAATTAAATTGTGCCACTTAAGGATCATCTCATCTGTGACGTCCTCCTCAACACGCCTACAACAAGACAATGGATTAAAGTATTTGTTTAGGTTGACAAACTCCTAAAATCCCTTCCGTTAACAAAATATTTGTGTCTTCTTCATCATTCGTTCATTTATTCCATTTTAATGTGTCCTTTTCCGCCAACAACAAACAGATTTTAACAATTCAATGGCCATTCGCTTTAAGTAGTCGTTAAGAAAAACTGTTTATGAAATGAAAAACAGAAAATGGTGCCACATCTTAAGAAAATTTTCTTCAAGAATACTTCAATTATATAATTTAGAGCGCCTGGTTAAGGGGACAGTCAAATTAATGCAGACGTCATAAAGAAAGAAACACAATAACAAACTGCCTCCAGCCAAAAGGATTTTTTCTTTTATATTCAAAATGCACTAGAGGTTGTCGAGGCTGATGAGCAGCAAAAAAAGGTAAAAAAAAGGTGACTGAACAAGAACTCTTGAGCATGAATTTATTTTCCATAACGGAAATTAGTGCCTAAACGTTTGTCAACAGAAAATGGAAATGTTATTGTGTTTAAGGCAAATGGATTGATTGGGAGGAGGGCTGTTGCTTGATATTGAATTTATTTTAAATATGAATGACATTAATAAACCAGCGACAAATAGTGAAGTCATACCGCTTTCAATAAAAAATTTATTTATTCATATGGCGGACGGACTTGAAACGAATGACTGTAACAGATAGACCAGTTCGTCTTAACGATGTCCATGTGTTTACACGATAGGAACAGAATTCGCTAAACAAAAACTTATATTTTTGCATTTTGCCCACTAAAGGGGGCAGGGTAAAAACATTTTTTTTATGGCTCCATAATTAACGCGCTAGATCTTCTTTGACGTAAAAACATAATATTTGCTTAACAAAATTACAAAAAAAAAACTTTATATATTATATTGCTGTCTAGAGGTTGTTTTAGTTGTTCTTAGGGGAACTTTTTTCACTATGGCCCGATTTAACCCATTTACGAGCTTGACCTGTGCTATCCTTCAAGATATATTTATACCAAATTTCAAGAGTCTGTATCTTTTCGTTTGGACTGAATCGTGATATCCACAGACGGACGGACGCACATGCTCAGATCGTCTTAGATTTCATCACTGATCTAGAATAATTACCCTTTGTGGGGTCTCAGAGGGATATTTTGCTGAGTTACAAAGTGACTATTACCTCCAAATCTTTTCGGAGGGTATCAAAACAAAAAACCAAAATTGTAATAAAAAACTTAAGAGGAATTCAAAACCCTTCGCCTTTTTGTGTTACCCTGTATAACAATTATTGTTATTATAGAATTATGCATTCTAAGTCCTATTATTATTAATATCTTTTTTCCTTAGCATTTGCAGTGACCGTCGCCAACTGTGTCGAGTGGTGTTTCCACTAAAACAATCCTCCCTCTTTTCTAGTGTGTTTGCCTTCAAGGGACCGCTTTCTGCTTTACTTCGTGATGGCCCAGAAACTGGGCCCTGAAAGGACTCTTCTGTATGTGCCCACGTCTGGGCCCCCCATACGCAGCCATTGTGGAGCTTCTACTTAGTTATGCTGAGGATCTGTAGATGTACCCCCTTATTCATAAAAATTATGAGAGTCTAATAACAGCGTAATAAAACAAAATTTCATATGAAATTTTCTCCATTACACTCTTATAAGCCTCTCATAATATTTATGAATAAGGGAGGGTAGACTCGTTCTGTAAATGTTGGTCGAGGTGCTTTTTCTTCCTCCGTAAAACGTGTTCAACGTAGTTGACTACGGCACTCCATTTGTCATTACATTCAAGCATTTTGCTTACAATGTTGTCAGGAGTAAACTCACCCAATCTGTTCCCCTAGCACGCTGCGCGCGTAGTGCCACTTGATGCACTCGAAGAACGTGTATCCTGCGTCGTCGTTCCTCGTGATGCAGTAGGGGTTCCCTGTCTTGCCCATGCGGTAAAGATATTGGATGAAGGAGTTAGCCTTGCCCTGAGAGAAACTGTGTCAGGAAGTAGTTCACTTCGCCGAACTTTCTTTGAGCCCACGCCTCAATACTGGGAATGAGCATCAGCCTCCATCTACCAGCGGTTTCGGTGTTCTATGTATAACAATTATTGTTATTATTAAAACGTGCTTTTTAAAGCGTCATAACACCAGAGAAACGCGTTCGGTTGGCTGAAGTAGTAGAAGACGAGACTATGAAGCGGAGGGTCGTGAGTTCGAACCCCCGCTGAGTCATGAAATATTGTGTTGAATTCTTCTAAACAGCATTAGTGCGTGGTTGTGTTAGTTGTTGCCAGCCTGTTTCAATGATGAAGGCATAGTCACTGGTCACTGAACATAATTGGCAGCGACTGACACTATCATGTTCTAAAAATCAGAGTAACAGCACCCACCTCCGTCGGCCCTGTAGCAAAAATTAGCCGATGAAGTAAAGGGTTGAAATAGCTACAAAAACAACTGTCTATCTTCTCATCTTTCCTAATCTGTCACCTCAATACTATCCCCTCGTTTTCAGTTCCGGCGCAATGCATTGTATATATAAAGGGCCATCCCCTGAGTGCTGGTCCAAGATAAAAAAAAAAATTGTTGAAATTTTTAATCAAAATATTTGTCTATTCCTTAAACTCATCGTGCACTGCTTCCATTTTATGGCTGACATAATCGACCGGCTAATGCGAACAACAATAGATCTTTTTGGACCACATTTACTCTTACGGATAATGTGCATCCCGTGAGACGTCGAATAGTGCGCACTGAAGAAGAAGCTGTAGCCGCTGTCGCAGGAAAGCATTGAGATGATCCTAATCAATCAATTCGTCGCCGTTCTCAGCAACTGGGGTTGCGTCCTTCCACTTTATGAACGATTTTTTTAGTTGTAGAAAATTGGTGTTCCAGTTTGCGCCTTGTACGCGCCAGCCGTAGCGGCCACAGGCCAGAAATCGTATTTAAACAATAATTTCATAAAATTTTCTTCTCAATGACGCCCGTTTCATTGATACTAAAAATATATTTCCTTGTTTTAATATGATTTAAACTTGTGTCACTCTATAAAAAACATCCTTTATTTTGAATTAAGATTCATAGGCTAATTGTTCGAAATTTGTTTTTAAATCTCAGAAAGACATGATAAATATTCCAAGGCACAAAGGAAAGTCAACATCAGTTTTATTCAACTTACAGAGCAGAGCAGAACAGCTGTTTTCGAAAGACGCAACCCTTTCATCATCAGTGCTCATGTGTATTGTGTTCATCACCACTTATTAGGTGGCCTCGTTGAATATGATAACAGTTCCTATTTACACAAATTTTATTGTGAAAAAGAATACGAGAACTGTATCAATCTGATGTTAACATGTTATTGTTATAATACCCGTGTTACCGTTTGATTATTTTTCTTCATGTCCCATTTTTCTGAATTTATTATTGTTATTATTACAAGTTTACAAAACAGTCCTGCTGTTCTCTACAATCTAGGCGTTTTAGCAACATTCGCTCTGCAAAGTAGCGGGTAGTACTCTGGAATTTATATATTAAAATATAATAAATTCCCAAAAAAAAAAAACTCAAGTATCGTTCAAATATGCCAGGCATTAACCACCTTTTTGAATTGAATACCCGTCCTGATATTTACAACTACCAAAACAAAAGCTCACAGTCATCAATATAATAGAATTTTTTGTTGTTTATAGCAACGAAGTGGCAGCAGTTGGTTGTTGGGCAACTGCAAAAGGAAAAATTGTAAATCCACTAAATCGACTTAACAAAAACGAAATTAGTTGCAGCAATTAGTTGGCAAATGAAATGATTGGAGAATTTCTATAGAGATAAAAGAGCAGCTTAGAAAAACTATGGAAAACGATAAATTGGCTGAAATCAATCATAAAATTGGTGAAATTAAGAAACGTATATTACTGGCAGGTAACGACTACTGCACAACTGCCACAGCACTCAACTAAATTAATTCAATTTCTAACAAATTTCTTGCAATGGCACAATATTTCTTGAATCTCATTTCATTCTCCTCTGCAGAAGGCCAGAAGACTGCCAATACAGCTGAATGGCAAAAACAGAATCGTATCAATTGCGATACAATTGCATCCTTGAAGAAAAATATCAAAGAGCTTACAACGAAATGTGGTCGTTTGCGAAATCCTTTGCAAAGACCCCTCATCATCAAGGAGAGCCCAGCAGTTGCTGGCACCGCAGCAGCACTGCCGAATGAAAAGCTGAGAATAAATTCAGCAGCATCTGCTGCTGCTGCTGCTCTGCCCACAATAGTTGTGGGCAAAGTAAATTATCCCATTGGCGCCAAAAACATTGAAGATGCCATTTTCCTAACGGACCTGAAAATAACAGAAAATCGCAAGCAGTTGGATTTATTGAGGCATCGTTTCAAGTGTCGAAAACAACACTTTTGCAAACTAATGGAACAGTATCGTGAATTGGTGGCTAATAAAGAGGCTCAAGAACAGAATTTGGGTGAGAAGCCACCAGAGACACTCGAGGAGGATAACAATCGTAAGGTAAGACAAACAAATTTATTCACTTGCCTGCCAGCCAGTTTGTTGCAAAATATTCAAGCAGCCTGCCATTTCCTTTTATATATTTTATTCAGTTGGTTTGCCAATTGGAAAATCAAATTCATCGCACCAACGTGCAGTGGATGGAAGCTGAACACATACGCAAGAAATATCGCTCCATTGAGGCTTCTTTGATGAACGATGCCGAACGTTTCGAGAGAAGTCTAAAGGAGTTAGAGGTGGCTTTAAATGAACAGCAGCAGGAAATAAGTAGACTGCAGGTGAGCTGAACTTAAAGTGTTGCATATAAATTTTGCTAGAAAGAATGCGAAGTTGTGCAAGAATTTACTAGATTCCGTCAGTGACTATTACGTTCGTATACACAATATGTGTTTGCTTTTTAATTTAAATGTATTCATCTTGGAATGGCAGTAGGTTGTAAAAATAGCAGAGTAATGATGTTAAACAGCAACATTTTTTTATTGGTTGTAATTTTATTTGACTTAATACTTAGAAAATTGAAATTCAATAAAAATTATTCTCATTAAATTTATTCATCTACGAGTACAATTATTCAAGCAGGGAATTTTCGAATCCACATAGACGATCTTTTCCCGTTCTTTGTTTTAAATGTTTGGTAAATATATTGTTTCTCCAAGATTACTGTAAGATATATTTTGTATTTCAAAGTTCTTATTATTTATGGAATCAGAACGTTTCAAAATAGAACTATTTTTATTGCAAGTTTCAAGTTTAAAGCTTCTTTTTCTTTGCACTTCTGCAATTAAAAACGTGTTTGAATCACCATATATTACCAGGAAAATGATATATAAACAGCGAAAATAATTAATATCCCAGAAAGGGATTTTGAAAATTTATTTGGGAATTATGGGGATTTCGAAAACCAAATCTTATCAGCTTATCTTCGTTTTATTTACATAATTTTCCGATTAATTAAGAATTCTCAGCTGATAAAGAAAGTTGTTATAGCACCCAATATGGGAGAGGGGATGTTGAAAATTTATTTGGGAATTGTGGGGATTTCGAAAACCAAATCTTATCAGCTTATCTTCGTTTTATTTACATAATTTTCCGATTAATTAAGAATTTTCAGCTGACAAAGAGAGTTGTTATAGCTCCCAATATGGTAGGGGGATTTTGAAAATTTATTTGGGAATTGTGGGGATTTCGAAAATC
The DNA here is from genome assembly GCA_951800035.1 of Linnaemya tessellans. Lineage (NCBI taxonomy): Eukaryota > Metazoa > Arthropoda > Insecta > Diptera > Tachinidae > Linnaemya > Linnaemya tessellans. The sequence goes on from OX637534.1 coordinate 90,975,671, forward strand.
AAATCTTATCAGCTTATCTTCGTTTTATTTACATAATTGTCCGATTAAAATTGTGATTAGAAAATTGTTGTAGCTCCTAATATTGGGGGATTTTAAAAATTTCTTTGGGAATTGTGGGGATTTCGAAAACGGATCTTATCTGCTTATCTTTGTTTTATTTACATAAGTTTACGATTAATTAAGAATTCTCAGCTGATACAGAAAGTTGTTATAGCTCCTAATATACGGGGGAATTTAAACATTTATTTAGGAGTTGTGGGGATTTCGAAAACGAATCTTATCTGCTTATCTTTGTTTTATTTACATAATTTTCCGATTAAAATTATGACTTGAAAATTGTTATAGCTCCCTATATTGGGGAGGGGATTTTAAACATTTCTTTGGGAATTGTGGGGATTTCTAAAACGAATCTTATCGGCTTATCTTCGTTTTATTCACACCATTTTCCGATTAATTAAGAATTTTCAGCTGATAAAGAAAGTTGTTATAGCTCCTAATATAAGGGGGATTTTGAAAATTTATTTGGGAGTTGTGGAGATTTCAGAAATAAATCTTCTTTCAATTATTTCCACAATTTTAGGCTTAACTAAGACTTTTCGACTGGTAAAAAAAATGTTATGGCTCCCAATATGGGGATTTTGAAAATTTCTTTTAGGTATTGAGAGGAATTTCAAAAGCAGATCTTATCTTGAGTTTATTTACATAACTTTTTACCTAAGTACGAAGTTTCAGCCGAAAAAGAAGAATTTTATAACTGCGAATATGGGAACTTTGGAAATTTCCTGTGGTAATTGTGGGGATTTAAAATATAAATCTTATCAGCTTTTTTCGCATTATTTACACAATTTTCTGCTGATAAAGAAAAATTTAATAGCTCTCAATTCGGCGATTTTGAAGATTTATTTTAGGAATGGAGAGGATTTCAAAAACAAAAAAAAGGGATTTCAAAAACATATCTTATCAGCTTTCTTCGAATTATTTACACAATTTTTTGCTTAACTAAAATTTGTCAACTGATAAAGAAAAATTTTATAGCTCCCAATATGGGGATTTTAAAAATTTCTTTTAGGAATTGGGAGAATTTCAGAAACAAATTTTATCTTGACATTATTTACATAATTTTCTACCTAAGTACGAATTTTCAGCCGCAAAGGAAAAATTCTATAGCTCCCAATATTGGGATTTTAATAATTCCCTTTGGGAGTTGTGGGGATTTCAAAAACAAAACTTCTCTGCACATATTCGCTTTATTGACATAATTTTCTGCCAATAAAGGAAAATTTTTATGTATGTAGCTCCCAATATGGGGATTTTAGAAATTTCCTTTGGGAATTGTGGGGATTTCAAAAACAATTCTTAAGTGCTAAATTTCGGTTTATTTGTATAGTTTTCTGCATAAATACGAATTTTCAACCGATAAAATAAAAATTTTTTAGCTGCAAATTGGCGGATTTTGAAAATTTCCTTTAGGAATTGTAGGGATTTAATAAATAAATCTCATTTACTTATTTGTGTTTTGTTTACATAATGTTCTGTCTAGGTGTGAATTTTCACCCGTTAAAGAAATATTCTATAGCTCTTAATATGGGGATTTTGAAAATTTCCTTTGGGAATTCTGGGATTATCAAATATATATGTCATCAGCATATTTTCGGTTTATTTATATAATTTTTTTATAAGTACGAACTTTCAGCCGATAAAATTATTATAGCTGTTAATATGGGGATTTCGGAAATTTCCTTTGGGAATTGTGGGGATTTCAAATATAAATCTTACCAGCTTTCTTCGAATTATTTACACAATTTTCTGCTTAACTAAGATTTTTCAATTTATAAAGAAAAATTTTATATCTCCCAATATGGGAATTTTGAAAATTTCTTTTAGGAATTGAGGGAATTTCAAAAGCAGATCTCATCTTGAGTTTATTTATATTATTTTCTATCTAAGTACGAATTTTCAGCCGAAAAGCGTAACTTCTATACTTCCTAATTTTGGGATTTTGATGTCTAATTCCCTTTGGAGAATTGTGGGTACTTTTCTGCTCATCTTTAGGTATTCTGGGGATATCAAAATTAAGTTTCATTTGCATATCTGCGGTTTACTTACATAATTTTCTGCCTAAGTATGAACTTTCAGCTGATAAAGAACAATTTTATAGCTGCCAATGTCAGGATTTCGAAAATTTCGTTAGAGAATTGTGGGGCTTTTGAAAACAAATTTTGTCTTCTTTTTTTCGGTTTTTACAAAAAGCTAATCGAATTAAGTTATTTGCTCACATATGATTTTACGAAAAAAAAAATTATTCCTAAAGAAATTTTTTTAAGAAACGTAATTAGAGCTAAATTATTTCCAACAAAAAGTTATTCGAATAATTATTCGATTATAAATTATTTGCAAGCCACTCGAATCGATTCCTATTCATTTAAAACCTCTTCTTTTTTGTATGGCTTTTAGCAAGTGCACAATGAAGCAATTGAAATGCGTGACTCGGCCAAGGTAATTTTGCTTAGACAAGAACAGCAAGCAAATTTATCCCAAAAGACACGCGAACGTCAAGCCATGGAATTCCGCAAGCTCGTAGAGCAGCGTAAACTTGAGCTGGAACGAATTGGCCGTAAGCTATTCTTCGAAGGCAAGTCACTGCACCATCAAGACAGTATTGTGTCCAGTACAGGAGACCAGCATACGGCCAAGACAGAAGTGGATGATGATGAAAATTTCCAGCTGAAGAGTACGACCAGTGAGATGGAGGATCTGTTTAAAAATCTCATGGAAGTAACAGGTGCCACATCACCACACGAAGTCTTTGAAAGATTCTCATCTCAAAAAGAGTCAGCAATGCGTTTAAATTATTTGCGTACAGCAGCCGAGGGGGAAAAAGGCAGTTTGGAGTGTTTAAGAGAGGCCTTGACCAAAGAATTTGAATCTTCGAAATTCACTGACGTCAAAGAGAAAGAAGTGTAAGTTAATAGAGCATAAAAACTAAGGAACAAAGATTTTATAAAAAAAAATAATTATTATTTAGAAATCAAGAGGTAATAGAGAACATCAAAACCCAAATAGCGGAGTATGAAGCGGAACGCCAGAAAAATTTGGACGCAGCAGATAAATCTTTAGAAGTTTTGAAATTCATCCGAGAACGTTTGTGTGAAATGATTTACAAACTGCAGGAGGTCGATGAAACCAATGTGGAATTAAAAGACAAGCAAGTGACAATTAAAGTGGCAGAACTGCCTGAATTTTTGGTCAATACTGCAGAGGATGTGGATGTCATACAGGTAACTCCAATGCTTGATAAGTATATAGCGCTTTTTTAATTTCATTTTAAGATTTTAAATTTTAAATTACAAAAATGCTTGGATTTAAGCAAACAGGACGAATCTGCATTGCAGTCCTTAGAAAAACTAGAGTTAGATATAAGTGTAAGTTTGTTGCTGTAAATTATTGCTAGAAGATATTAATTGAAACGCCTTGACAGGAAGAGGAGTTTATGTCGTCTTTACAACCACCCCAGCCAGCAGCTGGGCAAGAAGGCGAGAAACCAGCTGCTATGCCAATGTGTTATTATAATTTACTGGCTGGCCGAGCACAAAGAGCTGCCGGCACTTCTTCATCGTCACCTGAACAAGCACCGGCAGCAGGTTAGCTAAACACTTTAAAGCAATCAATTAATCGATGAACAGATTGTGTGTTAATTCCTAAATGCTTTCTTCCCCCCTCTCTCTCTCTCTCCCTCTGCCTGTTTTACTCACACTTTTCCTGTTTGTCTAATCCAGCTACTGCAGCTAATGAAGAAGAAAGTGAAGTACCCTCACGCAACTATTTGAAAAGGCAGTCAGTATTAATAGTGGATCAAAAGTCTCGCAGGAAACCATTTAGACCGGCACCAGCAGCCAGAAGGAAATAATATTTTAGTCATGCTGTAAAGTATGCTATGAAAATCATACTCTTAGCCATTTGAAAAGTTGTATAAACCAATAAAATTTTACTTTTAATTCCACACATGAAGTTGTTCTTATTCATTTATTTTTTTTCCATTTCAATAAAATATTAAACAGCATTCGTCAAAAAAAAAAATAAAGAATTAATTTCAAAATACTTTTAATTGCTGATGTGTATGTTTAATATCAACAGTTCTTTCTTCTTTTTTATTAACTCATGTCTTATTAATTAAAAGCTGTGCATTGACCATCAGTCTCAACCACACACACACATTGCAGATTTCTGAACAGTTCACTGGGTGAATGAATGGATGGCCAACTCTTTTGGCCAGATTTATATACAATTTTTTATGTGTATAATTGCACAAATACAATCTGCTTGTTTGGTATTTTTGCTTAAAAGTATGCTTTAAAATTTTAATTCCTTTTCAAACCACAGATTTTTTGGGTTTTCATTTTGTTTTAATATTCAATTGAATATTTTCAAGTTGTGTGTGTGTGTTTTTTTTTTGTATATCCCCATCTGTCTTATACCCTGTACTCTGTCTATTTCCTTTTTGCATTTATATTGACCATTCAGTTGAAATGTTTGTTGCCATTTTCTCTTAACAAATACAACCAGCACTTCAGATGGCACTTGCAAGCACTTATGCTATCATCATCATCGTCATCATCTTCGTCGTCATCGTCGTGGTCGTTGTCGTCATCATTCCCATCATTGAGGGCAGTCAAACAAAAAACGCCGGCACTGCTACTAATGATGATATCAACAAATATGCCCCTGACATTATGCAATGGTTTATGTTCTCATGCAAGTGTGTATGTATGGGTGTGTATGTATGGGTGTGTGTGTGGGTGTGTGCTTGCAAATGGCAAACAAATGAAAAAATCGAGTAGCAAAAATAAAAAATTAAAAATATTTAACCGAAATGGATAAGATGAGAATGAAACAGCATGAAAATAATATGTCTGTGTGTGTGGGTATTCTGTTGATATCAAGGATCCATTGTTGGCATTTGCTGATGTTACAGTTACATTTATAATTTTTATAATTCTACTGGAGGTCTTACTAAGCTTTTGGTGGTGCACACATATTTCATATTCTCTTGGTGGTAAGCAAATGGCATGTCATACATAAAGAATTTAAGCACCTTTTTAATGAATCCTACAATTGACAACTTCTAACAGCCAGGCCTTAGAGAGTGGTACCATAGGCTGTGAGACGTCGTTAATTATTGTCCCCCTTTTGATATTGTCTTCACGTGACTTTGACAATTTGTTACAGAATACACGGAATGATTAACTGCTATAGCGTAATAGTGAACATCGTCATTAAAGAGCTATTTTTAAGATTAATTTGGTACGATTTTTAAACATCGTTGCAGTTCGAAAAATACAATTTTTTTAGGAACAACAATTTTTAGAAAAAGGTACCCTTTTGAGCATGTTGTTTTGAAAATATAGTTTTGAAAAATGCAATTTTCGATTATAAAAATTTTTTTAAAAATGTTGTAAATATAAACTTTTTGAGAATTATATTTCATGAAAAAAAAATACTCATATAAAAATGTACTTTTAAAAAGGCATCGACATGAAAATGTGTTTTTACAAAAAAAAAAAAAAAATTACTTGTTTAAAAACTATCACCAAAACAACTTTTTTTAAAAGTACTTTTTTAAAAGGTAATTTTTTAAAAGGTATTTTTTCAAAAGGTACTTTTTTAAAGGGTACTTTTTTAAAAGGTACTTTCTTCAAAGGTACTTTTTTAAATGGTACTTTTTTAAAAGGTACTTTTTTAAAAGGTACTTTCTTCAAAGGTACTTTTTTAAAAGGTACTTTCTTTAAGGTACTTTTTTAAAATGTTATTTTTAAAAGATACTTTTTAAAAGGTACTTTTTCAAAAGATTTAAAAGGCATTTTCTAAAGGCACTTTTTCTATTCATTTAGAAGGAACTTTTGTAACAAGTGCTCTGTTAAAAACTACTTTTTTGAAAGGTACTTATTTAAAAGGGTCTTTCCTGAAAAGGAATTTTTAAAAAGTACTTTCTCAGAAGGTACTTTTTGAAACACGATTTTTTTTATAAAATCAGTTTTTAAAAGGTATTTGTTAAAAAGCTACTTTTCAAAAGGTACTTCTTTAAAAAGTAATTTTTGAAAAGGTACTTTTGTTTGTACAAAGCAATTTTCAGAAACGTCCATTTAAAAGGTACTTTTGGAAAATGTATTTTTTCAAAGCGTTCTTTAGTAAAAGCTATTTTTAAACGGCTTTTCTTTAAGGAGTAATTTTTGGAAAGGTATTTATATATGTAAGAAGTAAATTTTTACAAGGTAATTTTTTTTAAATGTCCTTTTTTAAAACATTTGTAAAGGCTTCTTTTTTAAGGGTACTGTTTTAAAAAGTACTTTTAAAAAAAAAACTCCTTTGAAAGGAACTTAGGTATGTAAAAAGTAAATTTTTGCAAAATAATTTTTAAAAATGTCCATTTCAGAAGGTACTTTTTTAAATTAAAAGCTTTTTTCTTAAAGGGTACTTTTTTAAAAAGTGTTTTTCTTAAATATATTTTTTTAAAAAGTACTTTTTCTAAAGAAACTTCTTCAAACGGTGCTTATGTGTGTAAAAAGTACATTTTTACAAAAAAATTTTTAGGAAGGTATTTTTTAAAATGCACTTTTTAATAAGGTTAAATAAGTACTTTTTAAAAAGTGCATTTAAAAAAGTACTTCGTTTTAAAGAGAATTTTTTAATAGATACTTTTTGAAAAGATACTTTTTGAAAAGTTACATTTTTAAAAGGTACTTCTTTAAAAGGTACTTTTTTAAAAGCTACTTATATATGTAAAAAGTACTTTTTTACAAGATAAGTTTTAAAAAAGTACTTTTTAAAAATAAATTTTTAAAATGTATTTACTTAAAAATTTATTTAACAAGATTGTTTTTTGTAAAGATACTTTTCAAAAGGTACTTTTTTAAAAGGTACTTTTTTAAAAAATATATTTTCAAAAGGCCCTTTTGTGAAAGGTTTTTTTAAGGTATTTTCTCGAAAAGAATAGTACATATTTAGAAAAAGTACCTTAAATAATTTTTTTTATAAAGTATTTTTCAGAAAGGTACTTTTTCGAACAAGTACTATATTGAAAAAGTAACATTTAAAAAAATTGTTTTAAGAACATGTAACTAAATATTTGTGTAGAAAGTGTTTTTGCGAAAAAAGTACTTTTGGAACAAGGCAGTTGAATCGAAAAGAAAAAGTATCAAAATTTACGCTAAAAAATAGTATAGAAGTTAATATTGTTCGCGGGAGGTTAGATTTTGCTGGAAACATTTGCTAACGAGGCAAACAATAGAAGTATTTCATAAGCATCTTTCATAATTCGTCTAGTTGAGGTACAAAGTCGGCCATTACTTTCATTTCCTTCATATGATCAACGACAAATTAGTATCGTTGTAATTAGAAGCTGCATCGTGTTAATCATGCACTCAAGCCTTTTAGCGACAAGCACTTTCAGAAGGAGTTATCATTTCTAAAAAAATGGAACTGAACTGATAAATATTATTATTCAGCCGCAACCGATTTAAGAATACCCCTAATATAATGAGTGCAATAACATAAAAAAGTTAATAAAATACACGTAATAATAGTAAAAGTTTGCATGTTTTTATTTTCCTTGTTAAGAGTTAAACAAGCAACAGTCAAGTCAGTCAGTTTAAGCACAAACACTCATTTGATTCTTAAAAGGCCGGCAGCAGATAAATAAAGTAAAACAAAATAAAATACTCGACGTACGAAGGCAACATTTAAATTCTTTTTTAATTGTGAAGATCATTTCAAAAGACCTCTGGGAGGTTTATTCGTTTATGCTCCGTTTTCACTTCGTTAATTAGTGTATTTTGAGAGAAGGTCAAATTTATGATCGTTAACAAATTTTTTAAAACAATGCTATTATCTTGTGAAAATCTCATGGCAACCAAGTCCAGATCATCCATTTGGGACAATTAAAACAAAAACCAAATTTGTAATCATCTAACTGTAGCGCTCGCCATCCAGCATTCGTCCGTCGTGTATGAAAAAATACTGTCCGATGACGTCACCGGTCGGCCACATCAAACAGTGCATTTTTCGGGATGCGTTGGCAACTCTTGCAATGCTTTTGGCTGCTCTTCACACCAAATACGGCACTTTTGCTTCTTCACGTATCCATTCAATCAGAAATGAACACGATACTCTTTCTCAACCGATCATAATCTGCTAGAGTTGTTCGTTCGCAAGTCTCTCCATGGTTATATTACACCAGTCAACACTGAAAAATTTTCTAGATTTCTCTTAATGGTTTTTGGTTAAATTTTAGGGTGGTGAATGCGAATATAGCCCATTTTTTATTCAAGCAGCTCTTATTTTTATACCCGCCAAAAAAGAATTGGAGGGTATATTCACTTTAAAATTCCGTATGCACCGCAGCGAAATATCCCTTCATATTTCCGTCAGGAAGTAAAGGGTCCGCCATCTAACGTTTTTTTTTTAACTAGTGCTTATTTCGTGAATGGTAACACTTAGCTCATGTCTGAGTTGACAGATAATTAGTTTTATTCTTCCGCTAAACGAATGTGGTTCTGTATACGCTCGAACAACGCTTCGCTAAGTGGGCCTGCGATCGACTTACAGAAGATGCCGATTTTGCCAAAAAAAAAAAATCATCTTTTCAGATGAAGCTCATTTTGATCGTGGCGGGTATGAAAATAAGCAAAATTGTCGCATTTGGGGCACAGAACACCCGCACGTATTCATTGAAAAGCCCACGCACCCAAAACGAGTCACTGTTTGGTGCGGATTTTAATCCAGAGGCATAATTGGGCCATTTTCGAAAATGAGCAAGAAGTGGCCGTTACAGTCAATGGCGATCGTTATCGGGCCGTGATGAAGGAATTTTTGTTCATAAAAATTGAAGAGGAGGACATTGGCAACATTTGGTTTCAACAGGACGGCGCTACGTGCCACACAGCCGAAGCTACACTCGATGTTTTGCGCCCTGTTTTTGAAGATCGCATTATCAGCCGCAGAGCTGATGCCGTTTGGCCACCTCGAAGCTGCGATTTGACACCGTTGGACTATTATTTGTGGGGTGCCGTCAAAAATAAGTGTAACCCCGACAAGCCAGCGACAATTGACACTTTAAAGGACAATATTCGTGAAGCCATTGGTGAAATACAGCTGCACACAATCGATAATGTGCTTAAAAATTGGACCGATCGTGTAGGCTACTGCATGGCCAGCCGAGGCAGCCAATTGGGAAAGAGCCGAGGCAGCCAATCAAAAGAGATTTGAGAAAATATTCAATAGTTTTTTTTTATTGCATTTAAAAAAAAAGTTATTTGGCGGACCCTGTATATATATTCCTGATGAGTGATGACATCGAAGACGATCTAGCCACGGCCGTCCGTCCGTCTGTGGAAATAACGATTCAGTCCAAACGAAAAGAGCCAGACCCTTGAAATTTGGTATAAATATATTTTTAAAAGATAGTACAGCTCAAGTTTGTAAATGGGCTGAATCGGGCCAGAGGGAAAAAAGTTCCCCTAAGAAGAACTAAACCAACCTCTAAAAACAAAATAATTTTTTAAGTTTTTTTTTGTTGTTGTAATTTTGTTAGACAATTGATACATTTTTAGGTCAAAAAAGGGCTAAACTTGGAACCATAAAATAAAATTAATTTTTTACCCCGCCCCCTTTAGTGGGCCTTATTACATGCAAAAACTTTGTAAAAATATAACAAATCGTATTACTTAAGCCTACATTCCATAAAAATAAAATTGTTAAGCTTTTATGAAGATGCTGAGACGTAACCTAATCCTCCTCTGTCCTACACCCTCCTCCATTTTGCAACCCAAAATTACCTTATAAAAAATTTTTTTTTTTTTTATACTTAATTATTCCACTTATTTTTAGAGTTTCATGACAAAGCTGAAATGTCTCCCCCACAGCCCTTGCCAGAGCGACCCCGGCAAAATACAGTTTTAACACCCTCCAAAAAGAATTGGACCCCATAAAATATATATATATATATATATATATGTTTTTGGCTCGGGTCTTTTGAGGTCTGTAAAATATTCAGTTTTTTACCGCAGAATATAGCAAAGACCGATTAGAAATGTGGACCCTTAAACTTTTTTTTCCAAAATTTTAAATAATATTGTAAAAATATTAATTCTTCAGTTCACCATGACTTTTGCGGACACTTATCAGTTCCTCGGTCCTTTACAGGACAGAACCTCAAAAAGCACGCTGTCCCAACGAAATATTTTATTGCCAGATTTTCTGACATATTTCTGTTAAATCTCTACCGCCGTCAGTATTTTCTAATGTACTTTGTCTGCGAGGTATTTCAATGGTGGTAATGCAGCGCTTTTCTGGCTGAATATTGTTAAAACTTTACACAAAGTTTTATCATATATTACATATAATCTTTTATGTAAGTATATTTAAATATATATACATTTGCATATTAGTACATATGTTGTTTATTTTCGAGTTAAGTAAATAGTTTAAATATTCAGACACTATTATTGCATTATCTTGCTTCTTAAAACCTGTCTTTTTACTGTAACTGCTACCTTAATACGAAATAAAACAATTTTTGAGTTATAGTTTTTAAAACTTGTAAGGGTTTTAAGCAGTGTAAAATGGTACATGTAATAAAAGTGGAGTTGAACAATTAATTATTAGTGTACAAATCTACTTCGTCGGCCCTGTAGCAAAAATTAGCCGGCGAAGTAAAAGGTTGAAATAGCTACAAAAAAAACTGTCTATCTTCTCATCTTTCCTAATCTGTCTCCTCAATACTATCCCCTAGTTTTCAGTTCCGGCGCAATGCATTGCATATATAGGGGTCATCCCCTGAGTGCTGGTCCTACTCCTCAAAAAAAAAAAAAAAAAAATTTTGCAGCTAGCGTAAATTTTAGAATACACGTATATAAAGTTTTAAATATGATGAAAACTGCGCTTTGGCGATCGTGGTTTAATATACATTTTAAGTATATTAAATCCGCTTAGGCGAGAAATTTTCTCTATAATTCAATTATGTAACAGAATGTAATTCTGTTGCAGTAATTACACTATATCTATACGAAAAATTTAGAATATATGTTAAAGTATTAACTTCGTACCGCTTAACTTCTTGCAGTTTTTGTATTACTGTCGCCATTGTTTTATCACATTTCAATATTGGGTATTATAGCTACATGTATGATGTATAAACCAAATAGACGTATACTGCAGGACAAAGCGAATCTTTTTTCTTTGGATATGCTGGCGTGACCACTAACTTCTCAGTACTAGGTCGGCTTTTAAAATTGAAATTGAAAGGCAGAATTTTTTTTTGTTCCCTTTTGGTATTGATTAAACTTTTTAACCGAGAAATTACCGTATATTGAGAAGAAAATAAAAAAATGTCAGATACAGATTGTATTATACTATACACGCTACAACTTCTAGATGAACCTAATAAGAACGCCGAGCTTCGCCTTTCAATTTCGCGTTTGTCAAAGGGCAGTAACCAACTATTACGTTATTAGTTGTCAACACTGTTTGTGTCAAATGTATTTGAGAAGATAAAAAAAATTGTGAATTCATTTGCAACCCTATCAGAGTACACCTACATACATCTATTTAAATATAATCAAAAGAAACTATTATATATTCTAAATAATATACAAATTGAAGATATTTTGCTTCATATTGTAATTATTGAGCAATAACACACTGGTTTTCTTCTAAAATTATTTCAAGAAAAATCGATTTCAATAATATAATTGAACAATTTCTGCATAGCCACATCTCGGATTAAGACCATAACTTAAAAAAATTTTATTAACAAAACAGTATCATCTCAAAGTGCAGCCTAATTTAAACAATACAATTTGATTATTTTTAACTCGAATAAAGGCTCAAATCAAAGTAATACCTCTTTCATTAAGACAAACGATGCATTTTTGTTTAAGTTTTGTATTAAATTAAAATAATACCCGTGTTTTCTTTGTTATAGGTTAAGTACGTCCATATGCCTGAATTTCATTGGTTCTTACACCAAATCATTAACCTAGTTAAAAAATTCCAAACCTTTTTGTTGTTATAAAGGTTGTAAAACTACTTCGTCCTAGAAATTTCACCACAGCGGGTATATGATGTTTAATACATTGCCGTATATTAGAAGCTTCATATTTTGGAATATCTAAAAAGTAATACTAGATGAACTTGATTCGATAGGAATCCCCAAGCGTGCTTTACGTGGCTTAATTGTGGGGTTATTGATATCTAATCTAAAAATTAGAAGTCTATATCGAATCGTTATACAATGGTCTAATAGACATTTGTGTTCATTATCGCATAATTTGGAAATAACAACATCTAGCTTTTAATTTTATCCGAGCTGACTCTTTCTCTTTAAATTTTATAAAAAAAACGATATATTTTTGTGTCTGGTTTAATTGTTTTGTGCGACAAGTGTTTTAAGTTGTAGCCCTACCACTCAATAAAACTTTGAATCGCATAAAGAAGTAGTGTTGGGATACGATCGATAGGTTTAAAGTATTGAATATCCTGATAGGAAATTATATCGATATTATTATTTAAAATACACTTTTCCGAATGTGCAATAGATGCTAGAATCATGCCTGGTTTTACAAATAAATATTTTTTCACATAGTTAATCAGACATATTGCGGAAAAGTAAATGCAGTTAATATTTTAAAGTTTTTCTTTTTGATTTTCTGTAAAGCTAGCAGTTTGTTGTTTTATTTTTCAATTAAAAATCAAGAATTATTCCAAAAGAAATTTGTGGCAAAAAATTAATAATATTGAATAAAATCAAAAATAGAAATTTTAAAATGTAGACTTCATTTACTTTTTTGAAACATGACTGAATATATTTTGAATATAATAAAATTTTTTCGTATGCGAACAAAAAATATAGTAGATAGTTTTGTTTTTTCTATCAATATTATATTGCCTACTTCGATTTTCTGTTAAGATTCAAAATTATGATTTGAGCTAAAACTTCAAACCAAAAAATGTTTGGTGTGAGTAAAAATAACAGAAAAATTAAGAATACAGGAATTCAGGATGTGTTCCCATGGATTTCACTTAAATCTACAGTGAACGAGAAGTTAAGTCAGAATCATCTTATTTGATAGCTTAAAGCAATGTAGTAATATTGACAAACTTTTTATACGTCCGCTCAGAGCGGATGAAATATATATTTATTTTAATTTGAACTTTTAAGCTATGTCTAGAATATGTTAAAATATTTTTTACCTCTAAGCGCCACTATTACAACTTCATGCTGGTTTGAAGTAGGATTTTGCTTGACGTTTAAAATGTGTTCTATTGTTACAATTTCGCTTAAACCTAAAGTATGTATATGTTGAAGGCAGGTTCATCCCATCTCTTATTTTAAAACAACGCTATAATAATGATAAACTTCTTATCCGTCCGATGAAATCCCACTTTTAACTATCATGAAGTTATAATAATGGCCCTAAGAGCCATTAATTCAAAGTCATGTTAAATAAAAATAGGATTGTGTAGGACGTATAAAAAATTTTCCATTATTACAATTTTACTTGAACCTATAGTCAACGATAAGTTGCAATCAGGTTCATTTTAACGACGAAATCCTACTTTTAACTAACATGAAGATGTATTAATGGCCTTCAGCTGGTTTACAAGTAGCAACAAGTTTTTGATCAGGATTTATTGCGATGGTTTTTCAAGTTACTGAAATTAACTTTAAATGTTATAAAAATCTGATACTTACCTAAACAATTTTTCAAAAACTGTCATCTAAACTAACTTGCGTTCATACATACAAAGATCTCATTTAAAATATGCATATAAGATTACATACTTCGAATAAGGAATTAAAAACATTACATTATTTAAGAACAAACATTCAGTCTATAGTAACATCGATAGTGAAATCTGGATTCGCAATAAATCGATAATATCCCAGCACTATAAGGAAGTACAGATAGTGCAGTTTCAAATTACTTTATTCAAAAGTCTTAGGGCCATTATTACAACTTAAAGTTAGTTAAAAGTAGGATTTTATCGGACGCACAAAAACTTTATCATTTGCAAAATTTTACTTTAAACGAAAGTGAGCGATAAATTACAGATAACTTTATCCTACCTGGTAAGTTAAATCTAATTTGCAATAATGGAAAGCTTTTTATACGTCTGATAAAATCTTACTTTTAAGTAACTTTAAGTTGTAAAAATGGCCCTAAGACAATCATTAACTTAAAAATTTTATAATTATTTCAAATACTGTAATCTAATGTAAGAAATGAATGGAAAATGTCAAAAATGTGAGAAATGCATTTACATTGACATCTATCATCTACCCAGTTGTCAAAAAGATATAACAATTATGTAAAAATATACAAAAACGAATTTTCATCATTTTTATTTCAATTAAAACCTAATATTATTTCTTCAATGGACATAACTGCAGAAAATTGTTATAGTACAAAAAGAGATGAAGTAGACCCAATATACCAATTTTATTCCATGAAATAGTAAAGTTTGGGAAAATAATTCACTGTTTCTTATTATACATTCATATGTACGAGTATGTATGTACATATATAAATACATATGTATGTCTTTTTAATTTCCAATATGCACATATACATATATTTATAAATATGTATTTGAAAGAGTATTTTCGAAAGAAAAGTAATACATAAAAAAGCATGATTTATACAAATTAAACAGAAATAATAATAATAAATTCACAAATAAATAAAAAAAATTCTTATGCAGCTGACTCTTTTTCAAGTACGAACACAACATATTTGTGCAGTAATTTTGTTTGTGATGACCCACAAATTATTGAAATATGTTGAATGAAACAAACTGAGATGTAGTTTTTTAGTACCGTGTACATATTATGGGAAGATGTTAAAATCTTTTCAAGTTGATGGTAGAGGTGTGATGTGACCAAGTGGAAAAAATTCTATAAATCCGAAAGCTTAAATTAAGCTCAAAAATTGTTTAATAAACAAAATATATATAAAAAAATCATAAAACAAAATCAATAAACACCAAAATAAATCTTCAAATAAAGTAGTTTACTAACTGAAAAGTAACTTGGGATGGATAGGTAAAGAAGCAAAGGAAAAAGAATGATTTTTCATATTAATCAAACTATTGTGATATTAAAATATAAAATTGGTTTTATAGGATTTATACACTTCGTAACCGAATTTCATTTAGACTAGTGCATGTTATTTTAGTTTTAAATTACATTTCCAAAATATAAACTTTAACAATTAATTGATTAATAAAAATTAAAAGAAAATTATATGAAAGGAGCTATTAAAAATTTTTCATAAAAGTTCTGACACTAAGGAACATAAAATATAAGAACAAAATACATAAATCGATTTAAGTAGGTTGTGAAAAAGCTAAAAAGATTAAAAAAAAACGAAAAATCTTAACACAAATTTATAAAATAATGTTTTACATAACATTATCTGGTTTATTATTCAAAAATAGTTTACTTTTGACAAATATTAGCTTTATGTCTTTTATTATAATATAAACAATACACATATTTTTTTTGTTGAAAAATAGTAAATTTTTTTCTAATTGTTTTATCATTTATATATTATTTTGTTTTGTTTCTTAGCGATTCCTGATAATTAAAACACACCATGTATGATTTTGAATTTTATACATCGATACATATATTTTGCACAAGATAATTGTTTCTCTTCAGGATCTGTAAATATTTGTGTTTTTATTATTAATAATATGATGTAGTATAAAATATCATATTAATTATAATACATATACATCAATTATGGTATTCACCCCTATTCTGCGTTTTGATTACGTTCCCGCATTCAGTTAAGTTCGAATCGAAAAATGGTATTCCAACAAAAAACTTAATCGAAGAAAAAGAACAGAATACTATGTTTAAACAGGCTTCTTTGCTATGACATATAAAGAAAAAGTAAGAAAATTGTGTAATCAGTGCAATAGTTATATTGTAAAAAGTTAAATTTTGTGAAATAAGAGTAATAAAAATATATAAACTAAATACTGTGGCAGCTACAATTAAATAAAAACGTCATTTAAAAACGAAGAAGAAAAAAAATCAGAATGCCAGCTAGTAGTATTTGTGGCCAAATTATTCCATTATTAGTTTAGCTTCCAAATTTCACAAAAAATAAGAATTTATTACAAAATAAAATTATATTATTTTCTACTTATATTTTGTGTTATAATACATTTTTTTAAATACGCAAACATACATCGAGAAAATCTCCGTTAGTGAACAAACAACTTGAAAAAAAAGTAGCTGCGATCGAAAATCAAATCGAAATTATACGGACAATGCAACGCAGAATACCAAAATTGCCAAACGGAGAAAACTTCGATTTGAATCGAAACGCAGAATAAAGATGATTAATTATCAAAGCAAATAAATATTAGCAGAATCTAAAGATGCCAAATTATCTTGTTAGCAATATGTCGCGCATTAAAATTTAAAATCAATAGAAGTGTATTTTGATTTAAATAACTTGCTAAGAATTAAACAAAAACCAATACACATTACTTTATCTATATTTGTACATCCTCTGGATGTATTCTTTAGGATAACAACTGAAGTTATATATTTCAGTATATGATTTTCATGACTAATTTAATTCTTAGTTTAATAATTCATTTAAAATTTTTGTATATAGTAAAGAACTAATACAATATAAGAATTTAAATTAAATTTCATTTCCTCATATTGCAATGTTTTTGATTTCAAAATAAGACAGGATATAGAAATTATTTTTCAAGTAATTTAAATATTTTATTCAATATCATTAAAAAAACAGGAAAACCCAAAAATTTAATTTTAATTTCCCTAATTTATAATTGCAATTTTATTCTGAAGAAAATGTTTGTTGTTATGCTATAAAAATTGACGTCAAGCATATAGTTATAACACATATTTTTAAGTTAAATATATGAATAAAAAAATATGATATTGTACATAATTTTGCGGAAAAAATTTTTGACAGGAAAAAAGCTTCACTAAAGCCTCTTGTGGAGGAGTAATATATTCTCTTACGGTAGTAGACGGTGACATACATATGCAGATATTTTCATTAGTTGTTCTATAATTGCAGATGTGCAGCAATGATGACATTTTAACATTTTTGGAGTACATGAAAAGATAAATAGTAAATAAATCTTAAACAATGAAGTTAATACACAAATATTCTTCTATTTTGAATATTTCATAAACTTTTATAAAAAGTTTTTATGATTTCTTACCTTCTATTTGTATCTTATCTGATTGTCGATCAATGATTTGACTTGCTGATGTGTTCTATTCCTTAACGCAATTTGAGAATTGATAGCATTCACACACTCCATCATACTTGGAAGCTTCTTAAGATGTTTTATGTCTCCAAAATTGGCAAAAATAGCATCCCTCTCCTGTTGAGTCCATTGCCGACGCTTTTTTTTCCATAAGGAGAAGCTTTTATAAGGAGTATTATTATTTGTTTAATAAAATTCTTTTTTTTTATTATTTAAATTATAATTTTGCAAATATATAACTCAGATGAACATTATTTTTATACATATTTACATACATACCTACGGTGAATATTTTTCACTCGTATGGTGAACGGAAAACTGTTTGAGGTATTTTACTATGGTTTTCATTAATAACGTCTTACATAATATACTCGTATAAATGTGCGTTTAAACATTAATTCTGAAAGACTCCAAAAGAAGTTCTTTCTAACAATATCGTATTTATATTTTTAGTAGGACTGGTTGATGTTTATACCATCAACCGTTTTGTATGCGAAGAAAGAATGGTTCAATAATGCCGCAGTACTAAAAATATACCCTTTCTAAAAGTCCTTGATATTTTTTAATAAGAAATAGTAAAAGTATAGTAAAAGATATCTTATTTCGTAGTGAAAATAACAAAACAAAGCTTTTGATTTATCGAATGTTCAGTAATTAGTTACTTTGTTATATTATACGAAAGGAATTTCATGCGTATTGTAAATTATATGAGAAAAACTTTTTCTTAAAATTTTCTTAATACAAGTTTTATTTGGTTATGAAAGTAAATTAAAGAACAAGGAAATTTCCAATATAAACGAAAAAAATACTTTAACTGGACCCATAATAATTGTTAGTATTTTTAGAGGTCAAACTACTTTCAGAAATTGGTACATGTCGAAAATAAAACCAACGCAAAAAATAAAGTGATCCTAATATGTCATTCTCTACTGTAAGTTAAACAATATCCAGGAAGGCAAGCGTATAAACATTTATGCGCATCTAGGGCCTAACTTTGTAAATCATATTACTAAATTGAGATTAATTTTTTTATACAAATACTAACTTTGGTATTCATAAAACTTAAAATGAGTTTGAAATATATTTTAATAAAATTTTTATATACAAAATTTTCTTAAAACAGATTTCAAATACGTTTTAATTTTTTATGAATACCGGGGTAAATATTTTAAAGCGTAAAAGAAAGCGTGAATTTTGATAACGAGTTTTATTAATAACAAAAAAATGTTTATTCTCGCTAAAAAGTGTGATGACAATATATTCTTACTTACATATTCTCTCCTACTCAATACAATTTAATGTTTCATCTTAAGATTTTTTCGTTCTACAGAATCTTTTGAAACGTCGTAACACATATATTACCAAGAGAATATACCTCAAACACCTTAGAAGACTATGTTTGAATTATTGGGAAAGAATAGTACTTACTACTTCGTATTTTCCTTGAGGACGAACTTGTGTTAAGAAATGAGCTTGTGTTTGAGCTGGAACTTATGACTAAATTCGAGCTGGTGTTTGGATTTGAGATTGTGCTTTGATTTGCGGTTATGTTTCGCTGTGGGTCTGATTTGTTGCTGTGCTGAACGTCGTTATCGCTTTCTTCGCCGTCCCCCACTGCAGCAGTTAATATCTTTGATACACATGTTACCTCCGCTACTGGAACTGACAATCTATAAATTGATTTATGAATATCTTTGTTATGGCCCATAAAATTCGCCAACTTGTCTACCGTCGCATCCTCCACGTTTAACAAGGATGTATACGTAGCAATGTGTTTTCTTAAAGACGTGCCCCTCAAACTACTTGGAATTTCAGCCCCACACTCTTCGGAAAATTTTTTGAGGAGGGTGCACGCTCTATAATATGGTTTAGCGAATTTTGATGTTATAAACTTTGCGAAAATATATTTATTATTATTAGATATTCCTGCATCGGACCTATATTTAATAATTACGTCTATTGCCTTTGTACATAATGGGCTCAGCAAAACGCTTACCGTTCTTCCCAATTTTCCTCGCATTGTCAAGCGAACGTATTGTTTTGCGAATGCTACAGACTCTTGCGACACTTTACCCAAAACATCATTTCCAATAGTTTCTAGTATACTATCTTTATTTAAATAATTGTCAATAGTAAGGCACTCGATTTCGCCAGCCCGACGCCTATTGAATATTTGTATAAAAGTTAGTGTCGATTTTACTAGTTCTTTCCACAACTGTAAACTAAATTTTTTGTCTAGTACCGCAATAGCATCAAATATTTTGTTTTTTTAAGAATACATACAGTTTCTTTATATCACGCAGTGATGGAAATTTTTGTTTTTTCGTTCGCTTTTGAGTGATTTGGTCCTCTAACGCCTTTTTGTTTATAACTCGTATATCTTCTTCCCAGAGATCCAAGAAATATTTAAGTTCCTTAATTGCCTCTTCTGATTGCGTTTTTATTAGTTCTGCTTGTTGTGTTTTGCCGATTTTTTTAACGAAAGTTGTTAAGTGTGTTGCAACAGCAGGTGTTCGAAACCACTTTAGAGTATCATCCCACTTCGCAGTTTTTCTTAAAGCTTTAACACATGTATCAAATAATCTTGGCTTAAAGATGTCTTTTAATTGCGTAATGTTACTATCTAGTGACTTCAGCTCAAGTAGAAATCGTCCCAGTAATCTTAACTCCGACCTGATCAAGTCGGTTTGATGACTTAGTGTATATTTCTCTGTCAGTTTATTAGCGTATATTATGACGAGCTCATCATAACGCAAAACTTTTGCCACTTCATCACTTACAAAAACTGGAAATATGTCTGTTCTTAACAGTACAAAAGAAACAACCATAACGAATAATAACACAGTTTCAGAATATTTTCCTGAATCTACAGCAGACACAACTAATGCAAATATCTCTGACAATAGCCTCACACATCAAGAGCAGAGTGTAGAAATAATTGAAAATCCTGTGGAATTGCCTAAGATCACAGTCCCGCACAGAAACGCCATTTCAAAGAAACATTTCTGCATATACTGTAAATCTCTGCAGACTAAAATAGCTAGACATTTGTACTTGAAGCACAAGTCTGAGAAGTTAGTTAAAGAAGCTCTACAGTTACCAACAAGATCAAAAGAGCGATTTGTTATTATTGATAAATTAAGAAAAGAAGGTGATTTCCTTCATAACACTTCAACAGATCACAATAGCGGGATTTTAATTGTTAGCAGGCAACAGCAGATTAATAAAAAAAATACGGCTGATGACTACAGTTGCTGCCATGTATGTAAAGGATTTTATTCAAAAGTTACGCTACGTAAGCACTTGCGAAGATGCAATAAAAGTAACGAAAAAAACTCAAGGTATAGCCTAGTAAACGCCAGGAAATTAACCCAATCTATTCACAAATTAGCAAATCCCACATTAAGCATGCTTTCAGTAAAAGATGGTCTTGATATTACAGAATTTCGTGGTTTTAAAAAATCGTTTTTCCCTTTTAAGTGATCCAAGTTGATTGCAGAAGTTTTTCCTACTATGTGAAAGACAGGGTCTACAATTGCCAAAGTGGGTGACGGTACTGAATCTGATTCGTTGCTGTGGAAAATAGGAGTTTTATCTGTTTGAATGCAAGTTGCCGAAAAGTTTGATATGTTTGGTGTTGCTACCGAAAATGTGCGATCTGATTCAATCGGTATTTGCGGGGGAGACACGTTCGAAACATTTGGCGTAGAAGATGAGCCAAATTTAGGAGAAGTATTATATTCGGACTCGGTATGTTCATCGACTATTGTGGCAAAAGCGTTGCTTAAAGGTGATACATTGGGCGTTATAATATATGTCGATGCACAACTTATGACAGGAGAAGAAGAGTTTAATGATATGTTTGAATTATTAACGTCAGAAGTAGTTTGTGCCTGTAGGGTTAAATTCGACTCTTGTACAGAGAATTGCATAGATGTTATATTTGAAACATTATTTCGTTCGAAATTTTCGACACAGTTAACTGTATATTTTTCGGTTATTTCAGTGTTTATTTGTGATTCCGGGTTTGTATTACAGATACGAGACGTCGATTTTTTGTAACATTCGCTGTTTGTATTTATAATAGCTGCAGTTTGATGTAAATCAGGTTTTTTCGAGATAGAGCGAGAGAGTAGAGTTCTGGCTCAAGTGGTATAGTTACAAAAGATACGCTACAAGAAGATGTAATGTTGGCACAAAAATCTGATGTTAGCTTTTTTTCGTGTTGTTTTCCACAAACAACGCAACTGGAGGTGATACAGGTTCTTGCAGAATTATTAAGGCCGTTTGTCGATTGTTTATTTTTTTGAATTGGTTTCTTGTTTCTTGTTTGTTAAAACTTTACTGGATTCAACAGAATTGTTGATTTCTTTTTGTTTTTCATATGAAGTTAAAGGCAATATGTTCGTCAACTTGTGTTTACATTCGATAAGATCTTGCTTTTTATCTGAAATTCGAATATTAAAATACATAGTTGTCAAATGCTTATTTAACAGTGAGTTTTCTTAACCTTTGAATTTAATACATCAGAGATTCTAAGCAGAACTTTAAAAAACCAACAACTGCTGGGAGTTCAAAATAATTGAATTAACACCAACTAAACGATTAAAATACAAAAACAACACAGACAAATTCGACCAATTGTACAGACACACAGCAGATAAATACAAAAAGTTAAACAAAACAGTAATTAATAGCCGGCATAACCTATAACTATTGGCGTTAAAAATAAACTTTTGATGTGAAAGTATTTTTATAAAAAAGTATATTTAGATGTATATTTATATACTTAATTAAGTTATTTACATATATAATTAATTATATTAGTAATTATATATTGGAAATTGATGTTTATTTTTTTTGTTACTTCCCTAATGTTACGACATTATTATTTGACATATTGTCATTATATTTCAAGTGAAATTTATATGCTAGGTGGTTAAGCAATGTCTATATGCATTTCATTGGTGCTTTAACAAATCGATAGTAGACTTTAACCACAGTTTTGAAAAGTCACAAACCTCTTATCTTATGCATATACTTTTAAAAATAATTTGAGAACCTACAAATTATTTTCAAATATCACACTATGCATATGCTAGTGTGATTTTTGAAAACAATTTGTAGATTCTCATATAAAATTCCCAAATTGTTTTTAAAAGTATATGCATAAGATAAGAGGTTTGTCAAAACGGGTTAAAGTCTACTGACGATTTGGTAAAGAATCAATGAAATGCATATAGACATTGCTTAACCACCTAGCAAATAAATTTTACTTAAATCCCTAATTATGGTCAACATAGTTGACTGAAATATCGGAATAAATTTGTAATGTAAGAATTAAAAGTCAGCATTTTTAATTAATAATTTTTACATATGACCTTAAGCAGAAAAATAAAGTACCCTGCAATGTATTAATTTTTTTTTTATTAATCACAAATTTTAAAAAACCTCTTCTCCAAAGGGCTGCTTCAGAAATATATTTTTCCAAAAAGTGCTTTTTCTAAAAAAGTATGTATTAAGACAGTAACTTTTCTGCAAAATACTTTTCATAAGCTCGTTTGTATTATTGTATTTTATACTTTAGTGATATTTCAATTGGGACCAAAAATTTCAAAATTTTGATTTCGGGGTTAGACAGTTGAATGTTATTTGGTTCATACAATTAACCAAACAACTGTTTTTATTCATTTTGTTGGTATTAGGAATTCAAAAGAAATCCTAAAGACTAAACTTTTCTTTGTTACATAAAATAAACAACTAACGCAAAGTCTTTCTGTTTGCTTATAAAATAAACATATTTCATATTTTTAAAGTTGGCATTAGAAATCAGAAAAGCCAAAAAGACAGCTTAAGAGTTGTAAATTTATAATTTTTTTTGGAAATGTTAGAGTAAGAAACTAACACAAATTTATTTCTTTTTAATCAAACATATTTTATGTCTAAAAAGGAAAGAAATTAATAGTAAAAATTAGAAATATCAAAAAGATGGGCTTAGGATTGAAACGAATGTGTATACATATGTGTCCTTCATTCTAACAGTGAACTATCTCCTTGTAATTAAATTTCGAGAAGACGAGACGACTTTAGAGCATATTGCGTAGGAAAAAAATACAATTTTTTTTTAAGTGTTTCTGTATTATATATTCTATGGGATTTTGGTCCAAATATTGGAGTTGCTTCACTGTTACTACGAAATATATGACTAAGAGTGATATTACTTAAGAAGAATATGGAGTTACACCTCTGTTACAATAAACATCAGATATATACTCCAGATATACATCGGTGAGAGGTATATAAGATTCGGCATAGCCGACTACAGCACTTTTACTTGTTTTGACATAACGCTATATGTGGAAAACTACAGCTGATAAAAAAGGAGTGCAGATTAGCGTTCAGCGTTAAAAATAGTTGAAGAAAAATATTAAATATGGTATCACCTTAGCATGTTTTTTTATTTTTAATACTAACTTAATTTTTCTTGAACTGTAAAATAAGTTTTATTAACAAAAATAAAAAACAAACAAAAATTAGTTTGATTTAGTTACTTTTATATACCAAAACCATACGAAACAAGAAAAAGTACTATATAGTAAATTTCATTATTATTTAATTACTTTAATATATCAAAATAAGTTAAATTTTTACATCTCCGAAGTTGTCTAATAGAATTGTATAATTTCATTACAAAAAATATTCAAATCACATGCAAAAACATTGTGTAATTCTTTATAAACTTCATTGTCTGAAATTTTTAAGTATTGGAATAAAAGAAATATATACTATGTATAGGAATATATTCAGAGTTTAACCGATTTATCTTAACATATGATTTTTCCCCGCGTTACATATCCATGTGTATCCTTTTTAGAAAACTTGCATTATACATATATACAGTATATAATATATATGAATAATCCAAATTTTCTAAAAAAGCTACACAGGGATATGTACTCGTATACGCGGAAAAAATTTATAATATACATATATGTACATAGCAGATATTTCTTTTATTCCAATGCTTAAAAATTTCAGACAATAGTGTTTATAAAGAATTACAAAATGTGTTTGTATGTGATTTGAATATTTTTGTAATGAAATTATACAATTCTATTAAACAATAAAAAGGCAATTTTAGGAAACAAATTTTATTATATTTTTGGTGTTATTAGTTTTCGTTTTTTGTTATCTTTAACTACTTTTTGCTTCAGGAAGAATATAATTGGGATTTAAAACAAATAAAATAGGACAATTTAATCTTATTTTGTTACATAAATGTAACAAACTGAAAAAAATAATGTTTGTTTATAAACTACACATATTTGACATTGGAAAGAAGTTTATTGGTATTAGTAACCAAGAAAGCAAAAAGAGACAACTTCGGAGATGTAAAAATTTAACTTATTTTGATATATTAAAGTAATTAAATAATAATGAAATTTACTATATAGTACTTTTTCTTGTTTCGTATGGTTTTGGTATATAAAAGTAACTAAATCAAACTAATTTTTGTTTGTTTTTTATTTTTGTTAATAAAACTTATTTTACAGTTCAAGAAAAATTAAGTTAGTATTAAAAATAAAAAAACATGCTAAGGTGATACCATATTTAATATTTTTCTTCAACTATTTTTAACGCTGAACGCTAATCTGCACTCCTTTTTTATCAGCTGTAGTTTTCCACATATAGCGTTATGTCAAAACAAGTAAAAGTGCTGTAGTCGGCTATGCCGAATCTTATATACCTCTCACCGATGTATATCTGGAGTATATATCTGATGTTTATTGTAACAGAGGTGTAACTCCATATTCTTCTTAAGTAATATCACTCTTAGTCATATATTTCGTAGTAACAGTGAAGCAACTCCAATATTTGGACCAAAATCCCATAGAATATATAATACAGAAACACTTAAAAAAAAATTGTATTTTTTTCCTACGCAATATGCTCTAAAGTCGTCTCGTCTTCTCGAAATTTAATTACAAGGAGATAGTTCACTGTTAGAATGAAGGACACATATGTATACACATTCGTTTCAATCCTAAGCCCATCTTTTTGATATTTCTAATTTTTACTATTAATTTCTTTCCTTTTTAGACATAAAATATGTTTGATTAAAAAGAAATAAATTTGTGTTAGTTTCTTACTCTAACATTTCCAAAAAAAATTATAAATTTACAACTCTTAAGCTGTCTTTTTGGCTTTTCTGATTTCTAATGCCAACTTTAAAAATATGAAATATGTTTATTTTATAAGCAAACAGAAAGACTTTGCGTTAGTTGTTTATTTTATGTAACAAAGAAAAGTTTAGTCTTTAGGATTTCTTTTGAATTCCTAATACCAACAAAATGAATAAAAACAGTTGTTTGGTTAATTGTATGAACCAAATAACATTCAACTGTCTAACCCCGAAATCAAAATTTTGAAATTTTTGGTCCCAATTGAAATATCACTAAAGTATAAAATACAATAATACAAACGAGCTTATGAAAAGTATTTTGCAGAAAAGTTACTGTCTTAATACATACTTTTTTAGAAAAAGCACTTTTTGGAAAAATATATTTCTGAAGCAGCCCTTTGGAGAAGAGGTTTTTTAAAATTTGTGATTAATAAAAAAAAAATTAATACATTGCAGGGTACTTTATTTTTCTGCTTAAGGTCATATGTAAAAATTATTAATTAAAAATGCTGACTTTTAATTCTTACATTACAAATTTATTCCGATATTTCAGTCAACTATGTTGACCATAATTAGGGATTTAAGTAAAATTTATTTGCTAGGTGGTTAAGCAATGTCTATATGCATTTCATTGATTCTTTACCAAATCGTCAGTAGACTTTAACCAGTTTTGACAAACCTCTTATCTTATGCATATACTTTTAAAAACAATTTGGGAATTTTATATGAGAATCTACAAATTGTTTTCAAAAATCACACTAGCATATGCATAGTGTGATATTTGAAAATAATTTGTAGGTTCTCAAATTGTTTTTAAAAGTATATGCATAAGATAAGAGGTTTGTGACTTTTCAAAACAGTGGTTAATTTGGGAAAGCGCCAATGAAATGCATATAGACATTGCTTAACCACCAACAAATGAATTTCATTTATATATAATAGTATAGTGACAACAATGTGTCAAATAAAAAATTTCATAAAATTAATTATATATGAAAAAGTAAATAAATAATATAACAACTATTTCCACTTACCACTTTTTTTTTATAATTATTGCGGCATACCTTCCACCCTTAACTTTTGCAACGCATTCGGATGCATTTTTCAAGCTCACACTAGTTGATGGAGTTACGCAAAGATCTCCATTCTCATACTTAATTAGATAATAGCACCTTCAACATAAATGCAAAGATTTTATATTAGATATGAGTAATGTAAAAATGTAAACTTACCCATCTTTCGGCTGCAATTTCGATACATTCCTTGAAACTTTAGCTGTAACAACATAAAAATTTTCAAATGAAGAAAGAAATTGGCAAATTTTTCATCATCCTTACCTTTCTTATATAAATCCATTTCTTTATGTGTTTTAGTTTACTTTTCGCAGGAAAACTACACTATAATTAAAATTTAAGCAATTATTTTAAAGTTGTTAAAAAAACTGTACTTTAAAAAACACCAGCCGTTTGCTTCTGCATAAACTACTCCAAGCACTTCTTTTCTTCTAATGAAATTTAATTTTAAATTTTTAAGCACGCCACACATGAATCTCATATACAATTTACCGTTATACAAGTGCTGCCAATATATTTCGTTAATCCATCGACTTAGAATAAAGCGATAATGAAAGGTAAGCGTTTTTCACCCTTAAGTCTGCGTCTTAACGTTTGTTCATACATACTTATATGCAAGCAAATGCATATATTCCATCTTCTCATATTCCATACCGATAATTTATGCAATTATAAAAAAGTTATTGACTATTGGCTTGTTGTCATGAATATATATTTACATAAATATTGATCCCATCCTTCATATAAAAAAGCTTAATATGTGAAGCATAAAATTTGTTTATATGAAAAAACATATTGGCTTTTTCTGCAAAATTATACACTAACTACAAAAATTTGCGTGTACTTTTTTTAATTCCAACATTTTGCTTTAATTGCCAACAAATTTTTTTATATTAACAATTTTTATGTTTTAACATTTTAAATTTTAATATGTTTATATGTGACGTGGAGAAGTTAACCATGCGATAAAGAAACAAATTATTTTCAAAACCAATGGATAATCCACATATTTATGTGTTATATGTATATATTTAAAACATATCATATGTTAGCCATATATATACATATGTATGTATGTACGCCAAATAAAGAGCTTTTACACATAATTCCAATAAAAAGCTTGTACAACTTAAAACGTTTATAACTGATTAATATATGGGAAGGTTTACTTACATTAAAATTAATTTAAGTACACTAATTTAGTTTAGTAAAGCTTTATTTTAGATAAATTTTATCTAAACTCATGTAACTTAAATTTCTAAAAAGCTTAAAAGGTTCTGCTTCTGAAAAAAATTGTAAAAGCAGGTACAACTAACCACATGACAGCCAGGACGCATTAACAACAGGTGCCCTCGAGAGCACCTCGACGTTCGTTTAATTTTATATAATTAAAAGATATCAATAAAACATATTAAAATATTAAAGCTTTTTATCAAAAATGTGATATAAAATTACTAATAATACCTGTGGTTTCACTTATTCTATTCTTTCCCTTCATTTTTTTTTAACTATTTCCCTAAATATGTTTGACATCACAAATATATTTTTGTTGAATACACATTATCTTATGGCTACCCAGTGTTGATGTGCTTTGCATGACAGTATTGATTATGCTTATGCATTTTATATTAAGTTTTATAACCGCAAAATTCTGATTAAAAACGCCGAAAGATATCACCCAAGCTACATTAAATACGCAAGTTGGCCATGACTTTACACAAGCAACCACACCCTTGGTTGTTGTATTTGATTTCGTAGTAATGCTACCTTATGATAAGCGTTGTCAATTCGGTGCTTTTCGTCCCCCTTTTTAGTGCTTTTTGAACTCTATTTTTTAATCTAGTACTCGGTCCCTTTCTTAAATTACTTTTGATGCTTTCCTCTTTGTGACGGCGGCATTGAACCCAGAATTCAAACATTTTTATAAAAAATGAAGAAAAGATATCAAAATTGCATAAACAAGAACTGTTATCGCAATCAACCAAAACAACTAACACATATTTTGTAAATACATGAAAAGTTAGCTTTTCAATTTGGCTTCAACTTTCTTTTAAAAATCCTGTACCAATCTAACAAACGATGATTTTTCTTAAGAACTAAAATATGGAATCAATTGTGTTTTCTAACGGAATTAAAGTCTGAGACATGGATGTATATGTTGTTTGATATCTAAAAATATAATAAAAGGTTCAATATTATTTTTCAATAACACTGAAATACTTTAAATTCAATGCTCTTTTTAGAAAAACTTATGCCAGTTAATTTAGGTATATGATGTATATACTTATAAGATTGTACGTACATATGTATGTATGTATCACAATGTTATATTACCATTGAAATCCTATTGGAGAGATAATTTGAGTATATATTATCAGTTAATGCTGATAAACTAATTATAGTTTAGCTAATTTTATTTGCTGGCAATCAATCCCAATTTTTTATACGCATCAATCAGCAACTTCTACCATCCTTTTCATGCTGCATATAACTACATATACTAGAAATTCAATGTATGTATATTGTAATGTCTCATAAGAATAAACAAGTTTGATAATTACTTCTGAGAGCCCGTTTGTACAGAAAACAAACGAATAATTTATATAAGAATAATTTCAAATTCAAAAAAAAAAACTAAAAACATATGGTTTGTTTTTCAGAAACGTAAAATCGCTTAAATGGTAACACTTCTATGTTTAATTGTGCAAATCATGAATTTGGTAGCGTTTGCAAAACAAAAGTAGCCATGTACTTTCCCTGATCGATCTGTTTTTATTCAGGGATGGTACCTTTATTTTTCTTAAAATAAATATTTATATATATTGCATTCTTAATTAATGTAATTAACAATATGTTAAATTTCATTACTTAGCGCAGTCTTATATCGCATCAAGGTACATTTAATGATTTACTGGCTTCCATGCAAGTCTGCATTTTTATTCATGTTAGCTGTCAGAAAATTGGTGTCGTTATTTTAAAATATCTATACTTATTCACCATCAACATATTCAAATAAGAATATTAGGAACTGACCTCGCGATTCTGCCGTTTGTTTTAAATTTGCTTTTGAACTATATGTTTAAACATACTCTTTGTAAAAAAACGTATCAAAACAATATACATGTTTGCGCCATTTCATTGCGTATTATTTTGAATTTGAGCAAAACTAGTATACTTAACTAAATGTACACAGCTGGAAGAAAAACAGCTATAGCAAAGTAAAATATTTTGCAAAAGAGATTTACATATTTCATTACAGCAGGGAATATTTTAAAGTATAATAATAAAAAGCACATTGTGAAATTACAGCATCAATTTCTTCATATGTTTTGCTCTCAGTTGTTCGATTTATATTATAATATAGGTATTATAACAAACAAATTATGACAAAGTTAATTGTTTTGTTTTAGTACATGCATACAGAATGTAAAAATATATAAAACTTTTTGTCATTTTGCTTAAAACGCTTTCGACATGTACTGCTTATATTTCATTCACTGATGTTAATTACGATTCTTTTTACAGTCTTACGGGAAACTGGTATTCATATACATATATACAATACCCATCCCTGATAGCAAACCAAACATTTTTTTATGTCAAATGTATTCAAGATGATTACACATATTTTTTTGAAATTGAATTTTTATGAGGTGGTGTCAATCTCAAACCATCACAGAAGCATCGGGTTTTTTGAATATCTGTCGTTTTATTAAAAATAATTTTAGTAACAAACACAATTATATATAATTGTAATTATTGTCAAAAGTTGCAGTAATTTAAACCTTAGTAGTTTTATATTGTAATAATTTGCAAAGATATATCCTAACTAAAGGGACTGTCGGAAAACATCACATGTTCTCTCCATACCACCGCATATTAATTGTCTTGCTTTGCTGTTGTTAAAATCGTTGGTTCCCATTGCCACTAGTTTTGAATCGCCGTTAGTCAAAATTTTAAACGGCGTTGGCCGGCACGTTATACTTTTCGTCGCTAACACAACAAATTTTAACGAATGCATGGCAACGCTAAAATGTTGGTATGCTGTTTGTAATTAACAAATTCTACACTTAAAACCTATATACCAATAAAATTATAAAGAAAAAACAATGCAGAGGACCAAATAATCATTGTGAAATAATAAAACAAAAACTATCGAAAACTGGCTTCAAAGGGAAATGGCTTCAAAGGGTTCGCAAAAACCGTAAACTTTTAAGGACAGTCCTCAGAAGTCCAAAATGTCTTAATATTGCCTGGTGGAATGAAAAACTGGCTTCAAGTTGCCTGGTGTGAATACATATATATATATATATATGTATATATATATATATATATATATATATATATATACATATATATATATATATATATATATATATATATATATATATATGTGTGTATTCTTGATCCGTGATGAAGTCTAAGACGATCTGGCAATGCCCATACGTCCGTCTGGGCGTCGAAGTTACAAAACATTCACCATAGTTGTGAATAACCTTAATAACTTGATTCATAGCACCGAGTTTAATATCAAGTTGTATCGAATTATAATCGATTCCGAGTCACTCAGGGAGCATTTATCATATTTTGCTTACCAACATCTAGTGACTCTGTGGCCACACAGAAATATAAAAATATTTTAAAAAGTAGAGCTGCTTTGAAATAATAAATATTGTTTATGGATCCTTCACATCAAAGTACATTGTAACCGAAATCAGTCACTCAAATTTTAAAAATCTGCCAATTGTTGGCCTGTGTTATAGACCAAACTGAACATGTTTGACAGCGTCTTCATAATACACTGCCTATGACTTATCCTGTTGACCCTCATCATCCACCTTTTGAAATTGATCTTTCAATATCGGATAATAACCATTTGAAGACAATGCAACGAAACATTGAACCTGCTCAATCCTACTGCTTCCCACGCACCGATTACACTGCACTAAATTTGTTGTTATCTAATGTTAACTGGGATTCCTTGCTTGCTGGTGATAACTTTGACCTCATTGTATCACGCTTCTATAGTGTTTTGCAAAATGCGATAAGTACTACTGTTCCAAAGATTAATGTCATCAAAAATAATGGTCCACCTTGGAATAATCAACACTTAAGAAACGCTAAAAACAAGAAAAATAAATTTTTTGTAAGATATGAAAAAACTGGTTCATCATTAGATTTTCGTAATTATGCCGTAGCAAGATCTCAGTACAACTCTGCTAACAAACTCGCATACAATAATTACATAAACCGTATCAGAAGTACAAATCCAAAATATTTCTATAAATTTATAAACTCTAAGCGTCGTTCTTCATGTTATCCAAAGCATTTAAAGTATGGCTCTTCAATTGCAGAGGATGATGTTTCAATAAGCAATTTATTTGCGGACTTCTTTTCAACCACATATTCCACAAAGTTTTATGACATCGCAACAACTTATCCGTACACAATAACACACTCGTCTGGGATATACTTTCCGTTTATAAATACTGATACTGTACTTTCGAACTTGAAGTCTCTGAAAAACTCTTTTTGCGCGGGTCCTGACGGTATACCAACCTGTATTCTTAAAAATTGTGCTTTATCATTATCTTCGCCTCTCACTGCATTATTTAATTTATCTATTAAATCAAGTTATTTGCCACCAATTCGGAAGAAATCGTTTATAATTCCTTTATTTAAGAATGGAAGTAAAGCTGATGTCTCTAACTACAGGGGTATTGCTAAAATTAATGCAATTCCGAAGCTGTTTGAAAAAATACTTACTGAAAATTTATATCATCAAATTTCACCTCTTCTATCACCTTGTCAACATGGTTTTCGTAAGTCTCGCTCTACTGTTACTAACGTTTTGGAACTCACTACAATTGTTAATGAAGGTTTTACAAAAAAATGCAATCCGATGCGATTTATACCGATTTCAGCAAGGCGTTTGATAAAGTAAATCATAACCTTTTATTACAAAAATTATCACTTTTGGGCTTTAGTGACTCTGTTGTAAAATGGTTAAATTCTTACCTATCACAAAGAACCCAACATGTAAAGTTTGGAAATGTTATGTCGAAGATCATTCAAGTAAATTCTGGTGTTCCACAAAGCAGTCACTTGGGTCCCATTTTGTTCACACTTTTCATTAATGATTTACCAACTGTTGTTTTGAACTCCATGGTATTGATGTATGCTGATGATGTTAAAATTTTTAACTCGTTTAATGATATCGACGGTTATAATTTATTATGTGCTGACTTAAAAAATATTTCTCAATGGTGTAAATTCAATTTACTGGAATTAAATATAAAAAAGTGCAAACATATCTCATTTTTCAGACATCGTCCGATAGAGACTCTATATCATATTGATACTGCTGTTTTAAGTAAAGTTCAATCAATAATGCATCTTGGCATACTTTTGGATCACAGGCTCAACTTTCGTGATCACATTTCAATGATGGTAAATAAAGCTTACGGGATTCTTGGTTTTATGAAACGCTGGTCAAAGGAATTTCGTGATCCTTACACTACAAAACTTTTATATACCTCTCTTGTTCGACCAATTCTTGAGTATGGGTGAACTGTTTGGGATCCTTGTTATTCTATTCATATAAATAGTATTGAATCAGTACAAAAACAATTTTTGATTTTCTGCCTCCGTGGTCTTGGCTGGAACTCATATGTCTTGCCGCCGTATCAAAGTAGACTTGCTTTGATAAAACTGCCAACTTTTAAAAGTAGACGACTAAACATTTAAAGTTGATTCGGAATTCTTGCTTAGTCGAATTTGCTTCAACGTTCCTGTTAGACCTTCACGTAATTTTGAACTCCTATTACTTAAATATTACCGTTCTATATATGCCAATAATGACTCCTTCCGTCGTGCATGTGAAAACTTCAATAAATGCTACCATATGATCGAAATGTCTGAGAGTAATATAATACAGAAGAGAAAATTAACCTTGTATTTGTGGGTGCTGTTGGCTGAAGTAGTAGAACACGAGACTATGAAGCGGAGGGTCGTGAGTTCGAGCCCGCGCTGAGTCATGAAATATTGTGTTGAATTCTTCTGATCAGCATTAGTGCGTGGTTGTGTTCTTTGTTGCCAGCCTGTTTCAATGATGAAGGCATAGTCACTGGTCACTGAACATAATTGGCAGCGACTGACACTATCATGTACTAAAAGCAGAGTAACAGCACCCACCTTCGTCGGCCCTGTAGCAAAAATTAGCCGGCGAAGTAAAAGGTTGAAATAGCTACAAAAAAAAAAAAAAAAACTCTATCTTCTCATCTTTCCTAATCTGTACCCTCAATACTATCCCCTCGTTTTCAGTTCTGGCGCAATGCATTGCATATATAGGGGTCATCCCCTGAGCGCTGGTCCTACTCCTAAAAAAAAAAAAAAAAAAATACTTGATTCCTTTTGTTTGATGTTATATGTTAAAAATCTTACTTTGTTTAAAAACTTAATCGTTGTACTGTATATTGTTATATGTATATAAGTAAACTTTGTTATTAATGTTAGTCAGTAAGGATATAAAATCTATTGACATAAATAAATAAATAAATAAACATGTTACACTAGAACAGCTGAGCTGTTAAAAACAGTGTTGCCACAAAGAAAGACGCACATAACTTGTGCCATAGTTTTTCCCACTCTTTGAAGCAGTTCTAATTGGCACTTTTTCGTATGGCCTGGAGCTGTCTCAGCGATTATGCTTTTATCTCCGAAATGGTCGCAAAACGACGACTTTTCATGGGATTTATCAATCTTGGTAGCAGAAAAAATTCGTAGAGGAACAAATCTGATGAATACAGTGGCTCAGGCAAGATTACGGTTTTGGTTTTGAATTATGTATGAATTTTTATTAGTCGAACTTTCTTATGTAAATTGTTAATTTTTTCAACGGGCTTAAGATCGAATCTGCATGACTGCAAATGATTTTTTATTATTTAATTAATAAATGAATTTGTTCAAATTCTATTTATTATTTTTTTATATTAAAATTGGAATATTAAGAATATTTTTCATAGTCATTAAACCAGCAGAACGGATCAGTACTGATTTCGAGGCCGCTATGCCATCTCATCAGCGTTCTTTGTTCAATTTTTCCACTTTTGCAAGTGGTGCTAGTTGGAAGGAATATCAACTATTTAACCAATATTTTAACGAAAATTGAATATGAGAAGTTATCACATTCATATTTTTAAGTTATTACCTTTTTTGGTTAGTACGAAATTCCCCAACCCTGACGATTAATATTCCCAATATTCCATGTATCTCTTTCGCTTTTTCTAGAGCCATCGGCTGCTGATAGCTAAAGCTTCTTTGTTATTGGTTTTGGCAAAAATAAATTTTATAAAATTTTTTTTAGGATTTTCGTTGCGTACTGAAATTCAGCCAGAAGCTTGAACGTTCCCTCTTATTGAATTAGCAATTGCAATTCTAAAGTGTTTTCCAGTACAAAATCTCCTTATCGTCTTGCAATTTTATTAGACGTCATTGAAGAATTTTTGAGCTCTGAAAATATTTCCGCCCTCCAAATCATGCCGCCCGAGGCCGGATCAGCACTGCTGCATGTAAAGGGGATATGCCGGAAATTATGTTATTATTCTTTTTTTTTTTAATTAGGACCGGTACTCAGGGGATGACCCCTACTCAGGATTGCATTGTGCTGGAACTAGGAACATTTTTTTTGTGTGGAAAGGTGGATTAAAAGGAGTAGTGCCTTCGATTTGAATTTCTCCATGTCAAATACGAGGGAAATGACCCTCGCAAGGCCTTTATAATACATGCGGCTAATCCGGACAAAAAAAAAATAAACAAGTAAAAACGTTATATTCGACCGGATCGAATCTTAAATACCCTTCAAATATTTAGTAAGTGAATTTGAAATGTTTAACTTGGTGGGACAGAGTTCCTTTATATAATATCGTAAGTCAACGCCCACTAAAGGGGGCGGGGTTCAAAAATATACAATATCATGTTTTCCACAGACGAACGTATGGGCATTGCTAGACCGTCTTAGACTTCATCACAATTCTCTTTGGAGGCTATAAAAACTGTATTTTGGCGGGGTCGCTCTGGCAAGGGCTGTGGGGGAAACATTTCACCTTTGTCATAAAATTCTAAAAATAAATGCTTGGGATAATTATATACAAAATTAAAATTTATTTTTTTTGATAGGGTCATTTAGGGAGCAAAGGGGTAGGAGGGGGTAGGGCAGAAACAGGCAGTCATAAAACTCTAAAAATTAATCCTTGGGGTGATTACATACAAAATTTAAAAAAAAATTTATTTTTTTGGTAGGATCATTTAGGGGGTGAAGGGGGAGGAGAGGGTAGGGCAGAGGAGTACCAGGTATCGTCTCAGCTTCATCATTAAAGCTTAAAAATGTTATTTTTAAAGAATGTAGGCTTAAGTAAAACAATTTGTTAAATTTTTATGTTATTTTTTCAAATAATAAATTTGTGCCCACTTTAGTGGGCGGGGTCCAAAAACAAATTTTTTTTATGGCTCCAAGTTTAAGGCGTTGGACCGTATTTGATATAAAAATATATCATTTGCTTAACAAAATAACCAAAAAACTTTAAAAATTATGTTGTTTTTTCTGGGTTGGTTTAGTTCTTCTTAGGGGAACTTTTTTCCCTCTTGCCCGATTTAGCCCATCTTCGAACTTAACCTGCTCTAAGCTTCAAAATATATTTATGCCAAATTTCAAGAGTCTAGCTCTTTTGGTTTGGACTGAATCGTGATTTCCACAGGCGGACGGACGGACGGACGTGCTCAGTTCGTCTTAGATTTCATCACTGATCAAGAATATATATACTTTATGTGGCCTCAGATGGATATTTCGATGCGTTACAAACGGAATGACAAAGTGAATATACCCTCCAAATTCTTTTTTGGAGGGTATAAAAATAATAATAATCAATATCCCAAAAATCATCTAGAAGATTATAACAAAAAAAATTCACTTCAACAATATTTTTGTCTTGTATTATAATTTTAAGATGTCCGGCAGCTAAAAACAGCCTCCGATATTTTGCGCCTCAGTGACTAGAGGAACTGAAAACATCAAATGCAGCGTGACACAAAAAACTAAGCGACAGTCTGAAGCAGACGTAGTCAGGACGTTTCGCTCACTTTATGAATATAAATTAGATGTGTGACACATCAAATAATAGAATAAAATCTGGCCAAAGAATTTTTTTTGTTAAATAAAAATATCCTGCTGATGTAAACCTCGAATAAATGGAAATAGTCCAAATACCACATTAATATTTTTAAATATTTTGCATACAATTGAATTTATGTAAATAGCCAGAGCAGCGCACGAGTTGAAAAACAAACAAAAACTTTACAAGCTCATGAACACACAGTAATTGTGGTGGCCGGCTATTAAGAGCCAGAAAGCAAGCAAGCAAGCAGCCGAGCAGCCAGGCCAAAATAATATAAAAACGTACATGAACGTCATGTTACCATATAATTTGTTAATGTTTACTTGACCACTCCTAATCGCATGCTAAGTATTTTTTATGCTCTTGCACACACACACACGCTCATATATGTGTACGTGCATAAATGGTCACATGGAAGTTCACAGTTATGATGACTAGAATATTTAATGTCAGCAAAAGATACAAGTAGAACAAGATAGATTACACACTCAGCCATGCTTGCCTAGTCCTCAAATGTAGATTTTTTCAAAACCATCTGTAGGTTAAGGCGAAAACTAGAAGGATAGAAAATCTGTGTGTTGGCTTGTGTACACTGCACACAAGCCTTTACTCTCCGTGTAAAATAAACTGCTAGTTAATATTCATACCCAGAGATTAAACACTATATAAAGGCTCCATGTAGGTTTGTGTTTTATAGAAAAAGCATTAGGGATTAAACTAGTCCCTCTCCCTCTCTCTCTCTCTCTCTCTAAAATGAAAAGACTTTACATCTCATAGCCATTGCTATACCTCAACTTGTGTTTGCTTTACGTTTGTAGGTCTAAATCCAAATATTTATTAAAGATTTTCAGATTTTATTGTGTACTTAGATGTCATCAGCAACAGCTCAACGTGCCCATATGAATGAATTCCTTTCAAAGGACTTGTCAATCTTAAGAGGTCCGATTGGTTGTTTGTGAAACGTTAACGCTATATTAAGGCTTTTTTGTAATTTTAATGAAAGTCAAATAAGGAAAAGTAACAACAACAACAACAACAAGTTCATTAACAGCATCACATCGAAAGGAGGACGGACGTTTAATATTTTCTTAGTTTGGCAAATAAGGAAGAGAGCAAAACTGATTCGGCTTTTAAAGGTTTGAAAGCATAAATGTTGTATGCGATATAATCAAAAGGAAGAGTTTTAGGCTGCAGAAACACAAATCATTGTACACATTCGGTTTGGGAAATAATTAAAGCACACACACACACACACACACTCATCCACGCACACCGTGATCGCTAAGGTGTCTTTATAATTATTTAAAGCATAATAACGAGTTGCGGCTTTCCATACCCTGCAGGAGGATAAGCGTTAATAGTCTTTAAGCTACTGTTGCGATTACTAGTATAGCAAGCACTAGTTCAAAAGGTGATTGAACATATACAGAAAAGTACTAGTACTTCAAGTTGTTCATTTGTAGATTGATTTGATTTGTAGAATTTTATATTACGTTTTGATCATGTTTTAAAGCGAATTGCTAATTTGCATTTTGATTTATTTTATTTTAAATTGTTACAATTTTTAAACAAATTCAAATTTGAAACAAAGAATTGTATTAGAAGACTTTGCCACCTGCATATCAGTTTATTTATTAGATAATTTATGTAAGTAAGCCGCAGTTTTCTTGTGTGTTGAAAAAGTGACATTTTAAAAAATAAATAAAATTAAAAGCTAATTTTAAAATTTTTTAAACGTGTTTTTTTTTTGTTAATATTTATGTTCATATATAAAATCAGCGATCTTTTTTAAAATAATAAAAACTGATATATGTATCGTATGTTCATTAGTGTTTGGTATATGGTGGAGTACCAAACGTAAGTCAAGTTGTACAAGGTGCTAGTGGATTGAGTGTGTCCTGAAGGAACTTTCCCTTTCCTCTTATAAACTAAGAATTGATGAACCAAAAATTGCTTGTGAAGACAAAGACTTAACAAATTTCATTGGGTTTAAAAAACCAATAAATTTAAGGATTTTTTATATATAAACAATTTCTAATGCAGAATTGTACTAGTATCCGACTAGAAGAAATTATACTAATACTCATCTAGTACTAATAGTACTAGTATCTCCCTAGTTTCCATCTAGTACCAATGGTACTAGTAATTTTCCAAAAACACACTCAATGTTAATTTTGATGGTATAGGAAAATTCACAGCTGGGAACTAGTACTGGTGATTTTTGTACTAGTGCAATACTAATTTGATACTAGTTCGATCTCCTGCAGGGTAGTTTACTTAAAAGTAGATTCGAAAATTTATTTACAGAAATGGACAACTATCGAAAGTGTTGCAATCGAAATATTTTGATAAATTGAAAAAAAAAATATAAATCGATCCTACACTAACAAAATTTAGAAAAACTATCGATATGTCACCGATACTTTTTTTTGCTTCTCTTAGATTGCATTTATTTGCACTTGAATTACACAAAAAATTATAATAATAATTTTTTAACAAAACAAAACAAAACAGAGGCCTTCATGAACTTGAGGCCTTCACGAATATAATCAGTCTCTTGCCTTTAGTTGTCACCCGTTAAGTGAATTGAGTAAATTTTGTATATGTAAACAGGAAGATAATTGTGTTAATTAATTGAATATTGAGTCAATTAAAAGTGCATGTCTGAACACGATATTTTTATGGTATTAAATAGGACAAATATATTTCTTAATAAAGCGTATTTTTTAAGAGTGTCCAAACGCCAGGGCACCGCATGAAAATTGTTGAAATTCTTAATCACAATAATTGTTCTATTCCTCAAATTCATCGTGCACTTGTTCCATTTTATGGCGTAAATAATCGTCCTTCAGAACGGCTAATTCAAAGAATAATAGATCGTTTACGGACCACATTTGCTGTGACTCAAATGTGCATGCCGTGAGCCCCCGAACAGCCGCTGTCGCAGGAAAACATTGAAGATTATCCGAATCAATCAATTCGTCTTCGTTCTCAGCAACTGGAGTTGTGTCCTTCCACTTTATGGAAGAGTTTTTTAGTTGTTGAAAATTGGTGTTTTAGCCGTGGCGGTCACATGGCTGAAATAATTTTTAAACATTAATTTCATAAAATTTTCTGTCCATTAGATCCCGTTTCATTGATATAAAAAATATATTTCCTTGCTTTATTATGATTTAAACGTGTGGCACTCTATAAAAAAACACCCTTTATATCAATTGTTTTGAAACTTCCATCCATATCAAATACTGAAAATATTTCTCCAGTCTTATTTTAAAGTAAAATAAACGAGTTTTAGGCCAATGTTAAAAAAAATGTTTATAGCGCACTGCACTGTTTAGCTATTCGATTGTTTTGAAATATTAATCGATTGCAAAATAAAACTATCGATAGTCACAACAAAAAACAACTATTGATAGTATCCATAGTGTCATCGATAGTTTGCCATTTCTAAAAAAATCGCCAAATATTTATAAAATACAATTTTATAATTGTTATACCCTCCAAAAATAAGTGGCGGGTATATTGACTTTATCATTCCGTGTGTAACGCAGTGAAATATCACTCTAAAACCCCCATAAAGTGTATTTATTCTTGATCAGTGATGAAATCTAAGACGATCTGAGCACGTTCGTCCGTCTGTGGAAATCACGATTCAGTCCAAACGAAAAGAGCCAGACTCTTGAAATTTGGTATAAATATATCTTGAAGGATACCACAGGTTAAGTTTGTAATGGGCTGAATCGAGCCAGATAGAAAAAAGTTCCCCTAAGAAGAACAAAACCAACCTCAAAAACCATAATAATTTTTTTAAGTTTTTTTTCTGTAATTTTTTTAAGCAAATGATATGGCAGGAACACAAATTACATACACGAGTACATTAGGGTTATAAAAAAAATTATAAAATTTCTTAGCAAAAATATGTAAAACACGCGCTCCAACAATATCCGGCAATAAAGTTGATAACAATTTCGTTATAGCGAACAACCTTGAACTCTAGTTTATAAAATTAAAGCCATATAACATTATAATTTACTAACTAGAACATTCAGCTGCTAAAAGAATGTGTAAGAAAAATATTGAACCAAATAATATAATAAAAAAAAATATATGAAAAACGGTTGACCTTAAAGGCCATCCCTGCAACTTACCGCTAATTTTAACCGCTAAAAACTGTACTATTTCAGTTTTAAAACGGCTTCAACTTTCGAATGAATCAAACGATTCCCACGTGGTAAGCGGTGATTGAAGTAGTTTTTCGATTTTACTCGGATATTACCGCTCGGATTACCGCTCGATGTGGTTCACGGATCCATTCTACCAGATATGAGCACGATGCACTTTCTTAATCGAGCATGAATTTCGATAATAAAATTCAAAATCTGCAAGCATTGCTCGTTTGTAAGTCGTTTTGGGGTTAAATTAGAGACCAAACTGAACATGTTTAACAGTAATATGTTACACGAAAACTGCCAAAAACAGTGTTGCCGAAAAGAAACTTGCTTAAGAATTAACGCTTGATTCAACATTTTGACTTGGTTAGAATGAATGCAAAAACTATCCCTGTAGGAATTGAATGCTCTACAAAAAAACAACGAATATATTTGCGGTCATAGAGTGATAGAATCTAGATATTCAAATGTATGAAATTTTCACTTTTATCTTATTAAACATAATCTTTTATTTTTTCCATAATGTTTTTTTCTACCTCTAGTGCAAACCATTGCATACAGAAGGACAACCCCTAGGGCTAATCCAAGTTAAGAAATAATTTAAAACAAGTAAGAATTGTTCTATTCGACCCGGTCGAATCTTAAATATCTTCCAAATATTTAGTAAAAAAAACTATTTTTAAAATCTTCTATTCGACATATTGTCTCAATTATATTAGTGCGTTTGTGGTCAAAAATGTCTACAAGCCTGCATTTCATTGGTTCTTTTACCAATCCATCAGTGGACTTTAACCTAATTCCAAAATAACAAAAGCTCTCAGCTTATACCTAAACTCCCAAAAATGAATTGAGAATTACACAAGTAAAACCATAGGATTTGAAAAAAAAAATTGATTTATATCGAATAAAATTTGTTTGTTGTATTTTCTGAAATTTCAAATCCTATGGTTTTGCTTGTGCAATTCTCAATTAATTTTTGGGAGTTTATGTATAAGCTGAGAGGTTTTGTTATTTTGGAATTATGCTAGAAACGCAACTGGGACGAATGACGAATTTCGTTCAGTATGACGAAAAAATTGGCTCTATAAATTCGTCGTACGAAACACTATAATGACGAATAAATTTGTTTACTACTTGTGCAAAGGTAAAAATTAATATAATGGTAGGAACACAACTGGGACGAACGACGAATTTCGTTCAGGATGACGAATTCGTTGGAAAAAATTCGCTCTTTAAATTCGTAGTATGAAACACAATAACGACAAATAAATTGAAATAAAAACCAAAAATATATGTTAATTTTTTTAAAAATATTTGTAATCCTCTGATGCCAGATTGTTTAGACATTTAATAATTACCCCGGTGGTGTTCATTTTTTCCAAAACAAATTCCTTTTTGTAAATATTTTCTGAAGACATTTTTTTCTGTAAATAAATTATTTTTTCATTTAACAGCTGATGAGGTGACCATATGAAAGAGTAGGATATAGGAAGTAATACTATATTATAAAGAGTGTTCAAAATTAATAAAAATTCGTCCGAATGATAAATTTTTGCGAATCGGGGAATTAATTTTTAGTATGTACTGAAAATTTTCGTGTTACGTGCAACAATACAGTAGTGAACTATATTTTTCCACCAAATAACCAGTTTGAGTATATAAAACCTGGGCACCTCATATTGATTTTTTTGTCGTTCGTCTGCGTAAGAAATAGAAATAAACCTATCGCAAAGTTCATTGTGCACGACGTATTCCGTAGAACGTACATATTGTGTGTATTTTGATTTACTTAAATGAATTTTATTTCCAACGACAAATATTCGTAACGAAAAATTCGTCATTCGTCCCAGTTGTGTTTATAGCATGATACTGTATTTTACACAATTACGTAACACTATTTTTGTGGTACACTTTTAGGTATTCTATCGTTAGGAAAATTAGACAATCATATATAATTTAAAAGGTATTTTTATATAGAAGTGCACGATGTGCTTATTTTTTTTGGAAATTCTTAATATAAAAGTTTTATAAAAGCAGTTCAAATTTGTCTAAAAAGCAAAAAACAAAAACTTTCTATAGCATTTTTCTTGTACACTGTCAAATGTAAACATTCAAAAGTTTCTATATGAAAAATCTTCTTTGTATGTATAAACCAATTCGAGGTATTTTCAGCTTTAAAATTGTTTTTTATAACTTTTTCTAATAACCCAAATAGGTAATCGGGCAAATGATTATTTGTAGTAGTCAAAGGCATATGCTGTAAATGTGTTTCATTTCCTACGACGAATATTCGTAACGAAAAACTCGTCAATTCGTCATCCGTCCCAGTTGTGTTCATAGCAATATATTGTTATGTCAAAGAAGGTCCAACGTGTTAAACTAGGAGCCATAAAATACAAATAAAAAACTTTTGGACCCCGCGCCCTTTAGTGGGCGTTATTACGTGCAAAAATAATGTAAAAATTTAGCAAATTGTTTTACTTGAGCCTGCATTCCTTAAAAGTAACACATTTAAGCATTA
This sequence comes from Linnaemya tessellans, assembly GCA_951800035.1. Lineage (NCBI taxonomy): Eukaryota > Metazoa > Arthropoda > Insecta > Diptera > Tachinidae > Linnaemya > Linnaemya tessellans. The sequence continues at coordinate 91,019,107 of OX637534.1, forward strand.
ATGACGAAACTGAGATGTTTTCTGATTTTTCTCTGCCCTACCCTCACCCACCTTAGTCCCCAAAATTATCCTATCAAAAAAAAAAGGATACGCTAAATAACCCCCAAAAATATACTTTTTAGTGTTTTATGGCAAAGGTGAAATGTCTCCCCCACTGCCCCTCCCGGAGTGACTTCTACAAAATGAAGTTTTTATTTACTAAATATGTTTGGAAGGTGGTAAAGATTCGACCCGGTCATATATAACGTTCTTACTTTTTTATATATGCGCGTTTTCAACTCCACAAGTCTTATTAATGGAACAAAAGTTGTTGCAAGATATCAGAATTTGGAAAAACAATTATAGCATTTTAGTAAATTATGAATTTAATAGAGAACGGGAATATGAATATTATATTTTTGCTATTTTGCAAAAACTTTTCTTTAATTAATAAAACTTCTAAAGTTTATTGCGCCAAGTGAAGAAATTATGGATTTATATTTCAACTGTAGCCACTTAATATCGGCATGTAAAGAATTTATTTAAATGAGCTCGAATATAATAAAAACTAAAACGGATTTCATATTCCGTTTCGAGTTCATAAAAACTATTTAAGAAGTTCCAAATGGCCTGTCTGTCGCCATAATCTCAACACTAAAATCATTTCATTTACAACAGATTCGTTAGTGCCTGCCGTTCATTAATGCAAGAGAATGCCACAAAGATATATTTGAAAAACTCCCTTTTAATAACATGTACTTGTACGTGTATGTGGGTGGGTGTTTGAGTGTGGCAACGAAAAACTTTTCAATTTCAATTCAACTTCTCCAATTGGATTAGGTAACAATGAAGACAGAACTCATGAAATGAAAAACTAATAGAGATTTGATAATCTGCCAATTTTGTGGTAATTTTATGAATCCAGCACAACTGACTTTTGGAAACTATTCGAAGCACAAGACAAAAAAGAAAAAAAATACTATTAAGAACGTTTTCTTTGACCAGGTCGAAACTTATATACCTTCCAAATATTTAGTAAATAAAAACTATATTTTTATTCTTATTGAAGTTTACATTTTTATGGTATTTTGGACCAGCACTCAGGGAATGACCCCTATATATGCAATGCATTGCGCCGAAACTGAAAACGGGGGGATAGTATTGAGGTGACAGATTAGGAAAGATGAGACGATAGACAGTTTTTTTTTGAAGCTTTTTCAACCTTTTACTTCGCCGACGAAGCACAGTGGTCGATTTGAAGTATTTAGGAGGCCAAAAGTCAAAATCTTAAATACGTAGTAGGCACAAAACATTGACGTCTACGTATAGTAAACACTTCCGCGAATTACCCCCCACCCTTTTTTTCAACAACCAAACGTCACCGCGGTGCACCGCTTCCGTGCAGTTTGATCGTTGACTTACTACGTATTTCTATTTGGGTGCCCAAATTATATCAAATTTCGCAATACGCATTTATGTTTATTTTAAGTTGTGTAGTAAAGTGAAAGTGAACGTGATTCCCACAGCTCAAGTAAGGCTCTATTAAATAAATAATAGTTTTAACTTTTATTTTTAACTTTCGTTATATTTTTCGGTAGTTGAACATACCCTCTTTTTCACATAAAAAATAAAATTTTTTTAATTTCAAAAGCAATTTTGTTATGGATCAGGATTCGTCCGGATCATATTTTTTTGTTTATTGAATACGTGACACATTCAGCTTTTCTATAAAAAAACAAGAGCCGCAGAATCCTGCTTATTCCTTAAAGGCAGCAGTTCAAAGTATTTTGTTAAAAAAATTTAAAAACAATTTTTTTTAGTTTTATGTTATTTTTTAGTTATTTAGATACCTAGTTCGTCGGGGGAGAATATAGTGACCCGTAAATGCATGTTTGAGCAAATGCAACTACAAAATTAGCCAAGTATGGATGAGGAATTGGAGTTTTTAAACAGAGATGGCTAAAAGCTCATAAAGTTGAAGAAGTTTTTATGAAAAACAGCCAGAAGTGGCTGGAAGGCACTTTTGAAATACCAGTGCATTCGCTCAATCAACCAGGTCGTCCGAGCAAATCATTTTCGGATTCGAGTGAACGAAGCAAGAGAAGAAAAACTGACAAAATTCGATTAAATGTTGATGAAATGATTATACATGCCGCACAAGTCATATTGCAAACGAAGGGAAAAAGAAATGCCTCAAAAGTGCTCAAAGATATACGAAATTCACCAACAAAGGCTAGTGAATATAGAAAAACCTATTCCAGGACCAATGAAACAATTGCTCCTTTGACCCCGTTCCAAGCACTCAAAATGTTCGTAGAAGCTGATCTAACAAGACGACAATATGAAATAATAAGGGCAACTAACCCAAAGCATTACCCTAGTTACGACCTTTTGTTGAAAGCAAAACAAGAATGCTACCCACCAAAGACGGCATTGCGAGTAACGGCTACCTGCGCAGAAATTAATTTACAAAAATACGTATTTTTGAAAGCATTCTGCATTTGGCATATAAATTGCCCGTGAATAAATATGGAAAGAAAAGGACCGAGGAAGAGAAAGCATTAGAAGGAGAAAGGAAAAAAGAAATCCAAGAAAGATTCCGCTTAGAAACTGGGCTGTTGGTGGACATGCCTAATGCCAATTTTGGTAACACCAATGATGGCAATACGAGTAAGAGATATTTTGAAAACACAGAATTAGCGGCGGACATAACAGGCATTAACCACGAATTAATAGTCAAATTTAAAATCTTATTAGAGGCGATTTCAAGTAGACACAAAATAAATACAACAAAATTCGAAGAATATGCCTTCAACACCGCGCAGATATATGTGGAATTATACGGATGGCATCCCATGACTCCAACAATGCATAAATTACTATTAAATGGGGCGACCATCATAGATAATGCACTGTTGCCAATCGGCCAATTGTCGGAGGAGGCTGCAGAAGCACGAAATAAACATTTTCGGTCATATAGACAGAATTTTTCAAGAAAATTTTTAAGGGAAGAATGCAACCGTGATATTTATCAAAGATTGCTTCTTACTTCAGATCCACTCGTAAGTAGTGAAAGATCGTTAAAGAAAACTTCACCCAACATTCAATCAACAATCAAGTATTGAGCACGAAGAAGTCGAGATAGAAACATCTTTTAATAATACAATTTAATGCATTTTTATTTATTTATGATTTATGAGAATAAAATGTGTTTTTATTATAAAATATATGTTTTTCTTATTTATTTTTTAAAATAAATAGATACGTTTTTTAAAATACAGTCTTTCGAAGCCATTAACGTCCAAAAATATTTTTGGCCGACTAAATATTTATATCGACCACTGTGCGAAGGTGGGTGCTGTTACTCTGCTTTTTAGTACAGGTTCGTGTCAGTCGCTGTCAATTATGTTCAGTGACCAGTGACTATGCCTTCATCATTGAAACAGGCTGGCAACAACTAGCACAACCACGCACTAATGCTGTTTAGAAAATTACAGAAAAACGTTAAAAATTATGTTGTTTTTTTTAGAGATTGGTTTAGTTTAGTTTAGGGGAACTTTTTCTCCTCCGGCCCGATTTAGCTCACTTACGAATTCGATCTGTGCAGAGGGCGATCAGAGAACACCTCCGCTTTGTCAAAAAACTTAAAAATTTAATTTTAAGGACTTTAGGCTTAAGTAATACAATTTTTTAAATACTTACAATTTTTTAGAAAATAATATCATACATCAATCCCAATAAAGGAGGCGGGACCCAAAAATTTTATTTTATGATTTCATGTCTCCAGGCTTAACGCCTTGGACCTTCTTTGACATAAAAATATATCATTTGCTTAGCAAAATTACAAAAAAAAACTTAAAAAATCATGTTGTTTTTTAGAGGTTGGTTTAGTTTTTCTTAGGGGAACTTTTTCCCTTTGGCCGGATTCAGCCCTTTTATGAACTTGACCTGCGCTAGCCCTCAAGATATATTTATGCCAAGTTTCAAAGCCCTGGCTGTTTTCAGTTTATTTGGGAATCTGTTGTTTAACACAAAATTCTTTTAATTTTATACGTGCTGATGTTTTTCCCAATTTTTTTTTTACAAAAAAAGTTCAAAATTGATTATTGAGGGGTTTTAGCTAGTTCGTATGCGCATTTCCCTGGGGCTAATGCAGATCATCAGGGAACCTGTTTCGTTTGGACTGAATCGTGATTTCTACAGACGAACGGACGGACGTGTCTAGAACGTCTTAGATTTCATCACTGATCAAGAATATGAACACTTTAAGGGGTCTTAGAGGGATATTTTGCTGCGTTAGACACGGAATGACAAAGTGATTATGCCCTCCAATTCTTCTTTTGGTGGTTATAAAAAAACAACAAAATAATATTGAATAAGAAACAAAAGGAAAAGGAGTTTTATTACACAACAAAGCCAACTTCTCTCAGAGAAGTTTTTTTTTTACAACTAATTTGGCATTTTTTTCGTTAGTTTTTAAATTTCTTATCATTTGCAGAGTACAGAGGCTGCAGATTTTATATGTCTGTTTGCATTATAGCAAAACAGACAACCAGTCAGTCAGTCAGTCAGTCACTCAGTCAACTAGAAACTATAATATTACAACAACTTCAATGCCATCCTTATTATAGATGTCTCTAGCCATGGGGTATATTTTGACTAATCCTTTTTCCACATGTTTTCATTATTTAGTTTTCCAATGATGCCGATGATGTCGGCTTGCCGGCACACATTCTCATCTACATGTACACATTCATATATGTAGCAGGTCTTGTTGAGTTGAGCACACAATATGTAATGGATAAGGATATACCGGGAATGTGTATCCATCCAGCCCAAGTAGCTGTTCATTCAAACTACTCCTATAGTACACGATTGGAAGTCATAGAATGGAAAACAATTTCATTTATTGTTTACTTTAATATTGTTTAGTATTTGAACAAACACGATTGTAGCAGCAATACAAAGACGATGAGTGGCATTAACAATATTCAAACGACAATATTTGTCTAGAAATATGAGATGGTCGTACGATACAAGCCAGTCTACATATTTGTTGTTTGTGTAGTGTAAACAGACTTGTAAATATTTCCAGCTACTCAGAGAATGCACACATGGGGAAAAAGTTTAAATAAAACTACACGAAAATGATTTGGTTTAAGCAAAAAAAAAATTCTTTAAGAAATAGATTTTTATTAAAGAGTTTTGACGGCAATTTTTAAAAGAATTCTTTGTTTTTCCAAAAAATCGCAACTCGTAAATAGATAATCTCTCTTAATCTGCAAGGAGATGTGATGTCCGGTGGATGGACCACATCTTTCAAGTCGCAAAAGAAGCATGTGAGCGGCTTACCTTCTCTTCTATTCTGTAAGCGGATTATTGATGTGTGAAGTCAGTCAGGTGAACGGACCACACCCGTCAAGTCGACAGAGAAGAATTCAACTGCCCCGTTGTAAGGCATACTTCACGCTAGGGTATTCATTTAATCGGGCTTTTGCCTTAATTTGTTAAACGCTCGATTAATTAACCCAGGTTTTGGTTTAATCGCTCAAAATTCGAATAACCTTGTTATTGAGCGGTTAATCGATTAATACAATTTTTTTCTTTATAAATTAAATAATTTCAATTAGAAAAAGTTTTTAAATTTTATTATTAAGATAAGCATTTTTGGTTGAGACTCGAGTTCATATCCACAATCGGGAAATAATTTTTTTTTTATTATTATTAAATCCAAATTCTTAAAAGTGGAATATTGCAGATTTGAACTTGAGTCTGAATAAACAATTATTGAATACTTCACGCTCTCTGATCTTCTCAGTATTTATACCGCCTACATCAGGCCAAAAATGGAATGCAACTCTTATTTGGAAGCTACTCGACATGTACAGGAGAGGACGAAGAAACGCATCGGAGAAAGTAGGATAGCCAACTCTATTGACTCACTTGAGTATCATGGCAATCTGGGTGGGACTTTTTCCTCTTTCGCAGATTGAAGAGACGCATGAAAAGTCGATGTTTTGTGACAATTGAGGAGATAAAAGCTCAATCGCTGAGAGAGAGAGAGAGCTTAAGGACATACCAAAAAGTGGAAATCAGAAATTCTTCAAGGAATGAGCAAAAAACTCTGGCACAGGTATATCATATCTGAGGGGGGCTCCTTTGAAGTTTACCAAATAAAAATTTATGAATAAATAAATATTTCTTGGACAAAATTATAAAGGGCCGCTAATCAGACAGGGCCCAGGGCGACAGCAAGCCAAAATGTCTAACATCCTCTTGCTGCATCCAATACCTAAGAGAGTATTCACATGCTGTCAGAAGTAGATAATTGCTCTCCACAAGAAATAGGTAGGAAGTATGCAGTTTGATATATTCCCCTTTTTCCAAAACCACGCTAAAACCATATCAACAAAAAAGTATACAATAAAGGACATTTCATTTAAAAAAAGGACACTTTAATTTCTGTTAATCTAAAAGGACATCATGTAAAAAAAGAGGACTGTCCTCTTAAAAAAATGATATAAATATAACTAAAATATTTTATTCAAATAAATATGTATTTTATGTATGGGTAGTTCCATGTCCCATCGACATAGACACGACTCCTTTCGATTACGATGAAAATCGGTCAGAGGCCAAACAGAGAAAACATTCTTTTTAATAATAAACATAAAAAAAATTAAAACAACAGTTAGCGCTATTATTAAAAATGATTAAGTAAACTTTTTTAAATTTCAAAACTTTGCAGATATTAATTACATTTTTCAAAAAAAAAAAAAGTTGTTTTTTATATTTGAAACCCCCGCATTTTATCTAAATCAAAGGTGACTGCGGCTTATACTGTTTTTGCACTGAAAGTTAAAGCCTGGTTTTAGCGTTAAAACCATAAAGAGCTGATTTTGTGTTCCCACTGTGAATTGTTGTTTAAACATACAGTCTGTATAATAAATTTGCTCAAAATAAATTATGTCGCTCTTAGAAATATGTGAATTTGTTGCTGTACTCGTTCTCTATTTTTCCAACACTTAATTGACAACCTGTACAAAAAAGACAAGTTCTAAAATAGAAATTATTGTTATACTCTAATATCTTTAAGCTTAACCAAGAAGTGACGAAATATTGAAATTAATATATTTTAAATAAAAAGAAATAAAAAAACCTTAAACTTAAAAATATAATAATATAACAATAATTAAAAAGAGGTCAAAAAACAGAAGAATTTTATAATAGAAATTATTTTATATGTTGGGAATGAGCATTTTAAAATAATGGAACTATACTAAACGAAGACCTTCTTAAGTTGTCATATAGAAAGTTCTGTTTATTAGAAAATTCAATACCAGCTGTTTCGAATATAAAACTTGGCAGCACTCAATTTAGCAGAGCCAAAAATAGGCAAAAAAAAAGTTGCATTTCATAAAACCGACTTAAAACTAAGTCGAAAGTGGTTTAAAGTTAATTTAAAAAAAAAACAATTTTGTATGGTAAAACCAGGTTTTAACAGTTGGTTTTAATGATAAAACCAGAATTTATTAAAACTATCACTCAGTGTGAAAACTCTATTACTATTTAGTTGATTTTACACACAACTACTCATACGTAAATATTTGATTAAAATATATATATTTTTTCAAATAACCATTTTATATATAATTTTTTAAATAATTGTTTTTTATTTTTCTTAAGTACTTTCACATCTGTCAAATATTTCACGAAATAAGTGTAACTAACATTTTTTGAAAAAAATTATCTCTAACATTTCGTGTGCATGACCGACCAATGAAACGATAAACAAGTAAAAACATTATATTCGACCGGCTCGAATCTTAAATACCCTCCAAATATTTAGTAAGTAAATTTAAAATGTTTAACTTGTTGGGACAGAGTTGCTTTATATAATATCGGACATCAACGCCCACTAAAGGGGGCGGGGTTCAAAAATAGACAATATAATGTTTTCCACAGACGAACGTATGGGCATTGCTAGACCGTCTTAGACTTCATCACTGATCACGTATATATTTACTTTATTACTTTACCTTCGAGGGTATTAAAACTGGATTTTGGCGGGGTCGTTCTGGCAAGGGCCGTAAGGGAGACATTTCACCTTTTGTTATAAAACTCTAAAAATAAATGTTTGTGATAATTAAATACAAAATTAAAAAAAACAATTTTTTGATAGGGTCATTTAGAAGACAAAGGGGGAGGAGGGGTAGGGCAGAATAGTACCAGGTTACGTCTCAGCTTCGTCATTAAAGATTAAAAATGTTATTTTTAAGGAACGTAGGCTTAAGTAAAACAATTTGTTAAATTTTTTCTCTATATACATTATATAATAACGCCCACTAAAGGGGCCGTGGTCCAAAAATTATTCTTTTTTATTTTATGGCTCCAAGTTTAACGCGTTGGATCTTCTTTAATATGAAAATATATCATTTGCTAAACAAAATTACAAAAAAATACTTTAAAAATTATGTTGTTTTTTAGAGGTTGGTTTAGTTCTTCTTAGGGGAACTTTTTTCCCTCTTTGCCCGATCTGGCCCATCTCCGAACTTAATCTGGGCTATCCCTCAAGATATATTTATATTACATTTCAAGAGTCTGGCTCCTTTCGTTTGGACTGCATAGTGATTTCCACAGACGGACGGACGGGCATGGCCAGATCGACTTAGATTTCATCGCTGATCAAGAATATATATATATATATATATATATATATATATTTGATGGGGTCTTAGAGGGATATTTATACACGGAATGACAAAGTGAATATACCCTCCAATTCTTTTTTTTAAACCAGAAGTTATTACGCTTATGCCATCAAATATTTGAAAGGTGTGAACGAAGCTTTATCTTCTCTAAAGATGTCGTTTCTTTGCGAAAATGTTTGCCAGTTGTTCATCCAGTTTCGGTAAACCAAAAACTAACTCTAGAAAATGTTACTAATTGAAAAATGCCATCGACATTTGAACATTTGCTTTCTCTAGGTTTATTTCAAATCCAGTGATATTCTTGCAGTCACAAACTATTTGCCGTCATTTTGTTTGTCTTGTCTTCCTTTTTTTTTTCGTTGACCATTCCAGGGTGATTATGTTGTTTTGGATTTTATGTCCTTTAATGTTTGCGTTCCGTTGAACGTAAATGGCCACAATCTAACAAGTGGAAAAGGCATCTAGACAAACGAACATGTCATATCAGCAGACACATGTATCATCAGGCAGGCAGCGCAGAAAGACAAGAAAACGGTACAGGATGCATCAGGAGCGGAAACTGAAAATATTTAAACAATATCTTTTGGCCAACAAGCCAAATGTCCACCGCTGATGATGGTTTTATGATGTTGTGCAAAAATTATTAAAAAAAAGCAAAAACCGAAAAAACAAACAGAAAACTTAAAGGAAAAGTATGACTTAATCATCGCTGTTAGAAACGGACAGACGTTTAGTTGAATAAATTTAATTTTTGGCTTTTGACAAGGACCAAATATATACTCATGCTATGAGTACATTGGCAGCATGTGTGTGTGTGTGTGTGTGTGCGTGTGTGTGTGTGTTTCATAGTGGTCTGCTCACTTCCTTTTGTGGTTAATTAATCACAACATAATCTACTCCTGCTTGTCCGTACGAAAAACACATGTATAATTTCAAACAAACTTGTTTCATGGCTACGTGCACATTCAAGTTCATGCATGAGGGATAAAAATTTTGTTTTCAAAAGATAAAAGCAGAATAATGAACTCCTGTCTTTTTATTTTGCTTTTCCCCAAAAAAGAAAAAACAAACAAAAAATAACACAAGAATATGAAAGCTACCCGTGCTGTTTCATATATTTTTAATGGATTGGTTTCTCTAGCTGCTCGTGTGTATCTGTCCTCATGTCTTCTTCTGGTGCTGCTGCTTTTGGTAGCAAGTTCTTATTACAGTTTTCTGTTGTTGTTTTTCTTTTAATTTTTGTAACTAATTGCGTAAACGTGGTTATTAATCATGGGTCAGTTACACTTCTCTTGGGGGCATTCCACTTGATTCTTTGAAAGAGTAACTCACTGTCAAATAATGTGTGAGGTAAAGGGATTGGCAAGAAAATAATTTCCCTCTCAGGGGTCCAGCAGATTCGCATTTATACAAGAGTCGTTTACCAAACTTTTTATACCCCCCAAAAATGAATATGGAGGGTATATTCACTTTGTCATTCCGTGTGAAACGCAGCAAAATATCCATCTCACACCCCTTAAAGTATATATATTCTTGATCAGTGATGAAATCTAAGACGATCTGAGCATGCCCGTCCGTCTGTGGAACTCACGATTCAGTCCAAACGAAAAAAGCTAGACTCTTGAAATTTGTTATAAATATAACTTGAAGGATAGCACAGGTTAAGTTCGGAAATGGGCTGAATCGGGCAAGGATTAAAAAAAGTTCCCCGAGAAAGTTGCGTCCAGAAATAGGTGTAAGCTTCCCAGCTCTGGAACCATACTTCGGATCATTCTGAATTTCTATAGCACTCTATTTAAGTTCATTTCCAATCCAACGGTCTAAAAACGAAGTCTCTAGCTCTTCTGGGGGCTTAGACGGACGGACAGACGGACATCGCTATTCATAAGGATCCAGAATACATATACTTTATGGGGTCCCATGTGCATATCGAAGAAATTACACAGGGAATGACAAACCTATATATGTATACCCTTTCACTTTTTTGTAAAGGGTATAAAAAAATTAATAAAAATTACAAAATAATTTTTATTCTTGAAAGGGCTATTACATATTTTATTTTCAACAATTTTCATATTCTTGACTAGATTAAAAATTTTTGTAATCGTTTATTTATTTAAAACTTTTCATTGTATTGGCAGCACTAATCTGTTTATTGTCGCTTAGGAAAATAGAAATTACAGCCGCGGAAAGCGGAAAGTTTTTTTTCGCTGAGCTTTAACGCTGAAATGCCACACCTAAACAAAAGCGGCAACGTTATGTCAAAAAACTATTAAAACAGGGCTATCAAACAAACAAATTACAACAACCTTGATTATTTTAACAGCTGGACGGACGACATTGGTGATTTTGTTATTGAAATTTTGTACAAATTACAAATGTGCATACATATGTATGGATGTATGTATGTATACAATCATATTGGAAATATTTTCTTACCTCCATTTTCTAATACGAAGTGCACAAATTTTTTCTTTTATTATTTATTTCACTTTTGTAAATTTTTGCTTGTTTTCTCTGGTTACAATTGTTTTCTTTTGCAACTAACTTTATTGGGAAACGCTCTGTCAAAAGCGTTGCCGCCGCGTTATTTCGGTATGCTCCATACGAATGGAACATACCGAGACATGAGAACTTTTGACAGATAAAAAACGCTTGCCGCCCGTATTTAGGGATGGCTGTTAGTTTAATTTGACTACAACCACAAAAGTAGCACGGACAACAACCTGACGTGTACCCCTGAAAATAATTATTCCCATATAAACACATGTATTCCATTTCGGACAGGTTGTAGTCGGTAACCTGCTGTCGTTAATGTATCATATAACAAATATTTAACAGCTAACAGACTTATTAGATCGGCTGTTGTTAAACCACTAAATGGATAACCCGTTATGGTGTTTTAGTTACTACTTTAAATAAAACGCAATTTTATCAAACTGCGACATATTAATTTTGCTATTATTTTTGCATCTAAAAATACTTTAACTAAAATATTTAAGTTATAAAGTTATTTAAGCAAGATAAATTGTTATTTTAGTTGCTTCAAAACAACGTTGACCTTTCTCTATCTGTACAGTTAAAAATAGTTACTCCGACAGATACAAGATTCCATGGCGATTGTGATGTCTTATTATTCAAATTTGATAAGAGGCTGAGACGTTTATGTGAACAAAGCAACACGTATAGTTTATGTGTACACATATGGGTATTTCCATTGCATGACCAAAAAAAAATTAAAAGTTCTTGAAAACACTTTTATATAGAATTTTCATAGAGAAACAGTGAAATTGATATTCACATTTCGCAATATTCCATTGGAAAATTAGCAAAGAACAACTTTTTACTTTTTTCACTTCTCTTGCACATTTTATTTCCGTGGATGTTCCATTAGCGTTTGCTCTCTAAAAACTGGCGGAGGGTACAAAAAGTTAAAAAATTTATATATAAGTTAAAACGTTATATTCAACAGGATCGAATCCTAAACACCCTCCAAATAGGAGCAGCATGGCTGGAGCACTTTTCCATCAGCATAAAAACAATTTAACTTATTTTTGTAGTTATATATTATATCAACGATTAAAAATGCTTAGGGTGCGGGGTCAAAATTTCTTTAAGACATTTCAGTGCCTAATTTTAAAACTCTATTTTGACAGAGTAACAGCGGAAACGAGATCACTTAAAAAGTGAATTTTTGGGGTGATTAAGTGCAATAAGAAATTTTTATGATAGGGTCATTTATGAGCCAGAGGGGGAGGGGGGGGGGGGTAATATACGTCACAGGAAGATCAGAGAACATCTCAGCTTCGTCATAAAAAGTTGAAACATTTAATTTTTACGGCTGTAGGCTTAAGGAGTATAATTTTTTAAATATTTACCCTATTTTCCCATGTAATATGTTACTTCAACGCCCAATAAAGAGGGCGGGGTCCAAAAATGGATTTTTCTTTTCAATATTACAAAAAAAAAAAAATTTATAAATTATGTTGTTTTTTAGAGGTTGGTGTAGTTCATCTTAGGGTACTTTTCTCCCTCTGGCCCGATTCAGTCAATTTACGAACTTGACCTCTGCTATAGTTAAAAAATTTATCTATACCAAATTTTAAGGGTCTGACTATTCTAGTTTGAACTAAAGCGTGTTTTATGGATGGACGGACGAACATGGTTAGATCGTCTGAGATTTCATCTCTGATCAAGAATATATATACTTTACGGGGATCAGAAGGATATTTCGCTGCGTTACACACGGAATAATAAAGTGAATGTACCCTCCAATTATTTCTTGGAAGGTGAAAATTTTGCTCTGCAGGACCGCATTAGAACTGAAGTAGAATACAACAGCGTTGCCACACATTTTTATTAAAGTTTATCGGAAATGCGTCTCTATACTGGAAATTTGATTTGTCATCTTCTTTGTGCGACTACCACAACTTATTAAACGTTTTAAATTTATGATTTATTTATATTTATATTTATAATTATATTTATGCAAAGTCCTTATCGCATACAACCTTAATGAACATCCGTATAATATTCGTATTAAAAAACTTTACATTTTAACATTTTACAGGGTGTCATTTGGTATGTTGTATATATGAAAATCATGATCACGAGGAATGCGATGGAGCACAACGTTGATGTCGTTGTTTGGTATACAAGACAGAAAAGTGACTGGCTGGCAGAATCAATGACTGACTGACATATTTTCTCACAGCATAAGCGGGTGATATTTGTTATGTAAGTCCCCTTCCGATGTGTAAATCCACTAAGAAAGAATTTTCAGAAATTCGATAGAGTCTGAAGTTAACACTAGACTATGGAGCTGAAAGTACCGCGATCGACTCCGCGTTAAGTTATAAATATGCTACAGAATTCTTCTGATCAGCATCAGCTCATGGTTTTCTTATTTGTTGTCGGCCTGTTTCAGGAAGTAAGGCATAGGACTGGTCACTGAATATAACGGGCAGTGACAATTGACACTATCACAATCGGTCCTGTAGCAAAAATTGCAATAAACGAAAAAAATCGTCTTTTTCAAAAAGTACTTTTTGTAAAAAGTACTTTTTGTAAAAAGTACTTTTTGAAGAAGTACTTTTTGAAAAATTACTTTGTAAAAAGTACATTTTGGAAAAATATTTTATTGAAAAAATACTTTTTAATTATTCAAATAACATTTGGAAGAAAGTACTTTTTGAAAAAGTACATTTTGGAAAAAAATATTTTATGGAAGAAATACTTTTTAATTATTGAAATAACATTTGGAAGAAAGTACTTTTTTAAAAAGTAATTTTTGAAAAAATACTTTTTAAAAAAGTACTTTTTGAAAAATTACTTTGTAAAAAGTACATTTTGGAAAAATATTTTATTGAAAAAATACTTTTTAATTATTCAAATAACATTTGGAAGAAAGTACTTTTTAAAAAAGTACTTTTTGAAAAAGTACTTTGTAAAAAGTACATTTTGGAAAAATATTTTATTGAAAAAATACTTTTTAATTATTCAAATAACATTTGGAAGAAAGAAGTTTTTTAAAAAGTAATTTTTGAAAAAATACTTTTTAAAAAAGTACTTTTTGAAAAAGTACTTTTTCCAAAATGTACATAAAAAACTTTTCCCACAAATCCTTGGCCAAAAAGTACTTTTACTAAAAGTTATCTTTTCTCAAACCGACCTCTTAGAAAAGTACTTTTTTTTTTTGAAAAAGTACTTTTAGCAATATCCGCTAACAAAATAGCTGGTAATATACGAATCAGTCATATAATTAAAGGCTGCTTAATATAAAGGCGGCCAATGTTATTCGCATAGAAATGCTAAAAATCTAAAACAGATATTTTCACAGCACCCTGTAATTTTATGCTGGGTATGTTTTATATAGACATTACACTTGTTCGTTTGTTTACATTTATTTATATGGAATCCTACAAATTAATCCGGCAAAGTAAGGCTGCAAAGCAATGGACGAGAAAAAAACTAGCATGTCTGACTGCGGCCAAAGCTGTGGTCGGTCTACAAATGAAGCTACTAATGGCATTTAGGAGCAACAATACGAGCAGCAGCAGCAGCAGCAGTAGCCTCCATCCCTTCAAAACTACAATAATAATATGAAAAACTACTAAAGCAAATGAAAAATCCTCACTGACTTCAAGGCAAACAAGAAACAAAGATGTAATATGACACACACACACACTCACATCCATACATACCAAATACACAATGAACACATTCAGTAAAATAACCGGAAAATGCCGGCAATTTTCCATGTTTAAAAAAATTCCACCAGAGCCAAAGAGGGAGAAAAAAGTGAATTAAAAGTGTTGTTTTTTTTTTGTTTCGTTGCATTCTTAGAACCATCAACGATTCCCTAATGTAAATGTAACGCTAGCTGGCCTTTTAGTTTCGCTGTTCTCTAAAAAATTTTATGCTGAACATTTACATAAAAAGTAAATGTGGCATAAAGGATTTGGCCAGCAAAGTTCAAGCTACACACTAGAAACATTTTCCGGCCTTTTTAGCTTATTATTTGATAATCATTTCATATGTTTTATGTGGGATTTTGGACAACAACAAAAAAAATGTTTTTGAATACAACTTTTCCTTTCTCTATAGTTCTTTTTTTTTTGTTTGTTGTGGTTGTTGCTTTTAATAAAAACTGATAAATTATTTGCTCTATTGCATGAAACTGAAATATATTGCATGAAAAGGAATTCAAATAGAATACAGAGATTACGAGTAAATAATACGACGTGTGTTCAAAAAGAAAATAATTTTTTATTAGTCAATTTCTTTAAAATTTTTATCAATCATTGCAAAAAGGACGTCCTCTCAAGGATCTTTTCAATCGTGGCAAGAGGTAAATGCCTAAGAAGGCCGGCTCCTTTCTTATTCTTCTAATTTTCGACACTCATTATCGTTGCCAACTCGGTGCTTTTTGCACCGTTTTAATTTTTAAAACTTAATATAAATATTTATATAAACAAGTAAAAGTGGCTATGTTTGGCTGTGCCGAATCTTAAATACCCTTCACAGATGTATTTCTCCCTTCTTTCTAAAACAGTAAAAAAGATTTTCTTCACCAAAAAGAAACAAAATAAGGAACTTATTTGGTTACTCGCATGTACCAAAAAATTTCGATTTCCAAAACCCTGAAATTGAATTTTCATTATTTTTGGTTTTTAATACCAACTTAATTCTTCGACCTACTTAATTCTTCGAGAAGTATGAAAAAATCAAAATTGGGAACTTATATGGCTACTTTTATGTACCAAAAATATTTCGATTTTCCAATCTTGCAATAAATTTTTTATTTAATTTTTTTTTTAATTTTTAATACAAATTTGATGCTTGCTTAAGCGTAAAAAAAAAACAAAAGACGTGGCTCTTTTGATTATTTTATGTGATAAAAAAATTCCGTTCTCCAACCCCAACTGGAATCGAATATCTAATTTTTCTGGTTTTTAATAAAAATTTAATTCTTTCTAAAAATTAGGAACTTATATGGCGATTTTTATGTAACAAAACCATATCGATTTTCCAGCCCTGGAATAGAATATTTAATCATATTTTATTTTTTACACATACATATATATTTCTTCCTGAAGTATCAAAAAGTTTTAATACACCGACAAAAACAAAATTAGGAACTTATGTGGCTGCTTTTATGCACTAAAAAAAATTTCAAGAATGATAAAATAAAGATTACGCCAACAAGCTGAAATAAAAATACTTTTCTGCGCATGACGGAACTGTGACGTCACTCAACATGTGTTCTGCTTGGCTAATAAAATTCAGCTGGAGAACTATTATGTTATTGTAAAAACAGGACAGTGGGACAAATTGCGATTTTTCAAATTAAATTTGTTTGATAATAAACAATTTTACTTTCCACTTTTTTTATTTAAAATTGTTCATTTATAGTTATTTTATATAAATATTGAACCCAAGTGCTAATTATTTTTCTTTTCTCCCCATTCAAAATTTTTTTGCTTGCAAGATATCAACCATAACTTCCTTTGAGCTTCATCTCTTGAAAAACTATAAAATGACACAGCGTTTTGAAAACAAAAAAAATTTTGATATCAATATTACATTTTAACACAATTATTTCTCACTTGTTTTTTTGCTGTCATTTTTTTTTGCAATTGCCCACTGCACATTTCATGTTTGCTCTTTTTGTTCCCTTTTCTCTTTAATTTAGGTTTTTTGTTTACGAGCTTTAAAAATCAAGTTTTAATTAGTTTTTTACACTTTAATTTATTTAATAATTTTTTAAAAAATATAACACATTTATTATAAAATATAACACAAAACTTGCACTTTCATAAATCCGATTTAATTTGCTTGTTGAAAATCTCTCTGAGTAAATTGTGTGAAGAGTTGCCAAATATAGCATAAAATATTAATTTTGTACGAGAAAGTATTAGTTTTGCATATAATAAACATTTGGCAATCTCTTCGAGGGAACAAATACGTCATCAAACGGTAAATCATGCGCAAGGCGAAAATCTTTATTTTATCATTCTAGCTTCCACGTACCAAAAAAAAAAACAAAAGTATTTCCCATCTCTTGGAATTTTTTTTTTTTTTTTAGTTTTTAATACACATTTTATTCTTCCCAAAGTATGAATAGGTTTAATTGAAAAACAAACAAAAAAATAATTGCTTTTGCGTCCAAAAACAAGTGTAAGGTTCCCAGCTCTGGAACCGTATTTTAGACTTTTCTGAATTTCAATACCACTCTATTTAAGTTCATTTGCCATCCATCAGTTCAAGATGCTCTTCTGGGGGCTTGGGAAAATCGATCATAAGGATCCAGAATATATGTATATACTTTATGGGGTCCCATATTAATATCGATGAAATTACAAACGAAATGACAAACACTTTAACTTTTTAGTGAAGGGTATAAAAAGAAAAAGTTATCATCAAAACTGTATAAAAATTAACTAAAGGGTGTCCCAAAATTAACGCAAGATTTGATTCAATGTGAATACACGTTATTCTATCGTACAACGCCCCAGTTCTTGGACCGTTGGATTGGAAATGAACTTAGATAGAGTGCTATTGAAATTCAGAGAGATCCGATGTACGGTTCTAGAGCTGGGAAGCTTACACATATTTCTCGACGCAAAATTTATACCAAAAATCAATTATTTTTTTAATGTTAGTAAATTAAACCTATTTCGTGCTTTGGGAAGCCTCAATAGTCTGTTAAAAACTAAAAAAATAAAAATTTTTTTCCAGGGATGGAAAATTAAAAATTTTTTTCGACCCATCCCGTATTTTGTAGTACATGTAGAAACTAAAATTGTTAAAAATTTTAAGTTTTTCTTTTACAAACCCACTTTATACGTCATGAAGATTTGTATTGGCCAAACAAATTTTTTTTAATTTAAATTTTGATTCCAGGGTTGGAAAATTGCATTTATTTTATACGTGAAAGTAATCAAACAGGCAACTGATGTTGTTTTTTTTTTTGGCAACTAAGCCTTTCTTATAATTTAGAAAGAACAAAATTGGTATACAAAATTCAAAAATTTCGAATCCAGGGATGGACAAGTTCAATATTTAATAGTACATGAAAGTGACCAAAATGGTTAAAAATTTAAAATTTTTCTTAAAAAAAAATACATTATACCTCATGAAGCGTTGCACTGAAAAAAAACAAAAATTTTAAAATTTCGCTTCCAGGGTTGTGAAGTTTAAATTTTTTTTGGTACTTGCCAATATATTGTAGTAAATGGAAGTGACCAAAATGGTTGCAAATTTTAAGTTTTTCTTAATCAAAACGACTTTATACCTAATGAAGACTAGGATTGGTAAAAAAAATTTTAATTTCGCTTCCAGGGATGGGAAATTGAATTTTTTTTATACATAAAAGTAACAAAAATTCAACTATCGTTGGTTTTTTACTAATTAAAACTACTTTTTAGTTCAGGAAAATCAAAATTGGTATCAAAAATTAAAAAAAATCAAAATTTAGATTCCAGAGTTGGATAACTGCAATATTTTGTAGTACATGAAAGTGACCAAAATGGTTACAAATATTAAGTTTTTTTAAAAAAAATATTTCATGCCTCACTAAGAGTTGCATTGGTAAAAAAAATTTAAATTTCGTTTCCAGGGTTGGGAAATAGAAATATATAAAAGTAACCAAATAGGCAACTGACGTTGTTGTTTTTGCTAATTAAATCTATTTGATAATTCAGGAAGAACAAAATTGGCATTAAAATCTTAAAAAATCAAAATTTCTACTCCAGGGTTGAACAAATAAAATATTTTCTGGTACGTGAAGGTGACCAAAAATTCAAATTTTTTTGTCAAGTAAAACTATCTATTAATTAAACCTACTTCCTGTTTTAGCAAGAAAGAAAGAAGAATTACATCTGTGAAGGGTATTTAAGATTCGGCACTGCTGAATATATCACTTTTACTTGTTATTAAATTCATTAGAATATATTTATAATTATCAAACTAGCAGAACGTATCAGTACTGATTTCGAGGCTACTATGCCACCTCATCAGCCATTTTGTTCCACTTTTTCCACTTTTTCCGGTGTATTAGGAATATCAAGTATTTAATGTATGTTTTTAGCGAAATAGAATATGAAAACTTCTTATAGTAATTTTTAAATTAAATAATATTTGATTAGCACAAAATTTGTATCTTAATAATAAATTTACAATCATATTTTTTTGTTTTTCTTGGAAAAGATTAGATTCCATTCACGGTCTTGCATTTGCAAAATATTTATATTCTATACTCAGAAATTTGCAGCAGATTGCTTTTACAGCTATTTTAAATAAAACTGTTTTAGTAGAAATCTTGTTTTAAAAAATATATATTATTAAGAACAGGATTTTTTTAAGACCGTCCCGTCCCTTCGATGGGAGACACACATTAAAAATGGTGTCGGCAAAACAATTATATAAAAATTGAAATAATGAAATTTTTTTTCAAATATATTTTTATTTATAAATAGAATTGATTAAAGGATCCATTATTGTAAATTATTTTTAAGACTTAATATATTTTATTTTGTTTGGCAGCAGTCAGGGAATGGAGCATTTGGATTAAGAAGTGCTGAAGTTTCATGATCACAACTGAAATATAATATTATTGAGATTAATATATTTATAAATAAAAAATTTTGTAAAAAATTATGTGTGATTATATGTATGAGTATTTAATGGTTATATTTTTGTAATTTAAACTACTTTTTTGTAATTTTAACTACAAATTCTTTGCAATTGTATTGATAATCTTTACAAGCAAATTGTTCGATACGAGTGTATCAAAATAAAGAAAAAAAAACATGCTTTAATCGAATTTACGTAGTCCGCGAAATTAATAATTCACCTTGATTTTTTTCTGGTATAATCGTCACGATTTTCAAAAATCACTAAAACTAATATGTTGTTTGGTTCTTTTATAAATAGTTGCATTTGATTAAATTTTTTTTTTCTTTTAGTGGAATTGCTTATGCATTTTTCCCACTCTATTATTGTTTTAAGAAAAAGTTGTACTTCAGTATTTTTTAATTTTTCTTCTGCATTTAAAAAATAAAATTATTTTTTTCATAAATACCCCGCTTTCGGTTATGTGACATTCTTCAGGAGACACTGAAAATGCCCAATGGTCGAAACCGGTCTATTTACAAATCAAATTTGGCGTGGTATGAAGTGAAAACTACTTGAGTATGATTGTCAATTTTTTTTTTACTCTGACACACTGTGAAAAACATTTCAATTTAACTTACGTTTCAATGCGGAGCCTCAAGTCATTCTCACAGACAACATTCTCACAGCGGTTAGGGCGTCTAGCTTCCCCACCAGCGCGAAGTCGCAGTCCACGTAGAAAACATTCATTGGGATAGCCTGCCAAATTATTCAAATAGAATTAAAAAATTTATAAAATGAAATAAGGAAGTTGATATATACCTTCATTTTTGCCGTTGACGTATTCTACAGCAGCTCTACTTGTCACCACTAAAACGCACAGCAAACTTAATAAAAGTAAAAATTTCATTGTCATCTAAATTTGCTGTCAAATAACACTCTAGAAGTTGCTGCTCTACAGTCCGCTATTTATATGGAGAGCATATCTCGAGTCGTTATCTAGTTGCTTAATCAGTTAAATTAGTTTTTATGGTTGTCAGAGAACTATCATGCACGTGTCGACAAATACGTTCTAACTTATCTTCGAAACTTATTTGGGGGACTCATATGATCGTCATAAAATAATAGCACGAAAATACGAGTATATGACTGCTGTGAACAATCCATCATAATTTAGTGTGCTATTTCAGAATTCAGAGAGCTAGTATCTGCTATCCGAGGGATTAAAACATTTGTATAATTTTCTAAGAATTCTATTTTTAATTAAAATTATAAAACTTGCCACAAAAATGTTAGTAACTGAACAGATTTAAAATTGTGAATAATTTTAAATTATGTGTGAATATTTATTAGTCGAACTTTCTTATATAAATTGTTAATTTTCTCAACGGGCTTAAGTTCGAATCTGCAAGACTACAAACCATTTTTATACCCTTCACAAAAAAGTGAATATATATAGGTTTGTCATTCCGTGTGTAATTTCTTCGATATTCACATGGGACCCCATAAAGTATATATATTCTGGATCCTTATGAATAGCGATGACGACTGAGCGCTGTCCGTCTGTCTGTACGTGAAATCGGTTTTCCCAAGATGAGCTAGAGACTCGTTCTTGGACTGTTGGATAGGAAATGAACTTAAATAGAGTGCTATTGAAATTCAGATAGATCCGAAGTACGGCTCCAGAGCTGGGAAGCTTACACCTATTTCTCAACGCAAAATTTATACCAAAAATCATTTATTTTTTTTAATGTTTGTAAATTAAACCTATTTCGTGGGAAGCCTCAATGGTCTATTAAAAGCTACAAAAATAAGAATAAAATTTCCAGGAATGGGAAATTAAAAATTTTTTTTCGGCCCATTCCGTATTTTGTAGTACATGTAGCAACTAAAATTGTTAAAAATTTCAAGCTTTTTTTTTAACAAAATCTCTTTATACGTCATGAAGATTTGCATTGGCAAAAAGAAAAGAAAATTTTAAATTCAAATTTTGCTTCCAAGGGTGGGAAATTGAATTATTTTATAAGTGAAAGTAATCAAAGAGGCAACTGATGTTGTTTTTTTTTTTTGCTAACTAAGCCTGTCTTATAATTTAGGAAGAACAAAATTGGTATAAAAAATTCAAAAATAAAAAATTTAATTTCGAATCCAGGTATGGACAAGTGCAATATTTAATAGTACATGAAAGTGACCAAAATGGTTAAAAATTTTAAGTTTTTCTTAAATAAAACTATTTCATGCCTCATTAAGAGTTGCATTGATAAACAAATTTTTTTAAAATTAGAATTTCGCTTCCAGGGTTGGAAAAATTAACGTTTTTTTGGTACATGCAATATTTTGTAGTACATGAAAGTGACCAAAATGGTTGCAAATTTTAAGTTTTTCTTAAATAAAACTATTTCATGCCTCATTAAGAGTTGCATTGTTAAAAAAATTTTAGTTTCGTTTCCAGGGTTGGGAAATCGAAATATATAAAAGTAACCAAATAGGCAATTGCCATTGTTGTTTTTGCTAATTAAAAATATTTTATAATTCAGGTAGAACAAAATTGGTATTAAAATTTTAAAACATCAAAATTTCGACCTCAGGGTTGAACAAATAAAATATTTTATGGTACGTGAAAGTGACCAGAAAGTTTAAAAATTTAAATTTTTGTCAAGTAAAACTATGTTACATCTTTTAATTAAACCTACTTCCTGTTTTAGCATGAAAGAAAGAAGAATCACATCTGTGAAGGGTATTTAAAATTCGGCACAGCCGAATATAGCACTTTTACTTGTTTATTATTTTATTAATAAATGAATTTGTTCAAATTCTATTTATTATTTATATTAAGATTGGAATATTGTGAATAATTTGTAAAAAGTTTCTTATGCAAGAAATGGTGGCTAATATGCATATAATATCGACATCTCCCCTAGCAACTTTAAGCCGTTCAGCTCAGACTTCTATAGGTATTTTATTATTTTATGACAAAAAAAAAATTTTTTTTAAACTGTCCCAAAATATTATGATATTATGACAATATTCCTAAAAAGCCCAATGTGTGAATACTCTAGTTGTTTTATTTAACTAACATTTAATAAAGAATCAAGGTTGTTGTGCTACAGGATCAATAAAAATGTTTTATTATCATCTTGTGAAGATTGTCAACTACTTTTACACAACTCTTCCTTTAAATTATTATATTAGTTTATCTCTTCTTAGATATAAAGATTTACTTATTTTTTATTCAACAAAATATTTAGTTATCATTTTGAATTTGGATGAAGTGAAGTTTCATTTGATAAACACTTGTTAATGCCCTACAGTGCGCGCTCGATTTTCACCACCACTGATTAGGGCAACATCAGGACTATTGTCAGGCAATATTTTTTCATTACAGTGTTTACAACTGTAAATATTAAAAAAAGAAAGTCTAAATACATGCTACATAATCGTATTTAATTATAAAAATATGTTTATATTTTTACTATGACCGGAACTCAGGGGATTATTCTGATGGAGAGTGCTGCCGTGTGCTCTGTATGATAGCATCGTAGTTTTAATAAATATTGGCTTTAACATTAAAATCTGATTGATACATATCGGCAATCGGTTGTATGAACTTATAATAATCGAGATATTAAATTGTTCAATTGTTAGTCTTATAGTGTTTTCACATGGTATTACTAAATGTAGAGTTCAAAGTTAAAGCCTGGTTTTACCCTACCAAATGATTTTGTTAAAATCAAATTAAAAGCATTTTTGCATTGCATTTAAGTAGGCTTTATGACATGCAACCCTGTTGCTGTCTGTGCTAAGTTGGGTGTTGCCATATTAAATGTTGAAAACAGCTGATAATTAAATTTCACCACATCTGCATTTTTTCTTTAAGAATTTGCATAATTTTTATATAAAATAAAGTGATTTAAAAGCACTTATTTAGTCTGTATAAGTATTTTCATTATTTTAAAATATTCATTTAGAAAATGTAAAATAAATTCTTGTTTTAATAATAATTCGTTAAAATTGAGTTCGTCTTATATTAAACTTTTTTACAATTTGAAATAATTTCTGGTTTAGAACGCCTTGTAATTTTCTTAGTTTTCCACATAAAGAAAAACTGCTGTTGTACAGTTTGTCAATTAAGGCTGGGTTTTTGAGATGTGGATTAACTTTAAACTTAATTTAACGTGGTCTGAAACTGTGTTTTTTCTGCGAAATGGGATTTTTTTAAATTGTTATTTTATTAGAGACTAAAATTTTGGATTTTGTTAGCAAACCTAATCTGTTCTATCAAAATTTTGTCCACAAACTTGGTAATGGCGACACAAATTTGTTTTTAGATTAACTAAACCTAGTTTAACTGATATCTCAAAAATCCCTCCTAAGTGCGATAAATAGTTAAGAGAAATAAAACAACAATAGCACCTACTTCTATAAGAGATTTAATTTCTTATGATCAAATCTATTAAACAATTTGAGTAATAAAATCAGAATTTATTAAAGTCTCTGTGTGAATGCAAAATCACATGTTTATGATTTTAATATTAAAATCAGGTTTTGATTTTCGGTATGAAAAAACTTTCAATCAAACGTGATGAGAGGGTGGTATCGTCAACAGAACAATTCAGTCCCACATTCATTCATGACTGAGCGGGCGATTGAACCCGAGGCCTTCAGATTTGTAGTGTTAGTATATTTAAAGTTTTTTTTATTTAAAATTTTAAAGCTTTTTTTATTACTATTATTATATTCTTCGGTTCGGACCAGCAGTCAGGGAATCATCCCTACATATGCACTGCATAACGCCGGAACTAGAAAGTAAGGGATAGTATTGAGAGAACAAACGAAGAAAGATGAGAAGATAGAGAATTTTTACTTTGCCGGCTAATTTTTTGCTACAAGGCCGACGAGGTTATTGTCAAGTGTAATAAACAATGAACGATCATTGCAACTTTTCGGTAATTGCAACAGACACGATTTTTCTTGACCTGATAAAATCGAAATCTCACTGTATTGCTGCTGTTGCTGTTTAGCGTTGCATAACTATTTTGCCACACTCAGACGCACAAATCTCAGGCTCATCACGTTCAATTTGCCATCACTAATTGACCACAATAGAATTTAGTTTTAATGCATTTGTGATGTTTTTTGGGATTTTTTTTTCTTCTCTTTTTTATTTTAATTTATTTTTTATTGATTTGTTTTCATTTGATTTGTGGCAGTGCCTCGGCATGATTTAAATGTGTCTCATAAATAGGCTAGAATAATAATGATGCAGTAAAAAGGGAAATTGTATTTTTTATAACTTTTATTTTTAGTTGATTTTCTATTGCCTGTCACATATTCCCCCGGGTTATTTGATTGTATTTAAGCCAAAATAAACAAGTGCATGTGACAGCTTGGGATCATAGCTTTTGTATTGATTTCGTGGAATAGCCACAAGTGCATAGATATATAGACAGATAAGATCTAGTTCAGAGACATCCGGTTGGATCTTTCGTGCCACAGATGACTTCTTAATCGCAGTATCGCCTGACATTCCTAATGCGTGTGAATAGTATGGCTTTTGCAGACCACCGTTTGTTGTCATCTGATACCAAAGGCTCGGAGTGGAAAACACGCCTCCTAAAACCTCGTAAAATAATGCATTCATTTAGAATTGGTGCCATAGTCAGAGCCATATAAAAATGGCAGAGGTATCCAGTTTACTCTTCCGCAAAAGATAATTCAGTCCTAAATGAACAGTAAAAAAATCAGTAGCAGGTCGCACCTGGTAATTTCAAGGACTCTCTTGAACGAAAATGGTTCCATCAACGCCTTGGTTTATCTCACACTTGCCAGAGTCGTATCCTCTGTTATACGTGAGGTAACCGCTGTTCTGTAGCACAAAAGGACTCTGGACCCTTAAATGGAGTAACGGAGGCCCCTCTGACTACTTCATCCGCTAACTCTTTTCTCTGATGTCCACTGTAAAGAGTTATTCAAATTAAATATATGTGTCTCAACTATTTTCGATAGTCTCTGAAGTGATTCAAAACATTTCAAAATAAGTTTAAGATGAAACTCTCAAGAAAGAAGACTCCTCAGAGCAGTCTATCTATCTTGATTTCCTTCCTAAATTATGCCTCTAGAGTCAATGGAAGGACCACCCATCCTACCAATTTGATCTGAGAGGAAAGGACCGACGAACCCCTAGCTAAACCTCACCATCATCTCCACTCCGACTCCCCTTAACCGTACTGTGCTAGACAGATTATCTAGCAACAAACAGTTCTCCCTGTCGATCCTAAAACCAGCTACAGCTGTAGACGATTTTATCAGAATCTGAATGGGTGTTAGCCCAATTGAATTATCTTTAGATGGAAACCCAATCTCAGAACCTTGGCCAGTTCAGCAGTTGCCTAGTCTTCGGCCATCATACCGCTGCACCGTACGCTATCATTTCTTGCATCGAGTTGACACCACAAGAACTCCGTGAATTCCGTCCATAGTCACTGTAATTAAAATTACAAATGCAGCACTGCTAAAAAGTGTGTTTAGTGCGTAAAACATAACTCACTATACAAATTTAGTCGAGACTTAGCACCTAAATGGTGCTAAAGTTATAAACAACATATGAGTATGTCGAGCCATGTTGAAGTCAAATTATTGACAATAAAAATCTTTTTAATCAGAAAATTTAAAAGTAATATTCCAGATTTGAACTTGACGTCCTCATGAATATGAATAATTTTTACTTTTAATTAAATTTTATTAAATTTTTGTATATGTGAACAGGAAGATAATTATGGCAATAATATTGAATATTGAATCAATTAAAAATGCATGCATGAACAGCGTGTTAACAAATTCCACTTATTAAAGGAATGAAAAGTAGTTCTCAAGAAAAATAAAACACAACCTATTTAAGTACTTCAACTGGTTTTTTATAGTGCAGTAAAGTTTTAAAGTTGTTCTCATTTTGGAAAGATTTTTATAATCCCCTTTTAAAAGAGGTTTGTTTGCCAAGCAGTTTTATAAGAAAAAAATAATCACTTATTTATACAAAAGCAGAATTTAAAGTTAAAAATGAGATAATGGGTTTTAAAATCGTTATTGTCAGTTGACATACGAAACTACTTTTATGATGTGCTTAAGTTTCAACATGAAGAAAATTATTAAAATATTAAAATTTCAAAATGAGCAAAAAGAAAACTAGTATCTTATGGTGGGTTCGTTTGTGAAAAATATGTAAAATATTATTACTGTTACCATTTCCCATTGAAAAGTGAAAACTAATAGCCCTCTTTTTAGAAAAGAAAATTCATCTTAGCCACTAATTATTTCAAAATAAATAGAATCTTCATTAGAAAAGCCAACATGTTGGTCATAAGACCTGTAACTCCAATTGAACACTGCGTGTGTGAAAAGGTATGGAAAACATCTCTTTCTTTTTAGCGCTGGATTAACTAAACCGATTTTGATGAAATTATTCAGTTTTTTCATCTAATCAATAATGCTGGTTGCCACATTTTTGAAAAAAAAATCGTCTTTACCCATCTCTTCTGAGTTCCAAATTAACAATGTAAACCGGGGATTTGGCGGAATTTTTCTTTTAATTTTTGGCAATAGAAATTATAATAGTATTTCCAATTCCTAAGACTTAAGTCTATTGTGGTCAATTAGTGATTGCATATTGAACGTGATCGCCCTGAGATTTGTGCGTCTAAGTGTGGCCAAATAGTTATGCAACGCTAATCAGCAGCAGCGGCAATACAGTGAGATCGCGATTTTAGCAGGTCAAGAAAAATCGGGTCTGTTGCAATTACCGAAAAGTTGCAATGATCGTTCATTGTTTATTACACTTGATAATAACCTCGTCGGCCTTGTAGCAAAAAATTAGCCGGCAAAGTAAAAATTCTCTATCTTCTCATTTTATTTCATCTGTCTTTCTAGTTCTCGCGCAATGCACTGCACATGTAGGGATCATCTCCTGATTGATGGTCCGCATTGAAAAATAATAACAATATTAATAAAAAACCTATAAAATTGTTGAATTTCTTAATGTGTACACTACAAATCTGAAGGCCTCGGGTTCAATCGCCCGCTCAGTCATGAATGAATGTGGGACTGAATTGTTCTGTTGACGATACCACCCTCTCATAATGTTTGATTGAAAGTTTTTTCATACCGAAAATCAAAACCTGATTTTAATATTAAAATCATAAACATGTGATTTTGCATTCACACTGAGAGTTTAATAAATTCTGATTTCAATACTCAAATTGTTTAATAGATTTGATCATAAGAAATTAAATCTCTTATAGAAATAGGTGCTATTGTTGTTGTATTTCTCTTAACTATTTATCGCACTTAGGCTGGATTTTTGATATATCAGTTAAACTAGGTTTAGTTAATCTAAAAACAAATTTGTGTCGCCATTACCAAGTTTGTGGACAAAATTTTGATAGAACAGATTAGTTTTGCTAACAAAATGCAAAATTTTAGTCTTTAATAAAATAATAATTTAAAAAAATCCCATTTCGCAGAAAGAAAACAGTTTCAGTCCACGTTAAACTAAGTTTAAAGTTAATCCACATCTCAAAAACCCGGCCTTAATTGACAAACTGTACAACAGCAGTTTTTCTTTATGTGGAAAACTAAGAAAACTTACAAGGCGCTCTAAGCCAGAAATTATTTCAAATTGTAAAAAAGTTTAATATAAGAAGAACTCAAGGTTAACGAATTATTATTAAAACAAGAATTTATTTTACATTTTCTAAATGAACATTTTAAAATAATGCAAATACTTATACAGAGTAAATAAGTGCTTGGAAATCACATTATTTTATATAAAAATCATGCAAATTCTTAAAAAAAATATGCGGATGAAATTTAATAATCAGCTGTTTTCAATATTTAATATGGCAACACCCAACTTAGCACAGACAGCAACAGGGTTGCATGTCATAAAGCCTACTTAAAAACAAAGCAAAAATGCTTTTAATTTAATTTTAACAAACTCATTTGACAGGCTAAAGCCAGGCTTTAACTTTGAACTCTACATTTAGTAAAATCATGTGAAAACACTATGAGACTAACAATTGAACAATTTAATAACACAAAAATAAACGATTATTATAAATTCATACAACCGATTGCCGATGTGTATCAACTTATAGCAGAAAATAAATGTCCATTTTAAGCCATTTAAATTTTTTTCTTTTCTCATTTACTGTATATTTGTTTGCTTAACTTTACATCTTTTAATCAAGCGTTACAGCAGTTATTTGCCAGCAAAAAAAAAACATAGCTACACATTTCAATCGTCTATTGTCTAGGCAGGAAAATCAGTATTGAACACAAAAGAAAAAAAGAACAAATGAATTGTACAAATGGATGGCCGGCTGGCTGGCAATGGAAACAATTCAATTCAATTGCGAAATAGTAAAGAAAGCAAAAACAGTTGTCTGTAACAATGCCATGAATGGCATTTGATCGGGCAGAAAAACCACAACGAATTGAACACAAACATATAGTTACGCCTACAAACACACGTATCGAACTTTTATTCAAAGTAATGTGGTATATGCTGAATATTTGCAGCTTAAAAGTATGCTACAGAAAAAGTTATTATACGACACCTCCACATAGGCTTGGAAATTTTAAAGCTACAATTACATATAAGTCATTAGGAAGCCATAGCATTAATTTTCAACAGCAAATTTCTAATTTTGGCACAATCATGTAAATCCCCGACTTTTGGCATCATGAAGGTCGACTTTTAAAAACTTAAGCAATAGAAACACTTTCTTTGTAAACTATATAAAAAATGTATATAAAAAACGTATTCAGATTATTTGCAGTGAGTCCCTGTGATACAATCGTCCTTAATGATATAAATTTTTTTTTCTACCTCATCAATTGTTTGTATTCCTCTGCGCATCCATTTCTAGCCTCCTATAAACTGTTACGGTTGGCGATAGCATTGAGATTATTATCCTGCGAACAGAATTTGTCGGAATATAATGGAATCCAATTTGCAATGACAAAGAACAAATTGCATAAAATTTTGTGTGTGTGTGTGAATATATATTTTCATTTAATGTTCTTTTTCTTTTTCGCCCTCATATATAATTTTTCCCATTTTATGTGATTTTTTTATTGCAACATGTACAATCAGTGATGCATTTTAATTCATATCACAAAATTTCAACGGAGAGCGGGTAAATCCATAATAAGTGTTTGATATTAAAGCAACAAATTTTTATATTAAATGCTACGGCCTGCAAAAAAACAATAGCAACAGCTCGATTGAAAAGTAAAATTATGGTTACAGTCAGTTGTATTGCAGATGAAAAAGAATTTTATGTAATTGAGTGAAAATTAGAGCAACTGAAAAATTTTTAAGCTTTTCACTACTATTTTAGTTTTATTATTTAGAAACTGCACAAGTAGTTCCATTCTTTCTTTTAAATTTCCCGCTGTAGGACATTATTATTTATTATTTTTTTGTAAATGGCCTATAATAATATTTCTAGGACAATAATAAATAAATAATACGTGTATGTGATGTCATTTACAATATTCTATTTGTCCAGAAATTCAATAAAATTAAACTGCTCTTTGATTTAAGTGCAGAACGTGTTGTTGTTGTTTTCATAAATCATAAAATACTTGTACCCAAGAATGATAAAATAAAGATTACGCCAACAAGCTGAAATAAAAATACTTTTCTGCGCATGATGGAACTCTGACGTCACTCAACATGTGTTCTGATTGGCTAATAAAATTCAGCTGGAGAACTATTATGTTATTGTAAAAACAGGACAGTGGGGCAAATGGCGATTTTTCAAATTGAATTTGTTTGATAATAAACAATTTTAAAAAATTATTTTATTTTCCACTCTTTTTTATTTGAAATTGTTTATTTATAGTTATTTTATATAAATATTGAGCCCAAGTACTAATTATTTTTCTTTTTTCCCCATTCAAAAAAAATTGTTTTGCTTGCAAAATAACTTCCTTTGAGCTTCATCTCTTGGAAAACTATAAAATGACACAGTCTTTTGAAAACAAAAACAATTTTGATAACAATATTATATTTAAACACAATTATTTCTCATTTGTTTTTTTGCTGTCATTTTTTTTGCAATTGCCCACTGCACATTTCATGCTTGCTCTTTTTGTTCTCTTTTCTCTTTAATTTAGGTTTTTTGTTTACAGTTTATGAGCTTTAAAAATCAAGTTTTAATAAGTTTTTTGCACTTTAAGTTATTTAATAATTATTTTAATATATTTATTTTAAAATATAACACAATTTATTATAAAATATAACACAAAACTTGCACTTTCATAAATCCGATTTAATGTGTTTGTTGGAAATCTCTCTGAGTAAATTGGAAATCTCTCTAAGTAAATTGTGTGTAGAGTTGCCAAATTTTACATAAAATAATAATTTTGTACGAGAAAGTATTAGTGTTGCATATAATAAACATTTGGCAATCTCTTCGAGGGAACAAATACGTCATCAAACGGTAAATCATGCGCAAGGCGTAATCTTTATTTTATCATTCTTGCTTGTACCTAATAGTACATTTTTCAAAAATCTCTTTTGGGATGAGTAGATTTCCCTAAAAACACATTTTAAGAATCCTTTTTCTTCAATAGAGTACCCTTTCAAAAAAAAAATTGCATTTGAAAAAATTATTGCATTTTCGTTTTTAAATTGCATTTTTTAAAGTGATTTTTTTTAAATTACATTTAAAACAAATGCATTTTTTAGTACCTTCTCTAAAAAGTACCTTTTAAGAAATTAGTTTCTCGAGCACCACTTCTTTTAATAAATATATTTTCGAAAAAGCAGTTTCCTTACATGAATAGGTTTTTCAAAAAGTACCATTTTAAAAATTAATATTTTCCAAAACTTTTGTTATCATTAAACTACATTTTAAAAAATTATATTTTTAAAAGCTACTTTCAAAAAAAGTAAAATATACCGAATACACCGTTTCTCAGAATCATTCTTTGCAAAACTGCAGTTTTAGGTAAATTTTTCCAAACTGTCTTTTCCGAAAAGTATTTATTTAAAAATGTTTCTCGTTTTGAAAAAGTACTTAAGAAAATACTTTTCGAAAAAAGTACTTTATGAAAAAGTACTTTTGCTTACGAGTATATTTTCAGAAAATACTTTTTTAAAGCCACACTTTTAATGTCAATGTTTCTGTGTCAAAAAGTACGCTTTGCAAAAGTACTTTTTGAAAAAATACTTTTTCAGAAAAACTATTTCCAATGTTTCTGTATCAAAAAGTACTTTTTCAATAAATAATTTTTCTAAAAACTATTTTGTTTTTCAGAAAATACCTTTTTCAAAAGATTTTTCAGAAAGTTCCGTTTTTTAACTTCTCGTTTAATTCCAATGTTTCTGTATCAAAAAGTACTTTTTCAAAAAAAAACTTCTTTTTATAAAAACTTGTTTTCAGAAAGTTCGTTTTGCATAGTACACTTTTAATGCTAGTGTTCCTCTATCAAAAAGTACATTTTGGAATACTACTTTAAAAAAAATACTTTTCGAAATAAATGATTTTTTAAAAATTATTTTTTTTCAGAAAGAGCCTTTTTCAAAGCACCTCTTTAATGTCAATATTCCTGTATCAAAATGTACGCTTTGAGAAAGTACTTTAAAAATAATTCAGTTTTTCAAAAGTTTTTCTTTTTCATAGAGTACCTTTTTCAAAGTAGAAAGGTCCTGTATCAAAAAGTATGTTTTGGAAAAGTACTTTTAAAAAAATACTTTTCGAAAGAAATGATTTTTTAAAAATTATTTTTTTTTATACCAACTTTTTCAAAAAGCAAAACTACTTTTTGAAAAAAAACCGTTATTAAAAAGTAACTTTTTCTAAGAAATAATTTTTTTCGGAAAGAGCCTTTTTCAAAGTATCTTTTTAATGTCAATGTTACTGCATCAAAAAGTACGCTTTGAAAAAGTACTTTTTGAAAAAATACTTTTCAAAAGTACTTTTTGAAAAAACACTTTTAAAAGTACTTTTTGAAAAAAATCCTTTTCAAAAGTACTTTTTGAAAAAATACTTTTCAAACGTACTTTTTGAAAAAATGCTTTTCAAAAGTACTTTTTGAAAAAATATTTTTCAAAAGTACTTTTTGAAAAAATATTTTTCAAAAGTACTTTTTGAAAAAATACTTTTCAAAAGTACTTTTTGAAAAAATATGTTTCAAAAGTACTTTTTGAAAAATAACTTACGAACTTTTTCTAAAAATAATTTTTTTATCATAAAGTACTATTTTCAAGGTATTTCTTTCATGTTGCTATTTCTAAAAGTAAGTTTTGGAAAAATCTACATATTTGAAAAAAATACTTTCCAGAGGAAACAGTTTGTGCAAAAATACATTTTCAAAAAGTAGTTCGTAATCTAGTCCTATAAGTAAAAAGTATTTTTTCAGAAAGTACCTTTTCCACTGTAGAGACTAGTATACATACATATATTCTTAAAAATACCTTTTTAAAAAAGTATGTTTAAAGAAAGTTATTTTTTGCTAGAGTACCTCCTAAAAATTCGGCTGTTCTGCATAATTCTTTAAAAATTAATTTTAGGGCTCTACTTTTTCTTAATCGTACTTGTTTGGAAGGGGGCACTTTTTATATGCCACCATTATCAAAAAGTGTATGTTTCAGAACCAAAAACGTTCTTGTAAAACTTGCACTTGCTAAAAGTATATTTTCAAAAATTATATTTTCAAGAATATATCACTTTTAAAGATTCACAAAAGCACATTTCAAATAATTGCCATCTCGCAAAAGAAAGTTACATTTTTTAAGGTACTTTTTCAATAAATACTTTTCACGGCAACGTTGAAGATTAATTTAATAACTCTTGCAGCACATATTCTCACGAATGCACTATTTAAGTTGATAGTATTTTACATTTAGCGCCGTTTTCCTTCTTTCAAAGTTCTTGGTACCTTTTTTGTTCACTTCGGAAAGTTATTTCTTTTTATTATATTAGCTTCTAATGGGCGGAAGCAGTATTTTTAGAAAATAGTACCCAAAACGGGTACGATTTTACCCATATTAATTGCGAGTTTTCAAAGTCCGGAAAAACATATTTGAGACTATTTTAAAACCCTTATCTTCTAAGTTCAATGGTTAAAAGGATGTATGTACTAGCAGGACTAGTATGTTTTTGGAATTTTAAATCTATTCTGACTGTTTCTGAGATATAAAAAATATAATGATATATCACTTATTTATCCCTCTTAATCCTCTTAGCTATTGAATGCCCAAAAATAAATTTTTAGTGGACCATAATATATCAGTGAGTCAGTAACGCTACTCTCTTAAATGTGTATATATTAAAAAAATCAATGAGTGTTCGAACTCACGGGCGATGTGTTAACACCTTTTTGTTTATTTATTTTATATTAAACCCACAAAAAACAAAGAGAATGCAAAGCAACAGACAAATGTACATACATACATTGTTATGTTTGTACATAAGCTACATACGTTGCTGTCTTGCTATCTCATTTTTATATATGTACATACGTATAACCACGTCACTATTCTCTTTGCTATGCATAAGACAAAACCGAAGATCAACATAAAACACTTTTGTAATATTACTCCAAATTAATACTCCGTATTAAAACACTTAAATCTCTGCTCGCCGATATCGGATCGCCTTAATTTTTGGCCTAAACTCTTTGTCGAAACCTGCACTAGCGTTTTAATCCAAAAATTAATAAAATCGGCTATGAATTTCCGGAGAAAATCGAGTGGGAAAATTATATGAAAATTGCCCAATAATCACTTTCAATACCGACTGCCAAGCAACGAACAGACAAGCTCTTACACTTACACTTGCGTATGTACTGAAACTGATAGTTTACTGCCCTAGAGGCGCGCGTATAGATGCTAACACATCAATAATGAACGCCTAATAAAGGGTGTGTTTTATAGAGTGTCACAACATCAGAACAACGCGGGCAAATTGTTGAAATTTTTAATCAAAATAATTCTTCTATTCGTCAAACTCATCGTGCACTTTTTCCATTTTATGGCGTACAGAATCGTCCTTCAGAACGGTCAATTCGATGAACAATAGATCGTTTTCGGACCACGGATAATTTGCTTCCCATGAGACCCCGAACAGTGCGCACTGAAGAAGAAACTGTAGCCGCTGTACAGGAAAGCATTGAAGATAATCCTCATCAATCAAGTCGTCGCCGTTCTCACCAACTGGGATTGTGTTCTTCCACTTTATGAACGATTTTTTTAGTTGTTGAAAATCGGTGTTCCAGTTTACGCCGCAAGGCAGAAATCATATTTAAACATTAGTTTCATAAAATTTTCTTTCCACTAAAACCCGTTTCATTGATATTCAAAATATATTTCCTTGTTTCATTATGATTTAAACTTATGTCACTCTATAAAAAACACCCTATATTTATTGCTAGTACTGATTTTATATAAATATCAATTAAAAATTAAAATTTTACTAAGTAAACACTTAATTGAAAAATATTTTACACTAATATTTTCCATGCAGCATCAAATTTACTATGCACAGTCATGATCTTATTGGTTTTAGTACATGTATCCGATAGATAGATAGATAGATATGTATGTATGACTGTAATCATACGTCAGTGCTCGGTAAAACTCTTTACTTGTGACATGCAGTCATTTTAAAAAAGTTTACCTCCAACCATAACACACTAGACTTCAAACAATATTTCAGTTCATTTGGACACACGTACTGATATTTTGAACAATTTTGCATGCTTATGCATGCATGACCCGGCATTGTTTTGTTGCTTTCATATGTTTAATATTGTATGACCTAATTGACAGTTTCTAATGATTTTAGTGGCATAGATAGACATGATATTAAAATTGCTGCGATACGCTGGATGAACTTAAAAACAGGATATTAAAATTTATGAAAGGAAATCGTGCCTTTAAATGAAATTTATATGTGTTTAGATGCACTTATGGACATTTTCATATGTATATGTATGTATGTATGTATATAAATACATATGCATATAAAATGAATAATATTTTTATTGTTTACTGCTCGTTATTATTTGGTTTAGTTAAGGCGAGGGTGGAAATTGTATGGAGAATAAACAAGTAAAAGCGCTATATTCGGCTGTGCCGAATCTTATATGCCCTTCACAGATGTAATTCTTCTTTCTTTCTTTCTTGCCAAAACAGAAAGTAGGTTTAATTAAAATATCAAAATAATGTTATCGGTTACTTTTATATTTAAGAAAACGTTTAAATTTTTCGGCTAGGAAGCTAAATTTTTGGCTTCTCTTATATCTAATACCTATGAACGTCTTTCGAAAATATTATATATATTTAATTTACAAACAAAACAAAAAATCCGTTTCATGTACCCCAAAAAGTTCTAATTGTCCAACCGTAGAATCGTCTTTGGTTTTTAATGTTGTTGGTTTTTAATACCAGATTACTTCTTTCTGATAAATAAAGTATGTATAATTCATCATAAAAATCAAAAATAACAAATAAAATGGCTGATTTTATGAATCAGAAAATGTCAACTTCCTAACCCTGGAACCGAATTCTTAATTTTTTAATACTAATCTAATTTTTTCTGATATATAAAATAGCTTTAATTCACTAAAAACACAAAATTTTTAATTTATGTATGTACTATTATGTACGAAAAGTATTTCGATTTTCCAACTCTGGAAGCGAATTTTTATTTTTTTACCAATGCAATTCTTAGTGAGGCGTTGACAAAAAAAATACTATTTTTAAACTTTTTGGTTACTTTCACGTACCATAAAATATATCATATGTCCAAACCTGGAGTCGAAATATTGATTTTTAAGATTTTAATACCAAATTTGTTCTTCCTGAATTATAAAACAGCTCTAATTAGCAAAAAAAACAACGTCAATTGCCTTTTTGGTTACATTTATGTTTAAAAAAATTTCAATTTCCTAACCCTGGAAGCGAAATTTAAATTTTTTAAAATTTTCTTTATCAATGCAAATCTTCATGAGGTATAAAGTAGTTTTGTTTAAGAAAAAGTCGAATTTTGCAACCATTTTGGTTATTACATGTACTACAAAATATTGCATGTACCAAAAAAAATTTAATTTTTCTAACCCTGGAAACGAAATTTAAATTTTTTTTGTTTGTTTTTTTTTATCAGTGCAACGCTTCTTGAGGTATAAAGTAGTTTTATTTACAAAAAATTGCAAATTTTTTACCATTTTGGTAACTTTCATGTACCATAAAATATTGCACTTGTCCATCCCTGGATTCGAAATTTTATTTTTTATTTTTGAATTTTTGATACCAATTTTGTTCTTCCTAAATTATACGACAAAAATTCTTCCTAAATTATATGGCAAAAAACAAAAAACAACAACATCGATTGCCTGTTTGATTACTTGCATGTATAAAAAAAATTCAATTTCCCACCCCTGGAAGCAAAATTTGAATCTAAAATTTTCTTTTCTTTTTGCCAATGCAAATCTTCATGACGTATAAAGAGGTTTTGTTAAAGAAAAACTTAACATTTTTAACAATTTTAGTTACTACATGTACTACAAAATACGGAATGGGCCGAAAAAAAAATTTTTATTTCCCATCCCTGAACATTTTTTTTTATATTTTTAGTTTTTAATACACCATTGAGACTTCCCAAAGCACGAAATAGGTTTAGTTTGCAAACATTAAAAAAAATAAATTATTTTTGGTATAAATTTAGCGTCGAGAAATAGGTGCAAGCTTCCCAGCTCTGGAACCATAGTTCGGATCTATCTATCTATCAATAGCAGCCTGTTTAAGTTCATTTCCAATCCAACGGTCCAAGAACGAAGTCTCTAGCTCTTCTGGGAGCTTGGGAAAACCGACGGACGGACAGACGGACATCGCTCAATCGTCATCGCTATTCATAAGGATCCAGAATATATATACTTTATGGGGTCCCATGCGCATATCGAAGAAATTACACACGGAATGACAAACCTATATAT
The DNA here is from genome assembly GCA_951800035.1 of Linnaemya tessellans. Classification (NCBI taxonomy): domain Eukaryota; kingdom Metazoa; phylum Arthropoda; class Insecta; order Diptera; family Tachinidae; genus Linnaemya; species Linnaemya tessellans. Next base: position 91,056,915 of record OX637534.1, read on the forward strand.
ACCCTTTCACTTTTTTGTGAAGGGTATAAAAATAATATCTTATTGAATTAAGATTTTATAGGCTAATTGTTCGAAATTTGTCTGTTTTAAATTCAGATAAGACATGATAAATATTACAAGGCACACAGGAAAGTCAACCTCAGGTTTTAGTTATTCAACTAACACAGCAGAGCAGAACAGCTGTTTTTCGAAAGCCGCAACGCTTTCATCATCAGTGCTCATGTGTATTGTGTGTGTTAGTTGAATATGATAACAGTTCTTATTTAAACAAAAATTTTATTACGAAATTGCATACGAGAACTGTATCAACTTGATGGTAACACATTCTTGTGTTAATACCCGTGTTGCCGTTTGGTTATTTTCTTCATGTTATTTTTTTATTTGTTTTTTTAAATAATCTTTTTTGTCAATTAAAATTTTTTTAATAATTTTTTTAACAAACCCCTATTGGAAAACTCTTTGCAAGAAAACGTAAACTTAGAGGGCTGAACGGATATATAAACGATTTTTCCTGGCCAATATCTGCAATGTCCTTCATAAGTCTAGTTCAGCTGAGCGAGATAAAGTAGAGAGTACCTGAACCATGAAATGCTTCCTCTAAAAATTATACGATCATATGCGGGAAGGAACATATTTGGCAGTTTAGTTTTCAAATGCATATTATCTTTAACAAAAAATCAAGTACTTTTTAATAAAAGTTTATGAAAACTTATAAAACATGTGCGAAACGCATGTCTGTTGCTTTGATAAAGTATTTTTAATACGAGATTGTCTTGTTAGCTGCCAATTAAATTTGTTACCATAAAGTTGTTATGATAAAAGTTCACTCCATGGAAATAAAAACTTATAAAAGCACTTTAAGTATTCAAAAATTAGATATGAAATGATGATGGCACTGAAATTGTATTGGAATGATTGTAATAGCACAGAGTTGTGAGGACTACCGAATGCGCTTTGCTTTTGTATAGAGGGTTTGAACCCTAAAATCGAATCATTTTGAAAACTATAAATTTAATTATCAAACGCTTAGTTCCCCGAAGGTATTTTAATGCTGGCACAGTGGGGCCGATAAGTAAAAAATATGATGGTAACTAGACTATTTTTATATATTTTATTTTTATTTCAAACCAGAAGCCATACGACTGCCTTGTTAATAGAGCATTTTAATTCAATACAAGTAAATTTATACTGTCACTTGCCAAATTGTTTTTTAATATGCCCACATGGTTTATAAAAATATTTTATCTACTCACCTTTTAACAGCAGACTTTTCAAAACTTCAAACTCCTTAGTTGTAAACCCAGTTATTTGTTTATTAAGGTTATGAGTCTCTTGCTGGGTTTTTTCTCTTATTTGGTTTTCGTCTTACTGCAAAATAAAAAATAAATGTTTTCATTTGAAGAACTTGACAAAACTTATTAATATATAAATAATTAGAAAAAATTACAGTTGTGAATTTTCTTGTCACAAAATATATATTACGCTCTCATGGGAGATATTATTTGCAACCGAAGCGCTATGGGCTCCCTCTCTGACCCCATAACGTATACATACATATTCTTGATAAGTGATGAAATCTAAGACGATCTAGCCACGCCCGTCCGTCCGTCCGCTGTGGAAATTACGATTCAGTCCAAACGACAAGAGCCAGACCCTTGAAATCTTGTATAAATTAACTTCGAAGGATAGCACAGCTCAAATTGCAGAGGGAAAGAAGTTCCCCTAAGAAAAACTGAACCAACCTCTAAAAACAGCACATATTTTTTTTTCAACGGGCTTAAGTTCGAATCTGCAAACCATTTCTGATTATTTTATTAATAAATGAATTTGTTCAAATTCTAATTATTATTTTTCTATAATAAGATTGGAATATTAAGAATATTTTCCATAGTCATTAAACCAGCAGAACGGATCAGTACTGATTTCGAGGCCGCTACGCCATCTCATCAGCGTTCTTTGTTCAATTTTTCCACTTTTGCAAGTGGTGCTAGTTGGTAGGAATATCAACTATTTAACCAATGTTTTTAACGAAAATTGAATATGAGAAGTTCCCACATTCATATTTTTAAGTTATTACCTTTTTTGGTTAGTACGAAATTCCCCAACCCTGACGATTAATATTCCCAATATTCCATGTATCTCTTTCGCTTTTTCCAGAGCCATCGGCTGCTGATAGCGAAAGCTTCTTTGTTATTTATGTTCAAGTAATTGAATTTAGTTGTCAATTTACAATGAACAAGTGCGCGTGCCGCAATGTTTTAAATTATGTATGAATTTTTATTAGTCGAACTTTTCTTATGTAATTGTTAATTTTTTTCAACGGGCTTAAGTTCGAATCTGCAAGACTGCAAATCATTTTTTTTTCTTGTAATTTTGTTAAACAAATGATATATTTTTATATTAAAAAAGGTCCAACGCGTTAAACTTGCAGCCAGAAAATCAGAAAAATCCATTTCTGGACCCCGGCCCTTTTAGTGGGCGTTATTATATGCAAAAATAGGGTAAAAATTCACACATTCCTTAAAAAATCGAATTTTTATGCTTTTATGACGAAGCTGAGGCGTGACCTGATCCTCCTCTGCCCTACCCTCCTCCTTCTATGCCCTACCCTCCTCCTCCCCCTTAGAGCACTAAATGAACCTGAAAAAAACGTATCACTTAATTATCCCAAAAATTCATTTTTTTGGTGTTTTATGGCAAAGGTGAAATGTCTCCCCCACAACCCTTGCCATAGCGACCCCGCCAAAATATAGTTTTAATATCCTCCAAAAAGTATTCTTGATCAGTGATGAAGTCTGAGACGGTCTAGCAATGCCCACACGATTGTCTGTGGAAAACATGATATTGTCTATTTGTAACGTGAAACTCGTTTGCATGAAGGTAACTTCCACGGCGTAACTCAGTACTGCAGGGCAGTGTGTGTATTGAGAACTGCAGGGCAGAAGGAATGTGTGATAATTAAATACTCACTGCTTGTGTACAACAATGCATGCACACACACACACACACACACATACGACATACACACTGATCACAGTACATTTGCAGTATACGCAACCCACTGTTTGTACACAATAATTCTCAGAGGCTTCATAAGTGGTACGGCATAAGAAATCTAAGTTAACACACAATCAGGGCGTTTCGCACAGAACACGAACCCGCCTTATACTTCGTCTCAGCACGAAGAGAAACGATAAATAATATACCGACGGATTTACGAAAGGAAACGAATTCCACTTATACCGAGGTCGAGCCCGCTCTGCCTAGGCATTCCGTAGTGGAAGGCTAGCCAGGGACCCCTCCCTGCTTTAATAAATTTGCACAGCGGCTTCGGCTAACTGTTTTCCACAGCGGTTTCGGCTGACTGTTTTCCACAGCGGCTTCGGCTGACTGTTTTCGACAGCGGCTTCGGCTGACTGTTTTCCACAGCTGACTGTTTTCCACGCTGAACTACCTCAGCCGAAGACAAAACCACGTTACATATTTTTGAAGCCCGCCTCCTTTAGTGGGCATTTCAGTTACATGTGATATGAAAAATTAATTTAGATATTTAACAAATTGCATTGCTTAAGCCTACATGCCTTAAAAATAAAATTTTTAAACTTTCACGACGGCAGTAAGATGTTCTTTGATCTCCCCCTGAGCTGTGCTCTGCTCTTTAATATATTGCTGTGGCAATCGCTGGCACTATATGTTCCAGGACCATGTGCTATGGTTTCGTCATTTAAACAGGCCACCAACAATTAGCACAATCATCCACTAATGCTGATCAAAAGAATTCCACACAATATTCATGACAGCGCAGAATCGAACTCGAAATTCTCGGGATCTTAGTCTCGTATTAATTCCTGCAGCCAACAGAACTCTGAGAATGACCAAAACATATACGATGTCTTGTGCCAAGACAAACAAAAAATTATTGAGGGTGGGAGGACAAGAAGAGTAGTGATTCCAGTTAAATCTGCCCAAGTTGAAAGTGTGAGGAAGGAAGGATTTTAGATATCGCAGCTATCGCTTCCTGCGAGACCGGGACTTACTGCTGAATGCCTGACAGATTAATATCTAGAACTTTACGAAGAGCTCTGGGTGGTGGTCGGGAGCTGAAATACCCAAACATCTGACGATTGTATAGGGTATACATCTAAAGCCATTCTTTTTTTTTTTTTTGTCTTTTAACGGGCTAACGAAAATCATTTTATAAAAATTTTATAATTATTATTTTTTTTTCTTTTTTGTAACACAACAAAGCACTCTCTTTTACTTTCTTTGACCCGAAATCTAAAGCCAGTAAGAAAAGCAGCCTCGTAGTCAAGAAAAACAAATTACATTTTCATAAGATGCTAAAGATGGAAAGTAATTATTTCTTTATTTGTCGAAGATAAATTTCGCTTTTGTTGAAATGTAAATATTTAATTTCAATTACCCCAACCAGCAACCCGGTATATTTAAACTGTTTATTATTTACAGCACTTTAATAAACAATTTCATTTTTAAAAAAGAATATAAGAAAAAGCCAACGAAATTATAAAGAAAGTGTTAAATAAACGACATCTTAAGTCAACAAGTGATTAAGGCGTTTATATCTTTTCCACATTGTGATTTAAATGTGTTGTTTGTTTACTTTTGCCTTCTTCCCTCTTCCTCTTCCTCTGCTACTTCTTCGTTTTCTTCTTCAGATATTTTAATCTTTTGACATGTTGAAAAATATGTAAGAAATCGTTTAAAAAGGAATGCATTTGAAGGCACCTGTAGTCGTAAACAAGAAAATGAGTTGCAAACAAACGTAAGCACAATGATATTAAAAATGTGTTGCCAAGCAAAACATTTTAGTAAAATTTTAATGCTTGGCAATTTAAAAAAAAAATTAATTTTTAATGCATTTTGGATTTATAGACGGATTGTTTGGAATTTCTGTTTCAATTAAGAAAGACATGATAAATATGATCAGGCACAAAGGAAAGTCAACATCAGTTTTTAATTCTTCAATTTACACTGCAGAGCAGAACAGCTGTTTTCGAAAGCCGCTACACTTTCATCATCTGTACTTATGTGTATTTTTATACCCTCCAAAAAAGAATTTGGAGGGTATATTCACTTTGTCATTCCGTTTGTAACGCATCGAAATATCCATCTCAGACCCCATAAAGTATATATATTCTTGATCAGTGATGAAACCTAAGACGATCTGAGCATGTCCTTCCGTCCCTCCGTCCGTCCGTTTGTGGAAAACACGATACAGGCCACGATAAAGCCTAGAGCAGGTTAAGTTCGAAGATGGGCTAAATCGGGCAAGAGGGAAAAAAGTTCCCCTAAAAAGAACTAAACCAACCCAGAAAAAACAACATAATTTTTAAAGTTTTTTGGTTATTTTGTTAAGCAAATGATATATTTTTATGTCAAATGCGGCCCAACGCCTTAAACTTGGAGCCACTAAATAAAATAAAAATATTTTTGACCCCGCCCACTTCAGTGGGCGTTATTATAGGCAAAAATAGCATAAAAATTTAACAAATTGTTTTTCTTAAGCCTACATTCCTTAAATATAACACTTTTAAGCTTTAATGACCAGGCTGAGACAAAACCTGGTACTACTCTGCCCTACCCCCTCCTTCCCCTTCGCCCCGTAAAAAACCCTACCAAAAAAAAAAAAAAAAATTTTTAAATTTTGTATATAATCATCCCAAGCATTTATCTTTAGAGTTTTATGACTAACGATTTCTGCCCTACCCCCTCCTCTTCCTTTGCCCCTTAATGACCCTACCAAAAAAAAATTTTTTTTTTATTAAATTTTGTATATAATCATCCCAAGCGTTTATCTTTAGAGTTTTATGTCTACCAGTTTCTGCCCTACCCCCTCTCCCCCTTTGCCCTCTAAATGACCCTATCAAAAAAAATAAATTTTAATTTTGTATATAATTATCCCAAGCATTTATTTTTAGAGTTTAATGACAAAGGTTAAATATTTCCCCCACAGCCCTTGCCAAAATACAATTTTTATACCCTCCCAAGGGAATTGGACCCTATAAAGTAAATATGTATATTCTTGATTAGTGATGAAGTTTAAGACGGTCTATCAATCCCCATACGTTCGTCTGTGAAAACATTATATTGTCTATTTTTAAATCCGCCCCCTTCAGTAGGCGTTGACGTACGATATTATATAAGGGAACTCTGGGCCACCAAGTTAAACATTTTAAATTCACTTACTAAATATTTGGAGGGTATTTAAGATTCGACCCGGTCGAATATGACGTTTTTACTGGTTTTTTTTATCTTGGGCCAGCACTCAGGGGATGACCCCTTGCATTGCGCCGGAACTGAAAACGAGGGGATAGTATTGAGGGGACAGATTAGGAAAGATGAGAAGATAGACAGTTGTTTTTTATAGCTATTTCAACCTTTTACTTCGCCGGCTAATTTTGCTACAGGTCCGACGAAGGTGGCTGCTGTTACTCTGCTTTTTTAGTACATGATAGTGTCAGTCGCTGCCAATTATGTTCAGTGATCAGTGAGACTATGCCTTCATCATTGAAACAGGCTGGCAATAACTAACACAACCACGCACTAATGCTGATCAGAAGAATTCAACATAATATTTCATGTTTCAGTGCGGGCTCGAACTCACTAACCTCCGCTTCATAGTCTCGTGTTCTATGACTTCAGCCAACAGCACCCACAAATTAAATTTTATATATAGATAAAAATATGTTTCGTTTTGAAAAGAATTCTAAAATAAACGAGATTTGCTGGAAAAATTTTTGTGGGTGCATGACTGCACTAATCACAGAAGTTAACCTTGATAAACAAACTGAACACATTATGGCATTTTGGCCCACGAAATCATTCACAATAGTCTCTATTCTTGGTTGGTTGGTATACGTGGCTGCCTGTAAGCGACAAGCATTCAAGTAGGACCTCTGAGATGCCGTTTAGAAAGACCACTTTACTCGTCGCATCGAGGAATCTAATAAGGTCAGGTAGACCTATACCTGATAGCTCCGAAAGGTCGGATATTACACTGTTGCCTAAGATTCTGTGTCTCCTATGGTGCAATGCCGCGCATTCACAAAGGAAGTGATAAACTGTCTGTTCCTTGCCCTGATCCCGGCAGCTGCAACAGAATGCATTAACAGAGAGACCTATCCTACCAGCATGTCTGCCTATTGCCCAGTGCACCGTCACTACTGCGACGAGTCTTGAAATATCCCTACGGTTCCTGTTGATCAGCTGTGCTGTCCTCTTGTCATTGTAGCAGGGCTATTTTCGTAGATTTCTTTACGTGGCAGTGCCTCCCTAATTGTAAATTTCTAAATGACAACACATAAAAGATGTTAAACCTGAACAAAAATTATCATATTCAAAAAGATATCTAACAATTAAAAATTATCTACAATTCATTCACATCTTTTATGATTCCCTAAGTCTTCAAGTAGAAAAATTATTTACGTTTTGAATGTCTCTTGTTACCTTAACTAAATTACATACATGAGTACATTAGAGTTATAAAAAAAAAATTATAAAATTTCTTATCATAAAAAATTTAAAACACGCGCTCCAACAATATCCGGCAATAAAGTTGATAACAATTTCGTTATAGTGAACAACCTTGAACTCTAGTTTATAAAATTAAAGCCATATAACATTATAATTTACTAACTAGAACATTCAGCTGCTAAAAGAATGTGTAAGAAAAATATTGAACCAAATAATATAATAAAAAAAAATATATGAAAAACGGTTGACCTTAAAGGCCATCCCTGCAACTTCCCGCTAATTTTAACCGCTAAAAACTGTACTATTTCAGTTTTAAAACGGCTATAACTTTCGAATGGATCAAACGATTCCCACGTGGTAAGCGGTGATTGAAGTAGTTTTACTCGGATATTACCACTCGATGTGGTTCACGGATCCATTCTACCAGATATGAGCACGATGCAGTTTCATAATCGAGCATGAATTTCGATAATAAAATTCAAAATCTGCAAGCATTGCTCGTTTGTAAGTCGTTTTGGGGTTAAATTAGAGACCAAACTGAACATGTTTAACAGTAATATGTTACACGAAAACAGCTGGGCTGCCAAAAACAGTGTTGCCGAAAAGAAACTTGCTTAAGAATTAACGCTTGATTCAACATTTTGACTTGGTTAGAATGAATGCAAAAACTATCCCTGTAGGCAATTGAATGCTCTACAAAAAAACAACGAATATATTTGCGCTCATAGAGTGATAGAATCTAGATATTTAAATGTAAACTTTCAAACATATGAAATTTTCACTTTTATCTTATTAAACATAATCTTTTATTTTTTCCATAATGTTTTTTTCTACCTCTAGTGCAAACCATTGCATACAGAAGGGCAACCCCAAGGGCTAATCCAAGTTAAGAAATAATTTAAAATAAGTAAGAATGTTCTATTCGACCCAGTCGAATCTCATTGCCTGCATTTCATTGGTTCTTTTACCAAAATCCATCAGTGGACTTTAACCTAATTCCAAAATAACAAAAGCTCTCAGCTTATACCTAAACTCACAAAAATTAATTGAGAATTACACAAGCAAAACCATGATTTGAAAAAAATGGATTTATATCGAATAAAATTTGTTTGTTGTGTTTTCTGAAATTTCAAATCCTACGGTTTTGCTTGTGTAATTCTCAATTAAGTTTTGGGAGTTTATGTATAAGCTTAGAGGTTTTGTTATTTTGGAATTATGCTAGAAACGCAACTGGGACGAACGACGAATTTCGTTCAGTATGACGAAAAAATTGACTCTATAAATTCGTCGTAGGAACGACGAAAAAAATTCGCTCTTTAAATTCGTCGTATGAATCACAATAACGAAGAATAAATTAAAATAATGAACAAAAAAAATTTTAAATATTTTTAAAAATATTTGTAATCCTCTGATGCCAGATTCTTTAGACATTCAATAATTATACCGGTGGTGTCCATTTTTTCCAGAACAAATTCATTTTGTAATTATTTTATGCAATTTTTTTTTCTATAAATATATTATTCATTTCATTTAACAGCTGATGAGGTGACCATATGAAAAAGCAGGAAATAGCAGAAATACTATATTTTAAAGTGTTCAAAATTAATAAAAAGTCGTTCGAAGGATACATTTTTGTGAATTAGTGAATGCATTTTTAGTATGCACAGAAAATGTTCGTGCCACATGGAACAATACAGTAGCAAACTATATTTTTCCAAAAAAAAACCAGTTTGAGTATAACAAACCTGGTCATCTGATACTGTTTTGTTCGTCGTTCGCTGAGTAAACAATTAGAAATAAATATGTTTTAACTTTCTCTGAGTATGACTAATTTCGACCAACACCACGATTGTGTGCACTTTCATATAGATCAATTTCTTTTATTATTGGCGACGAATATTCGCAACCAAAAATTCGTCGTTCGTCAAAGTTGTGTTCCTAGCCTAATGAACAAAAGAAATTGTAAATTTAGTAAAAATAATTGTAATATGTATTTTGATTCCGCATTGAACAGACAATCATTTTGCTATATATTCTCAATAACTACATCGGTACTGTTTCTTTTATCACAACCATTCGTTTTTGTAATTATTTTTTGGAAAAAGTTTTTTATGTTAATAAAATATTCTTTTCATTTAACAGCTGATGGGGTGACCATATCAAAAACTAGGCAACAGGAAGAAATACTATATGAAGTAGCACTGAGTCATGAAATATTGTGTTGAATTATTCTGATCAGCATTAGTGCGTGGTTGTGTTAGTTGTTGCCAGCCTGTTTCAATGATGAAGGCATAGTCACTGGTCACTGAACATAACTAGAAAAAAACGTTAGATTGTGGACCCTATACAAAAGTCAGGCTAAATTATTCGAATAATATATAATCAGATAAATTATTACTACAACTTAATTGTTGGAAAAAGAAATCTTAGAACTAATAAATTTTATTCGATTAATTTTTGTTCGATTAATTTGTATTCGATTAATTTTTGTTCGAATAATTTTTGTTCGATTAGTTTTTCTTACCAGTATATATTTTAAAAGATAATACAAAAGTCAAACTATATTATTCGATTAATATTGTTCGAATAATATATAATCGGATATCTTTGAAAAAAATTTTATTGGAAATATTATTATTACAACTTGATTAATCTAAAAAAACTTTACAAAAACTGGTTTTAAATAAGTTTTATTTTATTAATTTTTACTGAATTAAGTTATATTCGAATATTTTATATTCGATTAATATTTGTTCGATTAATTTGTATTCGATTAATTTTTGTTCGATTAGTTTTTCTTACCTAGTGTATATTTTAAAAGATAATACAAAAGCCAAACTAAATTATTCGATTAATATTGTTCGAATAATATATAATCGGATATCTTTTAAAAAAATTTTATTGGAAATATTATTATTACAACTTGATTAATCTAAAAAAAACTTACAAAAACTGGTTTTAAATAAGTTTTATTCAGTTAATTTTTACTGAATTAAGTTTTATTCGAATAATTTATATTCGATTAATTTTTGTTTGATTAATTTGTATTCGATTAATTTTTGTTCGCTTAGTTTTTCTTACCCAGTGTATATTTTAAAAGATAATACAAAAGCCAAACTAAATTATTCGATTAATATTGTTCGAATAATATATATTCGGATATCTTTTAAAAAAATTTTATTGGAAATATTATTATTACAACTTGATTAATCTAAAAAAACATTACAAAAACTGGTTTTAAATAAGTTTTATTTGATTAATTTTTACTGAATTAAGTTTTATTCGAATAATTTATATTCGATTAATTTTTATTCGATTAATTTTTATTCGATTAATTTGTTTTCGGCTGGCGAAATTTTTCTTACCAGTATAATATACATATGTATATATCATAGACATTACTTCAATAGTTTTTGTGGGCAAACTTTAATTTTCTTAGCGGGAAGTTAAAAATTAATTAAGAAATATATCTTGTCATAATTGAGTTTGAATACGGGAAAGGTTAAAATTCATTTTAAAAACCTGCAATTATTATTTTGTTGCACAGTGTTATAAGTTAACATTAACCTCCACATTTGCAGTCATGCAGATTCGAACTTAAGCCCGTTGAAAAAATTAACAATTAACCTCCATATTCATAAAAAATAAATTGAATATATATAAAGGGGCCTTAGAGGAAAATTTCGCTGCATTACACACGAAATGAGGAAGTGACTACACCCTCCACTTCTTTTTTGGATGATACAAATAAGTGATAATTGCACAGGCGACAAAGTAACGTAAGTAGATCGGCCTGTGGCATTAACATGACCTCCAGACCACTTTACCAAAAATGCAAGCGACTGGAAGTAACAGAATAGTTGAGAGAATGTAGATTCTGGGAACAAATCGGAACAGTAGCAATTTAATTGAAATAAAGTCCCGAGTGTGAGATAAATCTTGATTTTTGCTGACGATTTTTTGATTACTTGCCTCATATCACGCTGGGTTATTCTCTGTGTATATTTTCTCGTACAAATATATTATTACTCTTGATATAGAAGTTCCTTTTTTTTTGCAGAAAAGCAGAAATACTTCAAAACAAACTTTGACAGAATGTGTATGAAGAAAATATAAACAAACAATAAAGTACTATAAACAACATTAAAATAAAAGATAAGGATGCAAGGATTCATTTTTCCCTTTTGCTAGAGATGTGTGTGTGTGTGCGTGTAAACGTAAATGATTGTGTGGAATGATGGTTGCTAAGAAAATCTTTCTTTGTGTGAATGTGTATGGCCAAGTGGTTGGCAAGGTAAAATGTTTGCTTTTATTTTGCTGCTGTTGTTGTTGGTTGTGTATCTAGGGTTAATTAATATTTCACATGCTTATTCCTAACAACAACAACAAAACACACACACTCGCACTAAAGTTAAATATAATATCAGGCAAAATATACGTACGTAAAAAGATTTATACGTTTGAATAAACTACCAGTTTCTATTTTTTTTTTTTTTGTTTTTGCTTGTTAAGGATAAATGAGGACTTTTAGTAAACACAGTTTACAGGGGGTAGTCACAGTAAAAATGAAAAAAAAAACAAAACATTGAGAACTTTATGAACATGAGCATCAACATTTCATAGTTTCACTTTGGTTGCAACGTATATAAATGAGTTGTCTGTATGTTCTGCTGTGTGTTGGCTTAGAACACTATGGCAGTGCAATAAAAACGAGGGAAAGTTTTAAAGTTTCAACAACAATAAAAATTTCACATACTATAGTATTTCTCCCCACGGCCACCTTAAATATAATCAAGATAAAGTATTGAGTAGTAGGTATCGAGTTTTTTTTTTGCTACCTGCGAAAAACATTGGCAACATTGTTCCGTCGTTAAACGACTCATGATGACTAGGCCAAACATAATAAACAGACGAGTCCATACGGTCTGACATTTTCGATATCGGTAGCCAACACAGATCTGGTATTACGTTTCCTAATAAAATTTGTATACATAAAAACTGTTTTCACATTAAACTAAGACGCGCCACAAGTTGTAATGAGCAGAGATACCGAAATAGCGGCGGCTTGCGAAAACATCCATAATGTCCTGCTGTGTAAATTAAAAATTAAATTAATGTTTATTTTCTCTTACTCCTTGATGCATTTATCCATACTTTTTGAATAAAACACGTTAAGAGTTCTAAGCTATCAGTGTAAATTGAATTTAATACACTGAAAAAAATTTGTTTGTCATTCGCAAAAATTTGTATCTATATTTGATAATTTTATGTATATATAATATTATCAAATAAATTAGTAATATCGGAAGTCGTATAATTTAATTATATCTTCATACGTAATAGTTGCCAGGCCTAAAAACTTTAACCCTGGAATAACATCTTTCGACGACTCATGTGTATCTCACAAATATATGAATGATATTTTAGGGTTAAAAACTTGTGAAATTAAAAAGATTTTTATTAAAATTTGTAAAATCACGTTCTGATAGAAGAAATGGCTTTGAAAAGTAGCAAGAAGTGTGTTAAACGCAATATTACATTTTTTTTATCTAGGACCAGCACTCAGGGGATGGGCCCTACATATGAAGTGCATTGCGCCGGAACTGGAAAGGAGGGGATAGTATGAGGCGATAGATGAGAAAAGATGAGAAGGTAGCGAATTTTTTGTAGCAATTTGGGCCTTGTTACTTCGCCGGCTAATTTTCTTGTTACAAGGCCGACGAAGGAGAGTGCTGTTCTTCTGCTCTTTAGTACATGATCGTGTCAGTCGCTGCCAATTATGTTCAACTGACCAGTTCTATGCCTTCATCATTGAAACAGGCTGGCAACAAATAACACAACCACGCACTAATGCTGTTCAGAAGAATTCAACACAATATTTCATGACTCAGTGCGGGGTTGAACCCAGGACCCTCCGCTTCATAGTCTCGTGGTCTACTACTTCAGGCAACAGCACCCAAATAATCCAGTTATGTAAGATCATTTGTTTCAAATATTGTTTTAAAATATTGTAATTCGCAACTTTTTTAGTTTTACTAACTTCGATATTTCTTTTTCTTGTATTGAATTTAAAAAGACACAATTAATATTTTCCTGCTTAATTCAGGAATGAGATCAAAAAATATTATATAAAAAATTTTAAACTAAACGACATATCGAATCGAAGTTGCGAAGGACAAAAATGGTACAGCAAAACAAAATAATAAAAGGCTCTCAAAAGTCATGTGTTAACAATTTGCAAAAAAAAAAATTTTAAATATTTTAAAATAATTTTTTTTTGCCACGGTGTTACATGAAATTAACCCTTTTAATTTAAAAGAACATCCTTTGAGCTCATCTGATCCATGAACCAGGTCGATAACATTTTAGATATTTATGTATTGGGTATTTTTTATTGAGGTATAGAACTTTAAGTTGGCATCACTTTTTTAACTGGCGGCCATTTTGTCAGCTGTCAAGTGATTAATATTTAGTTTGGTTTGCCATTTCATCATGAACAGGTTGACAAAAGAACAACGCTTGCAAATCGTGCAGATTTATTTCGAAAGTAATGGTTCAGTTCGCGAAGTTTACCGCAAGCTCCGTCCATTTTATGGTCGACATAATCGTCCATCAGAGCAATTAATTCGGTTAACCATGGATCGTTTTCGCACATGAGACCCTTGAGACGCCATGACATCCACAAAAACTGACTGTTTGGTGTGCTCTATGGACTGGTGGAGTCATTGGGCCATACTTCTTCCGAAATAATGCTGGAGAGTCAGTTACCGTTAATGGAGACCGGTATAGAGCCATGATAACCGACTATTTTGTTCCCGAATTGGATGGCATGAATGTGGATGAGTTGTGGTTCCAACAAGACGGCGCTACATGCCACACAGCGCACGTCACAATCGATTTATTGAAGGAAACGTTCGATGAGAGCATAATTTCGCGGAATGGACCTGTCAATTGGCCACCAAGATCGTGTGATTTGACACCATTGGATTATTTTCTTTGGGGATATGTGAAGTCGCTCGTCTACGCCAACAAACCAGAAACGTTAGGGGACTTGGAAGCCAACATTCGTGGCGCTATTGCCAACATACGGCCCCATATGCTCGAAAAAGTGGTTGAAAATTGGACCTGTAGAATTGGCTTTATTCGAGCCAGCCGCGGCGGCCACATGCCCGAAATCATATTTAAACATTAATGGCATAAAATTATCCTTCCAATAAAGCCAAATTGATGGACATTAAAACGATTTTCTTGTGTTTTATTTCAATTCGAAGTTCTATACCTTTAAAAAATACACCCTGTACATTGAAATGATAAGGAATAGATATGAAAAGGCCTAAAAATAGCATTCATATTTCATGATGAAATTGTAGCGGCCTCCGAAAACAGACGTTCTGCTCTGCTGTATAAAATCGAAAAATTAAATTGATATTAATTTTCTCTTATTCCGTCGAATATTTATAATAATTTTCTAAATAAAATACGTTATGAATTTTAGTCTATCAAATTTAATTGAATCTATTAAATTGTGAAAATTGTTTATCATTCGCGATATTTTTTTAAATATCCATTATTATTAGTAAAAGGAGAAGCAGCATAATTTAATCGTAGTTCTGAGCGCAATTATTGCAATACGTAAGTAATTTAAAAAAGGCTGGAAAAACTAAATAGATTTTTTTTTCAAAATTTGTAGTTTTACGTTCTGAATAAAAATAAATTGTTTTTAAAAAAATTAAAAACCTGTAATGATATGAGTTGGAAATAATTTGCATGAAATATATAATTATATTAGACCATTTTCTATAAATTGTAATTCGCGACTTTTTAATTTGGCTAATGCCGGTATTTTTTTCTTGTATTAAATTTAAGAGGACACAAAATTCATCCAAAAACATAATATAGAGACTTTGTGGACTAGACTAGATATGTGATCAAAGTCGCGAATGACAAAAATATTATGGCAAAAGACTATCAAAAGTCAGGTTTTAATAATCTGGAAGCAATTGATTTTGGCATATTAAAATATTTCTCTATAATTTGATTTCTCTTACTAATTTTTTATTTTTTTTTTGTTACACAGTGTTAAATGAATTTTAAGATTTGAAATTCAAAGAATATACCTTTGGCTCATTTGATCATCGGACTAGTTTGATAACGTTTTACCTGCTATTGCGTATTTTGAAGTCATTATATAAAAGGTAATTTTTAAGTAAATTTCTAATCAGCA
Organism: Linnaemya tessellans; assembly: GCA_951800035.1. NCBI lineage: Eukaryota > Metazoa > Arthropoda > Insecta > Diptera > Tachinidae > Linnaemya > Linnaemya tessellans. Next base: position 91,072,633 of record OX637534.1, read on the forward strand.
ACACTGTTTTTGACAGCTCAGCTGTTTTTGTGTAACATGTCTCTGTTAAACATGATCAGTTTTGTCTATCATTTAACCATGAATTTGCTTACAAACGAACAACTCTTGCAGATTATTGAATTTTATTATAAAAATTCTTGATCGATTAGGAAAGAGCATCGTGCTCAGTTCTTCTCGATGGGATACGTGAACAAGCGAATATGCCATATATGGTGAGAAGAGCAGCCAGTCGCAATACAAGAACTGCTAGAGAATGTTCTAAACGTATTCTGTTTGGTGTGGACTATGGGCCGGTGGCACCATTTTCCAAAGACCACGAAGGCTGGAATGTTATTGTGAATGGCAATGATTACTATTATTATTTATTTATTTATTTATTTTTTTGATAGAAGAACTGTTTCTACAAAACGGTGCTACAGCCCATTGATAGGCGAGTTCTGTGAACAGTTTCTTTTACTTTTGGGACCGGTCAGTTGGCAGCCCAGATCATGCGATTTAAGGTCTCCAGACTCTTTTTTGTGGGGCTATTTTAAAGCTCATGTCTGTAGGGACAAGCCCTCAACGGTTAACACACTGGCAGCCAATATTGAAGAATTTTTTTCGTCAGATATCGGCCAATATTTTGGAGAGAGCATGTTAAAATTGAAGCCAGGATATGAACAATTTATATGAAATCATGTTTAAACAGTGAATTGTACATGTAGATCGTTCGATTGACTCGAATAACAACTTCTATCGACTCACATAAAGATTTCAAATAGATATAATATAAAAAATTTACAGGCATGGAAATAAAATTCATATTTTATGATAAAAAAAAAAGTAGCGGCCTTCGAAAACATCTATTCTGCTTAGTTAAGAAAATTGGGTACCCAAATTTTAGGTGGTTTCCCCTTATTCCTTGGCATATTTATAATGTCTTGCGAGTCCTAGTCTGTCCGTCTTAATTGAATTTAGTAGCATAAAATAAATAAATGACTGAGAGCTTTTGTTTTTCTTAAGAGAAAAAAATAACTGAAATTGCCTTTTAGTTTTCTTTGTAATATCCAGTGCTAAACAATTGTTTGTTTGCCAATTTAACTAATCGCACCCTCGTATATGAAGAAACTAAACTCTCCATGGAAACCTTTAAGGGCGGCCATGTAAAGACATGCACGGTAAGATGAATAAATGAATGAAAGAAATATAAACGTTTAGTTTGTATTTTATATTTTTCTTTTCTTTCTTTTTTTGTCAACTAAATAAGGAAAAGAAAAATTACAAAAAGGAAACAACAAGTAAATGCCACAACAACAAAAACCAAAACTAAAACAGCAGCATCAACAGCAATTTAACAAAAGACTTGACAAACAATTTGACTTTGGGGCACAGAAATATTATGAATTCTTAACAAGAAAGAGAGAGGGAGAGAGATGGCACCAAGAATGAAAGAAAGAACTGTAACCAGAACCAAGCAACCGACAGCAGCTCGAAACGTTGCAGCACCAACAAATGACACCAGCCAAAGAAAATGATTGTAAAGCTTTGTCAGCTCTTTTGTATGATTTTGCTTGATTTTCTTGTGCCAGCTTGGCTTTTCATTATTATGTAAGGCTGTGTGAGTGTGTGGCTGTGTGTTGAATGCACAAAAATATGCAACAATTTTTCCCTTCCACATTTTACCCTAAAACGTCAACATGATCTATAAATTTTATATGCTGGTTTGCTTGTTGTCATTGTGTGCAGCCCAACAATACAACAGCTAAATAATAATAATAATAATAATAATAACAAAGACAAACTCAACGCAATATCAACAGCAGCAGCAGCAGCAGCCAGTAAAGAAAGAATTTACATGAATATTTAAGAAATAGCAGCAATAACAACAACAGGTAATAGATTTTGAAATGAAACCAACGAACGTTGCAAAAAGGTCAAATTAGGTTGCATTAATAGTTGCCCTGCAGGAGATGGAACTAGTATCAAATTAGTATTGCACTAGTACAAAAATCACCAGTACTAGTTCCCAACTGTGAACTTTCCTATACCATGTTAATGCTCAATTTAACATTGAGTGTGTTTGGAAAATTACTAGTACCATTGCTACTAAATGGAAACTAGGGGGATACTAGTACTATTAGTACTAGATGGGTACTAGTATAATTTCTTCTAGTCGGATACTAGTACAATCAGTTCTGTATTAAGAACTGGTTTATATATATATAAAAAAAAGTACCAAAATTTATTGGTTTTTTAGACCCAATGACGTTTGTTAAAATTAGCTTTTAATTTTATTTATTTTTTAAAATGTCACACTGCGGTTTAATTCCATAAATTATCAAATGAATAAACTGATATGCAGGGGGCAAAGTCTTCTAATACTATTCTTTGTTTCAAATTTGAATTTGCTTAAAAATTGTAACAATTAAAAATAAAATAAATAAAAATGCGAATTAGCAATTCCCTTTAAAACATGATCAAAAAGTAATAGAAATTCTGCAAGTCAAATCAATCTACAAATGAACTACTTGAAGTACTAGTACTTTTCTGTATATGTCCAATCACCTTTTGAACTAGTGCTTCCTATACTAGTAATCGTACCAGTAGCTTAAAGACAATTAACGCGTATCCTCCTGCAGGGTGGATAGAGATGTTTGCTTCAGACTGAAATACTTTTGCAACGTCTTGACGACCAGGCAGTACCAAGTAGAGCGTAAAAAATTATAAATTTTTAAATTCAGCGGAATTCCACTTAAGCCTGATGGACATACAGTTTCTGGAAGTTTTCAATAAAAAATTTAAATTGTACACTTTTTCGCTGGTTCTGGGAAAATCCCGCCTTTTTCATATCCCATGCTGTTTGGGCAATATTTTCTTCTGTTTTTATACCCTCCAAAAAAGAATTTGGAGGGTATATTCCCTTTGTCATTCCGTTTGTAACGCATCGAAATATCCATCTCAGACCCCATAAAGTATATATATTCTTGGTCAGTGATGAAATCTAAGACGATCTGAGCATGTCCGTCCGTCCGTCCGTGTGTGGAACTCACGATTCAGTCCAAACGAAAAGAGCTAGACTCTTGAAATTGGCATAAATATATTTTAAAGCTTAGAGCAGTTTAAGTTCGGAGATGGGCTAAATCGGGCAAGGGGGAAAAAAGTTCCCCTAAGAAGAACTAAACCAACACAGAAAAAACAAAATAATTTTTAAAGTTTTTTGGTTATTTTGTTAAGCAAATGATATAATTTTATGTCAAATACTGTCCAACACCTTAAACTGGAGCCATAAAATAAAAATAGATTATTTTTGGACCCCGCCCATTTTAGTGGGCGTTATTATATGCAAAAATAGCATAGAAATTTAACAAATTGTTTTACTTAAGCCTACATTCCTTTAAGCTTTAATGACGAAGCTGAGACGATACCTAGTACTACTCTGCCCTACCCCCTCCTCCCCCTTCACCCCCTAAGTGACCCTACAAAAAAAAATTAATTTTGTATACAATCATCCCAAGCATTTATTTTTAGAGTTTTATGACTGTCTGTTTCTGCACTACACCCTCCTCCCCCTTTGCCACCTAAATGACCCTATGAAAATTTTTTTTTTTAATTTTGTACATAATCATCTCAAGCATTTATTTTTACAGTTTTATGACTGCCAGTTTTTGCCCTACCCCATCGTAAGCCCATCGTCTGTGGAAAACATGATATTGTCTATTTTTGAACCCTGTCCCCTTTAGTGGGCGTTTTTTAAATTCACTTACTAAATATTTGGAGGGTATTTAAGATTCGACCCGGTCGAATATAACGTTTTTACTTGTTTTTTAATACCTTTTGCTGGTTGACATTTTAGCCTGCAAGGCTCATACAAAATTCGTGGGAAACAACAACTAGTTGATATAAAACTGTTTGGCTGGTAGCAAATTATTCACCAAAATAATGCCATAAAGTTGGAAAAGAATTTAAGGAAAAACTAAATTAAAAAATAAATTTTATAACAAAAAAAAATATAAATATTTTTTGATGCAACATTTTTGTGCTTAAAAGCGCATAAATACAACACAAACAAACGCAGCCATAAAAAACAACGTATTTTTTTAACACACATTTTTTTGTGTTGTTGCAACTTTTGTTGCTAAAACTAACAAACGTTAAAGTTACGGGCGAAATAAAAATAAACACGGAAAAATTACATTTAATGACATATTTTCCCTACTTTTACTTTGTGTTGCAATGAAATATTACATATTAATTTTAATCATAAAATGAATTTTTGTGTACTAGATTTTTGTTTTAATTTTTTATGTCGTCGTACTACCGACAAATATACAAAATTTCAGTAGTTTTATTAAAATAAATTTCAGTTGGTAAGAGCGACTGTAAAAATGTTGTATAAAACAGTTTGGCAACTAAAATTAATTCTATACAAATTTCGAAATTTTCGAAAATATATTCGAAAAATATTCAGCATTGGCTTTCATAAAATTGTGGAGATGAAACGATGACACCTAAAGAATTTTATAACTTGTTTAGACAAGCACTTTAAAGGAGCTTATCGCCATAAAAATTATTGAGCTCAATTATCCATATAAAATTTCAATTAATTAATTATTGTTCCATAAATATGAAATTGTTATAATATTGAGCAAAATTAAAAATGCAGCTCTGCTAAAAAGTGTGTGTAGTAAGCAAAACACAACTCACTGAACAAAGTTAGTAGAGACATAGCACCTAAATTGTGGGAAAAGTGAAAAAACCATAAATAAAATATGCCGAGCCATGTTGAAGTTAAATTGTTAGCATTCAATTTATTATTAATTAGAAAATTTAAAAAAAATCATCCCAGATTTGAAATTGGGGTTCTCATGAACAGCAACAATTTTTATTTTTAGTTGTCACACGTTAATTGAATTAACTAAATTTGGTATATGTAAACAGGAAGATAATTATGGCAATAAAGTGAATATTGACTCAATTAAAAATGCATGTCTGAACACCGCACAGTGGGGTGAATGGTACAGAAAGTGGCGATTAATTCATAGAACTCGTAATATTAAAATTTTGTTATTTTTTATTGATGAGTATTAATAAATACATAAAAAACCAGCATTTAAAAAAAATTAAAAAAAAAATTATTAACCTTTTATGGGGTCTTTTGTATTTCGGAGAAAATGGTCTTATTTGACTATTTTTGCTGTAACTTTGGAATGAAAAACGATAAATTAGTAAATTAAATTGTAAATTAGAGCATTCTTTAGGTGCCTTTGGAAAAAATAATAAAAAAAGATAATAAATACAACTTGTTTTTTTTTTGTTTGTTTCTTTTTCCACATTGATTTTTAGCAACCGGAATTCTCTCACAAAAACCTTTATAACTCAAAAATCGCACAAACGCGCAAATAGGTATTCTGGGATTTATTAGCTAAAATCTTATGTTTTAAGAGCATAAAAGCATTTTTTGCTGCACTCATCCGCAAAGTTGTTGAAACTCTATGTATATATCAAAAATACCACATTTTTGGAGACATTTAATTTTTTTTTGTAAATATTTCTAAAACATTTATCTAAACAAAAAATATTATTTTAAATGCTCATCTACCTGAAGTTGACGGTTCCATTATAACACACACTGCAAATAAAGTAAACTACCAAGAACTTTTATTTTTTCAGTTAGTGATGTAGAATTTTATCTACTTTCATATGGTACCAAATACGGTTGTCAAAGTTAAAGCTAATATTTTGAATTAATTGCACTTGTGAGGGCTTTCAGCCCACAGTGCACCGTATTGAATTGTTATAAGTAGCACAAGAAATTAAAATTTCCTATAAAACGAAGTTTTATTTATTTTGTTTTTAATAAAATTTTGAAAATAACACAAATTCCCAAAATAAAAAAATTATTAGCAGACTTACAGATTAGAACTTGAGCCTGAATAAAAATTCTTAGTTTGTCAATTAAAATATTTAAGTGCGAATAATAAATTACACATTCACGATTAAATATTCTACTCTCAGTTAAAAATTATAATTTATCTAAGTTCATAAAAAATAATTTGCAGATCGCAGATTCGAACTTAGAGCTCGCGAAATAATTTTCATCTTAATAATTTAATCTACAAAAAAAGTTGGACCAATAAAATACATTCATAAAACACATTTTTATTCTACCGACCATTAGATCAGCATTTGGAAAATATTCCAGACATCTGACCATCACGTCAACTTTTCACGAAGCCCTTTAGGCAAGTCCAACTTAGAGTCACCTTTTTCCAGCACTGCTGGCCATATGTCACATATAATAACAAGTGATTTTTTTTAAAGCTTTCGGATTTGCTTTAACATAAGGAAATAACATAAAATTTAAAGAAATGTATGAAATATTTATATGAGTCCATGGAACAATCTATATAATTCAACGATTTCATGTAAATGTTGCCCCCCGATTGCATCTCAAATGGTTCATACACTGGGCACAATTTTGGCATAATCTCTCCAAGATATCATCCGATATCTCATGAGGAAATTCTTCAAAAATGGCTTCCAGTGTGTCAAACGTTGCAGGCTTGTCTTTATAGACATGAGCCTTAAAAATGCCCTACCAAAAATAGTTGAAAAGCGTTAAATCGCATGATTTAGGCGCCGGATTGACCAGCCCCAAACGTAAACTAAACTGCTCAGCCCAATCGATTCAAATGGGCCATTGCTTCGCCTGCTGTGTGGCACATGGCATCGTTTTGTTGAAACTACAAGTCAGCCAAGACCAGGTCTTCCATTTTGGGTAAAAAATTAAAAAAGTTTATTAATCATCGCACGGTAGCGCTCGCTATTCACAATAACGTTTCAGCCTTCATCGTCTTTAAAAAACCACGGTCCAATGATCCACAACTGATCTCGTGTCAATCTCCGAATGGGGCCTCGCGAACAGGGTTAACTTTAACCCTCAAAGAGTCGAAGATTCTGCACCATCCGTGTTTATGGATGGTATAGGTATTGGGGAATCAGAAGCTCTTGATGTTCAGTGTGACGTTCGATGGATAGATCACATTTTTTATATTTCAAAAGAAGCATTCAAGTGCCTCGGCTTTTTAAGACGGTGTAAAACATACTTCACCCCATCTGATCTCCTCAATATATATACCACCTACATCCAACCAAAGATGGAATACAACTCTCATGTATGGGCCGGTGCTTCAAAGTCTGTTTTGAAGTTGCTCGACCGTGTACAGGAGAGAGCGAAGAAGCTCATTGGTGACAGTAGGGTAGCCAACTCTATTGACTCACTGGAGCATTGACGCAACGTGGGGTGTGTTTCACTGTTCTACCGATACTACAACGGAATGTGTTCTGGTGAAATAAGGGAGCTTGTGCCTGATAACCGTTTATTTCTGCGAGCTACCCGCTGTTCACATAGGGCGCATGCTTTTGTGGTTGAGTTGTCAGTGAACCGCACCACGCATTACAGAGAAAATTCGTTCTTTGGCTGAACGGTTCGTATGTGGAACAAACTTCCAGCAGAGGTCTTTCCTGTCAGTTTTAACTTGGGGAGGTTCAAATCGAACGTCCACAAACACTACTCCCTCTATCCTTTTTCCCATAACCAACTTTCCTAGTTCTGGCACAATACATCGCCTATGTAGGGGTCATCCCCTAAGTGCTGGTTCAAAAAAAAAGAAAAAAAACAGTGCATTTTTCGCGATGCATTGGCACCTCTGGCAGTGTTTCTGAGTGCTCTTGAAACCACATATTACACTTTTGTTTCTTCTCGTATTTATTCAAACAGAAATGGGCACGATACTCTTTCCTAATCGATCATGAATTTTGATAATAAAATTCAATAATCTGCAAGAGTTGTTCGTTTGTAAGCCAATTCATGGTTAAATGTCAGACAAAACTGATCATGTTTAACAGAGACATGTTACACAAAAACAGCTGAGCTGTCAAAAACAGTGCTGCCAATTAGAAAGTTGCTTACAAATCACCTTTTACATAATGATTTCAAAATACGTAATTGCAAATAAAATCTTATCAAACTACTAGTTCGCAAGTCAAATAAGAACAAGGTATATTGTTTTAAATTAAAATGGTAAAATTCATTTAACACTGTGTAACAAAAAAACAAAAACAAAAAATTAAATTATACAGAAATAATATTATTCCAAAATCAATTGCTTGCAGATTGTTAAAACATGACTTTTGATAGCCTTTTGCCATAATATTTCTGTCATTCGCGACCTTGATCACATATCTAGTCTAGTCCACAAAGTCTCTATATTATAAATTGTATTACAGGATGTTAATTTTCACAACAGGCTATAAGTTCAAATCTGCGAAACTGCAAATTATTTTTTTTTCTCTATATTATGTTTTTGGATGAATTTTGTGTCCTCTTAAAATTAATACAAGAAAAAAATACCGGCATTAGCCAAATTAAAAAGTCGCGAATTACAATTTATAGCAAATGGTCTAATATAATTAAATATTTCTTGCAAATTATTTTCAACTCATATCATTACAGGTTTATAATTTTTTTAAAAACAATTTATTTTTATTCAGAACGTAAAACTAAAAATTTTGAAAAAAAAATATATTTAATTTTTCCAACCTTTTTTAAATTTCTTACGTATTGCAATAATTGCGCCCAGAACTACGATTAAATTATGCTGCTTCTCCTTTTACTAATAATAATGGATATTTAAAAAAATATCGCGAATGATAAACAATTTTTACAATTTAATAGATTCAAATAAATTTTATACACTAAAATTCATAACGTATTTTATTTAGAAAATTATCATAAATATTCGACGGAATAAGAGAAAATTAATATCAATTTAATTTTTCGATTTTATACAGCAGAGCAGAACGTCTGTTTTCGCAGGCCCCTACAATTTCATCATGAAATATGAATGCTATTCTTAGGCCTTTTTATATCTATTCCTTATCATTTCAATGTAAATATCTACAATTTCTACAACTAGTTCATGGCTGAGATGAGCTCAAAGAATGTTTTATTATAAGCAAGGTTGCCCACTAAATTCTCCTGTAGCTAAACAATAACCAATACAAGTAATTAACTCTTTCATAAATTTTACGAGGCCTAAAAAATACTTTTTAAATATATCCCACTTGAAGAATATTTTTGCCGACTGTAGCATGCTCTACCAGCAAATTCGGCTTATCGTAACCTTTTTGCTCGAATGCAAAAAATAATATAGTAAAATAAACCTTAATGAAGCCACAAAAATAATATTAAAAAAAGTTTGTGTTATTTCTGCCAGGGATTTAAAATAATATCTGTATATATTTAAAAAAAAATTAAAAACAAAACATTTAAAAATTTTATTTAGAAAATGTACAAAAAAAACAAATTGAACTATCAGCTGTAACAAAGAGATTATCAACTACAGAATTACAAAATATTTAAAATAAATATGGAAATTTTAAATGAAAGAAAGAAAAAAAATATTTTAAAAATATGTAATTTTTGAGGCATAAAATTTTTTTTATATAAAAAAAATGTGTTTTAAATTTAAACAATATAGTGGGTGAGATATTTTTAAAGAGATTATATTCACCATTAATTAAAAAAAAAAATTATTTATCTGGGAGCATAATTTGGCGAAGTGGAAAGTTTTTCTTTAAAACCTAATTTATTGCCGGCATAATAATATAAATAAAGAAAATTAGGATTTATAAGTTTTATTCGGTCTCGAGAGATACTATTTACTGCAAACACACAGCACCACACCGTTCACTTGGGCATAAAGTTATTATAATCAGTCTATAGTTGCATAAAGTAGTCAACAAATACATTCAAACTCTGCGCTAATATTTATAAGAATGGCTGCTAGTTTTCCTGCTGTTGCTGCAGCAAACAAACAAACAAGCAAACAAACAGCCAAACATCGGAAATAAGAAAGAAAAACTGCCGCTGGGCTGCTCGGCTTTGTGAAATTTTAATAAATCATAAGCTTTCATTTGCTAGACGCTGATGATGCTGTTGTTGTTGCTGTCTTTTTATTTTTACTATTTTTTTAATACCCACCACTTACATGCACGAGCATGCAGCTGCACAACAACCAACACCGACTGTGATACACTATACATACATACAAACAAAGTCCGTGTTGTGCGCTTCTTCTGCAAAGGAAAATTCTGCAGTTGAGATTTTAAACAACTGACAGTCGTACGGTACGTATACGTAATATGATGCTCAAGTGGAATTGTATTGTACGAGCATAAAACACTGCGAGAACTCAACATAATCACACTGTAAAAAAAACTACATGAAGGTTGGATAGGAAAGAAATATAGAGTATTTCATTAGGTGCTTCCTATCTTTCAATTAAGTAAAACAAATAGTATGTGAAATGTCAGCAATATTTTGTATTCGTTTGAAATACCTATTGATGCCATTATGTATATGGATTATAATATTGTTCAAATGACCGCCACGACTTCTTTGGTTGAAAGGCATCTAAAACATTCCATTTCCCATTACTCTGGCGCATAAATCATGCTTGAGTTCATTTATTTAATCAGAAAAAATATGGAAAACGACTATTCCTGCAACTTCCCGATAATCACATCGTAAAGTGGACTTACTGAAATCAGTTTTTTTGGAATGCCTTTGTTTACGATATCCTACGATCGCATCAACCGATTTAAGCCCGGTTAGTGGCGATCGACGCAGTTTCCGAATATCAAGAGCTGATTAGTTTGTAATTAGTCAGATGTTATTTGAAAAACCACTTTTATACCCTCCAAAAAAGAATATGGAGGGTATATTCACTTCATCATTCCGTTTGTAACGCAGCGAAATATCCATCTAAGATCCCATATAATATAAATATTCTTGGTCAGTGATGAAATCTAAGACGATCTGTGCATGTACGTCCGTCCCTCTGTGGAAATCACGATTCAGTCCAAACGAAAGGATTCAGACTATTGAAATTTGGTTTAAATATATCTTGAAGGATAGCACAGGTCAAGTTCGGAAATGGGCTGAATCGGGAAAGAGGGAAAAAAGTTCCCCTAAGAAGAACTAAACCAACCTCTAAAAAACAACATAATTTGTAAATTGTTTTTATACCCTTCACAAAAAAGTGACACAAAAAAGTGAAAAGGAAATAGGTTTGTCATTCCATGTGTAATTTCTTCGATATGCACATGGGACCCCAGAAAGTATATATATATATATATATATATATATATATATATATATATATATATTCTGGATCCTTATGAATAGCGATGACGATTGAGCGATGTCCGTCTGTCCTTCCGTCTGTACGTGAAATCGGGTTTCCCAAGCCCGCAGAAGAGCTAGAGACTTCGTTCTTGGACCGTTGGATTGGAAATGAACTTAAATAGAGTGCTATTGAAATTCAGAAAGATCTGAAGTATGGTTCCAGAGCTGGTAAGCTTACACCTATTTCTCGACGCAAAATTTATACCAAAAATCAATTATTTTTTTTAATGTTTGTAAATTAAACCTATTTTGTGCTTTGGGGAGCCTCGATGGTCTATTAAAAACTAAAAAAAAATAAAAAAATTTTTCAGGGATGGAATATTAAAAATTTTTTTTCGGCCCATTCCGTATTTTGTAGTACATGTAGTAACTAAAATTGTTAAAAATTTCAAGTTTTTCTTTAACAAAACCTCTTTATACGTCATGAAGATTTGCATTGGCCAAAAAAAAATTTTTTAATTAATATTTTGTTTCCAGGGGTGGGAAGTTGGAATATATTTTATACATAAAAGTAACCAAAAAGGCAATTGACGTTGTTTTTTTTTTTTGCTAACTAAAACTATTTTATATTTTAGGAAGAAGAAAATTGGTATCAAATATTCAAAAATAAAAAATTAAATTTCGAATCCTGGATTGGGAAGTTTAAAGTTTTTTTGGTATATGCAATATATTGTAGTACATGAAAGTGACCAAAATGGTTGCAAATTTTAAGTTTTTCTTAAATAAAACGACTTTAACCTAATGAAGACTAGGATTGGTAAAAAAAATTTAAATTTCGCTTCCAGGGATGGGAAACTGAAATAAAAATACTTTTCTGCGCATGATGGAACTCTGACGTCACTCAACACGTGTTCTGATTGGCTAATAAAATTCAGTTGGAGAACTATTATGTGATTGTAAAAACAGGACAGTGGAGCAAATTGCGATTTTTCAAATTAAATTTGTTTGATAATAAACAATTTTAAAAAATTATTTTATTTTCCACTCTTTTTTAATTGAAATTGTTAATTTATAGTTATTTTATATAAATATTGAACCCAAGTTCTAATTATTTTTCTTTTTTCCCCAGTCAAAACAAATTTGCAAAATAACAGTCATAACTTCCTTTGAGCTTCATTTCTTGGAAAACTATAAAATGATACAGCCTTTTGAAAACAAAAACAATTTTGACAACATCATTAAATTTTAACACAATTATTTCACACTTGTTTTTTTGCTGTCACTTTGTTTGCAATTGTCCACTGCACATTTCATGTTTGCTCTTTTTGTTTTCTTTTCTCTTTAATTTAGGTTTTTTGTTTACAGTTTATGAGCTTTAAAAATCAAGTTTTAATAAGTTTTTTACACTTTAAGTTATTTAATAATTATTTTAATATATTTATTTTAAAATATAACACAATTTATTATAAAATATAACACAAAACTTGCACTTTAATAAGTCCGATTTAATGTGCTTGTTGGAAATCTCTCTGAGTAAATTGTGTGAAGAGTTGCCAAATATAGGATAAAATATTAATTTTGTACGAGAATGTATTAGTTTTGCATATAATAAAAATTTGGCAATCTCTTCGAGGGAACAAATACGTCATCAAACGGTAAATCATGCGCAAGGCGTAATTTTTATTTTATCATTCTTGGTTGGAATAATATAAATTTTTCTCCCTGTATCAAGTTTTATGAAAATTCCCACTCTTTTTTTCTTTTCTTATTTATTTTTGTTTGTTTTCTGCTCCTTTTTTTTAAATAATTATTATGTTTCCAGCTGCCTAGAATTTTTCATTTATTTTGAAATGTTATGACAGCGAAAATCCCATCATTTTAGTCGAGATTTTTCATTAAGTACTGGCGCTTGTATTTGGCCATTGTAAAGTTTCATTTTTTTTTACAAGTTCTCTGCAATTTAGTTTGGCTGCAGTCAAATTAAAAGAAAAAATAATATGGAAAACTAGGGATAAGGATATACAAACACATGCACTTTCACATCCTGGCTGATTTGTTGTAAACGTATTTGGTGTTAGATTACCCAAAAATAAGTACGTTTGAAAACAAGCAAACAGACAAACAAACATGGCTGTTCTAAGCAAATTAAAGTTCAACAAACTTTGTTTCACATAAAAGAATATTAAATAAAATAAAATAAATTAATAATAATAATATATTTTTGGAAGAAACATGAATAAAACCGTGGTAAATTAAGCATGAAATTTAAAATTATATTAAACTTGATCTAAACTAAGTGCTCAAGCAGCAACTGTATGCTCACGCTCATCTCATATATAAAGACGGCAATCATATTTTTGTGGTACACTTTTAGGTGTCTTCGCGTGCATCATTATTAAAAAAAATATATCTGTTTTTAATAGCTTTTTCATGTAGATATGGACAATATAAATAAGAAACTAAATTGTTTTTCATATAACATTGAAAAGTTTACTGAGACCGTTCAGAAACTTCGCTGAATTTTCAGTGGAGAAAATGCTACTAAGCCGCTTCCAAATTGTGGAAATTTACTTAAAAAAATAATAATAATAATAAAATAAATCCCTTTGCGAGATTCCTAAAGTACCACGTCCATTTTACAGTCGAAATTAGAGATGGGCGCGTGAGTAAGATACAGCTCACGATCACGAAACTTGCATTTTTTCATGCACTCTTATGCATGGCAAAATTTAAGGCGCTCACGAACGGAGTATTTTTAATCATGTACTTTCACGCACGACGATAACAATTTTGCAAAATCGCGCACGCTCACAGTAACATTTTTCTCATGGTCTCTATATGTTTCTCTACAAATATATTTTCCTTAGAATTAAAATTTTGAGAGAAGAAAAAACGTATCTTCTGTTTTGAGTACGTGAATATTATACAAATTAAAAATCACGCACTATCACCCACGGTCCTAAATGTTTTAATCATGCTCACGCAAGCACGCTTAACTGTAATAATTTATAATCACGATTCACGTGTGTATCACGCAAAAATTACGGCACATCTCTAGTCAACATAATCGGCCAAATTCTATATTTACTCTTCTCGATTCAAAGCCGTAGACAAGACAAAAAACTGTGCGTACCGAAGAAAATATTGCTGCTGTAGCTAAAAGTATTAACGAAGACGCCGAAATTGAATCGTTTGATAGTCGTTCTCAACTTATTGCTCTTTTTTCCTTGGACTTTTAATCAAGAATCTTTGCTTAAGTGTCTAAAAAATGCAGCTCATGCAGGAATCGTTTTCGCCTCATATTTGCTAATTGGACTCATCGGAAACTGACCGGTGGCAGATGAGAATTTTCACCAAAGAATGCTGTTTAGCGATGAAGTTCCTGTCTGGTTAAATGACCGTGTTCACTTTTTTTTCAGGAGTAGGACCAGCGCTCAGGGGATGACCCCTACGTATGCAATGCATTGCGTCGGAGCTGGCAAGGGGGACAACTGAGGAAAGATGCGAGATGAGATAGAGAATTTTTTGTAGCAATTTGATCCATTTGCACTCAGGACCCTCCGCTTCATAGCCTTGTGTGTTACTACTTCCGACAACAGCACTCACCATAAGCCAAATTTGGCCCGTTTGAAATGAAGACAATCAATCCTCTAGCCCAATAAATAAAAATTCACTATTTGGTGTGGTTCATCGGTTCTTATTGTTTCCGAAATCAGCAAGCAGCTGCCGGGTGAATGGCGAAGGCTATCGATTTGTGCTGATTGAATTCTTATTTCCAAAAATTATTAAAGTACCCTACAACATTTGGTTTCAACAAACTGCGTCACGTATTCAGCTCGTCCCAGACTTGATTTATTATCAAATCAATTTGATGACAAAATAAAGCGTGTTTTTATAGAGTGATACAACTCTGAGTTGGCATCACTACTTTATTTTTTTTTTTAGGAGTAGGACCAGCACTCAGGGGATGACCCCTATATATGCAATGCATTGCGCCGGAACTGAAAACGAGGGGATAGTATTGAGGGGACAGATTAACAAAGATGAGAAGATAGACAGTTGTTTTTGTAGCTATTTCAACCTTTTACTTCGGAGGCTAATTTTTGCTACAGGGCCGTTGAAGGTGGGTGCTGTTACTCTGCTTTTTAGGACATGATAGTGTCAGTCGCCGCCAATTGTGTTCAGTGACCAGTGACTATGCCTTCATCATTGAAACAGGCTGGCAACAACTATCAAGTCATGGTTAAATTAGAGACCAAACTGAGCATGCTTCACAGAGACATGTTCCACGAAAACAGTTGAGCTGCCAAATACCGGAATGTCAAAAAGAAATTTACTAGAAAGTCCGCCTTAATTTCAGTACAACATTTTTTAAAACTTTCTTTCTAACAGAGGAAAAAAATATTTAATAAAAGTTTTTCCAACAGCCCGGCACAAACCCACTTGTAAAGCTTTGACCTGAAAATTTTATTGTGGCCATAAATTTTTGCACAAAAAGTACTGTGACCTGCTTAAAAATGTCAGCAATTCTTTTTTTTGTGAATTTTTTTTCGTTTTATGTCAATTACGAGCAAACACACACACACACACACACACACACATTAACCAAATACAGAACATGAATTTGCCATTTGCCACAATTTGTTAGTTTTTGAACAATAAAAATGTTGTTGTAGCAGGTCATCGTAAAATGTCAAAAAATGAAAAGTTATAATTGAGTCAAACCATTTTGACCACAGAACACAATTCCATGAAGGAAAAACAATTATTTGACAAATAAATGTTCTTGAGTATTTCGCAGCATCTCATCAAAAAGTATCTGCTCGTAATGGTATTCAATTTGTTGTTGTTGTTGTTGTTTTTTTTTTTTTTTTGTCATTTGACAACACACTCGTATGCACAGTAAAAGTGAAGGACCACATGCCCGTTTCCATTAGCAGGAACAGAAATAAATGGATTTTATAAGTGACCTAATTTTGCTTGCGATAAGTAAAGAAAAGCAAAATTTTTGTTACTTTCAACTAAAAGGTCGCATATGAAAAAGAGACGTAAATTAGATAATTTGGTTGGTAGCAGGGATTTGTGCAGAAATCAAAGGGTCAGTACGGTTAAAAGTAAAATCTTCTTAATTTGTTATGAAACAATATATCGTGTGTGATTTCATAAAACACAGCTCAACGTTAAAAATTATATTTGAAGCAAAAACAAATTCAATAATAGATTGACATTAATTTATCAGTTTCTAAACAAAGTGCTATTTTCGAAATCCGCTGCACTTTCATCATCAGTACTCATGTGTATATTTGTTTACCACCACTTTTCATGTATGCGACTTTGTTGAATGTTTTTTAAATAGTATACGAGAATTGTACATTAACTCTATAGTAAACAAGTGAGAGTGTTACATTCGGCTGTGCCGATTCCGACTTATTCTTCACAGACGTACGTGTGGATTATATATACATATTCGTTCCAACTGTGGAACCATCTTTCTTTGCTTATTTTTATGTACGAAAAAAGTTTTCAGTTGCCCAACGCCTTCTTTTTTTTCTATTTCTATACCCTACAAAAAAGAATTTGGAGGGTATATTCACTTTGTCATTCCGTTTGTAACGCATCGAAATATCCATCTCAGACCCCATAAAGTATATACATATATTCTTGATCAGTGATGAAATCTAAGACGATCTGAGCATGTCCGTCCGTCCGTCTGTGGAAATCACGATTCAGTCCAAACGAAAAGAGCTAGACTCTTGAAATTTGGCATAAATATATTTTGAAGTTCCCCTAAGAAGAACTAAACTAACCCTGGAACTAAAACTAGAACTAGACGTAACCTGGTACTACTCTGCTCTACCCCCTCCTCCCCCTTCACCTACTAAATGACCACAATAAAAAAAAAAATTCATTTTGTATACAATTATCCCAAGCATTTATTTTTAGAGTTTTATGACAAAGGTGTAATGTTTCCCCCACAGCCCTTGCCAGAACGACCCCGCCAAAATACAGGTTTTATAACCTCCAAAGAGAATTGTGATGAAGTCTAAGACGGTCTAGCAATGCTCATACGTTCGTCTGTGGAAAACATGATATTGTCTATTTTTGAACCCCGCCCCTTTAGTGGGCGTTGAAGTGCGATATTATATGAAGGAACTCTGTCCCACCAAGTTAAACATTTTAAATTCACTTACTAAATATTTGGAGGGTATTTAAGATTCGAACCGGTCGAATATAACGTTTTTACTTGTTTTAATAATTTTTTTCCTAAAAATTTCACATTTCAAACTACAATTAAGTCCTTCAGTTGACCTTAACATGTAAATAATATTTTATTATTAAAATAGTAGCAGCAGCTTTTTTCTTGTATTCATACAAAATCTGTGCATACAATTACAGCCCGTGAGAAATTTAATAATAAAACTCACACTTTTTAGATGTGAGTATTTGTAATACCATTTTTTTTTTATAAAAACACGGTTGAAATGGTCAATAACACGAGCTACTTGTGTGCCATGTCATTTAAAACGCCCGAGTTGAAAAAGTGATAACCGTAAAAGTGTAACTCAATTTTCGTGTTTAATAAAAAAAGGCATCAAAATGAACTTCTTTTTTTTAATTTCGCCTTTGTTTTTGTTTTGGAAAGCTAAACTGGATATGTGCCTTAATAACAACAACAAGAAGAAAAAAGAGTTAAAAATACATGTGCAAGTGTAAATGCAAAGTTTTTTGAAACAACTGTGTACGAGGGCTGTTCAAAAAATTAGGTGAAATTTTAGCGTTTTTTATGTTTTTATGTGGCCTCAGCCACCGTATTCAGCACTTTTAGCCCCAAGCGAATTTTTGTTGTTTTTAAGATTGAAGAGCCTCAAGAATAGATGCAGTTTTAAGACGATTGAGTGGATGATTACTGAATAGGTGAAATAGTAATCCCTGCGAGGATTGTAAAAAGTGTCGTAACAAATAGTTTATATGCGAGGGAAACTACTTTGAAGGAGAAAAAAATGGAAATTGATCAACAATTAAAGATATTTTGAAAAAAAGGAAAAATCGGCTTGAGTACTGATGCCGATTTTTTGACGAGTGTAGAGGTTTTCGAAAACAGCTGTTCTGCCCTCTAAGTTGATTTTCCCGCGTTGACTTTATCATGTCTTTCTGAATTAGGACAGACAGACGCATTAGTAGCAATAGCCTATAAAACTTAATTAAAAATTCACCGTAATTACTTGAACAGACCTCGTATTGTCCATTGGAATATTTATCATGTATTTCTGAATTAAAACACATTACGAACAATAGCCTATAAAATTTAATTGAAAATTCACCGTAATTTTTTTAACAGACCTCGTATGTGTGACTATTGCAAAACGACACAATCATCTCTTATACAACAAAATGACGACTATAGTTTGTTTATATATTTTTTGGCTGGTCGCATATAGAAATCAGAATAAATTCTTAATTAAAAAAAAAACCAATGCAGACACACTCACACACATACGAGTATAAGCCGTTTTCAGTTATTGTACTAAAAGCCGATGACAATGAATGGAGCCACACTTGTGTGAATAACGTAAAAAAAATAAATAAATGAAAAAGTGAAAAATTTTAAAATTTGAAAGCCTGATTTATACAACAAAAGAAAAGCGTGAAATCCAAATGGTTAAATTCACGTATTCACTCGTTCACACAATAATGGGAATTTATGCTAAAAAACAACAACAATGCCGTCATAAATTGACCGAGTGACCAACTCATTTTCCGTTTTCGTATATTTTTTTTAACTTATGGTACCAAAATTTTTGAATATTTTTAACTTCCCGTTAAGAAAATTTAAAATTTTTCAGAAAGTGGGACTAGTTTCAACCCGTTTTGAAAAAATCAAGTTTTCACCAGATATCGACGTTTTGAGTTCCTAGGAAGATTTCCTGAGTACTCTTGAGAAGCAGCCATTTTGTCTCTATGTATGTGTGTGTGTCTGTTTGTGTGTCTGTGTGATCCTCTTATAACTGCCAGTATATGACACTCTTAAAACTTTTGAACGTCTGAACCGAATCCAACCCAACTAGTCTCGTTACAAACTTAGATTTTCTGGAAATTTTAACCGGTACGAATCGGTACATTTTCGGAAGTATAAAAAAACTGATATATTTTTAACGGCTTTGCCGATCGATTCCAAAAACTAATAAACTCTTGACAATCAAAAATCACGTCGAGCGCTACCAACCGGGTCAAAATCGATTAATACCTTCGCAAGATTTCGTGAAGGAAAAAATTTTAAAAATTTGATTTGTTAAAGAAAATTCTGAAAATATATATGTGATTAATTATTGTCTATTATTTAATAGGTATCGAAGAACTACATCAATCACCGCTTATCACGTGGGAATCGGCTGACGCATTCGAAAGTTATAGCAGTTTTAATTCTAAAATAATAAAATTTTTAACGGTTAGAATTTGTGGGTAGTTGCAGGTCAAATTTTTTACCCAATTTTATGAAATACAAAAACCAAATTTTTGTACACAAAATGGACTTAAGGACATCTAATACATTTCTTAAAACGAACATTGTTCAACGAAAAATTTTTTCATTCAAATTTATAATGAAAAACATTTAAAAGAAATAAATAAAAAAAAATTAAAATGAGTCTTGTACTTCTTTTATGGCATTTGGTATAATTTCCACTTTTTATACCCTTCGAAAAAGAGTTTGTCATTCGGTGTGCAATTTGCTTTATATAAATATACGACCCCTGTAAAGTATAAGAATATATATTCTGGGTGCTTATGAATAGGCAAGACAAATAAGTGATGCCCGTCTGTGTGAAATTGGTTTCCCAAGCACTCAGAAGGCCTACATTCTTGGGCTGATGGATTGAAAATTACCCTAAATAGAGTGCAACTGAAAAATCAAAAACACGGTTCCAGAGCTGGAAAGCTAAAATCTATTTTGTTCCCTAAAATTAACTAGCAAAAACAAATAATAATTTAAATTTTTGTTAATTAAACCTACTAGTTAATGTTTGGGACGAATTAAATTTGTATTAAAAATAAAAAAAAAATATAAAATTTGATTCCAGGGTTCGAAAAACGAATAGTTTTTATAACGAGAAGAAATCAATTTTTTCGTTTTTTGCTGAATTATACCTATTTTATATTTCAGCAATAATAAAATTTTGTATTGAAAATCCAAAGAAATGAAAAATTCGATTTCAGGGTTGGGCAATCAAAATATTTTTGGTATACAAAAAGTAAATAAGTTAATAATTTTGTTTTCTTTATAATGAACTAAATCTTCAGAAATCATAAAATTGCTATTAAAAATCCAAAAAAGTAAAAAATTCGATTTCAGGGTTCGAAAAACGAATATTTTTAATAAAGAAAAGTAATCAGTTGTTTCGTTTTTTGGTGAATTATACCTATTTTATATTGCAGCAAAATAAAATTTTGTTTTGAAAATCCAAAGAAATTAAAAATTCGATTTCAGAGTTGGGCAATCAAAATTTTTTTTTGGTACACAAAAGCCAAATAAGTTACTAATTTTGTTTATATTTTTGAGAATTAACTCTCTTTTATGCTTCCGAAAGAATAAAATTGCCATTAAAAATAAAAAATAAACTCAAATATTCGATTCCAGGGTTCGAAAATCGGAATATTTTTGGCACATAAAAGTAACCAAATAAATACCCAATTTTGGCTTTGGTAAATTAAACCTATTTTATACTTAAGAACTAATTTAATTGCTATTAAAAATCAAAACTTCGACTCCAGGGTTGAGCAATTGGAACTTTTTGCTATGTAATAATAATCAAATAAGTTACTAATTTCGGTTTTTTTTTGTTAATTAAACCTATTTTATACTTAAGCGAGAGTAAAATTAGTATTAACAATTAAAAATAAACGAAAGCCATTCCAGGGTTGGACCATTGAAACTTTTTTTCTTTTTTGATCATGAAAGTAACTATATAGGTTTCTAGTTATATTTGTTTTTTATTCATTCAAATTATTTTATTTTATTTCAGGAAGAATTAAATTAGTACTAACAAGTAAAAACGTTATATTCGACCGGGTCGAATCTTAAATACCCTCCAAATATTTAGTAAGTGAATTTAAAATGTTTAACATGGTGAGACAGAGTTCCTTTATATAATATCAAACGTCAACGCCCACTAAATGAGGCGGGGTTCAAAAATAGACAACCAGCAGTCAGAAAACTCTAAAAATAACTGCTTGGGACAATTGTATACAAAATTAAATTTTTTTTTTGTGGTATGGTCATTTAGGAGGTGAAGGGGGAGGAGGCAGTAGGACAGAGGAGTACCAGGTTACGCCTCAGCTTCGTCATTAAAGCTAAAAAATGTTATTTTTAAGGAATGTGGGCTTAAGTAAAACAATTTGTTAAATTTTTACGCTCGTTTTGCATATAATAACACCCACTAAAGTGGGCGGGGTCCAAAAATAATTTTTTTTTTATTTTATGGCTCCAAGCTTAAGGCATTGGACCGTATTTGATATAAAAATATATCATTTGCTTAACAAAATAACCAAAAAACTTTAAAAATTATGTTGTTTTTTCTGGGTTGGTTTAGTTCTTCTTAGGGGAACTTTTTTCGCCCTCGCCCGATTTAGCCCATCTCCGAACTTAACCTGCTCTATCCTTCAAAATATATTTATGCCAAATTTCAAGAGTCTAGCTATTTTCGTTTGGACTGAATCGTGATTTCCACAGACGGACGGACGGACGGACATGCTCAGATCGTCTTAGATTTCATCACTGATCAAGAATATATATACTTTATGGGGTCTGAGATGGATATTTCGATGTGTTACAAACGGAATGACAAAGTGAATATACCCTCCAAATTCTTTTTTGGAGGGTATAAAAAAATGTTTTATTTTTAACGAGGAATATTCGCTGCGATTTATTAGTCCTTCGTCTCAGGATGTTTTATTTAACAATTTACGTTTAGATGCCTTATTTCAAAATTAAACACAAAAGGAATTGCTTTTCTATAGATTTTAACTGAAAAACGACGGCTAATCACGGCATTAAAATTTATAAATAGACCGGCATAGACTATTATTCTTTCTGTATTAATAAATGACTTTAAATATATTATTTTCTTTTCTTTTTTTTTGGAAAATGCCATTGAACTTGTTTCATCTTACAGCTATTTAATTTAATATTCTGCCAGAGTCTATGCTCAGCACTCCAAATCACTGACTTCAAATTAGTTGTAGACAGTTAAGCATTTGTTTCCATGAGAATAAATTATAAAATGCTACTAAATCTGCTAAACTAAGAAGATAAAATGAAGGGAGGAACAGAGGGAGAGAGAGAGGGTGTAAAAGGAGCTGCCTGTACTATTATGTCTGTTGCGAAGACATAAATTTTGTGTTAAATAAACAGGAGGCCATAATGACCGACCACATTTAGACACATAAATCTCTTCAATCTTTTGCTGGTTTATATGCCCGGCTCTATTGGCCTGCCACATGCGAGGAGAAAAAGTTAATTCAGCACTTTTAATTGCAACATTTTCCAAAGTTCACTTAAGTATACGAGAGTAGACATTCAGTTTCTATTTTTTTTTTTTTTTTTTTGCCTACCAACTAAATGGCAAAGCAACTCCCACTTTTAGCCAAGATGGCAAAAACGAGTTTGTAGTATTTTTATTTGGATTACAGAAAGGCTTTTAGAGTAGTCAAATACACAAAAAAGATTTTTGTATAACCGGAAACAGGAATTGGGAAGGAGATGATGCACTCTGTGTTTATGTGTGTGTGTGTCATAAAGCATTTGAATATGAAAACTTCAAGCTATTTTTGGGAGAAATTTTTATTAAATGTGGTTGAACAGAGAATTATGAAGATGGTTTAAAGATTTTTCTAAATTTCACTCTTGCCTAGTCCTTCAATTAGTAAATATTGTGAATATTAAAAGTTATTTTAAATTCATTGAACTGTTTTTCCCAAGCTAAAAATTAAAAAAAAAAATAAATAAAAAAATTTATTTCAGGGGTTTTGGATCGTCAGTTTTTTTCTTGTTGTATTTTTATTTATATCAAGGGAAAAATAAGCCAATTAAATTGAAATTTTATGTTAAACAACAATAATAAATTTTTTATTAAAAGTTATATTCTTCCACTTTGCATTTTACAAAATTTTAATAAAACTGTCTAGCTTAGCTGAGTCTGCTCAAAACATGTATTTTTTCAAAAACCTGCCAAATTATTAGGTCATAAGAAATTTTATTAAATTTAATTAAAATTGATAAACTATAGTTCGTAACGTATTTTAATTCAGAAAGCCATGATAAATACTCCAAGGCATAAGGGAAAGTCAACCGCAGCTTTAGTTATTCAACTAAACACAGCGAAGCATAACAGCTGTTTTCGAAGGCCGCTACACCTTAATCATCAATACTCATATCTATTATTATTTGTCACCACTTATTAAACAGATTCGTTGAATGTGATAACAGCTTTTTATTTATATAAATGTTGTTTAGGAAATTTTAATGTTAATCCAAAGAGTATAGATGTGCTTGAAAATTTCAAAATTAATAATCAAACACTTTTAGCACGGATATAGAATCAATTTAATTGTCATACATGACAAATATGACAAAATGTTTACACTTATTAAAAAAAAAGTTTCTCCCCGACGGGGAATTGAACCCCGGTCTCCCGCGTGACAGGCGGGGATACTGACCACTATACTATCGAGGATATGTGTATAATGGAGTCAATAGTCTAACATTACATTCAGCCACACGTTCAGCAATAAGTGCACACAGTAAACTGTCATATTAATTATATTGTGCACTGCCTTACCTAACTGAACCGTTTTATTCATGGCAATTATCACAACAGTGATGCCATATGCTTTAAAAAATTCCAACTGCTGTGCACTCAATTCTTTTGATTTCTTTTTTAAAAAAGAATGCTACATATTTCGCAATTTTCAATAAAAAATGGCAATATTATGACATTTGGAAATAGTAAATTTATTACAAATGAATGTACCATCTCTTGCGAAAAATTATTTTCATATTAAAAATGCGCCAAATAGTAGTTTTTTAGGAAAACAGTTATAAACTGGTAAATTTTTAAATTGTTAATTTTATCAACGGGCTTAAGTTCGAATCTGCAAGACTGCAAACCATTTTTTATTATTTTATTAATACATGAATTTGTTCAAATTCTATTTTATTAATTTATATTAAGATTGGAATATTAAGAATATTTTTCAATAATCATCAAACCAGCAGAACGGATCAGTACTGATTTCGAGGCCGCTACGCCATCTCATCAGCGTTCTTTGTTCAATTTTTCCACTTTTGCAAGTGGTAGGAATATCAACTATTTAACCAATATTCTAACGAAAATTGAATATGAGAAGTTATCAAATTCATATTTTTAAGTTATTATATTTTTGGTTAGTACAAAATTCCCCAATCCTGACAATTAATATTCCCAATATTCCATGTATCTCTTTCGCTTTTTCCAGAGCCATCGGCTGCTGATAACTAAAGCTTCTTTGTTATTTATGTTCAAGTAATTGAATTTAGTTGTCAATTTACAATGAACAAGTGGTAAATTTTTTTCAGAAAAGAAATCACCAGACGAGAAGTGTATCAAATCGATGTTAACACAGTATTGCCGTTTGGTTATTTTCGTCATGTCCCATTTTCTGTATTTTTTTGTTCCATTTTACTTAAACCAAACTTTGTTTTGATTTGAATTCTTTTAATAGCCTCCAACAAATAATTTGGAGATTAAAAACAGAATTAGGCGAGAGGGCCAAAAGTTCCCCCAAGTAGAACTAAACCAACCCCTAAAAAACCACATAATTTTTAGAGTTTTTTTTTGTAATTTCATTAGGCAATTGACAATATTTTCTATGTCAAAGAAGGTCTAACGCCTTAAACTTGGAGCCATAAAATAAACAATAATAATTTTTGGACCCCGCCTCCTTTAGTGGGCGTTATTATAAGCAAAAATCGTGTAAAAATTTAAAAAATTTGTTTACTTAAGCCTACATTCCTTAAAAATAACATTTTTAAGCTTTAATGACGAAGCTGAGACGAAACCTGGTACTACTCTGCCCTACCCCCTCCTTCCCCTTCGCCCCCTAAATGACCCTACCAAAAAAAAAAAATTTTTAAATTTTGTATATAATTATCCCAAGCATTTATCTTTAGAGTTTTATTACTGCCTGTTGCCGCCCTACCCCCTCCTCCCCCTTTGCCCGCTAAATGACCCTATCAAAAATAAATAAAAATTTTTTTTAATATTGTGTATAATCATCCCAAGCATTTATTTTTAGAGTTTTATGTCTACCTGTTTCTGCCCTACCCCCTCTCCCCCTTTGCCCTCTAAATGAACCTATCAAAAAAAGGAAATTTTAATTTTGTATATAATTATCCCAGGTATTTATTTTTAGAGTTTTATGACAAAGGTGAAATATTTCCCCCACAGCCCTTGCCAGAGCGACCCCGCCAAAATACAGTTTTTATACCCTCCAAAGAAAATTGGACCCCATAAAGTAAATATATTCTTGATCAGTGATGAAGTCTAAGACGGTCTAGCAATGCCCATACGTTCGTCTGTGGAAAACATGATATTGTATATTTTTGAACCCCGCCCCCTTTAGTGGGCGTTGACGTACGATATTATATAAAGGAACTCTGTCCCACCAAGTTAAACATTTTAAATTTACTTACTAAATATTTGGAGGGTGTTTAAGATTCAACCCGGTCGAATATAACGTTTTTACTTGTTTTATTTTTTTATTTCTTTCTATTGAAGGACATTTGAACGTTTTAATTTTTTTTTATATTTAGATTTTTTAGATGAGAATAATCTGATAGTCATATATTTGGCAAATTAGAAGAGAAATCCTTGTGAGGCGGGTAAATAACAAAGAACGTCAATGTGAACTGGGGCCAAATTACGGTATTCGAAATTTCCATACATTTTAAATACAAATTTCGAACGATATCGAATGCCGTAATTTGCCCCCCGAAATTTTTTTCATTACAATCGATTTGTCACTTTTTCCTAATATATATTTGGGGGATTCACACTGTAGTCATAAACTCGTAAGTCATAAAATAATAGCACTAAAAATATGACTAGTGTGAACAACCCGTCATAACTCAGTATGATATTTCAAACATCGATCAGCTGATAAGATAACAACACATTTGTAATTAGCTGTTATCAAAGCAGAAGAAAATTAATACAATGAAAGGTGAATCGTCTAAAAACTCCATTTCTATTTAAAATTATTAAATTTGTCTTCTGGTGCACTGGAATATCTAGATGAATTTGTATGTACTTATAAATTAAAACTGCAGCTGCCTTGACATGAGCTGAGTAAATTTTTTTTTGCGGCGTCATACGGAAAAACGTTCAGTGGCTGCCAGCTATGGAAGTTAAAAGAGAAAGATTTTTCACTTGTATATATTTAGTTTTTGCGCTTTAGTTCTCTTTTAATATTTTTTATGTTATAAAAATGTGATTTAATGTACAGACATAAATAATTATTTAGCCGTTTTTTAGTCGCGAATCATATATAAGTAACGGCGGCAAACATATACTATCGCCGTCTCGCCTACTAATTTTTAGCTGTTCGACTCAGATCTCTAGAGATATTTTATGACAAAACAAAAACATGCCTGAAAGAGTGCTATTTATTATTTTATGACTTTTTTGTATGCAGCACAACAACAACTTTTTTTAAACAGGTCTAAAATATTATGACTTTATGACAATATGACCAAATAGCACGAAGTGTGAATACCCCAATTACGATTTAAATTTCATGACTTTTTAAAATGAATTTAATTAAATGCTGTTAATAAGAAATCCAATTAAATATACGTGCACAGTTGAATTATAATAAAATATTCATGGCAAATAAAATATTGAAAATCTCCAAATTTCATTAACTAAAAAAAAAAATATTTGATTGCGGTTTTATTTGAAACTTTCTTAATTTGAACTTAGCCCCGACTAAATTAAACCTAGACTTTTGCGTGACTCAATTTTCATAAATTTTGCAGGATTCTTAATGCAGGACGCGTTATTAGTCAATTAATCAATTAATTATAAAACAGCGTAAAATATCTAAAAGCAACTCAATTCATTATTACAGATTTCGTCCTTCTACAATCTTAGCATCCCCATTGCAGCACCAACCATCGATCTAAAGTTTTTTTATAAAACAAAATTCTACTTCCAATTTGTCTGAACTCCTTTGGCATTAACAGAAAATAAGAAGAGAAAAATCATCCGAATCATAATTGTGGTTTATGTTAGAGTTGTTTTATTGTTTATTTATGTGTCTGCAACAAACCAATTCCATTTTGGGCTTGAACTGGCAGCTAACAAACAAACAAACAGCCAGTCAGTCGTTAATGCATTTAACCAGCACAATATCCGTTCGTAATAAAGCAGGCTTAAATGAGTTAAATTACATTGATTTTTAAAGTTTATTTTTCTTTTGTTTTGTTTTGTTTCCTCTCCCAGTCAGCCACCTTTATTACAAAATAATTGGTCTGATTGCTTTCAATTTATTTTTATTTTCATATTGAAAAAAAAAATTATTGTTTTATTTGCTACAATATTTCTGCACGATGTATCCTTGACATGAAACATTTTGAGACATTCTGAAAATTCTTTTAATTTAATAAGAGGAGCAGACATCTTTTAAAAAGCGGTGTGACCCTTTGGTCTCAGTGGGTGTTAAGTAGTGATGTGCGCCTGAGTGAAATTAGAATCCCGATTACGCGCTATCTCGAAACTTTAATTTTTTTCACGAACGGAAATATTTAGGGCGTTCACGCCCACGCACGCTCGATTCACGTGATTCACGCGTGACACGATAAAATCCCGACATTTGCACATCTCTAGTATTAAGTTGGCATGATTAGATCGTGAATATTAAATGACTGGCCTATGACTACAATTTTGATAGGCATATGACAAAGCATGTGACAAGCATATGACAAAACTATGACAATATTATGACTTGACTACTTAGAGGTCGAGAAGCACAGTGACTACCATATGACTACAGTATCACTAATTAATGGTCAGATTATAATTATGCTATGGCTGAACTAAACCAATAAAGTGGCAAACTATATCTAGAATATGTATCGACTATGACGAATGTGGTAGTCACACATTACACTATGACTAGAATATGACAATTTTATGACAATCCTAAGACTAGAGCAAGTTAATAGCATGACAGACTATGACTAGATCGCTCGGCAGCTATGACTAAGCTGTGACTAGCCTGTGACTATAGTATGACTAATCTACGACTGGGTTATGACTAGAACATGACAAGACTATGACAATTCCATGACTAGGTCAAGTTTATAGCATGACAGACTATGAATAGCATATGTGGCAGCTTTGACTAAGCTGTAACAGGCCTCCGACTACACTATGATTAGCATATGACTTGATTATGACAAGCCTGTGACTTCACTATGACTAGCCTATAGCTAAATTATGACACTATGGGAAGACAATGACAACCTTATGACTAAACTAAGCTAACACTATGGCAAACAACAACTAAATTGTGTGACAGCTTTGACTAAGCTATGACAAGTCTCTGGCTACACTATGATCAGTCTTGGATTATAGAATATGCCAAGCCTATGACAACGCTATGACTAGACTAGGCTAATAGAATGACAGACTATGACTTGAGTATGTGTCAGCCATGACTAAGTTGTGACAAGCCAGTGACTACACTATGACTAGGTTGCGACTAGAATATGACAAGACTATGACAATAGCATGACAGACTGTGACTAGAGTATATAACAGATATTACTAAACTGTGACAAGCCTCTGACTACAATATGACTAGCCTATGAATATTTATGGCTAACTGTGACAATCTTAAGGCAAGTTAATAGCATGACAGACTATGACTGGAGAATGTTTTGGCGATGGCAAGACTATGACAATGACAGGATATGACTTGTGTGTAAGATGTGACTAAGTCATGTGAAGCCTCTGACTACAACTGTTTGTGACTTGAATATTAATTAATAGCATGACAGACTATGACTAGAGTATATGTAAGCTGTGACTAAGCTATGACAAGTCTCTGACTACACTATCAGCAGCATTTGACTATAGAAAATGGCTATGGGAATCCTGTGACTAACCTAAGTTAATAGCATTACAGACTATGACTAGATATAACTAAGCTGTGACAATCGTGTGACTACACGATGACTAGCCTATAACTAGATTATGACAAGACTATGACTAGACTAGACTAGACTAAGACTGTCATGCTAAGACAGACTACGACTGTCGGCTATGGCAAGACTATGACAATGTCAGGATATGACTAGTATGTCTGTCGGCTATGACTAAGATGTGATAAGCCTCAGACTACACTGTGACTAGCCTATAACTGTTTGCGACTAAAATATGACAAGTCTATAGAAATCCTTTGACTAGGTTAAGTTAATAGCATGACAGACTGTGACTGTAGTATGTGTTGGCGATGGCAAGACTATGACAATGAAAGGATATGACTAGTGTTCCTGTCGGCTATGATTAAGATGTGACTAAGTCATGTGAAGCCTCTGACTACACTATGACTAGTTTATAACTGCTTGTGACTAGAATATGACTATAAGAATCCTATGGCTACGTTAAGTTAATAGAATGACAGACTATGACTAGAGTATGTGACGGCTGTGACAATCCTGTGACTTCATTATCACTAGCCTATAAATAAATTATGACAAGACTATGGGAAGTCTATGACAATCTTATGACTAGCTCAAGGTAATAGCATGACGATTAGGACTAGAGTGCCTGTCGGCTAGGAGTAAGCTGTGATAAGCCAGTGACTACACTATGACTAGGTTCCGACTAGAATATAACAAGACTATGACAATAGCATGACAGACTGTGACTAGAGTATATAACAGATATTACTAAACTGTGACAAGCCTATGACTGCAATATGACTAGCCTATGAGTATTTATGGCTAAAATATATGAGAAGACTGCGACAATGTTAAGGCAAGTTAATAGCATGACAGACTACGACTAGAGTATGTGTTGGCGATGGCAAGACTATGACAATGACAGGATATGACTTGTGTGCCAGTCGGCTATGAGTAAGATGTGACTAAGTCATGTGAAGCCTCTGACTACACTATGCCGAGCCTACAACTGTTTGTGACTTGAATATAAATTAATAGCATGACAGCCTATGACTAGAGTATATGTAAGCTGTGACTAAGCTATGACAAGTCTCTGACTACACTATGCCCAGCATTTGACTATAGAAAATGGCTATGGGAATCCTGTGACTAACCTAAGTTAATAGTATTACAGACTATGACTAGATATAACTAAGCTGTGACAATCCTGTTGCTACACGATGACTAGCCTATAACTAGATTATGACAACCCTATGACTAGGCTAGACTAAGACTGTCATGCTAAGACAGACTACGGCTGTCGGCTATGGCAAGACTATGACAATGTCAGGATATGACTAGTGTGTCTGTCGGCTATGACTAAGATGTGATAAGCCTCGGACTACACTGTGACTAGCCTATAACTGTTTGTGACTAAAATATGACATGACTATAAGAATCCTATGACTACGTTAAGTTAATAGCATGACAGACTATGACTAGAGTATGTGGCGGCTGTGACAATCCTGTGACTTCATTATCACTAGCCTATATATAAATTATGACAAGACTATGGGAAGTCTATGACAATCTTATGACTAGCTCAAGGTAATAGCATGACGATTAGGACTAGAGTGCCTGTCGGCTAGGAGTAAGCTGTGACAAGCATGACAGACTATGACTGGAGTACGTGTTGGCGATGCCAAGACTATGACAATGAAACGATATGACTAGTGTTCCTGTCGGCTATGAGTAAGATGTGATTAAGTCATGTAAAGCCTCTGACTACACTATAACTAGTTTATAACTGCTTGTGACTAGAATATGACTATAAGAATCCTATGACTACGTTAAGTTAATAGCTTGACAGACTATGACTAAAGTATGTGACGGCTGTGACAATCCTGTGACTTCACCATCACTAGCCTATAACTAGATTATAACAAGACTATGGGAAGTCTTATGACTTGGTCAAGGTAATAGCATGACGACTATGACTAGAGTGCCTGTCGGCTATGAGTAAGCTGTGACAATCCTGTGACTACACGATGACTAGCCTATAACTAGATTATGACAAGACTATGGGAAGTCTATGACAATCTTATGACTAGATCAATAGCATGACGACTATGACTAGAGTGCCTGTCGGCTACAAGTAAGCTGTGACAAGCCTGTGTCTACACTATGACTAGCTTATGACTAGAATATGACAAGACCAAGACAATAGCATGACAGGCTGTGACTAGAGTATATAACGGCTATTACCAAACTATGGCAAGCCTCTGACGACACTATGACGAGCCTATGGATCGTTATGAGTAGAATATGACAATCCTAAGAGTAGGGCTAGTTTATAGCATGACAGACTATGACTACTAACTAGGTTATGACAAGACAATGACAAACTACGACTAGAGTAAGTATCGGCTAGGGCAAGGCTATGACAATGACAGGCTATGATTAGAGTGCCTATCGGCTATAACTAAACGGTGAGTAGCCCATGACTGTTTCTGACTAGAACATGACAAGACTATAACAATGCTTTGGCTAGGGCAAGTTAATATCATAACACACTACGACTAGGGAATATTTCGGCTATAGCAAGACTATGACAATGACAGGATACGACTAGAGTATATAACGGCAATGACTAAACTGTGACTAGCCTTTGACTATCCTATGACAATACTACGAATAGACCATATCAAGACTAGGAAAAAACTATTACCAAACTATGCCTAGACTACCGATACACGAAGGCTACACTACAAATACACAATAGATATAGTCCATAAATATATTTTGATTCGACTGTGATCAAATAAATGTTGAGTAAAGTACAGAAAAAATGTTCGCCATGTGCGGTATTTGTGTTATTTCATTCCTGTTACATTCTTTGTGCTTGAAAGAAACTGCGTTCTACCGTTTTTCCATTTGCTTTCAACTAAAGTCGCTAACGACGGCAAATAATATTATCCAACTCGAAAATAAAAAATAATTCTGTTTATTTCATTGTTTTGGGATTTTGTAGGCCTAATTGAGTTTTCAAGTTGTTGCAGAAACAACAATTCCATTGTGCTGAACAATAAGTTTTTCTTTTTTTTTTTTGTTTCTTTGCAACGCATAATGGAAATTCAAATTTTGCTTACGTTTATGTATTTTGTGCATCAGTGGGTAATAAATTATTACGGAAACGTAGAACAGCAAACAAAAAATTTTCAAAACGGAGTTCATGCTCCCACAACTAGTGAGAGGCAGATACAGCAAAAAAAAAGAATAATATTTTTATCTTTAATACCTTTGGATTTATTTGAAACAAATTACAAGTCTTAAGCTGCTACTTCTTTATTTATTTACAAGTTTGTTGCTCGACAACTTACTTTGGCATCTACTCCCGCTGTTATTTAGTTTTATCTGTTATTGAGTTTCTTTTTTTTTTTGCTAGTGTATTTTTTTTTTTTATTATTATAGTTTTGTTATTGTTTTTATTATCCGAAGGATTAAGTTGTGATGCGCAGCTGTTAATCGAATACTCTGTAGTGGTAGTGAATGTAGGGGGAGGGGGAAAAGTTTATTCCTAGAGGACATTAGTAACGATTTGTAAAGTTCAGCTGCTGGAGTAGGAGAATCAATAATAATGAAATCTACTTATTATGGGTCTGACATGAAAACTAATTAAACAGAAGAAGCAACAAAGCAAAAAAATGGGGAAAATTAAACTTGTAATTGGTAAAATGATGTGAAAAAGAAATAGCAAATACGAGTGAGTACATGAAATCGGATCATTAAAATGTGTTGGACACAAAAAGTAGGAGTTTGAGAAGCGAAATGTGTGCAGGAATCGATACAGGTTTTATACGAGGTCTGTTCAAGGTGAAGTTTAAAATTTCACCGCCTACGTGTACATTCGACAGTTTCAGCTACAAGCAATATTTTTTAAATAACACAAAAATATCCTATGCCATAATAATAAAGGAAAATTTATGTATTGTAAAAAAGATTGAACCTGAATATAAGTTCATTTAAAATTGATCAAATTGTATTTGCAAGACTCTTGTAAAATAATTATTTTACAAGAGTCTTGCAATTCTGACGTCTGTTCCTTCTATGCTTCCTGCTGCATTAGTTGAGTTGAAGAAACTGCTGCAATTGAATAATCAAAAATTTGTTAAACAGAACAAACACACCAGCACACGAAATCAACCGTTTAAGTAATTGAAAAGATTCCAAAAATTTGAACACCAATTGGATTTATTTATGGCGTCAAATCCGTATGATTTGGTACCAATGAGGCGGCAGGCGCAATCCAAACAATGTCACATCCTGTGCAACATGTATTCTGCAGTAATTAATTCTTTGAATGGCTTTTGTCACACGCACACACTGTCTCATTATACCAGAACATTCCGTTTATTAAGTCATGGCAAATCTTGCAATGCATCATCCCATTTCCACTAGTACTTCAAACGTTTGGCTGGCAGAAAATCACTGTTGTTTAGCTAAATCATATAGACAATTAAACCAAATTTATATGCTTCAATTTGGGGCATAGAAAGCGAACTCGTTAATAAAAATGCCACATTTTTTTTATTGCAGTCAAAATAAAAATTATGCCCAAATGGTATGCAAATATTTAACGAATAACACGGTACAACAAAATCTTCTAAATATGTACATGCAAAATTTTATATATAATTTCAGGGCAATACGACTAAGAGTGAAAGTGAAATGTTGAAGAGATCATGCACTTGATTAAATGAAATTGTTGACCTGTGCTATTCACTTGATGAGTGATTTATATTTGGCTGAAGTGTTTCTAAATTTTTAAGGACAAAGTCTATCTTATGTTATCATTTATTCATTATAGCAGTATTAGAGCTTGACACAGAAACCGTTTAACCCATAGTGAATAATAGGATCTGTTCGGAAGATACCTTTTCCGGAAGGACCTTCTTCATATTATAATTTTTCCGAAACCACCTTTTCATTTAAGTAGCTGTACTTAAAATTACTTTCTTTAACACAAATATTTTAAGAAAGCCCTTTTTCCATAAAGTACATTTTATAAAAAAGTACTTTTTTTAATACCTTGGTACTTTTTTAAGTACCTTGGTACATTTTTTTAGTACCTTGGTACTCTTTTTAGTACCTTGGTACTTTTTTTAGTACCTTGGTACTTTTTTTAGTACCTTGGTACTTTTTTAGTACCTAGGTATTTTTTTGTACCTTGAAACTTTTTGTTAGTACCAAGGCACTAAAAAAGTACTTTCTATGATAAATGACTTAAATAATGTACCTCAGAAAGAGCATCTTTAAAAGGTAAATTTTTTATAAAGCCTCTTTTTAACGAAATACCACTTTTTTTATTGTACTTACAATCAAACTATATGAAATCAAAAGTTAAAAATACGTAAACTTAAAAAATGTTTTTTGTTTTTTTATTTAAAGAAACTTAAGAAACTATATAAACCTAGATATACAATATGCGAATAAAAGTCAGCAATAACAAAATTTTATACATTTTAATAATAAATGTATACTATATACCTTTTTTTAAAAGTACTTTTTTTGAAAGAGTACTTTGTTCATAAAGTACCTTTCTCAAGAAAAACATTTTTCGAAACGTTTTCTAATCCAAAGAAAAAAGTTCTGTACAAAAAGGTACTATTTCCAAAAGTACCCTCTCCCAAAAGTACCATTTGTCAAAAGTACCCCTTTTCAAAAGTACCCCTTGCCAAAAGTACACTTTCCCAAAAAACAAAATTTTTAAAAAGTGTTCTTTTCAAAAAAATAAATGCTGCCGTTTTTGAAAAAGTACTTTTATCAGAAAGTACCTTTTTTAAAAATATTTTTTAACTCCCAAACTAACAAAAAATTTAAAAATATTCTTTTTCTTTCGTACATAATTTGTTCACCGAACAGAAATTCAGGTGTTGCTTTCAAAATGTTCAACATTTTTATGGAAAACAGAAGCAAATAGAGCAAAACAGAGTAAAAATAAATTTCACTAACGCAAAGTGATTTACAAAATTTGGGCCTAAATAATTTTTTTCTGCAAATGCCAATGCATTAAAACTGATTTTTTAAACGAAGTCCTTTTTATTTCCTTAAAAATACATTTTAACCCTCATATTCATAAAAAAATAAAACGTATTTGAAATCTGTTTTAAGAAAATTTTGTATGAAAAAATTTTATTAAAATACATTTCAAACTCATTTTAAATTTTATGAATGCCGGGGTAAATATTTTATTTGGTTTTATTTGTTTAGTCTTATGAATAAATTCTAAGGCTAAAGATAGTTTTATGAGCACTAGCTACCAGGACTATCGGCTCAAATATTTTATAATTTGTGTAAATAGAGAAAAAAAAATAAATTTTTAAACAATATTTTTTTAAATTTTCCATCAAATGCTCATCCATTTAAAACTTAACTTAAATCCTTTTCATTTCCTTTAAAAAAATCCTGTATATTAACTCTCCTTGTTCAACTGCCTTTAAAAAGTTATTTTGTATTTTAAAATAATCAAATAGTTTTTCTCATTAGCATGCAAATCATGGCTAACCAGGCTTTTTAGCTCCGATTACTTTGATCGTTGGTGGCCATTGCTGCCATTTGGCATCATCCTCAGTGCTTTTAATTCATCATCAGTTGAAAGACCCGAGAGATTTGTGTCCCCAGCAACAAGAAGAAAAAAAGAAAACATACGAGAAAAAAGTTTTGCCATTGCAAAACTACTTAACAAAAGTATCACAGAAAACTCTAAAAATCATCGCATCACTGGCGAACACGTTACTGGGAGCGACCATATGGAGTAAATGCGTGTGTACAATGATTTTGCCTTAAGAAATATAATCAAAGTTTCTTTTAATTTTGCTTTCGGAGCTGTTCTGCTTTCCTTTACTTGAGCACATTTTTGCTTTCTTTTTTCTGCCAAAGAACACCGACTAGTCGTTAGATATGACAAAAAGAAGGGTACAGGAAAGGAATTCAAATACGTTTTAGCTTAAAATAACACATCCTTGAAGAGTTTTGAGTGTCGTAGATTGCTAAAGCCGTGTACTGACTATAAATGGGGAGGATTTGTTAAATAATGAAATGCCCCAAAAAAAATTTGCGCTGTTTGCCAGACCCACAGTGGAACATTATGGGCCAAAAGTTGAAAACTTTATAGCTAGACGGCTGGAGTTTAGGGAAACACAACAGTCCCACTGTTCATGAATATTACACGAATTGCATTTAACACGTTCTAGTTCAAGCTGAAACTACAACTTGAATTTGTCTCTGGCACAGCTTTAGTAAAACTACAGTTTTAGCTGAAATAAAAAATTAAATGCACACGGATAAGAGACAAAGCACTCTCCTAGGCTCCTCACATACGCACACACACATGCATATGAATTGTTATAAGTGCGTGAATGTATGTGTGTGTGTGTGTGGAGTTTTTGGAAATTTTTGTGGCTAAAAGTACTTAGCATATCATCAGCATTTAAAACAGGTGCCAGCCATGTACACGTACACACACACACACACACACACACATGTACCATTGAATGGCTTTTAACAGCTCTTTTCAAACACAATTTAATCCTTTATTTTACAGTTTGTTGGTTAAGTATCTCTCCAGCTCTCTGTCAGTGTACGGCTACTGAATGGAAAGGAGTTAAAAGTGGATATTGTGTGGGTATGTACCGAACGTCACATACCTTTGATCGGAGCAAGCGGTATATATTTCCACTATAGTCGAAGCTCCGAAAATAGTCCGGGAGACTCATCTCAGATATTAATACTTCCGACCTTTTTATATATATAATTTACATTTCATCAAGTCTTTTAGTTTAGAAATGATGAAAAGGAAACGTGTGCGCTGAAAATTCAATGACATCATGTCAAAATAATTTTAATTTCAAGATAAGATGGAATGCAGGGGAGGGAAGTGGCTTGGACGGGTAGATGAAAAAACAGAATTATTTATTACTATGAGCGGCCGGTGATAAAAATTATTCCATTTTTTCTAAATTTTAAAAGACAAACCATGTGTTTAATAAATTAACTGAGGCAATATCTCTAGTAAATATCATTGAATGCACCAAAAATATGTTTTTTCAAAACCAAATTTTTAAATAAATACTTTTTCTCAAAAATACCTACCCAAATATATTTAAAAAAAAACCCGTATTCAAAAATGTATGTTTTCAAACAACTATCAACCTTAATGAAAAAAGTACTTTTTCAAAAAAGTACCTTAGTAAAATAAGTACCTTAATCAAGAAAGTACCTTAATCAAAAAAGTACCTTAATCAAGAAAGTACCTTAATCAAAAAAGTACTTTTTCAAAAAAGTACCTTAATCAAAACAGTTCTTTTTCAAAAATGTACCTTAATCAAAATGGTACTTTTTCCAATACTTTTAAAAATTACTTACATTTTATAAAAATTACAGCCTATAAACAATTATTTTCGCGTAAGTCTATTTCCATATTTATTTGAAACAATATATGTATATATTTAAAAAAAACACGTATTTAAAATAATACTTTTGGAAAAAAAGTACTTTTTCAAATAAGTACCTTAATCAAAAAAGTACTTCTTTCAATAACTTTAAATACATTTTATAAAAATTATTTCCTTTAAAGAATACTTTTTCTAAAAAGTAATTTTTTAAAAATTAACTTTCCTTAAAAGTACTTTTATGAAAAACTAACCTTTTTATAAAGTACCACTCCCAAAAATACCTTTTTCAAAAGTTTTCACAACCTAACAGTTAATTTTGAAAAAAAAAAATATTTTCTTTTAAAAAAAATACCATTTCCAAAAATATCTTTACCAAAAAGTTCGTTTTCAAAAAAGTACTTTTTTTAAATTTTAATCACGTTTCATACAAATTACTTTCCTTTACAACTTCTTTTCCCAAAACGTTCATATTTGAAATATACTTTTTCTTAAAAGTACTTTTTTCCATAGAGTACCACTCCAAAAAATATATTTTTCAAAAGATTTCATAACCTAAAAGTTCATTTTGAGAAATTATATTTTCTTGTCAAAAAACTACCGTTTTCAAAAACACCTTTTCAAAAAAGTACTTTTTTCAACAATTTTAGGTGGGATCCACACAAATTATTTACCTTCAAAAATTTTTCCAAAACATTCATTTTGGACATATAATTTGTCTTAAAAGTCCTTTTTTCCATAAGATATCACTCCCAAAAATACCTTTTACAAAAGTTTTCACAACATTAAAGTTCATTTTGAAGAATTATATTTTCTTTCAAAAAAGTTCCACTTCCAAAAATAACTATGCAAAAAAGTACTTTTCATAAAGGTACTTTTCAAGAAAGTACTTTTCATAAAGGTACTTTTTAAAAAAGTAGTTTTCAAAAAAGTTTCTTTTCAAAAAAGTACTTTTCAAAAAAGTACTTTTCAAAAAGTACTTTCTTCAAAATTTTTAGGTACGTTTCACACAAACGTGCTGGTCCAAGAAAAAAAAAAAAAAAAAAAAAAAAAATTACTTCCCTTTAAAATATCTTTTTCCAAAACGTCCATTTTTAAATTATAGTTTTTCTTAAAAGTACCTTTTTCCATTAAGTACCACTCCCAAAAATACTTTTGAAAAATTATATTTTTTTAAAAAAAGTAACATTTCCAAAAATACCTTTTCAAAAAAGTACCTTTTTCAACAGTGTTAGGTAGGTTTCACACAAATTATTTCCCACTAAAAACGTTTTCTAAAACGTAAATTTTTTATATATAACTTAACTTAAAAGTACCTATTTCCATAAAGTACCACTCCCAAAAAAAATTTTCAAAAGTTTTCATAGCCTAAGAGCTAATTTTGAAAAATTATATTTTCTTTTCAAAAAAAAAAACTACTATTTCCAAAAGTACCGTTCTAAAAAATTACTTTTCAAGGAAGTACTTTTCAAAAAAGTACTTTTCAAAATAGTACTTCTCAAAAAAGTACTTTTCAAAAAAATACTTTTCTAAAAAGTACTATTCAAAAAAGTACTTTTCTAAAAAGTACTTTTCAAAAAAGTACTTTTCTAAAAAGTACTTTTTAAAAAAGTACTTTTCAAAGTAGTACTTTCTCAAAAAATTTTATGTAAATTTCATACAAATTACTTCCTTTTAAAAGCTCTTTTTCCCAAAAGTCCATTTTTGAGATATAATTTTTCTCAAAAGTACTTTTTTATAAAATACCATTAGCAATATTTATTTAAAAAGATTCGGTTTTCCTCTAATATTTAAACAAAACATTACAAACGATACGATAAAGCAATACGGCTCTTGAAATTATACTTCCAGGCTTCAAATAATAGAATAAAATCTGTATAACTTTTTGGCATGCCAAAAACTCTAAAACAATACAGGCAACGAAACAAAATGGAAGAAAAAAAATTACTTAAAATATGCACAATATGTATAAAACAATGGTAACAAAAATAACACAAAAACAAAAAGAAAAAACAAGAACTTTTTAACACCAAAATGCATTAAAGCATTAACTTCATTGCACAAATACTACAACAACAAAAAAACGAAACGAAAATTGTTCGAAAACTGCACTGCGATTAAAACAGTGACAGCAACTACAATAGCAACAGCAACAGCAACAAAAAAGGACAGCAGCAACAAGCACAGCATTGCAAATTCCAATACAATCCTGCCAAAGTAACAGAAACAAATTAAATTCCAAATAAAACTAAAATAAATAAATTAACAACCGACTACAACATGATTTAAAATCGAATTTCTACGTGGCATATAAAATAGTTAAATCATTTATTCAGTGCCACTTCCTCCTCCTCCCCCCCTTCCCATCGTTTTGCTGGTTGATTTTAATTATATTTTCTGGTTTTCCGATACCGCCTCTCAATTTAATTGCTACAATCCTGATGTTCTCATAAATTGCACTTGTATGTTGGCTGTTCTCATTTTAATATTCCCATGGCGAAGCATTCGATGGCCAGCCATCAGCATTTTAAATGAGATGCATCAAAATCACAAAAATACATTCGAAATTGCTAAGCATTTGAAAAGTTAATTGTTGAGATCACAGTTGAGTTTAGCCATCATGCCATCATAAATTAAATTAAAAATAAATTAAATTTCTTTCTAGTTTTTATAATTTGCAATAAAAACAAGTAAAAACGTTATATTCGACCGGGTCGAATCTTAAATACCCACCAAATATTTAGTAAGTAAATTTAAAATGTTTAACTTGGTGGGACAGAGTTCCTTTATATTATATCGTACGTCAAAGCCCACTGAAGGGGGCGGGGTTCAAAAATAGACGATATCATGTTTTCCACAGACGAACGTATGGGCATTGCTAGAACTGTCTTAGACTTCATCACTGATCAAGAATATACATATTTACTTTATAGGGTCCAATTCTCTTTGGGTATAACAACTGTATTTTGGCGGGGTCGCTCTGGCAAGGGCTGTGGGGGAAATATTTCACCTTTGTCATAAAACTCTAAAAATAAATGCTTGGGATGATTATACACAAAATTAAAAAATGAAATTTATTTTTTTTTTTAACAGGGTCATTTAGCGGGCAAAGGGGGAGGAGGAGGTAGGGCAGCAACAGGCAGACATAAAACTCTAAAGATAAATGCTTGGGATGATTATATACAAAATTTAAAAAATTTTTTTTTAGTATGGTCATTTAAGGGCGAAGGGGAAGGAGGATGTAGGGCAGAATAGTACCAGGTTTAGTCTCAGCTTCGTCATTAAAGCTTAAAAATATTATTTTTATGGAATGTAGGCTTAAGTAAAACAATTTGTTAAATTTTTGTGCTATTTTTGCATTTAATAACGCCCACTAAAGGGGCGGGGTCCGAATTTTTTATTTTTATTTTGTGGCTCCAAGTTCAACGCGTTGGACCTTCTTTGACATAAAAATATAACATTTGCTTAACAAAAAAATAAAAATATTGTTTTTAGAGGTTGGTTTAGTTCTTAGGGGAACTTTTTCCCTCTTGCCCGATTTAGCCCATCTCCGAACTTAATGTGTGGTATTCCGTGCTATATTTATACCAAATTTCAAGAGTCGAGCTCTTTTCGTTTGGCCTGTATCGTGTTTTCCACAAACGGACGGACGGAGGGACGGAAGGACATGCTCAGATCGTCTTAGGTTTCATCACTGATCAATACCATATATACTTTATGGCGTCTCAGATGGATATATCGCTGCGTTACAAACGGAACGAGAAAGTGAATATACCCTCCATATTTTTTTTTGGAGGGTATAAGAATGTATGCAGCATTTGTTATAGATTCTACAGAAAATTAATTGAAACAACATTTTTCAAAGTTTCCGTGAAAAAGTTAATTAAACAATTTTAAAAATTCCATCAAAAAATTATTTGATATATATTTTTTTACACACCAAAGAAAGTATAAATTAAAATTATTTTAACTTATGTATGAATTTTTATTAGTCGAACTTTCTTATGTAAATTGTTAATTTTATCAACGGGCTTAAGTTCGAATCTGCAAGACTGCAAACCATTTTTTATTATTTTATTAATAAATGAATTTATTCAAATTCTATTTTATTAATTTATATTAAGATTGGAATATTAAGAATATTTTTCAATAATAATAAAATTAATTAAATTTAATCCAAGAAGTATTATTGGGACTCAAGTTCCATTCCGAGAATTAGTATATATATTTTTTTTAACTTTTATATTTCAAACTTATTAATTTTTATACCCTCCAAAAAAAGAATTGAAGGGTATATTCAACTTGTCATTCTGTGTGTAAGGTAGCGAAATATCCATCTGAGACTCCATAAACTATAGATATTCTTGATCAGTGATGAAATCTAGGACGTAATCACGATTCAGTCCAAACGAAAATAGAGCCAGACCCTTGAAATTTGGTATAAATATATCTTGAAGGATAGCACAGATCCAGTTCTTCAATGGCCTAAATCGGGCCAGAGGGAAAAAAGTTCCTCTAAGAAGAACTAAACCAACCTCTAAAAAAACAGCATAATTTTTAAATTTTTTTTTTTGTAATTTTGTTAAGCAAATGTCATATTTTTATGTCAAAGATGGTCCAACGCGTTAAATTTGGAGCCATAAAATTAGTGGGCGTTATTATATGCAAAAATAGTATAAAAAGTTACCAAATTTAAAAAGCTTTAAAATAACATTTTTAAGCTTTGACGACGAAGTTGAGGAGTAACCTGATCTTCTTCTACCCCACCCGCTTCCACCTCCTTTGCCCCCTATATGAACCTATCAAAAAAAATTACACTTAATTATGCCACAAATTTATTTTTTGTGTGCAATGGCAAAGGTGAAATGTGTCCCCCACGGCCCTTGACGGAGCGACCCTGACAAAATACAGTTTTAATACCCTCCAAAAAGAAGTTATAGTCTACAGTCGAATCCGCTTTAGCGCAACACGCTTTATTGCAAAAAATCGGATTACTGAAAGCGATACAAATCCCCGCACTGATCTTAACCGCAGATGGTCTTATTCACTTCGCTTTAGCGAAACATCGCTTTACTGAAAATATCGTATAACTGAAAACCAAAAGCAAGCCCACAGCTACGTTTTGTATGAAACTTACTTCGCTTTAGTGAAAAAATAAACAAAGACATATTTATTTATTAGAAATCGATTGCATAACTTAAGGCTGAAAAAATTGTGTATGTTTTGTGCGTTAAAAATGTAAATGGGAAAATGTATTTGTCCTTTTCGCTCTTCCGTACTTTATTGTATCTTTCTATTATATTGCCAATGCAAGTGGCTAGACATTTTTGAGGAATTCGTGAAAAATTTCAGCAACAAAGTGAATAATTCTATGAATAAAAATAAATATATACAGATTTTATAAAAACAATAATGTTTTACTGATTTTAAGCAGTACGCTTAACTGTAATAAATTTCATTTTAGATAAAAAATCGGATAACTGGAAAAAATCGGGTTTTGATTGTTTCCAGTAAAGCGGAGTCGACTGTATTCATGGACCCCGCCCCTTTAGTGGGCGTTGAAGTTACATATTATATGAAAAAATAGTGTAAATATTTAACAAATTGTATT
The DNA here is from genome assembly GCA_951800035.1 of Linnaemya tessellans. Classification (NCBI taxonomy): domain Eukaryota; kingdom Metazoa; phylum Arthropoda; class Insecta; order Diptera; family Tachinidae; genus Linnaemya; species Linnaemya tessellans. Next base: position 91,116,063 of record OX637534.1, read on the forward strand.
GCTTAAGCCCACATTTAAAAATTTACCCCCTTATTCATAAAAATTATGAGAGTCTAATAACAGCGTAATAAAACAAAATTTCATATGAAATTTGCTCTATTACACTCTTATAAGCCTCTCATAATTTTTATGAATAAGGGGGTTACTTTTTAATTTTTTTATTTTTTAGGTGAGATGTCTGCCCTACGGCCTTTCTCGGAGTGACCCTGTATAGAGTTATAAAATTGGGCACAGAAATGTCTTAATAAAACTTTTAACCAGCAGGTTCAACATTTTCAACTTATCTCAATCCCTTTTTTTTCACGTTGATATAAAAGGTGTCTCAGACATGCTCCTCCCAACACATTGGAAACGTCCGTATTAAAATAAACTTATTTCTTTTTTAAATTGTTAATTTTTTTCAACGGGCTTAAGTTCGAATCTGCAAGACTGCAAACCATTTTTTATTATTTTATTAATAAATGAATTTGTTCAAATTCTATTTTTATTAATTTATATTAAGATTGGAATATTAAGAATATTTTTCAATAATCATCAAACCAGCAGAACGGATCAGTACTGATATCGAGGCCGCTACGCCATCTCATCAGCGTTCTTTGTTCAATTTTTCCACTTTTGCAAGTGGTGCTAGTTAGAAGGAATATCAACTGTTTAACCAATATTTTAACGAAAATTGAATATGAGAAGTTATCACATTCATATTTTTTTTTTAAGTTATTACATTTTTGGTTAGTACCTTTTTTACCTAAGCCAAATACCATAAAAATGTAAATTTTAATAAGAATAAAAATAGAGTTTTTATTTACTAAATATTTGTAGGATATAACGTTCTTACTTGTTTTTTTATTAAGATAAGAGTCTTTTATTCAATGAGTGATGACTAGTGCCATAGTGAAAATTGGCAAAAGTTGAACAAAGAACGCTGATGGGATGGCGCAGGGTTCTCGAAATCAGTTTGAATGACAATAATCTTTGTAATCCTATGATGCCAGATGGTTTAGGCATTCAATAATTACTCCGGTGGTGTCCATTTTTTCCAGAACAAATTCCTTTTTGTAATTATTTTCTGAGACATTTATTTTCTGTAAATAAATTATTTTTTCATTTAACAGCTCATGAGGTGACCATATGAAAGAGTAGGATATAGTATATTATAAAGAGTGTTCAAAATTAATAAAAATTCGCCCGAATGATGAATTTCTGCGAATCGGTGAATGCATTTTTATTATCCACAGAAAACTTTAGTGCTACATTCAACAATACAGTAGTGAACTATGTTTTTCCACAAAGTAACCAGTTTGAATATATGAAACCTGGCCACCATATATTGATTTGTTCGTCGTCCATCTGCGCAAGAAATAGAAATAAACCTATTGCAAAGTTCGTTGTGCACGACACATTTCGTCCACCGTACATATTGTATGTATTTTCATTTACTTAAATGAATTTTATTTCCTACGACAACTATTCGTAACGAAAAATTCGTCATTCGTCCCAGTTGTGTTTATAGCATTATACAGTCTTTTACACAATTACGTAACACGTATTTTTGTGGTACACTTTTAGGTATTCTATCGTTTAGCAAAATTAGACAATCATATATAATTTAAAAGGTATTTTTATATAGAAGTGCACGATGTGTTCATTTTTTTTTGAAATTCTTAATATAAGTTTTATAAAAGCAGTTCAAATTTGTCTAAAAAGCAAAAAACAAAAACTTTCTATAGCATTTTTCTTGTACACTGGCAAATGTAAACATTCAAAAGTTTCTATATGAAAAATCTTCTTTGTATTTATAAACCGATTCGAGGTATTTTCAGCTTTAAAGTTGTTTTTTCATAAATTTTTCTAATAACCCAAATAGGTAATCGGGCAAATGATTATTTATAGTAGCCAAAGGCATATGCTGTTTTTTATTTAAAACAAATATAATAATAATATTTCAAAATATCAATTCCACTTTCTTAACGTTGACCAGAAATGAAAACGTTAAAATGCTCCAACATTCCTACGAATTTGGGTTCTGTGGGCGACCGAGAGTTACTTAATCCCGCATTTAAGTACAATAAGTTTTAAAATATTCTTTCAAATATCAAAATTTCTCAAATAATTACCTTTTCTAGCGTTTATCACGCACACTTTGATAAACCTGGGTGTGTGTGTGTGTTTGGTTGTAATGAACCAAATCGCCTCCAATAAAAACCAGTAATTAAGCACTTGACACACAATTAGTTAGCCAGAAAACTTTAAATAACATGTTTTTAATTGTGAAAATACTCTAAAAAATATAGTTATTATCCACAAATTTAATATGTAAAAATTGGAAGTGTTAATTACACCGTGCAACACAAAATAAATCACAAGGTTTTTACGCATGATTTCGGTAGAGAGAACTAAAGATAGAACAAAAATATAAAAAAGCAAGTAAGAACGTTATATTCGATTGGATCGATTGTTAAATAAATGAAAACTCTTTTAATTCATATTCATTTTATGGGAAAAGGTGAATGGAGGGGTAGGAAAGAGAAAGATCAGAGAACATATTACCATCGTCGTAAAAGCTTATACATACGGGGTCCAAAAACAGAATATAGCGTATTTTCCACTGGCGGTCGTATGGTCACTGCTAGATCGTCTTAGACTTCATCCTTAATCAAGAAAATGTATACTTTATGGGGTCTAATTCCTTTTGGAGAGCATTAAATCTGTATTTTTTGGGGTCTCTCTGGCAAGGGTCGCGGGTGAGACATCTCAGCTTTGCCATAAGATTAGGGTTTTAGTAGAAATAATTGGGATAACCAAATGTAAAATTTATTATATGAGTGAATATAAATAAGCCGAGTTAAACATGTTTTGACGTAAGCAGTTACGAAACAACGTAGTTAGCTGTGAAGTTAAATATGTTATGATGTAACGAAATGACAAACAGTGAAGTCTTTTTTTATGAAAATCCATATTTAATAAATTTTTTGAGCATTTTGTGAAAATATTTACAGGCTATGAAAGGTCAATTTACAGGTCATGCGAGTGTGTGTGATCTTGGAGGGATTTTGGCCCAAGTGGCCAAATAAGGCTTTGGAATGCATTGTCAATATTTGCACGTATGTGATAGAAGACACTCCCATAATCATTTTGTATATAAATATGGATTTTCATACAAAAAAAAATTCACTGATTGCCATTTCATTACGTCATAACATATTTAACGTTACTTCGTAACTGCTTACGTCAAAACATATTTAACTCGACATATTTATCTTCACACACATAAATTTATTTTTAATTTTTTTTTTTGAAAGGGTGATTTAGGTAGCAAAGAAGAAGAGGGGGTAGGGCAGGGGAGGCTCAGGTTACGTCTGAGCTTCGTCATTAAAGCTAAAAATTTTATTTTTAAGAAATGTAGGGTTAGGTAAAACAATTTGTTAAATTGTTATACTATTTTTCCATATAATAATGCCCGCTAAAGGGGGCGGGTTCCAAAAATCTGTTTTTGTTTTTTAAGGCTCCATTTTTAACGCGGTGGACTTTCTTTGACTTAAAAATATACCATTTCCTTAACTAAATTACAAGAAAAAAAAACTTTAAAAATTATGATGTTCTTTAGAGGTTGTTTGAGCTCTTCTGAGGGTAACTTTTTTTCTCTGGCCCGATTCAGCCCATTTACAAAATTTTACCTGTACTATTCTTCAGAATTTATATATACCACATTTGAAGGGTGTGGCTCTTTGCGATTGGACTGAACAGTGATTTCCACAGATGGAGGGACGGACATAACTTGACCGTTTTAGATTTCATCACTGATCCAGAATATATATAGTTACGGAGGCTTAGAATGATATTTCGCTGCGTTACACTGGGAATGACAAAGTGAATGTAGGTTCCAGTTCATTTTTTGGAGAGTATAAAAACGAAAATCTAGGTTTATGTCTTGAATTAACTTTTCTACATCATTTTTCGCAAAAACTGTAATCGATATATTAATTTTGTGCATATTTACTATTTAAAGTTTTTTTTTTTTTTAGGAGTAGGACCAGCACTCAGGGGATAACCCCTAAATATGCAGTGCATTTCGCTGGAACTAGGAAAATAGAATTTGGGAAGGAGGATAAAGGGAGTAGTGTCTGTGGATATTCGACTTGAACCCCCTCAAATTGTAAGTGGCGGGGAAGACATCTGCAGGTAGTTTGTTCCACATACGGACTGTTCGGCCAAAAAGCGAATTTTCTCTGTAATGCGTAGTGCGATTCGTTGGAATATCGACTACAAACGCATGGGCTCTTGATGAAAAACGCGTTGAGCGTAAGAAAGAATGGGTTTCAGGAACAAGTTCCCTAATTTCATCAGAGCACCTGCCATTATAGTAACGATAGAACAACGATACGCACCCCACATTGCGACGATGCTCAAGAGAGTCAATAGAGTTGGCTACCCTACTGTCTCCGATGAGTTTAATCGCCCTCTCCTGTACGCGGTCAAGTAATTTCAAAATAGACTTTGAAGCACCGGCCCAAACATGAGAGTTGTACTCCATCTTGGGTCGGATGTAAGTGGTGTAAATATTAAGAAGATCAGAAGGGGTGAAGTATCTCTTGCACCGTCTTAAGAAGCCAAGGCACTTGAATGCTTCTTTTGCGACCTGAAAGACATGTTCCGTCCAGCTGACATCACACTGCACTTTCATGCCCAGAACATCAAGAGCCCCTGACTCCATAATACTTACACCACCCATAGAAACAGATGAAGCAGCATGGTCATACGTACGTCGATGCGTAAGCATACAACACTGGGTCTTACGGGCATTAAAATCGACCCTGTTCGCCTGACCCCATTCGGAAATCTTCGCGAGGTCACTTTCCAGAACGTCATTCATAAACTGCCTCCTCGTCTCGATTTCAGACGTTGACGGCCTGCAGTTAAATGAATAAGAATGCGAAAGGCTGCTATCATCTGCGAAAGGGTAAAGAGGACAGGAAGTTTGGGAGAGTAGATCGTTAAGAAAAATTAGAAATAGAGTAGGAGAAAGAACGGAGCTTTGCGGTACACCTGAGTTGACTCTGAACTCATCGGATAAGATCCCATCCATAACAACTCGTATAGAGCGATCCCTGAGGAAGCTCGATATAAACCGAGAGTTTACTTTAGTAAAAATTGTTGGACTCCAAATATTTTACAAGATGGAAGTTAAGCATAGTTTCCATCACCTTCGATATAGCAGAACATATTGGAATTGGGCGGTAATTTTCAGGGTTATTAGCCGCTCCCTTTTTAGGGATTGGCGTTACATTAGCAACCTTCCAGCACTTTGGAAATTTACCGGAGTGGTATAGTGTACTGAAAAGTTTGGCTAATGGACGTGCTAACGTCGAAGAGCACTGCTTCAAGACCAGTGCAGGGATTCCATCCGGCCCAGGAGACTTCCTTGTGCTGAGTTCGGCAATAATCCTTTTAACTGCACGCGCTCGAGAAAATATCACAAGTTTAAGCAATTGTGCAAATCCAAACATCGACAAGAGAACGGGCAAGGCCCTTGTAGTCATTTGTATATATAAAAGGATGTACCATCAGCAGAGGCATTCGTCCCAAAGGCCTCAATTGGATTCGTGTGAAGTTAAACAATTTCTGTGCTATGGTGGAATATGTTGGAAAAAGATATTCATCGCATAGTCATCCTGACAGGATTTATTCCTGTCAGGATGACTATGGTGGCATGACATAATGTCCATCGACATGACATATGTCCATGGACGTTATGTCACCCTAAACAGTGGCAATATCTCCATGGACATCATGTCACTTCGCGTGGTGTCATAATGTCCATGGACATAATGTCACTTTGTTTGTGGACATTATGACACTGTTGACAGCGTCATAATGTCCACATATTTTAATTCATTTAAAAAAAATATACAAACTTATTGGTAGTTAATTTTTAATGGCATGACATAATGTTAATGGACATTATGTCAATGGACATTATGCCACTCTTATAAGTAACATTATGTCCATGGACATTGTGTGACTTAGCGTGGTGTCATAATGTCCATGTACAATTTGTCGTAAAGTCCATGGACATTATGTCACATTTCGAGTAACATAATGTCAGTTATTAGGCTGACATAATATCCATGGACATTATGTCATGCCACCCTTGGTTATGGGCAAACACTTTCCTTGGTGGAGTGTTTTATTAATCTGTAAGCAGCAGAGAATACATTTCCGTATTATCATTTCGGTTAGGACTTATGTAGAAAGATCCTCGTGGAAACCACAGTTTTTGTTACACAGTGTATTTATAAGTTGGCTGGAAACGTTAGAAACAAAAACCACTCAAATTTCAAGTATTACAAATAATGAAAGTTGAATATTATTTAGACAATATAAAAGGCTTTAATATTAGTCGTTAACGCTTCAGTCGGCAGTCGTGCACTGCAACGCCTTAACCACAGTCAAGTGAAGGGAAAACGGAACTAAAAAGTTAACATCTGCAGCCGAGTTTGCTGATAAGTCATGCAATTGAATTGGCAACAGCCATTAAACTCTAACCATGGCCTTAAATATCTCTCCATGAGTTGGTACATAATCGGTACAACGCGTCCAAATGCCAACCTACAAACGCACTGGCGCATTCTGTACTACATTTACGCCACAATAGCCAACTTATTTTGTGGCATTCTCTTCGCCGCCTCAATGCTAATCAATATCTTTTTCATCGACTCTTATAAAGAATTGGTGGCAAATTTATCATTAAGTATTACCGTCGCCATGTCGATTGTAAAGCAAATGATCGTTGTATGGCACCGTGACCTTTTACTGGAATCGAAAACTTACTTGAAATTGTTGGATGAGAGCAGTGATCATCATGCAGAGGATCGCCACAAAATTCTCAGTGCCATTCGTCATGCTCAACTTTATGCTATATATTATCCATTATATATATCGTGTGGTTTGGGTTTCACTTACACTGGCTGGAGTCACCATGAGCTGATCTATAATGCCTGGATGCCCGACTTCTTTACGAATGCGGAAGAGAATTTTAAGGCAAAATTTTTCTATCAATGTGTTAGCCAAATATTTGTTTGCTTTCAAAATGTGTTTAACGATACTTATCCCATGTGCTATTTAACGTTGATGATTGGCCATTTGGAATCGCTGGCTGCGCGCATTTCGAGAATTGGTTGGGATCTAAGAGTGCACAGCACAGACGACCAAAATGTTGAGGCATTGAAAAATTGTATAACAGATCACAAGAATTTGTTGCGGTAAGTTGGAAATGCATACGAAAAAAATATGTTTTTATGTATAAAAACAAAAGAAAATGCTGTATACGGCAAAGCCGACTCTTATACACGCTTCACCAACGTACACGTCTGAAGTATACACACACACACGTTCATTACCAACTTGGAACCGTGTTCCTGATCTCTCTGATTTTTAATGCTGAGGTATTTCTTGTAGAATATAAAATGAGATTGCTTGCCAAAGAAAAAAATTACCTTTATTTACATACTAGCTTTTACCCGCAACTTTGTTCGCGAGGAATATGTGGAACTCCATCTAATGTGTATGTCATGTCAATGATGTGTTGTATTTTTACTGTGTCAAAGTTTAAAACGTTCCTAGTTATTAGTTTGATAATTTCATACGTATGTACAAATTTTCGACCACCGTTGACCACTCAATAGAATCATTTCCAAAATAAAACTATGTTATTCCTCAGATCTTAATATATACATACATATATCTATGCCAAATTCCGTCTAAACCTTTTCAGCGGTTTGAGCATAAAACGGTAACAGAGAGACAGGGTTACTTTCATATTTATTCATTTAGTAAGGAAAATAAGTGCAGGCCATTATAAAAAGTGCAAGTCATTATAGAAATTGCAAGGCATCATAAAAAGTGCAAGTCATTAAGAAAAGCGCAAGTTATCATTAAAACTGCAAATCATCATAAAAAAGTGCAAGTCATCATATAAAGTACAAGTCATCATAAAAAGTGCAAGTCATTATAAAAAAAGCAAGTCATCATAAAAAGTGCAAGTCTTTAAGAAAAGTGCAACTCACTATAAAAAGAGCAAATCACCACAAAAAAAGCAAGTCATCATAAAAAGTGCAAGTAATTATAAAAAAGCAAGTCATCATAAAAAGTGCAAGTCATTATAAAAAAAGGAAATCATCATAAAAAGTGCAAGTTATCATAGAAAGTGCAAGTCATTATAAGAGAAGCAAATCATCATAAAAAGTGCAGGTCATCATCAAAAGTGCAAGTCATTATAAAAAGTGCAAGTCATCATTAAAAAGTACAAGTCATCGTACAAACTGCAAGTCATCACAAAAAGGTCATCATAAAAAGTGTAAGTCACACAGAAAGTGCAAGTCATCATAAAAAGTGCAAGTCATTATAAAAAAAGCAAGTCATCATGAAAAATGCAAGTCATCACAAAAAGTGCAAGTCATCATAAAAAGTGCGGGTCGTCATAAAAAGTGCAAGTCATCATAGAAAGTGCAAGCCATCATAAAAAAATGCAAGTCATCATAAAAAGTGCAAGTCATCATAAAAAGTGCGGGTCGTCATAAAAAGTGCAAATCGTCATAGAAAGTGCAAGTCATCATAAAAAATGCAAGTCATCATAAAAGTGCAAGTCATCATAAAAAAGTGCAAGTCATCATAAAAGGTACCAAGTCATCATAAAAAGGGTGCAAGTCATTATAAAAAAGCAAGTCATCTCCATACGAATTTTCGACCACCCTTGACCATTTCTAAAACCAAAAACCACCCTATTTTGTTCTTCGGATCTCAAAATATTTCTATGCCAAAAAGAAATCAATTTTCCAGTTCTGGAACTGTCGTTTTGGCTTTTATGTATCTTAATATCTCTGAACTTGCTTCAAAAATATCAAATAGTTTTAAGAATAAAGAAAAAGCAAAAATTGTTTATAGTTGGTTGTTTCTATCTACCAAAAAAAGTTTCAATTGTCCAACCCTGGAGTCATTCTTGAGATTTTTGTTTGATTTTTAATATCAATTTAATTCCTCCCGAAGTATAGAATAGGTTTAATTAGCAAACAAAAAATTTATAATCCTAGCTAGTTACTTTTTATAAACAAAAATAAGTTTTAATTTTCCAGCTCTGGAACCGTAAATAGGATTTTGCAGATTTTCAATAAAAATCTGTTTAGGACTACTTCCAATACATCAAGCCAAGACCGAAGCTTCTGACTTTGGAAAACATATTTTACATACAGACAGACGCACACCGCATATTAATACGGACAAACCCCTGAAGGGTATAATAATTTCTGTTTTACATTAATTTTCACAGCTACTTCGACTGCGTGCGTCCGATAATATCCGCCACTTTGTGCTGTCAATTTATGATTGCTGGCCTTTCGATGTGTATGACCGCTTTGAATTTGCTATTCTTCAACACCAATTTCAATGAGCAATTCTTTTCAATTGTCTATCTGTTTATACTCATGATACAAATGTTTCCCTGCTGCTGGTACGTCAACGATATGATGGAGAAGTCTGCTTATTTGACGACTGCCATGTACAGCTGCAATTGGATGGATCAGAATCTTAAATTTCGCAAAATGCTAATCATTTTCATGCAGCGCTCACAAAAGGCAAACTCAATAATTGCTGGTGGCTTGGCACCGGTAACATTGCAAACGTTTTTGGCGGTAAGTGGATGTGGAATTTCACTGGCTATTGAATGAGATTTTTTCTCCTTTTTTTTTTTGTTGCAGATAATACGTTTTACATTTTCCATGTTTACAATTATTAGCAAAATGTAATTATGCCGCGAAAAAGATCTTGGAAAAATTGCAAAATAAAATTTGCTTGGAGAATTTGTAATACATTTTAATTTTACTCTGCTCTGTGACACAATCTTTTTAATTGATTCACTTGTAAGCAAGAATGATAAAATAAAGATTACGACTTGCGCATGATTTACCGTTCGATGACGTATTTGTTCCCTCGAAGAGATTGCCAAATGTTTATTATATGCAAAACTAATACTTCCTCGTACAAAATTAATATTTTATGATATATTTGACAATTCTTCACACAATTTACTCAGAGAGATTTCCAATTTACTCAGAGAGATTTTCAACAAGCAAATGAAGTCGGATTTATGAAAGTGCAAGTTTTGTGTTATATTCTATAATAACTTGTGTTATAATTTAAAATAAATATATTAAAATAATTATTAAATAACTTAAAGTGTAAAAAACTTATTAAAACTTGATTTTTAAACTCATAAACTGTAAACAAAAAACCTAAATTAAAGAGAAAAGAGAACAGAAAGAGCAAGCATGAAATGTGCAGTGGGCAATTGCAAACAAAGTGACAGCAAAAAAACAAGTGAGAAATAATTGTGTTAAAATGTGATATTGTTACCAAAATTTTGTTTGTTTTCAAAAAGCTGTTTTTGAAGAGATGAAGCTCAAAGCAAAAAAATTTGTTTTGAATGTGGAAAAATGAAAATTAATTAGCACTTGGGTTCAATATTTATATAAAATAACTATAAATTAACAATTTCAAATAAAAAAGAGTGGAAAATAAAATAATTTTTTAAAATAGTTTATTATCAAACAAATTGAATTTGAAAAATCGCAATTTGCCCCACTGTTCAGTTTTTATAATAATATAATAGTTCTCCAGTTGAATTTTGTTAGCCAATCAGAACACATGTTAAGTGACGTCAGAGTTCCATCATGCGCAGAAAAGAATTTTTATTTCAGCTTGTTGCCGTAATCTTTATTTTATAATTTTTTTATCATTATTTTATCAAAATTAATTTGAATTATTTTATTTAAATATATGTATATTAATATGTTTTATGGTTTTTTATATGGTTTTTTATATGAATATAATTATACTGTTTTTCAATGTCTTACTAACATTATAATTTAGCTGTAAATAAATCAATTCTCTCAGTTTGTGTTTTCTCTCTTACTCACTAATACACAACAAAAAAATGTTTGGTCATCCCTGATTTAGAAACAAAAACCTCCCACATTTTCGTTTCACTTTCAAAAAGAGATTCAAAGATGTTTCACTTCAAAAAAAATATTTTTTTTTGATAGGGTCATTTGGGGCAAAGGGGGAGGAGAGGTGTAGGGCAGAGGAGAATCAGGTTACTTCTCAGCTTCGTCACTAAAGCTCAAAAATGTTATTTTAAAGGAATGTAGGCTTAAGTAAAACAATTTGTTAAATTTGTACACTGTTTTTGTATATAATAACGCCCACTAAAGGGGCGGGATCCAAAAATATATATATTTTTATATTATGGCTCCAAGTTAACGCTTTGAACCTGAATATATATCATTTGCTTAACAAAATAACAAAAAAAAAACTTTAAAAAGTTTGTTGTTTTTTTGAGGTGGGTTCAATTTTTCTTAGGGGAATTTTTTGCCCTCTGGCTCGTTTCAGCCCATTTACGAACTTGACCTGTGCTATCCACCAAGATATATTTATAGCACGTTTCAAGGGTCCGATTCTTTTTATTTGGAAGGAATTATGATTTCCACCGTCTAAGATTTCACTGATCAAGTATATCAGTACTGATCCGTTCGGCCTTTTTAATGACTATGAAAAATATTCTTACTATTCCACTCTCAAAAATAATAAATAGAATGTAATCACGTTCATTTATTAAAAGAAAAGGAATATATATATATATAATTTATGAGGTCTGAGAAGGATATTTCCCTGCGTTACACACGGGATGACGAAGTGAATACACCCTACAATTCCTTTTGGGAGGGTATAAAAATATTTTTAATTTTGCAGCTCTGAAGCTGTCCTTTTAGCATTTCTGATTGCCAATACCAACGAACTTCTTTCAAAAATTTCAATATTGCACAGGGTTTAATTAGTTAATATTTCTAATCACTACTACCACCGTGGAACGCAGCAAAAGTGGAACAAAGAACGTTGATGAAATGTCCTAGCCGCCTCGAAAGCAGTATTGATCCGTTCTGTTAGTTTGATGATAATAAAATATTCTAATATTTCACTTTTAATAAAAATAACTTGAATTTAATAAGGATTCAGATTTGAACTTGAGTCCAAATAAAAATTCTTATTTCAATAATATAATTAATATAAATCTGTATATATATATATATATATATATATATATATATATATATATATATATATATACATATATACATATATATATATATATATATATATATATATATATATATATTATACTTATAATTCTTATATTTTGTCCTGAATCTATTTGTTGTTTTAATTACTGCATATGCGAAAGCAGTTGCAATATAACTCTCTCTTAACAATATTTGAAAGAGAAGTTTTTTTTTTCTTTTAATACACTTTCTTATATTTCCTATGTCGTGAATTGTACATAAAATATGCATACATATCCCATACACATGTAAAGCACTTGCTTTCGTAAATAATCCTTAAAATTACAATTGTATTAAAAATAAAATACACACAGACTCACAGACACACACGCAAAGAAATGTGAATGAAAAGCAAAACTTAAATACATGCAAAATTTACTTCCTTACTTGCCTGCTGCATACACTTGCATACATACATGGAATGCACATATTGACAGTATGTTCTCGTAGTGTATTAGTGTGTGTTTTAAAGTGAGTGTATGAATATATAAATACAAGCAATATCTGCACATAAACATGGTGGACAATGGACAGGATGTATAAAAGTAGAGGATACTTTAATATTCACACATCCTGTATCCTGATATAAACCAAACAAGCAGCACATATTAAATACAAGACTACACACATACAAATACAAAAGTACTTGTGCATATATGCAAGCATGTGTACAGCCACAAACACACATACAGACGAATGTTAATATGGACATTTAAGTTATTTGTGTGTGTGTGTGTACACAAGTGCATTAATGTGCCGTGCAATACGAGCAGGTTATTTGAGTGTGTGTGTGTGTGTGTGTGTATGTGTGCTGCATTGCATAAGACACATTTCTTCAGTTGTAATTTCGGTTGCAATTTTCATATGTACGTAAGCTGATTACACAAGACAATTAAAGGGTGTTTTTTCTAAGGGCATTTTTTTATTGCAAATAGTGCACATAAATTAATAAAAGTTTATTTTTAGGTTTCTCATTTCAGGAGAGTTATTTTTATTTAAAAATAAATGTGCTTCTAAGCATAAGAAATAAATATTTTTCTGTTTGTTTTCGGTTGATTTAAAAATTAAAACAATCCATAAGTTTTTCCTAAGATCATAAAATGGACTTTGAAAGCAATTAAAATAAAATTTTTATGTAAGTACTTTTTACCGCAACTTCTATTGCCATTTTAAATTCAATTAAAATTGATAAACTCATTCTACGAAAACTTCACAAGAATGGAACATCAAGAAAATAATCAAACGGCAGCACGGAAGTTAAAAGTGTCTTACCATCGGTTTGAAACAATTCTCGTATGCAATTTCTTAATAAAATTTGTATAAATAACAACTAAGGACGCTATGTTCGACCGGTTCGAATCTTAAATACCCTCCAAATATTTACCCCGGTATTCATAAAATTTAAAATGAGTTTGAAATGTATTTTAATAAAATTTTTTCATACAACATTTTCTTCAAACAGATTTCAAATACGTTTTATATTTTTATGAATACCGCGATTAGTATATAAAAACTCTATTTTTATTCCTATTAAAATTTATATTTTTATGGTATTTGGCTTAAACAAGAAACAAATTTAAATTGAATTAAGATTTTATAGGCTAATTGTTCGAAATGTTAATTTAAATCTCAGAAAGACATGATAAATATTCCAAGGCACAAAGGCAAGTCAACATTAGTTTTTGTTATTCAACTTACACAGCAGAGCAGAACAGCTGTTTTCGAAAGCCGCAACATCTTCATCATCAGTGCTCATGTGTATTGTGTTTGTCACCACTTATGAGGTGGCTTAGTTGAATGTGATAACAGTTCCTATTTACACAAATTTTATTGTGAAAAAGAATACGAGAACTGTATCAAGCTGATGTTAACATGTTATTGTTATAATACCCGTGTTACCGTTTGATTATTTTTCTTCATGTCCCATTTTTCTGAATTTTTTGTTCCATCATACCTAAGTTTATAATATAGCAACATAAAATGTTCGTTAAAATTCTTACTACATACAAAGAAACAAATTTTTTTTTAATACGGTAGTTTCCAATATTAAAATTTACATATTAATATTTTATATCAATGTGCCAAATGGGGATTGAGATAAGTTAAAAATATTTGACCTTCAGGGTCACAGATCCTTTAAGACAATTCTGTGCCCAACTCTAAAACCCTATATATAGCATCATTCCAGGAAAGGCCGCGGGGGAGAGAGATATATCTCATCTAAATCGTAAAAACAAAATTTTCGGGGTAGTTAAGGGTAGAAAAAAAAATTTTTGATAAGGCCATTTAGGGGGCAAAACGTGGTGGAGTGGTAGGACGGGGGAAGATCTGAGAACATACTGCCGTCGTTGTAAAAGCTTATAAATTTAATTTTTAAGGAACTATTTTTGTATATAATATGTAACTTCAACGCCCACTAAAGGGGTGGGTCCAAAAATAGACTATATCATGTTTTCCACAGACGGACGTATAGGCACTGATAGACCGTCTCAGACTTCATCACTGATCAAGAATATACATATTTACTTTATAGGGTCCAATTCTCTTTGGAGGGTATAAAAACAATATTTTGGCGGGGTCGTACTGGCAAGGGCTGTGGGGGAAACATTTCACCTTTGTCATAAAACTCTAAAAATAAATTTTTGGGGTAATTAAGTGTAAAAAAACTTGTTTTTGATAGGATCATTTAGTGAACAAAAAATAGAGAAGGGAGGTAGCAATAGGTTGCGTCTCAGCTTCGTCATAGAAGCTTAAAAATATTATTTTTAACGAATGTAGGCTTAAGTAATACAATTTGTTAAATTTTGTCACTGATTTTGCATATAATAACGCCCACTAAATGGCGTGGAGTCCAAAAATTATTTTTTTTTATTTTATGGCTCCAAGTTTAAGGCGTTGGACCGTATTTGACATAAAAATATATCATTTGCTTAACAAAATAATAAAAAAACTTTAAAAATTATATTGTTTTTTCTGGGTTGGTTTAGTTCTTCTTAAAGGAACTTTTTTCCCTCTTGCCCGATTTAGCCCATTTCCAAACTTGACCAGTTCCATCTTTCAAGACATATTTATGCCAAATTTCTAAGGTCTGGCTGTTTTGTTTTGGACTGAATCGTGATCTCCACAGACGGACGGACATGACAAGATCGTCTTAAATTTCATCATTGATCCAGAATATATATGCTTAATGGGGTCTTAATATACCCAGCAATTCTTTTTTGGAGGGCATAAAAACTGTTATCATATTCAGCCAGGCCAGCGAATATATGATGGCAAATAAAAATACTCATGTGTACAGATAATGAAAGTGTAGCGGCTTTCGAAAACACCTATTCTGCTCTACTGTGTTAGTTGAATAATTAAAAACTGATGTAAACTTTTTTTGCGCCTTGGAATATTTATCATGTCTGTCGGAATTTAAAACAAATTTTCGAATCCTTCAGTCCATCAATCTTAACCGAATTTCCCTCTCACCATTGAGTTTCCAGGACTTAGTAATGTAATGCCCAGCTGGGCTGCAGTAGTCCACTTATGTCTGGACTATATGCATTTGATACATGGCCTTATATTTTATAACAATAAAAAATCCCCCTTTATTAATTTGAACACATATGGAGAGATGCATAAGTGTTCATATTAAGATTTTTATGCCTCCTGTGCTTTTCCTTCAATATCTTTTAATTTATATATCCAGCTGCCACCTCTTGAAAAAATTCCTGTTTCAACTCAGAAATATATTTGAGTATTTTATATTAAAAAATTTATTTCCTCAATATTACCTTAAGAGTATGTATTCGAAATGGAATGGCAATGAAGGCCTTTTGGCAGGCCATCATGCATCATGCTCCTGTTCACTTGCACACTACATATGAATATGTTTATAATCATGCAAGCGCAAAATTGTATATGTTGTTGTAAAGCTATTTTCAGTCTGAATTGTAAATTTGCATTTGCTTATGTTAATTTTATATGAGCTGATGCTTTCCTTTATGAACACACTCAGTCTGCCTTTTACTACAAAATTCTTTTGTTAAATATATAAACACTTTAAAAAGGGGGTCTCAAAAGGATGTTGAAGATACAATATTTTGTGGGATTTTTTCAAGACAATTTTTGTTGGAAATTCCACCAAAAAATTATTTTGGATATTTACGTTGAAAAATTTTGCATAAAAGAATATATTTTTTATAATCTATAATATATTTGGGCGCAATAGATGCAATAAGAAAAAGGGCAGGTGTGTGGCAGCTTTCACTACAACCGATAAAAATTAGAAACAACGCGAAAAGTCTTTACAATTACCGTTCGTGTAAAGTAGAGTTGATTCCGGTAAAAATAAAGTCAAAAACGTAATCAACTGGTTCGTTTGTTTGCACAAGAACAGAAAATATAATACAACGAGTCGCAAAGCAGCTGTGAGGCAGTCAAAATAAAAGGGGAGCCAACTGATCGTTGAATCTATTTCGAGAATTTTGCAACTCACTCGCACTGGTGAATTCCAGCACTTCAGATAGATTTGCGGTTCTTTTGAAGGATATTTCGTGCTAAGTTGCTACTTCTTATGTGAAGGCCTAAGTCGCATACAGACAGTCACAGAAAACTACGAACATCGGCAACTTCTGTAACGATACTTTGCAAAGTACTTTTTCAATACAATAAAATATTACAACAAGCTTCTCTTTTTGAAAAAGTACCTTTTGTGACAAGTAATATTTTTAAAGTACTTTTCATAAAAAAGTACCACTACCAGAAGGTACCTTTTTGAACAAACATCTTTTTCAAAAATCACGCTTTTAAACAAATAAATTTTTTTAAAGTACTTTTAAAAAGTACATCTTTTAAAAAATACCTTCTATAAAAGCTTCCACATCATAAAAATTCTTATTCAAAATTATACATATTTTCAAATAATATGATTTCAAAAATTAATATTTTCAGAAAAGTACCACTAAAGCACTTTTCCAAAAAACTACCCTCTAATAAAAATTGACTTTTCCCAAGAGTACCTTTTTAAGTAAATACCTTTTTTTTAAAGGTACTCATTTTAAAAAGGTACTCTTTCAAAAATTAACTCCTGCAAAAGCTTTTTTATCATATATGTATATACAATTTCAAAATTAAATATAATTTTAAGTAATATGTTTTCAAAAATTATATTTTTCAAAAAGTACCATTTACCAAAACACCGTTTCACAAAAGTACTTTTAACAAAAAATATACTTTTCCCGGAAAGTAATTTTAGCAAAGACCACTTTTAATTTAAGTACCTAATCTTAAAATAACATTTTGAAAAAGTAGTTTTTAAAAAAGTACCTCTTCAAATAAGTACTTTTGTAAGCAAAAAAAATTTTTGTTTCATCAAAAATAAAGAAAATTATAACAATAATAATAATAATAATAATAATAATAATAACAATAGAATAAATAAAGTACTTTTCCAAAAAAGTACCTTTTAAAAAATTCACTTTTGCCATGAAAAAACTATATAAATGTCATAATGATGTCAAAAAATAAAATAAACAAAGTACTTTTCCAAAAAAGTACCTTTTAACAAATTTGGCTTTATTTTTCAAAAGTAAATAAAAGTTTTCATTTTAAAAAATTACTCTTCTCATAGAGTAGCATTATGAAAAAGTACATTTTTCCGAAAGTACATTCTCCAAGAATACATTTGCAAAAATTATATATTGAAAATTATATATAAAAGTACCATTTTCAAAAATACCCATTCCCAAAATCAACTCTACCATAAAGGGCTATTTCAAAAAATGTTTTTTTTTTTTGTTAAAATAAGTACTTTTTAGAGAAGTACCTTTTGCAAAAAGTACTTTTTTAAAAAGTACCAAATGAATATTTAAAGCACGCCTTTGTTTAATATACAATATTTTACCCAGATTTAAAATATTTCAATTCACAATCTTAAGCAAATGGTCTGGCATCGTTACATTTGCAAAATACTTACCCCGGTATTCATAAAAAAAATAAAACGTATTTGAAATCTGTTTTAAGTAAATTTTTTATGAAAAAATGTGATTAAAATGCATTTCAAACTCATTTTTAATTTTATGAATACCGGGTTTATACTCCACACCAACAAAATACATTGGAAATTCTCTCAAATAATCCCTCTGTTTTGCAGATGCAATAACTGCAAGATCATTTGCACAAGATAGTGAATGGGGCGAATAAAAATTTTCTGAAATATAAAATTTTTAGCATCATTTTCCTTTATTCAATCTTTTTGTATATATTTTTTTTTTGTTGTAACCTAAAATAACACAAATTGTATTTTCCGAACTTCCACCGTACACATATACCTTATCATTAATTAAAAAAAAGTGCCGAAAACGGGTGTAATTTTACCCTTTATAACAGCAAAATTTCAAAAAGTGCGACAACATATTCGAAATTCTATTCAAAAGAATAGAATGCACCAAAAAGTGTTTTTTTCTATATTCAATCACATAGGACTCGTTTGTATGCAATACAAAAAAGTACAAAAAATCTGTTTTTACCCCATTTTTAAGACCTAAAGGCACATACAACAAAAAAAGTAAAAATAAATTTATTGTAGTATTTTTATCATCATTCGAGTCTTTGCGGAATTTAGTGTCTATTTCTTGCATTTTCCAAAACATAAATATGCCGATTTTACCCCTTTTACCCCCTCAGTTGTGGGTTTTCAAAAATCACTTCCTAATGAATTTGGCATTAAATTACTGCATTTGATATCGTTTGAAATTTTAATACAATTTAATTACAAAATTTCAATTGACATCGAATGGACTTAATTTGCCCCTATATGATCGAAATTTAAATATAAATTTCGATAGATATTTAATGCTATAATTTGCCCCTTTACAATCGATGTTTATATATAAATTTCGATCGTATTTCAATTCGATCGATATTGAATGCCCCAAAATTTGCCATTTATACGATCGAAATATAAATATATATATATCGAATGCCATAATTTGCCCCCAATTCGATCGATATATTTTTATATAAATTTCGATCATATTTCAATTCGATCGATATTGAATGCCCAATAATTTTCCGCCCCATATACTGGATATTTATATTTCGATCGTTTTTCGATTCGATCTATATCGAATGCCCCATAATTTGGCCATTCCCCTTTTATACGATCGAGATTTAAATATAAATAACGATTGAATGGCAAAATTTGCACCCTATACGATCGATGTTTATATATAAATTTCGATGGTATTTCAATTCGATCGATATTGAATGCCCCATAACTTGCCATCTATACGATCGAAATGTAAATATAAATATTGAATGCCATAATGGGGTCAGGCGAACAGGGTCGATTTTAATGCCCGTAAGACCCAGTGTTGTATGCTTACGCATCGACGTACGTATGACCATGCAGCTTCATCTGTTTCTGTGGGTGGTGTAAGTATTAAGGAGTCAGGGGCTCTTGATGTTTTGGGCTTCAAAGTGCAGTGTGATGTCAGATGGACGGAACATGTCTTTCAGGTCGCGAAAGAAGCATTCAAGTGCCTTGGCTTCTTAAGACGGTGCAAGAGATACTTCAGCCCTTCTGATCTTAATATCAACACCACTTACATCCGACCGAAGATGGAATACAACTCTCATGTTTGGGCCGGTGCTTCAAAGTCTATTTTGAAGTTACTCGACCGCGTACAGGAGAGGGCGATGAAACTCATCGGAGACAGTAGGGTAGCCAACTCTATTGACTCTCTTGAGCATCGTCGCAATGTGGGGTGCGTATCGTTGTTCCATCGTTACTATAATGGCAGGTGCTCTGCTGAAATTAGGGAACTTGTTCCTGAAACCCATTCTTTCTTACGCTCAACGCGTTTTTCATTTAGAGCGCATGCGTTTGTGGTCGATATTCCAACGAATCGCACTACGCATTACAGAGAAAATTCGTTTTTTAGCCGAACTCTCCGTATGTGCAACAAACTACCTGCAGATGTCTTCCCCGCCACTAACAATTTGAGGGGGTTCGAGTCGAATATCCACAGACACTACTCCCTTTATCCTTCTTCCCAAAATCTATTTTCCTAGTTCCAGCGCAACGCACTGCATATGTAGGGGTTATCCCCTGAGTGCTGGTCCTACTCCTAAAAAAAAAAAATTTCCCCCTATTCGATCGATATATTTTTATATAAATTTCGATCGTATTTAAATTCGATCGATATTGCATATCCCATACTTCGCCCTCTATACAATCGAGATTTAAATATAAATTTCAATCGATATCGAATTTTTTAATTTGCCCCCTGTACATCGGAAAGCCGGACCTACACATCTTTCTCTCTCTCTCTCTCTCTCTCTCTCTTTATCTCCCGCTTATTTCATGCTTTTTAAACTGTTTAACTTTTAAACAATTTTGTATGCTTTTAAGGCCTCAAAGTTGTTATTATTTTCCATTCTAAAGTGCGTTGGCGTCACTGCCTCTTTTCTGGAACTTGTGTTATTTAATTTTGCCATGAAATTTTGTTAGACCAAATCTATCAACTGAGGCTACACCTACTTCCTATTTGAAGTAAACCCTTGCAAATTACTTTAAACATTCACTTGTGATTTTCCAACAATCAAGTGTATCGAAAATATATGTACGAGTATATAACAGTATATGCAAGTGTACATATCATGCATCTTTAAGTTTGTATTTATGGCCAGATACCAAGACAATAATAATAATAATAGTACCGAAATAAGTAACTTGGCCAATACAATAGTTAAAGCACACAAGCAAACACATTTTCGAATAATCGAAAGGTAGCAAATATCACAATAGATTTCCTAATGTCTGCTTTAATATTTAAATAGTTTCTGTTTAAAGAGGCCTGTAGTAGAGTGCAAGGGATTTTATGTGTGTGTGTGTGTGTGTAGCAAAACCCCAATTAACTATTATGTGTGTTTTGTTTTATTGTGCATTTCATTTATATGCATTTGTTTGGCACCCTCATTATTATGATCAAAAGCCAGCAATATATCCTTGGGCTTTTGCGGGAAGTAGGTTAAATAAATTTCTATGATAAATTTATCTATTAACCGGACTTTAGTCTTATTCTAATATTGTTTTACAATGTTTCAGTAACGGATGTTTAGATTGGTTATGCAACACTATGCAGCAGAAAGAAAACATGATATATAATATTTAATTTTTCATGTGCTTTAAGGCTCCAGCAATACAGATGTTCAACAATTAATATTCTTTGGATAACATGTTTAAGAAAAATTTACAATCTTGTGGAAATGGTCATGCAAAACAATTGTACTCTACATTAATAAAATATGTACATTGAAAATGTTCTCAAATACTGTCTCAATTTGCAAAATGCAATAATGCAAGACCCTTTGCCCAATATTGTGAATAGGGCTTACGAACGTTTGGGCATATTTGAGGTTAGAAAGTAAATTGGCTGTGAAATGATGAAATGTCAAGAATGGAGCTGTCATCCTTTGATATTTATTTAGTAGAAAGTTGGGAAATTTTAACCATGGAACGCTACACTCTTCAACAAAAAATTTTAATTGTGAAAATTTACTATAGAAATTTTGAAAATTTTATTGTATTACTTAGCAGCTTTTTCTGGCAATTAGGCTCCTTCTGAGACCGCTGTGCGTAATTTAATCACAAAATTCGTGGCTCACGATGCTGTTGCTCACAATAGATCAAAACAATACGTTCGCAATGATGGTAGAACGAGTCTGGAACATGATGGCAGAACGAGTCTGGAACATCAAGTCGTCGACGATCGCAACTACTGGGCATCACCAGAAGCACTTTGAGCAACATTTTGCATAAAGATCGTCAAGCTTAGAAATTTTAGCTTCTTTTAGGCGGCCGATTATTGATGGCGTCAAACGTTTGTAAATTGGCTGTTTGAAATACTGAACGCAAACAGCGCATTTTCGAACGAAATCATCTTTAGTGATGAGACCCATTTTCATTTAAGCGATTACGCAGGCAAAAAAAATTGTCAAGAACAAACTGTCCTTGAAAAACCATCACATCCAAAGAAAGTCACCGTATGGTGCAGTTTATGGTCAAGCGGCATCATCGGCGCGTTTTTTGGCCACGATTGGCATCACTGGCATTTGGTTTCAGCAAGATGGCGCCACCAGCCACATAGTCGGCCTAACAATTCAATTATTACATGAGAAATTTCTCGGTTGCATAATTTCTCGATTTGGCGACGTTAATTGGCCGCCTCGTTCTTGTTATTATTTAACACCGCTGGATTATTTTCTGTGTGACCATTTAAAAGATCGGGTTTACGTGGACAAACAACTGACGCTTTTAAAGTTTAAATTCGGCGCTGCATTGACGAGATAAGTAAAGCCTTCGTGCAAAATGTGGTTCATACTTCTGTGAGAAGAACGGACATCTGGCGACGTGCTAGAAGAGGACATTCGCCCGACATCATATTTCATTATTAATTCCCATATTTCTACTTTACATTTTTAGCAATAAAACTGAATTTTTTGAAAGAAAAAGGGCGTTTTTAAACCATTTTACATGCCCCTCTTCTAAAAACATCAACATGTTTTCAAAATAGCAACGCTGTAATGACTGATGCCGGTACAGGGCGCTAAAAACCAAACCGTTAAGTCGAGCAGAATTTTGCTATGAAACATTCCATCAATTTCGAACTGCTCTACAGAACAATCGATCGTCTGATGGTTCCATGAGTTAAAATCTTACACCAGCATCATATTTTATTTTACTTTTTAAAGTGAACAGTCCCACTGTCATCACTCTATTATGGCCTTTATTTCAATATTAATTTCATTATCACTTTTGAATACATAAAAGTATATGAGGAGCGGGCACAGAGCATCAAGCCATCAGTTCTTCCATAAATCATTTTCCTCCTTAAGCAATTTGTGCAAGAAATAAAACAACGAGAGCAACCGCATTTCAATGCAATGCAATTACAAATGCATTTAAAACAAAAATGTGACAACAACCAACATTTAAAAGGAAAATGATTTATTAAATGAGAACAACAAAAATAAAATAAAATAAATTAAATAAAAATAATAATAAACACCGACAAATAATAAAAAAAGAATATAATGGGAATAAAATAAAACCAAACAATCCTTAGCGATTGTGTTGGCAGGATAATTAAGAGAACAAAGAAGGATAAAAATGAATCAGCACAACAATAAATACTGGCTGGCTGTTTGTTTTGTACAGCAATGAAAATGTATTAAAATTAAGTAGGGATTTTAAGAACGAAAAGTTAAGAAACAATAAGTAACTGAAAGCTTTAACTAGCAAACGAGGAAACGAAGGGAGATTTTGTAAGTCCAAAGGATTTATTAACAGTCAAAAGGAAAAAGAGTTATGGGTAAATTTAAAAAAAAATAAAATGTGTAGAGGCGATATGCCTGTGATACTCTCTCTCTCTCCCTGTCCTACCTCCCTCCCACTCCATCAATTTTGTTAACAGTCATCTACTGTATCCTAGACCATTTCGTTTCATCAAACCCATCCTTTCTTTTTGCATCATTTTTAATTCCCTGTTAATGGTAAAACAATAAAGTTGCTGTTAAACTAAAAGTTGACACATGAAATACTTAAATAGGAAACAACAACTGCAACAACATTAAAACTAAAGCTGTCAGTTAACTTTTATTATTTTTAGTTTCTAGGTTTTCAATTAGGACAAAGAATTTGTTGAAGAAGAGTTAAAGGGACAAGCAACAAAAATTGCAGTTGTCATAAATAAAAATGTCTAAACAAAATAAAGTTTGTGAAATTGCAATTTTATTTCTAGAAATCAAGAAGAACAAAAAAAAAAGTAAGAGAAACTGCAATTTATACAAAGGAAGCACATGATAGGGATTATATGACGATAGTTAACCCACTGAGGAGCGAACTTTTAAGCCGACATGCCAACTCCAATTAAACAACAAACTGCTTATATCAAGTAAGAACGATATTTTTTACCGGTTCGAATCCTAAATACCCTCCAAATACTTGGGAAATGAAAACTCCATTTTTTTTATAACCTCCAAAAAAGAATATGGAGGGTATATTCACTTTGTCATGCCGTTTGTATCGCAGCGAAATATCCATCTCAGACCCCATAAAGTACGAGTATATATATTCTTGATCAGTGATGAAATCTGAGACGATCTGAGCATGTTCGTCCGTCCGTCTGTGGAAATCACGATTCAGTCCAAACGAAAAGGAGCTAGACTCTAGAAATTTGGTATAAATATATCTTGAAGGATAGCACAGGTTAAGGGCTAAATCGGGCAAGAGGGAAAAAAGTTCCCCTAAGAAGAACTAAACCAACCCATAAAAAACAACATAATTTTCAAAGTTTGTTTGAAATTCTGTTAAGCAAATGATATATTTTTATATTAAAGAAGGTCCAACGCGTTTAAATAAAATAATATAATAATTTTTGGACCCCACCCCTTTTAGTGGGCGTTATTATATGCAAAAATATTGTAAAAATTTAACAAATTGTTTTACTTAAGCCTACATTCCTTAAAAATAACATTTTTGGGCTTTAATGACGATGCTGAGACGATACCTGGTACTCCTCTGCCCTACCCCCTCCTCCCCTTTTGCCCCTAAATGACCCTATAAATTTTTTTTTTTTTAATTTTGTATATAATTATCCTAAACATTTATTTTTGAGTTTTATGACAAAAGGTGAAATGTCTCCCCACAGCCTTGCCAGAGCGACCCCGCCAAAGAGAATTGGACCCCATAAAGTATATACATTTTTGATCAGTGATGAAGTCTAAGACGATCTAGCAATGCCCATACGTTCGTCTGTGGAAAACATGCTATAGTCAATTTTTGGACCCCGCCCCCTTAGTGGGCGTTGACGTACGATATTATATGCAAAAATAGTGTAAATATTGAACAATTTGTATTCCTTAAGCCTATAAGAAGCTGAGATGTTCTCTGATCTTGTAGAGGTAAAACGTCTCTCCCAAAGTCCTTCCCGGAATGACTCTCTCAAAATAGAGATTTTAAATTGGAAACAGAGATGTGTTAAAGGAACTCTGTCTCATCAAAAACATTTTAAATTTACTTGCTAAACATTTGGAAGGTATTTAAGATTCAACCCGGTCGAATACAACGTTTTTACTTGTTCTTATTAAAATTTACATTTCTATGGTATAGGGTGTCTGGTAGGAGGTTTATTTATTTATTTGTAGAATAGTTTACAAAGTAAATTTGCAAAATATTGGTGCACATATGCCGACGGGTTGACCCAGACCATATGTCGGCGATGTTATTAACCCGTATTTTAATCCGTTACTGTGATTGACTGTACACAACCTATGCCTTCCCATAGAAAGTAGCAACGTGGTTAACCACGGAAAATTCCTCTAAAGAATTGTAAATCTATACAGTTATCTGAGGTGTATATAATGACTAGTGCGAGTGAGACGCAAAATTCTCGAAAGAGAGTAAACGATCCAGTCCACTGGCTGCACTTAAAAAATAATTGCGAACGAGGCTTGATGCTGACTGACTCAGAGCTCCTTTGCGACTAGCAGATTTATATTTTCAAGCTTAAATCAAAAACGTAATAATTGACACAAAGTTTAATTAAGACCACTGAACGATAGAATGTAAATGCAGATTTTATTTTTTAAAGAGTATGTCACCCAGACGTCTTCCGTCGAGTTGAACGCACTGTTCAAAACGGAGCCTTGTGTTCTGCGCCACACGCTGCAGTAAACGTGTCACAATTGAGCTGAATTCTCGACGAATATTTTCCTTTAAAGCCACAAGAGATTTGGGTTTGTTATTATAAACCCTCTGTTTGAGGTAGCACCATAAAAAATTATCCATGGCAGCTAGATCGCTCGAGATTGGCAGCACTCTACCTTAAGGTGACTAAGATTCTATGAGGAAACCCAAATAGTAATAAGATAAAGGAAATCCTAAGATTAAGTAGGCCAGTACTTGGAGATTGATTAATATAAAAAAAGGACATACAGAGTTAAGGCATCACCTGGCACGCATGGGTATCGTTGACGATATAACATACAGGGTCTGGCAGGAGGATGACGAGACACTTGAGCACTACCTGTGCTACTGTCCAGCTTTTAGTCAAGTGAGCAGACAAACATTAATCATGAAATTATACCAGATATGGAACTTCTTAGAGAGTTTTAATTGGAGAGACTTAAGAAGGTACATTGAAGGAACTAGCTTCTTGACGTAATCAATTGCAAGGGTTTCCATGGTTTTAATGGAGGCTCCCTATAATAGAATGGGAACTCCTTATAATAGAGCGCACAACAGGCCTATGAGACTTAAGTGTAATCCTGAACGGATTGGGATGGCTTTGCTTACGCCCCTCTCTTCAACCTAACCTAACCTAGATCGGTCCATCTCGGTGGTAATGGGATGGCCCCAAAGCGACTGCTTAGTTTTTAGGGGAAGGTCTGGCTATGTGTGCAATCTCCTCATCCTGTTCAAAACACGTGTGTGAAGAGTACGATGGATGAGCTCGCAGGTTTGGCAAAAAGAATTCCGTAATCATGTGTCGATCATTTTCACGTTGACATTCGTCGTCTGGCCTCGGGAATTTTCGAAAAAAAATGGTCCAATTATCTCCTGCGTGGATAAGGCACACCAAACAATTACCCTGGCAAAATGAGCCTCGTCGCTCCAAAAAATGGGATTTACAGTACGAAAACGCTCCAACATTGTTTCAGAAAAATTTTTGTGTACATCAAAGTCACTTTCTTTCAGTTCTTGAACGATTTGAATTTTAAAAGGATGGAACATCAGATCCTTTTTTAAAATTTCATGAATAATCGCTCTTGGAAGTCCCAGTTAGGCTGCTCTTTTCCGTATTATTCACGTAAACTTATTTCAGCCAATGTTTTCGAGAGTCCTTGAAGATCGACTGGGCCTTGGCCGTGAGACATTCATAGCCGAAGCAGTTGCGCGGAGTCTTTGCATTCACGATCGAATTAAATTTACTCTCGGTCCATCACTTATTGTCGACGAGCAATTACGTAAGAATCATTACTCTTAAAAAATATTTCCACAGCGCAAGCGCGATTTTCGCTCGACCACTGCGACATCGTGACTGAGAAATCCGCACAATCGATAATTCCAACGGCACCACCCTCCCTCCGCATAGTTTATTACTTTTCTGAAATAATCGTATTTAAAAATATAAATTTGCCACCAGACATTCGGTATTTGGCTTAAGGAAATAAGAAAAAAAAATTATTTTTATACGGTCGTTTCCAATGTGTTGGAAGGAGCATGGCTGAGACACCTTCCCATCAGCATAAAAGCAATTTAAGTATTAATATTTTATATCAACGCACACACAAGGGACTGAGATAAGTTAAAAATGCTGGGTCACATGCCTGTGCCCAATTTTAAAACTCTATACAGGGTCACTCCATGAAAGGTCGTGGCGGAGACTGCTCATCTAAATCGTAAAAAACTTAAAAACTAAATTTTCGGGGAAGTTAAGTGTAGAAAAAAAGTTTTTTTTTTGTAAGGTCATTTAGGAAGCAAAGGGGTAGGGCAGGGGAAGATCAGAGAGCATATTGGCTTCGTCATAAAAGCTTATAAATTAAATTTTTAAGAAATGTAGGCTTAAGGAATAAATTTTTTTTAATATTTACACAATTTTTTCATATAATATGTAACTTCAACGCCCACTAAAGGGGGCGGGGTCAATCTCAACTTCGTCATAAAAGCGTAAAAATATTATTTTTAAGGAATGTAGCCTTAAGTATCTAATACAATTTGTTATATACTGTTTTCGCATATAACAACGCCCACTAAAGGGGGCGGGGTCCAAAAAATTAATATTTTTTATTTTATGCCTCCAAGTTTAACGTGTTAGACCTTCTTTGACATCCAAATATATCATTTGCTTAACAAAATTATAAAAAAAAATTTCCAAAAATCATGCTGTTTTTGTTCTTCTTAGGGGAACTTTTTTCCCCCTGGACCGATTCAGCCCATTTACGAACTTTAAGATATATTTATGCTCTCCTTCAAGATATATTTATACCAAATTCCAAGAGTGTGACTCTTTTCGTTTGGACTGAATCGTGATTTCCACAGGCGGACGGACGGACGGACGGACATGCTCAGATCGTCTTAGATTTCATCATTGATCAAGAATATATACACTTTTTTGGGTTCTTAGAGGGATATTTTGCTGCGTTACACACGGAATGACAAAGTGAATATAGCCTCCAATTCTTTTTTGGAGGGTGTAAAAAAAGTCAATAGCAATTTAATTATCCAGTTTAATTTATATTTCAGAGCATAACAGTCGTTTTCGGAATGTCCTCCACTCCCATCATCACTTCACATGTGTATTTTAAGAGAAAAATGTGTACGAGAATTAAATTGAATTAAGATTCATAGGCTAATTGTTCGAAATTTGTTTTTAAACCTCAGAAAGACATGATAAATATTCCAAAGCACAAAGGCAAGTCAACATCAGTTTTTGTTATTCAACTTACACAGCAGAGCAGAACAGCTGTTTTAGAAAGACGCAACCCTTCATCATCAGTGCTCATGTGTATTGTGTTTGTCACCACTTATTAGGTGGCTTAGTTTAATGTGATAACAGTTCCTATTTACACAAATTTTATTGTGAAAAAGGATACGAGAACTGTATCAACCTGATGTTAACATGTTATTGTTATAATACCCGTGTTACCGTTTGATTCTTTTTCTTCATGTACCATTTTTTTTTTGTTAACTGACTTAAATACATATTACATCCCCGTTAATGCTTGATTATTTTCTTTTCGTGGCATTTTTTTAATTTGTGTTCCATTTTATTTAATTAAAACTCATTTCTCTCTGTCCTTTTGAATTGCAACTGCAAAGTCCATTACTTTCATGGGTTAATCAGAAAGACTTTTCAATTTGAACAACGAAGAAACATGTTGTTTTCGATGTAGACAAAAAACAACTGCACCACCCCCCCAAAAAAAACTTTAACAAACATAAAGACAAAATACAACACTTGTTTAGGAAGTGCAACCAAAAATATACTGCATTCAAAGCATTCCAGCTACAAAATGTTGCACAAGAGACAAACAAACACACAAACAGAACACAATTTGTATATGACAACTGCATTTTACATATTACAAAATTTAACTAAAACACTATGTTGTTTGTATGAATACATCCACAGACACTTATTTTAATAGTGTTAAAACCACAAAAGGATATTTCAATAGATATTAAAAATATATTTGAATGAAAACACTTGTGAGTAATTTTGCATGTTTGTTTAAAGTGCAGTGAAGATGAAGCGCAAAGGGAGAATATTCTTGATGAAACTGGGTAAGAGGAATAAATATTTCGTGTGTAAAACTTCGGCAATAGAACTAAATCAGTGTGATGTGCCGAGTCTTTTATACCCTTCACCGTAAATGAGAATCATGTATGGCTGTTTCTGATATAAAATAGAATTCCTTAATGTCCTTTGAAAGTTCCCAGCAAAATCCTTCACACTTTTTTTTGCAATTAATTGCAGCTTTTTAATAAGTCGCATTTAGTTATGTGGCACCGGGTTTTTGGCGAGCATTAGGACGCCACTCGGAGGAAGTTTGTAAATAGATCGTTATTGAGGACAGCATACTTCACGTAGCCCCACAGGAAATAATCGAAAGGCGTCATATCGTCGGAGCTTATCTTTTTAAGTAGGACCAGTACTCAGGAGATGAATCCTACATGTGCAGTGCAATGCGCTGGAACTAGAAAGAAAGATATAGTACAGGGTGACCCAAAACAATTGAAGGGCTTTGAATTCCTTATAACTAGGGCAACCAAAAAAACGCAGTAAAAAAGCTGTTTTAAGCTTTAAAAAAAAGTTTTAAAAACATGAAAATAAGCAGTTAAAATTAAAAAAAAACAGTTTAAATTTATTGTTTATTTTTAATTTTATTAGCTAAAAGCGTTATTACAGTGAATTGCTGCGACCATTTTTTGAACAGAAAACTTTGTCTGTTTGGAGTCAGCACGTTCTTATACAGGGTGTTTTTTTAAAGGTATAGAACTTCGAATTGAAATAAAACACAAGAACATCATTTGAATGTCCATCAATTTGGCTTTATTGGAAGGATAATTTTATGC
This sequence comes from Linnaemya tessellans, assembly GCA_951800035.1. Classification (NCBI taxonomy): domain Eukaryota; kingdom Metazoa; phylum Arthropoda; class Insecta; order Diptera; family Tachinidae; genus Linnaemya; species Linnaemya tessellans. Next base: position 91,146,360 of record OX637534.1, read on the forward strand.
CATTAATGTTTAAATATGATTTCGGGCATGTGGCCGCCGCGGCTGGCTTGAATAAAGCCAATTCTACAGGTCCAATTTTCAACCACTTTTTCGAGCATATGGGGCCGTATGTTGGCAATAGCGCCACGAATGTTGGCTTCCAAGTCCCCTAACGTTTCTGGTTTGTTGGCGTAGACGAGCGACTTCACATATCCCCAAAGAAAATAATCCAATGGTGTCAAATCACACGATCTTGGTGGCCAATTGACAGGTCCATTCCGCGAAATTATGCGCTCATCGAATGTTTCCTTCAATAAATCGATTGTGACGTGCGCTGTGTGGCATGTAGCGCCGTCTTGTTGGAACCACAACTCATCCACATTCATGCCATCCAATTCGGGAACAAAATAGACGGTTATCATGGCTCTATACCGGTCTCCATTAACGGTAACTGACTCTCCAGCATTATTTCGGAAGAAGTATGGCCCAATGACTCCACCAGCCCATAGAGCACACCAAACAGTCAGTTTTTGTGGATGTAATGGCGTCTCAAGGGTATCATGTGGATTCTCTTCACTCCAAATGCGGCAATTTTGCTTGTTGACGTAGCCATTCAACCAAAAATGAGCCTCATCACTGAACAAAATTTTGCGATGAAAATCAGCGTCGAGATCAATCTCATTTTCGGCCCATACACCAAAATCACGACGTATTGCATGGTCTCGCGGCTTTAATTCTTGCACAAGCTGGATCTTGTAAGGTCGCAAGCCAAGATCTTTGCGCAAAATCTTCCATAAAGTTGATGGACAAATCTCCAATTGCTGTGCACGGTGGCGAATCGATTCATTCGGGTCTTCTTCAACACTTTGCTCTACAGCGGCAATTGTTTCTTCGGTGCGCACTGTTCGAAGTCTCTGCGGATGCGTATTATCACATAGAGTAAACGTAGTGCGAAAACGATCCATGGTTAACCGAATTAATTGCTCTGATGGACGATTATGTCGACCATAAAATGGACGGAGCTTGCGGTAAACTTCGCGAACTGAACCATTACTTTCGAAATAAATTTGCACGACTTGCAAGCGTTGTTCTTTTGTCAACCTGTTCATGATGAAATGGCAAACCAAACTAAATATTAATCACTTGACAGCTGACAAAATGGCCGCCAGTTAAAAAAGTGATGCCAACTTAAAGTTCTATACCTCAATAAAAAACACCCAATACATTGAAAAAGTTCGTTCTACGTCTACTGATGTTAGGGGATCATATTTGAAATCGAGTATTTGCTCCGAAGTATATTTTATACGATTGCAATCACAGTTCTGCTGGCCACCCAAAATATCACCAATATCTTTGAGTACGAAAAATCCTTAATTTTTCAGTAAAACTGATTTAAATTTTATATATATTTTTTCTCCTATATCCCCTGGAACATCGGCAAGTTTTCTTAAAGTGTCCATAACTATATTTACTTGGGATATCAATGAAAGATTTTTTGTTTCCAATTTTGTGATAACTTCGTGCAAAAACCCGAAATTTGCAGATATATAAAATATTTGGTTACGCAGTTCACTTTCATTCATTAAAGACTGACATATACGCACAGATGAAGAACCAGTGGAGCTTAGATTTGAACAGATTTGTACGAATTCATCAAAATCTTTTGCATAATAATTAACAGTCATTATCCAAGTGCCCGATCGAGTTGTCACTGGTTGTGGGGGAAGTGGTATATTTGGCGCTGTTTCTCGTAAAATTTGAACCCTTGCAGGAACGTTTTTTTTTTGTATTTGCAAAAAATGAGTCTACATTTAAGTAGCATTCTCTTATATATTCACAAACTTTATGGACCCCATGTGCAAGACAGGTTACGTGAGTTATTTATATCTGGGTAAAATACAGCAATGGCTTTTGCAGCATTGACTATATAGGGTGCGGCATCACTTACAAAAAGAAGAATTTTATCTTTGTCTATGTCAAATTCACATTTGGGTTTTGGGACAAAAATACTATCAAAATTCTACGGCATGTATCACTACTACTTATTGAAAAAATGCAACCAACATGCTGAAAATTCTAGTGACGTCATCGCCACATGCGCTTGTTGCTTTTTTCATATCGTGTACTATTGGCTTTACATATTCACAAACTAAAAAAAATATTGTCACATCAAAAAAACAAAGATTTTTTCAAAAATTTATTAAAAAAGTTTAAAAATAAGTGTAAAATGGCAAAATAAGTAAAAAAAAGCCGATATTGCCAAAATAAGCAAAAAAAAGCCCTAACAAATGCAGCTCATCTTATTTGTTTTTTTACATCAGAAATTTGTTTTCAACAATCAAAAATATTCTACCTTGTGAAACAAAAAACAAGTAAAAACGTTATATTCGACCGGGTCGAAACTTAAATACCCTCCAAATATTTAGTAAGTAAATTTAAAATGTTTAACTTGGTGGGACAGAGTTCCTTTATATAATATCGTACGTCAACGCCCACTAAAGGGGGCGGGGTTCAAAAATATACAATATCATGTTTTCCACAGACGAACGTATGCGCATTGCTAGACCCTCTTTGACTTCATCACTGATCAAGAATATATTTACTTTATGGGGTCCAATTCTCTTTGGAGGGGGGGTCGCTCTGCCAAGGGCTGTGGGGGAAACATTTCACCTTTGTCATAAAACTCTAAAAATAAATGCTGGGATAATTATATACAAAATTAAAATTTCTTCCTTTCTGATAGGGTCATTTAGATGGCAAAGGGGGAGAGGGGGTAGGGCAGAAACAGGTAGACATAAAACTTTAAAAATAAATGCTTGGGATGATTATACACAAAATTAAAAAAAAAAAATTATTTATTTTTAATAAGGTCATTTAGCGGGCAAAGGGGGAGGAGGGGGTAGGGCAGAGTAGTACCAGGATTCGTCTCAGCTTCGTCATTAAAGCTTAAAAGTGTTATTTTTAAGGAATATAGGCTTAAGTAAAATAATTTGTTAAATTTTTATGCTATTTTTGCCTATAATAACGCCCACTGAAGTGGGCGGGGTCAAATAATATTTTTATTTTATTTTATGGCTCCAAGTTTAAGGCGTTGGACCGTATTTGACATAAAAATATATCATTTGCTTAACAAAATAACCAAAAAACTTTAAAAATTATGTTGTTTTTCCTGGGTTGGTTTAGTTCTTCTTAGGGGAACTTTTTTCCCTCTTGCCCGATTTAGCCCATCTTCGAACTTAACCTGCTCTAAGCTTCAAAATATATTTATACCAAATTTCAAGAGTCTAGCTCTTTTCGTTTGGACTGAATCGTGATTTCCACAGACGGACGGACGGACGGACGGACATGCTCAGATCGTCTTAGATTTCATCACTGATCAAGAATATATATACTTTATGGGGTCTGAGATGGATATTTCGATGCGTTACAAACGGAATGACAAAGTGAATATACCCCCCAAATTCTTTTTTGGAGGGTATAATAAGCACTTGCACTTTTATAATTTTTCATTTCGCCGGCTAAGTTTTGCTACAGGGACGAGTAAAGAGGATGCTGATAGTGTTAATCGATGACAGTAATTGTTCCGTGATCAGTGCTAAGCCTTTGTCACTTAACCAGTTTTGTCGGTCTGATATCATGCGCAATCATGCACAATCATGCACGACTGAAGATCACAAGAGTTCGACACCATATTCATGATCGAGTGCAGAGTTAAACTCGGCATTTATTTTCTTCTTTGTCGCCCGTTTACCTACAGCGGCCAGCAGCATCCTCAACAATGTTTTGCTGGACATCTGCAATCCCTATATTACAATCACATCAGTTATTTATGACTACATTTTGACTAAAAATATCTATTCCCTCTCTCATAATGAAGAAAATACACGATGAGGGTGTAAACAAATATTTATTAAAAGTGTGAAGTATGTGTATAATTTTGTACTCTTGAAAAGGGAATCTAAGGAAGGTGAGTGTTTATAGACTGTATGAGAATACTTACAATTTATTTACGACAGTACTACACACACATACACACACTTTCACATACACATATTAGTGTGTACAAGTATTTATGGTCATGTAAATGTATACTTAACCATCCGATAAAGTACACACTTAAACACTTATGAATAATTAAAGACTTCTTTGTGGTGACAAACTCACCCACACCCACATCCACATGTGGACAATAAACTAATGCATAGAAAAATGAAACCAGATGCATACAATTAAATACATACTCGTACAATAGAATACAACAAAACTGCAACACATACACATACACACATAAACATGAACATGAACACACACACCCTGCAAATGTTTGCCTTCTCACATGCAAATTATTAAGTGAATTCGTAAGAATATGTATTAATTAGAGAAGCTGGAAGGACATCAAATTGAATATGATAAATAAATGTTCGATAAGAAAGAAGTAATTATTTAAATATTAAATTACTTGCAAAGAAGATTAAAGTATAAGGATTTGCTTAATGGAAGAACTTGTAATTCCGTAGATTCATTTGGCATTTAATTTGAAAATGTAATTACACAATAAAACTTCTACTTGTTATTAGTTTTACTTTCGTAAGATTTTGTTTTAAAAAATGGTCAGAAATTAAGTAATTACATAAAACCTACGAAGCAGAACGTAATAAGGTCTACTACGAGAATTATTAATTTTTATAAAATGCTTGTGCCTCTCTTCAACCTAACCTAACCTAACCTAAAATGCTTGTGTACCCTTCTAAAGGGAAAGCGTGGGCAAATTTGAGGTTAGGAGAAAAAATTGGCTTAAGAACACACTTTTTTTTTGACAAATACAGTTTTATTGATACCAAAATAAAGTAAACGCTAGGGAATTCGTAATGGAATATGATGTCTGGCAAATGTCCACCTCTGGCACGTCGGCGGACATCTGCTCTTTGCACAAAATTTGGACCACATTTTACAACAAACCTTCGCTTATCTCTCCTCAATACAAAGCCTTACCTGTTTGTGTTTTATCCACTTAAGCCCGGTCTTACAATTGGCCCTAGAGAAAATAATCCAGCGGCGTTAAATCACAAAAATGAGGCGGCCAATTGACATTGCCAAATCAAGAACTTAGGACACCGGAGGTCTCTGATGTCCTACTGTAGCCAATTGTGGGCCAAAAAATCGGTTATCATGGATCTCAGAAGGTTACGAAATGATACAGTAAAATTTCGATAGTGAATTTTCGCTATTAAAATTCTTTGTTCAAGAGTGTAGCATTTCATGGTTAAAATTTCCCAACTTTTTACTAAATAAATGTCAAAGAATGACAGCTCCATTTTGGACATTTCATCATTTGACAACCAATTTACTTCCTAACCTTAAATTTTCCTCCCCTGTATGAAAAGATGGTACAACTTTTTACCCGCAAAAAAAATTGACAATTAAAAAAAAAAAATCGAGAAGTTATTCTTTTTACCCCTTTCGACGTTTTGAGTTCCTAGAAAGCTTTCCTGAATACTCCTGAGAGGCCGTCACTTGGTATGTGTGTATGTAAGTGTGTGTGTGTGTGTGTAAGTACCCTGCAGGAGAATAAGCGTTAATTGTCTTTAAGCTACTGGTACGATTACTAGTATAGCAAGCACTAGTTCAAAAGGTGATTGGACATATACAGAAAAGTACTAGTACTTCAAGTAGTTCATTTGTAGATTGATTTGACTTGTAGAATTTCATATTACTTTTTGATGATGTTTTAACGCGAATTGCTAATTCTCATTTTCATTTATTTTATTTTTAATTGTTACAATTTTTAAACAAATTCAAATTTGAAACAAAGAATAGTATTAGAAGACTTTGCCACCTGCATATCAGTTTATTTATTCGATAATTTATGTAAGTAAGCCGCAGTTTTCTTGTGTGTTAAAAATATTACATTTTAAAAACTAAATAAGAGGAACTTTCCATTTCCTCTTATAAACTAAGAATTGATGAACCAAAAATTGCTTGTGAAGACAAAGACTTAACAAATTTCATTGGGTTTAAAAAACCAATAAATTTCGGGATTTTTTTTATATATGAACCAGTTCTTAATGCAGAACTGATTATACTAGTATCTGACTAGAAGAAATTATACTAGTACTCATCTAGTACTAATAGTACTAGTATCCCCCTAGTTTCCATCTAGTACCAATGGTACTAGTAATTTTCAAAACACACTCAATGTTAATTTGAGCATGAACATGGTATAGGAAAGTTCACAGTTGGTAACTAGTACTGGTGATTTTTGTACTAGTGCAATACTAATTTGATACTAGTTCGATCTCCTGCAGGGTATGCCACTTATAACTTTTGATCGGTTTGACCGAATGGAACCAATCTAGCAGCGTTTCCAAGAGTTCTATAGAACTTAGATTTCCATTGAATTGCATTCGATTCGGTAGATTTCGAGATATCTCATAAATAAAAAGAAAAAAGTTTTGAGTTTTGAGATAACTTTTAAACGCTTTACCAATCGATTCCACAAACTAATCAGCTTCTGACATTGAAAAACCACGTCAAAATTGATTGCTGCATTCTTGAGATATCGTGGATGAAAAAAAAAGATTTTTAAAAAATCCCTCCGAAATTATATATCAAGTGGCTGCTGTTGGCTGAAGTAGTAGAACATAGAACATAGAAGACTATGAAGCGGAGGGTCCTGAGATCCACCCCACGCTGAGTCATGAAATATTGTGTTGAATTCTTGTGATCAGCATTAGTGCGTGGTTGTGTTAGTTGCTGCCAGTCTGTTTTCAATGATGAAGGCATAGCACTGGTCACTGAAAATTATTAACAGCGACGGACACTCCCTCCTTGGTTGGCCCTGTAGCTAAAATTTGCCGGTGCAGTAAAAAGCTTGAAATAGCTACAAAAAATTCTTTATCTTCTCATCTTTCTTCATCTGTTCCCTCAATATTATCCTCACCTATCCAGTTCCGACGCAATGCACTGCATATGAAGGGGTCATTCCCTGAGTGCTGGTCCAAGATAAAAAAAAATTAAAAAAAATTTTAATGATTAATTATTGTCCTCGATTACTTTATAGGACTCGAAAAACTACATCAATTAACGGCAATCACGAGCAGATCCATTGATTTATTCAAGAGAGGGAGTTTGAAAATTAAAATAATAGAGTTTTATCCAACTCTTATTAGGGTTTTGGGCTCGCAGAGCTCAAAAACATAGAACAGCACAACTAAGCACTTTACGATAGCCTTGCTTTTTATATTAAAGGGAACTTGCAGAAATGGCCCTTAAGGTTAATGGTTTTTTAATTTGATTAAATTTTTTTTTTGTGGTACATATTTAAGTATGTTATTGTCCACCAATATTGATGACAAATATGTGATTTAGCAGGTATTCTTGTGTAGATGTGCACAATATAAATATTTTTAAAAAAATTTTTTAATAAAAGTTATGAAAAAGCAACACCAAATTATATATATTTCGTTTATATGTTGTACCTGCAAAAACAACATCCACTTACAAGCAAAGAATGTTTTTGTAGAAGTATAGCTTTGACAATAGGAAATACTACAAGAGCTCAAATTTATCGATCCGAATTCGTTGTCTGCCCCGTCTACTATTTGGAAAATTAATTTTTGCAGCAGCTGGATCTTAAATGAAGCCACAGTCTAGCCATGAACAACGATATACGATATGTTGAGAACGGAGGCGCTATATAAAAAATAAAAACTGGTGTTTTTGGGGGCGTGGCAAAAAAAATCTCACTTTTTTAAACTTTATTGACCAATCTTTCATTCTAGTGCGTGACTAGTACACCCTTTTTTTCCCGCGCTAACAAAACCCCCAGGATGTTTGGCGGCAGTCGACTTCCCTATCTTCGGACTGCCAGCCTTGTGTTTCTTGTTACCAACCAGTAACTGTCATTTTTCTTAGTGGTGACACTTAAGACTCACCTCCAAATTTCGTATCCAATTTCATCTGTCAAAGACCTCAAATACATGCGTGTGTGTGTCTGTATCTCTTTATACTAAAGGCATTCCCATCTCTTTTAATGTCCTCAAATATGTTCAACTCAATGCCTGCCAAGACACAAAATTTCTTCGAACATCGTAACATCATTTTACAATCTCATAAAATCAATGTAGCACAGTTTAGTTTTCACCCTATTTGTGCAGGCATTTTTGCAACGCTGACGAGTACCAAACTCCAGCACACAACAATTGCCCAAAGGCTGCGGCAACAATTTAATCTCCCACTTCAATTGATGAGAAGAAAAGTAACAAAAAAAAAAACGATGGCGCTACAAAATTAAAACTACATTATTTTTACGAGTCCTTTTTTTATGTGTTTTATTTTTTTAACACAAAATAAAAGCAATAATTGTTGGTTGCCACATAGTAAACTATTGTGGCATGTTGCAATAGCACATAAAAGAGCTCAAGCAACTCAGCTACAGCGGAAAACAAACAAGAACAATAAGCGCGTTGCCAGCAGCAGCATTCAACCTTCGAAATAAGTTCCCAATTCGACTTTCTTTTTTTTTTGTTTGTGTTCATTTTTTCCATCCACATGATGAGAATGCTGGTTTCACTGTAAGGAATTCATTCATATTCGTTCCAATTCTGAACCCAACAAAAAGACAGACGTACATATAGAAATATAAATGCATAACGCTGCATGCCAACGCGATTACACACACACACACACACACATTCTTTAAAATTTTATTAAACCCCTTAAGCCAATCTATATTCACATCCAAGTAAATGTTGTATAGTGTAGTGCATGAGTGAGTGAGAGAGAGAGAGAGGATGTGTGTCAGATATAAAACCACGAAATGTTGTGTTGAATTGAGCAGGTTGTTGTTATACACCAGCGTATTCAGGTGCAAATATTGAAGCCTACAGTTAGGAGCAGAAATATATTATTCATTCACATTTACCTTGTAAATAGATTTTTTTTTTTTTTTTTTTTTTTTTTGTTTTTTGCTAATTTTTCGACCTTTTTTTTATATAATAATACAATATTTTTTAAGCTTAAGGTCTTTATGATATATATATATTTATCTTTCAATATTTCGTTAACCTTTGGTTAACTTCTTCAGGAAATTGTTATTATTTTTTGTGTTTTCTTTCAATGAAAATTAAAAAAAAATTTTTTTCATTGAAAGAAAACATAAAAAATAACAATTAAAAAAATTTTTTCATTGAAAGAAAACATAAAAAATAATAACAATTTCCTGAAGAAGTTAACCAAAGGTTAACGAAATATTGAAAGATAAATATATATATATGTATATATATATATATATATATATATATATATATATATATATATATATATATATATATATATATATCATAAAGATATTTTTTTTTATATATTAATCTCGTCTGGTACAAATTTACAACAAATATTTTTAGGCATGTCTCCATGGTACCCTACAGGCTGCATCCTAATATCTAATTATAATTTTCTTCACAAATACTCAGTGGACAGTGAGTTCCGAAATATTTTCTCAAGGCGAATTCATACAAGGTGAACTCACTTATGCAACTCTGTGCAAAATTTATTGAACTGTCAAATGAAATGCTTTGGAAAAAACAATGGCCGCACACAAAAACGAAAAACCAGAACAACACTTTGACAGTTCAATAATTTTGCCTTGGTAACAGCTGATTACCAATTTCTGAACTAAGGCCACCTGGTATGAATTCGCCTTGATATTTTGTATAGCAAGAAACAAATCGTCAAAATGATAATCGTCTGTTCAAGGATATATGAACGATAGAGCCTTTCTTAATTTTTTTTTTTTTTTGCGCAAAACAAAAAGAATTTGTAGCCGATTTTGTTTTAGTTTTCAATATATTTATTAGAATTTAATTTGACGGTGAAATAAAGAATACAATAGCTACAACAAACTTTCTATATCATGTTTCTCCGTGTGTTTTTTCAACGCCATCCCATCGTTTCTAGTTCCACTACAGTGTACTTCAAATATAAGGGCTATTCCCTGATTTCTGGTCCTACTAAATCAAATATATGGGTGCTGTTGGCTGCAGTAGTAGAACACGAGACTATGAAGCGGAGGGCCCTGAGTTCAATCCCGCGCTGAGTCATGAAATATTGTGTTGAATTCTTCTGAACAGCATTAGTGCGTGGTTGTGTTAGTCGTTACCAGCCTATTTCAATGATGAAGGCATAGCACTGGTCACTGAACATAATTGGCAGCGACTAACACTATCATGTACTAAAAGCAGAGTAACAGCACCCACCTTCGTCGGCCCTGTAGCAAAAATTAGCCGACGAAGTAAAAGGTTGAAATAGCTACAAAAAAACTGTCTATCTTCTCATCTTTCCTAATCTGTCCCCTCAATACTATCCCCTCGTTTTCAGTTCCGGCGCAATGCATTGCATATATAGGGGTCATCCCCTTAGTGCTGGTCCTACTCCTAAAAAGTGGACCCTGGAAATCATCCCTGCAATTTCCCGCTAGTGTTAAGGTGCCTCTGTGGCTGATGCGTAGCAATGCTAGCCTGTCAGTCCAATGGTCGTGGGTTCGATTCCCGCCGAAGACCCTGGGTGTAGGGCAGATGAAGATCGGACATTACATCAGCTTCGTCATAAAAGCTTAAACATTTAATTTTGAAGGAATCTAGGCTTAAGTAATACAATTTGTTTAATATCTTCACTATTTTTGCATACAATATCTTACGTCAACGCCCACTAAAATAGGTGGGGCTCAGAAATTGATTTTTCTGATTTTATGGCTCCAAGTACAACGTTTTGGATCTTCTTTGAAATAAAAATATATAATTTATATATCATTTGCTTAACAAAATTACGAAAAGGTTAGAGGTTGGTTTAGTTCTCCTTAGGGGAATTTTTTTCCCTTGGGCCCCGTTTTAGCCCATTTACGAACTTGACCTGTGCTATCCTGCGATATATATTTACAACAAATTTCAAGGGTCTGGCTCTTTTCATTTGGACTGAAAAGCCGTGATTTCCACGGATGGACGGACGGACATCGCTAGATCGCCTTAGACTTCATCACTGATCAAGAATATATATATACTTTACGGGGTCTCAGAGTAATATTTCGGAATGACCCTCCTTCCCTCTTTTTTGGCGGGTATAGAAACGTTAATCGAATGCACGTATCACGTGAAATTTAAAAACACGATTTATATTTTGAACAGAACTCTCATGGGGGAAGTGGACACGTTGTCTGCTGGAGAACAGTTAATTATTTAAGTTACTTCAACTGCAAGCTTTCCAGTAAAGCGCTCGTTTAAAAATATGTCTAGTAAAACATCCTTTATTCCGATAAACACAAAGTTTTGCTCTTCACTGTTTATTTGGCTAATTCTTAGTATCTATAGTGTTAATCTGAACGTATCTATAGGCATTACTATGATGTTATGATAAAGAACTACCCTGTAGTGTAGTGGTAACGCTGTTTATACACACCTAGATCTTTAATGATTATCTGTTAAAGTTATGTGATGCTGCTTTATTTCTAAAATAGCAGAGCAACGCTGCACTACACTATTTCTTATATTTCTAAATGACCTTCTATGTCAGACTTCAACCCATATCTACTCTTTTGCATATGATAGCAGCCTTTGCCATTCATATGGTTTCAATAATAGACCGACATCGTCAGAGATCGGGGCGATGAGGCACAATATGAATGTTGCGCTAAACGGTGACCTCAATAGGATTGTCGAATGGGGTCACAGAAACAGGGTAAATTTCAATGCCCGTAAGACTCAATGCTGCTTGCTAACACACCGACGCAAGCCCGATCACGCTGCTTCATCTGTAAACATGGGTGGTATAGATACTGAGGAATCAGAAGCTCTTGATGTTCTTGGCATGAAAATCCAGTGCGACGTTCGCTGGACAGAACAAATTTTTCATGTTTCAAAAGAAGCATTCAAGTGCCTCGGCTTTCTAAGGCGGTGTAAGACATACTTCACCCCATCTGATCTCCTTACTATTTATACCACTTACATCCGACCGAAGATGGAATACAACTCTCATGTATGGGCCGGAGCTTCAAAGTCCTATTTTGAAGTTACTCGACCGTGTACAGGAGAGCGCGAAGAAACTCATAGGGGACGGTAGGGTAGCCAAGTATATTGCGTCACTTGAGCATCGACGCAATGTGGGATGTGTTTCACTGTTTTTTCGTTACTATAACGGGTTTTGTTCCGACGAAGTCAGGGATCTTTTTCCCGAAACGCGCACTTTTCTACGCTCACCACGCTCTACAGTGCGATCACATCCATATGTGGTGGATTTACCAGTGAACCGCACTACGCATTACAGTGCGTACTGCCCGTATGTGGAATAAACTCGCTGCGGAGGTCTTTCCTGCCGTATATAGCATGGAGAAATTCAAATCGAATGTCCATAGACACTACTCCCTTTATCCTCCTTCCCACAACCAATTTTCCTAGTTCAAGCAGAATGTACGCTTAAATAGGGGTCATCCCCTGAGTGCCGGTCCTAGTAAAAAAAAAAAACAAGTAAAAACGTTATATTCGACCGGGTCGAATCTTAAATACCCTCCAAATATTTAGTAAGTGAATTTGAAATGTTTAACTTGGTGGGACAGAGTTCCTTTATATAATATCGTACGTCAACGCCCACTAAAGAGGGCGGGGTTCAAAAATATACAATATCATGTTTTCCACAGATGAACGTATGGGCATTGCTAGACCGTCTTAAACTTCATCACAATTCTCTTTGGAGGGTATAAAAACTGTATTTTGGCGGGGTCGCTCTGGCAAGGGCTGTGGGGGAAACATTTCACCTTCGTCATAAAACTCTAAAAATAAATGATTGGGATAATTATATACAAAACTAAAATTTCTTTTTTTTTGATAGGGTCATTTAGAGGGCAAAGGGGGAGAGGGTGTAAGGCAGAAACAGATACACATAAAACTGTAAACACAAATGCTTGGGATGGTTATACACAAAATAAAAAAAAATTTATATATATTTTTAATAGGGTCATTTAGCGGGCAAAGGGGGAGGAGGGGGTAGGGCAGCAACAGGCAGTCATAATATTCTAAAGATAAATGCTTGGGATGATTATATACAAATTTAAAAAAAAAAAAAATTTTTTGGTAGGGTCATTTAGGGGGCAAAGGAAGACGGGGGAAGGGGGGTAGGGCAGAAATCGGCAGTCATAAAACTCTAAAGATAAATGCTTGGGATGATTATATACAAAATTTAAAAAAACATTTTTTTTGGTAGGGTCATTTAGGGCAAAGGAAGAGGTGGGGGGGGAGGTAGGGCAGAAATCGGCAGTCATTAAACTCGAAAGATAAATGCTTGGGATGATTATATACTAAACTTAAAAAAAAAAATTTTTTTTTTGGTAGGGTCATTTAGGGGGCGAAGGGGAAGGAGGGGTAGGGCAGAGTAGTACCAGGTTTCGTCTCAGCTTCGTCATTAAAGCTTAAAAGTGTTATTTTTAAGGAATGTAGGCTTAAGTAAAACAATTTGTTAAATTTTTATGCTATTTTTGCCTATAATAACGCCCACTGAAGTGGGCGGGGTCAAAAAATATTTTTATTTTATTTAATGGCTCCAAGTTTAAGGCGTTGGAGCGTATTTGACATAAAAATATATCATTTGCTTAACAAAATAACCAAAAAACTTTAAAAATTATATTGTTTTTTCTGGGTTGGTTTAGTTCTTCTTAGGGGAACTTTTTTCCCTCTTGCCCGATTTAGCTTAACCTGCTCTAAGCTTTAAAATATATTTATGCCAAATTTCAAGAGTCTAGCTCTTTTCGTTTGGACTGAATCGTGATTTCCACAGACGGACGGACGGACATGCTCAGTTCGTCTTAGATTTGATCACTGATCAAGAATATATATACTTTATGGGGTCTGAGATGGATATTTCGATGCGTTACAAACGGAATGACAAGGTAAATATACCCTCCAAATTCTTTTTTGGAGTATATAAAAAAATGCATATACGAATTTAAAAGGAAATGGCTTCACCTAGAATAGTCACGCCCCCAACAAAACTCGATGGAAGGATAGCCCACACGGATTTCTTTACTTCCGCAACTCAATTAGTAATTATATAATCCCGGCTGCCGGTATACCCCACAGGTAACGTGCCTTCTAGACACTAAAGCAATAATCATCCCCATTAAATATCCTATTAAGTGCTTGAGTGCTGGCAAAATGCATTCACTCTTTACAACAATCTTCGTAATTGGCCCCTGCCGTATGGCAGACTTCCTCTCTAAAGTTGGAATTTTTTTTTTTTTATTTATTTATTTATTTAGTCTATGGATTAATCCTTACAGACTGATACAATTAAAATATAACAATGTTTCAGAAATGATAATTACAGACATATATTGGGTGTTTTTTATTGAGGTATAGAACTTTAAGTTGGCATCACTTTTTTAACTGGCGGCCATTTTGTCAGCTGTCAAGTGATTAATATTTAGTTTGGTTTGCCATTTCATCATGAACAGGTTGACAAAAGAACAACGCTTGCAAATCGTGCAAATTTATTTCGAAAGTAATGGTTCAGTTCGCGAAGTTTACCGCAAGCTCCGTCCATTTTATGGTCGACATAATCGTCCATCAGAGCAATTAATTCGGTTAACCATGGATCGTTTTCGCACTACGTTTACTCTATGTGATAATACGCATCCGCAGAGACGTCGAACAGTGCGCAGTGGGCTGGTGGAGTCATTGGGCCATACTTCTTCCGAAATAATGCTGGAGAGTCAGTTACCGTTAATGGAGACCGGTATAGAGCCATGATAACCGACTATTTTGTTCCCGAATTGGATGGCATGAATGTGGATGAGTTGTGGTTCCAACAAGACGGCGCTACATGCCACACAGCGCACGTCACAATCGATTTATTGAAGGAAACATTCGATGAGCGCATAATTTCGCGGAATGGACCTGTCAATTGGCCACCAAGATCGTGTGATTTGACACCATTGGATTATTTTCTTTGGGGATATGTGAAGTCGCTCGTCTACGCCAACAAACCAGAAACGTTAGGGGACTTGGAAGCCAACATTCGTGGCGCTATTGCCAACATACGGCCCCATATGCTCGAAAAAGTGGTTGAAAATTGGACCTGTAGAATTGGCTTTATTCGAGCCAGCCGCGGCGGCCACATGCCCGAAATCATATTTAAACATTAATGGCATAAAATTATCCTTCCAATAAAGCCAAATTGATGGACATTAAAACGATTTTCTTGTGTTTTATTTCAATTCGAAGTTCTATACCTCAATAAAAAACACCCGTATAAATGGAATCTATAAAGTTTTGCTTTAATAGTAACAAGACAAATTACAGCAAAAACAATAAATATGGCTTTAACAAATGTCGATTTAACAAATGTCGAATTAAACAATTATTTATAATCAATTTTGTAATGAGTTAAGATGTAAAATTATATCATTTTTTACGACATCAATACTTTTGTTGAAATCGATACAAGGGTAAAGACTATTAAAATCACAGCAAATTCTCCGAAAGGGATCGAAGTTACTATAGTTTTTTAGTGTAAAACTTAATTCTCAAGAAGCAATAATACCTTGTTGGACGATTGGGTATATTCAAGTTTATTTTGATCAGGAGAAATTGAGATGTGATGCAGCCGTTTATTAATTTCAGCAGAAAGGTAACATTTAGCATTTGTCGACGGCTCCTTAAGGTTGGAAGCTTAATAAGTCCTAGGCGTCTCTCGTAAGATGGTAATCTCATATTAGAGTTCCAAGGAAGACCACGAAGACAAAATAATAAGAATTGCACTTGTACTGGCTCTATTTTATTTGAATGTGAAAGATATTGTGGGACCCACAGACAACAGATCCGTATTCAAGTATTGGACGAACTAAAGTAGTAAATAACATCTTGGTTGTGTAAGTCTCAGAGAACTCCTTAGCCCAGCGTTTAATAAAACCCAGAACACCAGTAGCTTTGTTAATCGTCGAAGTTATATGGCACCTGAAGTCCAGTTTTTTATCTAAAATAACTCCCAAGTCATTAAATGAATCCACTAGGTCAACAACAGCATTATTCATTTTATAGAGTCCATTGATTGGAGTTGTTTTTGAGAAAATCATATATTTGCACTTTTTTACATTTAGGTCCATTAAATTATTAGCGCACCAAGCGGTTAAGTGTACAATGTCAGCTTGGAGACGCAACTGTTGATCAATAGAATCAAGCGATAAGAATAACTTTACGTCATCTGCATACATTAGTATATTTGAGTTTTCAACAACGGATGGAAGATCATTAATAAATAAAGTAAATAAAAGTGGGCCGAGATGACTACCCTGAGGCACACCTGATATAACATTTATATCAGTAGAGAGCATATTGCGGAACTTGACACACTGCATTCTGTTCTTCAAATAAGATTCGATCCATTTCATTAGAGACGTTCCAAATCCAATTCGATCAAGCTTATGAATAAGTAAGTTGTGATTCACCTTATCAAAGGCCTTACTAAAATCAAAATAGATGACATCTGTTTGTTTGCCAGTGACAAATCCATCGTTAACTAAGGTTGTTAATTCTAAGAGATTCGTAATAGTTGATCGACCTTTACAGAAACCATACTGCGCAGAAGAAAGGACAGACGTTGCTTGTTAAGACTATGTATCGCATAAGAGTTGCTCAAACAACTTTGGTATAGCGTTCAGTTTAGCTATACCTCTATAATTGGATATATCAGCTTTAGATCCAGATTTGAATAGCGGAATGATGAATGATTTCTTCCAAATTGGAGGAAACTAACTCAATTTGAGTGATTTGTTGAATAAATAGGTCAATGGAGTGCTTAGTAAATGAGGACAGTATTTTAAAATACTACTAGGAATACCATCAGGACCGGGATCATACGAAAGTTTTAGATTGTAGTAGACTTCACGATGTAACTGCTCGCAAAGGTTTCAAAGGAGAAATGTCTCTGCAGGGCAGTCCGAAAGGCTTGTTTGGACACTCTACCAACCGATAGTCTTAGATGATGCGGAATCAACAGAAACTACAAAAGTGCTGCTGTAAAGTTGGATCTGTAAGTCTAGCAATAGAGTCCTGCTGGCTAGTCCTTAGCTACTGATTTACATCGATTTTGGATACTACGAGTATCTCAGCAAAGTGTTTGTACGACATGTTTCCCAGTGTGTGTACTTAATAAATCCCAGTGGTGAACGATCTGAGGTTTTTTTTTTCTTTTTTTAGGAGTAGGACCAGCACTCAGGGGATGACCCCTACATATGCAATAAATTGCGCCGGAACTAAAAACGAGGGGATAGTATTGAGGGGACAGAATAGGAAAGATGAGACGATAGACATTTTTTTTTTTTTGTGTAGCTATTTCAATCTTTTTTACTTCGCCTGCTAATTTTTGCTACAGGGCCGACGAAAGCGGGTGCTGTTACTCTGCTTTTAGTACGTGATAGTGTCAGTCGCTGTCAATTATGATCAGTGACCAGTGCTTTGCCTTCATCATTGAAACAGGCTGGCAACAACTAACACAACCATGCAATAATGCTGATCACAAGAATTCAACACAATATTTCATAACAGCGCGGGCTCGAACTCAGGACCCTCCGCTTCATAGTCTCGTGTTCTACTACTTCAGCCAACAGCACCGACATCGGAGATGGTGGTGAACGATCTGAGGATATTTTTATACCCTCCAAAAAAAGAATTGGCGGCTGTATTCACTTTGTCATTCCGTGTGTAAAGCGGCGAAATATCCCTCTAAGACCCCATGAAGGGTATATAGTCTTGATCCGTGATGGAATCTAGGCCGATGTATCCACTTCCGTCCATCCGTCCGTCTGTAGAAATCACGATTCAGTTCAAACTAAAAGAAACAGACACTTGAAATTTGGTATAGATATAATTTGAAGGTTAACACAAACCCAGTAAATGAGCTGAAGCGGCCCAGAGGGAAAAAAGTTCCCCTAAGAAGTACTAAACCAGCAAATGATATATTCTCATGTCAAAGAATTTGGACCTTCTTTGGACCTGCACACTAAATGAAATATAAATGATTGTGCACATGCAGAGAATAACTTGGCAAATATGATGCCGAATAATATTAAACGTCATACAGTGACTTTAAACGATTCTAATTAAAACGCATTCATTCTCAATAGACTAGCGGGCAATAGCACAAACCGCATCTCAACAAATATTCTTAAATACAATATACAAACACTCAAAAACTCCTTTACCTTTGGCAGGTGTAAAAAGTTTTGTTGCTGTTGTTGTTGTTGTTTGTATTGTTATAGAGCGCAATACTTTTGTAGTTGTGGCTGCATAAAATCTCTGTTAATTGGTTGCACCGGAAATTGTTATGATTACAATAATAATTCTTTTAATTTGCTTCACCGCCATTTTATATCCACCATCTTGTTATATGTTCTCCTTCTGTATTTTCAGTCAGTTTCTTTGTCATGTTCAACACATGAACACACACCTGATGCCAGCATATGAATACCAACCAATACAAATGCAAATAAATGTATTTTTATATTTTTGTATAATTTCACCTGTAAAAAGATTCAAAATAAGTTTCACCGAGTTTGTAGTAATAAAATTTTTTCTCTTTTTACTGCAGTACGAATCTTTTAGTTTTGCCATTTAACTGCGTGTGTGTGTGTGTGTGCGAGTGTGTGTGCAAGTGTGTGTGATTGCACATGGTGGATGGAGTAGTTCCCTTATGGTACTCTTATACATATTTATAACTTTATTCATGTGAGAATTGAAATTGGTTTGATGCCTTTCATACCTTAATGTTCCTTATATGAACGCACACACACACACACACACATACTTTTTTTTATTCGCCATTATTTAAATTGAGTTTATTTTATATTTTTGTGTGAATGGTAACCGTAAAGGATTAAAATATGAAATAATTTCTTATCATATTGTTGAACAGGGCTGGGAAATGGGATTTTTAAAATATATTTTTTTTGAAGTGAAACTTTTTTGCTCGTAAGAGGATCAAATTTTTACGGGTGAAATGCGACACGAAAATATGGGACGTTTTTTTTCTATATAAAGGGTCCGCGAAATTTGAAAATGCTATAAAAAAACTACTGAATATTTTCTCAAATTTCTTTTTTTATTTGAAAGTACAATCCTTCCGGTTAATAATGGAAAATAATTTCATTCCAATTGGACTTTGTATGGCGTCATACCAAGGTCTTTATGCCAAATACGTCTCAATGATGTCTCCGAAATGTTCAATTGTTGAGAACGACGCACAGTGGGGTTTTCGACGGCTAATATGGGAATTAATTCGTGGTGACTTTCCGTGTTTATAATTTTAGATATCAATTTCAATATCAATTAATTTTCAATATCAATTTATTTTCAATATCAATTAAAGAGAGCAATTTTCGAAGTTGGGCAAAAAAATTGGCAGAATAGGACTGCGGGAAGGAGTGAATACTCCCCATACAAAATAATATTAAAAAATCTGCTATCTAGAAACCTGTGATAGTAAGAGGCTTCAAATTATTATTATTTTTTTTTACTATTATTAGTTCATTATTTAATGCAAGTTTATTATTGGCAGTAGGTTAAAAAGGGTATAAAAGTACATATTTGAACAGCTCTATTACGTATCTAATGCTTATCAATAACCGTCATCATCTGTGTAATTGGTATAAATATCATTATCATCATCACTTCCATTTTCTTCACTATCGAGACTTGAATCAAATATTAAGAATTGAATTGCTTCCATAGGAAAATTATGGGTTTTTTTCTCTTTAAATTTTCTAATATATGATATTACAGGATCTGAAGTAACTAATAGTATTTTAAATATATTTTCATTTGATTTTTCTCTAGAACATGTTCGCGAAAAAATGCTGCGTAAAACTTTTTTTTTAAATCTTTGTTTCGAGCTTCCTGTGCTTCTTTCGTCAACTGTACAATTGGTAGTACGGCGTGTTTTACTATTTCTGGTCCATGGATTAAAAACTTATGGATAGTTGAGGACATATAATACCAGGAATGCGAAATCTTGAAAGGCCGTCCGTTTATTTGAAAACCACTAGAAATGGTAACCATAATTGAATGCAGTTGTCTTACCAATTTTGCATCCAATTTTGTAATATTAGCTTAGGTTACTTATTGTTTTTGTTGCTATTATTGTTTAAATTTTTTATTGTTTTCCCTTTCTTCTTTTAATATGTTTTTATCTAGTCTAATTTAATAATTAAACCCAAGCTCTCATGAAAACAAAAGCAATAATAACACTAATGTTTGTATTGCTTTTTATAAAAAGTTGGATTTTTTTAAATGTAGGTGCAACAACACATTTGAATTTTATTTCAAAATGTGCAAAAAAGTGCAGACAAATTTTTCATACATATTTTCAAAAGCGTTTAAATTTTTAGAAACGAAATGGTTTTTTTATTAATTTGGCTTTATTCACAACTATTTATCGACATATTTCCCGAAATTCACTAATTTATAGGCTTACGCGTGAAAATTAATTAAAAATAATAACTCAAATTACACATAAAAACAAAAAACATAAATTAAACTTACTAACCTGAGGTTGAACGCTCAATTAAAATATTTTTAATTATCACTTTGGAAAACACTCAAAACTAATTTTTAAAACACCAAAAATTGAAATTTATATTGCACGCGAAGAAAACGTCAAATAACTCAAACTTTAAAATAGTATAGTAACGGTAGTTGTCAAAAACAAAATGTTTGCACTAGTGATGTGGAATGTTGTGTACTTTTAGCGACTGCAAAAATTTATTCGGTTCTCCTAAATTTAATTTTCCAATTAATTCCCATTTTTGGTATCAAAAACCCCAACGTGCGACGGTGAAGTGAATTGATGTTGATGGCGCTTCACGCACACTTTCTGCCACAGCAGCAATATTCTCGGGTGTACGCACTGTTTTTGACTTTTTACGCTTATCGATGAGGATGCCAGTTTCTTTCACTTTTTTCACAAGATTACGAACATACGGAGCTGAGGGTGCTTCTCTTCTTCCAAAATCCATGATTTTCAAAGTAATGTCGCAATATATCCCAGCGTTGTTCAAGCGTATACACAATCATATTCGTTCAAGGGAAGGATAAAACTAATTATCTGTCAAATCAGACATGAGCTAAGTGTTACCACTCACGAAATAAGCACTAGTTGAAAAAAAAACGTTAGATGGCGGACACTTTATATGTTTAAGAAGAATGAGTAATACGAATCCATATAAACAAATATTAATCATACGCAGCCGTACCGTGACAGAAATCAATTTTGTTTGGGAACAGAATTGATTCTGCACTTTGGTTGGTCAGAGGAACACCAAACGATTTTTCAGAACGAACTCATTTGTAATATTAGACACGGAGTTCGCTAATGAAATCAAAAAATATTTAATTTTTTGAAAAAAATTATTTTATTTTTTTTAAAAAATAATTTCATTTTTAAAATAAAACTTCTTTGCGCGCATGAGGGTAAAAGTTTTACACATGAAACGCGGCACGAATATGTGGGACGTTTCTGTTCAAGAGGAGGAAGAAAGCAATTGAGAACGATTGAGAGAGAGTGAGAAAGGGCGAACGTGGCATGAAGCAAGAATGATAAAATAAAGATTACGCCTTGCGCATGATTTACCGTTGGATGACGTATTTGTTCCCTCGAAGAGATGGCCAAATGTTTATTATATGCCAAACTAATACCTTCTCGTACAAAATTAATATTTTATGCTATATTTGGCAACTCTTCACTCAATTTACTCAGAGAGATTTCCAATTTACTCAGAGAGATTTCCAACAAGCACATTAAATCGGATTTATGAAAGTGCAAGTTTTGTGTTATATTTTATAATAAATTGTGTTATATTTTAAAATAAATATATTAAAATAATTATTAAATAACTTAAAGTGCAAAAAACTTATTAAAACTTGATTTTTAAAGCTCATAAACTGTAAACAAAAAACCTAAATTAAAGAGAAAAGAGAACAAAAAGAGCAAGCATGAAATGTGCAGTGGGCAATTGCAAACAAAGTGACAGCAAAAAAACAAGTGAGAAATATTTGTGTTAAAATGTAATATGTTATCAAAATTTTGTTTGTTTTCAAAACGCTGTGTCCTTTTATAGTTTTCCAAGAGATGAAGCTCAAAGGAAGTTATGGCTGATATTTTGCAAGGAAAAAATTTGTTTTGAATGGGGAAAAAAGAAAAATAATTAGCACTTGGGTTCAATATTTATATAAAATAACTATAAATAAACAATTTCAAATAAAAAAGAGTGGAAAATAAAATAAAATTTTTTAAAATTGTTTATTATCAAACAAATTTAATTTGAAAAATCGCAATTTGCCCCACTGTCCTGTTTTTACAATCACATAATAGTTCTCCAGCTGAATTTTATTAGCCAATCAGAACACATGTTGAGTGACGTCAGAGTTCCATCATG
The DNA here is from genome assembly GCA_951800035.1 of Linnaemya tessellans. Classification (NCBI taxonomy): domain Eukaryota; kingdom Metazoa; phylum Arthropoda; class Insecta; order Diptera; family Tachinidae; genus Linnaemya; species Linnaemya tessellans. Next base: position 91,168,807 of record OX637534.1, read on the forward strand.
CGCAGAAAAGTATTTTTATTTCAGCTTGTTGGCGTAATCTTTATTTTATCATTCTTGGCAAGAATGATAAAATAAAGAAAACAGCTATTCTGCTCTGGTGTGTAAGTTGAATAAAACTGATGTTGACTTGCCTTTGTGCCTTGGAATATTTATCATGTCTTTCTGAGATTTAAAAAACAAATTTCGAACAATTAGCCTATGAATCTTAATTTAATTTAATATAGCAATATAAATGTTCGTTAAAATTCTTACTACATACAAGTTTTAATAAGTTTTTTTGCACTTTAAGTTATTTAATAATTATTTTAATATATTTATTTTAAAATATAACACAATTTATTATAAAATATAACACAAAACTTGCATTTTCATAAGTCCGATTTTATGTGCTTGTTGGAAATCTCTCTGACTAAATTGGAAATCTCTCTGAGTAAATTATGTGAAGAGTTGCGAAATATAGCATAAAATATTAATTTTGTACGAGAAAGTATTAGTTTTGCATATAATAAACATTTGGCAATCTCTTCGAGGGAACAAATACGTCATCAAACGGTAAATCATGCTCAAGGCGTAATCTTTATTTTATCATTCTTGATTCTTGGCATGAAGCACACAGCCATGGAAAGAGTAGAGAGCAAGCAAGAGAGAAAGATTTATACAGAAAGAGAGATTGAGAAAATATACATGCTATTGATGTGATATATTCGATTCGTAGTTAAATATTAGAGCTTCAGAAGGCATAACGTCTTGTAAACGCAGATTTTTTTTTATTTATTTACATTCATCATTTGAATCCATAGTGAATGCGTTAACAATGAGTTAAATTTATAAATAAACATTTTGTGATAAATTTGTCAATCGTCCAATACCAGAAGCAATTCTTCAGACTAAATAATATATTTGTTATATTTTTGTTTATTTGCAATTTTTTTATGCTAATTTGTTTAAAGGTGGCGAAATTTTATATTTACAAATAACATGTGGCATTTTAATTTCATACTCATCATAAAATATTAAATACAAATATTTCATAAATTCTCTTTTCTAAATTTAAATTTAAAAAATAAATTAAATATCGAAGAAATAAATTTAAAAAATTAAATCTATAATATGTATAAATATTCAAAACTTAATTTAATTATATTTAATTAATAATATTTAATTATAGTTAAATCCCTACCATATTTATCTTCCTTTTTCCCTTTCTCAAAGTCTCGGATATCTAGATTAGCATAATTATAAACAAGATTTAAAAATGTGTTTGCCAAAGATGTTTCTGTTCTGACGTGTGTACTTTAGACGCACGCAATTTTTTGTCAATACCTTAAATAAGAAATGTCTTATTATTTCTTTATAAAGGACAAAGTCCATCAGCACTGCAATCCCAAGGGTATTTTGTGTATCACCGGTAGACTTAAATGCCAATAGAAATTTTGTTCATGTTTTTATTTATAGAATATAACGAGAAAAATGTAATAAAAATTTTAAATAATTTAATAATTAATGTCTGAGCACCCTATCAATAGGGTATACATACATTTTTAATTGTCAATATTCACCCTATTGCCATAATTATCTCCTGTTCACAAAATTTAGGCAATTCTGAATTGACTAAAATGGAATCATGTTGAAAACTATAAATTCAATTATCAAAAGATATTTTAATGGTGCACAATGGGATCGATAATAAAATATCATGATAACAATTATTCTAAGCAGATAATATTTCAGGCGAATTCGGCCCAGTTTATTTATTTTTTTAATCATTTTATATCATATTTCAAACAAGAAAGCATATGACTCCGTGGCTAAAAGAGTCTCATAACTCAATATATGTGAATTTATACAGTCGCTGGTAAAATTTTTCTTTAAAATACCCCGATACTTCATAAAAATAATTTGTTTACTCACCTAAAGGAAAACGTTTCAAAACGTTCAAACTTATTTTAAGTTTTTGGTCTGTTAAAGATATGAGTCTCTTGCTGGATTTTTTGTCTTTGTATTACTGAAAAATAAAACAAAAAAATGTTTGGCTTAGGTATAATGGAATAAAAAGTTCAGAAAAATGGGACATTAAGAAAATAATCAAACGGCAACACGGGTATTTAAACAAAAATGTGTTACCATCAGGTAGATACAGTTCTCGTATGCAATTTCCTAATAAAATTTTTTTTAAATAAGAACTGTTATCACATTCAACTAAAAGCCATCTAATAAGTGGTGACAAACACAATACACATGCGGACTGATGATGAAAGCGTTGCGGCTTTCGAAAACACCTGTTCCGCTCTGCTGTGCAAGTTGAAGAACTAAAAACTGATGTTAGCTTTCCTTTGTGCTTTGAAATAATTCTGAATTTAAAACGAAGAAAAATTTCGAACAATTAGCCTGTTCATCTTAATTCGATTTAAAAGAAAATAAAAATTTTTCATTACAATAACTTGGCAAATTTTATCACTAACTAATTACACTTGCTAAGTCATATTACATAAATACACAAAAATGTTAAGGGCTTAATTCGTAAAAAATTTTATGGTTATTTTGACAAATTCGTTAAAGAAATTTTTCAAATTAGAAAATCATATAAAGGGTGTTTTTATAAGAGCTTGCTGATTTGAAATTTAAATAAAACACTTGCCAAATTATGAAATGGCCAAAAAAAAATTTTTTATTTGGTAGATAATTTCTTGTCATTTAACATTTAAATATAATTTCGGGCATATGGCCACCACGACTATTTTGCACAAAGGTCATTCTGGAGGTCCAATTTTCGACCACCTTTTCAAGCATTTGAGGGCGTATTTCAGCAATGACACGTTGAATACTGATTCCCAAAGCGTCAATCGTTGCTGGTTTATCCACGTAAATCAATGATTTCAGGTAAGCCCACAAAAAATAATAGAGTGGCGTCAAATCACACGACGGTGGAGGCCAATTCACCGGTCCATTTCTCGAAATAATGCTGTCGTTGAAATGTTCTTTCAATAAGTCCATTGTTTCGCCCGCAGTATGACAAGTGGCACCATCCTGTTGAAACCACATTTCGTTTACATCTATATCTTGAAGTTTTGGCACCAAAAATTCATTGATCATGATTCTGTATCGATTTCCATTCACGGTAACGCGTCGTCCTTCCTCATTCTTAAAGAAATAAGGACCGATGATTCCACGAGCCCATAGACCGCACCAAACAGTGCATTTATCGGGATGCATTGGATGCGTTCTTGAACGGCGTGTGGATTATCTTTGCTCCAAATACGGCAATTTTGCTTGTTGACACATCCATTCAACCAAAAATGCGCCTCATCACTGAAGAGAATTTTGCGGTAAAAAAGCGGATAAACATTTTTAATTGAACACTGTTTTTGAAAATAAATTTCCACGATTTGGAAGCGTTGTTCTGGAGTTAACCTGTTCATGATGATTTGCCAAACAATACTGAGTAGAGACGTCACTTTAAACTGTCAAAACACCTGTCAGACAACAGAGTGATTCGTATAAAAAAAAAACTTCATAAAAAAACACCCTTTATAAGCCTAAATTTTGTATGAAAAGATTCTGTGCTCCGACATTTATTTTTAATTGAGTCAATATCCACTTTATCGCCATAATTATCTGCCTATTCACATTTACAAAATTTAGTGAATTCAATTAAAATTTGAATTCAATTAACGTATGACTACTAAAATTAAAAATTATTCATATCCATGAGTATCTCTAGTTCAAATCTGCGATCTTTTTGATGTTTTTTTTATACCCTCCAAAAAAGAATTTGGAGGGTATATTCACTTTGTCATTCCGTTTGTAACGCATCGAAATATCCATCTCAGACCCCATAAAGTATATATATTCTTGATCAGTGATGAAATCTAAGACGAACTGAGCATGTCCGTCCGTCCGTCCGTCTGTGGAAATCACGATTCAGTCCAAACGAAAAGAGATAGACTCTTGAAATTTGGCATAAATATATTTTAAAACTTAGAGCAGGTTAAGTTCGAAGATGGGCTAAATCGGGCAAGAGGGAAAGAAGTTCCCCTAAGAAGAACTAAACCAACCCAGAAAAAACAACATAATTTTTATAGTTTTTTGGTCATTTTGTTAAGCAAATGATATATTTTTATGTCAAATACGGTCCAACGCCTTAAACTTGGAGCCATTAAATAAAATAAAAATATTTTTTGACCCCGCCCACTTCAGTGGGCGTTATTATAGGCAAAAATAGCATAAAAATTTAACAAATTGTTTTACTTAAGCCTACATTCCTTAAAAATAACACTTTTAAGCTTTAATGACGAAGCTGAGACGAAACCTGGTACTACTCTGCCCTACCCCCTCCTTCCCCTTCGCCCCCTAAATGACTCTACCAAAAATAAATTTTTTTTTTTAATTTTGTATATAATCATCCCAAGCATTTATCTTTAGAGTTTTATGACTGCCGATTTCTGCCCTACCCCCCCCCCCCCTTTTCCTTTGCCCCCTGAATGACCCTACCAAAAAAAAAAAATTTTTTTTAAATTTTGTATATAATCATCCCAAGCATTTATCTTTAGAGTTTTATGACTGCCGATTTCTGCCCTATCCCCCCCCCCCTCTTCCTTTGCCCCCAAAATGACCCTACCAAAAAAAAATTTTTTTTTAAATTTTGTATATAATCATCCCAAGCATTTATCTTTAGAGTTTTATGACTGCCGATTTCTGCCCTACCCCCCCCCCCTTTTCCTTTGCCCCCTGAATGACCCTACCAAAAAAAAAAATTTTTTTTTAATTTTGTATATAATCATCCCAAGCATTTATCTTTAGAGTTTTATGACTGCCTGTTGCTGCCCTACCCCCTCCTCCCCCTCTGCCCGCTAAATGACCCTATTAAAACTAAATATACATATTTTTTTTTATATTGTGTATAATCATCCCAAGCATTTATTTTTACAGTTTTATGTGTATCTGTTTCTGCCTTACCCCCTCTCCCCCTTTGCCCTCTAAATGACCCTTTAAAAAAAAAGAATTTTTAATTTTGTATATAATTATCCCAAGCATTTATTTTTAGAGTTTTATGACAAAGGTGAAATGTTTCCCCCACAGCCCTTGCCAGAGCGACCCCGCCAAAATACAGTTTTTATAAGTAAATATGTATATTATTGATCAGTGATGAAGTCTAAGACGGTCTAGCAATGCCCATACGTTCGTCTGTGGAAAACATGATATTGTATATTTTTGAACCCCGCCCCCTTTAGTGGGCGTTGACGTACGATATTTTATAAAGGAACTCTGTCCCACCAAGTTAAACATTTCAAATTCACTTACTAAATATTTGGAGGGTATTTAAGATTCGACCCGGTCGAATATAACGTTTTTACTTGTTTTTTTTAATTTTCTAATTAACCATATATTTAATTTCAAAATGTATCGAAATATTTTGTTTATGGTGTTGTTTCGTACTTTATCCACAATTAAGGTGCTAAGTCTCTACTAACTTTGTTCAGTGAGTTGTGCTTTGCTTACTAAACACACTTTTTTCAGAGCTGCATTTGTAATTGTACTTAATATATAATAACAATTTTATATTTATTGACCAATAATTAAGCTCAATAACGCTATTTATTACATCCTAGTTTTGTAAATCACTGTACGTTAATGAAATTTATAGGAAAAAAAAGAAAATAATTAATAGATATATCAAAAAATTTTTGTTTTTTCCTACGCAATTTGTTCACCGAACAAACGTACAAAAATTCATGCGCTGCTTTGCCTTTCATAATGTTTAAAATATTTGTCAAAAGAAGAGAATAAAAATATTTTAAATTTTTAATTTTATCAACGGGCTTAAGTTCGAATCTGCAAGACTGCAAACCATTTTTTATTATTTTATTAATAAATGAATTTGTTCAAATTCTATTTTTATTAATTTATATTAAGACTGGAATATTAAGAATATTTTTCAATAATCATCAAACCAGCAGAACGGATCAGTACTGATTTCGGGAATATTAATCGTTAGGGTTGGGGAATTTCGTACTAACCAAAAATGTAATAACTTAAAAAAAAATATATATGAATGTGGTAACCTCTCATATTCAATTTTCGTTAAAAACATTGGTTAAATAGTTGATATTCCTTCCAACTAGCACCACTTGCAAAAGTGGAAAAATTGAACAAAGAACGCTGATGAGATGGCGTAGCGGCCTCGAAATCAGTACTGATCCGTTCTGCTGGTTTGATGATTATTGAAAAATATTCTTAATATTTCAATCTTAATATAAATTAATAAAATAGAATTTGAACAAATTCATTTATTAATAAAATAATAAAAAATGGTTTGCAGTCTTGCAGATTCGAACTTAAGCCCGTTGATAAAATTAACAATTTACATAAGAAAGTTCGACTAATAAAAATTCATACATATTTTAAATTTTGTTTTTGGGTTCATCAAAAATTTTACTAAAGCCAAGTGATTTACAAAATTAGGACATACATTTATTTGATAAGTTCTCCAGCTCCTCAATACTATGCCCTACTTTGTGCTAGTCCGGATTAAAAAAAATTAAACGACGAAACAGCTGGCAGAAACATCGTCAAAATGCCGATTACCCCACTGTGAGTCATATTATAATACTGTTTTTTGAGATGGGATTTTTACAATTTTAGTTAAATGGCCTTTTGCTGAAAGGAATTCTCAATAATTAAAAATTATGAATGTAAATTTTATTTATCGAATTTTATCTTTACGATACCAATTCCTAAATTGGACTCGAGTTCCAGTCTGCAATCTGCCAATTACTTTTTTATGAGTTTTTATTAAAATCATGTTATTTTTATGTTATTAAGAATGGAATATATATATATATATATATATATATATATATATATATATATATATATATATATATATACCATTCTAAATCATCAAACTAGCAGAACGCATGGGTACTGATTTCGCGCCCGCTACGGCATCAAATCAGCATTTCCAAGTTTTGCCACTTTCCACTGCGGTACTAGTGATTAGGAATATCAACTATTTAAATAATATTTTTAATGAAATAGAATAGCATGAGAAATTCTTATATTCATTTTTACGAACTTTTCCCAGTAAGGAGGCACCTTCTGAGACCGCTGTGCGTAGTTTAATCACTAAATTCGTGGCTCACGGTACTGTTGCTGACAATGGACCAAAGCAATACAATCGTAGTGGCCGCATGATGGCAAAGCACAGCCGCTGTACATGTATTGAGAACGAGCCTGGAACATCAACACGTCGACGATCGCAACGACTGTGCATCACCAGAAGCACTTTGTGCAACATTTTACATAAAGATCTTCATCGTCAAGCTTATAAATTTCAGGTTCTTCAGTCGATTATTGTTTGCGTCAAACGTTTGTAAATTGGCTGTTTGAAATACTGAACGCAAACAACGCATTTTCGAACGAAATCATCTTTAGTGATGAAACCCATTTTCATTTAAGCGATTACGAAGGCAAAAAAAATTGTCAAGAGCAAACTGTCCTTGAAAAACCATCACATCCAAAGAAAGTCACCGTATGGTACAGTTTATGGTCAAGCGGCATCATCGGCGCGTATTTTTTAGAAAATGTGCAAAGAAACGCCGTCACCGTGAATTCTCTGCGCTACCACAGCATGATAAGCGATTTTTTGTGGCCACAATTGGCATCACTGACATTTGGTTTCAGCTAGATGGCGCCACAAGCCACATAGTCGTCCAAACAGTTCAGTTATTGCGTGAGAAATTTCCCAGTGGCATAATTTCTCGATTTGGCGACGTTAATTGGCCGCCTCGTTCTTGTTATTTAACACCGCTGGATTATTTTCTGTGTGACCATTTAAAATACCGGGTTTACGTGGACAAACCACAAATAACTGACGCTTTTAAAGTTTAAATTCGGCGCTGCATTGACGAGATAAGTGAAGCCTTCGTGCAAAATGTGGGTCAAACTTTTGTGAGAAGAACGGACATCTGGCGACGTGCTAGAAGAGGCCCGTTGTCATATTTTATTATTAATTGCCATATTTCTACTTTATATTGGTAACAATAAAACTGAATTTGTCAGAAAAAAAACGTTTTTTAAGCCAATTTACTTCCTAACCTCAAATTTGTCCATCTTTCATAAACAAAGTTGATACATAAATTAGTTGTCCTTTTTTTCGTCAAACTCTTATCAACCTATTGGATTTTTTTTTTTTGACTAGCCCAATTAACTAAACGAGATTTCGACCTGCCAGTTTCATCTGTGCCTATACCGCTTTCGAAGTACATTTCAGGACGAATTTTCCAACAATCTGTATTCAGCTGCTGTTACCATCTCTGATTATTGAATAAATATTTTATTCACAACATGTACTATATATTAAAATAAATCAATTTAATATACTTCCAATGTACAAATTAAATATTCTAAGCTGCTTATGGCAATTATTTGCCAAAAAGGAAGACCAGCAAATTAATATAAATGGAAAAATTATCAGTCCAAAAATTACAAAAAACGTAAATGGCAAATAGTCTTTAAGGAAATAATACAAGAAGAAAAAAACTTCATTTGAGATAATAATAATTTTCAATAAAATAAATTGATACGTAACGAAAACTATGCACACAACCACACACACACACACACACATGCAGAGGACACAGCTGCAGTTCATACAAAATAATCCTTAAAACACATAAAAAGAAATTAAATTTATCAAAGAAAAAAATTGCAACAAAAATAAAAAGAAAAGAAAGCACTAAATTTAACTAAAATAAATCATTTCGATAAAATCATTTAAATGCCATAAAAGAGTTATAATTTTCAACTGCTACAATTTTGTTGAAAACAATTCACTAGATTTGAACGTCTCCTCCATACTAGTGGATGACACTTCCCCCCTTCCCAACAAGAAACACAATTTAAACGAGACACCATCATGTAGTCACACGAGCATCTAAGAGCATCATAAACACCTGCTCATCAAAATTTATGTGTTAATAAACGTCAGCAATGTGTCAGGACAATAAATGCATGTTCAACAAATAACAGCAATTGAAACAAGAACATGCAACAAATAACGCCTACCAAAAATAACACAGTGGGTGGACAGACTATCCATGGAATAACATTTACATGTGAAATTGTAAATTGTAGTCGCATTGCTGTGCAACAACAACAACAGCAGCAAGAGCAGCATCTTTGTTTAATTCATTAGGCATATTTGATACACACAATTCATATGATGATTTCAAAATCATGATTTTTTTTGTTTATTTTAATTAAAATCTCTTACAATTATTGTTAAATCATTCGAATTCTTTTTTATTTATTAAATTTTTATTTTTAAAATTTTTGTAATTTTATTTTTGTTTTATTTTTATACCCTCCAAAAAAGAATTGGTGGCTATATTCACTTTGTCATTCCGTGTGTAAGGAGGCGAAATATCCCTCTAAGACCCCTTAAACGAAAAGAGCTAGACTCTTGAAATTCGGTATAAATATATTTTAAAGCTTAGAGTAGGTTAAGCTCGGAAATGGGCTAAATCGGGCAAGAGGGAAAAAAGTTCCCCTAAGAAGAACTAAACCAACCTCTAAAAAATAACATAATTTTTAAAGTTTTTTTTTGTAATTTTGTTTATTTTATGTCAAAGAAGACCCAACGCGTTAAACTTGGAGCCATAAAATAAAAAAAAATCGTTTTTGGACCACTCCCCCTTTAGAGGGCGTTATTAAATGCAAAAATAGTGTAATAATTTAACAAATTGTTTTACTTAAGCCTACACTCTTTAAAAATAAAAGTTTTAGGCTTTAAGGACGAAGCTGAAACGTAACCTGGTACTACTCTGCCCTACCCCTTCCTCCCCGTTCGCCCTCTAAATGACCCTACCAAAAAAAAAATTTTTTTAAATTTTGTATATAATCATTTAAAGCATTTATTTTTAGAGCTTAATGACTGCCGATTTCTGCCGTACCCCCTCCTCCCCCTTTGCCCGCTATATGACCCTATCAAAAAATATTAAAACATTTTAAATTTAGTATATAATCATCCCAAGCATTTATTTTTAGAGTTTTATGGCTACCTGTTTCTGCCCTACCCCTTCCTCCCCCTTCACCCTCTAATGCAATGCCCATACGATCATCTGTGGAAAACATGATATTTCCTATTTTTGAACCCCGCCCCTTTAGTGGGCGTTGACGTACGATATTATATAAAGGAACTCTGTTCCACCAAGTTAAACATTTTAAATTCACTTACTAAATATTTGGAGGGTATTTAAGATTCGACCCGGTCGAATATAACGTTTTTACTTGTTTTTTGGTAATTTGGTTAAGCAAATGAAATATTTGTATGTCAATGCAGGTCCAACGCGTTAAATAAAAAATAATCACCCCTATCGTGAACAACAAGGGGAATTTTTGTTCACATGAAATTTTTATTCCACTCGAAGGGAGAAATGGTATCATGAATCTCCCGTGAGAAATTATTCCCGCTATCAGTTCTCAGTGAATGCAAAAAAAGAGAAGAAGCCGAAAACAACATGAAAAGTCAAAGAATTTGTGTTGAAAATCTTAATTTTATGCAATAATTTAAAAAAAAATTAAAATGAGTATGACTAAATATTTAGTAATGCAATAATTTGGATACATTTTGTAAACCAGACAAAACAAATTAGAAATATTCTTAATCTTTAGAACTGGAGCAACAAGTTTTACAAAGACGCAGGCAATTGATTTGTTGCAAAACAACAAATCAATTGCCTTATTAAAGAGTTTTGCCACAAAAATTAAATTTGCAAACTCTAATATTCGAATTATAATAGAAAATACCTACATTTTCTAATCTATTCCCCACCAAAAACTAAGTGAATAAATTAAAGGGAAAAGTGAAAAAACTCCCGGGAAAAAATCATTCACGGTCAGGGGAATTTAATTTTAGCGTGAAATCATTCACAAGGAATTTCTTCATGATTGCAATTTTAGGGAAAAAGGAAAAATTTCGAGGGAAAAATTATTCATGATAGGAGTGAATAATTTTTGGACCCCACCCCCTTTAGTGGGCGTTATTATATGCAAAAATAGTGTAGACATTAAATAAATTGATTTACTTAAGCCTACATTCCTTAAAAAATAAGATTTTAAAGCTTTAATCACGAAGCTGAAACGTAAACTGGTACTACTCTGCCCTACCCCCTTCTCCCCCTTTGCCACCTAAATGACCCTATCAAAAAATAAAAATTAAAATAAATTTTACATTTCATTATTCGGAACATTTATTTTTAAAGTTTTATGGCCAAGGTGAAATGTCTCCCCCACGGCCCTTGCCAGAGAGACCCTGACAAAATACCTCCAAACAGAATTGGACCCCATAAAGTATATACATATATTCGTGATCAGTGATGAAGTCTGAGATGGTCTAGGAATGCCCATACCTTCGTCTGTGACAAACCTGATACAGTCTAATTTTGTACCCCGCCCTCTTTGGTGGGCGTTGACGTACGATATTATATGCAAAAATAGTGTAAAAAATATTGAAATATTTTATTCCTTAAGACTATAAGAATCTTAGATGTGCTCTGATCTTGCAGAGGTGACACGTCTCCCACACGGTCCTTCCCGGAATGACTCTGTCCAAATAGAGATTTAAAATTGGGTACAGGGATGTCTTAAAGGAACCTTCTTTGACTTAAAAATATATCATTTGCCAAACAAAATTACAAAAAAAAAAACAAGTAAAAACATTATATTCGACCGGGTCGAATCTTAAATACCCTCCAAATATTTAGTAAGTGAATTTTAAATGTTTAACTCGGTGGGACAGAGTTGCTTTATATAATATCGTACGTCAATGCCCACTAAAGGGGGCGGGGATTAAAAATAGACAATATCACGTTTTCCACAGACGAACGTATGGGCATTGCTAGACCGTCTTAGACTTCATCACTGATCAAGAATATATTTACTTCATGGGGTCCAATTCTCTTTGGAGGGAATAAAAACTGTATTTTGGCGGGATCGTTCTGGCAAGGGCTGTGGGGGCAAACATTTCACCTTTGTCATAAAACTCTAAAAATAAATGGTTGGGATAATTATATACAAAATAAAATGTTATATATTTTTTTATAGGGTCATTTACGGGGCAAAGGGGGAAGGGGGTAGGACAGAAATAGGCAGTCATAAAACTCTAAAAATAAATGCTTGGGATGATTATATACAAAATTTAAAAAAAAACATTTATTTATTTTTTATAGGGTCAGTTAGTGGTCAAAGGGGGGAGGAGGGGGTAGGGCAGAAATATGCAGTCAAAAAGCTGTAAAAATAAATGCTTGGAATGATTATATACAAAATTAAAAAAAAAAAATTTTTTTCTTTTTTTTTTGTAGGGTCATTTAGAGGGTGAAGGGTGAGGAAGGGGTAGGGCAGAGTAGTACCAGGTTACGTCTCAGCTTCGTCATTAAAGCTTAAAAGTGTTATTTTTAAGGAATGTGGGCTTAAGTAAAACACTTTTTTAAGTTTTTATGCTATTTTTGCATATAATAACGCCCACTAAAGTGGGCGGGGTCCAAAAATTATTTTTTTTATTTTATGGCTCCAAATTTAAGGCGCTGGACCGTATTTGACATAAAAATATAGCATTTGCTAAACAAAATAACCAAAAAACTTTAAAAATTATGTTGTTTTTTTTTGGGTTGGTTTAGTTCTTCTTAGGGGAAGTTTTTTCCCTCTTGCCCGATTTAGCCCATCTTCGAACTTAACCTGCTCTAAGCTTCAAAATATTTTTATACCAAATTTTAAGGGTATAGCTCTTTTCGTTTGGACTGAATCGTGATTTCCACAGACGGACGGACGAACGGACTGACGGACACGCTCAGATCGTCTCAGATTTCATCAGTGACTACGAATATATATACTTTATAGGGTCTCAGATGGATATTTCGCTGCGTTACAAACGGAATGACAAAGTGAATATACACTCCAATTCTTTTTGGAGAGTATAAAAAGTCGTTGTTGATAAGAAACATTTTGAAAACACAACAAAATTTTAAAACTTTTAATAATAAAATTAAATAAAACTGCACTCCATGCGCTGAAAGGTCTAAAATTTACAATTCCTTCTTACTATTAATTGTTGAAAAGCAAACTGGAAATATTTTCTGTAATTTTCTATAGTTTAAAAATCAAAGCTGCTCCCATAAAAGATGCATAAGTTATTTTTCTTCAATGCGTATTGGCAATGTTCACTCCTCTCCCCCCACTTATGCTTTGCATCGATAGCAAAGAGAGAAAAAGCAACCAATAACTTATTTTTGATTGCAAAATTTTTACCATCAAATGTCAAAAACAAGACGAGTAAAACACCAAATAAATATGAGAACATGTGTCATAATTGCAACATCAAAACCAACATTGTCAGTAACATCAGCTGGGCCTAGGCAGCAGACTTAAATACATATTATTTGATCAGAGATGTAGCAAAGTATCCATATCAGATGAACCAACCACACACACACATACTCACACACTCCTACACACACACATGCACTCTGCCTGTATATAAATTAAAAATTCCTGTTTTTTTTTCTTTTATCCCTACCATCTATTCATTTATTTCTTTTGCTCTTGTATTTTTCTAACCAATTTTCAATTTTTGAAATGTCTAACAGAAGTTTTTAAAATTGAAAATTTGGCCAATTGATAGACATGCAGATACATAGACAGACACATTGACAAACAGCCAGGCAGGCAGGCAGACAAACAGACAAACGTATTACAATAAGACAAACTGAAAGAGAAATGGCCATATGTGTGTGTGTGTGTGTGTGTGTGTGCATGTGTTGTATGTAAGTGTGTCGGCATGTTACTGGCAAATGTTTGTTGTGCCAGCTAGACATTCAAATTGTTTATTTTGTTATTGTAGGTTGGCGCGAGGGAGGCAACGACTAGAAGGAGGCATGCAAACTAGGAGAAGAAAAGGGATATGCTTACACTAGACATGCTTTTAAAAAGCAATTAGATACAAACACACACACACACATACACATACATAGATACACATACACATGTATGTAATATATAGGTATGTGTCTATATATAGAGGACATAAATTCATTTGAAATGCACACACACACACACACATCCAAGTGTGCATGATTTTTCATATGTTTTGTCCATGTGCGCCCATCATTGATACACTTCCATATGCATGCATGCATGTGCATGCAAAAATCTAAACATAAATTGACACTAACATGAAATAGGCAGTCATACTATTTCTATTAGAAAGATAAAAGTTTGTTAACAAAATTTATCCATATGAAATAGTTCATTTGAAGTGTATTATTTCTTTTTCTTTTGACCCTTGAAATATGCCTATTATTGATACTTAAAATGAGACGATAATTATTAGGTCTTTAAAAAAATTTTCGATCTTTTGGACAATATGAAATGCATGTTGTGAAGTCTTCTAGTCACTATCTAAGCACAGCATAATCGTAGTCTAGTCAGATGTAAAGCAAATAAATTATAAACATGATGCACAGTCATAGTCCAGACATAATCCTGACCAAGTGCAGTAATAAACCAGAAATAGTTTAGACCAAGAATGATAAAATAAAGATTACGCCTTGCGCATGATTTACCGTTTGATGACGTATTTGTTCCCTCGAAGAGATTGCCAAATGTTTATTATATGCAAAACTAATACTTTCTCGTACAAAATTAAAATTTTATGTAAAACTTGGCAACTCTACACACAATTTAGAGAGAGAGAGATTTCCAATTTAGTCAGAGAGATTTCCAACAAGCACATAAAATCGGACTTATGAAAATGCAAGTTTTGTGTTATATTTTATAATAAATTGTGTTATAATTTAAAATAAATATATTAAAATAATTATTAAATAACTTAAAGTGTAAAAAACTTATTAAAACTAGATTTTTAAAGCTCATAAACTGTAAACAAAAAACCTAAATTAAAGAGAAAAGAGAACAAAAAGAGCAAGCATGAAATGTGCAGTGGGCAATTGCAAACAAAGTGACAGCAAAAAAACAAGTGAGAAATAATTGTGTTAAAATGTAATATTGTTATCAAAATTTTGTTTGTTTGCACAAAGCTGTGTCATTTTATAGTTTTCCAAGAGATGAAACTAAAAGGAAGTTACGGCTGCTATTTTGCAAGCAAAAAAATTTGTTTTGAATGGGGAGAAAAGAAAATTAATTAGCACTTGGGTTCAATATTTATATAAAATAACTATAAATTAGCAATTTCAAATAAAAAAGAGTGGAAAATAAAATAAGTTTTTAAAATTGTTTATTATCAAACAAATTTAATTTGAAAAAATCGCAATTTGCCCCACTGTCCTGTTTTTACAATAAAATAATAGTTCTCCAGCTGAATTTTATTAGCCAATCAGAACACATGTTGAGTGACGTTAGAGTTCCATCATGCGCAGAAAAGTATTTATATTTCAGCTTGTTGGCGTAATCTTTATTTTATCATTCTTGGATATATATATATATATATATATATATATATATATATTTATTTATTTTTTTTTTTTTTTTTTGTTTTTTTGTTTTTTTGTTGAATGAAACGTTTTTTATACTTCAGGAAGAGTTACATTCGTGTAATAAATTAAAAAGTACATTCCAGGGTTGGAAAATCTAAATTTTTTGGTACATTCAAGTAACCAAATAAATTCTTTATTTTGGTTTTTTTGGTAAATAAAATCTATTATCTGCTTAAGAAAGGAAAGAGAAATACATCTGTGAAGGGTATTTAAGATTCGACACAGCCGAAAATAGCACTTTTACTTGTTTCAATTAAATGTGTTCAGATCACTGATCGTTTACTCTCTTTCGAGAGTTTTGCTTCTCACTCGCACTGGTTAATTCCTGCACTTTAGATAATTGTACAGATTTACGGATGTCCTGAGGAAGACACCGTACGAAGCCATAATTTGTGTACAGTCAGTCACAAAAACACGGCATATCGTCTCAGTCAGCCCGCCGTCATCTGTGCACCGACACCTTGCTAATTTACTTTGCAAGGTCTTTAGGAAATTAAATTAAGTAAACAAATATTAGCCAAAAAAATGCGTTGTTAGTTCCAGTTGTTATTTATTACAAGAAAAGTGACCTCATATTAAATAGCGATCAAGTTCGCATGTACAACTCTACGCCTAATTTATATGGAAGTTTTTTTTTAACCTCATCCAATAATTAATGAAAAAGTCATTTGTAGAAATAGGACAAACAAATAATAGACTTGAAAATATTCTTGCCAATTTAAAGAATATTTTAATTAAATACTTTGCATTCATTTTCTATCCAAAAAAGATGCAACAACTAATTTGGACAATTGAATAATATTTTACATAAATTTCTTTTTTTTTCATCTTTTGCCACGAATTCTTGCGTAGAGTCAGTGTTAATTTTCTATTAAGTCTATTGTGCTGGTATTTCATGCTGTTGCAGCGTTAAAGTTCAGCGCTATTTGTCATATTAGCAGACTTAATTTCTCTTTCGGTTGGCAGCCAGCCTGACAGTCGCAGAAATAATGTTTCATTGCGATTTTTTTAACATTCTGTTTGTGTGTTTTTTTTTCTTTTCTCATTGTCGTCTTTAGCATCTGTTTGGCTGAGAGCAAGTCTGTAACGAATATAAAACAGCCATCCTTATTGTAATAATAATAATAATAATTATAATAGTAAATGTCCGCAATTATGGGCCAGTTGCCTGCCATTTTGCCGCCAACATCTAAAGCAGTTGCTACTGTCCTTGACTGCAGATGGTTTCCAGATAATTGCATCAAATGGCTACAATACGGTGCAACGTTGCATTCGACCGGGTTGAATCTTAAATACCCTACAAATAATTAGGAAATAAATGAAAAATGTTTAACCTGCTGGATCAGAGTTCCTTTAAGATATTTCTGTGGCCAATTTTAAAACTCTGTTTTGACAGGGTCACTGCGGAAAGGGCCGGTGGGGGAAACATCTCACCTTTGTAGTAAAAATTTAACAAGTAAAGTTTTGGGGTAATTAAGTTTGAAGAAAAACTTTTTTTGAATGAGTCATCACAGATGGTTAGAGGGGTACGGCAGGGGTAGATCAGAAAACACAGACGATATATTCGCTTTCTCATTCCTCTAAGACCACACAAAGTATATATATATTCTTGATCAGTGATGAAATCTCAGACCATGGAGCCAAGTCCGTCCGTCCGTTTGTGGAAATCACGATTTAGTCCAACCGAAAGTGACCATAGAAAGTGAAATTTGGTATAAATACATTTTAAAGGATAGCACAGGTCAAGTTCATCAATGGGCTGAATCGTGTTAGAGGGGAAAAAGTTCCCCTAACGAAAACTAAACCAACCGCTTATTTTTGTTAAGCAAATCATATATTTCTATGTCAAAGAACGTCCAAGACGTGGAATTTGGAGCCAGAAAATCAAAAAATATCAATTTTTGGACCCCGCCCTCTTTAGTGGGCGTTCAAGCAACCTATTACATGGAAAATTAGTGTAAAAATTCAACAAAATGCATTACTTAAGCCTACATTCCTTAAAAAAAAAATGTTTAGCTTTTATGACGAAGCTGAGACGTAACCTGATCCTCCTCTGCCCTACCACCCTCCTCCCCTTTCGCCACTGAAATTACCCTATAAAACAATATATTACACTTAATTATCCCAAAAATGTATTTTTAGTGTTTTATAGCAAATGTGAAATATTTCCCCCACGGCCCTTGCCAGAGCAGTTCCACAAAATATCATTTTAATGGGGTCCAAAAACAATTGCACCCCCTAAAGTATATATTTTCTTGATCAGTGCCGAAGTCTAAGACGATCTAGCAATGCCCATACGTCTGTCCGTGGAAAACACGATGGACCTCGCCCCCTTTAGTGGGTGTTGAAGTTACATATTATATGAAACAAGTAAAAACGGTATATTCGACCGGGTCGAATCTTAAATACCCTCCAAATATTTAGTAAGTGAATTTGAAATGTTTAACTTGTTGGGACAGAGTTCCTTTATATAATATCGTACGTCAACGCCCACTAAAGGGGGCGGGGTTCAAATATATACAATATCATGTTTTCCATAGACGAACGTATGGGCATTGCTAGACCGTCTTAGACTTCATCATAATTCTCTTTGGAGGGTATAAAAACTGTATTTTGGCGGGGTCGCTCTGGCAAGCGCTGTGGGGGAAACATTTCACCTTTGTCATAAAACTCTAAAAATAAATGCTTGGGATAAATATATACAAAATTAAAATTTCTTTTTTTTTATAGGGTCATTTAGAGGGCAAAGGGGGAGAGGGGGTAAGGCAGAAACAGGTAGACATAAAACTCTAAAAATAAATGCTTGGGATGATTATATACAAAATTTAAAAAAAAAATTTTATGATTATACAGAAAATTATAAATAATTTTTATTTATTTTTAATAGGGTCATTTAGCGGGCAAAGGGGGAGGAGGGGGTAGGGCAGCAACAGGCAGTCATAAAACTCCAACGACAGATGCTTGGGATGATTATATACAAAATTTAAAAAAAAAAATTTTTTTTTTGGCAGGGTCATTTAGGGGGGGGGGGGGGTAGGGCAGAAATCGGCAGTCATAAAACTCTAAAGATAAATACTTGGGATGATTATATAGAAATTTTTAAACAAAAATTTCTTTTTTTTGGTAGGGTCATTTAGCGGGCAGAGGAAGAGGAAGGGGGTAGGGCAGAAATCGGCAGTCATAAAACTCTAAAGATAAATGCTTGGGATGATTATATACAAAATTTAAAAAAAAAAATTGGTTTTGGTAGGGTAATTTAGGGGGCAAAGGAAGAGGTGGGGGGGGGGGGGGTAGGGCAGAAATCGGCAGTCATAAAACTGTAAAGATAAATGCTTGGGATGATTATATACAAAATTTAAAAAAAAAAATTTTTTTGGTAGGGTCATTTAGGGGGCGAAGGGGAAGGAGGGGGTAGGGCAGAGTAGTACCAGGTTTCGTCTCAGCTTCGTCATTAAAGCTTAAAAGTGTTATTTTTAAGGAATGTAGGCTTAAGTGAAACAATTTGTTAAATTTTTATGTTATTTTTGCCTATAATAACGCCCACTGAAGTGGGCGGGGTCAAAAAATATTTTTATTTTATTTAATGGCTCCAAGTTTAAGGCGTTGGACCGTATTTGACATAAAAATATATCATTTGCTTTACAAAATAACCAAAAAACTTTAAAAATTATGTTGTTTTTTCTGGGTTGGTTTAGTTCTTCTTAGGGGAACTTTTTTCCCTCTTGCCCGATTGAGCCCATCTTCGAACTTAACCTGCTCTAAGTTTTAAAATATATTTATGCCTAATTTCAAGAGTCTAGCTCTTTTCGTTTGGACTGAATCGTGATTTCCACAGACGGACGGACGGACATGCTCAGATCGTCTTAAATTTCATCACTGATCAAGAATATATATACTTTATGGGGTCTGAGATGGATATTTCGATGCGTTACAAACGGAATGACAAAGTGAATATACCCTCCAAATTCTTTTTTGGAGGATATAAAAATAGTGCAAATATTTAACAAATTGTATAATTTAAGCCTACCTTCCTTAAACATTTAGCTTATGTCGAAGCTGAGATGTTCTCTGATCTCTCTCTGCCCTAACGCCCCCCACCTCCTTCACTCCCTAATGGGCCTATCAAATCAAATTTACTTTTTTGTATTTTATCGGAAACGTGAGAGTTCTCCCCCATGGTGATCCCAATGGAGGGTATTTAAAATCAGATTCGGTCGAATATAACGTTCTTACTTGTTTTTCCATGTAATATATTACTTCAATGCCCATTAAAGGGGGCAGGGTCTAAAAATTGGGTTTTCTGATATTCTGGCTTCAAGTTCAACCCTGTGGACCTGTTTTGACATAAAAATATATCATTTTCTTAACCAAAAAACTTTAAAAATTATGTTATTTTTTGGTTTAGATCTTCTTAGAAGAATTTTTTCCCCTGTGGCCCTATTCAGCCCATTTACGAACTTGACCTGTGCTAACCTTCACGATATATTTATACCAAATTTCAACGATCTGGCGCTCTTCGTTTGGACTGAATCTTGACTTTCGCACGCAGACGGACAGACAAGGCTAAATCGTCTTAGATTTAATCCCTGATCAAGAATATATACACCTTAAGGGGTCTTAGAGAGATATTTCGGAATGACAAAGTCCGTATACCCTTCAATTCTTTTTTGGAGGGTATAGAAATGGTTGATGCAACAGTTAACAAATACTTGAACCCGTGCGTATGAAATGAATTATTTTTAAAACACTTTACGCTTTGCGTCTTTAAATATTTAACTTGCACAAAATATTGCACTTCAATATCACAGGCATGCTAAATGGTGCATATGCTTTTGGTCTCCTTTTCACAGACTGCGCGTTTAAAATAATTTAAGGCATACAATTTTGCTTTATGACGCTGCAGTACAATATTTCCCCCCTCGGCATCTATCACTCTTTCACACACTAGCCGCCATTTAGCTGCTTTTCATATATTCATTATTTTAATCATTATATTCTTCTCTCTCTCCCTCTCTCTATCTCTTAATCACTCTGTCTCCCTGTACTAAAAAAAGCACGCAAGACAACGAACGGCAACGCACCATTTTCTGTGGAAAATTATATATATCAGCCATTCATTTATTCATTCATTTCATTTTAAAAAGCATTAAACAAACGGAAACAGGAAAATTAAGCCATGATTTATAATTTTTTCACATTTTCATTATACCAGGACACGCACGCACACACGTACCAACATTTCTTTGCATAGATACGCGACTTTGAATGTTGGCATCCACAGAAATGAAAAACTAAACTGCGAATTATTCTAAATGCTCTACTAGCATTTCAATAATATCTTTCAACCTTTTAAAATTTTCGTCTATAAAAATTTATTTTTTAAAAATATCCTTTATGTATCTTTTTCAAAAGCTGAGTAGCTGTGAATAAACGGCTGCACACACAACCATACATCTATTCGCGTTAGTATTCATTTTTCTATGTGTGAGAAATACAAAAAAAAAGTGTATAATTTAAGTAACGGAATGAAATAATCATGATTCATATTTTCATTTGCATTCGTTTTATGCATTCATTCGTTAATACACTTTTAGTTACACACAGATTCGTTTGGCCTTAAATGGTTGCATCAGTAAATAAGTTTATGCTGTTTTTTTGCTGCGCTTCTTTGTTCGTGAAAATTCCCATATTGCCACAATTTCCCAAAATATTCCCAAATATGCTAAATTTGGTTACGTCCAATTCAACTGAGAAGTAAGAACTTTATTTTCGACCGGGGCGAATCTTAAATACCCTCCAAATACTAGTATTTAGTAAATACATTAAATTTGTTTAACACAGATGTATTTCTCCTTTCTTTCCAAAACAGAAAATAGATTTTATTCCAAAAAAAAAAAAAATTATTTAGTTACTTGTATGTTTTAAAAATTTCGATTTTCCAACCCTGAAATCCAGTTTTTAATTTTGAAATTTTTTTTGACGAATGTAATTCTTCCTGAAGTATAAAAAACTTTTAATTCATCAAAAAAAAATTAAAATTAAAAATTAGGAAATTATTTGGTTAATTTTACGTACCAAAAAATTTGGATTTTCCAACCCTGGAATTGAATTTCCAATATTTTTGTTTTTTTATAGCAATTAAATTCTTCGCAAAGTATAAAATAGGTTTAATTCACTAAAAAACCTAAAATTGGGAACTTATATGGCTACTTTTATGTACCAAAAATATTTCGATTTTCCAACCCTGGAATAAAATTTAAATTTTGTTTTGTTTTTTAATACAAATTTAATTCTTGCTTAAGCGTAAAAAAGGCTTAATGCACCAAAACTACCAAAAGTAGTGACGCTTTTGATTATTTTATGTGCCAAAAAAATGTCCGTTCTCCAACTCTGGAATCGAATATCTAATTATTTTCCTTTTTAATGCCAATTCCATTTTTTCTAAAATATAAATTAGATTTAGTTCACTAAAAAGTCAAAATTAGGAACTTACATGGCTATTTTTATGTAACAAAATTATATCGATTTTCCAGCCCTGGAATAGAATTCTTAATATTAATAATATAATATAATTAATTTCCTGAAGAAGTCACACAAAGGAGTGACGAAATATTGAAATTAAAAATTAAACTAAAATAAAGAGACCTTAAGCTTAAAAATATCAGAATACAATAATAATTAAAAAGAGGTCAAGAAACCAGAAGAATTTAATTCTTAATATTTTTTATTTATTACACGAATATAATTCTTCCTGAATCTAATCTAATTGTTTTGTTTTTTACACGAATGCAATTCTTCTTGAAGTATAAAAAACGTCTAATTCACAAAAAATAAAAAAAGAGGAACTTATTTTGCTATTTTTATGTACCAAAATATTTAGATTTTCCAACCTTGGAATCGAATTTTTAGTTTTTTTGGTTTTTAATATAAATTTATTTCTTCCTGAAGTATAAAATAAGTTTAGTTCACTAACTAAATGAGGACTATTTTTCATATGACTATTTTTATATAACAAATATATATATATATCGATTTTCGAACCCTGGAATAGAATTTTTAATTTTATTTCTTTATTACACGAATATAGTTCTTCCTGAAGTATGAAATAGGTTAAATTCACTGAAAAAGTTAAAATTAGGAAATAATTTGGCTGCTTTTATGTACTCAAAATATTTACATTTTCGAACCCTGCATGCGAAATTTGATTTTTTTTTTATTTATTTTCAACAGTATATCTCTTACTGATGTATAAAATAGTTTTATTTCAGAAAAACTTAAAATTTGTAACCATTTTGCCCACTTTCATGTTCCACAAAATATCGCAGTTGTCCAATCGTAGAATCGAAATTTTGATTTTGTTCAATTTAAATACCAGTTTTATTTTTCCTAAACTCTAAAATAGTTTTTATTAGCAAACGAAATTGGTTCTATGTAACAAAATAAATTTTAAATTTCATTTAAAAAAATTTTCAATTTCCCATCCCTGGAAAAAAAATTTTATTTATTTTTTGGTTTTTAATCCAAATTTTATTTTTCCTAAAGTATGAAATAGGTTTAATTAACAAAGAATCAAAATAATAATTGGTTTTTGCTAGTTAATTTTGCGTCCAGCAATAGGTGTAAGCTTCCCAGCTCTGGAACCGTATTTCGGATTTTTCTATATTTCAATAGCACTTTATTTAAGTTCATTTCCAATCCATCAGTCCAAGAATGAAGTCTCTAGTTCTTCTGGGTTCTTGGGAAAACCCAGACAGACAGACATCGCTCATTCGTCATCGCTATTTATAAGGATCCAGAATATATATACTTTTGGCGTCCCATATAAATATTGAGGAAATTACGCACGGAATGACAAACCCTTTCACTTTCTTGAGAAGGTTATAAAAAACCTTTAAAAATGATGTTGTTTTTTATATCCTCCAAAAAAGAATTGAAGGGTATAGTCTCTTTGTCATTCCGTTTGTAACGCAGCGAAATATCCATCTGGGACCCCATTAAGTATATATATTCTTGATCAGTGATGAAATCTAAGGCGATCTGAGCATGTCCGTCCGTCCGTCTGTGGAAATCACGATTCAGTTCAAACGAAAAGTAGCAAACCCTTGATATTTGATATAAATATATTTTGAAGGTTATCAGGGGGCAAGTTGGTAAATGGGCTAAATCGGGCTAGAGGGAAAAAAGTTCCCCTAAGAAGAACTAAACCAACCTATTTTTTTTTTTGTAATTTTGTTAAGCGAATGATATATTTTTATGCCACAACGAATTAAACTTGGAGCCATTAAATAACTAAAAAATAATTGTTGGACCCCGCCCCCTTTAGTGGGCGTTATTATATGCAAAAATAGTGTAAAAATTTAACAAATTGTTTTACTTAAGTTTCCATTCCTGGAAAATAAAATTTTTAAGCTTTAATGGCGTGGCTGAGACGTAACCTGGTACTACCCTGCCCTACCCCCTCCTCCCCCTTTGCTACCTAAATGACCCTATCAAAAAAAAAATTATAAATATTACATTATTTATTCCGAACATTTATTTTTGAAGTTTTATGGCAATCCCCCACGACCCTTGCCAGAGACACCCCGACAAATACAGTTTTAATACCCTCCAAAGAGAATTTGACCCCATAAAGTATATATATATATATATATATATATATATTATATATATATATATATATATATATATATTATTGATCAGTGATGAAGTCCGAGACGATCATGCCATACGCCCGTCTGTGGAAAACACGATATAGTGTTTTTGGACCCCGCCCTCTTTAGTGGGCGTTGACGTGCGATATTATATGCAAAAATAGTGTAACTATTGAAAAATTTGTATTCCTTAAGCCTATAAGAAGCTGAAATGTTCTCTGATCTTGCAGAGGTGAAACGTCTCCCCCAAGGCCCTTCTCGGAATAACTCAAAATAGAGATTTAAAATTGGGTACAGAAATGTTTTAAAGGAACTCTGTCCCACCAAGTTAAACATTTTAAATTTACTTGTTAAATATTTGGAGGGTATTTAAGATTCGACCCGGTCAAATATTAAGTTTTTACTTGTTAGAGGTTAGTTTAGTTCTTCTTAGGGGATTTTTTTTTTCGCTAGCCCAATCCAGCCCATTAACGAAATTGACCTGTGCAATCCTTCAAAATGGATTCATGCCAAATTTTAAGGGTCCGGCTCTATTCGTTTGCATTGAATCGTGATTTCCACAGACGAACGAACGTACACGACTAGATTTCATCACTGATCAAGAATATGGGGTCTTAGAGGGATATTTCGTTGCGTTACACACGGAATGACAAAGTGATTATACCCTCCCATTATTTTTTGGAGGTTATAAAAAAAATATTGCTAATAGACCAGACTTATCCGGGACCTTGACTGCCCTATGGCCATGCTATGATTACAATATAGCCGCACTATGATTAGTGCTTGTCTTGAGCCCTAGTGGTGGCTAGAAGAAGATGTTGCTAAGCCCAGATCTTAGCCATGGTCAGGGTAACTCTGCCAATATATATTAATATGAAAGCAGGTGTCGTTGTTAAAACATTAAAGTCGTCGTCGTCTGCCAGCTGCCTTTTATTTGTTTGCATGTTGCCGCAATCGTTTTGTTATTCTACTCTTTTCTAAATAAATATTTGTTTTTTTTTTTGCCACATGGTGCTGCTTCTCATTTTCTCTGTTAACAAACATTTTCATTCAATTCATTCATTTACATGTTTATTTACGGTTATGATTGTTTGTTTGTTTGTCTACTTCAAGTGCTCCCTTCTGCCATTGCCAGAGACAGCAGCAGCTAAAAAGTATTGCAACTTTTGTCACATACAACTGAAAGGATCCTAAAAAAAGCCGGTCATACTCTTAAGGTCCTGCCAAGCTGAAACTGGTACTTTTCTATGCTGGGGCATGTGTTTTGCCATTTTGAAATTAATGCCCCACTGCAGATGCTGTGCATGGAAACTCCCTGCTTGTTGTAGCCACTGCTGCAGCTTTAGCTGCCACCTTGAATTGCAATGCAATTAAAATTGTGCGCTTTTATGGGCTTACGACAGGGTATTCTTTATATTCATTTATTCCATGTTGCACACACACATTCATGTACAATTATTTTTTTCGTTGTTGTTGTTGTTGTTGCTTTTGTTTTATTTCAGCAGAGATGATTTCTGTTACTTCTTTCATTATGATGAATAATATTTTTTACGCTTTTGCCTTTAGCAACAAACGAAAAATGCCAAACAGAACAGAACAGAGAATTTTTCAAGGAATTTTCATCTTTCACAAAACAAAATGAATTAACATTTCACAGAAAATTTAATTTTGCTTTAATTGTGCAGCAACGAAAAGAAACGAAACGAAAGGAATATTGTTTTTCTTCCTGTAAAAGCCAACGAAGGAATATTTGAAATAACTCGCATAGAAGAAGCATTTGTTGCAATTTTCCTTTCGTCAAAAGTATTTTGTAATTGGAATTATTCTAAATTAAGAAATTTCTTTTATGACAAGGAAATTTTGCAATTTTTATTTATTTTTTATTTTTTTAATCATGCAACATTCTGTGGAATTTATTTATTTGCAGCAGGAAATGAAACAAATACATTCAGGTAAGTCTTAATACCAGCAGCCATTATAAATATAAAAAAAACCTTAAACGCATCAAAGTCAAATTATTCAATCTTACACTTTCAAATTTGCTAAATGCGATAAATTTAGCAAATCTACCCAAATCGAGTCAAATTGTTGGGAAAACCTCAGCAAAATGTATTTAAATTTGCCAAAAAAAAAATTAAATACTCATTTCAACTTCATTTTGTTTGTTATCTCACCACAAGCAACTTCTTTCTTAGTATTTGAAATTGTTGTTGCTTTGCTGTTAATCTCTCAGTGGTCATATTAGAAGAAAAACTCAAGTGGCAAAAATCTGCATTCAACATCTGTTTTGTTTGTTTCACTACTTTAGCTTTTATGCATGTTTACGAGCGCAATTTCCAAACATTTTTTATTCAAAAATAAATTAAACTTTTTTCTTTCAAAAAAAAAAATATGTAACAACACCACACTATGACTCTCCATGGCGTACTTATAGGAAAAACTTAGCAGACTTGAAACAGAAAAAAAAATATTAATAAAAAAATATTCAAAAAGTTTTTCTCAAAAGAGGGGAGCACAAAATTTAAGGAAAATATGAGTTGTAACATCAAGTCCACAAATGAATTTTATGTTTATGTTGGCTTCGTTATTTTGTTAAACAAAACTAACAACAACAAAAACAACAAGTTAAATAAAAAATATATTTGGAAAAAATTCTAAGAAAAAACCTCCACAGAAGCGGCAATAAAAATTTTGTTATGAGTTTTTCTTTTAGTATTTTTCATTTTGTTTTTTTTTTACAACAAGAGTTTTTGGTGTTTGAACGCTGCCAAAGAATGAGTAAAAGAAAGTCTTTTATATTGAACAAATATTGTGTAACAAATCTCTTAAAGAAACACATTCACAAAAAATAAACTTTTACAAACAACGAATATGAAAAATTCGCAAAAAGTAAAATAAAAAAAAAATTACACAGTAGATGATTGTATTTCTTTTGAATTTAAAACTCAAGTTAATAAACACACGTTTTTCTCTTGCAGTTTGCCAATAAATAGAAGGGCTGTACACTCACAGCCAGTGGCATTTAAGTTGATTAGCCCGTTTGTAGCTTTTGCTAGGGGAGATCTCATTCAACACATGCATCCGCTCACAGGATCGTCCGGCTTTATGTTGTAAAGTGCGTTTTTTTAAGTGTCACAAAACCAGAGCAACGCGTGCAAATTGTTGAAATTTTTAATCAAAATAATTGTTCTATGCGTCAAACTCATTGAGGTGCACTTCTTCCATTTCATGGCGTACATAATCGTCGTTCAGAGCGGTTAATTCGAAGAACAATACATCGTTCTTGGACCACATTTACTGTTACTGATCGTGTGCATCTCCTGAGATGCCAAACAATGGCCACTGAAGAATCTATAGCCTCTGTAAAGGAAATCATAAAGATGATCTTAATCACTCAATTCGTCGACGTTCTCAGTAACTAGACATACCTTTTGCTGTTGAAAATTGGTGTTCCGGATGGCGTCCTCTACATGCCAGCCATAGCGTCCACATGACAGAAATCGTATTTAATCATTAATTTCATAAAATATTCTTTCCCATAAAGCCCGTTCCATTGATATTAAAAATATATATTTCCTTGTTTTATTATGATTTAAACTTGTGTCACTCTATAAAAAAACACCCTATACCTCAGGCCTCTTGGTCACTGTTTTCCGTTCTACTATGATTTGGAAATGTTACAGAAGTGATACAAAGAATTTAATAAAAATTTAAGAAAACCTTTGAGTAACGCTTTTAAAACAAATCTGATAAATTAGAAAACAAGTAAAAACGTTTTATTTCACCGGGTCGAATCTTAAATTCCCTCCAAGTATTTAGAAAGTAAATTTAAAATGTTTAACTTGGTGGGAAATAGTTTTCTTAAAAACATCTCTGTACACACTTTTAAATCTCTATTTTGAGAGATTCATTCCGGGAAGGACTGTGGGAGAGACGTTTTATCTCTGAAAGATCAGAGAACATCTCAGTTTCTTATAGGCTTAAGGAATTCAAATTGTTCAATATTTACACTATTTTTATACCCTCCAAAAAAGAATTTGGAGGGTACATTCACTTTGTCATTCCGTTTGTAACGCAACGAAATATCCATCTCAGACCCCATAAAGTATATATATTCTTGATCAGTGATGAAATCTAAGACGATCTGAGCATGTGCCCCTATCCGTCCGTCCGTCTGTGGAAATCACGGTTCAGTCCAAACGAAAAGAGCTAGACTCTTGAAATTTGGTATAAATATATTTTGAAGCTTAGGGCAGGTTAAGTTCGAAGATGGGCTAAATCGGGCAAGGGCCTAAGAAGAACTAAACCAACCCAGAAAAAACATAATTTTTAAAGTTTTTTGGTTATTTTGTTAAGCAAATGATATATTTTTATGTGAAATACGGTCCAACGCCTTAAACTGGAGCCATAAAATAAATAAAAAATTATTTGTGGACCCCGCCCACTTTAGTGGGCGTTATTATATGAAAAAATAGCATAAAAATTTAACAAATTGTTTTACTTAAGGCTACATTTCTTAAAAATAAAATTTTTAAGCTTTAATAACGAAGCTGAGACGATACCTGGTACTCCTCTGCCTTACCCCCTCCTCCCCCTTCACCACCTAAATGACCCTACCAAAAAAAAAATTTTTTTTTATTTTGTATGTAATCATCCCAAGCATTTATTTTTAGAGTTTTATGACTGCCTGTTTCTGCCCTGCCCCCTCCTCCCCCTTTGCCCCCTAAATGACCCTATCAAAAATAAAAAATAAATTTTTTAATTTTGTATATAATCATCCCAAGCATTTATTTTTAGAGTTTTATGACAAAGGTGAAATGTTTCCCCCACAGCCCTTGCTAGAGCGACCCCACCAAAATACAGTTTTTATACCCTCCAAAGAGAATTGGACCCTATAAATTAAATATGTATATTCTTGCTTAGTGATGAAGTTTAAGACGGTCCAGCAATGCCCATACGTTCGTCTGTGGAAAACATGATCTTGTCTATTTTTGAAGCCCGCTCCCTTTAGTGGGTGTTGACGTACGATATTATATAAAGGAACTCTGTCCCACCAAGTTAAACATTTTAAATTCACTTTACTTGTTGCATATAATATCGTACGTCAATGCCCACTAAAGAGGGCGGGGTCCAAAAATAGACTATATCATGTTTTCCACAGACATACGTATGGGCATTGCTAGAGCGTCTTAGACTTCGCCACTGATCAAGAATTTGTATGCTTTATGGTGTCCAATTCTCTTTGGAGGGTATTAAAACTGTATTTTGGCGGGGTCGCACTGGCAAGGGCAGTGGGGGAGACATTTCACCGTTGCCATAAAACTCTAAAAATAAATGTTTGGAATAATTATATACAAAATTAAAAAAAAAAAATTTTTTGATAGGGTCATTAAAGGGGTAAAGGGGGAGGAGGGGTTAGGGCAGAGTAGTACCAGGTTACGTTTCAGCTTCGTCCTTAAAGCCTAAAACTTTTATTTTTAAAGAGTGAAGGCTTAAGTAAAACAATTTGTTAAATTTTTACACTATTTTTGCATATAATAACGCCCACTAAAGGGGGCGGGGTCCAAAATTTATTTTTTTTTATTTTATGGCTCTAAATTTAAGGCGTTGGACCGTATTTGACATAAAAATATATCATTTGCTTAACAAAATAACCAAAAAACTTTAAAAATCATGTTGTTTTTTCTGGGTTGGTTTAGTTCTTCTTTGGGGAACTTTTTTCCCTCTTGCCCGATTTAGCCCATCTCCGATCTTAACCTGCTCTGAGCTTTAAAATATATTTATACCAAATTTCAAGAATCTAGCTCTTTTCGTTTGGACTGAATCGTGATTTCCACAGAGGGACGGACGGACGGAGGGATATGCCCAGATCGTCTTAGATTTCATCACTGATCAAGAATATATATATACTTTATGGGGTCTCAGATGGATATTTCGCTGCGTTACAGGCAGAATGACAAAGTGAATATACCCTCCATACTCGTATACTTTTTTGGAGGGTATGAAAACTTATGGAGGGTATGAACTCATAGTCCGCAATTCCGAAATCCCCTAAGTGATGAGCTTTAAGTAAATTAAATCAAATGCTGAAAAGTTTGCACAGAGAATTCCTTTTATTTTTTTATTTTTATAAAAACTGTATTTTGAAGTAAATTTATGACAAAACTAATGCAGTTAGAAAGCTGCGTTATGTCTATTATAAAAAAAGTACAAATCTATTTTTTTTCGACCCCTAGGTCCCCCATAACTTTTCCTGTCCCATATTATTTACAAAAATAGGCAGTCAGTCTTGACCTCTTTCAGCTTTTCCTCCATAACTCTCATCTTGAAAACAAATGCTATTCTCAAAATCTCCAAACCACATTTCGAAAAGAGATAAATAAACTAATTTTTTCTGGCAACATTAATGATGTTTTCAGCGGCCGCTGCACATGTTTATCCACTTTTAGTACAATTTTTAATAAAAAAATTTTATTTGGTGGAACCTGCAACATTCTTTTAATTTATCTGTTCATGCAGGCTATATTATGAGTCTGTATTATCGGGCAATATTTATTGGCCCCCTTTCTGTGTTTCTTTAATATATAAAAAATTGCTTTTTGCACAGGAAAGCAAAATTATGAGAAAGTTTACAGCACCAAAGTGAATTGCCAGCAGTGAGGGAAGTATGCGATACTTAAGAATTTTCTATTCAAAATATTTTTTTGATGTTAATTTGCACAGGGGCGGAATTACGGCATTCGATATCGATTGAAATTTTTATTTAAATTGTATGGAAATTTCGATCGATGTCGAATGCGGTAATTTGGCCCCGGATTTATAAAAGACATTTTTAAACTTGAATAAATTAGACACATTTCAAGCAATTACTGCAAAGGATACTCTTCGAAAAGCTGAACAATTATATTGAAAAGGTGCACTCTTACTGAGACACTCTTTATAAACATAGAGGGTTTTCAGTGCATACAATAACTCGAAATCATGCAAAAAAGTTCTCTATCTATAATCCTTCCGCTCACTAGTATCCCCTACTTTCCAGTTCCTGAGCAATGCAATGCATACGTGGGGGTTATCCCTCGCATGCTGGTGCTATTTTAAAAACAAAAATTATATGTGATCCTTTTTATACCCTACAAAAAAATGTGTAGGGTTTTTCACTTTGTCATTCCGTTTGTAACGCAGCGAAATATCCATCTCAGACCCCATAAAGTATATATATTCTTGATCAGTGATGAAATCTAAGACGAACTGAGCATGTCCATCCGTCCGTCCGTCTGTGAAACACGATTTAGT
The DNA here is from genome assembly GCA_951800035.1 of Linnaemya tessellans. Classification (NCBI taxonomy): domain Eukaryota; kingdom Metazoa; phylum Arthropoda; class Insecta; order Diptera; family Tachinidae; genus Linnaemya; species Linnaemya tessellans. The sequence continues at coordinate 91,200,299 of OX637534.1, forward strand.
CCAAACGAAAAGATCTAAACCCTTGAGATTTGGTATAAATATATCTTGAATGATAGCACAGATCCAGTTCTTCAATGGCCTAAATCGGGCCAGAGGGAAAAAAGTTTCTCTCAGAAGAACTAAACCAACCTCTAAAAAACAACATAGTTTTTTAGGTTTTTTTGTAATTTTGTTTAGCAAATGATATATTTTTATGTCAAAGAAGGTCCAACGCATTAAACTTGGAGCCATAAAAAAAATCGTTTTTGGACCACGCCCCCTTTAGTGGGCGTTATTATATGCAAAAAAAGCTTAAAAATTTAACAAATTGTTCTACTTAAGCCCACATTTTTAGGCTTTAAGGACGAAGCTGAAACGTAACCTGGTACTACTCTGCCCTACCCACTCCTCCCCCCTTGCCCCTTCAATGACCCTTTCATAAAAATTTTTTTTTTATTTTGTATATAATCATCCCAAGCATTTATTTTTAGAGTTTTATGACTACCTGTATCTGCCCTACCCCGTCCTCCCCCTTTGCCCGCTTAATGACCCTATAAAAAATAAATAAAATTTTTTTTTAAATTTTGTATGTAATCATCCCAAGCATTTATTTTTAGAGTTTTATGACTACCTGTTTCTGCCCCACCCCCACCTCCCCTTTTGCCCCGTAAATGACCCTATAAAAAATATATAAAATTTTATTTTGTATATAATTATCCCAAGCATTTATTTTTAGAGTTTCATGACAAAGGTGAAATGTCTCCCCCACAGCTCTTACCAGAGCGACCCCGCCAAAATACAGTTTTAATACCCTCAAAAGAGAATTGGACCCTATAAAGTAAATATGTATATTCTTGATCAGTGATGAAGTCTAAGACGGTCTTGCAATGCCCACACGTTCGTCTATGGAAAACATGATATAGTCTATTTTTAGACCCCGCCCCCTTTAGTGGGCGCTGACGTACGATATTATATGCAAAAATAGTGTAAATATTAAAAAATGTTTATTCCTTAAGCCTAGAAGTAGCTGAGATATTCTCTCATCCTTCTGAAGTGAAACTTCTCTCCCACTGCCCTTCCCGGAATGACTCTCTCAAAATAGAGATTTAAACAGCGTTGTCAACTCAGTGTTTTTAGCACTGTTTCTAGTGCTTTTTAAAATTTATTACTCGAAAAATTTTGGCTTCAGTGCTTTTTGGTTTTTAGTGCTTTTTTTTCCTTCGGTGGCACCAGACAATAAAAAATTTTGCTATTAATCTTAATTTATCTTTACCATATTCCCATGCTGAAGTAGAACGAGTTTTTAGCTCAATGAATCTTTTAAAAAGAAAAATTAGAACCGAAAGTCGCTGCATTCGGTTAATGCGCGTTTACAAATCAAAAACGGACTTAAAAGTGAAAATTCTTGTTGCGAAACGTACGAAATTCCAGATGATGTCAATATTCATATTAATACAAAAATGGTTTATAAAACGTTGGAATATGATATAAAAACGGTATTATGGGCAGATGACCGTGATGAGGAATTCACGGACTTTGATATTGATTGACATTTAACAAATACAAATTGAAATTCATTCGTTATTATATGAATATATTTTGTTATCTTAAACGTTATTTTACTTTTGTTACCTTAAAAGAAATAAAATATGGCAGAGAAAGTGCATCACTGTAAAAGTTTACAGGAGAATAAAAAACAATGTAAAATTTATTGCATTTTCTATGGTGATATTTACAATATGTTGAGTTATTTTTCAGTGTAATATATGAATTATTAAAAATAGTAATAAATGATCTAAAATTCTTCTGCTTCTTTTGTTCTCTTTATAGTTATTATTGTACTCTATTATTTTTAAGCCTAAGGTCTCTTTATTTTTATTGGAAATTAATTATTTAAAAATAATTAATTTCCTGAAGAAGTCACACAAAGGAGTGACGAAATATTGAAAAATAATATATTTTAAATAAAAATAAAGAGAACTTAAGCTTAAAAATAATAGAATACTATAAAGATCATTTACTCTTATTTTATAAATTTTTTTTTAAAAAATGTGTGAAATAGAAAAAAATTAAATAAAGTCATATTTTAAATAAAAGGCAATTAAAATAAAACAAGTAAAAACGTTATATTCGACCGGGTCGAATCTTAAATACTCTCCAAATATTTAGTAAGTGAATTTGAAATGTTTAACTTGGTGGGACAGAGTTCCTTTATATAATATCGTACGTCAACGCCCACTGAAGGGGGCGGGGTTCAAAAATATACAATATCATGTTTTCCACAGACGAACGTATGGGCATTGCTAGACCGTCTTAGACTTCATCACAATTCTCTTTGGAGGGTATAAAAACTGTATTTTGGCGGGGTCGCTCTGGCAAGGGCTGTGGGGGAAACATTTCACCTTTGTCATAAAACTCTAAAAATAAATGCTTGGGATAATTATATACAAAATTAAAATTTCTTTTTTTTTAATAGGGTCATTTAGAGGGCAAAGGGGGAGAGGGGGTAAGGCAGAAACAGATACACATAAAACTGTAAAAACAAATGCTTGGGATGATTATACACAAAATAAAATAAATGTATATATATTTTTAATAGGGTCATTTAGCGGGCAAAGGGGGAGGAGGGGGTAGGGCAGCAACAGGCAGTCATAAAACTCTAAAGATAAATGCTTGGGATGATTATATACAAAATTTAAAAAAAAAATTTTTTTTTGGTAGGGTCATTTAGGGGGCGAAGGGGAAGGAGGGGGTAGGGCAGAGTAGTACCAGGTTTCGTCTCAGCTTCGTCATTAAAGCTTAAAAGTGTTATTTTTAAGGAATGTAGGCTTAAACAAAACAATTTGTTAAAGTTTTATGCTATTTTTGCCTCTAATAACGCCCACTGAAGTGGGCGGTGCCAAAAAGTATTTTTATTTTATTAAATGGCTCCAAGTTTAAGGCGTTGGACCGTATTTGATATAAAAATATATCATTTGCTTAACAAAATAACCAAAAAACTATAAAAATTATGTTGTTTTTTCTGGGTTGGTTTAGTTCTTCTTAGGGGAACTTTTTCCCTCTTGCCCGATTTAGCCCATCTCCGAACTTAACCTGCTCTAAGGTATAAAATATATTTGTACCAAATTTCAAGAGTCTAGCGCTTTTCGTTTGGACTGAATCGTGATTTCCACAGACGGACATGCTCAGATCGTCTTAGATTTCATCACTGATCAAGAATATATATACTTTATGGGGTCTGAGATGGATATTTCGATTGGTTACAAACGGAATGACAAAGTGAATATACCCTCCAAATTCTTTTTGGAGGGTATAAAAATATTTGTATTTAGTGCTTTTTTCAACGTTGCTTTTTTACGCGTTTTTTGTCCGAGTTTAGGGCTTTTCAAAATTTCAAAGTTGACAACGCTGGATTTAAAAGTGGGTACAGAGATGTCTTAAAGGAACTATGTCCCACCAAGTTAAACGTTTTAAATTTACTTTCTAAATACTTGGAGGGTATTTAAGATTCGACCCGGTCGAATATAACGGTTTTACTTGTTTTTTATTGGACTGATACTCAGGCCCTATGAACCCTACTGATGTTTTGTGGCGGAACTATGAAAGCAGGAGATAGTGTTGAGGGGCCAGATTGTGCTTTTATGTACTTAATGGCCGACAACAACTAACACAGCCAGGCATTAATGCAGATCAGAAAAATTCGGAGTGGAAAACCGGATTATAAGATTCATAGTCTGCGAGTTAACCCCTTCACCCAACTGGCCTTCCACAGGAGAATCTGTAGCGCACTTGCTACCGAGGCATACTTCCCATGCCTACAAAAAATGAATAGTTTGAGTCTGAAGACAAGTTTTGCACTCACGACACACCAAATAGATGATTCTCTTAATAGGAATGTGTGTGCGTTGTGGTATCATAATGTTATTTTCAAGAATTGATAGTTTTTCTTCTTTTCACAGTATGCGTGTGTGTGTGTATAGCAGCGTGTAAACATACACATACATGCATAAGTAGTATGTGTATTTAAACTAAAAATTGTTTTTCCCAGTTGCTTATTACGACCATTTTTAGTGCATCTTCTAGCAAAACTTTATAAAAGCCGGAAATAATGCACTTAAGATTTTTTTTCCAACTAAACTTTTTGTTTCCTCAATTTCACTCTCAATTTTTTATATCCCTTTTTCAAATTTTTTTTTTCACTTTTCTTTCGCTTTCCAGCAAACTTAGTGCAGCTTCGGTTCGATATTATTATTATTTCCTTTTAAGGGCTCAGGGCTGGTTTTTACATGAATTACATGGCATTTTAGTGACATTGGCCAAAGTAAAAAGCGGAAAAAAATTGCATATATTGAACTGAATGTAAGAATTGATGATCATATTAATATTGTAAAAGGGCTTGGATGCAATTTTATGTCAATAAAGTCAGCAATTCGATCCATATCTCGTGTCTGTTGGCTGCAATCGGGTTATAAGTTTAACACGATTTTGGTGGAGTTGTTGTTACTTTGAAAAAATGTTTGTTCGTAATGAACAGGATGTACAAATCAATTGAATCTGTTTCAAATGAGCGTAGTTTTTTTTTCTTCAAAGGTCTGAGCAGACAATTTCAATTGCAGTGTTTACGTAGACTGTTTGTTGCAATAGCTAGAGGAACAAATATGGGAACAATGCCAAACAATTTTTTGTTATTAGAGGTGTTGTGACAACATCCGTTCACAATGAAGTCTACACTTGACATTGTGTGTGTGTTAGTAATTCTAAATTAAAATTAAATTAATTTTGTTTACTAACCCAATCAAGCAAAGCAGAGCTTCACGGACCACTTTTTCAAAAGGTTCAAATACATTTTCATCATAATAAAGACAATAAAAAATTAAATAAAGTTTGTTCCGCCTATTCAATAAAAAATATGGAAATCGATATGCAATACATCTATATACCAGGGTTGGACAATTAAGACATTTTAGGTAGATAACGTCCGCAGCCAACCAAACATATTTGTATAAATTAAACATATTTGATGTTCTTTAAATCCATTTATTGGGAAGGAAGATCAGAAAAGCCCAAACGAGAGCTGGTCAATTCAAATTTAAGTTGGATTATTGAAGTAATTAAATAAAACTAATTTTTTCTCTAGGTCATCAAACCTATTTTATACTTTAGAAAGAAATTAATTACTATTAACCTTAGAAAAATTCAAAAAAAAGTTCAGCAATTAACAAATTAATGTTTATATTCGGTGAAACTGAATACGGACGTCCAGACGAATATATAAATCGTCTGGCCGAATCTATCTATACTTTATCAGTTGAGTATACGAACTAACCATATGTATAAAAAGACCCGTCAAATCAAACAAAATTTACGAAACGACCTGCCGAATATAAATCTGCCAAGCATATGTTTGACCGGCCGAACATATATTTGACCGGCCGAATATGACTCTAATCGCCGTTTTTTCAAATCGAATGTACAAATTGGACATTCGAATATAGATTCGACCAGACGAAAACAGCCCGACATGCCGAACCAAAAAATGGCAACAGAATACAGACTTGATCTCCTTGATTCCAATACTATATTTTAAAAGTACTAAATTAGTTGTACTTATTTCAACTTCATTTTCTAAAAATCATGCATAAGCGGTACAAAATTTCCGTAATTTTTCAGTTGCGGTTAATCAACCCGTTTACAGGTTAAACAACTAAAAACGTTATATTCGACCGGGTCGAATCTTAAATACCCTCCAAATATTTAGACAGAGTCATTCCGGGAAGGGCCATGGTGGAGACGTTTCATCTCAGTAAGATCAATTAACATCTCACGTTCTTATAGGCTTAACGAATACAAACTGTTCTTGCATGTAATATCGTAGGTCAACGCACACTAAAGGGGGCGGGGTTCAAAAATAGACAATATCATGTTTTCCACAGACGAACGTATGGGTATTGCTAGACTGTCTTAGACTTCATCACTGATCAAGAATATATATATATATATATATATACTTTTTTGGGCCCAATTCTTTTTGGAGGGTATAAAAACTGTATTTTGGCGGGGTCGTTCTGGCAAGGGCTGTGGGGGAAACATTTCACCTTTGTCATAAAACTCTAAAAATAAATGCTTGGGATAATTATATACAAAATTAAAATTTCTTTTTTTTGATAGGGTCATTTAGCGGGCAAAGGGGGAGGAGGGGGAAGGGCAGCAACAGGCAGTCATAAAACTCTAAAGATAAATGCTTGGGATGATTATAAACAAAATTAAAAAACAAAAGTTTTTTTTGGTAGGGTCATTTAGGGGGCAAAGAAAGAGGGGGGGTAGGGCAGAAATCGGCAGTCATAAAACTCTAGAGATAAATGCTTGGGATGATTATATACAAAATTTAAAAAAAAATTTTGTTTTGGTAGAGTCATTTAGGGGGCAAAGGAAGAGCGGGGGGGGGGGGGGTTGGGCAAAAATCGGGAGTCATAAAACTCTAAAGATAAATGCTTGGGATGATTATACACAAAAATTAAAAAAAAATTTTTTTTTTGGTAGGGTCATTTAGGGGGCAAAGGAAGAGGGGGGGGGGGGGGGGTAGGTCAGAAATCGGCAGTCATAAAACTCTAAAGATAAATGCTTGGGATGATTATATACAAAATTTCAAAAAAACAATTTTTTTTGGTAGGGTCATTTAGGGGGCGAAGGGGAAGGAGGGGGTAGGGCAGAGTAGTACCAGGTTTCGTCTCAGCTTCGTCATTAAAGCTTAAAAGTGTTATTTTTAAGGAATGTAGGCTTAAGTAAAACAATTTGTTAAATTTTTATGCTGTTTGCCTATAATAACGCCCACTGAAGTGGGCGGGGTCAAGAAATATTTTTATTTTATTTAATGGCTCCAAGTTCAAGGCGTTGGACCATATTTGACATAAAAATATATCATTTGCTCAACAAAATAACCAAAAAACTTTAAAAATTATGGTGTTTTTTCTGGGTTGGTTTAGTTCTTCTTAGGGGAACTTTTTTCCCTCTTGCCCGATTTAGCCCATCTTCGAACTTAACCTGCTCTAAGTTTTAAAATATATTTATGCCAAATTTCAAGAGTCTAGCTCTTTTCGTTTGGACTGAATCGTGATTTCCACAGACGGACGGACGGACGGACATGCTCAGTTCGTCTTAGATTTCATCACTGATCAAGAATATATATACTTTATGGGGTCTGAGATGGATATTTCGCTGCGTTACAAACGGAATGACAAAGTGAATATACCCTCCAAATTCTTTTTTGGAGGGTATAACAAGGATATATATTGTTAACATCAATAGAACGGGCTTTATTGGAAAGAAAATTTTATGAAATTAATGTGTAAATATGATTTCTACCATGAGGCCGCCACGGTTGGGTCTGGAACACCAATTTTCAACAACTAAAAGAGTGTCCATAAAGTAGAAGGACACAACTCCAGTTGCTGAGAACGGCGACGAACTGATTGATTAGGATCATTTTCAGTGCTTTCTCCTGTACAGCGGCTACAGCTTCTTCTTCAGTGCGCACTGTTTGGCGTCTCAAGGGATGCACACGATCAGTAACAATAAATGTGGTCCAAAAACGATCTATTGTTCTTCGAATTAACCGCTCTGAACGACGATTATGTACGCCATGAAATGGAGGAAGTGTACGATGAATTTGAAGAATAAAACAATTATTTTTATAAAAAGTTTCAACAATTTGCACCCGTTGATCTGGTGTTGTGGCACTCTCAAAAAGATACTCATTATTTATTAAGTAAAACAGTTCCCTACAAGAGTAACAGTCAGTGTCACAAAATTCATTGAACATTTGTCTGAGTTAAAAGGCTTTTCATTATTATTTAGTGGATACGCTTTTTTTTACCTCAGCTATCAACTTATTACCAGTGATTTTAGGTGCTCATCTGTATTTCATTATTTTTCTAACAAAATCTGTAGCAGTTTCAGTTTGCAAATATATTTATTTTTAAAAGAAAATGTTATTTTATTTGTTCAACTGTACAATAAAGTTTGTGTCCAATATGAGTGTATTTAAGCCAAACACAAAGTGTTGCCAAGTTTATGCCGTGTTTCTTTATTAAGAAGTTTATTTTTATTTTTTCTTCAAGTTCTTTTAAGAACTGTTGCTCGTACTGGCGGTAGAGTTTTAAAGGATCAGTAAGGTTTTAGAAAACACTAGGCAAACGGCAGAGTTTTTAGTTATGCAGTAAACACATTCACGACAGCAGGCTACCGACTACAGCCTGTCAGAAATAGAATACACGTGTTTCTATGCGAATGATTATTTTAACGGCTACACGGCAGGTTGTTGTCCGTGCTACTTTTGTGGTTGTAGTCAAATTAAACTAATTTCAATTTTCATAGGCGACAATAAATAAATTAGTGCTGCCAACACAGTGAAACATCTTAAATAAATAAGCGGTTAAAAAATATTTTCAAACTGATTAAGAATATGAAAATTGTTAAAAATAAAACATGTAATAGCCCTTTCAAGAATAAAAATTATTTTGTAATTGTTATTCATTTACTGCCTATTTCTCATTCCCGAATGAATTCTTTCTTTCGTGTAAATACATTTGAAATAGAAACAATTTATAAAATTTTGTTCTTGTTTTAAATATATTTGTACGAAAGAAAGAAATCACTCGACAATGAGAATAGGCAGTTTTTTTTCTCGGCTTGTATTTTTATACCCTCCAAAAAAGAATTTAGAGGGTATATTCACTTTGTCATTCCGTTTGTAACGCATCGAAATATCCATCTCAGACCCCATAAAGTATATATATTCTTGATCAGTGATGAAATCTAAGACGAACTGATGTCCGCCCGTCCGTCCGTCTGTGGAAATCACGATTGAGTCCAAACGAAAAGCGCTAGACTCTTGAAATTTTTTATAAATATATTCTAAAGCTTAGAGCAGGCTAAGTTCGAAGATGGGCTAAATCGGGCAAGAGGGAAAAAAGTTCCCCTAAGAAGAACTAAACCAACCCAGAAAAAACAACATCATTTTTAAAGTTTTTTGGTTATTTTGTTAAGCAAATGATATAATTTTATGTCAAATACGGTCCAACGCCTTAAACTTGGAGCCATAAAATAAAATAAAAATATTTTTGACCCCGCCCACTTTAGTGGGCGTTATTATAGGCAAACAGCATAAAAATTTAACAAATTATTTTACTTAAGCCTACATTCCTTAAAAATAACATTTTTAAGCTTTAATGACGAAGCTGAGACGAAACCTGGTACTACTCTGCCCTACCCCCTCCTTCCCCTTCGCCCCCTATATGACCCTACCAAAAAAAAAAAATTTTTTAAATTTGTATATAATCATCCCAAGCATTTACTTTTAGAGCTTAATGACTGCCGATTTCTGCCCTGCCCCCTCCTCTTCCTTTGCCCCCTAAATGACCCTACCAAAAAAACAAAAAAAAAATTGTTAAATGTTGTATATAATCATCCCAAGCATTTATTTTTAGAGTTTTATGTCTATCTGTTTCTGCCCTACCCCCTCTCCCCCTTTGCCCTCTAAATGACCCTATCAAAAGAAAGAAATTTATTTTTTGTATATAATTATCCCAAGCATTTATTTTTAGAGTTTTATGACAAAGGTCAAGGCTGTGGGGGAAACATCCCCACAGCCCTTGCCAGAGCGACCCGCCAAAATACAGTTTTAGTGCCCTCCAAAGAGAATTGGACCCCATAAAATCTATATATTTTTGATCAGTGATGAAGTCTTAGACGGTCTAGCAAATGTCCATACGTTCGTCTGTGGAAAACATGATATTGTATATTTTTGAACCCCGCCCCCTTTAGTTTGCGTTGACGTACGATATTATATAAAGGAACTCTGTCCCACTAAGTTAAACATTTTAAATTCACTTACTAAATATTTGGAGGGTATTTAAGATTCGACCCGGTCGAATATAACGTTTTTACTTGTTTAATTTTATTTATTTATTATAAATTATTTTTGTAATAACTTCTAGAACATAGGCCCCATGTACACGATATGGGTATCATTTCAAAGTACTCCAAAACGTCTTTCTATTGTTAGACATATTTTTCAAATTTATTCACCTATTGGAAGTGTTATTAAATTTTGAAATTTTGTATTTGACTTTTCAAGTAAATATTTCATTATTTTGAATACTCTAATTTTGTATATATTTGATGGCCGTTATCGATAAAAGACATGAGTTAGGTCACAAATGAATTAACTCATAACTCATTTTCGTAGTGCCATAACAAAAAAAAAAGGACATCAATATCTATTTATTACAAATGCAAAAACTATGAAGAGCTATAAACAAATAAAGTGTTTTTATTATTAATTTTGTGTCAGTCTATAAATAGATTTAGAATAAGTGCTTTTTTATACATGAAAGTGGCACCACTAAAATGACATGTTGACAATGTAGCTGCCGTCTCAAAAATAATTAAGTAGCTGACTACGGTGGGACGATTGTAGCCAACGGCTTTTGTAGTAGACTTGGGTCCAACTAGCTCATTCGCTCAGTTTTGACAAGAACCTCTGATCAAAACCATTTAAATTACATAGGTTTGATTAAAGGTTCTTGTCAAAACTGAGCCAATGAGCTAGTTGGACCCAAGTCTATTTTGTAGTCGTGTGTTCGTGTAGCCTGCTGTCTCGAATGTGTTTAATGCATTACTTGGGTATTCAATTAATCGGAGCTTTTTTTTTAATCGATTAATCATTCGATAAATCAATCGTGGTTTTTTTTTAAACATTTAATAGTCCTTCAGGTTTCCATAAAAGTTTATTTCTTGTACTCAATAAAAAACAGGCGGTTTTGTGAAAAACGATATAATAAAAATATTGTTTTTTTTTATTCTTGTAAATTTTAGACGTTTTCTATCACGTTTATGCTAAGAATTTTGAAAAAATGTCTACTTATTCGGCCGATTTTGTTAATTAAAAAACCACAACATATTAAAATGAAAATAATTATTTAATTTTATTCTGCTTATGGAACAACCCCAAACTAAGAATAATTTAAACTGTTTCGGCTAATATTCCTTCGTCAAACAAAGTTTATGTGTTTTTTCAACCTCCATACTTTTTGAATTATTAGAGGTTGTTGATGATAAACACAATTGATGTCCTTCATATATTTTTGTAGCCGTATTTATTGTTACAGCTGCTCTTGCTGCACAGTGCCTACACTCATACAAATGAAGGCAACTTAAAGTGGAAAACAAAATGTTGCTGCTGTTGTTGATACTCTTATACTATTGTGTATTGCTAGAATTCGATTAACAACTTTTATTTCTACTCTTTTTCAGTTTCATGACTTTTCCTTGTATTTTATGCAGTTTAATACACATTTAATTTTTTTTTTTTTGTTATCCATTTTACTTTCCAACTTTATTTGTTTCATTGTTGTTTGGCTGATGTTCTTGTCGTTGAACTTATTATTGAAGTTATTTTCTTGTTGTGTTGTTTGCAACAACAAAAGCTATATATGCATCGGCTGTGGCAGCAACAACGCAGCAATAAGAGTATAAAACTTGTGTGGAAAGAAAATTGTCACAAACTCAATTTACTCGTGTAATAAATAGAGTAGAAAATGTGTTGTTAACTTTTACGAAAGAAAAAAGTTCATCATTTTATTTATTTATTATGTTCCTTTTAAGCACGGAAATTTTATTCGCCATATGAAATCATTGAATTGTTTGAAATTAAAATTAATTTTTTTTTTATGTTGTAATATTTCCATACAAAAAAAGTCTAAAATGTCAGATTTGCATTCACAAATCTTAAAAAATATGGCATCACCAACAAAATATATTCACAATAATAAATGACAATGGGAACGAGAAGTTAAAAATATATTTGTATTATATTTTTATTTTATGGGGCAGTAAAAAAAAGGATTTTATTTCCATAATATCAAAATAAGAAAATGAACTGTCAATTATACAACTTATATGATATAAAAAAGATGGTGGCAATATTTTCTTGATGCCGGGTTTGCATTGCATATTATTTTAATCAATTGATATTCCTGGCAATCTGTAAAGAATAAATGATTTACAGACGACCACACTTTGATCTGTATTATTTTTTACTATGTCGACGTTAATGATAGTGGATCTGTTTCATCGCATAATATATGTATATCTTTGCTGCATGTGTATGAAGATCAATTTAAATAAGCCAAAACACAAACCATACACATATGCCACTATACACAAATAGTAGCCCAGGGGGCCTTTTATATTTCAGAAATAATTTATATATGTGAAACAATTTTGGAACTCGAATATAAATTAAACAAGTAAAAACGTTATATTCGACCGGGTCGAATCTTAAATACCCTCCAAATATTTAGTAAGTGAATTTGAAATGTTTAACTTGGTGGGACAGAGTTCCTTTATATAATATCGTACGTCAACGCCCACTAAAGGGGGCGGGGTTCAAATATATACAATATCATGTTTTCCACAGACGAACGTATGGGCATTGCTAGACCGTCTTAAGCTTCATCACTAATCAAGAATATACATATTTACTTTATAGGGTCCAATTCTCTTTGGAGGGTATAAAAACTGTATTTTGGCGGGGTCGCTCTGGCAAGGGCTGTGGGGGAAACATTTCACCTTTGTCATAAAACTCTAAAAATAAATGCTTGGGATAATTATATACAAAATTAAAATTTCTTTTTTTTTATAGGGCCATTTAGAGGGCAAAGGGGGAGAGGGGGTAGGGCAGAAACAGGTAGACACAAAACTCTAAAAATAAATGCTTGGGATGATTATATACACAATTTAAAAAAAAAAATTTTTTGGTAGGGTCATTTAGGGGGCAAAGAAAGAGGTGGGGGGGGGGGGGTTAGGGCAGAAATCGGCAGTCATAAAACTCTAAAGATAAATGCTTGGGATGATTATATACAAAATTTAAACAAAAATTTTTTTTTTTGGTAGGGTCATTTAGGGGGCGAAGGGGAAGGAAGGGGTAGGGCAGAGTAGTACCAAGTTTTGTTTCAGCTTCGTCATTAAAGCTTAAAAGTGTTATTTTTAAGGAATGTAGGCTTAAGTAAAACAATTTGTTAAATTTTTATGCTATTTTTGCCTATAACAACGCCCACTGAAGTGGGCGAGGTCAAAAAATATTTTTATTTTATTTAATGGATCCAAGTTTAAGGCGTTGGACCGTATTTGACATAAAAATATATCATTTGCTTAACAAAATAACCAAAAAACTTTAAAAATTATGTTGTTTTTTCTGGGTTGGTTTAGTTCTTCTTAGGGGAACTTTTTTCCCTCTTGCCCGATTTAGCCCATCTTCGAACTGAACCTGCTCTAAGCTTTAAAATATATTTATGCCAAATTTCGTTTGGACTGAATCGTGATTTCCACAGACGGACGGACGGACGGACATGCTCAGTTCGTCTTAGATTTCATCACTGATCAAGAATATATATACTTTATGGGGTCTGAGATGGATATTTCGATGCGCTACAAACGAAATGACAAAGTGAATATAAAAAAAAATTTTTTCAAAATATATAATTTCTATTCACTAGTTTGGGCAGAAACGGCTCCAGCTCCTAGATTTTTGCTTTCAAATGAACTTAATAAAATTTTACTCCAATGGTTAACAGAACTCTGGTAACTGCGGAATAGGTTTGATACAACTTTCGGTTTGCGTCTTAGCTAATATAAATTTAAATATATTGTTACGTTTTTAGACCTTTTCGTAAAAACGGTTTTTTACTTATCCTTCAAGGATTCGTTTAATTGCATCAAATTAAAACACAGACAATTAACTATAGAAATATAATGCGGCAACACTTTATTTACTACTTTATTAACACGAGTATTTGTACTACTAAACACTTAGCGATGTAAACACGTCTAGATTTAAAATCACACTGATCCCGCTGATTACTGGCAGCGACTTTATATAGCAAAATGACATCGTCTGGTAACTTCGCGAAGCATCTGGTCATGGTTGTTGTTGGTTGTGCTTTACTTAACATGTAGCTATATGCGTGTGTATATATGACAATGCTGTCTTGTGTTTTGTTTATTGTAACTATGTGTGGTTGTATGTATGAGTGTTCTGTGTGTTGTGTAATTTTGTTTCTTCTTGTGCTATGTGGGCATGTTGCTGTGTATATTTGTGTGTATGTTGCTGTGTATATTGATGTACATGTTTAGTTTTTATTAGCAGCGAATACTTGCGTACAAGATCATTAAGAATAACATCATCATCTCTTAGCATTGATGTTGCTAGGTTTTTCGTTATTGTTGTTTACACTTATTATTGCACAGCCTCGAATGATCTTGTATATTCTCAACGATGTATCCGGAATATTCCATTTCCGTTAATTCAAATATTATCTGCATGGTGTTGACCAGGGTTGTAACATTTTGACAACTAGAGATGGTTTGACAGTGCTGCCAAGTACATATAGCCACATTGTCGTTGTATTTGAATCTATTTTTAAACTTTGTAACACTGCCGCCCACTTAAGCCTGTTCGACCCGAATAGGCATACAATCACCTCTTCCATAGTGCGCCAATCGTTCGAGATGTACTATCTTCATTTTCGACCTTGGGTTATTATGCTTCTGTATCCGGTACACAACGTCATTCACTCTCTTAATCACTTTATACGGGCCATCCCAGTGAGTCTGTAATTTTGGGGACAATCCTTTCTTCCGTTGTGGGTTATAAAGTAGAACCAATTGACCTTCTATAAATCCCTCTGAATTTGCTGCGCGGTCATATCTAGCCTTCATCTTGTCACTGACCATCTTGATTTTATTACGCACGAAATCATGCAGCTCGTTTAAGTTCTCCTGCTCTTGGGACGTAGTGACTCTTTCTTCTACCGCTGGCTTAACACCAAATTCCAAGTCACCAGGCAGTTTTAATTCCGTCCCGAAGATAATTTTAGCTGGCGTTCTCGATGTGGAGTCGTGTACAGCTGACCTATATGCCATCAAAAATTTGGGAATGTGCTCGTCCCAATCCCTCTGATGGTTGCTTACCACTTTTCGCAGGTACTCTTCTAAGGTGCGATTGAACCTCTCTACCATGCCATCAGACTGTGGATGCAAAGGCGTTGTTCTGGTTTTCTTTATCCCATATAATTCGCACATTTCCCTGAATATGGCGGACTCGAAATTCCTTCCTTGGTCGGAATGCAATTCTATTGGGACACCATAGCGACATACCCAGTTGTTGACGAATGCATTTACAACTGTCTTTGCTTCTTGGTTAGGTATAGCATATACCTCTGGCCATTTACTGAAATAGTCCATTACCACAAGAACATAACGATTTCCGGCTTCAGTGACGGGAAAAGGACCTGCTACATCCATTGCGATCCGCTCGAATGGTGCTCCTGAGGTATATTGCTGTAGCTGTCCCCGGCTTCTTCTTACTGGGCCTTTGGCTGCTATGCACTGTGGGCAGTTTGCTATCCAGTCGGCTACGGCTTGTTGACATCCAACCCAATAAAAACGCTGCTTCAGCTTCTCAAGTGTTTTTGTTACTCCAAGATGACCGCCACTAGGTCCATTGTGAAATTCTTGCAAAACTTTACTTATCTTGGAGCATGGCACAACTATTAAATTTGAAGTTGTTTTGCCATCTACACTTTCCCATACGCGGTATAGGCGCCCTTTTATTACCTTGAGGCTGTTCCACTGAGCCCAATAAGATTTGGCGAGTGGGCTCTCAGCCGAAATTTCATTCCGGGACGGTCTTCTGTCCTCCTCTTTGGCTGCTATAATTTTCCCCAGTATACTGTCGTCCCTCTGTGCCGCTGACCAGTCTTCATCAGAGTCGATGTGCATTAGCCGAACATCAACAACGCCTTCCTTTTGTTCGGTTCTAACGCAATGTTTACACTCTAAACAGCAGGGTCTTCTTGAAAGAGCATCCGCATTATTATGTTTTGTGCCCTTTCTATGCTCGATACTGAAGTCGTAGCTCTGCAGGCGCTCAATCCACCTGGCCAGTTGCCCTTCAGGATTTTTAAACTGCAATAACCATCTCAGTGCAGAATGGTCAGTCCTTAATGTAAAGTGTTGACCATACAGATACTTATGGTAATGTTTAATGCATTCCAATACTGCCAGAAGCTCACGTCGTGTCACACAGTAGTTCCTCTCAGGTTTTGAGAGTACACGGCTATAGTATCCTATGACTTTCTCAGTGCCATTAACTACTTGGGATAGCACGCCCCCTATGCCATAGCCGCTCGCATCAGTATCCAGCACAAATTTTTCCCCAGGTATGGGATACGCTAGTACTGGTGACGTACACAATAATCCTTTAAGTTTCTGGAATGCATTTTCCTGTGGCTCGCCCCAATGGTATGGTCTCGACTTCTTTGTCAGCTCATGCAGGCTTGCAGCTACACTGGCAAAATTTGGCACAAAGCGTCTGTAGTATGTACAAAGGCCCAAAAAGCTGCGCAATTCATGAAGATTTTTAGGTTGATGCCAGTCCCTTACTGCTTGTATTTTATCTTCATCTGTTGAGATTCCGTCTGCTGTAACACGATGCCCCAAATACTTCACTTCTTTCTGGAACAATGCACATTTCTTCAGGCTGAGTTTCAATCCAGCTGATGATATCCGTTGAAGAACTTCTGCCATGTTTTTGAGGTGTTCATCAAAAGTTTTCCCCATCACGATTATGTCATCCAGATATACCAAGCATGTCTTCCAGTGGAGTCCTTTCAGTACCTTCTCCATTAGGCGTTCAAATGTGGCCGGAGCATTGCAGAGACCAAATGGCATAACTTTGAACTGCCATAATCCGTTACCGACGCTGAAGGCAGTTTTCTCCTTGTCTTTCTCTGCAATCTCCACTTGCCAATATCCGCTTCGCAAGTCTAGCGTAGAGAACCATCTCGTACCAGCTAGCGTGTCCAAAGTGTCATCGATTCTGGGGAGCGGATAGCTGTCCTTCTTGGTTATGTCGTTGAGCTTCCTGTAGTCTACGCAGAATCTAGTACTGCCATCTTTCTTTTTAACTAAGACTACTGGCGAACTCCAAGGACCAGAAGATGGCTCAATTACGCCTTCACGCTCCATTTCTCTTACAAGCTCTTTGACTTCATCTCGCTTTGCTAGGGGTACACTTCTGGGTGGCTGTTTAATCGGCCTAGCTTCGCCTGTGTTTATTTCAT
Organism: Linnaemya tessellans; assembly: GCA_951800035.1. NCBI lineage: Eukaryota > Metazoa > Arthropoda > Insecta > Diptera > Tachinidae > Linnaemya > Linnaemya tessellans. Next base: position 91,217,461 of record OX637534.1, read on the forward strand.
GTTTAACCAATGCAGTTCTACCCTGACTTTGGTTTCCCATGGCGAAGATACTGGCATGCCTTTTTAACAACTGTTTGGCTTTATTTCTATCTGTCGCTGACAGTCCTGCTACCCATTTTCCTACGTATTCCTCAAATTGTTCACGTTCTTTGGCGGACAAATTGGTAGGCTCTATCTTCCTCTCACAGTTTATTATTGCCTCTGCTGGGGTACACTGGCCAATCTCGCAATTTTCTTTGATGAATTTTTCATGGTCTGCCAAGTTAAGTACTCTTATAGGGACTATTCCTCCTTTACTAGTTTTTACTAGAGCTTTTGCTGTTATAAGCTCTCTCTTTAGATCTGCTGGTTCTACAACCCACAACCGATTGTCCTCACAATCTCCCTCCATACGCGCCCATATAACTGTTTCAGACTGCGGCGGTAACGTCTGACTCTCAATAGCAAATACTTTTCTTACTTGCGGCTTGCTGTCATACCCAACATCAAGGGGTATTTCCACATTACGCCAAATCATCAGCTGTTGCCCCATATGTAGATTAATGCCATGATTAATCATAAAATCGGCTCCAATAATTACCTCATCGACAATATCGGCAACAATAAACACATGCCTCACGCTGATGTTGGCTATAGTCACCTTCACTTCAATCTTACCATAGACAGTGGCAGGCTCTCCAGTAGCTGTACGTAGCCGTATATTGCTTAAACGATCGCATTTCCCCTTTACTATATCGGGCCTTATTATTGACTGCGACGCCCCTGTGTCTATGGTAAGTACGTGCTTTTTCCCGTTGATGTGTCCAGACGCAGTAAGATTGCTATTTTTCTGCTGCATAACTGATATGGAGATTGTGGGGCCCTCGTTTGTGGGAGCTAGCTCTTGCCCCTTAGCGCTAGCTCGTTTTAGTTTAACGGGGACTCTTGTGCTGTTGTTTGGTTCACCCGTTTGCTGTTTCTTGGTGGCGAAACAGATCTACCTCTTTTTCTTGGTGCTTTGCAGTTGCGCTGAAAATGACCGATTTTTCCGCAGTTAAAGCATTTAGGCTTTTCTTTGGTAGCACTTTCCGCCAACAGTTGTCGCATTGCCTCCTTAACACTAGCGACTAGGTTATTATCATTCTCGGACAAAACATCCACATTCCGCACCTTACATATCTGTGGCTTGAAAACCATCCTTGCAGTCTCTTGTGCCAGCGCAAATGAAACAGTCTCAGCGAAAGTGGATTTCTGCGTTGCGCACACAGCTAGTTTCACATCAGAGTCGCGAATGCCATTAACGAACGCCTCAGTTTTAAAGTGGTCCAGGAACGGGTGACTCTCGCCTGGATATGTGAGCTGCACTAAACGCTCGATTTCCATTGCGAAATCTTGTAGAGACTCGTTAGGCCTTTGAACTCTACATCGCAATTCCATTCTGTATAAATCGCGCTTGTGCTCACCACCATACTTGCGCTGCAATGCTGCCATTATTTCATTATAGTTGTTTCTGCTGCTTACTGGCACGGTCTCAAGTACCTCTGCGGCTGTACCCTTTAAGGACAAAATTAACTCTATGGCCTTTTCTTCAGCATCCCATCCATTTCTGCTAGCAACCGTCTCGAACTGGAATCTAAAGATGCCCAATGGTACGCTGCCGTCAAAGCATGGCGCTTTTATTCGCGCAGAAACCTCCGCAACTGCTCGTACTGTCCCGCCACTACGCTCAAGGTTATGCACTTTGTCCTCTAGAGCATGAAATTTTTCTTCGAACTCTTTTGCATGCTGTTCTAGGCCACCGCTTTCTAGATGTTGGACTCTCTCTGCCAGCTCTGAGAATTTGTTCTCAATAGAATCCACCCTCCTATTAATGGCCTCAGAAACCTCTACCAGAGTCTCGTTCGTGGCTCTATTTGACTCCTGTATTTGTGCTACAAGCTTTCCAGTGCTGATTTCCGAGTTCTGTTTTATTTCAGTTATTTCGGCTACAAGCTTGTCACTGCTGATCCTTGATGCCTCTTGCATCTGCTGAGAGTTCTGTTTAATTTCAACTATTTCGGCTACAAGTTTGTCACTGCTGATTTTTGATGCAGTTTGTGCATCATTGATTCCTTTTATCTGAATCATCATAGCAGCGAACATTGAATTTATGTCCATGCTGCTGGTCGTAGCTGGAGGACATACCTCTACATCGTCTTTGTCCTCAAACTCGTATGTACCGATGTCGATGCCGCGATTCTTAAACTCATCTATCAGCCTCTTCTGCAGTTCAGCCTTGTTACCTGCTGTTGGTAATTCCCGCTTACTAAGCTCCTTTTTTAGCTGTTCAACTTTTAGCTCATCAAATTTCATAATTATATTTTTTTTTAATGTCCTTTTTTTTTCCTTAAATTGCAATGTCCTTTTTAATTATTTTTGCAATCCCACTTCTGACACCAATTGTTACGTTTTTAGACCTTTTCGTAAAAACGGTTTTTTACTTATCCTTCAAGGATTCGTTTAATTGCATCAAATTAAAACACAGACAATTAACTATAGAAATATAATGCGGCAACACTTTATTTACTACTTTATTAACACGAGTATTTGTACTACTAAACACTTAGCGATGTAAACACGTCTAGATTTAAAATCACACTGATCCCGCTGATTACTGGCAGCGACTTTATATAGCAAAATGACATCGTCTGGTAACTTCGCGAAGCATCTGGTCATGGTTGTTGTTGGTTGTGCTTTACTTAACATGTAGCTATATACGTGTGTTTGTATATATGACAATGCTGTCTTGTGTTTTGTTTATTGTAACTATGTGTGGTTGTATGTATGAGTGTTCTGTGTGTTGTGTAATTTTGTTTCTTCTTGTGCTATGTGGGCATGTTGCTGTGTATATTTGTGTGTATGTTGCTGTGTATATTGATGTACATGTTTAGTTTTTATTAGCAGCGAATACTTGCGTACAAGATCATTAAGAATAACATCATCATCTCTTAGCATTGATGTTGCTAGGTTTTTCGTTATTGTTGTTTACACTTATTATTGCACAGCCTCGAATGATCTTGTATATTCTCAACGATGTATCCGGAATATTCCATTTCCGTTAATTCAAATATTATCTGCATGGTGTTGACCAGGGTTGTAACATTTTGACAACTAGAGATGGTTTGACAGTGCTGCCAAGTACATATAGCCACATTGTCGTTGTATTTGAATCTATTTTTAAACTTTGTAACAATATCTTGCATTTCTTCTACTCTTTCAACATCACAAAGCGCTGATTAGAGCTGTTCTTTTTTCATCAAAATCTACAGATTACTTTTCTAAACAAATAAATTAGAAAGCACTGACAATTAGTTCAGAATAGAAACTACTGCTGCCAAACAATTCACAATAGAAAATTTTACTTGAGCATGAGAACACAGTTTTCCTTCCAAACAACATTTACCATAGAGGTAATTACAGTCGAATTCGGCTAATTGTAAGCTGTTTGATTACAAAAATCTTTTAATTAAAATTAAATTTTTTTTAACCGTTTAATTAAAACATTTTTCGCTTTTTAAAATATTTACATTTTGGGGCGCTAAGGCATGGTCATATGTAGCTGTCAAAAAAAAAATCAGAAATTGATTTTGGAAAACAGGAATTATTCTTGGTAAAGTGCAGCACTTTAATGAAAATTATGAATTCGTTCAGATCTGAAGCTTCAGAGGGCTGTAGTCATATTGTGAATTTTCAGAACAACAGATGACTGAAGAGATGTGCTAAATATAACAAAATATTGAATATAACGATGATGACCTCATAATAAATTTGATTACGCCTACTACGAAAAAAACAAGTAAAAACGTTATATTCGACCGGGTCGAATCTTAAATACCCTCAAAATATTTAGTAAGTGAATTTAAAATCTTTAACTTGGTGGGACAGAGTTCCTTTATATAATATCGTACGTCAACGCCCACTAAAGGGGGCGGGGTTCAAAAATAGACAATATCATGTTTTCCACAGACGAACGTATGGGCATTGCCAGACCGTCTTAGACTTCATCACTAATCAACAATATACATATTTACTTTATAGGGTCCAATTCTCTTTGGAGGGTATAAAAACTGTATTTTGGCGGTGTCGCTCTGGCAAGGGCTGTGGGGGAAACATTTCACCCTTGTCATAAAACTCTAAAAATAAATGCTTGGTATAATTATATACAAAATGAAATTTTTTATTTTATTTTATAGGGTCATTTACGGGGAAAAAGGGGTAGGGCAGAAACAGGCAGTCATAAAACTCTACAAATAAATGCGTGGGATGATTACATACAAAATTAACAACACTTTTTTTTTTGGTAGATAGGGTCATTTAGGGGGTGAAAGGGGAGGAGAGGGTAGGGCAGAGTAGTACCAGGTCTCGTCTCAGGTTCGTTATTAAAGCTTAAAAATTTAATTTTTAAGGAATGTAGGCTTAAAACAATTTGTTAAATTTTTATGCTGTTTGCCTATAATAACGCCCACTAAAGTGGGCGGGGTCAAAAAATATTTTTATTTTATGGGTCCAAGTTTAAGGCGTTGGACCGTATTTGACATAAAAATATATCATTTGCTTAACAAAATAACCCAAAAGCTTTAAAAATTATGTTGTTTTTTCTGGGTTGGTTTAGTTCTTCTTAGGGAAACTTTTTTCCCTCTTGCCCGATTTGCCTGCTCTAAGCTTCAAATTATATATATTAAGAGTCTAGCTCTTTTCGTTTGGACTGAATCGTGATTTTCACAGACGGACGGAGGGACGGACAGACATGCTTAGATCGTATTAGATTTCATCACTGATCAAGAATATATATACTCGTACTTTATGGTGTGTGAGATGGATATTTCGATGCGTTACAAACGGAATGACAAAGTGAATATACCCTCCAAATTCTTTTTTGGAGGGTATAAAAATAAAGCCAGGATAAAATAAATTGCTTTAACAACTAGATAAAAGAATTCTGGCTAAAACGTGTAATACTATTTATGAGAAAAAAGAGAAAAGATTAACCTTAAATTTTATTGATTTGTTTTTCTGCAATTTACGATTTATTGTTGGTATTTTATTTAAATTATTCCAGCATAAAAATCATTGAAGTTGTTTTATTTTAAAAACTCATTTCTAGATTATCATTTTTCGGTCTGTAATTTAATTGGTAATTTGTTGTTGTTGTGCTAAAACATCTGTTAACAAATAACATCAATAGCAAACATTTATAAATATTTATTAATAATTTTCTAAGTAAACAAATTTATTATGTATGTTTATTTATCTTCACAAAACAAATTGAATCAAAATATTTACAAGTCAGGTGTGTGAAAATGTGCTTTCATTTGAAATATAATAGGAAAATTAAAGAAACTGATTCACAGTCATTAAACTGCTCGAGGGTGTCATGTGAGATATTTCATTCAAATCATGTAAAATGGGAAAAAATTAATTACATACATGATTTCAAATAAAATATTTGAATTGAAGATGCAACTGTTTTCCTCCTCTGGCGTCGTGATGACTGATTACTTAGCATTCAATGTTGTTTTAACTATTGGGTTTGTCTATGCGTCGTTGCCTTGTATGGCTCAATTGGACTGTGCTTCACGAGATTTGCATAATTAAGATACGGGTACAAAATATTTATGGCTTTTTTTTCCTTTTTTATTAATATGTGTAGATATAAATATTTATTATGTTTTTATAGAATTTTGTTGTTAATTATTTGTTCAACAATTAAACTGTTTAAATAATTATTGATGAGCAAAGCGCAGCAAAACAAGTAAGAACGTTAATTCGGCCGGTTCGAATCTTAAATACCCTCTAAATATTTAGCAAATAAAAACTCTGTTTTGTAGGGGTCACTCCGGGGGCGGCCGTTGCTGAGACATCTCATCTTTGCCATAAAACACTAAGGTCGGGTTTTTGAGAGGTGGTTTAAGTTTAAACCTAGTTTAACGAAGTCAGAAACTCTGATCTTTCCAGCAAACTGCAATTTTTTTTTATTATTTCATCAAGGACACACATTTTAAGCAAAACTAAGCTGTTCTGTCAAAATTTTGTATAAGAACTTGATAATAGCGGCAAAAATCTGTTTTCAGATTAACTAAACCTAGTTTAACTGAGATCCCAAAAATCCGGCCTAAGGCTGGATTTTTGAGATCTCAGTTAAACTAAGTTGAGCTAATCTGAAAACAAATTTGTGGCGTCATTACCAAGTTTGTCTACATACTTTTGACGGAACAGATTAGTTTTGGTTAAAATGTTGGTCTTTTATGGAATAATATAAAAAAATACCATTTCATCGGAAATTTCAGAGTTTCAGACTACGTTAAACTAAGTTTAAACTTAAACCATATCTCAAAAAGTCGCTCTAAAAAATCAAATTTTGGGCCTATTAAGTGAAAAAAAAAAATAATTTTGTAGGGCCATTACCCCTTAGGTAGAGGTGGAGGGAGGGTAGGACAGAGGAGCACACATCTCAGCTCCCTCATAAAATCTTTAAAAATTAATTTTTAAGGAATGTAGGCCTCAATTATACAATTTGTTAAATATTTACACTATGTTTCCATTTGATATATTTTCTTCAACGCCCTCTAAAAGAGGCGGGGTCCAAAAGTGCAAGTTTAACGTTTTGGGCCTTTTCTGACATAAAAATATATCGCTTGCTTAACAAAATTACAAAAAGCTTAGAGGTTGGTTTAGTACGTCTTAGGGGAACTCTTTTCCCTTCGTTTGGACTGAATCGTGATTTTCACAGACGGACGGACGGACGGACATGCTCAGATCGTCTTATTTTATTTTCTGTAAAAGAGTGCAACATTTTGTGCACTTTTTATGGAAAAATTGCACTATTATCTAATTTCAAAATAGTGAATTTATTAGAAAATAAACTACCATCCCTTACGAATATTATTTTGTGTCTTAAAACTCCGACTAATTGCAAATTTTAAGAAATAAAGTGAAACAATGTTACATGTTTTCCAGAAAAGAAAACACCATTAGTTCTTCTTAGGAGAACTTTTTTTAAAAAATTAAAAAAAAAAACGAACATTCTAATAAATAATGCAAATTTGTGGCAATTTGCATTATTTATTCTTAAAATATCTAATTTTTCATTTCAACAAAAAATTTTATTTATATTATAAAATAAAATGTATTTAAAAAATTAAGAAAATTTTGTATGAAAAATTAAAAAAAAACACATTTTAAACTCATTTTATATTTTATGAATACGGGAGTTAGAAATTGTTTTAAACACTGCAATTTTTAATTTAAGTCGTGGTTTTTATTTTTTTACAAAATATGTATGTGAACCATCATTATTGTATTCTGCTATTTTTAAGCTCAAGGTCTCTTTATTTTAATTTAATTTTTAATTTGAATATTTCGTCACTCCTTTGTGTGACTTCTTCAGGAAATTAATTATTTTATATAAAAATAATAATCATCATCAGTGCTCATGTCTTTCCGAGATTGAAAAATTAAAAATTTCGAACAATAAGCCTATAAAATCTTCAATCAATTTAATATAGAAATATGAAATGTTCGTTAAAATTCTTACTACATCCAAAATTATATTTTTCAGCAATCAAACCGAATGAACTATGGTATTTTTAATACTAAAACGTAGGGAAAATCGGAAAATTTTTTTATATTCAATGTAAAGATTTCTTCGTCAAGTCGCATTCTTTTTTTTAAATAAATGCAATCATGACGTTATTTTAATAATATTTTCTTTTTCAAAACGGTTCAAACATTTTATTTTGATTGAAATCGCTTAAAATTGTATTTCCAGAGCTCAATAATAACAGATGCCTGCACCAAAAAGCGAAGCAAATAGAGCCACCCAAGTTTAATTTCAATTTGTATACCTACTATCATTTCTGCAAAACAAGTGGAAAAGATTGCATTAATTTCGAATGTCATTTTAGAAAATTAAATTCAAAAGAACTTTATTAATTTTAAAATATTCTGGTGCTTGTGTGCCTTCATTAAATTTATTATTTAAAGATTTGGTTCAAAGGAGCTAAAAAAAATAATTTTAAAATTGCATTAATTTTATACTTTAATTAAATGAAAGTTCTCATATTTAAATTAGTTTAATGGAATTTCATAAGTACATATATTAATTTTAAAATAACCTGTTTTTGTACCTGAATTGAATTTATCCTTCAAAATTTTATTTGGAAAACAACTATTCATATTAATTTTTAAAAAAGTTTATGTTGTTTTAATTGAATTTAATTTAAATTACATATGTATGTACATATGTCTTATTTTTTTAGTTTGTTTACTTATTTTTACCAGAACTTTAATAAAGATATATGTATGTACATTGTAGATATACATATGTATATCTTATACCTAATAGTTTTCCTCTATTTTAATGACAAAAACACATAAGGATTTTTGTAGGAGAAATTCTTTCAACGTGTAGGGAAAATCGGATTTTTCCGAATAAATCTACTGGCAATACTGCATAGAGGAGGAAATTCTTAAGCAGAAACCTTTTTATATGATACCCGCATTGTTGCACTAAATAAAAAATTTACTAAAGGAATTTGTAAAACTTTATGGGTCCGTAACTTGGAAAATAAGCGTTTCCCCAAATATTTTTATTTAACATTTTGTTCTTAGTATTCATTCTTTTATAACAATATTTTTTTTTAATTTCTTTGCCAGTTTGTAAAATTTTCGTCTATTACTTACCATTACAATCACTTAATATATGTTAAGAATTAAAATGTGGATATTAATAAACGCCCGTACCGAAAACCGTTTTATTCACAATTTATTTGATAATGGCAGCCCTTCAAACTAACAGGTGATGCATTATATAAGAGAAACAAAACACAAACACTTTAATGATCATTAACATTAACTTCCTCTTTTCCTTTAATTTCTACAGAATACAGATTTAGCAAAATGAAAAGAACAACAACACATTCGCATGCACCAACAGCTTAACACAAATCGCAATGAATAGATACACATTTTTCTTATAATAAGGGCTTTAGTAAAACAACCACACGAACCCTTGCCAATGCCATTGTAAAAGCAACAACAACAATAATAAAACATTCATTTGCTTTTGATTGACACTTTTCTTTGAAATTACCAACATTAACACTTTTAATTGCAACTTTTAACAATTTAGATAATTTTTTTATATTAATTAACAAATAATATTTAGCACTTGACATATTTGTTCGATTTTAAACTAGATATTCAATAAACTTTAATAGGAGCGATAATCTGTAACGACCGATTGTAATGATGACCCGATGAGAACTAAAATATTCGGCGGCAATTAGAGCAGAGTTGCCAGTTATAACAGGATTAACAATCTGTCATATTTTCATCTGAAGTTGTGAACTATTCGCCGCAAGAGCGAGGACTAATTGCGTCAAATACGAATACCTGATCGAACTTTCAATATATCGCTCCTTTATTGCAACATAGTCATATCTCAAAAAATCAAAATTTTAGTTATTTAAACAAAAGTGTTCTTTCATACCATCTGCATATATAAAGCAAAAGTTCAGCACTATAACTCAAGCCGAACCGAAATTATAGCATAATATATTTTCTGCTCTCGTGTCTGAAAGCGTACATTTTAAACATTTTAATCGCATTTTTCTCAGTTTGATCTTTTTTGAGATATGACTACCTACGTTGCAATAAAGGAGCGATATTTTAAATACGAATTTCGATCGGTATTCAGTGCCGTAATTTGCACCATGAACATGAATACGAGTACTACTGGTAGGCGAAGTTAGATTGTATTGGTTAAGCTGGATTCACCCATTGTTTCGGAACAAAAAATTTGTTCCGAAACAATTTTTTTTATATGTAGTTTGACGTCTCTCTTTTTGAGAGAGAGAGAGCGGAAGAGAGTTAACTTTGTTCGGAACATGAATTGGTTTAATTTTAATTTTTGTTCTGAAACATTTCAACTGTAATGCCAGTTACTTTAAATTTTTAAGTAAAGTTGAACTGAGATGCCACATCATATTATATGTACATTTATATATATATATATATATATATATATATATATATACATATATATATATATATATATATATACATATATATATATATATATATATATATATATATATATATATAAATATATATATACATATATATATATATATATATATATATATATATATATATATATATACATATATATATATATATATATATATATATATACATATATATATATATACATATATATATATATATATATATATATATGTATATATATATATATATATATATATAATACAATACAATCTTAATAGAGTAAAATTTTTATTTTATTAAGATTTTGAATTGTTTATTGTTTGTTTATTACACAATAAAATATATGAGTGTGACGCCAAGAAAACAAGCAAATTGCATTTACCTGCTACTGTGCTGCCTAATTGAAAAACTAAAACGCATCGTTTACAAAAATATCTTATATGGTACCCTTGTTTTTCCAGAACAATTATTCGAAGTGGGTGAATCGTTTCTGAACAAACTGTCAAAAAACTAAAATTGTTTCCGAACAAATTTTTTGTTCCGAAACAATGGGTGAATCCAGCTTTACTCTTTTAAAATTTGCAACATGATATACATATGAAGCATTTTTTAAATTAGAGCTGTTCGACTCAGATCTCTAGAGCCGTTTTATGACAAAACAATGGGGGTATTCACATAATGCGCTATTTAGTCATACTGTCTCAATGTCTTATTATTTTTGGACAATTTAAAAAAAGTTGTTTTTGTTCTGCATACAAAAAATCATAGAATTATTCGACCTTTTCAGGTCGTTGTGTAATGAAATCTGACTTAAACGGCTAAAGCTGCTATCAAAAGATCAGAGAATTTATTACCTTCGTCGTAAAAGCTTATAAATTAAATTTCTATACTATACTATGTTTCCGTATAATATGTAACTTTAACACCCACTAAAGGGGGCGGGGACCAAAAAAAGACTATATTTAGTTTTCCACAGACGTACGTAAGGGCACTGATCGATAATATATATTATTTGTGGGGCCCAAATCTTTTTGAATGGTACTAAAAATCTGGCAAGGGCCGTGGGGGAGACATTTCACCTTTGCCGTAAAACACTAAAAATAAATTTTTAGATAATTAAGTGTAAAAATAAAATTTTTATGGTTTGTAAACAAAATTACAAAAAAAAACTTTAAAACTTCCCTTTGGCCCTATTCAGGCGATTTACGAACTTGCTCTGTGCTATCCTTCAACATTTATCTGGCTCTTTTCGTTTGCACTGAATCGTGAAATCCACAGACGGGCGGATGTACATGACTAAAACGTCTTAGATTGCATCACTGATCAAGAATATATATACTTTATGGGGTCCCAGATTGATATTTCGCTGCATTACACACGGAAAGACAAAGTGAATTCTTCTGTATTTGTATTAAATAAATAAATTAAAATGGAGAACAAACAACTAATACCTATAATATCTATAAACAAAGTGCTCATTGTGCCAACCTTCTTCTTCGATACGTTCATGTCAGTTAAAAAAGGCGATTGCCTAAAAATACATAGAACCGAAATTTTTAATGAAATGGTAACTCTGTACCATCTAATTGCCCAAAATTTTAGTTTTCTCTTGTGCACAATTGCATTCGGTCGTTGCGAAGTATCTTTCATCTAAAAGTTAATACAATGTCAAGTTAAAAAACATGAAGTGTTCCATATTATTTATTAAAATATATAATTTAATGAGATAATTTATTAAAGTTGTTATAAAAAGTGTTAATATTGTTAAAATATGTCAAAACAAAATGTGTAGAATGTGTTCATGTAAGTATGTATGGATGTGTCCAATTTGTAGACTCTACCGTGTAGAGTTTGCATACATATCCATATGTACATACATATATATGTATGTATGTAGCACATGAATGTTTGTACATTTATACAATCATACGTCCATATACCCAGCGAGATGGGTCTTAGTTCCGGCCTTACTGAAGGCCTGTTTACGAATATATTCGATACGATTACTATTCTTTTGTTGCGGCTAAGAAATGCCATATAGACAGCCTTTTCTTTTCTGCATAACGGATACGATATGCATTCCAATTATCCCTCCGCAAGAAGGGAGATGAAGTATTATATTTTTATTTTTTATATGCCAGCAAAATAATAAAACCCATCGATTTTCTTTGCAAAATATCTGTGAATGAGTCGGTGGTGAAGCACGTCTACCACAAAGACAACGTGTATAAGCAGATAAAAATGTAAAATGGTGAGAACTTAAAGATGGGTTACAGAGGCCTTTTAGAAGGCGTTCACCGGCCTTCTTTCCATCGCCCCATATGTGTGGTCATGTATGCGCATACTTACATAAGTACATCTTAAAAGCATCAAAGAGCAAACAGCTTAGTTTCAATGCTGTTGCTGTTACCGTTAGTCAAGTGTTATTGTTGTTGCATTAAAAGAATTCGTGTATTATGAATGGGTCGTTGCTTGTTATTGCATGGGAATGTATTGTTGTTTTTATCATTCTGAAAAGAAAATAAAGCAAAAAGGAGATTAATAATGATATCTAAATGATAATTAATGTGTTTATTATGTTTTGGATCTCAGTAAGAAAGCAAAAAATGTTTCCTTAAGAGTTGCCACTATTTGAAATATAACAATTAAAACGGTTATCGGTACGGGCGTGTAAAACAATCATAAAACATTTGGCAACGAAATTTCTTAAGGGATTTTCAAAGGTGAGTAAAAAAGAAATTTATTTAAATATTTATTTAAGTATGTAGTAGAAAATAATTAATGTATAGTCATTTAAGCTTTTGTTTTTAATAAATTTTCTAAATTTTTATAATCTTTTATATGCCCTGAGCCACTTTTAGGCGCTTAACTAATTTTTAGTACGAGTTTATCACCAGTTTTCAATCCCCATTTTCTCCTTGAGCTTGCGATCAAAATAAAATGTCTCTTAAATTGTATCCGTTTAGTTGCCTCAGTGCTTTCGCGCTGATCACTGTCAGTCGTTCATTTGTTTTTATTTTGATTTTTATACAATCCAAAAAAGAATTGGAGGGTATAGGTAGTCACTTTGTCATTCCGTGTGTATCGCAGCGAAATATCCCTCTAAGACCTCATAAAATATATATATTCTTGATCAGTGATGAAATCTAAGGCGACCTAGCCATGTCCGTCTGTAAAAAGCACTATTCAGTTCAAACGAAAAGAAGGATAGCACATGTCCAGTTCGTAAATGGGCTAAATCGGGCTAGAAGGAAAAAAGTTCCCCTTAGACGAACTAAAACAAACTCTAAAAAACAACATAATTTTTGGAGTTTTTTTGTATTTAAAAAAATGATATATCTTTATGTCAAATAAGGTTCAAAGCGTTGGACCCCGTCCCGTTTAGTGGGCGTTCCAGTTACTTATTGTATGAAAAAGTATCGTAAATATATAACATATTGTATTTTTTAATCCTACATTCCCTAAAATTGATGTACAAACTTTTACGACGAAAGTAATATATTCTCCGATCTTCCCCTACCCTATCCCTCCACGCTCCTTTGCCCCCTAAATGACCTTATCAAAAAAATTGTTCTACACTTAACTACTCCGAAAATTTAGTTTTTAAGTTTTTACAATTTAGGTGAGATGTCTACGCCACGACCTTTCTCGGAGTGACTGTATAAGCACAGAAATGTCTTAAAGGAACTGTGACCCAGCAGGTTAAAAATTTTTCACTTATAGATATATCGATATTTTTTCTAAATTTGTATAGTCTAGAATCTATATATCAATATACGTATATGTAAACGATGGCAATATTTAGATATGCAGTAACTCGATCGATAGTTTTCCATATCTACAATTAACAAAATCAAAAGTCATTATAATATTTTTTGTCTAGATTCATTTTACACCATATTTTCTTTGCCAAGATAGAAAAATATTTTTTTTTGGACAGACCTTTACTAATTTCTATAATTTTTTTTAATGGTTGTCAAACAATCCAGCAATTTGGAACAATATTTCCAAATATCCTAACATAAGTTACTTTTAATTCCATTCAATTTTTCCAGTGATATGCAATAGGTTCAGTATCACGTTTATAGTAAAAATTATCTAGCCCCTTTGAATAGCCATTAACCGCAGCCTTCGCTTTTTCCGCATAGTTAAACAACAAAAAGCTGGCTTACGCACCTTCAACCGGGGATCATACAGTACCATTTTGTAAAATATTAATATCCTCTTTGTGAATATTTTAACGTCATATCTGTCAAGAACCGACTCTTCTTGACAGACATGACGTTAAAAGATCAAGCAATGAATAAGATTAATTAGCGTCATATAACTAAAACTTACGATATCTAAAAGAAATGCTTCGCCATTTCGTCATTTTCAAAAAACATTACAGATATTATTGCCTAAAGCATGCACACTCATGCACTTTCTCTGGCCAAAATTTAATTGCAATAAATTTAGTCCTAATTAGAAAAATGTTTGGTTATGGGCCTACGTTTGGCTAATAAAGGCTACTGATATACAATCTCGAGTCGAAAATTTTTTATAAGTTTAAATGATCCAGCAGCAAACTGATCGAGATTTAATAAGAATTTTGGCAAATTTATGTTTTAAACTTCTTTTAATTTTCTAAAACGTAATTGGCGACTTTTCACAGCCAATGAGGAAATAACCGTTATTATTTAAACACACTGTAGTTTATTTGCAAAATCTTACAGCTAAGCTCTTAAATCTAATCACAATAAATACTTAAAAACAACAATATAAATCTCAAGCTCATTCACAATAAGTTACGAGCATGTTTAATCTTGCCTTTTCGCCATTATTCTAACACTTCTTCTTCGTGCCACCTTAAAGCAGGTACATTTTCGATTTTATTTTTCTGTAAATATTTCATAAAAGCCTGAGGAGTGTTAAAACTTTTTAAAGGATATTTGCCAAAGCGTCCATTGGTTTTGGTGACCATATAGTAGACAGGATAAGCTCCAGGTGCCACATGAACTGGCATTGTTTTGCCCAGTAAATTGCCTGCTAAGTCTTCTTGATTGTAAAGAAAATGTAATTGTTTCTTTTTTGGTAGATGTTTAGGCTTCGAAGTCTTAACGACAGTGGGCCGTAAAGATACGCTTCTAATAATGGGGCTTTCCTTATATTTCGATTTCACTTCGTTTAATGGTCGCGAACGCTGCATGTTAATGTATTTTCTTTTGCCATTGTGCGTTTTAAGGGATTGTATGTTATATAAATCGGAGTCTGTATTTTGAGCATTAGGGTCATCTTTGAGGGACGGCAAGTCTAAAGGATTAACACGTATTACTTTTTTTGTAGCCTTTTCAATTTCATCGTGTATAACATCGTCAGTGATTAAATCTAATTGTGAAGAATTTGAGTTATTGGCTAAATCATTTGGATTTCCAGCACCTTCAGCCAATGGTTGGGTTGTAGCAGCAGTGATCTCCAGCAGAAAGACTACGGCCAACAAAAACTGCAAGCAAATCATTATAATTTATTAATTAAAGCAATTAAATTAATCGAGGCTATTTTTAAAAATTCTTACGCATTTTAAAAAGTAGCAAAATATATTTTTTTATCTTAAATTATTTTGATTTATTTTTATTTTTTGTGATCTCACTCACCCATAACTTGTGACAGCTCAACATAATTTATCAATATTTTTCCGCAACTTATTGTTTGCCACTCAATTGAATTGTTCTTTAAATTTACACCTTCACTAGTTGAAGTTTGTTTGCGTACGTTTTAAAATTTGTTATATGAATTTATTTGGTATTTTGTTAGAACTTCCAACATCCGTAGCGAAATGCGAACGACTGATCGGCTTGTAAGTCATTGTGTTAAGTTTTATGCGGAGTCAGTGTCTACAGACAGCATCTCTACCACCAGCACCACATCTCAATATTGTACATGTTGTTGATGACAAATAAATATTTCGATTGGGTTTTTTTTTTTTTAAATATTTATTCATTTGACTTTTCTGTGTTCTTTTTAATGTAGATTTTTTTTAACAAGAAAAAAAAACGATTTCAATTTCTTGTGGAATTCTTTACAACCAATGGAAATTATTTGCCAAACATTTCAGAGGAATATGCCGATTAGTCAAACACGTAAAATATTATTTAAAACATGGGCATTATTAACAAGTTGAAAAAAAAACACTATAAGTAATTAAAGCACATGAATATTATAAACTTCGTAGATACTCTCAATTATTTTTCAACAGCAATACACTGAAAATAATTCTCATATTGCGAAATCAAGGCTTTAAGTGTAGAAAAAAATTTTTTTTTTTATTCATTATTATTATGAGAAGAACAATACAACAAGATTTTATCTTATTTAACTGTATTGCGGAGGTAGAGGCAGACATATTATGTAGTATAAATTTTAATTAAATTAACAAATTAATAATAAATTAACAAATTAATATTTTTATACCCTCCAAAAAAGAATTTGGAGGGTATATTCACTTTGTCATTCCGTTTGTAACGCATCGAAATATCCATCTCAGACCCCATAAAGTATATATATTCTTGATCAGTGATGAAATCTAAGACGATCTGAGCATGTCCGTCCGTCCGTCTGTGGAAATCACGATTCAGTCCTAACGCAAAGAGCTAGACTCTTGAAATTTGGTATAAATATATTTTGAAGCTTAGAGCAGGTTAAGTTCGGAGATGGGCTAAATCGAGCAAGGGTGAAAATAGTTCCCCTAAGAAGAACTAAACCGACCCAGAAAAAACAACATATTTTTTAAAGTTTTTTGGTTATTTTGTTAAGCAAATTATGTATTTTTATTTCAAATACGGTCCAACGCCTTAAACTTGGAGCCATAAAATAAAAAAATATTACGCCCCACTTTAGTGGGCGTATTTATGTGCAAAAATAGAATAAAAATTTATCAAATTGTTTTACTTAAGCCTACATTCCTTAAAAATAAAATTTTTAAGTTTTAATGACGAAGCTGAAACGAAGCCTGGTACCACTCTGCCCTACCCCCTCCTCCCCCTTCACACCCTAAATGACCCTACAAAAAAAATTTTATTTTGTATACAATTATACCAAGCATTTATTTTTTAGAGTTTTATGACTGCCGATTTCTGCTCTACCCCCTCCTTCCCCCCCTTTGCCCCCTAAATGACCCTACAAAAAAAAAAAAATAAAAAATTTAATTTTGTATACAATTATCCCAAGCATTTATTTTAAGAGTTTCATGACTGCCCTACCCCCTTCTCCCCCTTTGTCCCCTAAATGACCCTATCAAAAAAAATATTTTTTTTTAATTTTGTATATAATCATCCCAAGCATTTATTTTTAGAGTTTTATGACTGCCGATTTCTGCCCTACCCCCTCCTTCCTCTTTGACCCTAAATGACTAGAATTTTATTCTTTTTTTTAATTTTGTACATAATCATCCCAAGCATTTATTTTTAGAGTTTTATGATACAGGTTAAATGTTTCCCCCACAACCATTGCCAGAGCGACCCCACCAAAATACAGTTTTTATACCCTCCAAAGAGAATTGGACCCCGTAAAGTGAGTGTATTCTTGATCAGTGATGAAGTCTAAGACGGTCTAGCAATGCCCATACGTTCGTCTGTGGAAAACATGATAGTGTCTATTTTTGAACCCCGCCCCCTTTAGTGGGCGTTGTGGTACGATATTATATAAAGGAACACTGACCCACCAAGTTACACATTTTAAATTCACTTACTAAATATTTGGAGGGTATTTAAGATTCGACCCGGTCGAATATAACGTTTTTACTTCTTTTTTTTTACAAATTCAGTTTTATTGATTTCAGTGTAAAGTAGAAATGTTGGCATTGATAATGAAATATGATGCCGGGCAAATGTCTACCTCTAGCACGTCTGCAGACGTCTGTTCACAAAATTTTGAAATTTTGAAATATTTTTTGTCACTGTCTTTGGTTGTAATAGTTTTTCGAGGACTGTTTGTGGATTTTGTGGGCTCCATATGAGATTGTTTACACTATCTCGTAATTAAAAATGGTCCTCAACCTTAAAGATGATTTTGTTGAAAAATGTCTTGTTTTCGTTCAGTTTTTTAAACAGCCAATTTACAAACATTCAACTCAAATAATGGTGCGGCGGTTTTCTATTGTTAAAATTTCCCAACTATTTACTAGATAAATGCTGAAGGATGACAGTTCCATTCTTGGCATTTCATTATTTGACAGCTAATTTACTTCCTAACCTCAAATTTGCCCATCAAGTATATTGAACTGCAATCAGGTCAATATACGAGTATGTAAACAAAAATATTAAGAGTGAAATAAATATGTATAAATACAGCAAACAAATTGTTAATTAATTTTTCAAATTGAAGTCTAAAATATAGTGCCACTTTAATTAATTTAATTTTATCTGTATCCTCAAACAATGCCAAGTCATTTAAATATTTCTAAATAAATTTCCCTAAATCTTGTAATTTCCTTCAGTCTTGATTATTAATTTTTGTTTCATATAAAATTGCAAATTGCCGGTTGTGTTATTTGTACAAGATTTTATAAAACAGTGAGATACAAGATTACAAGACCAGATCAAAGCGTTTTCTTTTCAGTGTATTTCTTTCAAATACAATTTCATTCACTTGTATTTTTTTCCATAAAAAAATATATTTATATAGATATAAATTTAATTCCAAGATAATTTTCAATGAAATTAATAATACAAACATAATTACAATCCATTTTAACTCTCGTTATTGTAGCACCAAAGCTCAAGATCAGCGTTAAGTAGCGATAAAAATATTTGAATAATTATAAAAAATTTTTATTACAAAATTAAGAAACAAATGTAATAATTACCTCATGGCTGATGCTACTACTGTTTTTCTAATTGTAAATACGTGTAACGTCTACATAAAGATTTAATCAGTCATCACAGACTGATTACACACACGTCTCGTTGGCCGGACCAAGAGACGTACCCGCACAGACGGGCTGACCTTAAAATAGTTGTGACGGTAGTTTTTTTTTTGCATGTAACTGGCGTTAGGCGTGCCAAAGCGTAATACCGTTTGTAAATATATTAAAAACAACATAAACTTAAAACGTTGTTAACGAGAATTAAATTCTGATTAATTAAAATGATTGAAATTTTAACTGAAATGTGGTTTTTATTTAAAAATAAAAATCATTATTTTCAATCTAATTTACACTGGGAAATTTCATATTCACCTTTATGGCGAACCTCAGGGGAATAAATTCTATTTCTATTTTCATTCCCATGAACAATATTTTGAAATGGAAATAAATTTGGTAAAAAGTTGTTAATAGTGCAAGTTAAAATTGCTAAAAATTTCATCACTTTTTGCAGAAAAATGTGCATTAATTATTTCTTATGTTGATTTCTTTTCTAAAAAATAATGCTACATATTTTGCACTTTTCAATAAGAAATGGAAAATATTTTAACATTTCGAAATAGTGAATTTATTAGAAATTAATCTACCATCTCTTACGAAAAATTTGTTTTATATTAAAAATGCGCCCAGTTGTAGTTTTTTAGGAAAACAATGATAAAATGTTACATTTTTTTAGAAAAGAAATCACCATTAATTATAATTTTTTTTATATGTATATACATATATCGACTTTACATGTTTTCTGTAGGGTATATTCACTTTGGCATTCCATGTGTAACACAGCAAAATATCCCTCTGAGACCCCATAAAGTATATATATTCTCGATCAGTGATGAAATCATAGACGATCTGGCCATGTTTGTCCGTCCGTCTGTGGAAATCACGATTCAGTCCGAACGAAAAGAACCAGACCCCTTAAATTTGGTATAAATATATCTTGAAAAAAAAGCTCTCATCAAGTTCGTAAATGGGCTGAATCCGACCAGAGGGAAAAAAGTTCCCCTAAGAAGAACTAAAGCAATCTCTGAAAAACAACATAATTTCTAAAGTTTTGTTTGTAGTTTTGTTAAGCAAATGATAGATTTTTAAAGGGTGTTTTTATAAGAGCTTGCTGATTTGAAATTTAAATAAAACTCATGCCAAATTATGAAATGGCCAAAAAAAAAATTTTTATTTGGTAGATAATTTCTTGTCATTTAACATTTAAATATAATTTTGGGCATATGGCCACCACGACTATTTTGCACAAAGTTCATTCTGGAGGTCCAATTTTCGACCACCTTTTCAAGCATTTGAGGGCGTATTTCAGCAATGACACGTTGAATACTGGTTTCCAAAGCGTCAATCGTTGCTGGTTTATCCACGTAAATCAATGATTTCAGGTATCCCACAAAAAATAATCGAGTGGCGTCAAATCACACTACGGCGGAGGCCAATTCACCGGTCCATTTCTCGAAATAATGTTGTCGTTGAAATGTTCTTTCAATAAGTCCATTGTTTCGCCCGCAGTATGACAAGTGGCACCATCCTGTTGAAACCACATTTCGTTTACATCCATATCTTGAAGTTTTGGCACCAAAAATTCATTGATCATGATTCTGTATCGATTTCCATTTACGGTAACGCGTCGTCCTTCCTCATTTTTAAAGAAATAAGGACCGATGATTCCACCAGCCCATAGACCGCACCAAACAGTACATTTATCGGGATGCATTGGTAATTCTTGAGCGGCGTGTAGATTATCTTTGCTCCAAATACGGCAATTTTGCTTGTTGACATATCCATTCAACCAAAAATGCGCCTCATCACTGAAGAGAATTTTGCGGTAAAAAAGCGGATAAACATTTTTAATTGAACACTGTTTTTGAAAATAAATTTCCACGATTTGGAAGCGTTGTTCTGGAGTTAACCTGTTCATGATGATTTGCCAAACAATACTGAGTAGAGACGTCACTTTAAACTGTCAAAACAGCTGTCAGACAGCGGAGTGATTCGTATAAAAAAAAAATTCATAAAAAACACCCTTTATATCAAAGAAGGTCCACATCGTTGAACTTGGAGCCATAAAATCAGAAAAATGCATTTTTGGACCCCGTCTCCTTAAGTGGGCGTTGACGTAAGATATAATATAATAATATGGAAAAAAGTGTAAATATTTAAAAAAATTTATAATTTAAGTCTACATTCCTTAAAAAATAAATTTTAAAGCTGAGACGATATTTGATCATTCATCCTCTGCCATACCCTTCCCCCACCTTTGACCCGGAATTTTTTTTTTCACTTTTAATAATCCCAAAAATGTACTGATTAGTGTCGTATAGAATAGGTGAGATGTCTGCCCCCACAGGCCTTGCCAGTGCGATACCGAAAAAATAGAGTTTTATACCCTCCAAAAAAGAATTGGATTCCATGAAGTATATATATTTTTGATAAGTGAAGAAGTCTAAGACGATCTAGCAATATCTGTAGAAAACACGATATAATCATTTTTGGAACCCGCCCCCTTTTGTGGGCGTTTAAGTTCCATATTATATGAAACAAGTAAAAACGTTATATTCGACCGGGTCGAATCTTAAATACCCTCCAAATATTTAGTAAGTGAATTTCAAATGTTTAACTAAAGGGGGCGGGGTTCAAAACTAGACAATATCATGTTTTCCACAGACGAACGTATGGGCATTGCTAGACCGTCTTAGACTTCATCACTGATCAAGAATATACATATATACTTTATGGGGTCTGAGATGGATATTTTGGTGCGTTACAAACGGAATGACAAAGTGAATATACCCTCCAAATTCTATTTTGGAGGGTATGAAAATAGTGTAACCTTAAACCTGCATTCCTTAAAAATTTTGATTTATAAGCTTTTACGACGAGTGTAATATGTTCTCTGATCTTCCCCTGTCCTACCCATCCACCCACCTTGGCCCCCTAAATGACTTTATCAAAAAAATTGTTTTTTTCATTATGTATGAATTTTTATTAGTCGAACTTTCTTATGTAAATTGTTAATTTATTCAACGGGCTTAAGTTCGAATCTGCATGACTGCAAATGATTTTTTTTTTTTTGCTGATTATTGAAAATATTCTTAATATTCCAGCCTTAATATAAAATAATAAATAGAATTTGAACAAGTTCATTTATTAATAAAATAATAAAAAAAAATCATTTGCAGTTATGCAGATTCGAACTTAAGACCGTTGAAAAAATTAACAATTTTATTTTTTCTACACTTAATTACCCCAAAGATTTACTTTTTAAGTTTTTACGACAAACTTTAGATGTGAGGTTTGAGGTGGGTACAGAAATGTTTTAAGGGAACTCTGTTTCAACGGTTTAACAAGTTTTTAATTTATTTACTGAATATTTAGGGGGTATTTAAAATTCGACCCGGTCGAATATAACTTTCTTACTTGTTTTTTTTTTCGGACATAAAAAATGAATAATTACCCTCTGACTTCAACATTTTTTTCGAGCTTCCAGTATGTTTTAATAGTTGGTCACATTAAATTCACTGACCCTCACAATTGTAGTTGTGAAGATATGAATTTGTGAGCGTGAAAATGGGTTTTGGTGCCACTGTGCGACGTAAGTAGAAAATCTTAAAGAAATACGTGAAAGAAAAAAGTTTCATTCAACTAGAATTTATTGTTAAGTTCGTATGACGCGTTGCTCAGATATTTTTATGTTGAAATTTGACTGAATTATTAAGAAACGCACATTAAAAAACCGGAATAATTTTTTTCCACAAATTTCAAATCCCACAAAAAAAGTTGTCAGTCATAAAGTTCTAAACACATAGACGACAGCAGACTTCACAACTTCACGGCTTCAAATGCTGCCAACTTCAACTGCTGCTATGAAGTCAGCTCATAATTATTTTGAAGACAGCAACAACATAAAAACAGGGATGCCGCATATATATTGTATAATGAACAAAATTAAAGTTATTGACAAAAAATGTAATAATATTACGAAAAACTATATAAGAACACATAAATTTATTTCTATATTGTAAATAAATATTAAAAAACGTTGTTGTTCTTATTTTTCCAATTTATATACATAATGGCAACACTATATTTGTTTATTGCTGCCCGTCAAAATAGAAAATAGCCTAACTTGGCAGCAGCAGCAAATGCTGTTGTGCAGTCCTGCTGCTGTGCTGCCCTCAAAATAATATTTTCATTTATACACATGGATTTTATTTTTGACATATTCCTGCTTGCTGTCTGCTGTCGTCTATGTGTTTAGAGCTTAACTTAAAGTCACATGTCAGTCATTATATCGCTTTGGATTGTGGATAACAACATTTTACTGCTGCTGGTGGTTGGCTGGCTGCTACTTCCTCTTTCTATGGAGATCAACTGAAGATGATTCAGCTTTCGATAGTGATTTTATTAAATGGTTCATTCGTTAGCGTTAATATTTTAAATGCCTCTTTTAGTTTCTAATTAAAGAAAACAATACATAAAATGGTTTTAAAAGGTTGTTGTTGTTTTTATTTCTTTGTTTGGTTTTTTGAAATTTTTAGTTTGCAAATCTTGGCATTGTTTTCTTGACCCAAATATTTAAATTTGAAACTTTAAATATTTTATTGCGGTTTCAACCGTGTTATTGTTTGTTCTAAATTTTTCGTGACATTTTATTGACGAGTTTCTTTTACAATAAATCGCTTTTTTCAAATTCATTGTTTGCTGCTTTTAGAAACAAGTTTATTGACTCCAAATGCTTTTTCTTTAATTTATTATTAAATGAATTGTTTGGCATTTTGTTATGTTTTTAAAGTCATCAATAATGGCAGCAACAATATAAGCTAAAGTTTATTTGTTTTTATTAAACTAATGATGCGAGGGTGGAAGCACACATGTGTGGGCTAAAGTAATTATTTTTCTATGTTGAATTCAATTAAGATTGATAGGCTATTTTTTATAATCTATTTTAATTCAGAAAGACAGTCAACATCAATTTATTTATCCAGCTTATATTAGCAGGTCATAACAGCTGTTTTCGAAGGGCGCTACTCTTTCTTATATGCATTTTTATAATATTGTTGTTGGATTTATTGATGATTCGTTTGATTTATTTATTGGCGGATTTATTAATAGATGGTTTAATAAATTTATTGAGGACTAAGTGATGAAATCGACTGAATGAGGTGTTTTTTGTAAGAAATTTTTTAATAAATCTGTTTTTTTTATGCATTAAATAATTTAATTATTGATGGATTGACTAATAGGTTTATTGTGGAATAGAAATAAATTGTTTAAACGATTGAATAAACGGTTGATTGATAAATTTATTGTGGAATTTATTAATGGAATGATTGCTCGATTGAACGATGGATTTATTGATTTACTGGATGATGGATCTAGTGTTGCATTTTAATTGAGGGGTTGGTCGATGGTGTTTGATTCAATCATGAAATTGTTGTTGAATTTATTGATGGTTCCATTGATGGATTTATTAGTGGATTAATTGATGTCTTTACAGATGTATAGAATTCATTGTTGGACTAAGTGATGGGTTGGTTGCCCGATTCAATACTAGAAATATTTTGATGGCTCGATTGAATGGTTGACTGGTTGATTTATTGATGTATTATTTAATTTACTGATTGATCGTTTAAATGATAGACTAATTGATATGTTTTTCTGATTCATATTTACAAATGACAATTTCAATTGCAACTACTATTGCAAATTACCAATTAAGGATAGCACTTTATCACAGCACTTTTAAAAGAATAAAAAAATTTTATAAATAGTTTTCTATAATTTACTAAATAATTTGTGTCTCATCTACTCGAGCAAATAAATTCTTTTGTCCTGAAATCTTCCATTAACATGTCCCGGCATATAGTATACAGGATATGCTCCTTCGGCCAAATTCAAAGCCATGCCCCTTTGACTGCCCATTGCGATTTCGCCTTCCTTAAGATTGAGCTGCGGTACAATATCCAGTTTGATCGGCACATACACTTTTTGCATTTTTCCTTTTGCATTTTGAATCAGCTCCGTTGTATGGGGAGCATATGGTATCACCACCACTGCACTGACGGGTGAGTCATTATGACTATTTTCTAACGGCAAGCTGGCAATAATAACGGTTGAAATAAAACAGGTGGCTAGAAAGAGGCACTGGAAAATAAAATAAAATTAAATACTTAAATGTTGATTAAATATTTTAATTGTGTGTTAAAAAAATAGTTTTCAAAATTTCGTATTCCACGTACTTTCGATTAAAGATTTTTTTATGTTCTAGGGCATTCATTTAATCGAGCTTTTGCTTTAAGCTGTTAATCGCTCAATTATTTAACCAAAGTTTTGGTTTAACCGGTTCATTTTGTTATTGATCGGGGATAAATAAGTTTTTTTTATAAATAAAGTACCTTCAAACCTAACTTCATAATTGAACTTTATTAGTAAAAAACAAGTAAGAACGTTATATTCGATCGGATTGAATCTTAAATACCCTCCAAATATTCAGTAAATGAAAACACTATTTTGTCGGGGTCACTCCCGGAGGTGCCGTGTTGGACACACCTTTCCCATAAAAAAATAAAAAGGCAATTTTTGTAATTTGACACCCGACTCATTCTGGCAAAGCTAAGCACCGAACATTCTTCCAAATATATTATTTCCGAATAATTTGGAGAATGTGTACATAGAAGGAAATATGCCTGAGTGGAAATATTAATTTGACTTTCATCAATCAGAATATCATCCACATATTTACATATACTAACGAAATTGTTCACCATATTGAACGACGATGACCAACGATGTTTTACATTATATATACGACGAAACTCGCACCCTTCTTGCATCTGTACGTATGTGCGGAGTTGTTGCTGTTTATCATGTGACCTTTAAAATAAACAGCTTCTTAATTTTTGAAATATATATTTTCTAAACACATGCCTTATATGAGTCGAAAGAAATCACAAAATATGTTATAATACCGCAAAAAATTTAAATTTTTGTTACATCGGTTAATGAAATTAACCGGTTTATCCATAGTCGAAAATATCCCATTTTAAATTACCTGATCAATTAATCGGCTGCTAATTAATCGGTTAATGGTTAATCGATTAATGGTTAATCGATTAATGGTTAATCGATTAATGGTTTATCGGTTAATGGTTAATCGATTAATGGTTCATCGGTTAATAGTTAATCGATTAATTATTAATTATCGATTAATTATTAATGGATCAATGGTTAATCGTTAATCAATTAATGGTTAATCGATTGAGTGTTAAAGAAAAATGTGTTATAATAATGCAAAAAATTAAAAATTCCAATTTTATTTTATAAAATTCTTCCACCTTATTTTTTATTAATTTATAATGTTTATTTAAGCAAAAGGTCAATTATTTTTTTAATTTTTATATAAAAAAATAAATAAAAACATAATTTTTATATAAAAATTAAAAAAATAATTGACCTTTTGCTTAAATAAACATTAGAAATTAATTCCAATTTTAAATTACCTGATCAATTAATCGGCTGCTAATTAATCGGTTAATGGTTAATCGATTAATGGTTAATCGTTTAATGGTTAATCGATTAATGGTTAATCGATTAATTATTAATTATCGATTAATTATTAATGGATTAATGGTTAATCTGTTAATCGTTAATCAATTAATGGTTAATCGATTGAGTGTTAAAGAAAAATGTGTTATAATAATGCAAAAAATTAAAAATTCTGTTACATCGATTAATCGGTTAATAGAGTAAAAGTAACCGATTTAATCATTAATCGTAAGTAGCCAATTTTAAATTAGCTGATCAATTAATCGGCTACTTATTTACTAATTTACGATTTACTGTAAATCGATTAACAAGTAATCGACTAATAGTTAATCGGTTATATATTAAACAATTAATGGTTAATCGATTAATGGTTAATCGATTAATGGTTAATCGATTAATGACTAATCGATTAATGACTAATCGATTAATGGCTAATCGATTAATGGTTAGTCGATTAATGATTGAAGGTTGAAGAGAGGGGCGTAAGCAGGGGCTATCCCAAGCCGTTCAGGATTGCACTTAGGCCTGTTCTTCGCTCTATTATAAGGAATTCCCATTATATTATAGGGACCCCCCACTAATCGATTAATAGTTACTCAGTTAACCATTAACGATTGATGGTTAATCGCTTAATAGTTAATCGGTTAATGGTTAATCGGTTAATAATTAATCGATTAATGGTTCATCGGTTAATGGTTAATCGATTAATTATTAATTATCGATTAATTATTAATGGATTAATGGTTAATCTGTTAATCGTTAATCAATTAATGGTTAATCGATTGAGTGTTAAAGAAAAATGTGTTATAATAATGCAAAAAATTAAAAATTCTGTTACATCGATTAATCGGTTAATAGAGTAAAATTAACCGATTTAATCGTTAATCGTAAGTAGCCAATTTTAAATTAGCTGATCAATTAATCGGCTACTTATTTACTAATTTACGATTTACTGTAAATCGATTAACAAGTAATCGACTAATAGTTAATCGGTTAAATATTAAACAATTAATGGTTAATCGATTAATGGTTAATCGATTAATGGCTAATCGATTAATGGCTAATCGATTAGTGGCTAATCGATTAATGGCTAATCGATTAATGGCTAATCGATTAATTGCTAATCGATTAATGGATAATCGATTAATGGTTGAAGGTTGAAGAGAGGGGCGTAAGCAGGGGCTATCCCAATACGTGCAGGATTGCACTTAGGCCTGTTCTTCGCTCTATTATAAGGAGTTCCCATTCTTTTATAGGTAACCTCCACTAATCGATTAATGGTTAATCGATTAATGGTTAATCAATTAATGGTTAATCGATTAATAGTTAATCAGTTAACCAGCTAACCATTAACGATTGATGGTTAATCGATTATTAGTTAATCGGTTAATGGTTAATCGGTTAATGTTTAATCGATTAATAGTTAATCTATGAATAGCTAAACAATTAATAGTTGACCAATTAATGGTTAATCGATTAACGGTTAATCGAATCAATACTCTAGTTGTTACACTCGTCCCAAACATTTATTCACTGTTTAAGATTTCTAGTGTTTTGCCTTCAATTTTGTGTAAAAATTTAAATTAATTTCTGAAAAGCACTTGAAATGTTGGCAGTGCCATACAATGATTGTACTCTGGGTCAGAAAAAGTTTACATGTGGTAGAAACTTTTTGAAGATGATCGAGAAGACGTGACTGACGGCGGCCGTCTTGGATGTAGCAACACGTCAGAAAGCGATGAATATGTTGAGAAAATGAATCCATTGTTATGAAGAATCGTCGAATCACTATTACAGAAATTGCTGAAGATGTCGGTTCACACATCCAATGCAGATTTTTCCACAAATTTGGGTTCATGAAGTGAATGACAGCGAAAAGTTTTAGAATTTTTTCTGATAAAAAAAAAATCAAATAATATTGAAACGAAAGGAACTCTACAGGTGTAATCATAGTCAAACGAAATGGTTTACCCGATCCGCTTTATGAGTAAAGCTTCAATATAAAAGTTGCTTTTTATAAATATAATACTACTGGTAACACGGACTGATAGTTGAACTTAAACGACGAAACCATTTAATGCAACAACCATTTAAGCCACAAGAGAAATTTATTGAATAAAGTTTTCAGGTTTATTTAAAAAAAAATTGTGCTAGACATTTCGTTAAAGCATGCAAAGCTGAGGATTAGCCAAATATAAAACTGAATTTAAAAAATGCTTTAAATGGTGTGGCTTAAATGGTAACTGCACTAAGCGGCTTTTAATGCTTTTTTGATTTTTACACTTTTTTAAATAGAGATTTATTTACCACTTTCATGTCTGTGATTTATTTCCAATGCTTCTGTGATTTATTTAATTACACACAAACTGACTGAGTTTTAATAAAGTTTTAAATTCAATACGATTGTTTTAGTTGCCAACTGTTCTTTAATTTTTATTTTCTTATTTAAATTAAGCTTTAAATAAATTATAAGGAGGTGCTTGTCTTTGTCCGCAAGTCTCTTAAGAGTGACTGGAAATTTTGTTTTAAAATAAAACAATTTAAATAAATATTTTTGTAACTAATTGTTAGTAAAATTTTGCATGTATGTATTTTGCTAAATATGTATATACAATGTGATTGTGTAAAACAATATTTAATAAATGATTGAAGTTGAATGCTTTAGTGTGATGAAGAAAAAAAAATTAAATAAAATTAAATAGCAAAATAAAATTTAAAAAAATAATAATTAAGTGTTAACATGAAACATGAAATTTTTTGCTTCAAATATTTTTTCATCTTAACTTTAAAATAACAGCTTAAAATTCATGTTGCTTAACTACCGTGATTGTTGTTTGTTGCTGGTTATTGAATTGATTTGTTGTGCCACTAGTGTTTGTGTCTGTTGGCGATTGTCTGCTTATCTGGCTGTCAGTCTTATTAAGTTTTCTAAATACACTTGTGTTCATCTTTAAGTTTTATAAATATGACTTTTAGTTGCCTCTCATATATATTGCTGTAGCCGACTGTCTGTTTCTATGTCCGTCCATTTGTCATTCTATGTGTTTGTCTACCTGTTTGTTTTGGCATCCCATAAACTCTAGATGTTGCCAATCATTTTGCCGATCTCAACTTGGAAGTCTCTAATTGATGATCATCAATAATGACTGACTAATTTGTTTAAATATATTTAATATAAAACGTATTTTATGCACTTCTTCACTCTTTATTTTAAGCAAGCAAACACATATTAATAAATTCTATACACAATCAATTATTTAATATAAAACATAACCAAAAAGAAAAAATTTTGCATAATAATAAAAAATAACACAAACGACAACCTTAATGGTGCCAGTGTTGGCTATTCAATTTTATTGCTAGTTTTATCTATAATCACTTTCAAAACAAAAAAAATAAAAAATTCCTTTAAAAAAGTGTTGAAATAGTTATTGCATAATTTTTTCCTATCTGTTTGTCGTTTATGTAACTTTCATGTATTTTACTCATGTTAACACTGAATATGAAATTTAAAAAATATTTAATGAAAATATAATAATTTTAAATTACTGCTGACACGTACGTTTCACAGACTTGTGCACTGTACAGTGGCGCGGCAAACAAAAACAAAAAAAGCAAAAATCTTCTCATCTCTTTAAAATAAATTTAAAAAAATTATTATAGTCTAAATCATGAAAAATTTTTTTATATAAAAATTGTTTTAACCAGAAAATATTTTTTATGAACTAGATCTTAACTCTTATATTCATAAAATTTAAAAAGAGTTTGAAATGTATTTTAATAAAAAATTTTCATAAAAAATTTTCTTGAAATAGATTTCAAATAAATTTTTTTTTTAAGAACTATAAGAATAAAATTAATAAAAATAGAATTGTTTGAGAATAATTTTAAGCGAAGATATTGTTCAAGTATCTTCGCTTAAAATTATCCATTTGATTAATATTTTATTACAAAAAGTGTTGGTAAAATAATTTGATCCAAATAATATTTATTTAAAAAACTTTATTCGATTAAACTAGATACGAATTTTATTCAAATGGTACTTGAATACTTTTTATTTGCATATTATTTTATTGCAATAAAATTCGGCTAAATAGTCTTATTCAAAAACTATTTATTTAATTAGTTTTAGTCGATTAAATTAGATTCGCTTAGATATATGCGAATGTTAGTTGAATAATTTTTAGTCAAGTAATATCATATCAAACAACCTTCTAAAAGTAAATTTATTTTTTTAACGATTTTATTCGATTAAATTAGATGTACGAATATTATTTAATAATTTTTTTATTATATCTTTTACAATAATTTTGATCGATTTTGTTAAAATGATATTTGCATAGTTTTTAGCCGAAATAATCTTATTCATAATATATAATCAAATAATCCTATTCATTTAATCATTTTATTCTGTTATATTATGTAAACGAATAATATCTGAATGCTACTTCAATGATTTTTATTCGAATAATATCATATCTAGAAAATAATTAGACAACTAACATCATTCAAAGAATTTTATTCGATTAAATTAGATATACGATTAATTTTCGAATATTACCTGAATAATTTTTATGCTACTAATACCATATCGGCAAAACTTACATATAGTCAAATAACCTTTTTCCAGCAATTTTATCTTTGAACAATTTTATTCCATTAAAGTAACCGAATAATATATTCGGGATAATGATTTTTGTTCGAATCTTCCATAACATAAAATTAAAATCTTATCTCAGTAATAAAATAATATATATTTTAATAATTTTGTTTTAATGAAGCATATATTCGATTAATATTCGAATGCTACCCGAATAATTTTTATTCGAATAACACTTTATGAACAAAGTGTCTAGTCAAGTAATATTATTCATGTAACATACCGATATATATTTTAAAAATTATTTTTTTCGGTTAAATTGGATACACGAATAATATTCGAATAATACCTAAATAATTATTATTCGAATAATATTTTATTGCTTAACAATCTTATTTAAATAATCTTTAAAACCTTAACTAAAATTTTATTTCAAAATTTTTATTCGATTAATCTACATACACGAATAATATTCAAATAATACATGGATAATTTTTATTCGAATAATATTTTATTGCTAAATAGTATTATTTAAATAATCTTTAAAACTTTAATTAAAACTTTATTTAAAAAACTGTATTCGATTAATCTAAATACACGAATAAAATGCGAATAATACATGGATAAATTGGATACACCAATAATATTCGAATAATACCTAAATAATTATTATTCGAATAATATTTTATTGCTTAATCTTATTTAAATAATCTTTAAAACCTTAATTAAAATTTTATTTGAAAATTTTTATTCGATTAATCTACATACGCGAATAATATTCGAATAATACCTGGATAATTTTTATTCGAATAATATATTATTGCTAAATAGTATTATATAAATAATCTTTAAAACTTTATTTATTAAACTTTATTTGATTAATATACGTATACGAATAATATTCGAATAATAAGAATAATATATATTTTAATAATATTCCACCGAACATTTTTAAACAGAAAATGCCTTTCAAATAATATTTATTTTAATAATTTCAATCATATAAGCTAGATGATATTCGTTTACTATTAAAACAGTTTTTGATTAATTTTTTTTATTCGAATAACTTTTTATGGAATAATTTTTAATCGAATAATATATAAGTCAAAAAATCTTATACAAATAATTAAACTTTTAAATAATTTTATTCGCTTAAATTAGATATATGAACAATGCTCCAGTCTTAAGCTGATAATTTTTATTCGAATAATAATTTATCGACAGAATTTTTAATTAAATATTAATTTTTGAAGCAATTTTATTATATTAAATTAAATATACGTTAATTGATTATAATTTAAAAAAAAAATGCCATCCAAGCAATCTTTTCAAATAATAATAATTTATATACATTTAATCGATTAAATTAGAAATGCCAATATGATTCGAATAATACTTGAATAATTGTTATACTATTGATATTCTATGGAAAAATATTTGTTTAGATTTGTTATTCAAATAATATTTATTTTCAGAAATTTGTCCCATTAACTTAGATATGCGATTAATATTCGTAAGCTACTTGAATAATTTTTATTCCAATAATATTTTATCGAAAAAAATTTTAATTCTTACTTAAATAATCCCTATTTATGAAATTGAATTTGACTAAATTAGTTATAAAAAATAATAATATCGAACAAATTTATGGTCAAATGATATTTGAATAATTTTTATTCGAATAATGTTTTGTTCATAACTAATTTATTTGTTCGTGTAACATATACAAATATATTTATTGCATATTTCGTGGCGCATGACGAATTTCACCGTTTCTGTGTTTGTATGTATTTCATATACACAAATATGTTTTATATTCGCCTCGAATATTTGTCATCGTTCCTAGTTAATAAATTTGTCTAGGATTTTAGAGGGCACCAAAACTAAAAGCAATACAAAAACTCTCTCTCGTGTTGATAAAAATCAGTGTTTATTTGAAGAGTGTTTTTGTATATAAAAGCTGTTTTTTTATGAAGTTTTTTTTTTATACGAATCACTCTGTTGTCTGACAGCTGTTTTGACAGTTTAAAGTGACGTCTCTACTCAGTATTGTTTGGCAAATCATCATGAACAGGTTAACTCCTGAACAACGCTTCCAAATCGTGGAAATTTATTTTCAAAAACAGTGTTCAATTAAAAATGTTTATCCGCTTTTTTACCGCAAAATTCTCTTCAGTGATGAGGCGCATTTTTGGTTGAATGGATATGTCCACAAGCAAAGTTGCCGTATTTGGAGCCACATTTGGAGCCACACGCCGTTCAAGAATTACCAATGCATCCCGATAAATGTACTGTTTGGTGCGGTCTATGGGCTGGTGGAATCATCGGTCCTTATTTCTTTAAAAATGAGGAAGGACGACGCGTTACCGTGAATGGAAATCGATACAGAATCATGATCAATGAATTTTTGATGCCAAAACTTCAAGATATGGATGTAAACGAAATGTGGTTTCAACATGATGGTGCCACTTGTCATACTGCGGGCGAAACAATGGACTTATTGAAAGAACATTTCAACGACAACATTATTTCGAGAAATGGACCGGTGAATTGGCCTCCGCGTTCGTGTGATTTGACGCCACTCGATTATTTTTTGTGGGGATACCTGAAATCATTGGTTTACGTGGATAAACCAGCAACGTTTGACGATTTGGAAACCAGTATTCAACGTGTCATTGCTGAAATACGCCCGCAAATGCTTGAAAAGGTGGTCGAAAATTGGACCTCCAGAATGACCTTTGTGCAAAATAGTCGTGGTGGCCATATGCCCGAAATTATATTTAAATGTTAAATGACAAGAAATTATCTACCAAATAAAAAATTTTTGTTGGCCATTTCATAATTTGGCATGTGTTTTATTTAAATTTCAAATCAGCAAGCTCTTATAGAAACACCCTTTAGTTGCCACATATTTCTTCTGTTAAAAAGAAACGAGACTTATGAAATAAATTTGATTTATTGGATCTCAGAACATAAAACAATTCCTTATTATATAAAAGTCCTTAAATTATTTCAATTTTATGTTGTATTAAGGATAAATTAAATAATATCCCTATTAGGTATTGTTATGGTTTAAAAAGTTTGATATTAAGTATTAATTTATTTGAGCTGTTTTCAGCTACTTTAATTTTTCAAATTCTGACCACTTTTTCTTGTTATTTTGTAAAAAAATAAATTATTTTCAAGTTTTGTTTTATTTAGATAATTAAAATATTATTTCAAGGCAACAAAACATTCAGGAGGATTTGTATACAAAAAAGAAGTAGCCAAAGTTTGCGACAACTTGTACACCTTAGAAATGTTGGCATTGTCTAATGACAAGCCACAAACTGCCATGACGAGGGTGAAGATGATGATGACAGTTGGGTTTGTTGTTTTCAAACTATTTTTGTCGTTGCTTTTGATGATGGTGTTAGTGCAACGCCTAATTATATGCAACAATAAACTAACCAGCAAGCAAGACACAACTTTCTCTCTTTCTCTTTAAAACTTCAACTTTCGACTGAAAGCAATAAGTTGTTTTTTAATGGGCGGATAGAGCAAGATGGTAGACAAAAGCTACGGAAAAAAACACATTAAATAAGCGGTTAGAAAGTTTTGTTATTTAGTTAGTCGGCAACGAAAAAACAATAGAAATTATAAGTGTGAGAAAAAAAAAACATTAATATATTTAATGCCACAATGGCAACACCTTTATTATTTTTGGTGCAGACAACAACAACCGGAAACAAACGGAGGCTAGAGAGAAAACGAC
Source organism: Linnaemya tessellans (assembly GCA_951800035.1). Taxonomy (NCBI): domain Eukaryota; kingdom Metazoa; phylum Arthropoda; class Insecta; order Diptera; family Tachinidae; genus Linnaemya; species Linnaemya tessellans. The sequence goes on from OX637534.1 coordinate 91,252,285, forward strand.
AGATAGAAACCAGACGCGCTGTTAACCCGGCATTTTAGCTGAAAGTATGCTTTAGCAACCTTTGTCACTGTATCTGCCACAGAAGTTAAGGTTTTTAAAGCTGCCGTTTGCGTTGGAGTTGTTGTTGTTGTTATATCGTAGGTTATAAGGGAAAAATGCAAATGTGTAATTTATTTCTTACTTAGAGACACAACACTCTCAGATGCACAAACGGTGTTATAAACTTTTTCTTCTGCCGCTATTAAGTAGTTAGAACGGCGTAACAAAAGCGCTTTAAATTAAAATGTTATGCGGAGAAAAAAATTGTGAATGAAAAGTTTTCAGGAGTCTCGAAGAGTAACCAAGAAAACAAGAAATCTTAAATTTGCTTTCCTTAAAAGGTGCTTTTGTAATAAATGAAGAGTATGTGATACTAAGTGGCTTGTAGCTTTGAAAAATGACCCCAATTCTACGACTTTTTTTTTAAATGGCATGTGCATGTGTATAATTTACCTGCTTTAAATACTTTTAAAAGGCACAATGAAATATATTTTTTAGGGACTAATTCGAAAAGATGGCTTTTCCAAAAGGTACTCTTACAATAATTATTTTTCCAAAGCACTTATTTAGCAATTACAATTTTAAAATGTGCTCTAATATCTAGATACTATGTTTGCCGAGTATTTATAGATTAATATTAAACAAGTAAAAACGTTATATTCGACCGGGTCGAATCTTAAATATCCTCCAAATATTTAGTAAGTGAATTTGAAATGTTTAACTTGGTGGGACAGATTTCCTTTATATAATATCGTACGTCAACGCCCACTAAAGGGGGCGGGATTCAAAAATATACAATATCATGTTTTCCACATACGAACGTATGGGCATTGCTAGACCGTCTTAGACTTCATCACAATTCTCTTTGGAGGGTATAAAAACTGTAATTTGGCGGGGTCGCTCTGGCAAGGGCTGTGGGGAAAACATTTCACCTTTGTCATAAAACTCTAAAAATAAATGCTTGGGATGATTATACACAAAATTAAAAAAAAATTTTATTTATTTTTAATAGGGTCATTTAGCGGGCAAAGGGGGAGAGGGGGTAGGGCAGAAACAGGCAATCATAAAACTCTAAAGATAAATGCTTGGGATGATTATATACAAAATTGAAAAAAAAATTTTTTTGGCAGGGTCATTAGGGGGCAAAGGAAGTGGGGGGGGGGGCAGAAATCGGCAGTCATAAAACTCTAAAGATAAATGCTTGGGATGATTATATACAAAATTTAAAAAAAAAATTTTTTTTTTTAGTAGGGTCATTTAGGGGGCGAAGGGGAAGGAGGGGGTAGGGCAGAGTAGTACCAGGTTTCGTCTCAGCTTCGTCATTAAAGCTTAAAAGGGTTATTTTTAAGGAATGTAGGCTTAAGTAAAACAATTTGCTAAATTTTTATGCTATTTTTGCCTATAATAACGCCCACTGAAGTGGGCGCGGTCAAAAAATATTTTTATTTTATTTAATGGCTCCAAGTTTAAGGCGTTGGACCGTATTTGACAAAAAATATATAATTTGCTTAACAAAATAACCAAAAAACTTTAAAAATTATGTTGTTTTTTCTGGGTTGGTTTAGTTCTTCTTAGGGGAAATTTTTCCCTCTTGCCCGATTTAGCCCATCTTCGAACTTAACCTGCTCTAAGTTTTAAAATATATTTGTGCCAAATTTCAAGAGTCTAGCTCTTTTCGTTTGGACTGAATCGTGATTTCCACAGACGGACGGACGGACGGACGGACATGCTCAGTTCGTCTTAGATTTCATCACTGATCAAGAATATATATACTTTATGGGGTCTGAGATGGATATTTCGATGCGTTACAAACGAATGACAAAGTGAATATACACTCCAATTCGTTTTTGGAGGGTATAAAAACAATCCGTTTGCCGGTAGAGCCTTTAATGGTAAGTATTTTCGTCTGAAAGTACCTTTTCTAATATGTATTTTCGTTACAGGACACTTTTCAAAAGTACTTTTTAATGTAATTTTTAGAAAGTAATTTTTCCTCATGTACTATTTTAAGAATTACTTTTTATACCCTCTAAAAAAGAATTGGGGCGTATATTCACTCTGTCATTCCGTTTGTAACGCAACGAAATATCCATCTGAAACCCTATAAAATATATATATTCTTGATCAGTGATGAAATCTAAGACGATCTGCGCATGTCCATCCGTCCGTCTGTGGAAATCACGATTCAGTCCAAACGAAAAGAATCAGACTCTTGAAATGTGGTATAAATATATCTTGCAGGATAGCACAGGTCCGAATCGGGCCAGAGGGGAAAAAGTTCCCCTAAGAAGAACTAAACCAACCTCTAAAAAAGAACATGATTGTTAAAGTTTTCTTTTTGTAATTTTGCTAAGCAAATTATACATTTTTATGTCAAAGAAGGTCCAACGAGTTAAACTTGGAGCCATAAAATAAAAAGAATAAATTTTTCGATAGTGCCCCCTTTACTGGACTTTATTATATGCAAAAACAGTGTAAAAATTTAACAAAGTGCATTACTTAAGCTCACATTCCTTTAAAATAACATTTTTATGTTTTTATGACGAAGCTGAGACGTAACCTGATCCTCCTCTGCCCTACCACACTTCTACCCTATTGCCCACCAAATGATCGTATCAAAAAAAAAAAAAAACAAATTTTACACTTAATTATCCCAAAACTTTATTTTTAGTGGTTTATGGCGAAGGTGAAATGTGTTCCCCACGGAAGAAATTCTTTTTTAAAATATATATTTTTAAAAAGTACTTTGAAAAAAGTACTTTGAAAAAAATACCTTTTAAGTACATTTTTCGAAAGTATTTATTTTAAAAGGTACTTTTTAAAACGTATTTTTTTAAAGGTACTTTTTTTAAAAGTACTTTTTTTAAAAGGTACTTTTGAAAAGTGCTTTTTTAAAAGGTACTTTTTTTCTATTTTAACTTTGTTTTTTAAAAAGTAGTTTTTATAAAGGATTTTTTTAATTATTAAAAAAGTACTTTTTAAAATAGTATTTTATTAACAAGTACCTTCTGAAAAAGTACTTTATTAAAATATACTTTTTTAAAATGTACTTTAGTGTAAAACGTGTTTTTCATGTATTTCAAAAATGCTTTTTAATGTTTTAAACCATGGAAACTGCAGGTTTGATACACGCATCTATCCGAAAGATGAAAATATCAAACCTAATTTACAGAATTAAAAATATTGATGGCTTGCCGAATAAGGGTTTCTACAAATTTTTAATACTTGACCATAAACTAAATTAAAATAAATTAGGGAGTTTTGTTTAACTTTTTCCTCGCATATAAAGCAAATAAGACTGATATAACGTTACGCGTATATCATTTTCAAAATTGGAATAAAATTATTTTAAACATAATCTCTTTATTTATAGTACTTGAGTGCCCTTTATGGGACAATGTATTTATATATAAGATACTGTTACTATATGTTTATTGTAGTAAAATTTATAAGCAGAGTAATAAATAAACAATTAGAAAAAAAGTACTTTTTAAAATAGTACTTTATTAAAAAGTATATTCTAAAAAGGTACTTTGTTAAAAGCACTGTTTAACTTTTTAAAACGTGCTTTTTTAAGAAGTACTTTCTTAAAAGGTACTTTTTAAAAAGTACTTTTTTAAAAAGTCCTTTTTTGAGTCCTCCTTTAATAAGTACTTGTTAAACAAGTACTTTTTAAAATAGTACTTTATTAAAAAGTATTTTCTAAAAAGGTACTTTATTAAAAGGTACTTTTAAAAATTTACTTGTTTAAAACGTGCTTTTTTTAAGTAGTTTGTAAAAAGTATTTTTTAAAGTACTTTTTAAAAAAGTAGTTTTTAAAATATGTAGTACTTTTTAAAATAGTACTTTATTAAAAAGTACATTCTTAAAAGGTGCTTTATTAAAAGCACACTTTAACTTTTTTAAAATGTGCTTTTCGAAAAGGCTATTTTTTAAGAACTTTTTTAAAAGGTACTTTTTAAAAAGTACTTTTTAAAAAGTACTTTTTAAAAAGTAGTTTTTTGAAAAGTCCTCTTTTAAAAAGTACTTTTCTAAAAAGTACTTTTCTAAAAAGTACTTTTCTAAAAAGTACTTTTCTATAAAGTACTTTTCTAAAAAGTACTTTTCTAAAAAGTACTTTTTAAAATAGTACTTTATTAAAAGGTATATTCTAAAAAAGTACTTTTAAAAATATACTTGTTTAAAACGTGCTTTTCCAAAAGGTAATTTTTAAAGAAGCTGTTTTCGATTGTTTATAAAAGCATTTTATTTATGTATTGATCACATTTTTTAAATATTTTCTCAAAAGATTCCTTTCCCAAATGTATTTTTAGTGGAACTCATTTTGTTAAGTTTGACTAAATACGTATTTATTTATAACAAGAAATTATTTACCAATTGCTTATTTTGTCAACGTTTTAATAAGGGTCCCTTTCAAATAGTACTTTTTAAGAGGTTATTATTAAAACAGTACTTCTCAATAGGTCAAAATAAAGTGAAATGAAAAATAAAATGAAAGGTTTAATTTTAAAATGCATATTTTTAAAAAGTACTTTTTCAAAAGGCACTATTTGTAAAATATACTGGTTCAAGTGCACCCATTTTGAGGAGTACTTTATATCAGATACTTTTTAAGAAAGTATCTTTATTAACGAAGTTTTTAAGCTGTTTTAAAAGCAGTATTTTTAACGTACGTAAATTTTAAGTCACAGATTATCGCGAAAATTACGAGTACTATTTAATATGAAGCCTTTTCTTAAAGAAAGACGTATTTTAGGGTTGAGTTTTTAATATGATTCATTTAACAGATACTTTTTATGTTTTCAATGTACTCATTTGCAAATTTCTGAATAAATTTTTAGAAAATAAATTGCAATGATTAGTATTATTATACAAAGGGATATTTCGTGCTCAATCGGGGCATAACAAATGAATGGACTATTTGAGAAGAATTTAGTGCTGCCACAAAATGTTTGCTGGTTTACATGCCAAGTAAAATATTCACATATTTTGCGATTAAAAGCCCAGAAAGAATCCAGCAGTTGTCGTCTTGGTACTTAAGCGAAATATTCAATTAAGCAAAACTTTAATTTCGCCCTTTTTATTTTGTTTATTCTCTAGCCTAAGACACATGAAATTTATAACTTTTTTTGTGTCTTCCGTTAGCGAGAATAGGGCTCCAAATAGAAGACGTAAGCATGCATGCATGTGTGTGTACGTTGTACATCCTGCGAATATGTAAAATAGTTTCAAAAGGTGAAATGATTGTAATAACGGGAAGGGAGGGGGAATGGGTAAAAGTACATAGATAGAAGAAGGCTCTTGCAAAGCTATTTTGTGTAGCTTCACACCCTTTTTAAAGCAAAAGTTTTAGTTAACAATAATAAAAGGTTAAAAAAATAGATTGTTAATTTTAAATTTATTATTTATGGCTTAATGCGGTTTTTGTGGTTGTGTTTGTGTAACGGCAAAATTTCGTTTATACAGTTTTATTAGTTTGTGAGTTCAAAATATTAGAAAAAAATACTAACATGCGTTAGAAATTTATAATTAAATTTCAGAAAAAATTTATTGACAATATATAAGAATTTTGCATATTTATAGAAAAGTTCTAACAGGATTTCTTAGCGACACACGTAAGCGAAAACTGCTGGCTAATATATTTCTAAAGTTTGTGTGTTCAAATAAAGTTCTTGCTGCAGAAAATCCATTTAATTGTCAATCCAATTTTAATCTCAGCTATTTTTAAAGTTGGCATTTAATATTTTGTAAGCTGTTGTTAAACATTTAATTAATTCGAAAATAATTTATTACTCATACGTGAAGTAGCCCGGCACAAACTCTTATTAAAATTCCAAATAATGTATACGCCACACAGTGGGATTTTTTGTGCAATAAGTAATTTTTTCACCACATAAAATTTAAAAATGTAATGATGCAGTTTTGTAGAAAATTGATTCAGTATGAAGAATCCATAAATTGTATCCTAAAAAAACGTTTATTTGTCTTTGAATAAATGAAGTAAAGTCACATGTAAATTTTGGTCCAAAATATTGAAAACTGGTTACGCACTTCTATAGTGTACGTAAGATAATTTTATTGTCTTGATTTAAATAGTGATTTTTTTCAAATATAGCCTTTTCTGCGTATTTAAAAAAAATATTATAAGGTTAGCTCGTATGATTTAAAAGATATGATAGAATAAAATTTGTTCCATAATGTGCCGTGATTGCAAACTTTCTTGGAAGAAAGAAAGGGTTGCTCGGTCGTGCTAGGTGCTCCCGCTTTAATAAAATGAAAGGTAAGACGCTATATTATCAACAAAAAAAGTTTAAATAATTAGTAATCTTTTATAAAATCATAAAATTTGTCTCGAAGTTCAAGAAATTTTTATAAAATAATTATTTATAAAATAATTAGTTTTGGTTAAGAAACAAAAAGTTGTGGGAAAAAATATAATATGGGGCGTTAATTGAGGTAATAAAGGCTCTGTGCCGAATTTCAAAAACGGTAGGCCAAAAATAAATGAATTTTGGTTTCTATGGGCGGTGGCTAGTGGGCGTGACCAATTTTGATGAAATTTTATTTTTAGTTGAGGTAATAAAAGGCTCTGTGCCGAATTTCAAAAACTTTGGGCCAAAAATGAATTTCGGGTTCTATGGGCGGTGGGTAGAGGGCGTGGCCAATTTTGATGAAACTTTATTTTATTCTTAATTGAGGTAATAAAAGGCTCTGTGCCAAATTTCAAAAACTTTGGGCCAACAATAAATGTTGATTTCTATGGGCGGTGGGTAGTGGGCGTGGCCAATTTTGATGAAATTTTATTTTATTCTTACTTGAGGTAATAAAAGGCTCTGTGCCGAATTTCAAAAACTTTGGGCCAAAAATAAATTTTGGGTTTTATGGGCGGTGGCTAGTGGGCGTGGCCAATTTTGATGAAACTTTATTTTATTTTTAATTGAGGTAATAAAAGGCTCTGTGCCAAATTTCAAAAACGTTGAGCCAAAAATAAATTTTGGGTTCTATGGGCGGTGGATAGTGGGCGTGGCCAATTTTGATGAAACTTTATTTTATTTTTAATTGAAGTAATAAAAGGCTCTGTGCCGAATTTCAAAAACTTTAAACTTTGGGCCTAAAATAAATTTTGGTTTCTATGGGCGGTGGCTAGTGGGCGTGGCCAATTTTGATGAAACTTTATTTTATTCTTAATTGAGGTAATAAAAGGCTCTGTGCCAAATTTCAAAAACTTTGGGCCAAAAGTAAGTTCTGGTTTCTATGGGCGGTGGGTAGTGGGCGTGGCCAATGTTAAAGAAACTTTATTTTATTCTTAATTGAGGTAATAAAAGGCTCTGTGCCGAATTTCAAAAACTTTGGGCCAAAAATAAATTTTGGTTTCTATGGGCGGTGGCTAGTGGGCGTGGCCAATTTTGATGAAACTTTATTTTATTTTTAATTGAGGTAATAAAAAGCTCTGTGCCGAATTTTTAAAACTTTGGGCTAAAAATAAATTTTGGTTTCTATGGGCGGTGGGTAGTGGGCGTGGCCAATTTTACTGAAACTTTATTTTATTTTTAATTGAGGTAATAAAAGGCTCTGTGCCAAGTTTCAAAAACGTTGGGCCAAAAATAAATTTTGGTTTCTCTGGGCGGCGGCTGGTGGGCGTGGCCAATTTTAATGAAACTATTTATTTTTTAATTCAGGTAATAAAAAGCTCTGTGCCAAATTTCAAAAACTTTGGGCCTAAAATAAATTTTGGGTTATATGGGCGGTGGGTAGTGGGCGTGGCCAATTTTAATTAACATTTATGTTATTATATTCTGATATTTTTAAGCCTATGGTCTCCTTATTTTAATATAATTTTTAATTTCAATATTTCGTCACTCCTTTATGTGACTTCTTTAGGAAATTAATTATACATATTATTTTAAATAAAATAAAACGAAATATTGAAATTAAAGATTAAAATAAAGAGACCTTAAGCGTATAATAATAATAATTAAAAAGAGGTTAAGGAACCAGAAGAATTTGAAACTTTATATGCTTCTACGAGCACCCCTGATATTTTTTGCCAAACATTGTATGAACAAATCCCACTGTGCGCCACCTTGTACAGCCGTTTATTGCAGACAAATTCCTAAGAGTTGTTTTGCCGGCTTTTACAACCCACAAATATTTAAAATTATTCCTAAACATACGTGTGTATTAAGTAAAAACATTTTGTTATTTATGTTTAGTTTTAGGGAATATCGTGGTTTTGCTTTAGAATTTCATTAAGAAACCTTTCTGAAGTGGAGAGAAATTAAAGAGTGTGTCAGTATTAGATATAACAAAACTTTAAAAATTCAGTTATATAAGACAAATGAATTATTTCATTCACTGTAATTCCTAATTAGATACATCTAAAAAAATACCTTTTTTTTTTTTGCCTTACACTTTTGTTTCGAAAACACCACAAATTGTTGCACTATTGCCAGCAGCAACGCGGCTATAAGAAACCTTAATAACAATATTTAAAACCATAAAATATTATTGCTGCTACAGTAGTTAATATAAGCAGTTGCTGGCTCGTTAAACCATTTAGCCAAGTCTTTGTTGCACCATAGAGAAATAAAGTGCAAAAAGTGCTGGAACAAAAACGGCTGTGAAAAAAAATACAAACAGGAAAGAAATGTCTACAAGAAAACGGAAGTACGCAATGAGGGCAAATAACGGTCATTGAGGAAAATGTGTTTAAGTAGCAAAAGGAGTCGTCAACATTAAACCAAAAACAATAAAAATAAATAACAACTTCAATAGCAAAAAACGAGAAAAAAAAAGAAAAACATAAAATGGAAATTGTAAAATGTTATAAAAATAGTTAACATTTGAAATTTTCTTGGAAAAAAAAGAAAGCAACAACAAACAACAGAGAACGGCTTAATAGCAGAGCGTAAGGCCATAGATTTTTGCAACACATTAGTTGCATTTCATTGGCTGCTGAAAGTATAGAATCTAAACTAGAAAGGCCGTTAGGAAAAACTTAGCAAAGACTACAGAAAATAACACTATCAGGAATAGAAATCCACAACAATGTTAGTGAAGTGCTTGGTATGTGTGTGTGTGTGTGTGGGTGTGTTTGTGTGCTTACAAAATATATCCGGTGTTGGTTTTGCGAATCTGCTAGTGTATGAGTCTCTCTGTGTGTGTCTGCCTGTGTTTGTTTGTCCATGCACTACGGATGTGGCAAGTGTCCATTTGTAAATGTTTCGCTCTTTTTTCGCAATTCTGTGCTGTTGTTGTAGGTTGTTGCATTTTATATATAATTCATGAGTGCCATTAGTTTCAATAATGACACTCAGTTGCCGGTTATTTTCTGTCTGTTCAGGATGGTTTTTGCTTTGGACGTTCTTTTTTTTCTCTTTTTTGGTTATTTTATTTATTATTATTATTTTTTTATTTCTAGCTTTTTAGTGTTGTGAGCAGTTTGCTTCTAAAAATTGCTTTACATTCATTTGTCTAGGCTGTATACCAGAGTATGGGATTTGATTGAAATATATAAAGTTGATGAAGATAATTGCATAATATTAGCAAACATTTTTTCTATTTTTTTTTCTTTATGATTTGTTATAATTAGGAATAATTATTGTGGCAAAAACTATAATCGTCTCTATGGCTGTAACGAGACTGTAAACTGTTGGCATATTAGCACATTGTCTCAATCACTAACAAATAAGTTATCAGGCGTCATTTAAGTTAAGTTGATATTCAGGAGTTTTCTGTATAGAGGGAAAGAGAGAAATAGGGTTTGACTATTTTTAAAAATAATTTATTTTAAATCACCGGGTAGAATCTTAAATACCCTGCAAATAAGAAAGCTTAACTGAGGCACCTTTCCATCAGCACAAAAACAGTTTACGTATTAATATTTTATATCAATGTGCAAAAAAGGCACGGAGATAATAAATTGAATTTATAGACTACAGCAGAGCAGAACAGCTGTTTTCGAAAGCCGCAACGCTTTCATCATCAGTGCTTTAAACAAATTTTATTAGATGGTAACACATTTTAAGATAAATTAAAAATGTTTAACCTGCTGGGGCACAGTGTCTTTAAGACATTTCTGTGTCCAATTTTAAAACTCCATACAGGGTCACTCCTAGAAAAGCCATGGGGGAGACATCTCACCTAATTCGTAAAAACTTAATTTTTTGATAAGGTCATTTAAGAGGCAAATGAGGGTAGAGGGATAGAACAGGGGAGATCAGAGAATATATTACCTTCGTCGTAAAAGCTTACAAAATAAATTTTTAAAGAATTTAAAGGAATACAATTTGTGAAATATTTACACTATTTTTCATATAATATGTAACTTCAACGCCCACTAAAGGTGGCGGGGTCGAAAAATAGACTAAATCGTGTTTTACACAGACGGACGTATGGGTATTGCTAGATCGTTTTAGACTTCATCACTGATCAAGAATTTATATACTTTATGGGATCCAATTCTTTTAGGAGGGTACTAAAATTGTATTTTGTCGGAGTACTTTGGCAAGGGCCGATGGGGGAGACATTTCACCCTTGCCATAAAATACTAAAAATACATTTTTGGGGTAATTAATTGTAACAAAACTTTTATTTTTTATTTAATTTTTTTGATAGGGTCATTTAGAGGGCAAAAGGGAGGAGGGGGATAGGGCAGAGGAGAATCAGGTTACGTCTCAGCTTCGTCATGAAGGCTTAAAATTGTTATTTTTAAGGAATATAGACTTAAAGAATACAATTTGTTAAATATTTACACTGTTTTTGCATGTTCAAGCCCACTAAAGGGGGCGGGGTCCAAAAATAGACCAAGTTCAAAACTTTAGACATTCTTTGACATAAAAATATACCAATTGCTTAACCAAATTACAAAACGTTAAACATGATGTTTGTTTCGAGGTTGGTTTAGTTCTTCTTAGGGGAGCTTTTTTCCCCCTGTCCCGATTCAGCACTTTTCCGAACTTGACCTGTGCTATCCTTCAAGATATATTTATACCACATTTCAAGAGTCTAATTCTTTTCGTTTGGACTGAATCGTGATTTCCACAGACGGTCGGGCGGACATGCTCAGTTCGTCTTAGATTTCATCACTGATCAAGAATATATATACTTTATGGGGTCTTAGAGGGATATTTCGCTGTGTTACAAACGGAATGACAAAGGAAATATACCCTCCAATTTTTTTTTGGAGGGTATAAAATTTAATGAAAAAATTTCACAGTAGAATTAAGGCAAAATATGTTTCTTCAGGAAAATGTGTTCTTTATTAGAATTTAAAAGCCCAAAATTTGCACGGAAGCAGCCAAATAGGCCATACAAATGTGAGGCATACCCTAAATGTACACACCTTAGAGTGAAATAATCGTTTACCAAAAAGAAAAAATAATTAAAAAACTAATCGATGCTAATATTTTGCTATAGTTTCAAAACGCATAAATATTTTATTCGCGCTTGCAGAGAAAAACCCGCAATTGCTTATTTGCCTATTCCCTTGTTATTTTTATGTTATTTTTTGGTCTGAAAAATACATTTTGAATATTGTTCTCATCTTTATGCATGCACGAACATGCACCCGCACAAAAACCGTTACTGTGTATTCATGTTTTAGACACACACACAGACATTAACATATTAAATACAGTTTTTATACAAAACAGAAATAGTGAAAACAAAAACTTTCTACAAAATTTATGACCACTTGTGTGTTGTGCTCAAAAATGTCCTGTTGACCAGGCCATTACAAAACAATACAACAAAAACAAATGCATGTATGTGAAGAAAAAAAGAAGAGAAGAAAAAAGGTCGGCAATGAAATTTTGCGGTTTGTAATATTGTTTTGTGTTTTCATTGTTGCTGTTTTTGTTCGCTATTCTAACAATTATTTTATTTTCAGCTTGTTAAAATAAAATCACTTCTCAAACCACAAAATTAAAAATTAGTCATTGTTACAGTCAACATATTTTTTATTTCAAAAGGAAAGATATTTTGTTTGCAAAGCAATAGCAACAGCAACAACAACAACGGCAATAACAACAAATTGTTGACAACACATGCATTACAATAACATTAAATATGCAGGATATTTGAAATAATAGGTAATTTAATAATTTGCTAATAGACAAAAGCACACACACACACGTACGCTCCCATTAATGCGTTTCAGTGCAAGTTTTATAAAATATTTATTTTAATTAGTTGCATTCTAAATGATTTATTGTCCATTGGCCTTTTAACATTTAGACCAGGATTTCGTTATAAATTTTATGGGGAGCAAAAAGTGCTACAGACACATTACAAATTTTTATTTCAAATGCAACTTTTGCTAAAAGCTGTAAATTATATAAAGCAACATTTAGCAGTTTTGTTAGACTTGTTATTTTTATAATAAAAACGTCACATAAATTTAAAACTAGAATGTGTTTGAGTTAATGGTTTAAAGGTGTTAATGACTAACGACGAGTAATACACAGATATTTTAAATGGAATTGAAGACTGAGGAACACGTTTATGAAAAAAAGCTCTGTAGGTCCTTTTTCTCATGTGGCTTCATGAAAAACAGTTTCAAATGTATTTTTTACATCAAATGGGTTAATAATTTTCATTAACAGCGAAAATTAAATATTCAAAATAAAGGATATTTAATCGGAATATATATATATATATATATATATATATATATATATATATATGTTATTAAATTAAAGGACATATGAAAGATAGGATATCCTTGCAGAAATTTAAGTAAAATTCATCGCAGATAGCGGTAGAAAAATCAAAGAATGCATTATGTTCATATTTGAAGGTAATATAAAATATTCAAAATAAAGGACATGTGGGAGGAAGCCATATCCTTGCACGGATTGAAAAGAAATTTAGATCACATAATTGCAGCACAGTCCTGCGACTATATACCAATTTTTTATGCAATCTGATGTGATATGAACGTAATATGAAATATTTAAGATAAAGGACATACGGAAGGCAGGCATACTTTTGCACCAATTTAAAAAATATTAGTAGCATTCAATTGTAGCACAATTATTGCAAATATCTGAAATTTTTTGACGTGTTCTCATGATAACTAAGACTTGACCTTTGAAATAAAAAGTGCGTTGGAAGTTGCCTGTATTTAATGCGACAGAAATAAAGTATGCAGAAGATAGTTATAACACAATACTGTGATTAATATTAAATATGTGATATACTTCGATTATAGTTGAAACTTTGAACTTGTATTCAAAATAAAGGATATATGGAAGCAACGCATTTCTTTGCAGAACTGACACAAAATTTTACGCAAATAATTAAATCCTAATAGTACGTAAAATACTCGTACGCTAATAATTTTCGCGGCATTACGACTATCAAAGTAGCGAAAATTTAATATTCAAAATAAAGGATATGTGGGAGGTATGTCTATCTTTACACCGATTGTACTAAAATTTACTGTCAACAATTAGAGCACAATATTAAAAGTATTTATTAATTCTACATGCATTCCGAGGATTATTTAACCAAGAAACTATTATTTTCAAACAAAGGATATGCACGAGATGTAAATTTTTTCTGCGATTAAGGTAACATGTACAGCCAATAGTTAGTAGAATGATTTTACAGCTATTTTGAATTTATCATTTTGGACATAGTTGAAATTGTGTAATATTCAAAATAAAGGATATATGGGCAGTGTCCATATATTGCAACCGATTGACTTGAAATTTTATAATGCTAATTAAAGCACAATTCTGCAACCCTTCCCGAATTTTCGGGGCATTCTGACTATTATTGCCAATATAATGTTGTATTCAAAATAAAGGATATATGGGAGGTGTTCATATCTTTGATCCGATTGACTTGAAATTTTATATAACTAACTAAAGCGCAATTCTACAACCTTTTACGAATTTTCGAGGCATTCTGACTATCATTGAAGATATAAGGTAGTATTCAAAATAAAGAATTCGTGGGTGTCAACTTCTGCCCCAAACCAAATTAAAGTTTTTCAATAAAGAATTGTACGAGATGGGTGATTTTTATTTGCTTGGATGGAAGTAGCATATGAGCAATTTGAAGGAGAATATTACAGAATATATTTTTAATTAGAGGGAATGTGCTGACATCCATTTATATAAAATTGCACCATAATTTTAGAAATGTTCATAAAATTTTGTTTCAAGTCTCTTAGAATTGAAGCATGAATAAAGTTATTAAAACCAAGCCAGTGAAGCTCAAATATTTAACATCATACTGTTTTTCCTTTATATATGTATGTTTTATAAAAATAGAGACTTAGAGTCCTTAAGGCCTTGCAGAAGACCTTAATTTTTTACAGATCCTGAAGAGTAATAAAGAACTTCTTTGTATTTAGTAGCATTTTTGCTTTGATTTGTATTATCTAGCCCTTGAAACGTTTTTCATTTTGTGGCTTTAAGGCAAAAAATAACTCATCTGTTAATGCGGCACAGTGGTGCAGAGCACCCTATATTCTTGTTCGGAAAAAGAATTAGTTTTACGTCAATGAATAAATATTTTTTCAAGTGATATCGTCCCAAATTCGACAATTTGGCTATTCCGATAGCCAACGTTATTCTTAAAGGAATATGGAAAAGACAATGTCTCAAAAATGATAAGTGATTTGTAATCAAATTAGAATAAACAAATAACTTATTGTATGGAAACACAATCCGTGATATTTTTAATTCATTTAAGCACAAGAAGTGTTCTTTTTAACCGCTTCAGCTTTTCAAATGTATTTTATTTCAAATATTTTATAAGCAATTTTCTTAATGTAGATTTCATATAAATTTTATTTGTTTATGAATATAAGCCTAAACATTCAACAAAAAAATCTATAGGTATTCTTCTTTCCCATATAAAACTTTTGAAATGTCCACCCCCACATCTACAGCCAAAAAATTGTAAAGCTAAATCTTCAACCGTGCACCATCATTAAGGATTTGTCTGCCATTATTGTAAATCGATTAAATTAAAGTAACAAATTTCATTTTAATACACATTTTAAAGGCTAAAACTATTAATCAAAACCTTAAGCTCTTTTGTATACTTACCAATAAGCTGCCAGAAAAAAGGCCACATATTAAGAAAACTACAAAAAAAGAAAACAATATTTTCGCAGGATTTAAACTGGGAAAACTCATTAACACAAGCTTGAACAGAAATAGAGTAAAACGTTAAACTGTTGGAAATTTTGGAACAGTAGCTAAGGGAGATGGTCTATAGAGTTTACCAAAGATAAAGAAACCAACAATTTGAATACCCACCAAAATGAAATACCAAAAGCAAAGAATCTTTTTGAGATCCCTTTTTAATACCAGCTCAAATACACCAACAGTGATACGAAGTGGCAGACGTATGGCACATAGAAAATGTTTAAATGTGTCTATGTGTTGCTAAGTAAGTGCCTTGAATTAGACAATAAATGCGGCAGGATCCTTACTATTTCAATATACACAACTGCTTCTGCGGTAGTATGTGCGAGTGTATGTGTATGTGTGTGTAAAGTAACTTAGCAGCAAGTTAAAATAAAATTAATGTTGTTGTCTGGTAAAATGTGAAATAATTTGTCATTGTTTTGCGTAATTTGTCTTTAACTTCTAGTTGAGGCAACACCACTGCCATTACCACTAGAAGTGCTAGCAAAAAGTATTTATAAAGGGAGAGAATATTAGTGGCAAATTCTGACTGGGGAGTTGCATGTGTATGTGCTTCACACAGCACTCCTACTTTGTTACATTTAATAATGCAACAGTAAAAGTAAAGGCCTGACGGGAGGGCCATGCACAGATCCAATTTTATCTGATTTTCAATTTTGGTTACTATTGAAATAGAGCCTAGAGCTACAAAAAGTTGATTATTTATCTGACAAGATTTTGTACACATTCTATTTTGCAAAATACATAGTTATTAAAATACATATATTTTTAGATGAAAATTTACCTAATGTTACATTAAGTGATTTCTTTTCTTTTTCCCTTTTCTTGTGGATGAGATACTGACGTGTTTATGTCAATGGAACTTTCACAGCTGATGATTGATATAGAAATTAATCTATCCTGATAATAATTGAAAATAATTATAAAGTGATTTAAGTAAAGCATATGTGTTCAAAATATTATTTGTAGCAGCCAATATAAGCACCATTACAGCATAATTTCACAATTTTTTTAAATTTTTTTCCATTCTGGTCAAAATTGTAGCCAAAGTATAATATCAAAAATAAAGGATATATGGGTGATAGGCATATCCTTGCACCAATGGAAGCAAGATTGCCAGCATATATTTAGAGCGCAATAATACAACCATATACCAATTTTGAATGCAATCCGACCATATTTGGTGCTGCTAATATATATTGTTAAGAAAAAGTGTATATGAGAAACAGTTATTCCCTAGCATCAGTTGAAATAAAATAATCAGCAGATAGTTATAGCACAACCATACAATACAATAATTACATATTAAAAGGTAATATAAAATATTCAAAATAAAGGACATGTAGGAGGTAGGCGTATCCTTGCACAGATATAATCGAGATTTTTAGCATATAATTATAATACAACAAGGCGACTATATACCAATTTCCAACGCAATCAGATTTTTTGAAAATAAAGGACATATGGGAGGTGGGTACACCCTTCATCCAATTGCAAAATATATTAATAATATATAATTATAGCACAAAAATACAACCATTTACGAATTTTCGAATCAATCTGGTCATAGTTGAATATAACATTAAAAATAAAGGATATATGATTGATAGGCATATTATTGCTCCAATGGAAGTAAGATTGCCACCATATATTTAGAACGCAATAATACAACCATATACCAATTTTCAATGCAATCCGACCATAATTGGTGCCAATATACATATATTACTAAAAAAAAGTGTATATGAAAAAAAGTTATTCCCTAGCATCAGTTGAAATAAAATAATCAGCAGATAGTTATAGCACAACCATACAATACAATAATTACATATTAAAAGGTAATATAAAATATTCAAAATAAAGGACATGTAGGAGGTAGGCGTATCCTTGAACAGATTTAATCGAAATTTTCATCATATAATTATAACACAACAAGGCGACTATATACCAATTTCCAACGCAATCAGATCTTTTGAAAATAAAGGACATATGGGAGGTGGCTACACCCTTCATCCAATTGCAAAAAATATTCATAAGAAATAATTATAGTACAACAATACAACCATTTACCAATTTTCGAATCAATCTGGTCATAATTGAATATAACATTAAAAATAAAGGATATATCAGAATTCAGCACATCGTTGCACAGAACAAAATCAGATTTACAGCAGATAATTATAGAACAATCGTACAACTATATACCAATTTTCCTTACAGTATCATTATAATTGAACGTAATATATAATATTAAAAATAAAGGATATATGAGAGAAGGCATAAAATTGCACTTATTGAAGTAAAACTAACAGAAGATAGTTATAGCACAATCATACAATGCTATATGTATAAATTGAAAGGTAATATAAAATATTCAAAATAAAGGACATGAAGGAGGTAGGCGTATTCTTGCACAGATTGAATCGAAATTTTCCGCACATAATTATAACATAAGGAGGCAACTATATAAAAATTTCCTATGCAATCTTATATGTACGTAATAATAAATATTCAAAATAACGTACATATATTTGGTAGGCATACCCTTGAACAAATAGTAAAAAATACTAGCAGTATATACATAATTATGGCAACCTAATATCATTATATACCAATTTTCAATACAATCCGATCATATGTTGTCGGAATATACATACATATGTATGTACATATGTTATTAAAGTAAGGGATTTGTGAAATATAGGATATCCTTGCAGAAATTTAAGTAAAATTCATCGTAGATAGCTGTAGAAAAGCCAAAGAATGTATTATGTTCATATTTGAAGGTAATATAAAATATTCAAAATAAAGGGCATGTGGGAGGTAGCCATATCCTTGCACAGATTGAAAAGAAATTTAGACCACATAATTGTAGCACAATCCTGCGACTATATACCAATTTTTTATGCAATCTGATGTAATATGAACGTAATATGATATATTTAAGATAAAGGACATACGGAAGGCAGGCATACTTTTGCACCAATTTCAAAAATATTAGTAGCATTTAATTGTAGCACAATTATTGCAAGTATCTGAAATAGGACTTGAACTTGATTTTTGAAATAAAAAGTGCGTTGGAAGTTGCCTGTATTTAATGCGAATGAAATAAAGTATGCAGAAGATAGTTATAACACAATACTGCGATTAATATTAAATATATGATATACTTTGATTATAGTTGAAACTTTGAACTGGTATTCAAAGTAAAGTAAGTACGTAAAATACTCGTACGTTAATAATGTTCACGGCATTCCGACTATCAAAGTAGCGAAAATTTAATATTCAAAATAAAGGATCTGTGAGAGGTATGTCTATCTTTAGACCGATTGTAATAAAATTTAATGTCAACAATTAGAGCACAATATTAAAGCTATTTATTAATTTTACATGCATTCCGATGATTATTTAACCAAGAATCTATTTTTTTTTAAACAAAGGATATGCACGAGATGTAAATTTTTGGCTGTGATTAAGGTAACATGTACAGCCAATAGTTACAGAATAATTTTACAGCTATTTTGAGTTTATCATTCTGGACATAGTTGAAACTGTGTAATATTCAAAATAAAGGATATATGGGCAGTGTCCATATATTGCAACCGATTGACTTGAAATTTTATAATGCTAATTACAGCACAATTCTGCAACCCTTTACGAATTTTCGGGGCATTCTGACTATTATTGCCGAAATAATGTTGTATTCAAAATAAAGGATATATGGGAGGTGTGCATACCTTTGAACCGATTGACTTGAAATTTTATATAACTAACTAAAGCGCAATTCTACAACCTTTTGCGAATTTTCGAGGCATTCTGACTATCATTGAAGATATAAGGTAGTATTCAAAATAAAGAATAAGTGGGAATCAACTTTTGCCCTTAAAAAAATTTTAAGTTTTTCAATGACGGGTTGTACGAGATGGGTGATTTTTTTGCTTGGATGGAAGTAGCATATGAGCAATTTGAAGGAGAATATTAAAGAATATATTTTTAATTAGAAAGAATATGCTGGCATCTATTTATATGAAATTGCACCATAATTCAAGAAGTGTTAATAAAATTTGTTTCATGTCCCTTAGAATTGAAGCATATTTTTTTTATAAAAATAGAGACTTAGGGTCCTTAAGGCCCTGCAAAACAGGTCCTGAAGATTAATAAACATCTTCTTTGTATTTAGTAGCATTTTTGCTTTGACTTGTATTATCTAGCACTTGAAACGTTTTTCATTTTGTGGCTTTAAGGCTTAAAAAAATCCAACTAACACATTCTGGCAATTGGCAAAAAATAACTCATCTGTTAATGCGGCACAGTGGTGTAAAACACACTAAATTCTTATTCGGAAAAAGAATTAGTTTTACGTCAATGCATAAATATTTTTTCAAGTGATATCGTCCCAAATTCGACAATTTGGCCAACGTCGTTCTTAAAGGAATATGGAAAAGTCAATGTCTCAGAAATGATCAAGGGTTTGTAATTTTCAAATTAGAATAAACAAATAAGTTATTGTATGGAAACTCCTTTCGTGATATCTTTAATTCTTTTAAGCACGATAAGTGTTCTCTTTAGTAGCTGTCTCATGCAAGCAATATTTGAGCAATTGTTGCTGTTGTTTGTTGTTTTTGTCTTTGGTGTAGCACTTAAAGTCCGTAATCAGGTATGAATGAGTTCCGAGAAGCGTTTTAACCTTAAGTTTTTCTTAGGTCTTGTTATTTTATTCATTTCTTTTTTAAATATTTTTCAAAACTCGCAACAAAACCTTTATACAATTAAATACATTTGCGTGAATGTGTGTGTGTGCGAGAGTGAATGCTGTTTGTGTCTGCCTGACTTTTGCCAGGAAGTATTCAATATTTTTCTTTTGTTTTTTAACGAATTTTCCTACACTTCATCATCATTTTCTTCTACAAGTCGTATCGTCGAGCAGTCTTTTAGGTTTTTCTACTTGGCTGCAGATTAATGGAGTGTCACTGAGATAATACTTGAGCGCCATCTTTTGAAGAGTTTTAAGTTAAGACAATTGCATAGAAGAGAAATATAAAGCAGAAGAAGCAAAAAGAAAAAGAAGCTGAAAGTAACATTTAAGGACAAACGAAAGAGACCAGACAATTTACTTGTGTGAAGAATAATATCAGTAATTTAAATAACATTATTTGAAAAATGACTAAATCATTAAGTTGGAAATGAACGCTCATTTAACAGTTTTGGGTTGTTTTTTTCGTTTATTTTTTTTTTTGGTTTTTTGGTATGAAATAAAAAAGGAACGCATTAATAAAATTAAGTGTGTAAATTTTGCTTATAATATGCAATTATGGAGACAAGATTAATTTTCGGTGTAAAGAAAATTTTTTATAATGAGTGATTTTTGAAGAGCTTTCGGATTTGTTTAAAAAAATACATAAAATTTAAGAAAATGTGTGAAATCTTCATTTGAGTCGATAGAATGATCTGTATAATTCATTGTTTAAGGAAGGTTTCATGCAAATGTTTAGGCCTCAATTGGCTCATACGCTGGACCCAATTATGGCATACTGTCTCCAACATATCGGCCGGTATCTCACGAATAAATCTTTCAATGTTGGTTTCTAGTGCGTCAACCGTTGCCATCTTGTACCTGTAGACAGGAGCCTTAACATAACTCCACAGAATATAGTTTAAACCGACTTGTTGAAACCCCTTGTCAGCCAAGTCGATCTCTTCTATTTTGGGCAACAATAAATAAATATATAAAAATATATTTGGAACCATATTTTTGATCTTCCTGATTTTCAATACTAATTTATTTCTTTCTAAGAAATTAAAAATGTTTGATTACCAAAAACAAAAATTCGTTTATTAAATTGAATTAAGATTCTATAAGCTAATTGTTCGAAATTTTTAATTTAAATCTCAGAAAGACATGATAAATATTCCAAGGCACAAAGGCAAGTCAATATCAGTTTTTGTTATTCAACTTACACAGCAGAGCAGAACAGCTGTTTTTGAAAGCCGCAACAGCTTCATCATCAGTGCTCATGTGTATTGTGTTTGTCACCACTTATTACGTGGCTTAGTTGAATTTTGATAACAGTTCCTATTTACACAAACTTTATTGTAAAACAGGATACGAGAACTGTATCAACCTGATGTTAACATGTTATTGTTATAATACCCGTGTTACCGTTTGATTATTTTTCTTCATGTCCCATTTTTTTTAATTTTTTGTTGTTTTGTTTTGTGTATTGTGATGAACACAATACACATGAGCACTGATGATGAAAGGGTTGCGTCTTTCGAAAACAGCTGTTCTGCTCTGCTGTGTAAGTTGAATAAAACTGATGTTGACTTTCCTTTGTGCCTTGGAATATTTATCATGTCTTTCTGAGATTTAAATTAAAATTTTCGAACAATTAGCCTATAAAATCTTAATTCAATTTAGTATAGCAATATAAAATGTTCGCTAAAATTCTTACTACATAAAAATTCGTTTAATTTAGTTTGTTTAATATTTCAAAAAATTATTAAATTTTCTTGCTCCGGAAATTTTTTGGCTCTCTTGATTTCTAATACAAATGACAGCAAATATTAAATATGTTTAATTTATACTGAAAAAGAAAAAAAGAAGTTTTATTAAGTTGCTTTAATATCAAAATTTGATTTTATTTTAAAACGCCCATTTAATTCTCCTGAAGTATAAAGTAAAAATATATGTATTAATAAAAATAAAGTCAATTAAAAGCCAGTATTTTGTATTCGCCCGTGTCGAATCTTAAATACCCTCCAAATATTCAGTAAATAAAAACTCTATTATTATTCTTATTAAAATTTAAATTTTTATGAAATTTGGCTTAAACTAAAAAGAAAATAAAACAATTTTAATACGGCCGTTTCCAATGTGTTGGGAGAAGCTTGACTGAAACACCTTTCCGTCAGCATAAAAAAGAATTTGGAGGGTATATTCACTTTGTTATTCCATCTCAGACCCCATAAAGTATATATATTCTTGATCAGTGATGAAATCTAAGGCGATCTGAGCATGTCCGTCCGTCCGTCCGCCCATCTGTGGAAATCCCAATTCAGTCCAAACGAAAAGAGCTAGACTCTTGAAATTTGGCATAAATATATTTTAAAGCTTAGAGCAGGTTAAGTTCGACGATGGGCTAAATCGGGCAAGAGGGAAAAAAGTTCCCCTAAGAAGAACTAAAGCAACCCAGAAAAGTTTTTTGGTTATTTTGTTAAGCAAATGATATATTTTTATGTCAAATACGGTCCAACGCCTTAAACTTGGATCCATTAAATAAAATAAAAATATTTTTTGACCCCGCCCACTTCAGTGGGCGTTGTTATAGGCAAAAATAGCATAAAAATTTAACAAATTGTTTTACTTAAGCCTATATTCCTTAAAAATAACACTTTTAAGCTTTAATGACGAAGCTGAGACGAAACCTGGTACTATTCTGCCCTACCCCCTCCTTCCCCTTCGCCCCCTAAATAACCCTACAAAAAATAAAATTTTTAAATTTTGTATATAATCATCCCAAGCAGTTATCTTTAGAGTTTTATGACTGCCGATTTCTACCCTAACCCCCCCCCCCCCCCACCTCTTCCTTTGCCCCTTAAATGACCCTACCAAAAAATTTTTTTTTTTAAATTTTGTATATAATCATCCCAAGCAGTTATCTTTAGAGTTTTATGACTGCCTGTTGCTGCCCTACCCCCTCCTCATCCTCTGCCCGCTAAATGGCCCTATTAAAAATAAATAAAAATTTTTTTTAATTTTGTGTATAATCATTTCAAGCATTTATTTTTAGAGTTTTATGTCTACCTGTTTCTGCCCTACCCCCTCCCCCCCTTTGCCCTCTAAATGACCCAATAAAAAAAAAAAGAAATTTTAATTTTGTATATAATTATCCCAAGCATTTATTTTTAGAGTTTTATGACAAAGGTGAAATGTTTCCCCCACAGCCCTTGCCAGAGCGACGCCGCCAAAATACAGTTTTTATACCCTCTAAAGAGAATTGTGATGAAGTCTAAGACGGTCTAGCAATGCCCATACGTTCGTCTGTGGAAAACATGATATTGTATATTTTTGAACCCCGCCCCCTTTAGTGGGCGTTGACGTACGATATTATATAAAGGAACTCTGTCCCACCAAGTTAAACATTTCAAATTCACTTACTAAATATTTGGAGGGTATTTAAGATTCGACCCGGTCGAATATAACCTTTTTACTTGTTTTTATTCTTTAGGTCTTTGTTTTATAGACATATATTTATTTATTGTATTCACTTTTCTTGTTTATATTTCGTCAACCTTTAGTTGACTTCTTCAGGATATCATATATTTTGTTTTTTTTTTTTTTAATTTTTTCTTATTATTTTGTTATAATTGTGGAAAACAATGTGTGTCATAATTATAAAAAAAATAATTCTGAAAGTTGGCAATAAAAGAAAGTTGGAAAAAGTAAAGTATGAGATTTTCTGCAGCTTAACGAAATATTGAAAAGAAAAGTGAACACAATAAATAACCAAAATAAAGAGCTAAAGATTAAAAAATTGTTTAATTGCATAGAAAAATTGGTCGAAAAATTAGAAAATAAAATTTCTATGAAAAAAATTATTTATATATTAATATTTCGCTACTTCTTTGTATGGCTTCTTTGAGAAAATGTTTTAAGCACAAACGAGTGGCGAAATGTGGAAAAGTAAATAATATTTTTTTAACAAAAGAGAAACTTTTTTAACAAAACAGAATATTTTTTAACCAAAAATAAATAACGTTTTAAACAGACCTTAAGCTTAAAAACTATGTACATATATTGTGTAAAAAATATAAAAAAAAATTAGTTTTTGTATAAAATTGTGAACCTTTTTGTAAATTTGGGAAAAGAATCAGCACAAATAAAATTAAACAGCTGATTCCTAAATATATAAAATTAACTAAAATATTAACTCCTACACTAAATCATCAGTAGACATCAACCGAATTCCAAATTATTAAAATATCAAAACTTTTTGGTTTATGCATAAAATTTCAAAAACCAATTGAGAATTACACAAGTAAAGTTATAGTACGATTGGCTATTTTTAGAAAATATAACAAATAAATTTTATTCAATATAAATTTATTTTATTTGTCTACCTCCACGCAACTCATTTTCCATTTAAACAAAAAAGTAAAAGTAATCAATTATTCACAACGAAAAACAAAATTTATATTATTATAAATATTAACAACTAAAACATATTTTTCCTTATTTTTTGTTTTTATTTATTTCCAGTATATGTAACTTGAACAAACAATCGCTTATTGTTGAATGTGATGTTTGCGGATACCTCATTAAATATAAAACGAGTAAGTATTTTGTTTCGAACTATTTGTTGCATTAGTTCAGAATTTCATGATACACCTTCCAGGGAATCTTCGATACAATTTAAATCATAAAACCGCACTGCGGTTGAGTGGTATTTTCCATACAGTTTGCGATAAAATTTAGCTAAAGAATGCAATTGTGAAATAAAATCTAATATATTAAGGCGAATAGGCTAATTGTTCGAAAATGTATATTAAATAAATTCAGAAAGACATGATAAATATTCTAAAGGCTCAAAGGTCAGTCTTAAATATTCAACTTCTACTGGAAAGCATAACAGGTGTTTTCGAAAGCCGCTACACTTTCATTATCAGTATTCAAGTGCATATTTATACCCTCCAAAAAAGAATATGGAGGGCATATTCACTTTGTCATTCCGTTTGTAACGCAGCGAAATATCCATCTGAGACCCCAAAAAGTATATATATTCTTGATCAGTGATGACATATAAGACGATCAGGGCATGTCCGTCCGCCCGTCTGTGGAAATCACTATTCAGTCCAAACGAAAAGAGCCAGACTCTTGAAATTTGGTATAAATATATTTTGAAGCTTAGAGCAGGTCAACTTCGGAGATGGGCTAAATCGGGCAAGAGGGGAAAAAGTTCCCCAAAGGAGAACTAAACAAACCTCTAAAAAGCAACATAATTTTTAATTTTTTTTGTAATTTTCTTAAGCAAATGATATATTTTTATATCAGAGAAATTCCAACGCGTTAAACTTGGAGCCATAAAATCAAAAAAATTAATATTTGGACCCCGCCCCCTTTAGTGGGCGTTATTATATGCAAAAATAGTGTAAAAATTTAACAAATTGTTTTACTTAAGCCTACATTCCCTAAAAATAAAATGTTTAAGCTTTAATAGCGAAGCTGAGACGTAACCTGGTACAACTCTGCCCTACCCCCTCCTCCCCCTTTGCCCCCTAAATGACCCCATAAAAAAAATAATTTAATTTTGTGTTTAATTATCCCAAACAATTATTTGTAGAGTTTTATGACAAAGGTGAAATGTCTCCCCCACAGCCCTTGCCAGAGCGACCCAGCCAAATTACAGTTTTAATACCCTCCAAAGAGAATTGGACCCCATAAAATCTATATATTTTTGATCAGTGATGAAGTCTTAGACCTTCTAGCAAATGTCCTTACGTTCGTCTGTGAAAAACATGATATTGTCTATTTTTGAACCCCGCCCCCTTTAGTGGGCGTTGACGTTTGATATTATATAAAGGAACTCTGTCCCACCAAGTTAAACATTTTAAATTCACTTACTAAATATTTGGAGGGTATTTAAGATTCGACAAGGTCGAATATAACGTTTTTATCTGTTTTTTATCATCGGTTATTAGGTGACCCCCTTGTAGAGGGTGTTTTTTTTAGAGTGACACAAGTTTAAATCATCAGGGACCGGAAATAAGAGTTATTTTTCAATTTTTGATGAAATAAATCATACATAAATGAACATCGTAGAAAACTTTTAATTACACCATCATGATTTTTTTGGCGAAATGCATCCAACATATTGCATGATTTTTAAATTTTTGATTTTTATTTTAACAATCAAAAGTAAGAGTTATTTTTGATTTTAATTTTTTTAAATGAAAAATAAGAGTTATTTTTGATATTTATTTTTTTAAATGAAAAATAATAGTTATTTATGATTTTTATTTTTTAAATGAAAAATGAAAATTATTTTCGATTTTTATATTTTTATATCAATAATAAAAATCAATTCAAAACTCTTATTTGTTTGTTGCTGCCGTATGTATTATAATATGCTGCTTCATTCAAATTTCTATATGAATAGAGTATATTATGTGACTTATCCATTATCAGCTATAAAAACATGAATGCATAGAAATAGCTTATAAGTTTTGGCTGCCATTCAAGTCAGTGTTAAGAGGTCGTTTTCAGGTGTTCAATTTTACCATCATAACTGATTTTGAATGTTCCTCAGATAAATTATATCTCAAATCTCCCAATATTAATCTGAGTGCTGAAAATGACTTTCTGCACTGACTTGAGTGGCAGGTACAGAATGAACAATTAAAGCTAATTTTCGAAGCCATGGAAACAGAAACATATTACCTATGTCACGAATTTTGAGTTGATTTTTATTCTTGATATAAAAATATAAAAATCGAAAATAACTTTCATTTTTCATTTAAAAATATTAAAATCAAAAATAACTTTTATTATTAATATAAAAATATAAAAATCGAAAATAACTTTCATTTTTCATTTAGAAATATTAAAATCAAAAATAACTTTTATTATTAATATAAAAATCTAAAAATCAAAACTAACTCTTATTTTTCATTTAAAAATATTAAAATCAAAACTAACTTTTATTATTGATATAAAAATATAAAAATCGAAAATAACTTTCATTTTTCATTTAAAAATATAAAAATCAAAATTAACTTTTATTTTTCATTTAAAATAATAAATATCAAAAATAACACTTATTTTCTATCTAAAAATATAAAAATCAAAAATAACTCTTATATCTTGATTTTTTTGATAAAAGTCATAACAGTTACAGTCCCTGTAAATCATAAAACAAGGAAATATATTTTTAATATCAATGAAACGGGCTTTATTGGAAAGAAAATTTTATGAAGTTAATGTTTAAAAATGATTTCTGCCATATGGCCACCACGCCTAGAAGGCGCTATCTGGAACACTAATTTTCAACAACTAAAATAAAAATCTCCCACAAAGTGGAAGCACACAACCCCAGTTGCTGAGAATGGCGGCGAATTGATTGATTGATTGTTTGGCGTGTCACGGGATGTACAGTATCAGTAATAGTAAATGTGTTCCGAAAACACATGTTCATCGTATTAGCCGCTCTGAAGGACGATTATTTACGCCATAAAATGGAAGAAGTGCACCACAATGAGTTTGACGAATAGAACAATTATTTTGATTAAAAATTTCAACAATTTCCAGGCGTTGTTTTGCTGTTGGGACACTCTAAAAAAAAACACCCTTTAATAATGAAAACTGTTATCACATTCAACGAAACCATGTAATAAGTGTTGACAAACAAAACTTCACATGATAATGACAGAGTAGTGGCTTTCGAAAACAGCTGTTCTGCTCTGCTCTGTAAGTTGCATAGTTAAATTGATGTTGATCTTGTCTTTTACCTTGTGTTCTTTATCATGTCTTTCAGAATCAAAACATGTTACGAACAATTGCTTTATTGTATTGAAATTAATTGAATTTTTGTATTGAAATTCCTGTGACGGTATTTTATTGAAAAAATTTGAAATTGTTTACCTACAATTAGTTATGAGTTCATGCTTGGCTCATTCGCATACTCCCCTCCGACTTGTTTTAATTTAATAAATTGCTTTGCTTGGCTTTACTTTTATTTTCGAACTCTGAAGAGATGAAAGAAAGTTGTAAAATAACTTCTTTTCTGTTCTTCTTTTGCAGTGAACAATAATTTCACAAAGTAATGGAATTAATTTTATTTGCAGAATGCATTTAGTCTACATGCGTTCGCATAAAGTGAGCTGTGCAGCAACTGAACTATTAAATTTGAATCTTTGCTTCCAGTGCTGTATGGCTGTTGTATGTTTTCTGCTGCGGCAGAATGTTTCATCAACGCAACCGAGACACCCACCCACCCGCTGAGTATTTATTTCTAGTTGGAATTTTTTTATTTATATTTTATTTTTTCAAGTAACAACAAATGCCGTTTATGGCTTAAGCAAAACAAATTGTACGTGAGGAGATTCGTCCTTTTTTCTATTTTAATTCTCCATATTTGTAGTTTACATCTTCATCTTTAGTTGTTATTTGCCAACTAATGCACACATTTTTTTTTCTGCTATTCCTTTGGCATAGTTGGCAATAGTACGAACTTAACACTAATACACGCTTATACACACACACATATTTCTTTTAACTTCCTTTTTATGCTCGTACTTACACCAACACATAATCACATACACATATTCGCATGTGGCATAGTAGTCTAAAGCAAAATCCCTGTATTGTATTTTTTCACGTTGCAATTTATGTTTAGAAATACAACACCGTCGCAGCAAAAAAAATAAAAAACATGTCTTGTCTAATGGCACACATGTTTATCAAGTAACAATCAACCTCACTCACTTACACACACACACACACATACTCAGTCATTCTCTTGCATTAAAAGAAAAGTGAAATAAAATCGAATGGTAGATTTTTATTTCAAACAACATTTTTACCTGTTTAATATGCATGCCAAAACGTTCATAATCATAAAACGTATAGATACAGATGCACCCATCCACATACAACGTACGACTACTAACGATATACTAATAACTGCTAAGACTGCGTCAGACATGTGTATGCGTTTAGCCGTGCAAGCAGTGGTACGGACAGCTCAAAAATCATAACGAAATTTATGTAAATCAAAAAATCATGTTTAACAAAATAAATAAAGAAACCGCAATTAAAACAAGTAAGAGCGTTTTATTCAACCGGGTCGAACCTTAAATACCCTCCAAGCAGGAGCATCAGGGCTGAGGCATCTTTCCAATTCACTTTATCTTTGCAGTTAATATCAGTCATATCAGCCCGCACGAAAAAAAAGGACGGAAATAAATTAAAAATATTTAACCTGCTGGGTCAAAATTCTCTTAAGATATTTCTGGGCCCAATTTTAAAACTCTATTTTGACAGCGTCACCCCGGGTGGGCCCGCACAGTGGGGTGAACGGTAGAGAAAGTGGCGATTAATTCATAGAACTCGTAATTTTAAAATGTTATTATTTTTTATTGATGAGTATTAATAACTATATAAAAAACCTGAATTTAAAAAAAATTTTTGAAAAAAAAATTCTTAACCTTTTATGGGCTTTTTTTGTATTTTGGAGAAAATGGTCTTATTTGACTATTTTTGCTGTAACTTTGGAATGGAAAACGATAAATTAGTAAATTAAATTGTAAATTAGCATACTTTATGTGCCTTTAGAAAAAATAATAAAAAAAAATCAATGAGTGTTCGAACTCACGGGCGATGTGTTAACACCTTTTTGTTTATTTATTTTATATTAAACCCACATAAAACAAAGAGAATGCAAAGCAACAGACAAATGTACAGACATACATTGTTATTTTTGTACATACGCTACATACGTTGCTGTCTTGCTATCTCATTTTTATACATATATGTACGTATAACCACGTCACTATTCTCTTTGCTATGCATAAGACAAAACCGAAGATCAACATAAAACACTTTTTTAATATTACTCCAAATTAATACTCCGAATTAAAACACTTAAATCTCCGCTCGCCGATATCGGATCGCCTTAACTTTTGGCCTAAACTCTTTGTCGAAACCTGCACTAGCGTTTTAATCCAAAAATTAATAAAATCGGCTATGGATTTCCGGAGAAAATCGCGTGGGAAAATTATATGAAAATCGCCCAATAATCACTTTCAATACCGACTGCCAAGCAACGAACAAACAAACTCTTACACTTACACTTGCGTATGTATTGAAACTGATAGTTTACTGCCCTAGAGGCGCGCGTATAGATGTTAACACATTAAAAAGATAATAAAAACAACTTGTTATTTTGGTTTGGCTCTTTTTTCACATTGATTTTTAACAACCGGAATTCTCTCACAAAAACCTTCATAACTCAAATGCGCTCAAACGCCCAAATAGGTATTCTGGGATTTATTAGCTAAAATCTTATATTTTAAGAGCATAAAAGCATTTTTTCCTGCACTCATCCGCAAACTTGGAAAACTCAGTGTATATATCAAAAATATCACGTTTTTGGAGACATTTAATTTTTTTTTAAATATTTCTAAAACATTTATCTAAACAAAAAATAATTTTAATTTTACCAACAGGCTATAAGTTCAAATCTGCGAAACTTCAAATTATTTTTTATTTTTTTAATAAATGAACGTGATTACATTCTATTTATTATTTTTGAGAGTAGAATATTAAGAATATTTTTCATAGTCATTGAACCAGCAGAACGGATCAGTACTGATTTCGAGGCCGCTACGCCATCTCATCAGCGTTCTTTGTTCAATTTGTTCAACGCTGATGAGATGGCGTAGCGGCCTCTCAAAAAAAAACATATTTTTGATCAGTGATGAAGTGTAAGACGATCTAGCAATGCCCATACGTCCGTCTGTGAAAAACACGATGTAGTCTATTTTTGGCCCCACTCCCTTTAGTGGGCGTTAAAGTTACATATTATATGGAAAATAGAGTAAATATTTAACAATTTGTATATCTTAAAATTTTTATTTATAAGCTTTTATGAAAGTAATATGTTCTCTGATCTTCCTCTGCCCTACGCCTCTAACCCCATTTGCCTAAATGTTTTAAATGTGTGTGCTGTTGGCTGAAGTAGTAGAACACGAGACTATGAAGCGGAGGGTCCTGAGTTCGAGCCCGCACTGAGTCATGAAATATTGTGTTGAATTCTTCTGAACAGCATTAGTGCGTGGTTGTGTTAGTTGTTGCCAGCCTGTTTCAATGATGAAGGCATAGTCACTGATCACTGAACATAATTGGCAGCGACTGACACTGTCATGTACTAAAAGCAGAGTAACAGCACCCACCTTCGTCGGCCCTGTAGCAAAAATTAGCCGGCGAAGTAAAAAGGTAGAAATAGCTACAAAAACAACTGTCTATCTTCTCATCTTTCCTAATCTGACCCCTGAATACTATCCCCTCGTTTTCAGTTCCGGCGCAATGCATTGCATATATAGGGGTCATCCCCTGAGTGTTGGTCCAAGATACAAAAAATAATAATAAAATTAACTGTGAACTAGCAACGTTCTTACTTATTCTTTCTGTCTTCTTTTCCTAAACTGGTATTAAATGGTGATCGCATTATCGAACCCAAGTACCCTCTATTTTCTCTTCCAATCTGAATAACTCATGATCAGACAACACAGCCTTTCCGTGTGCATGATTCAACAAGATTAACTTCTTTCATTATTTTAGAATCTCCTTATGCGATTATTTGAGGATCTCTCCTTTAGACAGAATTATCTATTTTAGTAGTTTAATCAGATTTGTTCAGTCATAGTCTGGGAAAGGGATGAGGCAGCGCGTCATACAATCTTCGTGAGAGTTGGTTGGTTGGTTGGTATACGTGGCTGCCTGTAACCCACAAGCATTGAAGTAGGATCTCTAAGATACCGTTTTGAAAGACCACTCCACTCGTCAGTGTCAACCTATGTAGAACCGAATCCAGGTCTCGGATACGGTGATGGATGCTAGGTCCAACCTGTCGCATCGAGGAATCTAATAAGGTCACCTAGACCTATACCTGATAGCTCGGAAAGGTCGGATATTATACTTTTGCCTAAGATCTTGTGTCTCGTATGGTGCAATGCCGGGCATTCACAAAGGAAGTGATAAACTGTCTCTTCCTTGCCCTGATTCCGGCAGCTGCAACAGAATGCATTAAAGGTGAGACCTATCCTACCAGCATGTCTGCCTATTGCCCAGTGCCCCGTCACTACAGAGACGAGTCTTGAGATATCCTTATGGTTCCTGTTGATCAGCTGTGCTGTCCTCCTGTCGTTGTAGCAGGGCCACATACTTCTGGCCACCCTACACGTATCCAGCTTCGTGAGAGTATTTTCTTATGTTTGAATGATCGATCTCCTTTGTATCGATTTTCTTTGGGAGAGTTCTCGGTACGACTCTTGAGTAATTTTGTTTTTATCCAGTTCAATTCAAATACATGTTTTACGCATCGAACTTATTTCTATTAAACCTACTTCGCTTAATTTCACTGTAAATTGTTCAAATACATGAAGACACAAACAAGTTGAAATATTTTGTACTTGTGCGTCTGAAGCGAAAAGAAAAGAATGGAAATGTTAACGTTGTGAAGTACGAGCAGTTTAGTGTACTTTTTCTATTTTGCTTTCTTGTTTCCTTTTGCAGCAACAATTACAGCAACCATTTTGACATTTGGCTAAAGGGATTTGCAAAGAAGAAGTGATATATAATTTTTGGTTTTGGCGAATACTTGTCTTGAAAATTTCAAATATTATATTAAAATTTAATTAATTAATTAATTTAGTTTTTTTGACTTAAAATTTATCTCGAATTGATTTTTCACCTAATCGGAACCTTCGTCGTTAAACGTTCAAATAGCTACAAAAAATTCTCTATTTTCTCATCTTTCTTCATCCGTCGCCTCACTACTATGCCCTCCTTTCTAGTTTCGACGCAATGCACTGCGTATGTAGGGGTCATCCCCTGAGTGCTGGTCCGAGTTAAAAAAAAGGAACATGTGGTACATATCCTGGTTTTTTCCACCTTGTAGGTCTCTCAGTGTTTAGGAACATCAATTACACAGTGCATTCAATTAAACACGTTTCGCCGTACCGTGTGCAATTTTAAATTTTCATTAAAAAAAAATAAAATATATTTTCACATAAAGACTGCAGCACCCTGTCTATGAAAAACTAACGTTTAAATTTATCACAATCAGACGTAGTTGTAAAGTAAAACATGATATGACGGTGTAGCTTTTTTTCTTTATTTATTCTTGTTGCTGTCGTTGCAACGTACGTAACAGACATACATACATGTTGTATGTTGCAGCTGTAAATACTGCATATCATGTCGTATTAACAAGGTTGAATGCCAACTTATATTCGCATACTAAAAAGAGAGAGAAAAAAAAAGAAACACAAATAGAAAAAATTACATTAATGCACAAAAAAGGAGATCATATTTTTCTACAAAAGCCTGTGTGACGTAGTCCTCTGCTGCACAGTGGGGGCGGAATTGAACAAATTTTTACAAGTCTGTAATTGCAATTGACAATAAGACTTTTAAATACTTATGAGAAGTATTAATTCGCATTTTGTTCACCGGAAGTCTTTTATCACCGGAAGTTTTGGGGAAAGTCATGGAAAATGCGATAAAGCGGACATAAACGTATAAGCGGTAGCAACTTGACGGACTTTACGATTTTCAATTAACAGAAAAAATTGTTAAGTTCCACTTAAAGATTCCCATCACTAACAATCCTTTTTGTTTTCATTTAGTAAAAATGTGTCTTTTGCTTAAGTTTCCTTCTCTTCTTAATATTTAAATTATTTTTTCCAAATTTCACCTTTTTATACCCTTTACAAAAAAATTTTTAGTTTCCCATCCCTGGAAAAAATTTTTTATTTATTTTAGTTTTTAAGAGACCATTGAGGCTCCCCAAAGCACGAAATAGGTTTAATTTACAAACATTAAAAAAAATTGATTTTTGGTATAAATTTTGCTTCGAGAAATAGGTGTAAGCTTCCCAGCTCTGGTACCATACTTCGGATCTTTCTGAATGTCAATAGCACTCTATTTAAGCTCATTTCCAGTCCAACGGCCCAAGAACGAAGTCTCTAGCTCTTCTGGGGGCATGAGAAACCCGATTTCACGTACAATATATATATATATATATATATATATATATATATATATATATATATATATATATGTATATACTTTCTAGCTGATACGGCAAACGTTGTTTTGCCATGTAAATAATATCTAGAGAATTTCTAGTGTAGAAAAAAAAAATAACGGAACTTATTGGAAGTGTATAAGGATGTGAAATATGAGTGGAAAAGGCATGGAGCGCTGTGAACGATGAGGGAGTGTTGTTTAAAAATAACAATACATCAAACATTAATTTTTTTAATTTATTAAAAGTAATAATTAGTTATATCATTAATTCATTACATAATATTAATCTCTTAATGCTGCAGCGTGAACAATATTCTTTGTTAGCCCGTCTTTAGCTAATACAAACAAACTGTTTACCCACTTGAGAGCATGAAGCTCTTATAAGTAAACACAAAAAAAAATTCCCAATTGTAATAAAAATGTAACATTCACTGTGCCAGCCTTTTCCGTCAGTACGTTTATGTCAGTTGAAAAAGGCGACGTATAACGTATGACGGATTCTGTGTCCCGGCCTTAATAATAGCCGAAAATTGTAGAGAGTAAGAGAAGGCTTATTGTTTGAGAGAAATAGGAGACCATCTTCGTTGTCATCCCTACTCGGTGCTGTTTACTGGGTGATAAGTGTGTCACGGTAGACACATGGAGGGGATAACTTACCAAGTGATAATGGGCCTTATTACGGTTCTCGATTCGACTCGAAAGAATGTAATAAATTAAAGAAAAATACAAGAGTTTTCTTTAATCTATTACAAACACTCGAGTCGATTCGAGAACGGTAATAAGGCAGAATAATTGATGTTATCGAGCGGTATAAAAAATTATAAAATTATGAAAATGACTATTAAAAAGCAGGGGTTGGTGATAGAAAAGTGCAAATAAAAAAATAAAAAAATTAAATTTTATCAAAAAAATTAAAAAATAAAAATTTACTTACGAGGTTTGAAAAATAGATAGTAGCCGATTCTCAGACTTACTGAATATGCATATAGAATTTCATAAGAATCGTTCAAGCCGTTTCGGAGGAGTATGGGAACGAACATTGTGACACGAGAATTTTATATATTAGAAGATACAGGTTTGCCATTCCGTGTGTAATTTCTTCAATATTAACATGGAACCCCATAAAATATATATATTCTGGATCCTTATGAATAGCGAGGACGAATGAGCGATGTCCGTCTGTCCGCTTGTCTGTACGTGAAATCGGGTTTCTCATGCCCCCAGAAGAGCTAGAGACTCCGTTCTTGGGCCGTTGGAATTGAAATGAGCTTAAATAGAGTGCTATTGAAATTCAGAAAGATCCGAAGTATGGTTCCAGAGCTGGGAAGCTTACACCTATTTCTCGAAGCAAAATTTGTACCAAAAATCAATTTTTTTTAATGTTTGTAAATTAAACCTACTTCGTGCTTCGGGGAGCCTCAATGGTCTATTATAAACTAAAAAAAATAAATTTTTTTTTCCAGGGATGGGAAACTAAAAATTTTTTTTCGGCCCATTCCGTATTTTGCAGTACATGTAATAACTAAAATTGTTAAAAATTTAAAGTTTTTCTTTAACAAAATCACTTTATATGTCATGAAGATTTGCATTGACAAAAAAAAAATTTTTTTAAATTCAAATTTTGCTTCCAGGGGTGGGAAATCGAACTTTTTTATTATACGTACAAGTAACCAAAAAGACAATTGACGTTGTTTTTTTTTGCTAACTAAAACTATTTAATATTTTAGGAAGAAGAAAATTGGTATCAAAAATTCAAAAATAAAAAATAAAATTTCGAATCCAGGGTTGGACAAGTGCAATATATTATAGTACATGAAAGTAACCAAAATGGTTCAAAATTTTAAATTTTTTTTAAAAAAATTACTTTATACCTCATGAAGCGTTGCACTGATAAACAAAAAAACAAAGAAAATTAAAATTTCGCTTCCAGGGTTAGGAAAATTGAAGTTTTTTTTTTATCCTTCAATATATTGTAGTACATGTAATAACCAAAATGGTTAAACAATTTTAGTTTTTCTTAAACAAAACTATTTTATACCTCATGAAGATTTGCATTGATAAAGAAAATTTTAAAAAATTTAAATTTCGCTTCCAGGGTTGGGAAATTTTTTTTTGGCAAATGGAATATATTGTAGTACATGAATGTGTCTAAAATGGTTGCAAATTTTAAGTTAAATAAAACGACTTTATACTTAACGAAGACTAGCATTGGTTAGAAAAATTAAAATTTCGCTTCCAGGGCTGGGAAATTTAAATTTGTTTATACATAAAAGTAACCAAAAAGGCAACTAACGTCGGTTTTTTACTAATTAAAACTATTTTTTAGTTCCGAAAAAATAAAATTAGTATCAAAAATTAAAAAAAAAATCAAAATTTAGATTCCACAGTTGGATAAATGCAATATTTTGTAGTACATGAAAGTGAACAAAATGGTTACAAGTATTAGGTTTGAAATAAAACTATTTCATGCCTCATTAAGAGTTGCATTGTTAAAAAAATTTTAATTTCGTTTCCAGGGTTGGGAAATGGAAATATATAAAAGTAACCAAATAGGCAATTGACGTTGTTGTTTTTGCTAATTCAAACTATTTTATAATTCAGGAAGAACAAAATTGGTGTTAAAATTTTAAAAAATCAAAATTTCGACCCCAGGGTTGAACAAATAAAATATTTTATTGTACATGAAAGTGACCAGAAAGTTTAAAAATTCACTAAAAATTGTATTGGTAAAAATATCAAAATTCGCTTCCAGAGTTGGAAAATCGAAATATTTCTGGTACATAAAGGTACCCACATAAATTCCAAATTTTGAATTAAACCTATTTTATACTTCGCTAAGAATTAAATTGGTATTAAAAATTTTAAAAATTAAAAATTCGGTTCCAGAGATGGAAAATCAAATTTTTTTAGTACATAAAAGTAGCCCTATAAGTTCCTTATTTTGGTTTGGAATACCGACATTTTCTAATTCACAAAAGTAACCATATAATTTGTTATTTTTGATTTTTATGATGAATTATACCTACTTTATATATCAGGAAGAAATAAATTGGTATTAAAAACCAAAAAAATCTAAAAGACTTTTCTACGGTTGGACTATTAGAACCTTTTGGGGTAAATGAAACTATTGAATAGAGCATCAATATCAAAAGTTTTGTGTTACACACATGCTTACACACTCTTATAATTTAGGAAGAAAAAAACTGGTATCAAAAATTAAAAAAAAAATCAAAATTTCGAATCCATGTTTGGACAAGTGTAATATTTTATAGTACATGAAAGTGGCAAAAATGGTTAAAAATTAAAAATTTTTCTTAAATAAAACTATTTTATACCTCATGAAGACTTGCACTGATAAAAAAAAACAAAAAAATTAAAATTTCATTTCCAGGGTTGGAAAAATTTAATTTCCATCACATTCTAATTCTGCCCTACTGTGCACTATAATACCAGCGAAGTAAAATAAAAGAAGAAACGGGTACATGTCATTGTCTTCTATCTACACGCTTAGTTAAAGATTATGAAAATGTTTCCAGTTCTAGATTCCACACAATTTCTTTTCCCCATTCGATTCTCTTGGATGCTGCACTTTGCTTTGCAAGCAATTTGTTTTGTGGAACTTAAAGTTTTCGTTGCAGCTTTATTCACTAAGTAACATTTGATTATTTCTTTTTTTTTCTCCCTTTTATTATTTTTTTGTACAAAAAAGTAATAATCTGCTGAAATCTATGAGGGCATGCTGCTACTTGACTGAATGTACGAGAATAAAAAATATGATTTTATTTGCATTTGCTTGTTTTGTTGTGCATTTTTTAAATTAAATGGATTTGAGTATAAAAGTAATCGTTTCTCTTAATTTAATGTTTGCTTTATAAGAAACTAAGAAAATAGTTCTCATCTTTAGGGATTTAGAGGTTAGAGTAGCTTGAGTAGGTCAACATCTTTTCCTCTAAAAGACAATTTTAATCTTCAAGTATCGACTTTGATTTAACATCAATTTGCTGCAGTTCCGCCGGTTGTCTTTTCTTTTAAAATATGTGCTAAAAAAATCGTTGAAATGTGTTAAGACCTAATTGGCTGAATCTTGTAAATTTGCTTATATTTCATATAAACTCTACAACGAACAGAAATTTGAAATTGCAGCATTTTAAATTAATTTTAAAACTTTGTAAGCCTATAATATTAAAAGTATCGTTCTCATGCTGGGAACACAATTGGGACGAACGACGAATTTTTCGTCGGCAAAAAAATAAATAACCAAGTAAAAACGTTGTATTCGACCGGGCCGAATCTTAAAGATACCCTCCAAATATTTGGTAAACAAAAATTATATTTTTTTCTTAATAAAATTTACATTTTCTCTTATTTGGCTTAAGTAAACAAAAAAAAATTATTTATTTTAATGCAGTCATTTCCAATATTAAAACTTACGTATTAATATTTTATATCAACGTGCAAAAGTGACTGAGTTAAGTTAAACATGTTTAACCTGCTGGGTCACAGTTCCTTTAAGACATTTCTGTAGTCAATTTTAAAACTCTATACAGGGTCACGCCGAGAAAGGCCGTGGGGGAGGCATCTCAACTAAATCGTAAAAACTAAATTTTCGGCAAATTTAAGTGTAGAAAAAAAAATTTTTTTTATGGGATCATTTAAGGGCCAAAGGGGGGTGGCGGGATAGGGTAAGGCAAGATCAGAGAACATATTACCTTTGTCGTAAAAGCTTATAAATTAAACTTTTAAGGATTGTAGGCTTAAGGAATACAATTTGTTAAATATTGACACTATTTTTTCATATGATATATAACTTCAACGCCCATTAAAGAGGGCGAGGTCGAAAAATATAGTATATCGTGCTTTCCACAGATGTACGTATGATCGTCTTAGACTTCATCACTGATCAAGAATATATATACTTTATGGGGTCTCATTCTTTGGTGGGTATTAAAACTGTATTTTGTCGCGGTCGCTCTGGCAAGGGCGGTTGGAGAGACATTTTACCTTTGCCATAAAACACAAAAAATAAAATTGTGGGTCATTTGGTGCGTGCTGTTGACGAGACTATGAAGCGCAGGGTCCTGAGTTCAACCCCACGCTGAGTCATGAAATATTGTGTTGAATTCTTCTGAACAGCATTAGTGTGTGGTTGTGTTAGTTGTTGCCAGCCTGTTTCACTAGTCACTGAACATAATTGGTCACGTACTAAAAGCTGAGTAGCAGCATCCACCTTCGTCGGCCCTGTAGCAATAATTAGCCGGCGAAGTAAAAAAGGTTGAAATAGCTACAAAAAACAACTGTCTATCTTCTCATATTTCTTCATCTATCCCCTCCTTTCCAGTTCCGGTGCAATGCACTGCATATGTCGCGGTCATCCCCTGAGTGCTGGTCTAAGATTAAAAAAAAAGGGAGGGGGAGGGCAGAAGAGGATCAGGTTACGTCTCAGCGTCGTCATTAAAGCTTAAAAATTTTATTTTTAGGGAATGTTGGCTTAAGTAACACAATTTATTAAATTTATTAAATTTTTACTCTATTTTTATATATGATAACGCCCACTAAAGGGGGCGGGGTTCAAAAATAAATTTTTTAATATAAGGCTCCAAGTCTAACGCATTGGATCTTCTTTGACATAAAAACATATCATTTGTTTAACAAAATTTCAAAAATAACTTCAACAAGTAAAAACGTTATATTCGACCGGGTCGAATCTTAAATAACCTCCAAATATTTAAAAAGTGAATTTGAAATGTTTAACTTGGTGGGACAGAGTTCCTTTATATAATATCGTACGTCAACGCCCACTAAAGGGGGCGGGGTTCAAAAATATACAATATCATGTTTTCCACAGACGAACGTATGGGCATTGCTAGACCGCCTTAAACTTCATCACAATTCTCTTTGGAGGCTATAAAAACTGTATTTTGGCGGGGTCGCTCTGGCAAGGGCTGTGGGGGAAACATTTCACCTTTGTCATAAAACTCTAAAAATAAATGCTTGGGATAATTATATACAAAATTAAAATTTCTTTTTTTTATAGGGTCATTTAGCGGGCAAAGGGGGAGGAGGGGGTAGGGCAGCAACAGGCAGTCATAAAACTCTAAAGATAAATGCTTGGGATGATTATATACAAAATTTAAAAAAAAAAATTTTTTTGGTAGGGTCATTTAGGGGGCAAAGGAAGAAGGGGGGGGGGGGGTAGGGCAGAAATCGGCAGTCATAAAACTCTAAAGATAAATGCTTGGGATGATTATATACACAATTTAAAAAAAAAAAATTTTTTGGTAGGGTCATTTAGGGGGCGAAGGGGAAGGAGGGGGTAGGGCAGAGTAGTACCAGGTTTCGTCTCAGCTTCGTCATTAAAGCTTAAAAGGGTTATTTTTAAGGAATGTAGGCTTAAGTAAAACAATTTGCTAAATTTTTATGCTATTTTTGCCTATAATAACGCCCACTGAAGTGGGCGCGGTCAAAAAATATTTTTATTTTATTTAATGGCTCCAAGTTTAAGGCGTTGGACCGTATTTGACATAAAAATATATCATTTGCTTAACAAAATAACCTAAAAACTTTAAAAATTATGCTGTTTTTTCTGGGTTGGTTTAGTTCTTCTTAGGGGAACTTTTTTCGCCCTTGCCCGATTTAGCCCATCTTCGAACTTGACCTGCTCTAAGCTTCAAAATATATTTATACCAAATTTCAAGAGTCTAGCTCTTTTCGTTTGGACTGAATCGTGATTTCCACAGACGGACGGACGGACGGACGGACGGACATGCTCAGTTCGTCTTAGATTTCATCACTGATCAAGAATATATATACTTTATGGGGTCTGAGATGGATATTTCGATGCGTTACAAACGGAATGACAAAGTGAATATACCCTCCAAATTCTTTTTTGGAGGGTATAAAAATTATGTTGTTTTTTTACAAGTTAGTTTGGTTCTTCTTAGGGGAACTTTTTGCTCTCTGGCCCGATTCAGAAATCTATACTAAATTTGAACGGTCTGGCTCTTTTCGCTTATACGGAATTGTAATTTTTACATAAGGACAGACGGACAAGGCTGGATCGTCTTAGATTTCATCACTGATCAAGAATATATTTACTTTATGGGGTCTTAGAGGGATATTTCGCTGCGTTACACACGGAATGACAAAGTGAATGTGCCCTCCAATTCTTTTTATACCCTTCACAAAAAAGTGAAAGGGTATATATAGGTTTGTCATTCCGTGTGTAATTTCTTCGATATCAATATAGGACCCCATAAAGTATATATATTCTGGATTCTTATGAATAGCGATGACGATTGAGAGATGTCCGTCTCTCTGTACGTGAAATCGGTTTTCCCAAGCCCCCAAAAAAAGAGCTAGAGACTTCGTTCTTGGACCGTTGGATTGGAAATGAACTTAAATAGAATCAGAAAGATCCGAAGTATGGTTCCAGAGCGGAGAAGCTTACACCTATTTCTCGACGCAAAATTCATAGCAAAAATCAATTTTTTTTAGTGTTTGTAAATTAAACCTATTTCTTGCTTTGTGAAGCCTAAATAGTCTATTAAAAACTAAAAAAATAAAAAAAATTTTCCAGGGATGGAAAATTAAAAAAATATTTTTCGGCCCATTTCGTATTTTGTAGTAGATATAGTAACTAAAATTTGTTAAAAATTGTAAGTTTTTCTTTAAGAAAACCTCTTTACACGTCATGAAGATATGCATTGGCAAAAAAAAATTTTTTTAATTCAAATTTTGCTTCCAGGAGTGGGAAATCGAACTTTTTTATTATACGTACAAGTAACCAAAAAGACAATTGACGTTGTTTTTTTTGCTTACTAAAACTATTTAATATTTTAGGAAGAACAAAATTGGTATCAAAAATTCAAAAATAAAAAATAAAATTTCGAATCCAGGGTTGAACAAGTGCAATATATTATAGTACATGAAAGTAACCAAAATGGTTCAAAATTTTAAATTTTTCTTTAAAAAAATTACTTTATACCTCTTGAAGCGTTACATTGATAAATAAAAAAACAAAGAAAATTAAAATTTCGCTTCCAGGGTTAGGAAAATTGAAGTTTTTTTTTTATCCTTCAATATATTGTAGTACATGTAATAACCAAAATGGTTAAACAATTTTAGTTTTTCTTAAACAAAACTATTTTATACCTCATGAAGATTTGCATTGATAAAGAAAATTTTAAAAAATTTAAATTTCGCTTCCAGGGTTGGGAAATTTTTTTTGGTACATGGAATATATTATAGTACATGAATGTGACTAAAATGGTTGCAAATTTTAAGTTAAATAAAACGACTTTATACTTAACGAAGGCTTCCAGGACTGGGAAATTTAAATTTTTTTATACATAAAAGTAACCAAAAAGGCAACTGACGTCGGTTTTTACTAATTAAAACTATTTTTTAGTTTAGAAAAAACAAAATTAGTATCAAAAATTAAAAACAAAATTTAAAATTTAGATTTCAGAGTTGGATAACTGCAATATTTTGTAGTACATGAAAGTGACCAAAATGGTTACAAATATTAAGTTTTTCTTAAATAAAACTATTTCATGCCTCATTAAGAGTTGCATTGTTAAAAAAATTTTAATTTCGTTTCCAGGGTTGGGAAATTGAAATATATAAAAGTAACCAAATAGGCAATTGACGTTGTTGTTTTTGCTAATTCAAACTATTTTATAATTCAGGAAGAACAAAATTGGTGTTAAAATTTTTAAAAAATCAAAATTTCGACTCCAGGGTTGAACAAATAAAATATTTTATGGTACATGAAAGTGACCAAAAAGTTTAAAAATTTAAATTTTTCTGTCAAGTAAAACTATGTTACATCTTTTAATTAAACCTACTTCCTGTTTTAGCAAGAAAGATAGAGGAATTACATCTGTGAAGGGTATTTAAGATTCGGCACAGCCGAATATAGCACTTCTACTTGTTTTTTTAAAGGTTATAAAA
This sequence comes from Linnaemya tessellans, assembly GCA_951800035.1. Taxonomy (NCBI): domain Eukaryota; kingdom Metazoa; phylum Arthropoda; class Insecta; order Diptera; family Tachinidae; genus Linnaemya; species Linnaemya tessellans. The sequence goes on from OX637534.1 coordinate 91,295,254, forward strand.
ATTTATACATTACAATACACGCAATAATGACTACGCCGAAATTCATAATGCGTCGCAAACTATGGCCTAGTTTATTTTTGTCTTATATGGTTTTCTTTTCTAAAAAAGAATGCTACATTTTTTGCACTTTTCCATGGAAAATGGTAACATTAAGGCAGTTAGAAATAGTGAATTCATTAGAAATTGATCTACCATCTCTTATGAAGATGTGTTTTATTTTAAAATCGATGTGTTTTATTTTAATCGTGGTTTTTTAGAATAAAAAGTGACAAAATGTTACATATTTTCCAGAAAATAAATCGCCATTATACATTGGAACAACAAACAAATAAATTATTACCGTGTGACCATGTTTCGTTTCAGTTATGACATGTTTTAACAAATCAAGTTTCTTTCTACCGCCGCATTTTAATTTTATAGATATTAAAGCAAATATTGAAAAAAGTTAACTATAAAAATTATTGCCAGTTTTGGTTCCTTAATTTTTAAATAATAGTTTTTCAAAATGGCAGCACCAGCAAACAAACTTAAATAACTTTATCAATTATAGGACTTAAGGCCATTTTCACAATGTATGATTAAGAATTAACGTTTACTTTAACGACAACTTTTGTATGTCAAACTTGACGTTAAAGACCACGTTAATTTTGAATCGTACATTATGAAAAGAGCCGTTAAATTTATTAAATTTTTTCATCTGACTAATTTTTACAAGGGATTTTTACCAAATGAATTTCCCGTGTTGGCCGAAAATTCATCCTTCGTGCCACTTGTGTTCTATAGTATTACCTTTGATTAATAAAAATCCTTTAGATTAAAATGTACCGTCAGTACATTTTTTGCCCACCTCCGTAATAAAAAGTTCTTCTCTAACTTTTGCTAATATTATTATCTCTTAGTTAATTTAATTATGATGTCTTGAATGGTCCTTAAGTTTATTGGAAACATTTGCTTTTAGTCAATATTACAGTCACTTTAAAGGTGGCTGGTATTAAACCATTCACCTCTTTTTGGCCCCCAAAAATAATTCCATCAACTTTGGCGTTCTTCATTAATGAGTTAATGTCAAAGTTGGCAAAACTAAATTCCAGCTGAAGTTGCCGAATGAGATGGAGAAGCAAAGAGCAAATTTATCATTTCATTTGCGTCTAAAGTTAATTTCAATATGGCAATAACAATAATAATCATCGTAATGTGAGTATTAAAGGACTTTTCTTGTAATGGCAAATTTTTAAACTTAATTTAATGTTTGAATGAAAAAGAGCAGGCAGCTACAGACAGCAGAACGAAAAATATACAAAAAAAAATGGAAAAAGAATTTTGAAAAGTTTGTCATTAACATTTTATATCTTTATCTGCATCTGTAAACAATTTTGTTCATTTTCTTTTTATGGCTGACACTTAAGCAAAGTCTGTCTTGACAAACATAAAAGGTCGTTAGTGGTTTTCGAGTCAGTCTGGTTGGGAAACAGTTGGTATAAATGTTTGCTTTTCAAGTAACATAATTATTTTTTGCTGCGAAAATGTGTAGGGGAGTTTTTAAAATTTGGGGAAAAACTATGATACTTTAGGATGACTGTAATCGACCGATAACTTTACGGTTGACGGAACAAAAGCATTTGCCATTAATTGATCTCCCAACGGACATGTGAACAATAGAATTTTCCTTACACAAGGGTACACATAATTTCTGTTATCGGCCTGTCCTTATGGAATAACCATTTTATCGAAAATAAATTGCAATTATTATAAAGTTGTTTGTCGGCACCACCATTTAAAATGGGCATTTAAAAATTCACTCACAAAGAGTTTACGGCTCTTAGTAAAGTCCCATAAAATTTTGTAACTATAAATTAGTTATTTTGGAGTACTATATGCGAGATTTGTCCAAAAAACGAGATGAATTTTCTATTTTCGAGGGCTTTTTACATTCGATTAGATTCGATATTTTTACGTTGGTACACCAAATTTTCTGTAAAAAATTGGAATTAAATGCTCAAATTTACTTGAAATAGTGAGAGTGACATTCGATGAATGTATTCTGTGAGTCAGGAAAATGTTTACAAGGTCGTAACAATTTTTCAAAGAAGATTGGGGGAATGTGAATGACAATGCTCTTCCTGGACGCCTTGGTACACCAACAACTAATAAAAATTTTAAGAAAGTGAGGAAAATTGTTGTGGAAAGTCGTCGAGGCACTATAAAAACAACTCGCTGATAATGTTGGATAACGAAAGACTCATGCTATGGACAGACAGGTCTGATGTCTGGGTTGACACCAAAAAAAAAAATTCCAACACCGCAATCATGCCTCATACATTGTATTCACCAGATTTACTAGCATGTAACTCTCTTCTGTCCACAAGATTAAAAGGACTTATAAAAGACGAGCGTCTTGCGACGGTTGAGGCGATAAAATATAAAACACTGAGACAGCTCAAGGATATAACAAAACTCCTTAGAGGAGTGTAAAAAAGCTGGTACAAGTGAGACAAAATATAAATTGATGAATAAAAACACTTTTTATAGAAAAATTAAATTTTACCTATATTTTTGAACAGACCTTGTATGTATTTTTGTGTTAGGAATTATATTTAGTTTATTTTTTTTTAATAAGAGGAGGAGCACAAAAATTGATGAACAAATAAAAAATTTTTAGAAAAATTTTTATATAACTTCATTTTTGAACAGACCTCGTATAGATTTCGGTATTAGTAATTAGTTTTTGGTTGCTTTTTTAGAAGAGCAGTAACATTTTGAAAGAGAATAATATAGAAATGAATAAATAAATAAATATTTTATATTGTGAACAGACCTCGTATGCAATTTTGCGTTAGGAATTAGATTTCGTTTGCTTTTTGAAGAGCAACAATATAGAAATTGATGAATAAATATATAATTTTTGCGAAAATTTAATATTCATCTTATATTTTGAACAGACCTCGTATGCATCTTTGTGTTAGGAATTAGATTTCGTTTACTTTTTTATAAGAGCAGCAATATTTTGAAAGGGAATAAGATAGAAATTGATAAACAAATATATATTTTATAGTGTGAACAGACCTCGTATGCATCTTTGTGTTAGGAATTAGATTTCGTTTGGTTTTTTATAAGAGTAGGAATATTTTTAAGGGGGATAAGATAGAAATTGAGAAATAAATAAATATTTTATATTGTGAACAGACCTCGTATGCATGTTTGTGTTAGGAATAAGATTTCGTTTGCTTTTATATAAAATCAGGAATATTTTGAAGGGGTATAAGATAGAAATTGATAAATAAATAAATATTTTATATTGTGAACAGACCTCGTATGCGTCATTGTGCTAGAAATTGATGAATAAATAAATATTTTTTGAGAAAATTTATTATTCATCTTGTATATATTTTGAACAGACCGCGTACAAATTTTTGTGTTAGGAGCTAGATTTCGTTTTGGTTTTTTATTTAAAGGGGAATATCTAGAGGCGGGGCAAACTAGAAATTAAAACAAATATTTTGTAATAAAAAAATATTTTATGTTGTGAACAGACCTCGTGTGCATGTTAGTTTTAAAAATTAGATTTCGCTTGATTTATTATGATAAATTCCTTTAACAAATACGTAATCACACCTTTTTTTTGAGCGTGTGTAACACAACAATGGGATAAATTATTTCTCAACAAATAAGAGTCGAAAAATTATGCGCTACAGCATTCGAAAGTACATTTGAATCCCACTTAATATTGTGTATAAGTTGAATATACATATCTCCTTCTAAAGACCAAACAATTTGTATACGTTAAACCGAAAAAGGCATGCGTTGGTCACACTGAATTTGTTGAAATTCACATATATAGAATGTAATTGCCTCAATTAAGAATGTAATTGCCTCAATTTAGATTCAGGTCTCAATATGATATCAGAGTGTAATATTTCAATTATTTTGCCTTTAAACGAATAATAGAGATATAAAAATTGAAAACTCAAATGAATTTCAGAAATCTGACAAATTAAATAATCCAAATATTTAAAAATTTGCTTATAGCGCCACACTGATTAAAAAAAAGTAAATCTATCATAAATAAAATGTCTAAATTGCCATGGAATTGCTCAATTACATTAAAACTGTAGTTAAAGAAAATTAAATTAATTATAAAAAATTACATATTATCCTTATAAATTCATCGCCCCCACCAATCTTTTGCTACTAAAAGGAGAAAATAAAATTTAATTTGTAGCTGTACAACGCAGTTGCTTATGAAGTTCTTATTCTTCAAACAAATTCAAATTCATTGCAGAAGAGTTACTTAATATTTTATTTAATTTTCGTTTTAATACAACATGGAAAAAAAATAGTAAAATGGAAAATAGAAGGCAGAGATCTTGTTCATCATTTCAAATTGAGCGAGTCAGAAAGAAGTTAAAAATATATAAAAAAATATTACAAAGTAAAAGCTGATTTAGGATTTTTTTTGCCAGATTGTGTGTATGAGAGACTCTGTCTGTTTATGACTGCGTATTAGTTTGTAAACTCTGTTTGTGTGTGTGTGGGTCTGTTTTTGCCTCTATATGAACTTTGAATAGTGGAAGTATGAAGAGAGAAGTATCTGTAATATAAAGCAGCTTTTGTAAATTAAAATGTTTAAAGTTATTAAAATGCTGCCATTTAATTTACAGAGACAAGTGGAATTATTTAAAAGGACTTTTTTTTCACAATTTTATTTATTTCAACTAAATGAATGTACGATGACATACAAGAAGGAATGATAAAAACTCTTCAAACTGCAGGAATACTAACAGAATGTAAATAGGGAGGCAAACCAAGATAAACATTTGTGGGAGCTGTATAAAGTCAATTTCCCTTTAGGGGCGCTACTCATGAAATTCGTTAACTAAAATAAAAATATAGGCAATAAAAATAGCAAGATGTTACCCGCTTAAATTGTGAAGCCCCTCTAACAAATCTAATATTTTGAAATGACGCAAGTTTAAAAGTTCTTACACTTCAAAATTGAAGACTGGCAAAAAAAAAAACACCTACGGAGCCATTCCAGTAAAAAGTACGCCAGTGTCCTATAGTTTTATTTAAATCAGTAGCAGGAAAAACTGGAAGTAGCAGAAATAGTCGTAACTAAAAGGTGGCAGGCAAGCAGTACGCTCTCAAAAAGAAAAGCTCTTTTGTGGTGGCTTAGAAACAACAACAAAATCAAGTTTAAAATCATTGTAGCAGTAGCACACTTATGCGCTTCATTGAAGCACGTAATTATCAAATAATTGGATGCGACACCAGCTGTAAAACTCGAAGATAGAAAACTGAAGAAATCTTTTCAAGGAAAAGAAAATGTTTTAAATAAAAACAAACCAAAAAAAAAAAACAAAAACTGCTAAGTGCGTTACGATACGGTAACAATTCCTTTGTTATAGTGCATATTTTCTTCATTCAGAGCACAGCATGTGAAAAGCTTACGAAAGAATAGGAAGAGATAGTAAAATAAAAGAATAACAAAACAAGCAGAACTAAATCAACTTGACAGTTGTGTCAATAATGTGCAGACATCGGCAAAAATAAAAAGGACTGCTCTACTGAACCATATTCGAGTAAAGTCCTTATGAAAATAGAATTAAAATTAATGCAAAATGGGGAAATATTTCATTAAGGAATTAGAAAACAACACAAGTGAATGCCATATTTGAATATATTTGCGGACATTGTTGGCCATAATGAAAATGTTATTTAAATTTAAGCAGCAAAAATTCTTTCTCATAATAATGGACTTAATTTTAATACCTACAGAATTATAACATTCTAGTCACTTGAATTTGTTTAAATCTGGAAAATAAGTAAATATATTATTACAGTAATTTAGACCACCGCCTTCAATCAAGTGCCAATCAGTATAATGGATACAATTAATGGTGCCAAAAAATCGAATTAATGTAAAATTTTTGACAATAACTGAAACCGAAAGATAAAGTTATTATTTCCTGATTAAAATCTATTAATAAAGCTATTGAACTTTTTGTAGACAAAACTACAAAAAATACTCAAAAGTACATAAGTGGAGCTAGACTATACTGTACAATTGTAGACCAGTCTACACAAGTGTAGACACATTTATAGACCAGTCTACACAAGTGTAGACACAACTGTAGACCAGTCTACACAGATGTATAATAGTCGACACAACTGTAGAATTGTCTACACAAGTGTAGACACAACTGTAGACCAGTCTACACAGATGTATAATAGTCGACACAACTGTAGAATTGTCTACACAAGTGTAGACATAGCTGTTGACCAGTCTACATAGGTGTCGGCCAGTCTACACAAGTATAGACCAAGTGTAGACACAAGTGTAGACCAGAATAAAAACGATATCTAGTTAAAATCTGTGTAACATAGGAGTTCAGGGGGTTACTCTGTAATGCGATGCGAATGAAAAACTGAACGCATTTACATATACATATGCTCGCATCGCATTACAGCGTAACCTCCCAGGTGTTTTGATAATCAATCGCTATTGTCGGCTATTAATGAGTACGTTCTTGTAGTTGCGTATATCGCCACAGTATAATCATATCCAATTAAAAGCTGCAATGCTATTACAGATAATTATAAACAATTTTCAATTTAAAATATTAATTAAGAAGAAATTTTTAAGATGAAGGAACTAAAAAGTTCTATAAAAGTTCTCTCGGTTTCAGTTATCGTACCGTTTGGATATTAAGTCTCTTCATATTAAGTTTCTTTTTTTATACCCTCCAAAAAAGAATTTGGAGGGTATATTCACTTTGTCATTCCGTTTGTAACGCATCGAAATATCCATCTCAGACCCCATAAAGTATATATATTCTTGATCAGTGATGAAATCTAAGACGAACTGAGCATGTCCGTCCGTCCGTCCGTCCGTCTGTGGAAATCACGATTCAGTCCAAACGAAAAGAGCTAGACTCTTGAAATTTGGCATAAATATATTTTAAAACATAGAGCAGGATAAGTTCGAAGATGGGCTAAATCGGGCAAGAGGGAAAAAAGTTCCCCTAAGAAGAACTAAACCAACCCAGAAAAAACAACATAATTTTTTAAGTTTTTTGATTATTTTGTTAAGCAAATGATATATTTTTATATCAACTACGGTCCAACGCCTTAAACTTGGAGCCATTAAATAAAATAAAAATATTTTTTGACCCCGCCCACTTCAGTGGGCGTTATTATAGGGAAAAATAGCATAAAAATTTAACAAATTGTTTTACTTAAGCCTACATTCCTTAAAAATAACCCTTTTAAACTTTAATGACGAAGCCCCCTAAATGACCCTACCAAAAAAATTTTTTTTTTTTTTAAATTTTGTATATAATAATCCCAAGCATTTATCTTTAGAGTTTTATGACTGCCGATTTCTGCCCTACCCCCCCTCCCCTTCTCCTTTGCCCCCTAAATGACCCTACCAAAAAAAGAATTTTTTTTAAATTTTGTATATAATCATCCCAAGCATTTATCTTTAGAGTTTTATGACTGCCTGTTGCTGCCCTACCCCCTCTCCCCCTTTGCCCTCTAAATGACCCTATCAAAAAAAAGAAATTTTAATTTTGTATATAATTATCCCAAGCATTTATTTTTAGAGTTTTATGACAAAGGTGAAATGTTTCCCCCACAGCCCTTGCCAGAGCGACCCCGCCAAAATACAGTTTTTATACCCTCCAAAGAGAATTGGGATGAAGTCTAAGACGGTCTAGATATGCCCATACGTTCGTCTGTGGAAAACATGATATTGTATATATTTGAACCCCGCCCCCTTTAGTGGACGTTGACGTACGCTATTATATAAAGCAACTCTGTCCCACCAAGATAAACATTTTGAATTCACTAACTAAATATTTGGAGGGTATTTAAGATTCGACCCGGTCGAATATAACGTTTTTACTTGTTTTTTTTTTGACACCATTAATTGTGTCCATTATATTGATTGAGGGTTGTAGACTAAATTAGTTTAATAATTTGTTTACTGATTTTTCAGTATTAACAAAAATTCCAACTAACTATTTTATAAATTTCTGTGCTGCTTAAATTCAAACAATTATAAACAAGTAAAAAAGTTATATTCTACCGGGTCGAATCTTTAGTACCCTCCAAATATTTGGTAAATAGAAATTCTATTTTTATTCTTTTAAAAATTTGCATTTGTCTAAGTAAACAAGAAAAAAATTTATTTTAATACGATCGTTTCCAATGTGTTGGGGACGAGCATGAAAACTTACGTATTAATATTTTAATAAACGTGCAAAAAAGGGACTGAGATAAGTTTAAAATGCTTAACCTGCTGGGTCACAGTTCCTTTAAGACATTTGTGTGCCCAATTTTAAAATTTTATACAGGGTCACTCCGTGAGAAGTCGAGGGGGAGACATATTTTTTAGAGGGCAAAGAGGATGGAGAGAAGTCAGAAGAAGATCATAGAATATATTATCGTCGTTGTAAATGCTTATAAATTAAATGTTTAAGGAATGCAGGCTTAGGGAATACAATTTGTTAAATATTTACACTATTTTTTCATATAATGGCAAGGGCCGTGGGAGAAACATTTCACCTTTACACCCAAAACACTAAAAATACATTTTTGAGATAATTAAGTGTAAAAATACTTTTTTGTAAGTTATTTTTTTTTGGTGGGTAAAGGGGGAGGAGGGGGTAGGGCAGAGGAGGATCAAGTTACGTCTCATCTTCGTCATAAAAGCTTAAAAATGTTATTTTTGAGGTAGGAAGTCTTAAGTAGATCTATTTGTTAAATTTTTACACTATTTTTGCATATAATAACGCCCACTAAAAGGGGTGGGGTCCAAAAATTAGTTTTTTTTAATGGAACGAAGTTTCTTATGGGACGATGCGGAAGGGTAGCCTAACCGGGAAAAAACGTCGGTAACGTAAGATTTTTTATTTCTAAATCAATGTTTAAGACGTATGAGTAATACGATTCCATACTAACAAATATTAATCATACGCAGCCGAGCCGTGACAGAATTAAATTTCGTTTGGGAACAAAATTGATTCTGTATTTTCGTTGGTCTGTATTTTCGTTTAACTTGGTGGCACAGAGTTCCTTTATATAATATCGTACGTCAACGCCTACTGAAGGGGGCGGGTTCAAAAATATACAATATCATGTTTTCCACAGACGAACGTATGGGCATTGCTAGACCGTCTTAAGCTAATCAAGAATATACATATTTACTTTATAGGGTCCAATTCTCTTTGGAGGGTATAAAAACTGTATTTTGGCGGGGTCGCTCTGGCAAGGGCTGTGGGGGAAATATTTCACCTTTGTCATAAAACTCTAAAAATAAATGCTTGGGATAATTATATACAAAATTAAAATGTCTTTTTTTATAGGGTCAGTTAGAGGGCAAAGGGGGAGAGGGGGTAGGGCAGAAACAGGTAGACATAAAACTCTAAAAATAAATGCTTGGGATAATTATATACAAAATTAAAAAAAAGTTTTTATTTATTTTTAATAGGGTCATTTAGCGGGCACAAGGGGGAGGAGGGGGTAGGGCAGCAACAGGCAGTCATAAAACTCTAAACATAAATGCTTGGGATGATTATATACAAAATTTACAAATTTTTTTTTTTTTGGTAGGGTCATTTAGAGGGCGAAGGGGAAGGAGGGGGTAGGGCAGAGGAGTACCAGGTATCGTCTCAACTTAGTCATTAAAGCTTAAAAATGTTATTTTTAAGGAATGTAGGCTTAAGTAAAACAATTTGTTAACTTTTTATGCTATTTTTGCCTATAATAACGCCCACTAATGTGGGCGGGGTCAAAAAATATTTTTATTTTATTTTATGGCTCCAAGTTTAAGGCGTTGGACCGTATTTGACATAAAAATATATCATTTGCTTAACAAAATAACCAAAAAACTTTAAAAATTATGTTGTTTTTTCTGGGTTGGTTTAGTTCTTCTTAAGGGTAGTTTTTTCCCTCTTGCCCGATTTAGCCCATCTTCGAAGTTATCCTGCTCTAAGCTTCAAAATATATTTATGCCAAATTTCAAGAGTCTAGCTCTTTTCGTTTGGACTGAATCGTGATTTCCACAGACGGACGGACGGACATGCTCAGTTCGTCTTAGATTTCATCACTGATCAAGAATATATATACTTTATGGTGTGTGAGATTGATATTTCGAGGAGGGTATAAAAATGTATACCCGAATAATTATTTTCTTTATATCTCGAATAGAACTTAAAATGAATATTTTTATAATAAGGAACTTCGTTCCTATCCGGTGTCCCACGACACCACACATCTATTTTTATGGCTACAAGTTTAACGCATTGGACCTTCTTTGATATAAAAATATATCATGTGCTTAACACAATTACAAAAAAAAAATGTTAAAAATGTTGTTGTTTATAGGGGTTGGTTTAGTTCTTCTTAGGGCAACCTTTTCGCCTCTGGCCCGATTCCGCCCATTTACGAACTTAATCTGTGCAATCCTTCAGGATATATTTGTATCCAGTTTCAAGGATCTGGATCTATTCGTTTGGACTGAATCATGATTTCCACAGACGGACGGACGTGCTCAGATCGTCTTAGATTTCATCACTGATCAAGAATATATACATATACTTTATAGGGTCTCAGATGGAGATTTCTCTGCGGTACACACAGAATGACAAAGTGAATATACCCTCCAATTCTTTTTAGGAGAGTATAAAATTTATGTATTTCGCTGCCATTCATTAGTTCTTTTGCCAAATCATCAGAGGCAATTGTTCTCAATTTGTACTTACAACATGCCTTGAGTTGACCAAGTCGAAGGTCTTGTGTGTTTAGTGTATGTACACCACCGCGAATACGTTATTTTGACGTGTTTGGATTGGTGACGGCATGCCAATTTGGGCAATATTCCTGTTGAATGCATAACAGGTCACATAAATATATTTTGACATTTAAGTAACTGTCGCATAAAAATTTATATTTTTAGCCGGCATAAATAACTGCTTTGCAGTTAATAAAATAGAAAACAAAACTGTAAATTAATAAAATGAAAATGCGCCAGGGACACCTCACTTAACGGTTAAATAAACAGAAAAAATATTGTGTTTTTAATCACAACTGACATTCTTGTTGTTGTTGTTGTTGTTGTTGTTTTATTTTCTATAAATGCATGCATACGCACTCCCTTATACACTTTGAAATATTAAGCATATGAGCATAATTTATTGAGGTAGTGTTAATAATGTTAATTAATTTTATTTATTATAAATAACAAAGGCAAAAAAGAGAAACATCGAGAATACAGCCTTTTAAATAAAATTATAAGTTGCATGAAGAGACAGGTGTAATGAAAAACTAATTGAATTTTGAATTGCTAACATGCCACAAAATTTTTCTCGACAAAATTTAACACACAAACGAATATGATGTTTTGCTTTTTGTTTTAAAATGGAAATTATTTGTGAGAATGCAAACAGTGTATGGTCACATGAAATGGAAACGGTTTTGAAAAGACTTTCCGATGCTGTCAAGCAATCAAATTGAGTTGGTACTTTTATGGAAACCATTCCAAAATGTGACTATTGCAATATAATTTAATTTATATATGAACAAATCATGCGTAAAGAATGCTATGGCGTTTCCGGTTTAAAATATAAACGTGTTTTGGTTTTGGTCTTTCAAGATATCTTCAACTAATACAAATTATATGTCATTTATATCTAATAAACTTTGGGGATTGTGGGGATACGATACGAATAGTCAATTTGGGAATTCTTGAAGATGAGAAATTGTAAATTTCTTAAAAGAAAACCGTGAACACTGTAAATTTTAAACATTTTAAAAGACAAGGAAATAAATTTAATAGGATTGAAATGTATTTTCGTGGAGGTATTTCTACGCCTTTTGGAAAAGCATTTGCTGGGAAGTAACTGAACTTAAAGCTTGTGACGCACGCTACCCAAAATGCATTTAGCTTTGAAATTTGAAGCATTCACTCTTTACAAAAATTTAAAGTTAATACAAATTCTTAATATAAAATAATTGTTTGCAGATTTGAACTTAAGCCTGGATTACAAAATTGTTAGCTTATTAATTAAATAAATTTTATATTAAAAATAATGCATTAAACACATTCACGGCAGCAGGCTACCGACTACAACCTGTCAGAAATAGAATACATGTGTTTTTATGGGAGTGAATATTTTCACGACAGGTTGTTGTCCGTGCTACTTTTGTGGTTGTAGTCAAATTTAACTAATTTCTATTTTCATAGGCGACAATAAATATATTAGTGCTGCCAACACAGTGAAACATCTTAAATAAATAAGCGTTTAAAAATATTTTCAAACTGGTCAAGAATATGAAAATTGTTAAAAATAAAAATATGTAATAAAAATCCCTTTCAATAATAAAAATTATTTTGTAATTTTTTTTATTTATTTATTTTATTTTTTGTTATAACTCCTAGAATATAGGCCCCATATAAACGATATGGATATCATTTCAAAGTACTGTAAAATGTCTTTCTATTGTTAAACATATTTTTCAAATTTATCCTCATATTGGAAGTATTATTAAATTTTGAAATTTTGTATCTGACTTTTCAAGTAAAAATTTCATTATTTTGAATACTCCAATTTTTTATATATTTGATAGCCGTTATCGATAAAAGACGTCAGTTAGGTCACAAATGAATTAACTCATAAACTCATTTTTATAGTGCCATAACAAAAAAGGACATCAAAATATATTTATTACAAATGCAAAAACAATAAACAGCAATAAACAGATAAAGTGTTTTTATCATTAATTTTCTTTCGATCCATAAATAGATTTAGAATAAGCGCTTTTATTTTTATAAGTGGCACTACTAAAATGAAATGTTGACGTTGTAGCTGACCATACGGCGACAAGTGTTGCTTGCGGCATATGTGGCAATGCAGTCGGTAGCCTGCTGTCGTAAATGTGATTAAAACATAACTGCATGCGTACTTTTCCTTACTAAGAATATGATTTCTATATCTAATGAAATGGGGAGATTTTGGGGATACGGTAATAGTTATATGGGGGATTTTCCTAAAAATTTTAAGCATTTTAAAAGGCACAGAAACTCATGAATTTAAGTTGCGTTTATTCGGTGCACAAATTGCGTACAAAACAAAAATAATTTTTTTTTAAACCCTCCAAAAAACAATGGGAGGGTATATTCACTTTGTCATTCCGTTTATAACGCAACGAAATATCCATCTGAAACCTCATAAAGTATATATATTCTTGATCAGTGATGAAATCTAAGACGATCTGAGCATGTCCGTCCATTCGCCTGTAGAAATCACGATTCAGTCTAAACTAAAACAGCCAGACTATTGAAATTTGGCATAAATATAATGTTCCCCTAAGAAGAACTAAACCAACCTCTAAAAAACAACATAATTTTGAACTTTTTTTGTAATTTTGTTAAGCGAATGATATATTTTTATGTCACAGAAGATCCATAAACCTGCTGAGACGTAACCTGGTACTCCTCCGCCCTACCATCTCCGCCCCCTTTGATCCCTAAATGACCCTATAAAAAACAAAAATAAAAATAAATTAATTTTACATTTAATTATCCCAATCATTTATTTTTAGAGTTTTATGACAAAGGTGAAATGTCTCCCCCACAGCCCTTGCCAGAGCGACACCGCCAAAATACAGTTTTTATACCCTCCAAAGAGAATTGGACCCCATAAAGTAAATATGTATATTCTTGATCAGTGATGAAGTCTAACACAATCCGGCAATGCCCATACGTTCGTCTATGGAAAACATGATATAGTCTATTTTTGGACGCCGCCCCCTTTAGTGGGCGTTGACGTACGATTTTATATGCAACAAGTAAAAACGTTATATTCGACCGGGTCGAATCTTAAATACCCTCCAAGTGAATTTAAAATGTTTAACTTGGTGGAGTTCCTGTATATAGTATCGTGCGTCAACGCCCACTAAAGGGGGCGGGGTTCAAAAATATACAATATCATGTTTTCCACAGACGAACGTATGGGCATTGCTAGACCGTCTTTGACTTCATCACTGATCAAGAATATATATACTTTATGGGGTCCAATTCTCTTTGGAGGGTATAAAAACTAGACTTGTGTCCAACTAGCTCATTCGCTCAGTTTTGACAAGAACCTCTGATCAAACCCATTTAAATTACATAGGTTTGATCAGAGGTTCTTGTCAAAACTGAGCGAATGAACTAGTTGGACCCAAGTCTAATAAAAACTGTATTTTGGCGGGGTCGTTCTGGCAAGGGCTGTGCGGGAAACATTTCACCTTTGTCATAAAACTGTAAAAATAAATGATTGGGATAATTATATACAAAATAAAATTTTATATATTTTTTATAGGGTCATTTACGTGGCAAAGGGGGGAAGGGGGTAGGACAGAAACAGGCAGTCATAAAACTCTAAAAAGTAAATGCTTGGGATGACTATATACAAAATTTAAAAGAATTTTTTTATAGGGTCATTTAGCGGGCAAAGGGGGAGGAGGGGGTAGGGCAGAAAGAGGCAATTATAAAATTCTAAAAATATATGCCTGGGATGATTATATACAAAATTAAAAATTTTTTTTATGGGGTCATTAAGTGGCAAAGGGGGAGGAGGGAGTAGGGCAGAAATCGGCAGTCATAAAGCTCTAAAAATAAATGCTTGGGATAATTATATACAAAATATAAAAATTTTTTTTTTGTAGGATCATTTAGATGGTGAAGGGGGAGGAGGGGGTAGGGCAGATTAGTACCAGGTTACGTCTCAGCTTTGTCATTAAGGCTTAAAAATGTTATTTGTAAAGAATGTAGGCTTAAGTAAAACAATTTGTTAAATTTTTTTGTTATTTTTGCATATACATAATAACACTCACTAAAGTGGGCGGGATCCAAAAATTATTTTTTTTATTTTATGGCTCCAAGTTTAAGGCGTTGGACCGTATTTGATAAAAAAATATATCATTTGCTTAACAAAATAACCATAAAACTTTAAAAATTATGTTGTTTTTTCTGGGTTGGTTTAGTTCTTCTTAGGGGAACTTTTTTCCCTCTTGCCCGATTTAGCCCATCTTCGAACTTAACCTGCTCTAAGTCTTAAAATATATTTATGCCAAATTTTAAGGAAATTCGTGATTTCCACAGACGGACGGACGGACATGCTCAGATCGTCTTAGATTTCATCACTGATCAAGAATATATATACTTTATGGGGTCTGAGATGGATATTTCGATGCGTTACAAACGGAATGACAAAGTGAATATACCCTCCAAATTCTTTTTTGGAGGGTATAAAAATGGTGTAAATATTGAGCAATTTTTGTTCCTTAAGCCTATAAGAAGCTGAGATGTTCTCTGATCCTGCAAAGGTGAAACGTCTCTCCCACGGCCCTTACCGGAATGACTCTCTCAAAAGAGAGATTTAAAATTGGGTACAGAGATCTCTTAAACGAACTCTGTCCCACCAAGATAAACATTTTAAATTTTCTTACTAAATATTTGGAGAGTATTTAACATTCGACCTGGTCGAATAAAAAGTTTTTACTTGTTTAAATTACTTTTTGCTTTCTTATGACTTTAATTAACGCAAAATGATTCAGAAAATTAAACCCTCAATTGAAATTTGGTGCAAAATAGCATATACCAAAAATGTATTTTATTTGTAAAAGTGCGATTAAAAAACGCTTGCAACTACAATTGGTTTGGAAAAAAACCAGCACATGTAATTATAATGATTAAGTAGAAAAATAAAAAGGCGAGTGATTCTTTTGGCTCCTATTTAATTTTCACTTCTTCATCACTTGAATGGAAGTTTTCAATTATATATCTAGTTTTTCTAAGGGAATTTGGGATAGAACTAACTAAAAACCCCTACAAAGATCACACTGACCTTTTTAAACTACATACAAACTTTTAACTTTTTAATAAAATCTCATATGTGACCTGCTCCACGAAAAGGGACTGCTGCGCCGAAAATTTTTTTTTTAATTTTTTGAGTGATTCTTATAGGAAAAAAACGCTCTTTCAAATGCAGCAAACCGCAAGTTTCAATGTCTTTTAGTTTATTTTACAAATCACCTGTAAAGATGAACATAATTAATTGCGCATAATCATGCGAAAAAAAACCCGGAAAACGCGTTTTTCTCAATAACTTCTTTTCGGCGCAGAGGTCGCTTTTCGTGGAGAAGGTCACATATTCCCAAAAATAAATTTTGTATATTAATCTATTTCATTTATTTTTTTTTTCTTTTTTCATTTCAGCTGACTATATGTAAGTATTGTTTGTCATTTATATTTCTCCACAAACTATTTTAGTTATTCATACAAACATAAACATATTAAAAAGTCATTTATAATTTATGATTTACAAACACAAACAAATAAAAATGGAGATTAAAAAAAATATTCATTAAATGGGACCCTGGGGCGTATGAGTGTTTTTATTTGTTAAATAATCTATTCACTTTTTTCAATAATCTTTTTCTGCAATGGCATTTTATTTTAAACTATTTGTGTAAAAAATTTTTGTGATTTTGAAATCAATTTAATGTATTTTAATTAAACATTACACAAGTTGACACAAAAAATATTATAAATATTGTTTGTAATTTGTAACAAAAAATTGTTTACAAAATATATATTTATTTTATTTTATTTATTTTTTTTTACAAAAATATGCAGTTAATTTTTTAAAAGTAATTAAAATTATTTCAATGTAGCCAGAGGTAATATTTGGGCTACATTCCAATGATGCTACTGAAAACGTGCTTGATCGTGCTTTAACGTGCTAAATCGTGAGTTATCGTGTTTAAAACGTGTCGAATACATATGTTAGAAATTATCAAAGGTCATAATAGTCGAAGGTATAGTGATATGGCGACATAAACTTATCGCTAGAAAAAATTCGAACTTTTTATTTAAATATTTTCCTTTAGGCATCTTTTTCTTTTTTCTACAGTTAAAAAGAATCCCATAAAATATTTTTTTAAATTTTCATGCGAAAACAAACAAATTTTCCATTCGATTGCTTGCGCCAATAAACGAAATGCTCAGGCATTTGTATCAAAAAGTTCTTAAATTTTTTAATATAAATGTTTGGGAAAACACAAGACCACTGAACAGAAAAATGCACAAAAATAGTTTGAAAAGATTTTTAAAGTTTTTCTAAAACAGCATAGAAACGTGCACAAATTTCAGTTTGGCTACAGCTCACCCTTCGCGTCTGGGAGCTCTTGATAGTGACGACGAAGATTGTAAACTTAAACTTAAGTTCACTTAAAGTTCGTTAGCGTATCCGTATCCGTTTGTTTGATTTCATATGAAACTTTAGATGAATGTCAACAATAAGAAAAACTCCAGAAAAAATTTCAAACAAAAAACTTTAAAATGACAAAAGAAGTGAAAAGACAATGAAAAAATAAATAAAATAAAATCTTTCTAATAAATACACAAAGAAATAAAAAGGCGAAAAAACATGCGACACCAGGCAACGTTTTATAATTTACCCCCAATTAAAGTCAATGTTGTTGTTGGAATTTTTTTTTATCGCTCGGTTGGTGTAGCAACATCATCAGCTTTTAAGTAAATGAATAGCAACAGCCATTGCAAGTTAGACAATGCTGCGTTTAAAAGGGGTTAAATAATGGAAAAAAAATAGAAAACTTAAAAAGAAAAGCAGCGCCACAGACAATGAATGGCATGCGATTGTGCAATTTTACACACGTGACTAGAAATCTTAACGAAATTTTTAAAACACCCTGATTTTGTTTCTCTTAGTGGCATTTTTTATTATTATTATTATTATTTCGGGAAAGCTAAATATTGCACAGCAATAGTTTTATAGACATACATACATATGGGAATTTCCATTATGTCGAACGTGACCACCTTAAAAAAAGTTAATTATTTATTTAAAGAAAGTTGTACATAGAAGTTTTACACACATATGGGCATGTCCATGATGTTGAACGTGACCACCGTTCACATATGAAGTGCGTATTTAACGAAAATTGTATATATCAGTTTTATAGACATAAATAAATGCGGCCATTTCCATGATGTCGAGCGTGACCATCGTCCACATCTGAAGTGCGAATTTAAAGATATTTGTACATGTCAGTTTTATATACATAAATATGGGCATTTCCATAATATCGAACATGACTATATTTGATATATAAATTAGTTATTGAAAGGAAGTTGTATACATAAAGTTTTATATACATACATACATACATACATACATACATACATACATACATACATACATACATACATATGGACATTACCATGATGTCGAACGCGGCAACCTTTAATATTTGAATTATTTATTTAAAAAAAAGATGTATAGATCAGTTTTATATACATATGGGCATTTCCATGATTTCGAACCTTAAATATTATGTACATATGGGAATTTCCATGATGTCGAACGTGACCACCTTAAAAATTTTAATTATATATATATATATATATATATATATATATATATATATATATATATATATATATATTTAAAGAAAGTTGCGATCATCAGTTTGATATACGTATGTGGGCATTTCCATGATTTCCAACGTGAACGTCATTCAGATATGAAGTGTGGATTTAACGAAAGTCGGACAATGTCGGGCGTGACCACCCTTAAGACTTGAATTATTTATTTAAAGAAAGGTATATAGATCAGTTTTATATACATATGGGCATTTCCATGATGTCGACCGTGACCACCTTTACCATTTGAATTATTTATTTAAAGAAAGTTTTGTTTTTTTGTTTTTAGGAGTAGGACCAGCACTCAGAGGAGACCCCTACATATGCAATGCACTGCGCCGGAACTGAAAACGAGGGGATAGTATTGAGGGGACAGATTAGGAAAGATGAGAAGATAGACAGTTGTTTTTGTAGCTATTTCAACCTTTTACTTCGCCGGCTAATTTTTTGCTACAGGGCCGACGAAGGTGGGTGCTGTTACTCTGCTTTTAGTACATGATAGTGTCAGTCGCTGCCAATTATGTTCAGTGACCAGTAACTATGCATTCATCACTGAAACAGGCTGGCAACTACTAACACAACCACACACTAATGCTGATCAGAAGAATTCAACACAATATTTCATGACTCAGCGCGGGATTGAACTCAGGACCTTCATAGTCTCGTGTTCTACTACTTCAGCCAACAGCACCCACATATCAGTTTTATATATGTATGTATGTATGTGCATATGGGCATTTCCATGATATCGAAGATGGCCTTCGTTCATATTTGAAGTACGTATTTAATAAAGTTGTATATATTAGTTTAATATACATATGGGCATTTCCATGATGTCGAACGTGACCACCTTAAAAAATTTGATTATTTGTTTAAATAAAGTTGCAGATATCAGTTTGATATACGTACATATAGAAATAAGCATGATGTCGAATGTGACCACCTTTAATATTTGAGTTATTTGTTTAAAGAAAGTTCTACTTATCAGTTTTTTATATGGGCATTTCCATAATAGCGAAGGTGACTTTCGGTTACATTTGAAGTACGTGTTTAAGAATTTTGTTTATATCAGTTCTATATATAAAGTGCATATAGGCATTTCCATGATGCTGAACGTGACCACCTTTAATATTTGAGTTATTTATTTAACGAAAGATGTACTTCTTAGTTTTTTATGTATATATTCATATGGGCATTTCCATGATAGCGAAGGCGACCTTCGTTTACATTTGAAGTACATGTTTAAGAATTTTTTTATATCACTTTTATATATGTACGTGCATAAATTTGAATTATTTATTTAAAGAAAGTTGTAGAAGTTAGTTCTGAATACTAATACGCTTAAAGTAAAAATGTAATTAAAGTCAATTATATATATCAAAGTTATATACATATTATATTTCCATGTCACCGTACTAATTTAAAACAAAACAAGTAAAAACGTTATATTCGACCGAGTCGAATCTTAAATACCCTCAAATATTTAGTAAGTGAACTTAAAATGTTTAACTTGTGGGAGAGAGTTCCTTTATATGTATAATATCGTACGTCAACGCCCACTAAAGGCAGCGGGGCTCCCGAACGTATGGTGGCAAGTGTTATTTGGAAGATATTTTGTCTTGGAAGGAACCAAGATATTCGCATGTGACAAAATTTTGTGTTTGCGGTCAACGATTACAACGCTGATTTTAGCGCAACCTGCTACAATATTCAAATGTGAACAATTTTAGATCTCTGTGAAATGAACAGCTTTACTTTACAAGGATGCATAATAATTGTATTCGATCGAAAATATCTCACGTGTAGCTGATGTCACTGAGAATAAAAAGAAGCTTGGCGACGATGTGACATTTATTATACAATTAGTCTTCATATTAATTTTAAGTCTTTCTTGAAAGATAGTTTTCAAATAAAATAGCTTTTATTTCAGCTATTTCAGCGTGTCTTGCATTATTCTAAGCCTGAAACGAAATAGAAAAGTTTCTATATCCTTGACACATTGTACGCCAGTAAGACTGAATCATTTTGTGTTGTGTCTAAGTTGACGATCATTGCAGTCATTTCATGTTGTATTGTATTGGGTGTTATTTCATTATGTTTGTATGGCTGTTGTTGTTAAGTCGTTTCATGTTGAGAGTATAGATTAACAGTGACAATGACATTGTGTGGTCAATTGACATTTATTTCATTGTTGCTAAAAATATTTCTTTTCTTTCATTTTATTTCTTCGCCTTGCGATACAAACTCTTTGTTGTCGTAACGTTATGGGTAGATGTGTTGGTGTTAACGCTTTTAATACAATGTTGCAACATGGCTGTTGCATTATTTGTATACATTTTATTTTATTTTATTTTATTTTTTTCTTCTTCAGATTCTTTACAGTTATCCTTAATAAAGTTTTCGATTATTTCTATTTCTTCTAAATCTTTTGTTGTTATAAATAAGTCAGGGGATTTCATTGTATTCATGTCTGTCTGGGCTTTTAAAAGAATTTGTTTTTACTATTTCTTTTTTGTTATTGTTTAGTTTGTTTGGAGAGTGGAAATGATATAAAATTGTTGTTGTTGTTGTATTAAACAAAATGCTGAAAGACATGTTTCTCTAAGACGTGATAACAGACTAAACAAAAGCACAATTTTACTTTTACCATGTAATTTTTTTTTTATTTCTTTAAATTAATCTGACAGCACATAATGAATGTCAGTGCGCTTAAGCGTAAAGTCAATTAAAGTTGTGATTAAAAAAAAAAAATTAAAAAAAAAAATAAATAAAAATTAACGTTTTGACAGGTTTTAAAAAGATTTGAAATTTTTTAAAATATATTGCCCCATTCTTGAGTTAGAGACACAAACTGGGACGAACGTCGAATTTTTCAGAATATGTCGAGTGCGTTGGTAAAAATTCGTTCTGTAAATTCTTCCTGCAAGACACAATAACGTCGGAAATTACCACCTGTTATAATTTATAAATTTATTTATAGTTTGTATGAATTGTGGCCATTTTGAAATAAAAAAAATAT
This sequence comes from Linnaemya tessellans, assembly GCA_951800035.1. NCBI lineage: Eukaryota > Metazoa > Arthropoda > Insecta > Diptera > Tachinidae > Linnaemya > Linnaemya tessellans. The sequence goes on from OX637534.1 coordinate 91,316,766, forward strand.
TATTTCAAAAGTTAAAATTTTCAAATCACGATTAACTACAACTTTTATTGTTAAACATTTTGTAATATATTTTAATATCTATGAAATAAAAACAAGTAAAAACGTTGCATTCGCCCCGGTCCAATCTTAAATACCCTCCAAATATTTAGTAAGTGAATTTAAAATATTTAACTTGGTGGGACAGAGTTCCTTTATATAATATCGTACGTACACGCCCACTAAAGGGAGCGGGGTTCAAAAATAGACAATATAATGTTTTCCACAGACGAACGTGTGAGCATTGCTAGATCGTCTCAGACTTCATCACTAATCAAGAATATACATATTTACTTTATAGGGTCCAATTCTCTTTGGAGGGTATAAAAACTGTATTTTGGCGGGGTCGCTCTGGCAAGGGTTGTGGGGGAAAAATTTCACCTTTATCATAAAACTCTAAAAATAAATGCTTGGGATGATTATTTGCAAAATTAAAAAAAAAAAAAAATTTTATAGGGTCATTTAGGGGGCAAAGGGGGAGGAGGGGGTAGGGCAGAAACAGGCATTCATAAAACTCTAAAAATAAATGCTTGGGATGATTACATACAAAATTAAAAAAAAAATTTTTTTTTGGTAGGGTCATTTAAGGGGTGAAGGGGGAGGAGGGGGTAGGGCAGAGGAGTACTAGGTATCGTCTTAGCTTCGTCATTAAAGCTTACAAATTTTATTTTTAAGGAATGTAGGCTTAAGTAAAACAAGTTGTTAAATTTTTATGCTATTTTTGCATATAATAACGCCCACTAAAGTGGGCGGGGTCCACAAAATTTTTATTTATTTTATGGCTCCAGTTTAAGGCGTTGGACCGTATTTGACATAAAAAAATTCAGAAAAATGGGACATGAAGAAAAATAATCAAACGGTAACACGGGTATTATAACAATAACATGATAACATCAGGTTGATACAGTTCTCGTATTCTTTTTCACAATAAAATTTGTGTAAATAGGAACTGTTATCAAATTCAACTAAGCCACCTAATAAGTGGTGACAAACACAATACACATGAGCACTGATGATGAAAGGGTTGCGTCTTTCGAAAACAGCTGTTCTGCTCTGCTGTGTAAGTTGAATAAAACTGATGTTGACTTTCCTTTGTGCCTTGGAATATTTATCATGTCTTTCTGAGATTTAAATTAAAATTTCGAACAATTAGCCTATGAATCTTAATTCAATTTAATATGAAAATATATCATTTGCTTAACAAAATAACCAAAAAACTTTAAAAATTATGTTATTTTTTCTGGGTTGGTTTAGTTCTTCTTAGGGGAACTTTTTTCTCCCTTGCCCGATTTAGCCCATCTCCGAACTTAACCTGCTCTAAGGTATGAAATATATTTATACCAAATTTCAAGAGTCTAGCGCTTTCATTTGGACTGAATCGTGATTTGCACAGACGGACGGACGGACATGCTCAGATCGTCTTAGATTTCATCACTGATCAAGAATATATATACTTTATGGGGTCTGAGATGGATATTTCGATGCGTTAGAAACGGAATGAGAAAGTGAATATACCCTCCAAATTCTTTTTTGGAGGGTATAATAAAGTATACTTTAACAGCCGCATTCATAAAAAATAATCTATACTTAAAGTGTACTTTAAAATATAATTTTCATACAAAATGTATTTTAAAGCACTCTTCAGATCCATTTAATTTTTTATAAATAATAATGCACTTGCGTCTCTCCCTCTCTCCAATTATGTTTTGTAGGGTTTTAATTTTCCTTGAGAGACTTCGGATCCTTAACAAACTTCGACTCTGCTTAACATGGAACTCAGGCTAGAATTCCACGATAGAAAGTTGCTATTTGAGAAAAGATATGCTTAAAGTGTTAGTAATTAAAATAATCTTTACCAAAATCTCTTTGAATAATAAAACAATTCAATCAAGATTGCCAACTAAACACAGCAGAGCACAACAGCTGTTTTCAAAAGCCACTAGACTTTTATTACCACTACTCATGTATATATTCGCTTAATGACACCTATTATATGGCTTGGATGTGATGACAGTTTGTTTTTATAAAAATTTTATTAGGAAATAGTATACGAGAACTGTATTAATACTAAACCGATGATAACACACTTTCAATCCCAGTGTGATAACAAATTTTAACAATATGATATTAAAATGTTCCCAAACAAAAACTTGTGTCTACAAAATTAATAATAATTTAAACTCAATTGTAAAATAAAAACCTTCAATTCTTGCAGTATAGTTCGAAAAACCATATGAAATATTGAAATAATAAAAATTTAATTTAATTTTAATATAAAAATTTTCTAGTAGTAAGTAAATTGATTAGTGTTGCATCTTAACTACTTGTCCAAAAAATTGTATGCCATCTTTGTCGCTGATGAAAAATAAAAACGGATGACTGATGTCGAAGATTTCAGGAGACACTCTCAAGTAGGAGTAGGCGTTCCAGAACAAAACAGCTGCAAAAAAATTAGTAAAGAAAATAACTAAAGATTGATATATTTTTAAATTATTAAATTCCTGAGTAAAAGTTTGGAAATATTTTTTTCCAGCTAAAACTATTTAAATACGACAGGGGCGATTAAGGAGATTTATATCAAATCGCTGAGAGGAATCAAGCATATACCAAAAAAAAAACGCGTATCAGAACTGTTTCGAGGATTGGAAAGACAAAATTTTTTTTGATGTGTTAACATCTATACGCGCGCCTCTAGGGCAGTAAACTATCAGTTTCAATACATACGCAAGTGTAAGTGTAAGACTTTGTTTGTTCGTTGTTGTTGCTTGGCAGTCGGTATTGAAAGTGATTATTGGGCGATTTTCATATAATTTTCCCACGCGATTTTCTCCGGAAATTCATAGCCGATTTTATTAATTTTTGAATTAAAACGCTAGTGCGGGTTTCGACGAAGAGTTTAGGCCAAAAATTAAGGCGATCCGATATCGGCGAGCGGAGATTTAAGTGTTTTAATTCGGAGTATTAATTTGAAGTAATATTAAAAAAGTGTTTTATGTTGATCTTCGGTTTTGTCTTATGCATAGCAAAGAGAATAGTGACGTGGTTATACGTACATATATAAAAATGAGATAGCAAGACAGCAACGTATGTAGCTTATGTACAAACATAACAATGTATGTATGTACATTTGTCTGTTGCTTTGCATTCTCTTTGTTTTTTGTGGATTTAATATAAAATAAATAAACAAAAAGGTGTTAACACATCGCCCGTGAGTTCGAACACTCATTGATTTTTTTTTTATCTTGGACCAGCACTCAGGGGATGACCCCTATATATGCAATACATTGCGCCGGCACTGAAAACGAGAGGATAGTATTGAGGGGACAGATTAGGAAAGGTGAGAAGATAGGCAGTTTTTTTTTTGTAGCTATTTCAACCTTTTACTGCGCCGGCTAATTTTTGCTACAGGGCTGACGAAGGTGGGTGCTGTTACTCTGCTTTTTTAGTACATGATAGTGTCAGTCGCTGCCAATTATGTTCAGTGATCAGTGACTACGCCTTCATCATTGAAACAGGCTGGCAACAACTAGCACAACCACGCACTATTGCTGATCAGAAGAATTCAACACAATATTTCATGACTCAGCGCGGGCTCGAACTCAGGACCCTCCGCTTCATAGTACAAAAATGTGTTATATCTGAGGGACACTACTTTGAAGGGGACGAAATAAAAGCTGAATAGAAATTGAATACTTTTTGAGAAACTTGAAATTTCACCTTATTTTGTAACAAACCTCGTTATCGCACCTTGATCAATGATTTGTATTTTTGTAAATGTCGTTTTCGACTTATTTTCATTTTATTTTAAATTCAATTACATTTTATAGAATGAAAATAGATATCATCAATATTGCAAGGATCGGGAGTACTGATGATGAAAGTCTAGCCCCTTTAGAAAATAGCACTATTCCGCTGTGCTGCGCAAGTTTAAAATTAAATTGATGTTAATTTTCACCTTGTTGCTTGGAATACTGATCATGTGTTTCTGAATTCAATATTACAACTTTCAGCCTATAAAAACCTATTTTAATTTAAACAAGTAAAAGTTCCATATCCGTATGTGCCAAATCTTAAATATCATTCACTGATGTACTTCTCCTTTCTTTATAAAACAGAAAATAGATTTTATTCACCAAAAATAACCAAAATAAGGAACTTGCATAATTGGTGACTTGTATGTACTAAAAAATTTCGATTTTCCAACCCCGGAATCTACTTTTTAATTTTTTTGAGCTTTTTACAAGAATGTAATTTTTCCTGAAGTATAAAAAAACGTTTAATTCTACAAAAAAAATCTATATTAGGAAATTACCTGGTTAATATTACGTGCCAAAAAATTTTGATTTTCTAACCCTGAAATTGAATTTCCTATATTTTTAGTTTTTAATACCAATTTAATTCTTCGCGAAGTATAAAATAGGTTTAATTCACTGAAAACCACAAAATTATGAACTTATATGGCTGCTTTTATGTACCAAAAATATTTCGATTTTCCAACCCTGCAATCAAATTTAAAATTTTTTTTGGTTTTTAATACAAATTTTATTCTTGCATTAGCGACAAAAAGGCTTAATGCACAAACAAATCAAAAGTAGTGACTTTTTTGATTATTTTATATGCCAAAGAAATTTCCGTTTTCCAACCCTGGAGTCGAATATTTAGTTTTTATGGTTTTTAATACTAATTTCATTCTTTCTAAAGTATAAAATAGGTTAAGTTCACAAAAAAAAATAAAATTAGGATCTTACGTGCCTATTTTTATATAACAAAACTATATCGATTTTCCAGCCCTGGAATAGAATTTTTAATATTTTTAATTTTAACACAAATATATTTCTTCCTGAAGTATAAAATACGTTTAGTTCAGTAAAAAAACAAAATTAGGATCTTACGTGGCTACTGTTATGTAACAAAACTATATCGATTTTCCAGCCCTGGAATAGAATTTTCAATATTTTTAATTTTAACACAAATATATTTCTTCCTGAAGTATAAAATAAGTTTAGTTCACTAAAAAAAACAAAATTAGGATCTTACGTGGCTACTTTTATGTAACAAAACTATATCGATTTTCCAGCCCTGGAATAGAATTTTTAATATTTTTAATTTTAACACAAATATATTTCTTCCTGAAGTATAAAATAGGTTTAGTTGACTAAAAAACAAAATTAGCAACTTATATGGCTATTTTTATGTACCAAAAGTTTATAGATTTTCCAACCCTGGAGTAGGATTTTTGATTTTGTTTACTTATTACACCAAAATATATCTTCCTGAAATATAAAATAGTTTTAATTCAATAAAGAAAAAACCAAATTAGGAACTTAACCGGCTGCTTTTATGTACCAAAAAAATTCCGATTTTCCAACCCTGGAATAAAATTTTTTATTTATTGCTTTTTTAAATGAATGTAATTCTTCTTGAAGTATGAAAAACGTTTAATTCACAAAAAAAATTGGAACTTATTTGGTTACTTCTATGTACCAAAAAATGTCGATTTTCCAACCATGGAATCGAATATTTTATATTTTTTTGGCTTTTTATACCAATTTAATTCTTCCTGAACTATAAAATTGGTTTAATTTACTGAAAAAACAAAATTAGGAACTTAACCGGCTACTTTTATGTACCAAAAAGATTTGGATTTTCCAACCCTGGAATAAAATTTTTTATTTATTGATTTTTTAAATGAATGTAATTTTTCTTGAAGTATGAAAAACGTTTAATTCACAAAAAAAATTGGAACTTATTTGGTTACTTTTATGTACCAAAAAATGTCGACTTTCCAACCCTGGAATCGAATATTTAATATTTTTTGGCCTTTAATACCAATTAAATTCTTCCTGAAGTATAAAATTGGTTTAATTCACTGAAAAAACAAAACTAGGAACTTATATGGCTGCTTTTATCTACCAAATAAATTTCGATTTTCCAACCCTGTAATCAAATTTTTTTATTTTTTAGTTTTTTATACCAATTTAATTATTGCTGAAGCATAAAGAATGAGTTACGAAAAAAAATTACTTCTTTTCTGACAGTTTTGAAATGATAAAAAGAAAATTTCGAAAGCATATTTTCCTATTTAAGAGTTAAAAAAGTGTGGTATGTGTATAAGATTTCGTTTATAGTTCACGAAATATTCGACTAACAAAATTTAATTTTTAACATTTTAACCCAAACTGACCCACTGTGCTGACTATAGGAAAGTCACTTCAACTCAGCATTAGATTTAAATATTGTCGGAAATTTTATTACAATTGCAAATTTTTTTTAATACCCCACTGTGCACTATTAGGATAACATGTTCAGTGTAAAAAGAGACACAAAACTCGTAAATTTACAGCCACCAGGTATTTTTAGAACAGAAACGCAAATCTTTAAAATTTTGTCATGATGAAAATAAATTATTTAATTATTTTTAGTGCGCAATAAAAACAAAAAGCTCATTTCGTTTTCATATGCCAACTACTTTCATATGAAGCTGTGGTTTGAGGAGGAAATAAATCACCATATTTACTTACTTGTCCTTTCGAATCGTCCAATGCCCCGTTCATTGAATTCCAAATTTGCTTTTTGATATACATGATCATATTTCTCCAAGTCTTGGGAAGAAATCTGCAATAAAACTCTTGCCGATACAATGGAAATTGCAAGCTTGACAATGACAGCACACATACCTCTTCCATGAAATCGGTCAAATCTTTTTTATATGACAAATGAAATTTCGGCAGCAAAACTCTAACCAAAATCATTTTTTGCGCTTTCCTAATGAGATCCTTAAATTCTTGCATATTCTCCACTAAATATTCCTTCGCATCTGCCAAAGCGTCCCATTGATCGGGTAAAATTAAAGTAAGTTTTATATCCTTAACATTGAGTGGCAATTCCAAAATACTGACATTCAAACGTTCGTCGTGGCTGTAGTAAAACGTGTCATCTTTGCGCAGGAAATCAACCCACATCTTTTGATTGGCCTTGCCCAGCTGATGGAAGATCTTTTTGTGCGTATCGCGTGTTTGAAAATTGAAAGACCAGCGGGCAGTTAAAGATATTGAGGAAATCAAATCAAAACTTTCATTTCCCGGTCGTGCACGTACCGTCTTTAATTGCCTTCGTACAGCCGGCAGTGCAGTGCTCAACAGCTGTTGCTCGTCCTCACTTTCTTGCGTTTCAGCTGCACTGCTTTCATCTTTAATATTAAATAATTCTTTGTACAATTGATAAGCCTGATAAGGTGCAATTACAAAGTTCTCTGTGTTTTCAGTGCAATTCAAAGAGTTTTCTATTAATTTCCAACTAAAGTCTTCGGCTGTGATTATTTGGCTGCGGCATTTCGCCCCCCCTAGGAGGATGTATGTCAATATAACTGCCATGTTTTTATTGCGTTAGTAAATACAAAATTATCTAATTAATTATTTTTATTGTCACAAATATACATTCATTAAAACTTACTGTATAGTTCACAAAATTTCATAATTCAATTATAAATTTTTTGTTTAGAAACTGAAAGTTTTTTAATCGTATATTTTTTTCCTATTATTTAATCAAGTGGCTGGATGGAAATTTTTTGCCGCTGTTGTGTTGAATGTTTTAATTAGAATTGTTTATTTTGAACTAAATTTGAAATTTTAGTTTTGTGCTTTTTGTTTTATTCTCGAAATGGAATGGGGCTTATCAGTGCTAAACAGACGCTTAATACGTTTTTGAACTTGACATAATCATCTTTAGTACGACGGAGCTTTTTGTACACACACACACACACACACATACCCAATGAAGTGATGGGTTTGAAAGTATTCTATTAATATTCACTGTGAATGGTTAGATTGAGACAAAGTTTGTGTAGTTTTTTTTTTGAACTGCTTCATATATTTTGCCATCGAACAACTTCGAGTTTTATATCACAACTTTGTGTCGGAAGCAGTAATTTTTTCTATCTACCGCTAAGGAAATTTAAAATTAAAAAAAATCAATGAGTGTTCGAACTCACGGGCGATGTGTTAACACCTTATTGTTTATTTATTTTATATTAAACCCACAAAAAACAAAGAGAATGCAAAGCAACAGACAAATGTACATACATACATTGTTATGTTTGTACATAAGCTACATACGTTGCTGTCTTGCTATCTCATTTTTATATATGTACGTATAACCACGTCACTATTCTCTTTGCTATGCATAAGACAAAACCGAAGATCAACATAAAACACTTTTTTAATATTACTCCAAATTAATACTCCGAATTAAAACACTTAAATCTCCGCTCGCCGATATCGGATCGCCTTAATTTTTGGCCTAAACTCTTCGTCGAAACCCGCACTAGCGTTTTAATCCAAAAATTAATAAAATCGGCTATGAATTTCCGGAGAAACTCGCGTCGGAAAATTATATGAAAATCGCCCAATAATCACTTTCAATACCGACTGCCAAGCAACGAACAAACAAACTCTTACACTTACACTTGCGTATGTATTGAAACTGATAGTTTACTGCCCTAGAGGCGCGCGTATAGATGTTTACACATAAAAAAAACGTTTTTAAAATCGTTTATTCGACATATTGACATATTTGGTGTAAGAACCAATGAAATGCAGGCATATAGACATACTTGACCACATAACAAACAAAAAGCACTAAATTAAAAAAAGAGAAAAAGTAAAAACGTTATATTCGACCGAGTCGAATTTTAAATACCCTCCAAATATTAAGTAAATAAATTTAAAATTTTTAAATTGGTGCGGCAGAGTTCCTTTAAGACATCTCTGTACCCAATTTTAAATCTCTATTTTGAGAGAGTCATTACGGGAAGGGCCGTGCAAGATCACAGAACATCTCAGGCTCTTATAGGCTTAAGAAATACAAATTGTTCAATATTGACACTATCTTTGCATATAATATCGTACGTCATCGCCCACTAAAGGAGGCGGGGACCAACAATAGACTATATCATGTTTTCCACAGACGAACGTATGGGCATTGCCAGATCGTCTTAGACTTCATTACTGATCAAGAATATACATATATACTTTATGGGGTCCAATTCTTTGTGGAGGGTATTAAAACTGTATTTTGGCGGGGTCGTTCTGGCAAGGGCTGTGGGGCAGACATTTCACCTTTGTCATAAAACTGTAAAAATAAATGTTTGGGATAATTAAATACCAATTCAATTCAATTCAATTCAATTTATTGCGTAAGATGATATTTACAAAGTTTACTTACAAAAGTATATGGTACATATTTACAATGAGTTTAAGGATTTTTCCTTTTTCTACTTAATTATACAAATTTGTTTCATGGTATGTGAATTAATTACATAGTATTTAAGTTAAGGAGAAAATTTGAAAAAACCTTTTGACATTTTGTGTTACGATAAAAACTTAAAACCTACTTAAATTACCAAATTTAAAAACAATTATTTTTTTTTGTGGTCATTTACAGGGCAAAGGGGGAGGAGGGGGTAGGACAGAGTAGTACCAGGTTACGTTTTAGCTTCGTCATTAAAGCTTAAAAATATTATTTTTAAGGAATGTTGGCTTAAGTAAAACAATTTGTTAAATGTTTACACTATTTTTGCATATAATAACGCCCACTAAAGGGGCGGGGTCAAAAAAAAAATTATTTTATTTTATGGCTCCAAGTTGGACGCATAGGACTTTCTTTGACATAAAAATATATCATTTACTTAACAAAATTACAAACAAAAAATTGTTGTTTTCAAGGGTTGGTTTAGTTCTTCTTAGGGGAACTGTTTTCCCTCTGGCCCTATTTAGCCCATTTTCTAAATTGACCTGTGTTATCTTTCAAGATATATTTATAACAAGTTTCAAGGGTCTTGCACTTTTCGTTTGGACTGAATCTTATTTTCCACAGACGGACGGACGGACATGTTTAGATCGTCTTAAATTTCATCACTGATCTAGAATATATATACTTAATGGAGTCTCAGATGGATATTTCCATGCGTTACAAACGGAATGACAAAGTGAATATATCCTCCAGTTGTATTTTGTAGGGTATAATAATTAACAACAATTAAACAATTTGGTCAATTACACAATTGACCCCACTGTGCACCATACTGCAATTTTGCCTTTTGCAATTTTTCATACTACTTTTCAAAAACGCACACCACTTCAAATCATGTATCTGCTAAAGTCTGCTATAAATTAATTTAAAAAAGGCTTGTCTTGCAAAATATGCGTAAGACAAATAAATTCATTAAACTGATCTCAAAATAAATGATTTTTACAAGGAAATAAAGACGAATTAATATCAGATTTATCTAAAGCTAATAACCCAACTTTAGCTTGTCACCCAACTTGAATTCCAAACTTTCTTTAATATATTCATCTTTTTCATAACAAACCATATGAACAATTTTCCAGACTGTCTAATATTTCCTTCTTATTGTATTTGCAACATAAAAGAGATAATAATTTATAACAAGTTTGTGATGTTAAATAAATTATAATGTCCATCATATAAACGCTTCTTATAATGGAGCAGCAGCAAAGGAAAGCCAAAAAATAAAATTAACATAATAATAGTTACGTGATTAAAAAGTTGTCCGTCTCAGTTCCAACTCACAACACCCGCACACACCTTTTGAAAGTAACGTATTTACTCCCAGACAAATTTTGGCCCCGCAAAAAAGGAAAACTAGAAAGCCTAACCAAAAAAAGGTTAAAGGTCCAACCTGCAGCTGGGGTTGAAAAAATCAGCTTTGAAACAACAAAATATTTTACACACAAATTTACATGTAAATAAATACCATATGAAAAGAAATAAATATTTACTGGGCAACAACTACAAATGTTTTCACTATAAGTTTCCAAAAATAAAAGGATTCAACCTTTTTTTCAATTCGCTCATATTTGTCTTTTATGCAACTCATACTGTCCACAGGCAAATAACTGCTTGTTTCCTCTTGCAGACACGTAAATGTTGGCACACAAATAAACGAGGGTGGCGCCCGAAGTTAAAGCTATAAAAACTTAGACGAGAGTAGACCTGTTAGAAATAGAACAGATGTGTTTTCTTGGCAATTATTATATTAACGGCTACAATACCGGTTGTTGTCCGTGCTGCTGTTGCAGTTGTAGTCAAATTATAGTACGTTTCCGCTATGAGTAATTTAAGTTGATTTGAGGATATTATATCGAAGTGTTTCCATTACGTTGTAAATAATTTTGAGTTGGAATTTTCGAAATCAATTTGACATTTGTATTTTTTGTCTATTTTTTAACATAAGAAAAGAGCAAAAATTTTGTTCATTGTTAACTTGAAATGGCAAAATAAAAAGAAAATATAAAAAAATGTAAAATAAAATGAAGTTTTTAGTAAATTATATTCAACAGATAAAATCAGCATCGTTTTATTCGTACTTAAATGCTAATTTTTTGCATTTGCAACTCACCATTAATGGCTGCCCCAAGGTTGCATTTGTACGAGGGCGAATTGATATTGAAGCAACCTAGCGCTAGATGGCAGCACAAACACAAAAACTTTTAGAAATTGCGATCTGTCAAACGTCAGCTGTTAAAATTTCTTGAAAAATGGAACAGTCGCAAAGCAGCTCTGAGTCAGTCAACATCAAGCCTCGTTGGCAATTATTTTTTAAGTGCAACTAGACCACTGATTGTTTACTCTCTTTCGAGAGTTTTGCGTCTCACTCGCACTAGTTAATTTCGTCGCCTCAGATAACTGTATAGATTTACAGTTCTTCTGAGGAACTGTAAATCTATACAGTTCTGTGGTTAACTACGTTGCTACTTCCAATCACTGTGAATGCATAGGTCGTGTACTTTGGATACTTTTTAATTGGACGAAAACCCTGGCTTTTTGGTCTTTCACCACTGCCATCTTATATATATATATATATATATATATATATATATATATATATATGTATATATATACACTGCCGCTCAGTTGATTAGGTTCACATTTTTTTTAACATTCAAGTTGAATTTTTTCGGAACATAAAAAATTTATTGATTATTTTAGATTTTTTAATGGTAAAATATAGCATTATATATGATTACAAACGCAAAAATTGCATCAATAGTCAATCAGTTTTTTTTAGTATATTTCTTTTGAAAATAACATGTTTTTAAACATCGAATTTTTAGCTCACTTGAATAGGTTCAACACCATTAATTGAAAAAATTAAGGAGAAAAATTTTATTTATTTTAATTCTTTTAATTTGAAATGATTTTTATAATGTTTTAATACAAATTTAATAATGAGTATTTCCTCCTTTATTTGATATTACTTCAAAAATACGATTTGGGAGGGAATTGTAGAGATTCTCAATTATTGATAATGAAATTTCGTCCCATGCTTTTTTAATTCCTTCAATTAAGGCTTCTTTTATTTGGTATTGCCTGCCTGACTCGTACACTTTGCGAGAAAGTAGTCCCCACACATTTTCTATTATATTCAAGTCAGGAGAATACGGTGGCCACTCCAAAATATTGACATTCTGTCCACGAATCCATTCTTTTACAACCCTTGCAGTGTGGATCGGGGCATTATCCTGTTGGAACTCCCATGGAACAGGTCCAAGAGAGTTGAAAAATGTGGAAACGCCGTTTCAAGCACTGCTTTGTAGTTATTTGCGTTCATTTTGGAAGAAAGAAACTGGAGGTCAATGGTACCATAATATGAGATCGCTCCCCACACCATCACACTACCCTCACAGCTATGCAGACGACTAAGGTAACGTTCCTCTTTTCGCAAATCGTGGAAATAATAATTATATCCATCTGGACCCTCTAAATTGAACTTTTTTTCATCAGAAAAAACAACACGATGCCATTCCTTTTTATAACTCATGTATTTACGTGCAAACCGGAGTCGTTTTTCTTTGTGAGTAGCATTTAGAGGTGGTTTTTTTTTAATTTTTAATCTTTTCAAATGCTTGGCACTTCGAATGATGCGTTTTACTGTGGCTAGACTGGCAGTAACACCTGTTTTTTCTTTTATTTTTGCAGCCGAATCGCTAGAATTGGAGGCAGCTCTTATGATAGCCCTTCTGTCCGCTTCTGTTGTGACTTTGCGCGTACGCCCTTTCATGTTTTTTCCATAATCTGATTGGTGTCTTATAAAATTACTGACAACATTTTGGCTTAGTCCAATTTTTTTTGCAATTTTTCTATGGCTTAGGCCAGTTTCTAAAAACGCTTTAATTTTGCTTTTTTCTTCTTCATTTAATGACTTGTTGCGTCCCATTTTTAATAAAAAACCTTGAAATATATTGCAAATACTCACAAATACTTAAATTGATATTAATATTATCCACTGCTAACAGCAAACTGATTATTTCTTTAATGAACCTATTCAAGTGAGCTAAAATTTACATGTATTTTTTCTGAGTTTTTACATTAAAACCACAAATTGCAAAAGTTTTTTATTGTACCGTTATTTTTTTTGTTCTAAATTATTTTCATTCAAAATATCTCTCAATTTTACCATAAATAATATATTCTCTTAAAGCGTATATTAAGAAAAATTAAAATAAAAATGTAATAATTTGTGAACCTATTCAACTGAGCGGCAGTGTATATATATATATATATATATAGTATATATATATAGAATACAAAAATAAATTGAAAAATGTGAAAAAGTGAATTTCGTTCAGTGATGAAATACAATTATGTGAAAGGGAAAACGGCGAAAGAGACAAAAGTAAAGCTCGAAAAACATTACGGTGAGTCTGCTCCGTCATATTACATGGTAAAATATTGGATTGCTGAATTTAAGCGCGGCCGACAAGCACTGCCACAATACCATCAACAGAAAGGCCAAAAGAGGTGGTTACCGAGGAAAATATCAAGAAACTCGTCGATATTGTTATGAATGATCGCCGAGTCAAGTTACGAGTACGTGAGATTGTTGAAAAGGTAAATATATCATATGAACGTGTGTTCAACATTTTGCATGAGCATTTTCATATTAAAAAGCTATCGGCAAGATGGGTGCCGCGTTTGCTCAGTGTCCAAGAAAAACGAGTTCGACAGACCACTGCACAGTGGTGTTTGGACATGATAAAGCGTAATTCTGTTGATTTTTGGCGTCGAAACGTGGGCCCACCACTACACACCTGAAACCAAAAATGAATCGAAACAATGGGTGGAAGCGATCCGAGGAAGGCGAAGACAGTGAAATCGGCTGGCAGGGTTATGGCCACTGTATTTTAGGGTGGAGACGGAATATTGCTTATCGATTATCTTGAAAAAGGATCCACAATCACAGGAAAGTATAGTCGTGCATTATTGGATCAATTAATTGATGCAAACAAGAAAAAACGATCACATTTAAAGAAGAAAAAAGTGCTCTTTCTTCAAGACAACGCACCGGTTCACACAGCATTCGATACGATGCTAAAATTACGTGAAATACACTTCGAATTGGTTGATCATTCACCTTATAGTCCAGATTTAGCTCCTAGTGACTTTTTCCTGTTTCCAAACTTGAAAAAAAACGGCTCGCAGGAAAAAGATTCATCTCAAACGAAGAAGTGATTACCGAAACTAACGCGGATTTCGGAGGGTTCCCAAAATCGTATTATTCAGATGATATAAAAAAGTTAAAATATCGTCCTACTAAGTGTATTGAGCTAAAAGGAGAATATGTTGAGAAATAAATGGTTTTTGAAAAAAAAAGGTTTTTTTCCTACTTAGGTAGCTTCAATATCAATCTGCCCTCGTAAGAACAGCAGCCGTGCAGTGTTGCACAGACGAATTTCGGCTTAATTTAAAACAAAATAAGTCGTTTGAGATAATTTGTTCATACGAAAAATGTATGAGAACTCATGTCGCAAATTACTTAATTTGGACAAATAAAATGATATGGCCCAAATCACGTATATGGAAACATACTATTAAACTAATTTGTATTAGAACAGATTAGTGTGGCCAAAACATGGTGAAAAATCTTAAATAAGCAAATCAAATATATGAAAATTGTTGAAAATAAAAAGAATCATTTGCTAAAAACACGTACAAAAATATAAATTATCTTCATAATAAAATAAAAGTTATTTATAATCCACGATCTTCCACCTTTTATTTGTTATCGTTTATAACTTTCAGAATATAGACCGCATATAAACGACAAGGCTATGGTTTCAAACTGCTCTAAAATGGCTTTCTATTGGCACACGAATTATTAAAATTGTAACAAATGTGTATTAAATATATAATAACAATAAAGAGCTATAAACAAACAAATTGCTTTGTTTCGTTATTTAAGTAGATTTAAAATAAGCGATTTTATTATTAAATATGAAAGTGGCACCACTGAAATTCTTTGCGATGTATTTTATTCTTTGCGGTGTTTTTATAAGAGGTTGCTGACTTGAAATTTAAATAAAACACATGCCAAATTATGAAATGGCCAAAAAAAAATATTTTATTTGGTAGATAATTTCGTGTCATTTAACATTTAAATATAATTTAGGGCATATGGCCACCACGACTATTTTGCACAAAGGTCATTCTGGAGGTCCAATTTTCGACCACCTTTTCAAGCATTTGAGGGCATATTTCAGCAATGACACGTTGAATACTGGTTTCCAAAGCGTCAATCGTTGCTGGTTTATCCACGTAAAGCAATGATTTCAGGTATCCCCACAAAAAATAATCGAGTGGCGTCAAATCACACGAACGCGGAGGCCAATTCACCGGTCCATTTGTCGAAATAATTTTGTCGTTGAAATGTTCTTTCAATAAGTCCATTGTTTCGCCCGCCCCTTATGACAAGTGGCACCATCCTGTTGAAACCACATTTCGTTTACATCCATATCTTAAAGTTTTGGCACCAAAAATTCATTGTTCATGATTCTGTATCGATTTCCATTCACGGTAACGCGTCGTCCTTCCTCATTTTTAAAGAAATAAGGACCGATGATTCCACCAGCCCATAGACCGCACCAAACAGTACATTTATCGGGATGCATTGGTAATTCTTGAACGGCGTGTGGATTATCTTTGCTCCAAATACGGCAATTTTGCTTGTTGACATATCCATTCAACCAAAAATCCGCCTCATCACTGAAGAGAATTTTGCGGTAAAAAAGCAGATAAACATTTTTAATTGAACACTGTTTTTGAAAATAAATTTCCACGATTTGGAAGCCTTGTTCGGGAGTTAACCTGTGCATGATGATTTGCCAAACAATACTGAGTAGAGACGTCACTTTAAACTGTCAAAACAGCTGTCAGACAACAGAGTGATTCGTATAAAAAAAAACTGCATAAAAAAACACCCTAGATGTCACCCTCAAAATAATTAAGTATATGTCGAAAATGGAAGGCCAGCAGCATTTGTAGTCGTGTAGCTTTGTAGCCTGCTGTCATCTAAGTATTTAGAGTTGCAGATAACAGCAGAATTTCAGAAAAAGAAAACATGTGTTTATCTGCAATTGACTATTTTAAAGGCAACAAAGCAGGTTGTTGTCTGTGCTGCTTTTGTGGTTGTAGTCAAATTAAGTTGTAACCACTTAGACAACAGCAGACTTCACGGCTTCAAATGCTGCTCTGAAGTGAGCTTATAATTATTTTGAAGACAGCAACAACATACAACACATTTTAGCAATACAAATTTCAGGGATGCCGCAATTGTATTTTATAATGAATAAAATTAAAGTTATTGATAAAAAATTTAATATCACGAAAAACTATAAAAACACATAAATTTATTTCTATATTGTATTTTTGTAATGTTTTTTTTATGTTTAATATTAAAAAAAAGTTGTTGTTCTTATTTTTCCAATTTATATTTATAATGGCAACACTATATTTGTTTATTGCTGCCCGTCAAAATAGAAATAGCCTAAGTTGGCAGCAGCAGCAAATGCTGTTGTGCAGTCCTGCCGTCAAAATAATCGTTTTCATTTAAACACTTGGATTTTATTTTTGACATATTGCTGCTTGCTGTCGTCTATTTTTCTGGATGCAATAGCTTTCTCACTATCACTTCGGTCTGTATAGAAAAAGGTGGAATAAATCCAAAATTCGCCGGGTGAAATAAAGAATAAAATGGTCACAAATTCTCTATCTCGTCATATTTCTTCATCTCAGTTCACATAATTTCCGATCCATCCTCCTATAATTTGCTGCTTAAAGTTATTTTATGTACGTGTATTTGCTAAAGGGAAGAAAATTAAAATATTAAAGGGTTTTGGACTATTTTATTCAACAATTTTTTATGTCTGTGTGTTCAGAGTAAGAGAAAGTTTAATATTTTATATTAAAAAAAATATATTAAAAAAATTAAACAACTTTTGCCCCCTAAAAATAAAGTTTTTAATTTAAAATTATGAATTGTTCAATTTTGGTCACGTTGGCCAAAAGCAACAACACAACGAAGGAGAAAAAAAAATGCTACACAATACAACTACAGCAACAATAACAGGAGCGAAACATGTCTAATGAATACAGGAAGGGGAAACGATAACTAAAGGAAGTGCTGTTTTTTTCTGAGGTTATGTTTATATTCGTTGGCAGACCATCTGTATACAAACAATAGCAACAACAGCAACAATGTGGGCATTATGAACATATTCGATAGATGAGTTTTTTTTAAGAATTTCTTTTTGTAATTTTTTTTTCTCTTGATTTTATTCTAAATGAAAGTTTATAATCAAAAACAAAGTTTGACTTTTTTTTTGGTATTTCTTATATATTGTTGTTTTAGTTTTTAATTTTTTTAATAACTTTTCACATAAAATTTTTACTCCTTTTTTGTATTTGTGTGTGTTGTGTGTATAAATATGCTGCTGTTATTGTAGTTGTTTGTGATTTTGAATGGACTATTTATGCAATACAATGGGAATTGTTTAAACTATTGTTTTTTCTCTTGCATAAATATTATTTTCTTCTTTTTTCTTTTTTTGCTTTTATATTGTGAAATAGTATAATTGATAAATGGAAGTCCTATAAAAGCAAAACCGGCAGAGAAACTTTCAATTTATAAATTGAAAATTAATTTGTTTGTTGTTTCCAACATAAAGAAATCGTTTAAGGTCTTTAATATTTTAAAAACTGTTTAAAATAATTTATTAAGAAGTTGTGCTATATGTATCGTTAGGAGAATTAAATATTTTATGTTTTATATGAAATATCAAACAAAAAATACAGTTAAATTATTTTACTTTTTATATGAAATCCACGTTAAAATTGCAAAGTCTTATTAAAAACTTTAATATTTAGCAACAAAGATATTCGAATTGTATATTTAAGAAGCTAATGCAATGAGACTAGCGATTATACAGATCGACAAAAATAAATATTTTTAGCAACAGGCTCCACATGATTACAATTCAAAATGGAAGGAATAATGAAATATTTATACATACTAGAACCGCACGGTGGTCAAAAATCGGCCAACTCAAATTTACAGCTAAAATAAATTGTTTTCTTTCTGTAAATTAAGATTTTCCGTAGTTTTATTTATACGTTGCAATACAACATATTTTAAGTGGAACAACGAAGAAACAGCTGTTCATTTTCTACTAGTGAATTCTAAAGAAAACAATTAAAAGTGCTATATTCAGCTGTGCCGAATCTTAAATACCCTTCACAGATGAAATTCTTCTTTCTTTCTTGCTTAAACAAGAAGTAGGTTTGACAAAATATTGAAATTTTTAAACTTTTTGGTCACTTTCATGTACCATAGAATACATATTTTATTTGTTCAACCCTAGAGTCGAAATTTTGATTTTTTTGGGAAATTTTTGATACCAATTTTGTTCTTCTTAAAATATAAAATAGTTTTAGTTAGGGGGGAAAAAAACAACGTTAACTGCTTTTTTGGTTATTTTATGTATAAAAAAATTCAATTTCCCAGCCCTGAAGCGAAATATTAATTTTTAAAATTTTTTTATCAATGCAAATCTACATGAGGTATAAAGTAGTTTTGTTTTAGAAAAACTCAAATTTTGCAACCATTTTGGTTTCTACATGTACTACAAAATATTGCATGTACCAAAAAAAAACTTTCATTTTTCCAACCCTGGAAGCCAAATTTTAATTTTTTGTTTTTTTTCTCATCAGTGCAACGCTTCATGAGGTATAAAGTAATTTTTTTTAGAAAAATTTAAAATTTTTAACCATTTTGGTCACTTTCATGTACTATGAAATATTGCACTTGTCCAACCCTGGATTCTAAATTTTATTTTTTATTTTTGAAGTTTTGATACCAACTTTGTTCTTTCTAAATTATAAGACAGGTTTAGTTAGCAAAAAAAAAACAACATCAGTTGCCAGTTTGATTACTTTCACGTATTAAAAAATATATGCAATTTCCCAACCCTGGAAGCAAAATTTGAATTAAAAAAATTTTTATTTGGCCAATGCAAATCTTCATGACGTATTAAGAGGTTTTCTTAAAGAAAAACTTAAAATTTTTAACAATTTTTGTTACTACATGTACTACAAAATACGGAATGGGCCGAAAAAAAATTTTAATTTTCCATCCCTGGAAATTTTTTTTTATTTTTTTAGTTTTTAATAGACCATTGAGGCTTCCCAAAGCAAGAAATAGGTTTAATTTACTAACATTAAAAAATATAATTGATTTTTGGTATACATTTTGCGTCGAGAAATAGGTGTAAGCTTCCCAGCTCTGGAACCATACTTCGGAACTTTCTGAATTTCAATAGCACTCTATTTAAGTTCATTTCCAATCCAACGGTCCAAGAACGAAGTCTCTAGCTCTTCTGGAAGCTTGGGGAAACCGATTTCACGTACAGACGGACGGACAGACGGACATCGCTCAATCGTCATCGCTATTCATAAGGATCCAGAATATATATACTTTATGGGATCCCATGTGCATATCGAAGAAATTTCACACGGAATGACAAACCTATATATACCCTTTCACTTTTTTGTGAAGGGTATAAGGAAAACGCACTCTTTGGAATGGTTATATTTACTTTTAAGCAAATTTTTGTATATTTAAATTTTAAAAATGCTACCACCGCATGAAAATATACTCAAATATAGCAAAATTTAAGAGCAAACTATTTCCGTTGCTTAAAAATATAGTTTAATATTTTTGTTATCAAATAATTAAAATATTTTCATTTATTTCATCTATATATTTTTATTGTATTGGTAACAATGACTTCACTCATTACCGCCCCACAAAACTAGAAATTAGCTTAATTTCACTACAGCCGCATAAGCAGCACAGACAACAACCTGCTTTGTTGCCTTTAAAATAATCATGTCCATATAAACACATGTTTTTTTTCTAAAAGTCTGCTGTTATCTGAAACTCTAAACACTTAGATGACAGCAGGCTACAAAGCTACACGACTACAAATGCTGCTGCCTTCCATTGTCGACATGCACTTAATTATTTTGAGGGTGGCATCTACATACATCGCAAAGAATTTCAGTGGTGCCACTTTCATATCTAATAATAAAAACGCTTATTTTAAATCTACTTATATAACGAAACAAACCAATTTATTTGTTTATAGCTATTTATTGGTATTGTACTTTTAATACACCTTTGTTACAATTTTAATAATTCGTGTGCCAATAGAAAGCCATTTTAGAGCAATTTGAAACCATAGCCTTGTCCTTTATATGCGGTCTATATTCTGAAAGTTATAAACGATAACAAATAAAAGGTGGAAGATCGTGGACACAAAATTATACAACTTTTATTTTATTATGAAGATAATTTATATTTTGTAACGTGTTTTTGGCTTATGAATTTTTTTATTTTCAACAATTTTCATATATTTAACCATTTTAAAAATATTTCTAAACGCTGTGTTGGCAACACTAATCTATTCTAATATGTACAAATTAGTTTAATAGTACGTTTCCATATACGTGATTTGGGCCATATCATTTTATTTGCCCAAATTAAGTAATTTGCGACATGATTTCTCATACATTTTTCGTATGAACAAATTATCTCAAACGACTTAATTTTTTTCAAATTAAGCCGAAATACGTCTGTGCAACACTGCACGGCTGCTGTTCTTACGAGGGCGGATTGATAATGAAGCTACCTAAGTAGGAAAAAAACCTTTTTTTCAATAACCATTTATTTCTCAACATATTCTCCTTTTAGCTCAATACACTTAGTAGGACGATATTTTAACTTTTTTATATCATCTGAATAATAAGATTTTTGGGAACCCCTCAAAATACGCGTTAGTTTCGTTAATCACTTCTTCGTTTGAGATGAATATTTTTCCTGCGAGCCGTTTTTTTCAAGTTTGGAAACAGGAAAAAGTCACTAGGAGCTAAATCTGGACTATAAGGTGAATGATCAACCAATTCGAAGTGTATTTCACGTAATTTTTGCATCGTATCGAATGCTGTGTGAACTGGTGCGTTGTCTTGAAGAAAGAGCACTTTTTTCTTCTTTATATGGTCGCTTTTTCTTGACTACATCAATCAATTGATCCAATAATGCACGACAATAATTTCCTGTGGTTGTGGGTCCTTTTTCAAGATAATCGATAAGCAATATTCCGTCTCTACCCTAAAATACAGTGGCCATAACCCTGCCAGCCGATTTCACTGTCTTCGCCTTCCTCGGAGCACTTCCACCCATTGTTTCGATAATTTTTGGTTTCAGGTGTGTAGTGGTGGACCCACGTTTCATCAACAGTTATTAATCGACGCCAAAAACAAACAGAACACCAAACACCGCTGTGAAGTGATCTGTTCAACTCGTTTTTGTTCGACACTGAGCAAACGCGGCAGCTGTTTCATATACAAATGCTCATGCAAAATGTTGAACACACGTTCATATGATATATTTACCATTTCAACAATCTCACGTACTCGTAACTTGACTCGGCGATCATTCATAACAATATCGAGGAGTTTCTTGATATTTTCCTCGGTAACCACCTCTTTTGGCCTTCCTGTTGATGGTATTGTGGCAGTGCTTGTTCGGCCGCGCTTAAATTCAGCAATCCAATATTTTACCATGTAATCTGACGGAGTAGACTCACCGTAATGTTTTTCGAGCTTTTCTTTTGTCTCTGTCGCCGTTTTCCATTTCAAATAATTGTGTTTCATCACTGAACGAAATTCACTTTTTCACATTTTACAATTTATTTTTGTATTCTATATATATATATATATATATATATATATATATATATATATATATATATATATATATATATATATAGCAACGTAGTTAACCACAGAACATTCCTCAGAAGAACTGTAAATCTATACAGCTATTTGAGGAGACCAAATTAACTAGTGCGAGTGAGACGCAAAACTCTCGAAAGAGAGTAAACAATCAGTGGTCTAGTTGCACTTAAAAAATAATTGCCAACGAGGCTTGATGTTGACTGACTCAGAGCTGCTTTGCGACTGTTCCATTTTTCAAGAAATTTTAACAGCTGACGTTTGACAGATCGCAATTTCTAAAAGTTTTTGTGTTTGTGCTGCCATCTAGCGCTAGGTAGCTTCAATATCAATTCGCCCTCGTACAAATGCAACCTTGGGGCAGCCATTAATGGTGAGTTGCAAATGCAAATATTAGCATTTAAGTACGAATAAAACGATGCTGATTTTATCTGTTGAATATAATTTACTAAAAACTTAATTTTGTTTTACATTTTTATAGATTTTCTTTTTATTTTGCCATTTCAAGTTAACATTGCTTTTTTCTTATGTTAAAAAATAGACAAACAATACAAATGTCAAATTGATTGATTGAAAATTTGAACTCAAAATTACTTACAACGTAATGGAAACACTTCGATATAATATCCTCAAATCAACTTAAATTGCTCATAGTGGAAACGTACTATAATTTGACTACAACTGCAAAAGCAGCACGGACAACAACCTGCTTTGTTAATGGGAAACTAATAACTTCTATTTAAATGTATTGAAATTAGACAATTACTGCTATATTCTTTGGTATCCCTGCAGGAGATCGAACTAGTATCAAATTAGTATTGCACACAACTGTGAACTTTCTTATACCATGTTAATGCTCAAATTAACATTGAGTGTGTTTGGAAAATTACTAGTGCCGTTGGTACTAGATGGAAACTAGGGGGATACTAGTACTATTAGTACTAGATGAGTACTAGTATAATTTCTTCTAGTCGGATACTAGTACAATCAGTTCTGCATTAAGAACTGGTTTATATATAAAAAAAATTCCTAAATTTATTGGTTTCTTAAACCCAATAAAATTTGTTAAGTCTTTGTCTTCACAACCAATTTTTGGTTCATCAAGTCTTTGTTTATAAGAGGAAATGGAAAGTTCCTTCAGGGCACACTCAATCCACTAGCATATTGTACAACTTGAGTTACGTTTGGTACTCCGCCATATACCGAACACTAATGTTCATTATTGTCATATCAGTTTTTATTATTTTAAAAAAGATCGCTGATTTTATATATGAACATAAATATTAACAAAAAAACACGTTTAACAAATTTGAAAATTAACTTTTAATTTTATTTATTTTTAAATTTCACTTTTTTAACACACAAGAAAACTGCGGCTTACTTTCATAAATTATCGAATAAATAAACTGATATGCAGGTGGAAAAGTCTTCTAATACGATACTTTGATTCAAATTTGAATTTGTTTAAAAATTGTAACAATTAAAAATAAAATAAATGAAAATGCGATTTAGCAATCCGCTTTGAAACATGATTAAAAGGTAATATGAAATTCTACAAGTCAAATCAATCTACAATCTAGTACTTGAAGTACTAGTACTTTTCTGTATATGTTCAATCACCTTTTGAACTAGTGCTTGCTATACTAGTAATCGTACAAGCTACTGGAAGATAATTAACGCTTATCCTCCGGCAGGGATGTATCAAAAATGATACAAAGGAAGAATTATGAATAGTTTTTAAGGCTCAATCTACTGATAAACACTTGTTTTCTAAATATTGCTGACAGGATATTATCGGTAACCTGCTGTCATCTAAGTTTTTAGGCCTTAACTTCACTTTTGAAACCGTTAAAAAGCTCTAAACAAATTACTTGCGAAAAAATTATGTCTAGTGTTGTCCGACTATTTAGTTTTTGACCATTTTTTTTAAATTAATTTTTCTTTTATTTTTATAAATTCTTCTTTTGCCACAAAACTATTATAAAAAATTGCTTACAATAGCTTGCGGTTCACAGTCTTTAAATATTTTGCTAAAAGTCAAGAAAGAAAACGAATTGGAAAATAATATCTATTTTTTTTACAAAATCAAGTGGCATTTTATTTCCACACCTTTTACTTTGAATGTTGATACAAAACACTTAGTATTATCCTGTTCTCATCTTATTTCCAACAAATTTTCCTTTGCAATATCACACACACACACACACATACAATGAATTATATATACAAATACTTGTACATTAATATAACATTCGATATGAATAAAGAAAACGAAAGACATCGTTAAGAAACACTTAATGAATCGCTTCCTCTTTTATATTTTAGTTGGACCAAAAAAGAAAATTTATTGCAAAAACGTACTTAAGTTGTCATTAATACGGATGCTTTAGTTTAGCAGCAGTAGTAGGGCAAAGTGTTAGAATGTGTGGCCATGTGTAGGGTGAATAGGGAAACTAAATTAACTAGAGAAGTGGTCTTTGTGTGATATACAAAAAATAAAAAGTAAAAGTGATGATATAATAAATAAAGAATATCGCCTGTTGGGGGTGTATATAGGAGCTACCCGTAGCACTTTAGTTCTGCTATTATACAATATCATTTGCTTGAGGCCGGGCAGTCCTCTCCTAAACTACCTAAATCAGTGGAGGACTTATTCCCTGTTGCCGCCCTGTCTGCCCTGCCAGCGAAAGATGAACAATTGATGTCAATTAATTAATATTCGTAATTGAATGTTAATTGAACAATTAATTTTCTTCATATATCTGTTATGTTATACTGTGTATCAAATTCGTTTTGGCCGTGTACACCGAACATGTTTAACTTTAATTTTGCAAGTCAAAGTCATGTGTAAGCATTATTTTTACCTTTATAAAGGTGGACTTTCTTATTTTATTTATATCGTGTACAATAGCACAGCTCGATATAATAAATCTTGAAAATACTTTTCCACTAAACGAACAAACTGAATAGGAAATTTTGTACAAGAGAACAAGAGTGTGAAAGAGGACATGAATCAAATGGAAGAAAAAATAAACACGTTGGAATATTAAAGAAAATCAATTGACGGAAGTGGTAAAGTGAAGTGATTACTTTGATGATGATGATGCTGAAGCTGCTGCTGCTGCTATAGCTGCCGATGTTAAAGAAGTGTTTATTATAATGATGCTGATGATTATTTTCAATAGCATTTGCTTGCCTCTAACTCTAAGATTCTTATTTAGTTTTTCTGTTATAAAAAAATAAACGTAATTGATTAACGCATTAGGGATTAAATAGGGACCGAAGGATAGGAAACTTAAATGTTTTATGCAGAAAGCATTTTAATGAGCACAATAATTATAATAATAATTACAATAAGTTATTTTCAATTGTGGTGGTAAGAGTAAAACTAAATTGTAACTGGGAAATAAAAAGAAATATGTATAGTGATCATTAGGGAGCACACAAAACTAATAGAAACTTGTTTCGCATATAAGCGGAGGAAAAAATTATTTTGTAATATTATAATGATTAATACAGAGATTTCACAAAGTAATTTGTTCCCAAATACAACAGTATGTGAAAAAATTATAAAAAGTTGCTACTTATGAAATAATGAAAAATATTGCAAAATATGTGCCATATGGTGAAATCCTTCGTAGCGAAAACTCCTTTTTTTATTTTTTTTACTATAATTTTTTTAAAAATGCCTTTACCTAATGTTTAGTGGAATAACGAATGTTACAAAACTTAATTTCGTAGTAGCGAAATATAGAATCGCAAAGTAGTGTGACGCACGCTACAAACAATTAAAATACGTTCATAATTTTTTGTGACTATTTCATAATAAAATACACGAAAACTAATTTCTGGAAGAAAATTGTAACAAAAGCCGTAAACATTTTGTGACGCACGCTACATAACACAGATTTCAGTTATTACAAATCATTAATTAAATTAGCTACTTGTCCTTTGGTGTAATTAATGGAATGGAAAAAATATAATATGCATTATGTAACGTGCGTCACAAAGGGCTTACCGGTTTTTAAATAAAGCGGTAATATTATTTAGTGATAAGAAGCAAAATAATAATACTTCAAAATAAGAATTGCGATGGTTTTTAATATCTATTTTGGAAAAATTTAAATTGTGACGAACGCTCCATTGATATTCAAAATTATATAATAAAATTGCCTTAAACATAACCCTACTTTTATATTTTCCGTTTTATTAACCCCTGAAAACCCAAATAGAAAATTCATTTGGAAAAAAATTTTCCCCTTAATTGAAGAAAACTTTTGTAATTTTGCTCTATTTTTTAGGAAAAGAGTTAAAAATACTTGTGCAGTCAAGAATTTGAGGAGGAAAACGTTGAAAAAAATATTGTAATTTCACTATAAGATTATGAAAAAGTCAAAAGTAAAATAATTAAAATTTTTAGGTTGGAAAAAAGTTGGGCCAGTTCACTTCCCAGAATGAAAAACACGTCAATACAAGATTATTTTTCCACGCCCAAAACTAAAGGGAACTACATAATTGCGACAAATTTTTTGTTTAAATTCTATTGAAATTTGGTGCGATGGAAAATATTTTTATTTAAAAATGTGTTTCCACATGAAAACAAAGAATCAAAATAGATTCAAAAGCCATCAAAAACAAAATGGAACCACAGTCCAGCCATGAACAACGATATGCGACATGATGAGATTGAGCTTTAAATCGCTGTCCTATATAAAAAAAACTAATAGTGCTGCATTTTGGGGCGTGGCAAAAATATATATATATATATTCTATTGTTTTGAAAACCTCATTTACATATCTTTCATTCTGCACTGTCTCATCTTTCGTAATTTATTCTTTCAACGCTATCCCCTTCTTTCATAGTTGCGGCACAATTCATGAGCACGTATAGGGTTCTTCAGACCCTGAAGGTCGGTGCAACTAAAAAAAATATTTATATGCTTGTGTTGTTACAAATTTTATTAATTAATTATAATTAAATATTTCTATTGGTTGTTGTCAGTGTTATTAAAATATTTCACTTTATAAAATATTATTTTCATACATTTAGAACACAAGCGATTGCCGCGGGCGTTGTTGCGTGTTTTATTTAAAATAAATGAAAACGAATTCACAATATTTTACTTTTTTTTTCAAAGTAATTTTTATATAATTTATTATACCCTTCACAAAAAAGTGAAAGTGTATATATAGGTTTGTCATTCCGTGTGTAATTTCTTCGATATGCACATGGGACCCCATAAAGTATATATATTCTGGATCCTTATGAATAGCCATGACGATTGAGCGATGTCCGTCTGTCCGTCCGTCTGTACGTGAAATCGGTTTTCCCAAGCCCCCAGAAGAGCTAGAGACTTCGTTGTTGGACCGTTGGATTGGAAATGAACTTAAATAGAGGGAAAAATTCCGTATTTTGTAGTACATGTAGTAACTAAAATTGTTAAAAATTTTTAGTTTTTCTTTAACAAAACCACTTTATACGTCATAAAGATTTGCATTGGCCAAAAAAATAAAAAAAAAATTTGTTATTAAAATTTTGTTTCCAGGGGTGGGAAATTGAATTTTTTTTATACATAAAAGGCAATTGACGTTGTTTTTTTACTAATTAAAACTATTTTTTAGTTCAGAAAAAAAAAATTGGTATCAAAAATTAAAAAAAAATCAAAATTTAGATTCCAGAGCCGGATAACTGCAATATTTTGTGGTACATAAAAATGACCTAAATAGTTACAAATATTAAGTTTTTCTTAAATAAAACTATTTCATGCCTCATTAAGAGTTGCATTGGTAAAAAAATTTTAATTTCGTTTCCAGGGTTGGGAAATTGAAATATTTATTCTTCTTAAAAGTAACCAAAAAGGCAATTGACGTTGATTCTTTTTGCTAATTAAAGCTGTTTTATAATTCAGGAAGAACAAAATTGGTATTAAAATCTTAAAAAATCGACTCCAGGGTTGGACAAATGAAATATTTTATGGTACATGAAAGTGACCAAAAAGTTTAAAAATTTTAATTATTTTGTCGAGAAAAACTATGTTACACCTCACTAAGAATTGCATTGGTAAAAAAATAAAAATTCGCTTCCAGAGTTGGAAAATCGAAATTTTTTTGGTACATAAAAGTACATATATAGACTCCAAATTTTATGTTTTTAGTGAATTAAACCTATTTTATATACATACTATATCAGAAAAAAAAATTTTTAGTATTAAAAAATTAAAAATTTGGTTCCAGGGTTGGAAAATCGACATTTTCAACCATTTAATTTGCTATTTTTGGTTTTTATGATGAATTATACCTACTTTATATATCAGAAAGAAGTAAACTGGCATTAAAAACCAACAAAATCTAAAAGACGATTCTACGGTTGGACAATTAGAACTTTTTGGGGTACATGAAACGGATTTTTTTTTTGTAAATTAAATATATATAATATTTTTGAAAGACGTTCATAGGTATTAGATATAAGAAAAGCCAAACATTTAGCTTCCTAGCCGAAAAATTTAAACGTTTTCCTAAATAGAAAAGTAACCGATAACATCATTTTGATTTTTTAATTAAACCTACTTTCTGTTTTGGCAACAAAGAAAGAAAGAAGAATTACATCTGTGAAGGGTATTTAAGATTCGGCACAGCCGAATATAGCACTTTTACTTGTTTTTATATTATTCCAGTTTATTTGAATTATTGAAAAATTATTACAAAAGTTAAATTACGTTAAAAAAATAACTGTAATTATATCAGGTATTTTCCGAGCGCTGCATTTTACAAAAGCAATAAAATATGCATTGGATATAGATATTTTTATTAACTTTCGGACAGTTTATTTTAAAAATAATATGTTTATTATTGTCATATATTGCCATGATATTTATGAATGCAACTGACAAACAGGCCAAGCAGAATTCACACTCGTACCTTTACCTTAATTTTTACTATGGAACTGGAAAATATTTCATTAACGAAAATTCTGGGCTGCCAGATGAGTTTGTGGAAAAATCGTATATTAATTACAAATGTCAATGATTTGGCATGAATTATATATCGAGTAATATTTTTTTCGTATGTTTTCAGAAACTATAGGCAATCGGCTCTTAACAGTGAAAAACGACGTCGAACGGTTCAAAGTCAATTGGTGTGTGAGATATCGTCAACGAAAAAAATTCGAAATAAGTGATTTATATAAAAAACTCGGCAATTATATATCTGATCTCTTAGTGTTGGTAACAACCTAGTGACGTTTCAAAAAGTTCTATCGAGCTTAGGTTTCTTGCAAATTGTAACCGACTCGGACCGGTAGATTTCTAGGAATCTTAAAAAAACCAAGAAATATATTTTTTTCAAAGGCAATTTTTTTTTTGGAATAACTATTAAACAACTTTATCGATCGATTCCTTAAATTAAATTAATTAAATTAATTAAATTAAGTTCTTGACATTCAAAAACCTCGTCGATCGCTACCGGGTAAAAATCGGTCAAAATGTTCGTGAGATATGGGGAATGAAAACATTCGCATCACAACTCCAAATTACGATCTATTTAAAATTTGGAGGAGGTTTCAAGGATGGCCTTTAGGGTCAACCGTTTTCCACTTTTTTTTTTTTTTTTGATGAGGACAGGCATAAAATCGTCAGTTTTAGTAAAAATAAGTAAAAACGTTATATTCGACAGAGTCGAATCTTAAATACCCTCGAAATATTTAGAAAATAAAAACTCTATTTTTATTCTTATTAAAATTTGCATTTTTACGGTATTTGGCTTAAATAAACAAGAAAAAAAAATGTATTTTAATACGGTCGTTCCCAATATTAAAATTTTCGTATTAATATTTTATAACAACGTGCAAAAAAGGGACTGAAATAAGTTAAAAATGTTTAACCTGCTGGATCAGAGTTCATTGAAGACATTTCTATAATCAATTTTAAAACTCTGGACAGGGTCACTCGGAGAAAGGCCGTGGGGGAGACAGCATACCTAAAACGTAAAAACTTAAAAACTAAGTTTTCGGGGTAGTTAAGTATAAAAAATATATCTGTACCAACTTTCACGGTCCTGGTTCTTTTCGTTTAGACAGACTAGTGATTTCCACAGACGTTTACGAATATATATGTACTTAATGGGGTCTTAGAGGGATATTTCGCTGCGTTACACACGGCATGACAAAATTTATACGCCCTCCAATTCTTTTTTGGAGAGTATAAAAACTCTTTAAATGGGCATTTCGGAATAAAACAAGTAAAAGTGCTATATTCGGCTGTGCCGAATCTTAAATACCCTTCACAGATGTAATTCTTCTTTCTATCTTTCTTGCTAAAACAGAAAGTAGCTTTAATTAAAAAATAATAAAAAAAAAACAAAATGATGTTATCAGTTACTTTTATATTTAAGACAACGTTTAAATTTTTTGGTTAGGAAGCTAAATGTCTGGCTCTTCTTACTTCTAATACCTCTGAACGTCTTTCAAGAATATTAAATATGTTTAATTTACAAACAAAAAGAAAGAATTCGTTTCATGTATCCCAAAAAGCACTAATTGTCCAACCGTAGAATCGTCTTTTAGATTTTTTTGGTTTTTAATACCAATTTATTTCTTCCTGACATATAAAGTAGGTATAGTTCATCATAAAAATCAAAAATAACAAATAATATGGTTACTTTTATGTACCAAAAAATTTCGATTTTTCAACCCTGGAACCTAATCTATAATTTTTTGATACTAGTTTAATTTTTTCTGAAATATCTAATAGGTTTAATTCACTAAAAGCACAAAATTTGGAATTTATGTATGTACTTTTATATACGAAAAATATTTCGATTTTCCAACTCTGGAAGCGAATTTTTATTTTTTTACCAATGCAATTCTTAGTGAATTTTAAAA
Organism: Linnaemya tessellans; assembly: GCA_951800035.1. Classification (NCBI taxonomy): domain Eukaryota; kingdom Metazoa; phylum Arthropoda; class Insecta; order Diptera; family Tachinidae; genus Linnaemya; species Linnaemya tessellans. Next base: position 91,347,829 of record OX637534.1, read on the forward strand.
CTTTTTGGTAACTTTCATGTACCATAAAATATTTTAATAATGGGGTTCATGCAACTCTTAATAATGAGGTTTATTTAAGAAAAACTTAAATTTTGTAACCATTTTGGTCACTTTCATGTACTACAAAATATTGCAGTTATGCAACCCTGGAATCGAAATTTTGTTTTGTTTTAATATTTGATACCAATTTTGTTGTTCCTGAATTAAAACATAGTTTTAATTAGTAAAAAACCGACGTTAGTTGGCTTTTTGGTTACTTTTATGTATAAAAAAAATTTCAATTTCCCATCCCTGGGAGCGAAATTTTAATTTTTATCTTCATTTTATACCAATGCTAGTTTCCACTGCTTACAAAGTAGTTTTATTTACAAAAATCTTAACATTAGCAACCATTTTTGTCACTTTCATGTTCTACAATATATTGCGTGTACCAAACAAACTTTCAGTTTGCCAGCCCTGGAATTGAAATTTAATTTTTTTTTGCTCTTTTATAAATGCGACTCTTCATGAGGTATAAAGTAGTTTTATTGAAAAAACATTTTAAATTTTTAACCATTTTGGTTACTTTTATGTATAAAAAATTTCAATTTCCCACCCCTGGAAGCGAAATTTTAATTTTTAAAATTTTTTTATCAATGCAAATATTCATAAGGTATAAAGTGACTTCATTTAAGAAAAACTCAAAATTTATAACAATTTTGATTATCACATGTACTACAAAATATTGCATGTACCAAAAAAAACGTTCATTTTCTCAACCCTGGAAGCGAAATTTTATTTATTTATTTTCTATTTTTTATCAGTGCAAGTCTTCTTGAGGTATAAAGTAGTTTTATTTAACAAAAATTTAAATTTTTTAACCATTTTGGCCACTATCATGTACTACAAAATATTGCACTTGTCCAACCCTGGATTCGAAATTTTGATTTTTTTTTTTGAATTTTTGATACCAATTTTGTTCTTCCTAAATTATAAGACAGTTTTAGGTAGCAAAAAAAAAACATCAGTTGCCTGTTTGATTACCTTCACGTATAAAAAAAATGCAATTTCCCATCCCTGGAAGCAAAATTTGAATTTAAAAAATTTTTTTTGGTCAATTCAAATCTTCATGACGTATTAAGAGGTTTTGTTAAAGAAAAACTTGAAATTTTTAACAATTTTAGTTACTACATGTACTACAAAATACGGAATGGGCCGAAAAAAAATTTGTTTTCCCATCCCTGGAAAAAAATTTTAATATTTTTAGTTTTTAATAGACCATTGAGGCTTCCCAAAGCACGAAATAGGTTTATTTTACAAACATTAAAAATAATAATTGGTTTTTGGTATAAATTTTGCGTCGAGAAATAGGTGTAAGCTTCCCAGCTCTGGAACCATACTTCGGATATTTCTGAATTTCAATAGCACTCTATTTAAGTTCATTTCCAATACAACGGTCCAAGAACGAAGTTTCTAGCTCTTCTGGCGGCTTGGGAAAAATTATTTCACGTACAGACAGACGGACATCGCTCAATCGTCATCGCTATTCATAAGGATCCAGAATATATATATATACATATATATATATATATATATATATATATATACTTTATGGGGTCCTATTTTGATATCGAAGAAATTACACACGGGATGACAAACCTATATATACCCTTTCACTTTTTTGTGAAGGGCATAAAAATTATGAAATCTGGCAGCCCTTAACCACCTTCACAGAAGAGGCGAACATTTGAAAGGAACAGCAGCAATGAAAAGCTAATGAAAACAGTTATGCGAGGCAGCAAAGCCATGGCATCGTCTTTAGTGTTGCAAAGATGAGCAGCAGTGTGATGTCGGCCGTATGCCAGGATTAATCAGTGGCTTAAAATTTATTATACAGCTTGGGAATATTAATTACAAACAGTTTTTTTTTGTTTCAGTTTGTTCTCGCTGGTATTTCTGTTTATTTATGTTTTATCGCGCAAACATTCCAGCTTTCTTGTTACTTACGGTTGAGTTCAGGAATGCGTTTTTGTGGTTTGAATGATAAAATACATATATTTTGGATTCAAGTTGTTGGTGGCGGTGCTCACCAAACTCGTGGTCACTGCTAAAGCTTATTTATGTTTTGTTCATTAAATTTTGTTTTTTATTTTATATTTTTTAATGCAAGTTTGTTGCATTGATTGTCCTTCTTTTTTAATTTATTAAATTTCCTCTAAACTCTCTAGTGACAAAATTGCACACAACCAGAAGAGACTAGCATTCTGCTGGCTATTTGTTAAAAATGACAAAAGCAAATAAAAATTAAATAAATTTTTTTTTCGTACCACCAAAAAAATATATATTTATTTTTATTATTTTTTCTATCTATTGAGCTGAGATGTTAATTTATGTTTTGCAGCTTGTTGCCACGGCTTATTTGTTTTTTATTTTTTGTTATTATTTTTTTATAAATTTAATTTTTATTTCATTTCGTTACGCTGTATCCTTTTATTGTTGTATTTTTTACGGTGCGCTTAGGTAAATTTTTTGTATGTGTTAGTGTTTGTTTTTTTCTTTCAGCATTTTAATGCTGATTCGTTTGGACTTGGCTGTTTACTTCCAGTACATAAATTTTATCAATTCACTGAACCGTTGTCTCTGGTCTTTGCATTTCTTTTCTGTTGTTTGGTCTGTTTTTCTTTTATTTATTTAGATTTTTGTCGGTGGATAAATGTTTTTTATTGCTGGAATTTTTCGTTGTTGTTTGAGCTGTTGTTTTTTTTAAGGACTTTAGGTTTTAGTTTTGTTAGCGGAAATAATACTTCGCACATACAAATTTTTACCAAAAAAAAGAAGAAAAAAATTGTCATCATATGAACACTAACAAAATTTAATAAACTAATATGAGTAAAAAATGTTTAAGTTGAATCTTAAGCAAGAGAGAAAGAAAGTGTAGATGGCCAGTGATGTTACAGGCACAGTGAAGTCGGGCTAAAGTTATCTTCCACTATAAAATTGATATAAAAAAATCAATGAGTGTTCGAACTCACGGGCGATGTGTTAACACCTTTTTGTTTATTTATTTTATATTAAACCCACAAAAAAAATAGAGAATGCAAAGCAACAGACAAATGTACATACATACATTGTTATGTTTGTACATAAGCTACATACGTTGCTGTCTTGCTATCTCATTTTTATATATGTACATATAACCATGCCACTATTCTCTTTGCTATGCATAAGACAAAACCGAAGGTCAACATAAAACACTTTTTTAATATTACTCCAAATTAATATTCCGAATTAAAACACTTAAATCTCCGCTCGACGATATCGGATCGCCTTAATTTTTGGCCCAAACTCTTCGTCGAAACCCGCACTAGCGTTTTAATCCAAAAATTAATAAAATCGGCTATGAATTTCCGGAGAAAATCGCGTGGGAAAATAATATGAAAATCGCCCAATAATCACTTTCAATACCGAGTGCCAAGCAACAACAACAAACAAACAAAGTCTTACACTTACACTTGCGTATGTATTGAAACTGATAGTTTACTGCCCTAGAGGCGCGCGTATAGATGTTAACACATCAAAAAGTAATTATAAAGTATTTCGCTCAAATAATTGTTATTCTTCACTATTGGCAATCGCCTAAAAAGTGCTGTGACCTTCGAAAACAGCTCATTAGTAGTTAACATGAGACTATGAAACCGAAAGTCTCGAGTTGGACCATTCACTCAGTCATGAATATGTTGTCCAGTTTTTGTTATCAGCACTAGTGTATGTTTGTGTTATAGTACGTTTCCACATACGGGATTTGGGCCAAATCATTTCATTTGCCCAAATGAAGTAATTTGCGACATGATTTCCCATACATTTTTCATATGACTCAATTGTCTCAAACGAGTTAATTTCCTGCAAATTATTTCGAAATTTGTCTGTGCAACAATGCGCGGCTGCTTTTCTTAGAAATGCAACCTTGGGGCAGCCATTATTGGCGAGTTATAAATCCGAAAAAACGATATATAAGTATTGGGTATTTTTTATTGAGGTATAGAACTTTAAGTTGGTATCACTTTTTTAACTGGCGGCCATTTTGTCAGCTGTCAAGTGATTAATATTTAATTTGGTTTGCCATTTCATCATGAACAGGTTGACAAAAGAACAACGCTTGCAAATCGTGCAGATTTATTTCGAAAGTAATGGTTCAGTTCGCGAAGTTTACCGCAAGCTCCGTCCATTTTATGGTCGACATAATCGTCCATCAGAGCAATTAATTCGGTTAACCATGGATCGTTTTCGCACTACGTTTACTCTATGTGATAATACGCATCCGCAGAGACGTCGAACAGTGCGCACCGAAGAAACAATTGCCGCTGTAGAGCAAAGTGTTGAAGAGGACCCGAATGAATCGATTCGCCACCGTGCACAGCAATTGGAGCTAATGTAGACCGGTATAGAGCCATGATAACCGACTATTTTGTTCCCGAATTGGATGGCATGAATGTGGATGAGTTGTGGTTCCAACAAGACGGCGCTACATGCCACACAGCGCACGTCACAATCGATTTATTGAAGGAAACATTCGATGAGCGCATAATTTCGCGGAATGGACCTGTCAATTGGCCACCAAGATCGTGTGATTTGACACCATTGGATTATTTTCTTTGGGGATATGTGAAGTCGCTCGTCTACGCCAACAAACCAGAAACGTTAGGGGACTTGGAAGCCAACATTCGTGGCGCTATTGCCAACATACGGCCCCATATGCTCGAAAAAGTGGTTGAAAATTGGACCTGTAGAATTGGCTTTATTCGAGCCAGCCGCGGCGGCCACATGCCCGAAATCATATTTAAACATTAATGGCATAAAATTATTCTTCCAATAAAGCCAAATTGATGGACATTAAAACGATTTTCTTGTGTTTTATTTCAATTCGAAGTTCTATACCTCAATAAAAAACACCCTGTAGGAATAAAATGGCGCCGATTTAATCTGTTGAAAAGAGTTTACGGAAAGCTCAATTTTATTTTGCATTTTTATGGTTTTTCTTTTTATTTTACCATTTCAAGTTACCATTGAAAAAATTGTTTGCTTTTTTCTTATGTTAAAAAACAAATGTCAAATTGATTTCGAAATTGTTTTCGAAAATTCGAAAACAAAATTACTTACAACATAATGGAAACACTTCGACATAATTTCCTCAAAACAACTTAATTTGCTCATGGTGGAAAAGTACTATTAGTTGTTGGCGGCCTGTTTTAGTGATTGGCAGCGATCAACACTATCGTGTACTAAAGAGCAGAGTAACAGTCGGCCCTGTAGCAAAAATCGATTTTCAGTGTTCCCAATTTTTTTTTATAGGAAAAGAAAAACTACATCACTAACCTCCTATCACTTGAGAATCGGTTCATTGTTCCAAAAATTATAAAAGTTTGAAATCAAAATAATAGTGTTTTATCAAACTCTTATTAGACTTTTAAGCTGCAAGAGAACGGAGCAAGAAAACACAGGGATGGCAATTAGGATCAACCGATTTCCAAACCTTTTTCTACTTACATCCGATTCTACTTTTTATATTTGAAGTATTGTAATGAAATGCTTTCGAAAAAAAATTACACCACATTTTTAAATACCCTTTAAATGAAATATAAAAGCATTTAATATGTATAATATTTACCCTGATAATGTTTAATGTTAAAATAATTATTGCTGACAACAATAACAATTCAATTAACTAAAGCAACAGAAGCTGCAACAACAACTACAGCGTCAGCAGCAGCAGCAGCAGCAATTACAATAAGAACATAAATTCCTTCAAGCATTTATTGAAATCAATTCATTCATTGAATAAATAAACAGGCACAAGATGAATTTTCTTTATTGAAATGTTTATGAAATCAACACAAAATTAACTCAACAGCAAACAAACTGAACTGACTGAACGAAACAATGAAATAATGAATGAATAAGTGACTAAATTAATGAATAGTAAAGATAAACATTTAAAATTACACTGCACTACAAAAAAAAGTAATGAGATAAACATGATCCATTCTGTTTGATGATTATAAAAATATTCGAAATATTCCTGTCTTACGGCTCTTTTCATAATGTACGATTAATAATTAACGTGGACTTTAACGTCAGGTTTGACATACAAAAGTTGTCGTTAAAGTAAACTTTAAGTCTTAATCATACATTGTGAAAATGGCCGTTAATAAAATAATTTGTATTTAATAAAAATTCTTAAAAAAGATAATAATTTCCAGATTTGAACTTGAGTCTGAATACATCATTTTTATTTTAAAATAAAATTAAATTGAATTTATCTTTTTTATACTCTTTTTTTTAAATATTTATTAATATTTCCTTTTTTTCTAAGATATATTCGAATACCGGTCTGACGGCTCATTAAAATTTTATGTGTTGGACAGTGTTATTTGAAATGTTTGTCTTAACTCATATATAAAAAATAACAAGAATAGCTTTTTTGCTCAAGTTGCGATTTTGTGCTAAACTGAGAACGATTTGGAATTTTTTTTTGTAATATATGCCAAATTAATTAAAATAACACTGTGCAACAAAAAAAATTAATTAATAAAAAATAACAACAAATTATTAAGTCAAGAATTAGATTAATTTTACATTCATGAATATCAAAAAATTTAAAAAAATTATATTTTAAAAGAATATTAAATTTTTAACCCATGCCGATCTCTTTACATGCCAAAATTATTGAAAGTATTTATTTTTATTAAATTGAGAGTTTGGACTAACCGGAAAACAATGGGACAAAATATACTGTAAAATATAAAAAAAATATTTTTTTAAATAACACTGTGCCACAAAAAAGAAATTGTATGGGACAATCTGACTTTTACCCGAAAGCGGTATCTTCACATGTTTAATTACACTATTTTTTTATTAAATTTCGGGCTAACCAGAAAACGACTCCAGGAAAACCAGAAAACGACTCCAGCAAATTTGTTATAAAATATCTTAAAAAAATTTAAAAACACTATGCAACAAAAATAATTTTTTTTTGTAACAGGCAGGCTAATTTTTACCCGATACCGTTCTCTTTACATGCCAAAATTTACTACAATTTGTTTTTATTAAATCGCGATTTTGGGCTAATCTGAAAATTACTTCACCAAATTTCTTTTAAAATATCACAAAAATTATTAAACAACACTATGCAACAAATTTTTTTTTTAAGAGACGACGATTGACGAGCAATGACTGTAAATCATAATATATTAAAAAAAATAGCTACTGCAGTTTTGATTTATTAAATTATTGCAGGTTTGTCATGACCTGAGCACGACCCTGGGCCAAGCTGTTGTTTTACCCGATACCGGTCTACTTATATGCCAAAATTTACTACAATATTTGTTTATGAAATTGCAATTTTGGGCTAATCTGAAAATTACTTGGCCAAATCTTTTTTTAAGATATCGCAAAAATTTTTAAAATAACACTGTGCAACAAAACTTTTTTTTTGTAAGAGAATATTTTGCTGGTCTGTTTGCATGTCAAACTTAACGAGCAATCACTGTAAATCATAATATTTTGATAAAAAAGAACAACTGCAGTTGTGTTTTATTAAATTGCAATTTTTTATCATTTGAGAACAAATTGCTGCATGATTAAATATGAAACAAAAATTCAGAAAATATAACATGAAGCAAATAATGAAATGGCAACAAAAGAATTATAAGTGTATTACCATCGCTTTGTTACACTTCTCGTATGCATTTTCACAATAAAAATTTGCATAAATAAAAAAAAATTTCGCAGTCAAATAACGCACCAATTAAAGGGTGATAATAAGAAATAAAAATAAGTACTGTGATGCAAGTGTGGCGGCTTATGAAAACAGCAGTTCTGGTCTGCTGTATAAGGTGAGTAATAAAATTGATATTGGCTTTCCATTGTGCCTTTGAGGCATTTCAATTTAATTTTGATGGTGTTTGGAACGCATAGGGAAGAAAGCCTACCACCGGGCATTTAATGTATCTGGTTTCTAGGGACTGGCAATGGGTTCAAGACATCAAATTTTATATCTATGGCGTTGTCATTGTAGAAAGTTATTTGGCATAATTAAGATACTCGGTAAGATGTTATAGACTTAAACTTAACAATGGATGATATTTGTAATTGCACAACTTTTACAAAGTTTATCTGACCCTAATAATTATACTACATATAACATTTATTAAGAAAACATTTATTTCGCTGAACAGTGTAACTTATTTAAATAGCACCCAACTATTTAAATGCTTGTTTTAAAATCCCAAGTAGAGGAATACTGAAATTGTAACAAAACAGAATCTTGCAGTTTAACTTATTATTATATTTCAAAAGCGTTATTGTGCTGAAAGGAAAGTTATGGAAAGATATTTTCGATGCCTGTTTGTGCTTGTGCATGTGTTTGTTAACCAACAATATGACTCTATGACAATTGCAAAAAGTTTAGGCTGTTGCTGCCACAAATTGTATGATACTTGCAGTTGTAGATAAAACAAATTACAAGAACGAAGAATGAAAGAACTACTTAAAGGACTTAAGGCATTCACATAATTGTAGAAAACTTGAAGTAACTACTATCATGCGAGTACATATAATTATGTAGATATCGTCAACTGAAAGTCGAAAGGACGTTACTGTTTAACCAAAAAAAAACTTTTAATTAAAACATATTTTGCTTGACATGCGCCAATTTACATATATCAAACCAACAAAACAAAAATTGTTTATTTAACCTTTACCTGTAGCTTTGACTTATTTGCATTAGAATGAATTTAACAACGCTAGAAAAAAATTGTATTAAAATATTGGAAATTAAAAAAAAAACAAATATTTTGCCTGGCTAAGCAAACTCATCCGTAAAACCATTAAGGAGAATTCAAAACTTTTCAGATCATGATATAAAAAAGATTTTTACAATTTGGCCTTCATCCTAAACAAATTTAAAAGAACTTTAGCATTTCGAAGTCCTTAAGGATGGTTAGAATAGTGTGGTGGAGTGAAGCAATAGGGCGAATTTTCAGACCAGAAGATAACAAAGAAAGTGTTGTAAATGGCTCAATATGAAACTGTGGAATCTAAAACTCTTGATATTATAAAAAATTTTATGAGAACTACTTTGAAGGCAGGTGGTAGCCAATCTCTGTTTTAAGTGTAGCGGCTTTCGAAAACAGCTGTTCTGCTCTGCTATGTAAATTGAATAATTGAGTTCAAATCTGCAAATATTTTTTTTATTTTCAGAATTTATATTAAATTCAAACATTTTTTTAAGACTATTTTAAGACATTTAGAATGGAATCGACTTAAAAATGAATATAAAAAGATCTCATATGTTATTTCCTTAAAAAAATTTATTAAATAATCGATATTCCTATTGACAAGTACCGCCATGAAAAGTAGAAAACTTGAACAAAAGAAATCAGTACCGTTCTGCTAGTTTGATAACACTGTACAACAAAATAAAATTTTTTCCAAAATTACAAGGTCCAGCCTATAAATTTTGATAGAGGAGACAAAAAAAAACGACACGTGTATCGGCGTTTTGGAAGTTTACATCTGAATTTCATTTGAGGGGGCATTAAAGTTTCCCAGCTCTGGCACATTCTTTTTGTTAATCGGCATCAGAATCCATGTAATCCTTACATTTTAGGTATAAAACGTGTTCAGCAAGTTTGTGTAAAATATTACGGAGAACATTTTTGTAGAATATGGTAACCCTCTAACTCTTCAAGGTATGGGTCTTTTTGTCCATCTTTAAAAAAAAAGCAAATTTAACTAAAAATCACTAATATCTCTATTATTTTACCTTCGATAGAAAAATTTGGATAGGAAGTATTCATTAATTATATTTTTTTAGCTCCAGGCAATTCCACTTCGTTATCATACAATGTGCAGCATATTTCAGCGATAAGCGAACGAATGCTTTTGCCCGTATAGCGTTCTTTAATGGGTGCGCATTGAATTTCGTTGACCTTCAGCGAGAGTTCAAAAATAAAACTATAGTTTTAGAACAAAAAAATTAATTATCTTTGCACCACAAAATTAAGCCGTTATAACAAATGCGACAGCAATGCTTCGGCGCCCACAGTTCATCCGGAAAAACTTCTAGCTCAAAATACCTTTTATAGATGTCTTCAACTTTATTATTGAAAAACGTAACTTTATATTCCGGTATAGTATGTTTACAGCAGATATAGCAAAACAAATCAAATTTTTCCAAACAATTGGAAATTTTTGCCAAAAAAAAAACTCTCTTACACGTAAAGTTTAATTGTTTACTTTAATTTTTTGTTATTTTTCAAGTAAAACACTCAAATCACAAAAAAAATTATGTACACAATATCTGAACCGCAAATTGACACGTTTTCAGTACAATAAGAAATACAGCACTTGATTTTTGTTTTGATTTTGCTTTTCATTGTTTTTGTTGTAATGTAACGGATAACATTTTTCCGAAACATTTTCACCCCTTAAATCCCTGTTTTAAAGGTGTTTTTTGTTCTTTTTTAAAAGAAGGACAAAAAAGACCCATACCTTAGGGAGTTAGAGGGTTAACTTATTCTACAAAAATGTTCTCCGTAACATTTTACCTAAATTTACTGAACAGATTTTATACCTAAAATGTAAGGATCACATGGATTCTTATGCCGATTAACAAATATAATGTGCCAGAGCTGGGATGTAAACAGATGTAAACTTTCAAAACGCCGATACACGTGTCTTTGTTTTTGTCTCCTCTATCAAAATTTATAGGTCGGACCTTGTAATTTTTTTTTTGTGTTGTACAGTATAATTATAAAAATATATATATTCTAAATATTCCGCTCTTATTAAATAATTTGAATTTAATGCAAATCCTTAAAGTAAAAATTTAATTTATTTTGTAAATATTTAAGCGATGAGGTCAGTTAAAAAAATGTATTTTATTTTTAATATTTCGTCACACTTTGTGCAACTTCTGCACGAAAATGATTTAAGTGAATTAATTGATAAACATTTTTTAACAAACCTGTCACAAAGAAGAACAAAATATTTTTAAGAAATCCAGTATTCAACACATAACTGAAACATTATATATTTTTAAAAGCCAATATTTTATTATTATTAAACTTATTATTATTTTTCGAACTGCATAATTTTATTATTAAGATAAGAATATTTTATTCAGACTTAAGTTCAAATCTGCAAATTATTTTTTAAGAAAATAATTTGCAGATCACAGATTTCAACTGCGTTCTGAATAAAAAATTCGTATCTTAATAATAATTATTATTATTAAAATTCTAATTCAAAAAATAAATATAAACAAGCAAAAACCTTATATTCGACCTGGTCGAGTTTTAAATACCCTCCAAATATTTAGTAAATAAAAACTCTATTTTTATACTTATTAAAGTATAAATTTTTATGGTATTTGGCTTAAGTAAACAAGACAAAAATTTATTTTAATACGGTCTTTTAAAATGTGAGCAGAAGGACTGAGAAACCTTTCCGTCAATATAAAAACTGACGTATTAATATTTTATATCAACGTGAAAAAAAAGGGACTGAAATAAGTTAAATGTTTAACCTGTTGGGCCACAGTTCCTTTAAGACAATTATGTGCCCAATTTTATAACTCTGGCTTCATGACTTTTAGCAGAAATTTAACATATTCAACCAGTTCCGAAAATTTCCGAAAGATATTTCTATTTTTGAACTGTAAGAAGACTCTTTTAGTTTCACTTTCAATAAAATAACAGTTTGAAGCGAAATCGCTATTTGTCCCTAGGAAATTAGATCTCCCGCATGGCCAATTTGCTTCAAATTTTAACATCTTTTTAGGCAATTCGCAAATATTTTTCCACAGTGAGAGCAGATCAGCCAAACTAGACTCCGATCCAAATTGCTAATTCAAAGTCCTCCAACCCCAAAGAAAACATATCCTTTATTATGTGCACTTACACATACATAAATATTTGCCTCAACAAACTATTTGTTCGCATATTTCGCAATTATGTACTCGTTTGTGTAAATAAGCATCATTATCATCAACTGCCTTTGTACGAGTTGCTCTAATAAGCCAGTGAAATAAAATAAATTTATTTATATTTTATCTTGTTGTTACGAGCAGATGAATCCCTCAATGAAAAGTAACAACTTTTCATTCTTGCGTATTATTGTTGTTGTTTTTTTTTACTTTTGCAAAAAAATTCTTACAAATGAGAAAAAAACTTCTCAAGTTATATTCCTTCGTGTCTTCGTTTAGCAGCTAGTGTTGCAGTGAGCAAGTGAAGGCTGGAATCCTTTATACACACTTCCACTATTCATAACTAAATTTATTCGTACATAAATAATTGTATGACATACTCTGGCATTTAAAAGTCTTGAATTCCCTTTTGTTTGTAAAAGAAGAAGTTAACATCACTTAAAATTACACACTTCCACACAAAAGTATTTAGTTTGAGATTTCAAACGATATTCTTAACTCAACACAAAAAAGTGAGGAGCACATAATGATTGTACTCGGCAGTACCGCATCACATGCACCCTACATCTCATTATGTTATGGGTGAAAAGTGTTAATGAAAACATTTTAATTTTTTTATAATTTTTCCTGACACCTAGATTCGATATATAGTTTTAAAAATATAAACAAAGTCATTTCCGTAATCATTATTATAAAGATTATTGCCAAATTCTGCCCCACTAACAGATCTTTTGATTTTAGGCCAGAAATTAACATTCTTCAGGAATTCATATCAACAATTTCCTGTTAATGTACATGATCCGATCGGAAGTCATATTTTTATTTTTCAAGTTTTGTAAAAAAAACTTTTTGTTTATCATTTTGCAAAGATTAAAATTACATGTGATATGTCAGGTTTATCCGTTGTAGCGTGCGTCACAGATCATATGGCTGTTTATTATTGGGGCCACGCCTCATATGGTTCAATACTTTGGATTCAATTTTTGCATACTCTCTCGAAAGATATCGACAGATATCTTATGAATAAATTCTTTAATATTGGCTCCCAGTGCGTTAACCGTTGCTCGCTTGTCCCTGTATATAGGGTGTTTTTTATAGAATGGCACACGGTTAAATCAAGGAAATATATTTTTAATATCACTGAAACGGGCTTTATTGGAAAGAAAATTTTATGAAGTTAATGTTTAAAAATGATTTCTGCCATGTGGCCGTCACGGCTGGTGCGTAGCAGGCGCAATATGGAACACGAATTTTCAACAACTAAAAAAATCTTCCTTAAAGTGGAACCCCAGTTACGGCGACGAATTGATTGATTAGGATCATCTTTAATGCTTTCCTATACAGCGGCTACAGATTCTTCAGTGCGCACTGATCGGCGTCTCAGGGGATGCACAGTATCAGTAACAGTAAATGTGGTCCGAAAACGATCTATTGTTCTTCGAATTAGCCGTTCTGAAGGAAGATTATGTACGCTATAAAATGGAAGAAGTACACGATGAGTTTGACGAATAGAACAATTATTTTTAATAAAAATTTCAACAATTTGCACTCGTTGCCCTGGTGTTGTGACACTCTAAAGAAACACGCTTTAGATGCGCCTTAACGTACCCCTACAAAAAATAGGCTAAAAGTATTATATCGCATTATCTAGGCGGCTAATTGATAGACCCTAAACGTGAAATACACTCTTCACCGAACACGCACTTCAATTGGGTTATTGCTTCGAGAGCTGTGGGGCATGTGGCACCGTTTTGTTTAAACCACATGTCAGTCAAGTTCAAATCATCCATTATGGGCAAAAAAATTAATTTAAAAACAATTTTAATCACCGCACGATAGTTCTCGCTATTCACAGTCACTTTCCTATCTTCATCGTCTCTGAAAAAATTACGTCCAATGATGCCACCGGCTCACAATGCACGCCAAACAGTGCATTTCAGGGCAATACTTCTGGTTGCTCTTCACACCAAATGCGGCAATTGTGGTTGTTCACGTATGCATTCAAACAGAAATGAGCACGATGCTCTTTCCTAATCGATATTTCCTAATCGATCATGAAATTTAATAATTTGCAAGCGTTGCTCGTTAAGAAGGCGTTTTATGGTTAAATTATAGACCAAACTGAACAAGTGACAAGCTACACGCAAACAGCTGAGCTGCCAAAAACAGAGTTGTCAAAAAGAAAGCAGCTGAAATAGCAGTATTTACTTATCGGGGCTATATTTAAAATATGTATATATTATTGCATAAACCTGTTGATAAGGTAGCGTATGTATGGATGGATGTGTGTCTGTTAATTTATTGTTATTTTGAAAACGTTAGTAGCGGGTTAAACCTTTTGACAACTACAACAATCATCATGAATGCTTCTCTTAACATATTTCCTTAATGTCGCTCGTCACAACGACTAAAAGTTTATTTAATTCTTTTTTTTCACAATGTCGGTATCTCCTTAAAATAATTCCTCTGCAATTCTTTTGCTGAAGAAAAGAAATACACACAAAAAAAACTTTTTAGTTGTTAATATTGAGATAATTTTTGTTGTATATTTTCATTCGTTTCTCAGCAAATTTTCAATTACAATTTTTTGTGTTGTTGTTTAATATTGTTCCCTTTATTGTTGTTGTCATCCTCTTATTTCGCAACAACAAAAAAATGTCTTGTTTCCAAGTAATTCATGTGAATAAATATGCAAGTTGCTACAAAAATATATAACGAGAACGCATGGAAAGCACAAATATTTACAAAACAAAAATTTTGTTAAATAAACGAAAATAAAGTTTTTGTTGATCCCTTTTTACCCACTTTCTTGTTCTGCACCAAATCCTTTTCAAGTTGTTCTTCTTTCAGTTCTGTACTTGTAGCAGTGGGTGGACGAAGTAATGTGGTTGGATTGCGTTGAAGTGATGTGTTGCAGCTACAGTAAATTTTTTCTGAACATTTACAAACTTAAAAAAATCTTAAGCAATGCTTTCATTCCTCTTACACTAAGTGCAATAAATTAAATTATGGAATATAAAAGTACGAGAACCACAAACTATATTCGAACTGTGTTAACCGATCACTTAAAGAGAGCTTCTGGAGATAAACAAAGCAACATCCTGGCGTTGTGTAAATAAATAACTTTAAAATCGTAAAATGTATTCCCTGAGACGCATTTTAAAAGATTATTGCAATAAGAAGAAATTTATATTGTGGAGAAATATATTTATTTCTTACACAAAATTATAAAACCTTTACAATTTTTAAGTTAATATAAAGTTTAAGCCAAAAATTGTGTAATTGTTACTCAGCTTTTATGAAGGTAAATATCTTACGCGTTGCACTAGCACTAGTTCATTTTGGTACCTCATTGTCCTTTCGTTTGGCAACAAATAAATGTTTTAAAAAATTTTACTTTACCTGCAATTTTTTAGATACTAATTTTGATTAAAAACGTACAGAATAAATTTGCGTTCATTCTTCCTATATATAATGAGTAACTTTTTCGAAAAACAAGTGCAACTTTGCACTAAAAGGTGCAACTTTATGCGAAAAGGTACAACTTTGCACAAAAAGTTGTAAGGATAAATTCAATTGTATGAAAAGGTTTAACTTTGCATCAAATGGTGCAACTTTTTATTAAAAGGTGTAACTTTATATTGTAGTGTACACATACTTATGCACCACCCTTTTAACACAATACAAAAACACATTTCATAATAATATTGTTCATATTAAATTACAACATAACTACGTCAATGAACTTGGCACATTTTAAATACAACTTGACCATGAACACAAAAATGCTTAGTTGCAATTTGGTTTCAAAAGGTTCTTCCAACACCATGAAGTTCATTGACGTACACAAAGTCGTCAAAATACTTAGTTGCCACATTTAGATATTTTTTTGGCAAATTTTATTCCATTATGCAAAATCAATACAAGAATTGATTTTGATTCAATTATGCTGAACAGACATAAGTTTAGTATATAAGCGCAGAAATAAGTTTAATAAAATCAGAATTAGTCTTAACACAAAGCAAACAAGTGTTTTATTAATTCTCGAAATAAAACGGCGTGCGAACGCTGGACCAAAGCGGCAGAAGTGCTAAGAAATACTTATCCCCTTTTTTAAACCTTAAACGATATTTTTAACATACACTACATATTATTAAAATACACTACAATATGAAAAGCTGTAACTTTGTGTGAAAAGGCGCAACTTTCTACAGAAAGTTGTATGAAAAGGTGCAATTATATGAAAAGATTTAACTTTGTATGAAATGGTGCAACTTTTTATTAAAAGGTGTAACTTTATATGAAAAGCTGCAACTTTGTGCGAAAAGGTGAAACTTTTTATGAAAAGGTGCAACTTCGTAAAAAAAATTGTATGAAAAGGTGCAATTATATGAAAAGGTTTAACTTGGTATGAAATGGTGCAATTTCGTATTAAAAGGTGCAACGTTTTATGAAAAGCTGCTTCTTTGTGCAAAAAGGTGCAACGTTTTATGAAAAGGTGCAACTTTGTACAGAAATCTGTATGAAAAGGTGCAATTGTATGAAAAGGTTTAACTTTGTATGAAATGGGTAAAATTTTTATGAAAAGATGCAACTTTGTACAGAAAGTTGCGGGGAAAGGTTCAATTGTATGAAAAGGTCTCATTTTGTATGAAAAGGTGCAACTTTGTATTAAAAGGTGTAACTTTATATGAAAAGATGCAACTTTATGCGAAAAGGAGCAACTTTGTACAAAAAAGTGCAACTTTGCATGAAATGATGCGACTATTAATGAAAAGGTGCAACTTTTTATAAAAAGATGCAACTTTGTATGGAAAAAGTTACAACTTTGTGCGCAAATTTTTAAACTCTAAATGAAAAAGTTAAAAGTTATTAAAAATTTAGGCAAATTTACCCCAAAAGTTATTTTTTGTCAAATTGTATAATGAAATTAAAAACATATTGATGTTTTAAGAATTTTTATTTTAATTTTGGTGCCGCCTACAAGTTTCATGCTATTTTGGGTGCAAACTAGAAAATGAATGCGAAAATCTGAAGTTGTTTTATTTATTGGTTGTCGGTAGTTTTCCTCTTTCCGCTTCTTCACTGTTCCACACTGGCATTTCTCAAAATGCTGAAATAACTGTATGCCCCTCGGACCACCTAAAAAAGTATGAGAATTATATCTTAGAATTATTTTCATATGTAAATGAAGACATTTTACACCGAGCCCTGAATACCGCCATTATCAATATATCATGATGAAGAACATTTTCGCTTGCTACTTTGTTTAAAATTAAATAAAAAAGTCATGGTGGGGCGCATTTATTCACACAATTTTATTTTTAAATTTAATGGATTATTTAATCGTTATTTGAACGAGTCAGAACGACTACAATTTCACCATCTGTACTCATGTGACTTTTTGGGTATCACCACTTTTTATTAATTGTGATAACAGTTTTGTTTATAAACATTTAGGAAATAATATAAGAGAAGTGTATCAGTATCGTAGACAACTTTCCAAAAAACAAAAAGTTATTTGTTTTAATCCCGTTTTTGCAAAAATCAATATAATTTACATGAAAATTTCGATTCATATCGAATGCCGTAATTTTCCCCCCTGATCTCGACGTTCCTTTAAGACATTCCTATGCCCAATTTTATTATTCTATAAAGGGTCACTACGAGAAAGGATTTGGGGGAGACATCCCACCTATATCGTAAAAACTTAAAAATTAAATTTTCGGGGTTAATTGTAAAAAAAAAAATTTTTTTGATGTGGTCATTTAGGTGGCAAAGGGGGTGGAAGGTTAGGGCAGGGAAAGATCGGAGAACCTTCTACCTTCGTCGTAGAAGCTTATAAACTAAATTTTTACAGAATGTTGGCTTAAATAATGCAATTTGTTAAATATTAAAATCAATCTTTTTTTTATGTTTGTAAATTAAACCTATTTCGTGCTTTGGGAATCCTCAATGGTCTATTAAAAACTAAAAATATAAACATTTTTTTTCCAGGGATGGGAAATTAAACATTTTTTTCGGCCTATTCCGTATTTTGTAGTAACTAAAATTGTTAAAAATTTCAAGTTTTTCTTTAACAAAACCACTTTATACGTCATGAAGATTTGCATTGGCCACAAAAAAAATTTTTTAAATTCAAATTTTGCTTCCTGGGGTGGGAAATTGATTTTTTTTATACATGAAACTAATCAAACAGGCAATTGATGTTGTTTCTTTTTGTTTTTTGCTAACTAAAACTGTCTTATAATTTAGGAAGAACAAAATTGGTATCAAAAATTCAAAAATAAAAAGTTAAATTTCGAATCCAGGGATGGACAAGTGCAATATTTTATGGTACATGAAAGTTACCAAAATGATAAAAAATTTGCAATTTTTCGTAAATAAAACTACTTTATACCTCAAGAAGCGTTGCACTGATAAAAAAAAATTTTATTTCTTTTCCAGGGTTGGAAAAATTAAATTTTTTTGATACATGCAATATTTTGTAGTACATGTAATGACCAAAATGGTTGCAAAATTCGAGTTTTTTTTAACCAAAACTACTTTATACCTCATGAAGATTTGCATTGATAAAAAGATTTTTAAAAAATTTTCCCAGGGTTGGGAAATTGAAATTTTTTTTATACATAAAAGTAACCAAAGAGGCAATTGACGTTGTTTTTTTTACTAATTAAAACTATTTTTTAGTTCAGCAAAAACAAAATTGGTATCAAAAATTAAAAAAAAATCAAAATTTAGATTCCAGAGTTGGATAACGGCAATATTTTGTGGTACATAAAAATTACCTAAATAGCTACAAATATTAATTTTTTCCTAAATAAAACTATTTCATGCCTCATTAAGAGTTGCATTGGTAAAAAAATTTAAATTGCGTTTCCAGGGTTGGGAAATTGAAATATATATTCTGCATAAAAGTAACCAAAAAGGCAATTGACGTTGTTTATTTTTGCTAATTAAAGCTGTTTTATAATTCAGAAAGAACAAAATTGGTATTGAAATCTTAAAAAATCAAATTTTCGACTCCAGGGTTGGACAAATGAAATATTTTATGGTACATGAAAGTGACCAAAAAGTTTAAAAATTTTAATTTTTTTGTCAAGTAAAACTATGTTACGCTTCACTAAGAATTGCATTGGTAAAAAAATGAAAATTCGCTTCCAGAGTTGGAAAATCGAAATATTTTTCGTACATAAAAGTACACACATAAATTCCAAATTTTGTGCTTTTAGTGAATTAAACCTATTTTATATATCAGAAAAAATTAGATTAGTATTAAAAAATTAAAAATTCGGTTCCAGGGTTGGAAAATCGACATTTTCTGATTCATAAAAGCAGCCATTTTATTTGTTATTTTTGATTTTTATCATGAATTATACCTACTTTATACATCAGAAAGAAGTAAACTGGTATTAAAAACCAAAAAATTTAAAAGACGATTCTACGGTTGGACAATTAGAACTTTTTGGGGTACATGAAACGGATTTTTTGTTTTGTTTGTAAATTAAATATATGTAATATTTTTGAAAGACGTTCATAGGTATTAGATATAAGAAATGCCAAACATTTAGCTTCCTAGCCGAAAAATTTAAACGTGTTCTTAAATATAGAAGTAATCGATAACATCATTTAGATTTTTTTAATTAAACCTACTTTCTGTTTTGGCAATAAAAAAAGAAAGAAGAATTACATCTGTGAATGGTATTTAAGATTCGGCACAGTCGAGTATAGCACTTTTACTTGTTTTTTCAGGTAATATGTAACTTTAACGCCCAATAAAGGGGGCGTCCAAAAATAGACTCTATCCTGTTTTCCACAGAAGGACGTATAGGCATTGCTAGATCGTCTTAGACTTCATCACTAATCAACAATTCCGATTCTTTTTGGAGTGTAACTGTATTTTGTCGGGTCGGGGCCGTGGGGAGACATTTCACCTTTCCCATAAAACATCAGAGGAGATTCAGGTTACGTATCAGCTTCGTCATAAAAGGTTAAAAATTTGACTTTTCAGGATTGTAGTCTTAAGTAACACAATTTGTTAAAATTTTACACTAATTTTGCATAAAATAACGACCACTAAAGGGGCTGGGTCCAAAAATTAATTTTTTGGTTTTATAGCTCCAAGTTTAATATTAAAATATATCATATATATATTTGATATTAAAATATATCATTTGCTCAACAAAATCACAAAAAAAAACTTTGTTGTTTTGTAGAGGTCGGTTTAGTACTTCTTAGGGAAGTTCTTTTCCCTCTGACGCCATTCAGCCCATTTATAAACTTGACCTGTGCTGTCCTTCAAGATTTTTTTGTATCAAGTTTCAAGGATCTGGCTCGTTTCGTTTGGACTGAATCGTGATTTTCACAGACTGACGAAAATGGATAGATGGTCTTAGATTTCATCAGTGATCAAGAATACGAGTATATATACTTTCGGGGGTCGCGAAATATCCTCTCTTTCGCTGCGTTACATACGGAATGACAAAGTGAATATACCCTCCAATTCTTTTTTAGAGGGTATGATAATAGTATTTTATCAAACTCTTGTTAGACTTTTGAGCTCGAAGAGAATAATTGAAAATTAGCAGGAAGTTGCAAGGATGGCCTTTAGGATCAACCAATTTCCAGATTTTTTTTTTGCGTTCCTTTTGAAACCCACACACACACACCTTTTCATTAATACTCACGTCTATAAATGTTTTCAAATTCAGTTCAACGAATATGGCCTTCATAACAAGCGGCTTCGCAGATTCCATCATCATTAAAAGCAGATTTTTTTGAATGTTTACCGGAAACGTGTACCAGGGACTGCAGTACAAAGCGAAACACAGTCCATCGTTCTGCCAAAAGAAGAAACTTCAAGTCTCACAACCAATTGCTCGGACAGCCTAATTAATGCTTACGCTATAGGTTACCAGCGTGGCATGCCAGTGGTATAGCCACAACAGGAAACACATGACGAATATGTACATAACAAAAAACAAACAGTCCATGTTTGAGTGATTCTGGAATTGAATGAAACAAATGAAACTTAAATTTAAATAGCAGAGTTTTAAAATTATATATCCAAACTCACTCCCGTTGCAATGGCATAAAACAGAAAACACATTAAAAGCGAAAATATGATGAAGTCCAACAACACGGGTATCCTTAGCAGACACTCCAACTCTTTAGTGAACCTGCAACAAAAAAAAAAAACGAAAATAATTTAAAATTTCTTGTACTACATAAACAACGAATCACCCACCATCTCAAGTTGGCTTGCTGCCGTGCACAAAATTCACACATTCTTGTATGCCAGTATTGCAATTCCTTAGCCGTGAAAGATTCTATTTGATCCTGAGTAAGATCGTTTGAGAGTTTAGTAAACTGTAGGACAATGCAAAAATATCTATATATAACAACAAATAAATACGTAAAATAACTTCATTTTACTTACATCATACTCCCTTAGCCGTTTGTATAAAATGTCGTATTTCAATACAACATATTTCATTAGGCAGGTGACGAAAGTGTGCCAACAGAGTATGGCGGCCACGGCAAAGGTCATGGCATAAAAAGGTCCAATATAAGCCACTATAAAATTTTCAATCACTTCGCCAAAGGGGAACAATTGGAAAAGTAATATGGGCTGGGCAGTGCCATTAAGGACCTGCAATTAAAATAGTTTTCAATTTTAAAAGAAAATCAGAAAATTTTTGTACCCAGCCCCCTTTTGTGGGCGTTGACGTAAGATATTATATGGAAAATTGGTGTAAAAATTTAACAAATTTATTACTTGAGCCTATTTTTCTTAAAATTTTCCTTTTTAAGGACGAAGCTGAGACGCTATCTGATCGTCCTCTGACCTAACTCTACCGACGCCCCTTTGCCCCCTAAATGACCCAATCAAAAAATGTATAACCCCGAAAATTCCTTTTTTGTGTTTTATGGCAAAAGTGAAATATCTCCCCCACGACCGTTGCTAAACCGACCCCGGTGAAAAGATCTAAGACGATCCGTCCGTCTGTGGAAAACACGATACAGTCTAGTTTTGGATCCCGCCCCTTTAGTGGGAATTTACATATTATATGAAAAAATCGTGTAAATATTTAACAAATTATATTACTGAAGCCTACGTTCCTTAAACATTAAATTTATCTCTCCACTAAAGAAGGCGGGGCCCAAAAATGGATTTTTCTGATTTTTTGGCTGCAAGTTCAACGATTTGGACCTTCTTTGCCATAAAAATATATCATTTGCTTAGCAAAATTACACAAAAACAAGTAAAAACGTTATATTCGACCAGGTCGAATCTTAAATAACCTCCAAATATTTAGAAAGTGAATTTAAAATGTTTAACTTGGTGGAACAGAGTTCCTTTATATAATATCGTACGTCAACGCCCACTAAAGGGGACGGGGTTCAAAAATAGACAATATCATGTTTTCCACAGACGAACGTATGGGCATTGCTAGACCGTCTTAAACTTCATCACTAATCAAGAATATAAATATTTAATTTATAGGGTCAAATTCTCTTTGGTGGGTATAAAAACTGTATTTTGGCGGGGTCGCTCTGGCAACGGCTGTGGGGGAAATATTTCACCTTTGTCATAAAACTCTAAAAATAAATGCTTGGGATAATTATATACAAAATTAAAATTTCTTTTTTTTGATAGGGTCATTTAGAGGGCAAAGGGGGAGAGGGGGTAGGGCAGAAACAGGTAGACATAAAACTCTAAAAATAAATGCTTGGGATGATTATACACAAAATTAAAAAAAAATTTATTTATTTTTAATAGAGTCATTTAGCGGGCAAAGGGGGAGGAGGGGGTAGGGCAGCAACAGGCAGTCATAAAACTCTAAAGATAAATGCTTTGGATGATTATATACAAAATTTAAAAATATTTTTTTTTTTTGGTAGGGTCATTTAGGGGGCAAAGGGGAAGGAGGGGGTAGGGCAGAGGAGTACCAGGTATCGTCTCAGCTTCGTCATTAAAACTTAAGAATTTTATGTTTAAGGAATGTAGGCTTAAGTAAAACAATTTGTTAAATTTTTATGCTATTTTTGCCTATAATAACGCCCACTAAAGTGGGCGGGGTCAAAAATATTTTTATTTTATTTAATGGCTCCAAGTTTAAGGCGTTGGACCGTATTTGACATAAAAATATGTATATCATTTGCTTAACAAAATAACCAAAAAACTTTAAAAATTATGTTGTTTCTTCTGGGTTGGTTTAGTTCTTCTTAGGGGAACTTTTTTCCCCCTTGCCCGATTTAGCCCATCTCCGAACTTAACCTGTTCTAAGCTTCAAAATATATTTATACCAAATTTGAAGAGTCTAGCTCTTTTCGTTTGGACTGAATCGTGATTTCCACAGACGGACAGACGGAAGGACGGACATGCTCAGATCGTCTTAGATTTCTTCACTGATCAAGAATATATATACTTTATGGGGTCTGAGATGGATATTTCGATGCGTTACAAACGGAATGACAAAGTGAATATACCCTCCAAATTCTTTTTTGGAGGGTATAAAAATAGTTTTATTAATATTAAATTTATTTAATTGTAATTTATATGTCTCGCATATTTTTAGCTATTTTTCGAAGTAGGTCGAAGTCAATGAAATGCAGGCATATAGACATACTTAACCACACAACAAACAAATTATATGTACGAGTACATTAGGGTGACAGCCAAAATTATTTTCATGAACTTTAAAAGTTTTCCATCGAAATCTTCTGGTGCTTACTTTTTAGGGCGAATGATGTCAAAGGTCAAGTCTTAACATATTTCACAATCTATACGAAACAAATTTTGTGAAAGTCATTTTTTTCAATATGTAACGAAAATAACTACGAGAACTTAATTAGTTTCTTAAAGAAATAGCAAAAAAAACTTCCTTGGTAATTAACCCTCGCATTTCCTTAACACTTAGAGCACCACGTGACCACCCGTGGTCATCTTTTTTCTGCACCCGTTGGTTCGCGTGTTGACGTGTGGTTATTCGCGGATTGACAAGCTGGGACCAAAATTTTTTTTACTCATTTTCTCTTTACTCTTAGGCATTTGCATACCAAAACTACAAAGTCTAAGTCAATTAGGTTTACATCCTGGGACCCAAACTATTTTTATTTCAATGTTAGATGTAAGAAGAACATTTCCACTCGTGATTACAATGTCGGGAAATGACACAACGCGTGACCACGGGTGGTCACCTAAAGTAAATCCACCAATAACAGCGGTTAGTTACATTGTCCTAAATCATTAAAATATAAATGTGCCACCGGTGGGGCACGTGGGGCTCTAAGTGTTAAGGACAAAATCGATCACAAACTAATTTATAGATTAATTGTTATTTGCATCATAATAAAAAATAAAAATTTTAATTCAATGTGCATTTTTTCAACGAGTTTCTTCTATCAAAAGTGTAACACTTTGCTTAAAACTGCACTTTTTGTAAACATTTTGCATGTTTTGTTTAATAAATAAAGTACTTTTTTATAGAGAAATTACATTTTAGAGCACAAAATGTGACTCTGCGTCAAATAATTAAGAAAGTTTATTTTTATACCCTCCAAAAAAGAATTTGGAGGGTATATTCACTTTGTCATTCCGTTTGTAACGCATCGAAATATCCATCTCAGACCCCATAAAGTATATATATTCTTGATCAGTGATGACATCTAAGACGATCTTAGCATGCCCGTCCGTCTGTCCGTCTGTGGAACTCACGATTCAGTCCAAACGAAAAGAGCTAGACTCTTGAAATTTGGCATAAACATGTTTTCAAGCGTAGAGCAGGTTAAGTTCGAAGATGGGCTAAATCGGGCAAGAGCGAAAAAAGTTCCCCTAAGAAGAACTAAACCAACCCAGAAAAAACAACATAATTTTTAAAGTTTTTTGGTTATTTTGTTAAGCAAATGATATATTTTTATGTCAAATACGGTCCAACGCCTTAAACTTGGAGCCAGTAAATAAAATGAAAATATTGTTTGACCCTGCCCACTTTAGTGGGCGTTATTATAGGCAAAAATAGCATAAAAATTTAACAAATTGTTTTACTTAAGCCTACATTCCTTAAAAATAACACTTTTAAGCTTTAATGACGAAGCTGAGACGAAACCTGGTACTACTCTGCCCTACCCCCTCCTTCCCCTTCGCCCCCTAAATGACCCTACCAAAAAACAAATTTTTTTTAAATTTTGTATATAATCATCCCAAACATTTATCTTTAGAGTTTTATGACTGCCGATTTCTGCCCTACCTCCCCCCCACCTCTTCCTTTGCCCCCTAAATGACCCTACCAAAAAAAAATATTTTTTTTTAAATTTTGTATATAATCATCCCAAGCATTTATCTTTAGAGTTTTATGACTGCCGATTTCTGCCCTACCCCCTCCTCCCCCTTTGCCCGCTAAATGACCCTACCAAAAAAAATTAATTTTTAAATTTTGTATATAATCATCCCAAGCATTTATTTTTAGAATTTTATGACTGCCTATTTCTGTCCTACCCCCTTCCCCCCTTTGCCCCGTAAATGACCCTATAAAAAAATATATAAAAGTTTATTTTGTATATAATTATCCCAAGCATTTATTTTTAGAGTTTTATGACAAAGGTGAAATGTTTCCCCCACAGCCCTTGCCAGAGCGACCCCGCCAAAATACAGTTTTTATACCCTCCAAAGAGAATTGTGATGAAGTCTAAGACGGTCTAGCAATGCCCATACGTTCGTCTGTGGAAAACATGATATTGTATATTTTTGAACCCCACCCTCTTTAGTGGGCGTTGACGTACGATATTATATAAAGGAACTCTGTCCCACCAAGTTAAACATTTTAAATTCACTTACTAAATATTTGGAGGGTATTGAAGATTCGACCCGGTCGAATATAACGTTTTTACTTGTTTCTTAATTGTTTTTATTTAATTTGTTTTTTTAAGACAATATACAAAAAAAAATTTTTTTGCTCGATTATGGATGGCAAAATTTATTTTCAGTTGCCGGCTGGCAACGCAACTCAATTTCAGTTGCCATTTTTTGAGAAAAAAAATTTTAGTATTCGTTTTTTGTACAAATTTCTTACCTGTGGCATATTAAAGACAGTTTCGGGCATGAAAATCATACGATAGAAGCAATCAGCGATTACTATAACGAACGCCACCAATGATGGCGTCCCCATGGCGGTCATTATAATTCGTATATATTTGATAGTTTTTCCCAGAATTATTTCTTCTTCTGTATCGGAAAAACGAAATAGTTCAGTGAGGTCCTCGTGTAAGAATATCACCATGCGAATGACACCTACAAAATAAGTCATCAATGAAGTGGGCGACCCAAACACACGGCCAAACTTACGTTTCCTCTGAAAGAACGCATTGGCCGTAGCAAACGAAGTGGACAAATAGGTAAATCCTGCTGCACAGCTTATCGAGCCATTTGCCAAACTGCCAATACTTCGGGAAATCTTAATAAACTTAAAAAAATAATCATATTGAATGCAAATCCTTGGAAAATAGAAAAATATGCAAGTGTTGCAACAACAACCACGCACAATCAAACCGCAGAACACAGCAAAGGAGCAAATAAATATGGCGCCTTTGAGTAAATGGAAACATTTATTTCGTTGCTGACTCGACACAATGTAACCAAAAGATCTCATGAGCTTCAAATGCAGACCGATTAATAAGTTTTCGAAAACTTCTTCAGGCACTTCAAAATCTTTCAACTTAAACATGATGAAGCATGTCCGTTACGGTAGGCTGCTTACGCTAAACTTTGTTGTACCAGCTTCAGCCAAATGTTTATGCATAAATAAAATTTAATCAAAGTCCACAAAAGTATTTTCAATAAAAATTCACACAACAACAATTAGGCAAAAATAATCTGTTTCACAACAATTACACATTTAATTATTTTTAATAGCGTCTCTTGTTTATTTATTCAAAAGTTGTCAACAATTATTTAAACACCTTTTTTCGTTCATTTGTTTTACAATTGCGGCTCTTCATTCAACACCACCGGCTCGCCATCTAATTTTTTTATTGTCGGCAGTCGTTTTGTGCACTCCGCCCGCCAGGTTGCCTCATCTAAACCTTCAGCTATGGGATTTCCCACCACCACTAAATCTTCTAAGGAGTCCAATTCTTGTAGGCGGTTAAATTCGGACCAATCTTTTATTAGATTATTGCTGATGTAGAGAACTTTTAAATTGCGCAGCGCCGAAAGACCCTTAATTTTTTCGATTAGATTATAACTTAACCAAAGCTCTTGCAAAGTTTCAGCAACGGCTTCCTGCAAAAGTTTGTGGTGGAAAAAATATGTTATTTTCAAATAAACACAATTAAGACGACTGATTATAATCAATTAGTAATTTTTATACCCGCCAAAAAAGAATTCGAGGGTATATTCACTTTGTGATTCCGCATGTAACGCAAAGAAATATTCGTCTAAGACCCCATAAATTATATATATTCTTGATCAGTGATGAAATCTAAGACGAACTGAGCATTTCCGTCCGTCCGTCCGTCTGTGGAAATCACGATTCAGTCCAAACGAAAAGAGCTAGACTCTTGAAATTTGATATAAATATATCTTGAAGGATAGCACAGGTTAAGTTCGGAGATGGGCTAAATCGGGTAAGAGTTAAAAAAGTTCCCCTAAGAAGAACTAAACCAACCCAGAAATGATATATTTTTACATTAAAGAAGGTCCAACGCGTTAAACTTGGCTCCAAGTAAAAAAGGAGGACATTTGACTCAAAAAAGAGGACTCTTTTTTTTTGCCTAAAATTCAAATACAAAAATCAAAAAACTCAATAAAATATACAAAATTAATTTTTATTTTAATTAATATTGAGCTTGAGGCTTATTTTTATAAAATAATAACTATAAAACTATTTATTTTATAATTATATCAATATTTCAATATCCTCTGGATATCTTCTTCAGGATAACAATTTAAAAATTATTTATAATATTTCAACAATAACAAAAATAATAGGTACAAAATTACTTATTTTTATTTAAAAAATTTATATTCATTTCAATACACGTCTATCACATTTTTTCAAATATTCATAAAGTGCTTGACAATTCATACAGTGATGCCAACGTAGTCTCTAACGCATCACATATAGCCCTTTTTTGTTCAAAATAGTGATTTTTACTGGCTGTTTCACAATTTCAAACGAAAATTGATTCGTACGAAATCTGTGTTATTTGTTAATTATTTTGGGCGTTTTGTTTTTAAAAATTTAGCTTGGCTACTTATGAGCGAAAATGTAGCAGTTTTGATATTTCGAAAATGTAAAAGCAGCAAAAAGTAGGACAACCCCGGACACTTGTTAAAAAAGGAGGAGGACGGACCCCGACGATATAAAAAAGAGGGCGGTGTCCGGGGAAAAGAGGACGGATGGCAACCCTAACTTAAGTCTAAATTCCTTCAAAATAACATTTTTAAGCTTTAATGACGAAGCTGAAACATTATCCGCTACCCTACCTCCCCCCTCCCCATTTCCCCTAAATGTCCCTATCAAACATTTTTTACACTTAATACATATAAGCCCAAAAATTTCCTTTTTAGTGTTTTATGGTAAAGGTGAAATTTTTCCCCCACGGCCACGGCCATTGCCAGAGCGACCCCGACAAAATAGAGTTTTTATTTCCTCCAAAGTGGTTCCCATAAAGTACATATTCCTGATAAGTGATGAAATCTAAGGCGATCTAGTAATGCCAATCCGTTCGTCTATGGAAAACACGAACGTGATATGTTCTCTGATCTTCTCCTGCCCTACCTCTCCATCCATCTTTGCCCCCTAAATAATGATGTCAAAAAAAAAAAACTACTGGCACCGTCCTTATGAAACCCTTAAAAAACATCAAGTTAGAGAAAAGAAGATTACCTTAAAATCCTAAGTGATAATTTACCCGATTTTGTGGATCTTAGTGCTTACCCGGAAGAAGAAGTAATTTTTCAACAAGACGGAGACCCCAAACATACGGCGAAAATCGTTAAGGAATGGCCATCAAATCAAAAATTTGAAACAATGCAATGGCCACCGCAAAGCCCAGATCTTAACCCGATAGAAAACTTATGGGCTGCCCTTAAGAAACGCCTTTCACGGTACGATAGTACGCCAACAAATTTAAATGAACTTTGGTCCCGAGTTCAAACTGATTGGTCAAATATTCCAAAGCTTACTATTGAAAACTTGGCTGAAAGTATGCCAAGACGTGTCAGAGGCGTAATAAAAGCAAAAGGGCTCTGGACAAAATATTGAAAATTAAAAGAAAAATAGTTTTTTTCCAAACGTGCAGAAGTGGATACTTTGGACTTTTTCACGAAATTGCCTTAATCTTCAGTTTAAGCTTATACATTGCAGAATTTCCTTTTGTTTTATTAAATTGTTATATTATTGAAAAGTTTAAATAAAAAATTAAATTGGTTTTTCTTTATTTTATGTATTTTACATCGATTTCATATATTTTTATACTAACATGTATCCATAAGTGCTCGCCACTGTATATTCTTGAGCTGTGATGAAATCTAAGACGATCTAGCCATGTCCGTCCGTCTGTCTGTGGAAATCACGAGTCGGTATAAACGAAAAGTGCGAGACCAATGAAATTTGGTACAAATATATTTTGAAGGATAGCACAGGACACAATTCAGTCGTAAATGGGCTGAATCGGGTCAGAGGGGAAAAAATCCTCTAAGAAGAACTAAACCAACTTCTAAAAAAATAACATAATTTTTAATATATAAATGAAATTTCATAACATAATTTTTAATGTTTTTTTGTAATTATGTTAAGCAAATGATATATTTTTATATTAAACGAGGTCCAACGCGTTAAACTTGGAGCCATGAAATAAAAAAAAAATTTTTAAGATTCGATCCGGTCGAATATTACGTTTTTACTTGTTTTTTTTTTTGCAATTTTGTTAAGCAAATGATATATTTTTATGTCAAAGAAGATCTACAGTGTTGAAATTGAAGTCATAAAATCAGAAAAAGTAATTTTTTGGACCCCGCCCCTTTTAGTGGACGTTAAAGTAAGACATTATATGCAAAAATAGTGTAAAAATTTAACAAATATTTATGCTAGAGTTAATGTCGACGCCGTTGACGGCGTTTCAACGCCGAAAAAGTTGAAATATATTGAACTTTTACGGCGTTGCAACGCGTTGAGATTAACTGCTCCCATACAATTTCATACGATTCAACTTTTTTTTTGACATTTGACGCCGTCGACGACGTCGACATTAACTCTAGCATTAATCATAATTTCCTTAAAATTGTTCACTTTTAAGCTTTTAGGACGAAGCTGACACATTATCTAATCTCCGCTGCCCTACCTCCCCCCTTTCCCCTAAATGTCCCTATCAAACATTTTTTTACACTTAATAACCC
Organism: Linnaemya tessellans; assembly: GCA_951800035.1. Lineage (NCBI taxonomy): Eukaryota > Metazoa > Arthropoda > Insecta > Diptera > Tachinidae > Linnaemya > Linnaemya tessellans. The sequence goes on from OX637534.1 coordinate 91,378,197, forward strand.
CAAAAATTTTCTTTTTAGTGTTTTATGGCAAAGGTGAAATTTCTCCCCCACGGCCTGCGCCTGAGCGACCCCAACAAAATAGAGTTTTTATATTCGCATAAAATATATATTATGTACTTTATGCGGTTTTAGAGGGATATACGGCATGACAAAGAAAATATTGCCCCCAATTCTTTTTTTGGAGGGTACAAAAATCAATTGGTAATTATTTTTATGAAAAATTATTTTTGGAAAAGAAATTTTTGCAAAAAATTACATACTACGCAAAAACTTATTTTCAAGAAATCTGCATTTTAGAGTAAACTTAACTCACCAGTCCCGATATTTGTTTTATATAATTTCTAGCCAGCGAAAGAACTCTTAAGTTCTTCATGCCATTTAAGCCGAAAATTTTCTCTATCATGTTTGTAGACAAGCTCAAACGTCTGAAAATAATAAACATATATATTTTTTTTTATTAATTTGTTCCGCTGTCCCACTAAATTTTGCAACTGACACGCAATTTACCAATGAACTTAGGGTATTGTCCATTTTTTCTATAGGTGGCCACTGAAATTGCAATTCTATCGCAGTGGCCTGGGCGGCAGTTTGATGTTCTCGTTCTTCCCAACGTTTTAGGGCCTCTTTAATAGTGGTGGCTTTAGACATTTTAGTTTCAAGTCAACAACTATGAACAAATTTAACTTTAAAGTGCAATTAATAGTCGTAATAAGTAAATAAAATGGCAAGTGAAAAATCTGAATCTGAACCGTGGTATTGATGGTTGCCAATAGAAACAATTATTAAATTGTTAAATCGAAAATGAAGTGATTATAAAAATTGGCTTAGTTTTTGAGTTACGATAATATAAAAGACAATAGAATTAAATAAATAAAAAATATTAAGTGATTATTATTCCTTCCTATTCTGTAACTATTTTTCATCATGTCAACACAATATAAAAAATAGGACTGCTCTGTACTCCTTTTTTCAGCAATTGACAATTTCTAAGAGCCTCTGGCTATATTCAAGACCTTACTTAGCGAGTAGTCACAGGATTCCATTTGTTAATTGTTGTTGTTTGATATTGCTTTGACGTGACGTTGCCTATCAGTTACAGAATAAGGGGGATTATTTTGCATAAAAGCATACATATTTACTTCAAGTTTGCTTTACATTGAAAAATTTCTAAAAACTTTATAAGAGAAATTTCGAGCTATAATTTTGAATTTCCTCAGATTTCTTTTTTAAAACCTAACATTTGTAATTCTGACTATTTAAGCATTTAAATTGATTATAATAACAAAACATAAGCAAAGTGATTTTAAAATTTATATTTTTATTCATACTTTATTAAATACATTAAACAAGTAATAGTGGTTTTATTCAAATTTCAATTTTTACAAAAGTTTGTAAAATAAAACTTAAAACAAAATATAATAAGACTGCTCAAAACTATATTTTCAAATTAAAAAAAATCCCATATTAACTAAGAAGTGCCCCCCAATTTTACTGTAAGAAAATTTAACGTCTGTCGGCCGTACCACTGCCTCTCTTGCCCGAATATAAATGTTTAGGCATTTTTGTGCCAATAAAACGATCAGCTTCACCCTTAAGACACAAGCGTCCAACTTTCTTAGCGATATCTTTCTTGGCCATAATTTGAGCCTTCTTTTTCATGGCAGTATTCTTAATGCCCATAGTATCACGTGCCGGTTTACGTTTCAATGGCTGGCCAGTCTTTTTCACCACAGCCGACGATTCCTTATCCAAAAGAGGTGTCTTGATTGTTTTCTTGGAACCTACAGCAATTTGACCGCGTCTTAAATCGACCACAGATTTTGTAAAGTTGGCATTGGAAGAGCCTGACATATCGACACCCAGATTCTCCATTGTTTCAACCAATTTCGATACGGAACGATCGCGCACTTTGGGCTGTTTGTTTCTGGGTATGATGGGTTTGTTTTTGCGTGGTTGCAAACGTTTATCGTCACGCAACATGAAACGTTTTTCACGTATTTTCTTCGCCATTTCACGTATCTCCTTAAGTGTTTCATCCATGGACATATCGGGCAATTCATAAACACCACCTTCTTCTCGTATGCCTTCAGCTCTTTCCAGCTCTTCCAGTTTATCAAAGATATCCGGATCAATGTAATCAGCAATATTATGACCTTGCCAAAATTCGGGTATAACATCGTAACGTTCTTCTTCGGCAATTTCGGCATAATTCTTTTTCAAATCCAAAGTGTATTCATCACCCATTTCCTCTTCGATTTCTTTCTCTAATTTACGTTTACGTTCAGCCTTGGCAGCATTCTTTTCCAATCGGGCCAATGCTTGTTCAGGTATGCAAGGAGCTCGTACCTTATCATCTCTAGGCGCTGGCATTGCCACATGTAAACGATTGAGAATACTGTCTACCTTTTTCGTACGCATCTTCTGGTCTACTCGGTACGATAGCAAACGTTCACAAGCCTCAATTTTCACCTCCATTACACCCGTCTCTTGAACGGTGGACATTAACATGACAGGCACAGCTTTATCTTCTTGTAATTTTTGTATTAGTTGTTGCTTTTCAATTGGCAAGTCTTCAATGCCGAGAATGTCAATTTTGTTGATGGCCAATATTAAGGGTTTGTTAGTGAATAGTGGTTTGATACTTTCAAATAATTTGATTTGTTCCTCCAAAGAATGACCGCATTGTTCTGAGATGTCCATAAAGTATAGAACACAAGCTCGCAAATGAGCCAACGCTGTAATGGCTTGCATTTCAATGACATTACGTTCTTCCAAAGGATGATCCAAAATACCGGGTGTATCAATAACCTACGATATATTAAAGATTTTAGTTAAGGGCTTTTCTTGATAAAAGGAATTTAATTCAAAGGAAATAATAGGTCTTACAATATGCACTAATCATATGAAAGACATTTTCCGTTGTATCATTCCACTCACCTGCCATCTTAAATATTTATAATCTGTATGACCAACATAAAGGGATTTAGTGGTGAAAGCATAAGGCTGAACCTCAACATCAGCTCTAGTGATTTTATTGATAAATGAAGATTTTCCAACATTGGGGAATCCGCAAATAATAATGGTGCGAGAATAAGGATCAATAGTAGGCAGACGTGATAAATGCTGACGCACTTGTTCCAAATAAGTTAAATTTGAAGCTTGTCTTTTCATAATGGTTGCCATACGACCCAAAGCAGCCTTTTTCAACTGTTTACACCGATACAGAGAATCACCATACTTCAGCAGGCGAACATAATCCTTTGACACACTAAAAAGCAAACAAGAATAATTAAATCATAAAAACTACATAAATTTCTATCTTACTTGTCGATTAGATGGCGAGCAGTATTCAACTGACCCAAGGCCAATTTGTAATGATCTTTGTCGTATAAAACATTCATTAAATCGGCATAGAAAGGATGAACATCATCGAGTTTTGGAAAATCCTGTATAATCTGTGACAAACGGTCATGGAAATTTTGCTGTGTAAATTTCACTTTGCGTGTATAAAATGCTCGTATACGAGAAATTTTATACCCTTTGTGTACAACAGTTGGCGTCTTACGCTGGGTTTTGGACAGCATAATATCGATAAAGTCCTGGAAAGCATTATGATGAAATGGTGATTATTTGTAAACAAAGGGATATTGAGGTTATGACTACTGCCGACAAGGTGCTTCTTTGTGCAGGAACTCCTTTCGTTGCCATAATTACTTACCTTTGCTGGCGGAACCACCATAATTTTTTTAAAGTTATACAAACTCATTTTGTAAGTATTTTTCCTTTATTTTTCAAACGTAATCTTAAAAAAATAAAAGAATAACAAACAGCTATTTAATGCGCACAACAACCACGAGGCAGCGCAAAACCCAAAAAGAATCGAGCTACCATATGTTTAAAATTAGCTACAGAAACAACTGATTGACAATAAAGTTGCCATACTAAATACAGTGGCAAGGCAATGTGACATATGAGATGCCACTTATCTTTTACATGACAGCATTGCCAGTTAAAAGTTTTAGTTGGCGTCCTTTATACCGTTAATATGGGTACTAAAGTGGTGGGTTGTGTTATTATTAGACGGAAAGTTATTTAATAGACGGAAAGTTTGTTTTGTACAACGTATTTCAATACTTTGAACAATAGTAATGGTTTAATAAGCGATTGAGTGAAATAACTTTAAATTTTAAGAAGTGGTGAAAGAAACATTTAGTGGTGTTAAAAGTTTCATGAAGAAAAAAGTAATTTATTGTGGATAAGAAAAAAATTAGTACATACATACATTCATATCTAATGTTGTACATAGTGCATTTTTAAGTCCTGCAAGTTATTGGTAAGTGATGAAACTATGGACAGTATGTCATATGTAATTTAAATAGCGAAATGTAAACATTGAATGCAATATAAGCCCAACAGCAAAGTGATCAGGTATTGCAAGCAAACCCTCCATTGCGGTGCTTCTTGTATGACACATGTTAAAATATGTAGTGCATGTTCATCGAATCTGCTGGCTTTAACCTAACAAAGGTTGCTTTCACAGACGGAGACGATAACTTGTAAAGCGTTCAACAATTATAATAAGCAGCTCCTATTTTTATAACGAGTTATAATCAATGGACTCGCATTTGCCACCAACTTTTTCGATTCGGAAGATGGCAGTGATCGCTGCTGCTACACATAAAAAAAAACTTAAAATTTAAAGTAAATCCAATCGTTGGTGATGGCGCAGTGGTTTTAGGACTGGCCAAATAATTCTTTGGTCGATGACTGGAGTAACAGATAGAGGGGGGAAAATAAATCCAATCGAAATATTAGTTTTCACATTGTTTCTGGAAATGGAGTAAAGCTTAAAATCAAAGGGGATGTTCAAACTTTCGCATGGTTTCTAAAACGGAGATAAAGTTGAGAATTAAAAACTGTCCTAGAACAGGTACCTACTCAATTAAACAACCCACCCTCAGGTTATTATTTTATTATGCAACTTATATTCTTTCATCGCTACACGATGTCCATACTTCACATACAAACGGTAGTTTACGATCACATTTCACTGTCTTCCAACTGTGATGAACAGTCAAAGCTACACAGCTAGCATTTTTAAACTCTGAACTGCAGTAGATGCAATAGATTTCAATTTAGAATTTACACACATGTTATATTATCTGGTAAATAACAAAGCACCTTATCTTTGGACTTCCTGGCTCCCAGGCTCGGTAACCAAAACACTTTAGATTTTCCATTTCATTGTTAAAAAACTCATATTTATGGGAAGAAGTAGAATTATATTGAAGACCAACGTAGGCCAAATACACTCGTGCCATGCTCTGGGAAGCATTTTCTTTATTATAATTAGCAATTAGATGAGCTAAAGCTTCGGTTCGTTTCTGAGAAGCTACATGAGCTAAAGTACCACAATAGTTTTCTGAATGACGACATTTCAAAGTAGCATTTTCATATGTTTCTGGAGTCGAATTTAGCATAAAAATACCTACTTCCGGTAAGCAAGTATAATCAGTAGATGCTGAAATTTTAATAATTAAATAATTTATATAATTATAATTTGTTTCTTACCCATAGGCTTTTCGTAAAGCGAAAAATAATCAAACGATGTATCGTTGGCCATCGTTTTGAAAGCATTATTTTCTGGGCATTGTAATATATGACAATTAAAATACAAATGTGGTTGATGCCAGTAGTGGTCACGAAAGCTTATGCGATCTGAAAATGAATTTCGATTTCCACAACCGAAAACTTTTGTTTAAACGAATGTAAATAATATTTAAATCAGTAACACACCCTCACGTAATTTGATAAATCTTTCTCTTGGGGAATAATTTAAAGCCAGTCCTCTAAATTTCATTGCCAGCTCCTTGCAAGCTTTCAAATTGTCTACATTATCTACAAATAATATTTCTTTTAAAGATCTTTGGTTAGATTTCCACAAATAAAATCTGAAATTGAAACGAGTGTTTAAATCCGGGCAATTGCCTTTCACTACAGCAATTAACAATAAAATTCTTAATGTAATTCCAAAAAATTGTTTAAAAAACATTTTGCTGCTTAGCGCTATTAAAACTAAAATTGTTTAACTTTTAATGTTTTTGTTTTTAATAAGAATGTAAAATGTTTATATGGAATATATAGTTTTACAAATTCTGTTGTATCACTTTAAATGACTTTAATTGCGCTAATTGTGTTTATAATAAATTATAGTTATAAAATGACTGGGATTGCTAAAATAGCGTGTATTTGATAATTTATTGTCCGATATGCAATGCTCTTTCTTAATTTTTATTTTTAGTTTGACAAGATTGATGTGTCTTCACATTCAATGTTGATGATTATCGTGCTAACAACCTTTTAAAAGGTTTTTTAAATTGTTTAATATATCTTTAGTTAACAAATTATGAGTTTGTTGTCGCTGATCACGAATGAAATTATTTTTTTTTTGTTTTTCTGAAAGAAGCGTTTTGAAGATTATTATTTCCAAAAGTTTGGAAAATTGTTCTTCTATTTAAAATTTTAGGTCTATTTGTTTACTTTTCCACTAAAATCCAGTAATTGAATAAGTTTTGCGTAATTTTTAAAATATTTTCCTCGGGACATTTGCAATTTTTGTTGCAGCAATTCTTGAGTGAGGAAAAGCGAGAAAGGCATAAAAATGGTATATATTCCTATTTCAGCACTCTCACACAAAATAAGAATTGCTGCCACAAATGTCTCATAGTGTCTACGCAAACGGAAAAATTGCAAAATCTTGCAGGTTATTAAAAACAGCTGATCACTAAAAAGCTTAGCGTTGTAAAATAAATTTTGCTTTGAATACCCAGTATATAAGGTTTTTGGTACTTGATGCAATATATTTTTACAATTATAAATTCATAACGAAATTTATTTAGTAAATGAACTTCTGTGGAAAATTTGCACTTGCTTATTTTGTACATGACTTATTTTGCTTCTTGTTAAATAATATATGCAAATATATCTATTTTTGATAGCACTGCTTCGCAAAAAATAAATTTTTGTCTCTCCTTTAAATAAAATTATGTGGACTATATGGATTTTGATGCGCTGAGCTCAAATCCGTTTTCGGTTTGTTTCCATCAAGTCGGAATTTTTTTTTTATAGCCGTGGGAAATTTTTTCCCCCTAAATTAGTCAGGTACGGGTCATACATATGTATTTCACCCTACCTGCGGTAAATTGACAATAAAATAATGTATATAAAACATTTAAAGACGAATTTTTCCATGGATGCCCAAAAAAGAAAACTGGACCTTTCAACAATAATTATTTCCAGTTCTCTTGCAAATTTAAGTGTAAAATTTACACTGTAAATGAACGCATTTGATTAATATCCAGAACAAATTTGAACAAATTTTGGGGTAAAATTATTTTCTCTGCGAATATCCTATCAACTAATATAACGACTGTATTTATTGTATTGACAAATAAAACCCGTCTTCAACAATGGCGATTTCTAGCACCCTCTTGCCACATTCAAGGCGTTAGAGAATGGTCACAGGCTGTCGGGAATATATAATTGTTGTCCACTAGTAGTAGTACTGTTCCATTTTTGGTATTGTCTTGACGTGACGTCGACAAAAAGTTACAGAATAAGGAGGAATATTTGTAATACATTAAAATGAATATGAAGTCAGTAGTTATGAAATGTTTAAAATAAAATTTAAAAAAGGCGAATTTCGTCGTTTTTTTTTTGCTGAAAATAAGTGCATTAGATATTTCCTAATTGCAAAGTAAAAATTTATTTTAAAGTAAATACCATAAAACATATAATATTTTTTTATTTTGCAAATATTAACTTTAAGGAATTTCTTCTCATCTAATTTTCTAATCTAATTTAAGGCCTAATATCCTCTTAAAGACTTTCACAAGGATATAACTGCTTGCAACTGCTTGTTGTAAAAAAATGAGAAAGATACACCGAAAATACTGAAATTTAAAATTTGGAGATTTTGGAAATTTCTTGGGGAACGTTTAAAGATTTCGGAAACAAATCTTATCATGTTCTTTTTTTTCGTTACATTAATTGCGATATTTTCCACCGAAGTGTGAATTTACTTTGGAAAATATTGACAAATACAAATTTTGTAACATGTTTTTTTTAAAACTTTTTAAAAAGTTTTAGCGAAGGACAAGTCTGAAAAACAATTAAAGTAGTCGAAGTAGACATAAAAGGTCTTAAAAAAGATGCTCTGAAATTTTGCAATTATATATGAACTATTTCCATTTTCTAATCAAAAATTTTCAAAATGTTCTGTAGCGGTCGTTGTGTTCAATTCATGCGAATTCCATGATCACTAAAGATCAAGTTGGCTTACAGCAAAACACTTCAAATGGGACATGAAGAAAATAATCAAACGTCAACACGGGTATTAAAACAAAAATGTGTTAACATCAGGTTGATACAGTTCTCGTATGCAGTTTCCTAATAAAATTTGTTTAAATAAGAAAGAACTGTTATCATTTTCAACTGAGCCACCTAATAAGTGGTGACAAGCAGAATACACATGAGAACTGATGAAGAAAGCGTTGCGGCATTCGAAAACAGCTGTGCTGCTCTGCTGTGTAAGTTGAATAACTATAAACTGATGTTGACTTTCTTTGTGCCTTGGAATATTTATCATGTCTTTCTGAATTTCTAATTGGCCTATAAATCTTAATTCAAAAACACTTCAATTTTAATTTGACTTGCATGTATGTTCTTGACAATTTACAAGAACATAAATACCAGAGCTATTTTTGTGTGTAATCAGAACCACTGTTCAAACCTTTGAATATTGTTTAAACCATTCATAAATAAAAACACGCACTTCTATGGAATTTAAAATAAATTAGTGTCTTTTTATTTAAAATTATATATATCGTATATAGTTTTCATTACGGATAGTTAAGTTTAGTTTAGTTTAAATATGACAAGTATTGAATTATTAACGAAAAGTTTAAAATTTAAACCATTTAGCTAAAAACAGACTGAAAATAAAATACATATGCGTAAGTTCAATAAGGACAACATTGATTTGAAATTACATTTAATCAAATAAAATAAAATAAAAACAAAATTATACATATTTATTAGTTGCAGTAAATTGCACAAGCGCTAAGAAAGTTACACAATCAAAATAATAAACATAAAAGTTTAAATATACAATTAAATAGTTTTATTATTAAAAGTTATCACCTGAGGCGTTAGCTAAACTACTGCAAGTTGCCGAGGGAAGGGATGCACGCCAATAAAAAAGCTAACTAATACTAAAACAAGGAAATGGAATATAAGGAAAGAGGAGAAACTCAGGAAAGGAAGTTAAACAGACCCTTAAACCTTTTATCAATAAGTGTACAAATAAACAGAGATTTAGTTTTATTACTTTTGTAAAAATCTCTGCGATATTAGAGGGTTTTTTTTTTACAATAATGAAATCTTAAAAACCCCGTAATATCTACAAATAAAAAAGCTTTTTTCTAAGTGTTGTGCTTTCTTAAGAAAAATTCTTTAAATATAAATTTATCATTATTTCTAATTAATTATAATTAGAATTGTGTAGCTCATGAGATTTACTTACAAAAACCACAAAAACAAGAGATATTTAATTTCAACGTGTTATACACAAGAAAAAAAATCATGGTTGTTTTTGTAATTTTTGTAGGATTTTCCGAAATTATTTTCTCTCGTGAACTGCACAACACTAGTTTATTGTATTGGTAGTTGTTCCGTTTGCATTATTAAACTTAATTTAAATAAATTTAATATTAAAAAAGGCAGCTTTTTTGTGACTTATTTTCTAGCTAACATAATATTGTCTGACTTTTCTTTTTAAATTTTTAGATAATTATGTTTTTTTGTTTTTATGTTAATTTTGAAAATTAAAAAAAAAAAAATTTTTTTAAATTTTTTTAAAAAAATCTTTTTGAAAATTTTTCTAAAAAAATATTTTTGAAAATTTTTTTAAAAAAATCTTTTTGAAAAATTTTCTAAAAAAATATTTTTGAAAATTTTTGTAAAAAAATATTTTTGAATATTTTTTAGAGCATGTTTTTAAACACTTTTAGTGTTCTTTTTTGTTTTCATAAAGAGAAATTTGGAATTTGTTTTAACTTAAATCTGGGCCTAATGTTGTTTTTAGATTTTTTTATACATTAAAAAATGTTTGGTATTCAATTATCTGAAAATAATTTAACTGCTATGCGAGAAAGCGGTGTTTGTATAGGGACCACTGTAAATAGAGCTGCCAGAATTTGAAACGGTTTTAGTACTGCGTCTAGCCATTATACATAGAACGGCTGCAACAACAGCCAACATTAGAATGAGGCCAGCTATAGCAATGGCTATGGCAAAAGCGCGCTGAGAGATGCAGAGTGCATCTTCCAATGTCTGCAAAACAAAAGCAACAAATTTAAATTAGTATAGATGTAAGTCAAAATTCAGTAGCTATTGTAATAAATTTTGTAGTCGAGTTCTTGGCAAGACTTATTTATTTCACATACCTTTTCTTTTGTTATTGAATCATCATCACCCTCGGTAACATCGACATTTTCGTTAACATAAAGACCAGAAAATACTTCAATTGTAGCAGGAGAACCTTCTTCGTCTTTGCTATCGTTATTTGTTTGTCGTTTGGGTCGTTTGCCTCCACAAATGGGAGCCTGTTTAATAATTGTCATTTACAAATAATATGTGTGTGGTGGAATTGAAAGGTATCAAATCAGGTTTGAGTTCGTTAACTTAAATTATTAAATTAAATTAAAGTAATTATATCAATTTTAGTAATAATTTTTAAGCCCTTTTTTTATATTAAAAACGTTTAGTGCTTTTTGGTTGTTATGTGTGCATTTCATTGGTTCTTACACCAAAACATCAGTAGACTTTACCCTAATTCCAAAATAACATACATAAACTACCACAAATGAATTGAGAATTACACAAGCAAAACCATAGGATTTGAAATTTCAGAAAATAACAAACAATATGTCGAAGAGAAGATTTTAAAACGCTTTAAAAATTTTTGTTCTTAAAACAATTTTATTTGAATACCAATTTTTAAGGCGTTAACAACATTTCAGCAAGTTGATATTCTTCATTTTTTTTAACTTCCAAAAAAAAAATAATAATAATTATGTACATATTTATAAATTAATTATTATAAAATTAATATGAAGTAATGAATTTATTGTGCTCTAGAACATTTAATAATCGAATTATAGAATTATGTATATTGCCAAACAGTAATCCGCTAACTAAAAGTGGTAGAATAGAAGAGAAAAGACATGTTGCGACCTTCGAAAACAATACTGAGTTTTCTATATACTCAATGCACATTAAGATCATGGAATATTGGGAATATTAATCGTCAGGGTTGGGGAATTTCGTACTAACCAAAAAGGTAATAACTTAAAAATATGAATAACTTAAAAATAAAAAGTATATTTGAAAACAGAAACAATTTAAAAAAAGAGCATAATAACTGAAGGCCCTAATTTTGTAAATTACTTAGCGTTAGTGAATTTTATATGTACACAAAAACAAAATTTGAAATGTTTTTAATCATTTTCCTCTCTCTATCGCCCTTTTTCTTACTCTATTTGCTTCTCTTTTTCCCACAAAAATTAAAGATTTTGAAAGGCATGAAAGGCGATACATGAATTTCTTTACCGTAAACAAATTGTGCATTTTAAAATTAAAAAAAAATTTTTTTTGGATTTATCTATAAATTTTATTAAAGCAAACTCATTTAAAAAATTAGTGCCTAAATATATAACTAGTACAGGGTGGCACAAAATTAATTATGCTTGCGGAAAATGTTGTATTTTGAGCAAATCGATTCGTACGTCGATCATATATGACATTTGTGAACTGGACAACTGCATTATACAAAACAGATAAGCAAGAGCGTGGCGTAATCTTGTAAATTTTTTTCACAATAATCTGTCGGTGATATTAGCCCAGCATGAATTTTAGCGCCGATTTCCTAAAACGGTTACTGTTACTGCTGAACACTGTACAGTCGTAATACTTCTTACTGCCGGAATTAAAAAGGCAGGTGGGTGGTCTTGGTGGACATGTCGTTTTAACAAAACGGTACAACTGCACTATACCCAGGAGTCCCAATGTATATGTTGTGAAGGAAGCTTTCCTGATCTCATAATCTTCCGTTTGGGTGATTTGGCATGGCCGACAAGATCGCCCGATTTAACCAATCCACTCCAGACTTCTTTCGTAAAGGCTATTTGATATGAGGAGCTTATGCCAACAAGCTGCGGATGAACGCACACCTTAAGGGAAATATTTAGTAGGAATGTGAACTGTTATCAGCGAAGATCTTGCTGAAAGTTATTTTAAATGCGATAAAACACGCACAAGTGCAAATAAAAAATTTTCACTTGACGAATATAATATTTTCCACTATTTTTAAGTAGAACTAGCACTCAAGGGAATTACTCCTACAAATGTATTGCATTGCGCCGGAACTATAAAGGAGGGGTCAGTATTGAAAGGACAGGTATCTTGACCTTTTTTGTAGCTATTAACCTTTACTGCTTTCAAAACGGGATCTCAGAGATCCTACTTGAATGCTTGTGGGATACAGGCAGCCACGTATACCAACCTTTACTGCACCGGTGAATTTTCGCCATAGGACCGACGAGGGAGTACTCGTACATGATGGTGGCAGTTGCTGCCAGTTATACTCAGTGATCAGTGATTTGCATTTCGCAACTGAAATTAGCGGATAACTAACACAACCATGCACTAGTGCTGATCACAAAAATTCGACACCATATTCATGACAGAGCGTAGAGTCGAACTCGGTATTCTCGGATTCTTAGTCTCGTGTTAACTCTTTCAGCCAACAGCACTCTCAAACAGAGCTCCGAAATCTTCGCTCGAATTCGAGTAGAGAGTGAAACTCGCTCGAATTCGAGCGCGAGTACTCCTGCGAGTGAAAAAAAGAATATCGAGTGTACTCTATTTTTCTATGCCACTCGAATAAGAGCGCATATGTTTTGCTCGATTTCGAGTGCGAGTAAAATACGGTCGAAATCGAGCAGATTATACTCTTGCCGAGTACTCTTTCAGTTTTTCTCATACAAAAAAAATTTCCACTTAATTTTTTTCCACAATTGTTAATTTCACTAATTGTGTTGTTTCCTTCAAAGTCATAACGAAAATATTTTCGCGTTTCATTATTTGTCTTTATTGTTCATTATAATATAGAAAATATAAGTAAACTTTTAAAAATATAATAAAACTTTTTTTATAAAACTAATTAATTGCTCCGCACACGCGCACTGTATGGAAAAACTGAAAGAGTACACAAAAACCACACGCACACACAAGTCAGCAAAGACAAACAGTTTCTATTTTTCCACTCGAGTTTACTCTTAAGAGTAAACTCTCACTCTATTTCGAAGATTTTTACTGCCACTCTTACTTTTTAAAAAGGAGTACTCGCGAGTACTCCCACCTAAAACAAACGAGTGGAGAGTAAACTTTTTGTAACACTCGTAATCTTCGAGTACTCTTCTTCGCGAGTATTTTTCACTCGCGAGTAAAATCGAGTAAATCTGAGCTCTGCTCTCAAATGGCATTCTTAACAGAAAAATTTTTAAAAGTTTGCTATCATGCAAACTAATTTCCTTTTTTTTTATGTAGTCAAAAAAGTTATTCAAAAACGCAAATCGATGATTAATTTTGCGCCATGTATTAACAAACTCAAACCAAATTTAATAATTTATTTTGGATATGATTAAATAAGTAAATCTTACCATTTGGCATTCGGGGTCTTTTAAAGCACACAATTTCACGTTACATTGATAATACACTGATGTTGTATAGGGGAATTTATGAGCCGGGAATGTAACATTTGCTGCCAATCTATCCCGGGTGTAGTTAAACTGGCCCATAATTTCATTATCCATAGGACATCTAACAGAAAAATATAAAATATAATAATAACAGAGTATTAAAAAATATTAACAGATACATTAGATTAATTTAAAAAAATTGCTAACTAAATCCCTTCAATAGTAGAGGATCTTTTAGTTTTATAGACAATTACCAAAATATTTTAAGAGGCTAGCAGTGTCTATATAATATATTTTTATTTTCAAAAATCTTGTCTTACTCATCTATGCCTACAAAAGAAATAGTATCACTTCCCCGGTATTATTTATTTATTTATTTGTTTGTTGCAAAGTGCAATTTTTCTGGTCAAATATAAAAGACGAAATTTTGTGCATATATATTTGGTCAAAAATAAATTACAATATGAATTTATTTTAGCGGCCGTAAGAAGTAGGAAAAATTGCCTAAATATTTGTTTAATTAATATTTCTGCACTGTTCGATCGTTTAAAAGAACGAAAGAAATTCTTATTTTTGATTGTCTGCAACATTTAGGTCCTAATAGATTGTTGTTGACAATCAGCAAAATCCAAAATACAGTTCCAGAGCTGGAAAATTTACTTTTTGGTATATAAAAGCAAATAGCTAAAACAAATTTTTGTTTTCATTTTAATTAAACCTATTTTATATTTCAGTATGAATTAAATTGGTATTTTGTGTGAAAATACTATTCCAGGGTTGGGCAATTGAAATTTTTTTGTCCAGAGAACATAGTATGGGAATAAGAACATCGTATGGAAAGTATTTCCAAAACATTTAAAAAAGTAAATTTTTTAGCTATTATATTCTCCTGTATATCAATAAAAATAACTTATCAAACTAGCACTTATGTTAATAGTGTTTTCACACTGAAATGATTTTAATAAAGTCTGGTTTTAACGTTAAAACCAAACTGTTAAAACCTGGTTTTACACTACAAAATGATTTTGTTAAAAACAACTTAAAACCACTTTGGAATAAGTTTTAAGTAGGTTTTATGAAATGCAACCTTGTTTTTGGCTGTGATAAACTGAGTGCTGCCAAGTTATATATTGAAAACAGCTGGTATTGTTTATATTAATAACAATATTTACTGAGGAAAATATTTGTTTGTTGTTTTTTATATATGTATAACAATTTGATTTCCAAGAAGTTCTTCACTTTGTATAAGTAGTTCCATAATATTAAAATATTCATTCACAATATGTAAATTAATATCTATTTTAGAAAACATTGTGAACATATTTCTTGTTTTCCTTCAAGCTAAACCTTCTATTGTACAGGTTGTCAATTAAGTGTTCTAAAAGTAGAGAATAAGTACAGCAACAAATTCTTTGAGCGATTTAATTTATTTTGAACAAATTTTTTATACATCCTGTATGCTAAAACCACAATTTGCAGTGTGAAGGCAAAATAAACAGCTGGTTTATGGTTTTAACGCAAAAACCAGATTTTAACTTTCAATGTGAAAACACTAAAGAAGTGGCTTTAAACTTGTTATTTTCCCTGCACAAACGATTACATACTCGTACATATCTTTTTAGTAAACTTTTCACTTACCCATCATCACCCACCAATCTCTGCTCACCCCAGCCCAAACCATCACGTACAATACAATCTGTTACATGCAAACCATAAACATCTTGTTTATCTATATTAATAACAATTGTCAGAGGATCTCCGATCTTTACATCATTGGCAATTTTATGCTCTGCATTATATATTTTCATATGGCAACCAGGCATGGGAATCTCATTATCCACATCAGTTTCGTTATTCAAATCCAATTCTTCTTCCTCATTCAAAACATCATCCTCATCTAAATCATCACCGGCCGCCCGATATTTGTCCAAAGATCTGCCATAACTTCTGCGATCTGTATTGTCTGTTTCAGCACTTCTAAAAGCTTGTGGCTTCTGGGGATATTTGCCACCGGCAATACTACTCTTAACCATTTTATGATGGGCCTTTTTCATATTCATGGCAGCATCACGTGATTTATAGGCACAGCGCACATGATAACCCCGACCGGCATCTGTGATCAGTTTTAAATGAGGCTGTAAGACTATGGTATTGAAGAATTCAATACCACCATCATCCTGTAACAAAACAGAATAATTTAATTATTAAATTATTATTTAAATGTAAGCATTTATTTAAAGGTTTCTTTCGTGCTTAAGTTTCTTTCTTTTTAATAATTTATTAAATGCAAATAAATAACGGTTTCACATACTCAAATTTAGCTTCTTCCATAATTTTTTTGAATAATATTTCTATACAACGAATAAAGCAAAAATAGCAAACAACTTCCTACCTTAACAGTTTGTAGGTTTTGTCCATATTGTATGTTATTATTATTACTATTGTTGTTTGTGTTACCACTACAGTTTAATTCTTTTCATGCTTTTGTTAACTTTTTCCAGCTGTTGTGCTTTATCATTACAGCACAGTTCCACTCAATTCTATTCTATTTGGTGTAATTCTTTTGTTTTATTAGTTAAGTGTCTGTCCTCATTTCTTTTATAGAAGTTTAATACGGTAAAACCCTCAAGGCATAATAATATGTGTGTAACAATAATGTGGCCATTGTAGGGAAAACAAAAGACTTAAGACACATACAAACAATATTACGGTTATTTTCAAATGCTGACGTACACTTTTACATACAAACCGCCTTTTACGAGTTATTCTTTAGTTTTCTTAATATAAATGCAAAAAAAGATTAAACTGAATATAATGTGAATAATTCAAAGTTATTCTATGGTGCAGTTTTTTGCATATATGATAATAAATAATTCTTTTAAAGGAAAATGTATAATCAGTAGGATTTATTAGCTTATGAGCTTTAAGCCAGAAGATCTGCTCTCTATTCCATGTATGGCTTGCGTTTATGACAGCATGTTTACAGAATTCTTAATATTATATTCTTACTAACTGTACCAAAAACTGTATTGTTTGGGAATTCCATCTGATAAAAATTTTTACATATTCCCAGTATTATGTAATTTGTTCCCGAAGTCAGATCATAACGGCAATGAAAAAAGGGCTATTGTATAATCCTCTGTCGATATCAATTGAATACCATTAATAGCCTTTTACTATTATCCAGGCGATAGAAAATTGTAACAACTACTACTGATGGACCGAGTAGTAGTCAGTTGTTGTTTCCGTGTTGAATTGACATGCCGCATAGTAGGAGATTTTGAAAAACTATATAGAAGTAATTATGCAAGTTCTAAACGGGAAATATGATTATAATTAAATTTCATATTGCATTTAAATATTTCTTGAAGAATAGCAAGGTGAAGTTCGTAAACGAGCTTTATCGGTTCAGAGAGAAAGAAGTTCCCCTAAAAAGAACTATAACAACCTCTAAAAAACAACCAAATTTTTTAATTTTTTTGTAATTTTGCTAAGCAAATGATATATTTTTATGTCAAAGAAGGTCCAAAACGTTGAACTTCGCGTCATCAAATCAGAAAAATAAAATTTTGAACCCCGCTCTCTTTAGTGGTCATTGACGTAAGATATTCCGCCTTATTGTGTAAGGTGTTGGCGTTTACGCCTCAGACGTAAAACTGCTGGTGTGTTTTATTAATCTAATACAAAAAACATCTTTGGCGTAAACGCCAACGCCTTACACAATCAGGCTGATTACACTGCTCAGCAAAAAATTATTTTTTGTCTCTCCTTTAAATAAAACTATGTGGACTATATGGATTTTGATGCGCTAAACTCAAATACGTTTTCGGGTTTTTCTATCAAGTCGGAATTTTTTTATCGGCGTGGTAAACTTTTTGCCCTAAATTAGTTGAACCTAACTCGATAACGAATCATCTGATTTTCAAAAATAGAAAACCAGAAGATGTGTAACAAAATTGTATTTATTTTAGTCGAATATAATTTTTCTCTATCTCCTATCGTTTTGGAATTATTCAGAAATTAATGGAGAAAAAATTTTTTTCGTGCAAAATTCGTAATTTTTTTCAGTTTAAAAATATAATTAAAAAAAAGATAAAACAAATATTCAACATTTTGGAAATTTTTCTGAGAGCTACATATCTTAAAAATAAAATAAGCTATAAACCATAAAAATCTGTTAAAAAATTTGGATTTTATTGTCAATTTACCGCCGAAGGTAATATATTCCTGATCTTCCGCTGCCCTACCACTCCACCCCGTTTGATCCCTAAATATGTTTTTCTATACTTAATTTCCCCGAAAATTTACCTATTCACCCCTATCGTGAACAACAAGGGGAATTTTTGTTCACATGAAATTTTCATTCCACTCGAAGGGAAAAATGGTATCGTGAATCTCTCGTGAGAAATTATTCCCGTCAGAATTATTCTCAGTGAAGGCAAAAAAGGAGAAGAAGCCGAAAACAACATGAAAAATCAAAGAATTTGTGTTGAAAATTTTAAGTTTATGCAATAATTAAAAAAAAAAATAAAAGTAATATGACTAATTATTTAGTAGTGCAATAATTTGAATATATTTTGAAAACCAGACTAAACAAATTAAAAATATGCTTAATCTTTAGAATTGGAGCAACAAGTTTTACAAAGACGCTGGCAATTGATTTCTTGCAAAAATATAAGTTTTTATCTTATTAAAGGGTTTTGCCACAAGAATAAAATTTGCAAAGTCTAATATTCGAATTATAATAAAAAATACTTACATTTTCTACTCTATTCCCCTCCAAAAACTAAGTGAATAAATTAAAGGGAAAAATTAAAAAACTCCCGGGAAAAAAATCATTCACTATTAGGGGAATTTAATTTTAGCATGAAATCATTCACGGGGAATTTTTTCATGATTGCAATTTTAGGGAAAAGGGAAAAATTTCGAGGTAAAAATTATTCATGATAGGGGTGATTAAGTTTTGGGCTTCCTCGGAGTGACGCTGTATATAGTTTTAAAATTGGGCACAGAAACGTCTTAAAGGATCTCTGACCCAGCAGGTTAAACATTTTTAACTTATCTCAGTCCCGTTTTTGCACATTGATATAAAAATGTTTGTATGCTCATGGAAAGGTGTCTCAGTCATGCTCCTCCCAACACCTTGGAAACGACCGTATTAAAGTAAATTCTTTTCTTGTCTACTCAAGTCAAATACCGTAAAAATGTAAATTTTAATAAGAATGAAAATAGAGTTTTTATATATAACGGTTTTACTTGTTTTTGTCTCAAATCTTTTAAGTTTGCGTGTTGGAAGTGGCGAGTATTTAATCCAGAGATAGGCATTGTGGGTGAGCGCGATTCACATGTATATAAATTCGCTCTTGAGACTCACACGTATTTGTAGTTACTCACAAATCACAAAAATTGTGATTCACAATTCGGGCTATCTTAAGCTTCCATCCAAGACGGTTGTTTGGGCGGTTGTTGAAAAAAGTTATTTAAGGGTGGGGAGAATGCTCGTTTGTTTGCAAAATTTCTCTCGCACACACAAACTCAAAATGTTGATGTGTTTGTGCCAATGTCTGATTTAATCAAAATTAAAACATATGTATATCGTTGATAATTTTGCATGCTTAAATTTTGAAAAATGGTTGAAAATCATATTTTGTTAATTTGGGGAAAAATGATCAGCAGGATTAAAATTAATAAATACGAGTATGTGTTAAAGAACAATTCCCAAACATATAAGTTAAATTATAAAATAATATGTACTCCCGTATTCACAGAACCTAAAACACATTTGAAATATAATTAACCATACAAATTTCCCAGTTCAAATCCATTTTATTTTTTGTGAATATATATAATTCTATTTTTCAACGTTTTGTTATATTCTAGCTCTTTTAACTGGAAGTAACAAATATAAAAGATCATAAACTTGTTTAAAATTACAACAAAAGAAAACAATAATAATAATGAAAAGTTATTATTCTTCAAAGCACCTATAGTTCATCTCAACGTCCGAGCACTTTTCCTTTTTTTCTTGAATGATCGCCAAGTTCGAAGAAAGATTTGTTTCATCAAGAAGCAAAGACGCAAATATACATTAATGTGATTTTCATCATTAACATTTTGTGCTTAACTGAGTATGACCGGCTGAAACTTAATTAAACCTAGAACGAGTTTGCTGATTATGGCGTCTCATATTTATTATTATTATTGTTATTGTTTTTGTTCTGTTTTTAGTCTTCTGCTTAAGTCTTACGTTTGGTTGTCTAAACTAAAGTTCTTAAAGGAAGTGAAAAAAAGATGAGTTCATACATGGCTTGCTTGCAAATCTTGCTAATTTTGTTTTACTTTTTCACAAAAAAAATAAAATTAAAACCACGAAGAGAAAGCGAGTATAGAACTATTTATAGATTGAATATGCAAGAAGTAGAAACTCTGAAAACTTCCCACAGTTTGCGATACGACCATAAATTCAGTAGTTGTGTCCACTGATGTGACAATTTTAAATTAATTGTTCGTAAAATCAAAATCTGTTGAGAGCTGATATCAGGGGCCAAATTACGGCACTCGATATCGAACGAAATTTGTATCTAAATTGTATGGAAATTTCGATCGATATCGAATGCGGTAATTTGGCCCCAGTCGTTTGGACTGGATGTGTTTTATGCAAATAATTGATAACACTTTAGCAATTAATGGACTTTTGAAAACCAAATCGGGTTCCGTTCATAACTAAATTAATTTTTTAAATAATACCATTTTATTATTTAAAAAACTGCCTAAAGCCTCTCTGAGTTGGAAAAAATTACAAAAAATTTATGAAAAATGTGTTTTTGGTTAAGAAATACAAAATCATCCCTGTCGTGAATACTTTTTCCCTAGAAATTTTACCCTTTTGATGCAAAACTTCCACTTATTGTGAATGATTTTTTTCCCGCGAGTGATTTTACTTTTCCCTATAGTTCATTCAAGTAATTTTGCTAAATAAGATTTTCATACACAAAAAATATTTTTTTGTAAATTAGGAAATTAATATTTAGATACATATATTTTTTTTAAATTTCTTTAAACTTTTCTACACAAATTTCTTTCATTTTTAATGTTGTGTTCAACTCCCTTCCTTTTTTCACATTCACTGAAAACTGATAGCAAGAATAATTTTTTACAAGAATAAATGTTTCAAGTGAACTTCCACTTGGTATTCACAATAATAGTAATTGTTTCCAAAACTTTCTTAAACAAAATGTACATCATTCGAAAGTTCTTAATTTATTCTTTCGAAATCGAACTAAAAATCGGGTATTATTTACACAAGTTATTAGGTAATAAGCACGTAAATGTACGAAACCCCGCTTTTTATTGGGGTGTTTGGGCAATTTCAATAGGTCTTGTCTTACTCGATACAAAAGAAATAGTATCACTTCCCAGGTATTTTTTATTTATTTATTTTTTGTCGCAAAGGGTAGTTTTTCTGCTCAAATATAAAAGACGAAATTTTGTCCATGTATTTTTGGTCAAAAATAAATTTTGCAGAATTTTTTCTTTGACAATCATAAGTTACAATATGAATTTATCTTAGCGGCCGTAAAAAGGGAAAAGAATGCCTAAAAATCTTTTAAATTAATATTTCTGAACTGTTATAAAATTAGCATTTTTATCAGTTTTATAACAGTTCTTTCGTTTACAAGAATGAAAAAAAATTCTTATATTTGATTGTCTGCAACATTTAGGTCCCTAATAGGTTGTGGTTGCAAAACCAGCAAAATCTAAAATACGGTTGCAGAGCTGGAAAATTTACTTTTGGCATATAAAAACGAATTTCTTTTTAATTAAAACAATTTTATATTTCCGGATGAATTAAATTGATATTTAAAATCATTGTACTAAAGAACAGACGAACAGCAATCTCCACCGTCGGCCTTGTAGCAAAAAATTAGCTGCTTAAGTAAAAAGGTTCAAATTGCTAGAAAAAAGTCTCTTTCTTCTCATGTTTCCTCAATACTATCCCCTCCATTCCAGTTCCGGCGCAATGTACTGCATATGTATGGGTATGGGATTGCTGGTCCAAGATAAAAAAATAAAAAATCATTTTGTGTGAAAAGACGATTGCAGGGCTGGGCAATTGAAAGTTTTTTAGTGCAGAAAAGTAACCAACTAAAACAATTTTGTTCTTTTTCTTAAAAAAATTAAACATATTTGATATTTTTTTTAAAGAAATTCAATGGTGTTAGAAATCGGAAAACCCAGACCTGGAAAATTTAAAATTTTTCGGAATATTATAAAAAAAATGTTATTTTTTGGCAATCAAATATATTTGATGTTTGGAAGAAATAAATTAGTATTGAAATTCAAAAAGATGGTTCCATGGGTACCCTACACCAGCTGTAGCGTATATAAGATTCGGCACAGCCGAGTGCAGCACTTTTAATTGTTTTAAGTTACGTTAAGAATATGTTCTATACAATGAAAATTGTTACTGGTAACAAATATTCAAAACAAATATGTCCCACTAAAAATAAAAATTTTAGTCGTTGTATTGTATGATCGAAAGTGTACGATTATCCACATACAATTTAATAAAAATAATAAAATTTTGTAAATATATTTCTATTTATTCAACGTCATATCGAGAAAAAAGCACAACCACAATTATTTTCATAATTTGCATTCGACGAAAAAACTTATATAAATATTTTATATTTCCATAAAATGCTTTTTTACACAAGTTGTTTGACTAAAATAAATTTGAAGTCATGCCAAGAGAAACACAAATGATGAGCAAATATTTAATTTTAAATATGAACAATTCATTCGGTACTACAAAATGAATTCTAAATAAATAAACCTTCACATATTTATTAACTATTTTTTTTAACACAAACACACACACACATACATACACACGCACCAAAAACTACTAAAAAAAAAATTATACTTAAGAAACGTATAAATTTAAATAATGATTGCTAAGAACAAAGACAACAGGATGTTTCCAACGGACAGACACTCAACAAAAGTGACTTCACTGATTTTTGTTTTTTTTTTGTTATTTTTTTTCTAAAAACGATTTCAAGATGTCTATAAAATTCATAATAATGACACGAAAATTATCTGTGAATGTGTGGTCTATAGGTAAACATTGAAATAAATAAAAAAAAATGTATTGAAAACATTATGGGGTCTTGACAGCAAAATGATAATAAAATAAGCATTCATTAGTGAATAAAAATTTATTTAATAAGTAAATAATAAAGTATTTGAAGGATGACTGCGGTTAAAAATGTGGAAAAAGAAATATACAAAAATTCTTTATTCAAGTTTTTATATTTTTCAATTTAACTTAATGTTAATTTTCAAGTTTTTTTTTCCTCATTCAATTTGCCATCTCATCATCGATACGTACGTTGCATATTGTGCTAATAGAGGTATTTCATCATGTTGCAACAGCGTCTTAACATCGACCACATTTTAACTCAAATGCACATTTTCATATCTAATTGGTTTATTTGAATTGTTGTTGACTGCTGCTATTTTCGTATGCTGCTATCTTCGAATGTTTTGTGTCATATCGTCATCTAAAAGGCATTAGAGTCCAACAACTTAAAACGACTATAGGTAGGGAGCTTGTAAATGAAGTGTAGTTTCCCCTTCCGATATATCGATCCACAAAAAAGGGATAAAGCACGGTATCCTTATATCTTGGAAACTGCAACAGGTAGGCTGAAAATTCTAAAAGCATACGAATGCTGTTAAAAAAATAACCCTACACTTGGTTCGGTACCTTTTTGATGCATGTACTTTTAGGGGCTAGAAATGGGTTAAATACTAACATTTGTACTCCTACATCTTCTAAACTATTGAACAGAGCCAATAAACTTTTTGACTCCAACTATTCTTCTGAAAAAATCTCGGTTTCCTCCGTACTTCTTTTCTTTTTGTTAATGAGAAAGTGTACATAAATGTACTTGCTGCTGATCAGTAGAAGTTTAGATAATAAAAAGTATACTTTTTTGATGGGGACAAAAAAGTATTTGTCAATT
Organism: Linnaemya tessellans; assembly: GCA_951800035.1. Lineage (NCBI taxonomy): Eukaryota > Metazoa > Arthropoda > Insecta > Diptera > Tachinidae > Linnaemya > Linnaemya tessellans. The sequence goes on from OX637534.1 coordinate 91,402,048, forward strand.
TTTAGGAAAATACTTTTCGCAAAAAACACTTTTCGACTTTTTTTATTTTTTTTAAATATTTTTTAGACTTTATTTTTTTAACCCTGAAATATCATTCATATTTTTGTGAGATATACAAAACGTAAACATGAGTCGTCGAAACGACGAAGAATGATATTCCAGGGTTAACATTCTTTTTCAAAGGGATCAAATAATTGGACCCAAGTGAGCTGGACACTTCTTTCCCCTTACCAGCAACCTGTTAACTTAACATTCTTTTTGGAAATAGAATTTTTTCAGTGTTTGCCTTTGTGACTTTTTTGTAAATATAGTACTTTTGGAGAAGGTAATTTTTGAAAGATGTACTTTTTGATAATGGTGCTGTATGAAAAGAGTACTACCACAAAAAAATAATAATAATAAAAAAATAAATAAATATATCCAAGAAAAGATATTTGCTTAAAACGGTGCATTTGGAAAAAGTACATTTTTAAAAAGGTACTTTTTGGGAATAGTTCTTAAAAAAATTTAAATGTATTGCAAAAAAACTTATTTTTTAAAGAAATACCTCATTGGAAAAGTGGTTTTCTTAAGACATAATTTTTTTAAAAAGTACTTTTAAGGTATGATACTTATTACAAAAGGTACTTTTTGGAAAAAATGTTTTTCTGGAAAATTACTTTTTAGAAAAAGTGCTTTTCTAATTAAGTACCTTTTGGAAAAAGCACGCTTTTTAAAAAGTAGAAGTTTACTTGAAACATATATTCCACTCGAAGGGACAAATGGTGTTGCGAATCTCTTGTGAAAAATTATTTTTACTATCAGTTTTCAGTGAATGCGAAAAAAGGGAAGGAGTTGAGCACAACATTAAAAATGAAAGAAATTTGTGTAGAAAAATTTTAAAGAAATTTAAAAAAAATATATGTACCTAAATATTAATTTCCTAATTTACAAAAAAAATTTTTTGTTTATGAAAATCTTATTTAACAAAATTACTTGAATAAATTAAAGGGAAAAGTAAAATAACTCGCGGCAAAAAAATCATTCACAATAAGTGGAACTTTTGCATCAAAAGGGAAAAATGTCGAGGGAAAAAGTATTCACGACAGGGATGATTTTATATTTCTCCACCAAAAAGATATTTTTAAAAAATTTTTTTCACTTTTTCCAACTCAGAGAGGCTTTACGCAGTTTTTAAAATAATAAAATGGTATTACTTTAAAAAATTAATTTAGTTATGAATAGAACTCGATTTGGTTTTTTAAAAGACAAAAGTTGCTCAAGTGTTATCAATTAAAATTAATTTTTTTAAAGAAATACTTCATTGGAAAAGTAGCTTTCTTAACACACAATTTCTTAAAAAATTACTTTTAAGGTATGCTACTTATTACAAAAGGTATTTTTTGAAAAAAAATGCTTTTCTGGAAAATTACTTTTTGGAAATAGTGCCTTTCTGATTAGTAGTACCTTTTGGAAGAAGTACATTTTTGAAAAAGTACTTTTTGGAAAAACGTATTTTTTTGTAAAAGTGTTTACTTGGAAAAACGTTCTATTTTGAAAAAGTACTTTTAAAAAAATACTTTTTGGAAAAAGTACTTTAAAAAAGACTTAAAAAAAGTACTTTTTAAAAATATACTTTTTGGAAAAAGTTCGGTTTTTGAAAAAGTACTTTTTGGAAAAACGTACTTTTTCGAAAAAGTACTTTTTGGAAAAAGTACTTAAAAAAATAGTTTTTGGAAAAACTACTTTAAAAAAGACTTTTTGGAAAAACGTACTTTTTTGAAAAAGTACTTTTCGGTAGCACTACTTTTAATAGTAGGAACATCAGCATTAAAAGATAATTTTGAAGATTAATTCGATACCTTTTGGGGAAAGGCACTTTTCGAAAATTATATTCTTAAAAAAAAAAATAAAACAAATATGTATATGTAATATAATCACGACCAATTTAACCATTAGGAACTCTTTTTTAACACTTTGTACCTTCAGATAGATTCTCGAGAATAAAAGGAAATGAATATTATTTAATTTAAGAACGTTTATAAAAACAAAACGAGGAAAAGAAATAGGCAAATAAAAAATTTTCCCTTTTCTGACTTTACATTGGAAATCTCGAAAAGTGTTATGTATTAAAGAAAAATTAGTTGTTGGTTGCTCTATGAAAATACGATGAAAAAGCGTTTTCAAAAACTTTAATATTTTGGTATCGGTAAACCTTTAGCTACAAATGGCCATATGAAAATTATTTCATAACATGTTTTTCAATATCTAATAAAGCAATAAAGCTCATAAAAGTGTTATCATGATTAATTTTATTTTATTACAAAACAATCCCGCATTTATTTATTGCTAATAACAATCTGCTCATGCAACTAGTTAAAGGCATCAATTAAGATGATCTTTAACTTGAATCTGAAAGATTGTTTTTGTTTTACAAATTAATTTGTTTAAATATACATACATAAATACTTGTATAGTTTTTATACATGATATTATTGTTAACTCAATCAAGTAAGTTCAGGGTTTTGAAGTGATCACACAGAGTTGACTATCAGATTCATTTTATGTAATTGCATTTTAATTACCAAACATCTATACAAATATTGTCTATATAAAAATACATATGTTTATTTATTTATTTTTTTATTTTTCTTAATTTTAGTTGCTGAGATGTATGCAGATGATCACAATGATCTTCGTTACTATCAACCACGTTAACATGATAGCTTTGCTAATGCACTGCTAAAAGGTGAATCGCTGCTGAGTTGAGGTAGGTTTATGTTGTTGTTTTTGTTTACCTTAATTAAACACTAATTATAAGTTAAACTACTCTTATATAAAAAAAGCCACCATAAAGGTCATGATAATGACAATGCATACAATACACAAAAAAAAAACAAAAAGAAAATACCAAAAAAAAAAACATTTTAAGAATATTTAAAACAACAAAGAAATATATATAAAAATATTTAACAAAAGTTCAAAGTCAAAGTTAAGGCAATGAAACAAAAATAATAACACAAAATACTGAAGAATGTTAAAAGTGACATCATTTGTACACGTACGTGTAAAACAATACGTTTTTTTTTCTTTACTTGAAAAAAAAAACACAAAAATTTGAAACAATGTAAAGAAATTGTTTGTGAATAATAATATTTTATTATGTACAAGTTAATAAACTTAACAATATTTTCCCCCCAAGTGAAGCGTTCAATGCACCTGTTTGTTACATTTATACTCGTGCATAAGCGCATTTGTTATTGTTATATGTGATTTGTGTGTGTGCTTATTTAAGTTGACCGTGAAAATGCTCAAAAATGGTCACTTTTATTCAAACACGTTGAAGGCCTAATTTCATTAATGAAACAAACCAAAATAACAAACACCTACTCTTGACTCAATTTATATCATTACGGCATGACGTCAAGAATCTGGCCTTTTGTGTGTGTTAATATTTAGTTAAAGTAAAATTATTGGTTCATTTTGAAATAATCTAAATATTAAGACAAGCCATTAGTTAAAGCGAAACACGAAGTTTGGTTCTATAGTCTTTTGTTTTATAACATTGATTTATAATATATTGGGATAATTTATTGTATTTATGTATATGCACAAATACAAACTTGAGTGCATACATTTGTTTTTTTTTTCTTTGATGTTTTTGTTCTTGAGTGTTTTATTAGTAAAATATATTCAAGAAAGAATAAAAGAAATTCTTCATATCGTCGAGAGTATATGAAAGTACACCACACAGACTATTTATTATCTTGATAAAACATAATATTTGGAGAATAGTTAAATCTATGTGTGACTGGTGTTCTCCATTCATAAGCTTGCATTTCTTTTCCAGTATTTAATTTACATAGATAATTCCACCATTACCGGCACCAAATTAAACACTGTTTTTATGATGTCGAACGTGACCATCATGCACATTTAAAGAAAAAAGTTAAAATAAAACAAGTAAAAGTCCTATGCCGAATCTTAAATACCCTTCACAGATGTATGTAATTCTTCTTTCTTGCTAAAACAGGCAGTAGGTTTAATTAAAAGATGTAACATAATTTTACTTGATCAAAAAATTTAAATGTTTAAACTTTTTGGTCACTTTCACGTACCATAAAATATTTTATTTGTCAACCCTGGATTCGAAATTTTGATTTTTTAAGATTTTAATAACAATTTTGTTCTTCCTGAATTATAAAATAGTTTTAATTAGCAAAACAACAACTTCAATTGCCTATTTGGTTACTTTTCTGTATTTCTATTTCCCAACCCTGGAATCGAAATTTAAATTTTTAAATTGCACTTGTCCAAACCTGGATTCGAAATTTTGATTTTTTTTTTAAATTTTTGATACGAATTTTGTTCTTCCTAAAATATAAAATAGTTTTAGTTGGCAAAAAAAAACAACGTCAATTGCCTATTTGGTTACTTTTATGTATAAAAAAATTTAAATTTCCCAACCCTGGAAGCGAAATTTTAATTTTTATAATTTTTTTATCAATGCAAATCTTCATGAGGTATAAAGTAGTTTTGTTTAAGAAAAACTAAAATTTTGTAACCAGTTTGGTTATTACATGTACTACAAAATATTGCATGTACCAAAAAACTTTCATTTTCCCAAACCTGGAAGCGAAATTTTAATTTTTTGTTTATCAGTGCAACGCTTCATGAGGTATAAAGTAATTTTTTTAAGAAAAATTCAAAATTTATAACCATTTTGGTCACTTTTATGTACTATTAAATATTGCACTTGTCCATCCCTGGATTCGAAATTTTACTTTAGAATTTTTGATACCAATTTTGTTCTTCCTAAATTATAAGACAGGCTTAGTTAGCAAAAAAAAAACAACATCAGTTGCCTGTTTGATTACTTTCACGTATAAAAAAAATGCAATTTCCCACCCCTGGAAGCAAAATTTTAATTAAAAAATTTTTTTTTGGGCAATGCAAATCTTCATGACGTATGTATAAAGAGGTTTTGTTAAAGAAAATTTTTAACAATTTTAGTTACTACATGTACTACAAAATACGGAATGGGTCGAAACAAAATTTTTTAAGTTTCCATCCCTGGAAAAAATATTTTTATTTTTTTAGTTTTTAATAGACTATTGAGGCTTCCCAAAGCAAGAAATAGATTTAATTTACAAAGATTAAAAAAAATTGATTTTTGGTATAAATTTTGCGTCGAGAAATGTAAGCTTCCCAGCTCTGGAACCATACTTCGGATCTTTCTGAACGGTCCAAGAACGAAGTATCTAGCTCTTCTGGGGGCTTGGGAAACCCGATTTCACTTACAGACAGACGGGCATCGCTCAATTGTCATCGCTATTCATAAGGATCCAGAATATACGTACATACATATGTATATACTTTATGGGGTCCTATATTGATATCGAAGAAATTACACACGGAATGACAAACCTATATATACACTTTCACTTTTTTGTGAAGGGTATAAAAAAAACTATTTAAATATGAGATATTTAAGGGACACTTCCTTGATGTCGCACGTGACCATCGTGTAATTACATTTATAATTACATTTGGGGTTGCTGATGGCTAAAGTAATTGACACGAGACTATGAGGAAAAAATTGCCGACGCTCAGCCATGAATATATAGTGTCGAACTCTTCCCATCAGCCTTAGTGCATGGTTGTGTTAGTTATTGTCGGCCTGTTTCAGTGATGAAGGCATATCATTGGTTACTGAACACAACTGGGTGCGATTGACGCCATTATGTAGGAATACTAATAGCAGAGTAACAGCACCCTCCTTCCTCGGCCTCTAACAAAAATTTGTCTGCTACAAAAATTCTCTATCTTCTCATCTACGAGTATCTTCATCAGTCCTCCCAATACGATCCCCTTTTTTCTAGTTTCGGCGCAATGCGCTGCATATGTACTTATCATCCCTTGAGTCCTACTTAAAAAAAAATATTAATATTTTATTTTGACAATAAATGCAATTTCTTAATGTAAATTTGATTTTGAGAAAAATTTTCGGTTTCAAGATAATTGCGAAAAACCTGGTATTTCGCATGTGACAATAACTGAAGATGCTTTTGCGGGCAACAACTATGCTGATATCAGGGAAACCCCAAGTAATAGCTTAATGTGGCTAATTTTATAATCTTATGCACTGTTGTATCTATAAAATTATATTGATTTTACCAAAAAATATTTTATACGGCTGGAGAAAAGTTAATCAGATGTTATAATTTTTCCCAAGAAGCATCATATGTCAATAATATTTGATATATGCGAAATAGACAGCTGAGGTTACAAACAGACCAGCAATAAAGCGCTATACTTTCTTTATAAGACCGTATAGGGTCCGCCAAATAACTTTTTGTTTGTTTTGAAAATGCTATAAGAAAACTACTTAATATTTTCTCAAATTTATTTTTTATTTGAAAGTACAATCCTTCCGGTTAATAATGGAAAATAATTTCATTCAAATGGCTGCATGGCCTGATAACGATCGCCATTGGCTGTAACGGCCACTCCTTGCTCATTTTCGAAGAAAAATGGCCCAATTATGCCTCTGGACCCGAATCCGCACCAAACAGTGACTCGTTTTGGGTGCGTCCGCTTTTCAATGTATGCGTGCGGGTTTTCTGTGCCCCAATTGTGAGAATTTTGCTTGTTTACATACCCGCCAAGATCAAAATGAGCTTAATCTGAAAAGATGATTTTTTTTACAAAACCGGCATCTTCTGTAAGTCGATCGCAGGCCCACTTAGCGAAGCGAAAACTCATTGGATGGTCAACCATATTCGTTCAGCGGAAGGATAAAACTAATTATCTTTCAAATCAGACATGAGCTAAGTGTTACCATTCACGAAATAAGCACTAGTTGAGAAAAAAAACGTTACATTGCGGACCCTATATAACAATTTTGTTTACAGATAATCTATCCGTATAATTAGCGCAGGCAAGTATTCCGCCACTTAGCTGCTTTACTCGAACATATCAGATTCAGAAAAGGCCGACTGATTCTTAGCAATTTTTGATTTTCAAGGTACTAATTGAAAAAACCAAGACATTCGCACGTGACCAACAAAAAGCTGCTTTCAGCGAAATTTGCAGAATGTTGTGCAGCGATGTCTCATTAAAGTGGTTTTGGTTTGACCCGAAAATTATTCATTTATATTGTTTCTAGAATTTAATTTTTATCACAGTCGCACGTGACATTTATTTCAATCATTTTACATATGTATTTGTATTTGTGTTACTCTTGTGAGGAAATTGTAAATAAATTCATTTTGTGCTACTTTTGGTATTTTCTTGAAGTCGTGTTTGACAAAGAGTTACACAATAAAGGGGAATGTTTTGGTGAAAATTGCCTTTTTTGTAGAAATAAAATATAGAAAAACATGCTTTAACATTTTAATAAATATCTATAAAAAAGTTTTTTAAAGAAAGAAATTACGATTAATGTCATTGTAAATTTGCATAGACAAGACATAAAAATTTTATAAATCTAGTTGTTATTTTACACTTTCGGTTTTTATTTATTTTATTAAACTATTATAGATACAATTCTCTCAATGAAATCCCCTTAAAATAGATTTAAATATCAAGATTGTGTTTACATTTACGAGTATGTTTGATATCGAATAATTTTACAAAAGAAAAACTTTATAAAAAACAGTTTAAAGATGGGTTTGTGACTTAAGTCTTTTGTTATAAAAATGAAGTTAACCGTTGAGAACACTAAAAAATAATCTTGTTTATCTTTAAATAGATGAAAAAAAAAACTAAATAAATTGTTATTAATAATTTCCGTTAGCAGTTGATTCTTATTTTCTCTCATGTTTCCTAATATCATTAAAGTTTCATCATTAAAATTCGATTTACTAACACAAAATTGTTTGTTTATTAGTCTTCTGTGTCTATGAATTAGAAAGTTTAAAAAATCGTATTTTTTCTGGAAATATGTGCTTAAATTGAAAGGGAAATAAGATTATAAATGTAGAGAAAAAAATCTTGAATACAAATGCGTATTTTTTTCTTCTCGAACTTTATAAGTTTCTAAGTTGAAATTCAATATGCAGGCCCAAAGTAGATATCTTGAATTTACAAATTACTTTCTAATTAAGGATTTATATGATAAAATCAAATATTTTCTATATTTCATCTACACTTAATAAATAAATGTCATTTTGCTATATCACATTCTTAATGAAAAGTAATTTGTAAATTCAAAATTTCAACTTGAGCCTATATATTATATCTATTTATATAATTTATTTGGTGTAAAAATATTGTTATAAACGACTTCATAAATAGCAGCACCAGCGGGATGACTCTGTAATTCGATTCAAAAAGAAAACAGTTCGAAATTGTATTATTAATATTGTAAGCCGAAAGTATTTGTTTCGTATCAAATTGCTCATTATTATTCTTATCTCAAAAACTTCAACATCTGTAGAGCGATATGTAACAGAGAACAGTTTGAATGTATTCACGTTTGTACATAATTCATGCATTCGTTGCTTTTGCCATGCAATTTATCGACACCAACCTTCATTACACATGCTTACTGAATGCTCACAATTTTCGTTAGTTGTTTTATTTCACATGCTTTTATTACTCCACCACACGTTGATCAACGAAATCCGAAAAAAAAATCAAGCACTTGCTCATTTTTCGTTTATTACGTTTGCATTCAGTGTAGCCAGATGAAGGGTTTTGTTTTCAAATTTGGGATTTCGAATTTCATTTGAGGGCAGGTTTTCGATGTGAAGGAATTTCTCTATATTTAGTAAAATTTCCCTATAAATAATGAAATTTCTATAAATACTAACATTTTAAAATTTCCCTATAAAAATTTCCCTATAAATAGTGAAAGGATTTTCCATATTAAAGTAAAGATATATTTGGGATTTATATATTTAAATGGGGACATCGAACTTAAATTTTGGAGTTAAAGAGCATAATTTTTCTGGTAACATTGGTTGCTTTGTTATCTTATGCATTAGTATTAGTACCAATATTTTCATACTTTAGTCGACCATTCGCAACATTCGCTACTTTTGTGAATCTTCAATACACACAGCAAAGGCAAGCAATGCATGCATGTCATTTCATCGTACTCTTTGTATATGAAAGATGTGTAGCTTCGTTTCATTAATATAATGTGGATTGACAGCATGTTTTCATTTTTGTGTGAAAACATTCAAGGCAATAAAATGGCCATTCAAACTGTTCACTGATATGTAATATTTTTAGTTGGCCCCTTTGAAGGGTAGTTTTTTATCTTAACGATGACCATAAGAGTACAACAGCTTTTTCAGATAGGCAGCTTATTTTTTGAAAAGAGAAATATAGAAAATATTTTCCTAATGAAGCCAGCCAAAGAAAAATATATATGGGGTATTCACACTTCGTGCTATTTAGTCATATTGTCATAAAGTCATAATATTTTAGACCAGTTTAAGAAAGTTGTTGTTGTGCTGCAAAAAAAAACTCATAAAATAATAGCACTCTTTCATGTATGTTTTTGTTTTGTCATAAAATAGATCTAGAGATCTGAGTAGAAGGACTGAAAATCTTTAGGTGAGACGGCGAAAGTATATGTTTGCCGCCGTTACTTATTTATGATTCACGACTAAAACACGGCTAAAAAATTATTCATACTTATATGTCTGCACTTTAAATCGCATTTTTATAACATAAAAAAAAAAACTAAAGGAGAACTAAATCGCAAAAACTAAATACATACAAGTGAAAAATTTGTCTGGTTTAACTTACGTAGCTGGCAGCCACTGAACGCGTTTCCGTATGCCGCCGCAAAAAAAATTTATTCAGCTCATATCAAGGCAGCAGCTGTTTTAGTTTATACATACAAATTCATTTATATACAGGCATGTTCCAGAAAAGTAAAAGTAAATGAAGTTAAATTTTTTAAATTTTTATTTTTGATTTTCTGCAAAACTAGTAGTTTGCTGTTACATTTTTCAGTTAGAAATGAAAAATTATTTAAAAAGCATACGGAAATTATAGCAAAAAAACTAACAATTTTGGATAAAATCAAAAATAAAAACTTAAAAAATTAACTTCATTTACTTTTACTTTTCTGGAACATGCCTGATATTCTTGTGCACGAGAAGACTAATTTCATAATTTTAAATACAAATGGAGGTTTTCTCATATTCAAACAACTTTATTACAATTATCTTAATTATCTTTTGCTTTGATAACATCTAATTACAAATGTGTTGTTTTCTTATCAGCTGATCGATGTTTGAAATAGCATACTAAGTTATGACGGGTTGTTCACACTAGTCATATTTTTCGTGCTATTATTTTATGACTTATGACTTTATGGCTACAGTGTGAATCCCTCAATAATATTTTATATAAAAATCCTACAGTGTAAGAAAATTATTATTAAAATCATAAAGAATCAATTAAAATAAATACACGTTAAATAAAATCAATGATACAGGTTGGGCAAATTTGAGGTTAGAAATTAAATTGGCTGTCAAATGGTGAAATGCCAAGAATCGACATGTCATCCTTTGGCATATATTTAGTAAAAAGTTGGGAAATTTTAAAGAATTAAAGCCGACCGACCGTTGTTTGCATAGAAAGTTTGTAAAATGGCCGGTTTGAAAAACTGAACGAAAACAACTACGAGTAATTTTTTCAACAAAAATTATCTTTAGTGATGAGGACCATTTTCAATTAGGCTCACAAAATCCACAACAGCGTCGTCTTTCCCCGCTAATTATTCCAAGGCTCTCAAAATCCACAAACCATTGCATCCAAAGAAAGTAACCGTATGGTGCGGGTTGTGGTCAGGCGTATTTTTTCGAAAATGAGCAAGAAAACGCCACCGCGAATTCTCTGCGTTACCAAAGCATGATAACAGATTCTTGTTGGCCACAGTGACCTTTTGTTTTAGTAAGCCGGTCTAACAATTCAGTTATTGCACGAGAAATTTCCCGTTCGTGTAATTTCTCTACTGGGCGATATAAATTGCCCTCGTCCTTCTTGTGATTTAACGCCGCTGGACTAGTTTCTCTGGGGCCATTCGAAAAAGCGTGAACAAACCACAAACAACTGACGCTTTGAAAGATGAAATTGACGAGATAAACGAAGTTTTGTTGCAAAATGTGGATCAAAATGTTTTGAAAAGAGCGGACGTATGCCGACGTACTAGAGGTGGACATTTGCCCGACATCATATTCCGTTATTAATTTTCATATTTCTGCTTTACATTGGCATCAATGAAACTGACACTTCGTCAAAAAAAAAGTGTGTTTTTAACCCAATTTATTTCCTAACCTCAAATTTTACCACTCTTTACATTGAGAAATGGAGCAAAAACTAAAATGGAAGAAGCCGTGCAAAAAGGATGATTATGAAATAGCAAACGAACGAATAAACGATTTAAAATATACTGGGTTGTTAATTTAAAATTTACTGCTATGCATGAACAATATACCCGATAACCTAATGTATAGTTTAATTAATTCAATTAAAGAGCATGCTTGAACATGCTATAACAGTGCTTTGCTAGCTAGTGATAAATTTCTTCATATACATACTAAGTGATCTGTCAAATGGGAATCAACTAGATTCTACTTGATTGCCTAAAAATATCAAACTGCATGCCCAAAAAGGCCTACTGTTCAATACTATCAGCCTATCAAGATACTGGTGAAGACAAAAATCTCGTAATTTCTCAGCTCTGAAGTAGTTTAACTTCATTAAAATTTATAAACGATACTAATTGCTGTAAATAGATAAATTTTTGTTTTTTTTGTTTTTTGTTGTTTAATTTTTCAAAAACTATTTACCGTCAATAACGTTTTGTGCTCTATAATTACATATTAAAAGCCCTGTTTAAAAATCAACTGCTATCTTTATTACACCAAAACTAATATTCTGGTAGGGAAAATGCTCTGTCTGCCCTTTTCTTTAATTTTCATGCACCGTTTTTAATGATTTTCTTAAAAGCACCATTAAATTCTTTTTATCCGAGTATTTTATATTTCAATTTAAAGTCTGTTTGATTTTCTTAACCGAGTTGTTTTCCTTCATAAAAGTATTTAGATTAAACCTAATTTATTTATTTTCTTATTAGTAGTTTTTATAAAGCCTTCTCAACTTAATACTAAATTCATTTCATAAAAATTCCATTCTTTTTTTTTTCTTCTTTATATTTATAAAATCAAACACGTAAATGGCTGATGTTGTTGTTTTTGGTGTGGTTGCAATAGGCTGCTAAGAATTGCAAATAATGTTGAGGAATTTTAATTAAAAAAAATACTCTTTATTTCTTTGAAGCGGCGAAAGTTGGTTGGTTTGTTTAGTATGTGATTGAACTACTTCACACAAAGAATTTTTAACAAATGCCAAATATACGAAATTTTATTCTGGTTAATATTTTCAGCCACATTTTTGCTCGAAATTACTTTAAGATTTGAAACAGAAAGTCCAGAATGATGTGAAATGTATTTATTAGATTTATGATTTTTAAGAAATAGCAAACAAGAATTACAATTTAAGTCTCATCATGTTTTATTAAAATAATCCACAAAAAATTTTTATGAAAAAGTGCAAAACAAGCCAACACAAAAAGTGGTCAAGTGATTAATAAATTCCAAACTTGTGTACCAAAATTTCAATTTAATCTTAATCGTGTCTTATTGAAATAATCTGAATGAAAATCTCTTCTATGTTTTTTAAAAATGAAAAAAATGTTTATTAATATAATTTGCATTTGATTTAAATTTTTCGTCTGGCGTTGTAATAAGAAATCTTGGTACTTCTATGCACATGGAAAAAGTTAGCAATTTTAAAATGTCAAAAAGGTCTAGATTAAGGTGAAAAGAGAAATTATTTTGTATTGTTTGGTTGTGTTTTTTTTTTTTTTTTTTGTTTACCACAAGTGTTAAATAATATATTTCGTTTGCCAAGATTACCCAATTTTGTTACATCAACAAGATGTATGAGTAACAAAAAAAAATCCAATAAAATTATGCTGAAAATCACATAGGTCGACAAAAAAAAGTCTATTTTTTTTTGTGTCTTTTATATGCCAATTTTGGTATACATACTTGGAAATGAAGTTAAGTTAGCCCATAATTACACAAGCTACATAAGTAATTACTTGCAAATAGTGGAAACGTATTAGAAAGGTAAATTTTGAAGAAATTACTGCTTGGGTGTTTATACATACATTCAGCTGTAAGATTAATGTGGAAATGCTTATGTCATTTTATCAAGTTAAAATATTGGCTTTTTGCAAACTATGAAGCCGGAGAGATTTCGGGTTCGATCACGTACTCAGTCAAGATCACGGTGCGGAAGTTTTCTATTCTTCATTAATGCCATTCTGAGTTAATTGGTGCCCAGATTCTTCGTGGACAACGCAATGAAAATAAAATAGGTTCTTTGCGACTGTTTTCTTGGGCAATTTCTATTGGGGGATTCACACTGTAGTCATAAGTCATAAAATAATAGCACGCAAAATATGACTAGTGTGAATAACCCGTCAAAACTTATTATTCTATTTTAAACATCCATCAGCTGATAAGATAGAAGAAAATTAATACATTTAAAGATAAATCGTCTAAAAACTCCATTTGTATTTAAAATTATTAAATTTGCCTTCTGGTGCACAAGAATATCGAAATGATTTTGTATGTATAAACCAGGGACCGTAACTGTTATGACTTTTATCAAAAAAAATCAAGAAATAAGAGTTATTTTTGATTTTTATATTTTTAGATAGAAAATAAGAGTTTTTTTTGATATTTATTATTTTAAATGGAAAATAGAAGTTATTTTTGATTTTTATATTTTTAAATGAAAAATAAAAGTCATATTTGATTTTTATATTTTTAAATGAAAAATGAAAGTTATTTTCGATTTTTATATTTTTATATCAATAATAAAAGTTATTTTTGATTTTTATATTTTTATATTTATAATAAAAGTTATTTTTGATTTTTATATTTTTATATCAATAATAAAAATCAACTCAAAATTCGTGACATAGGTAATATGTTTGTGTTTCCATGGCTTCGAAAATTAGCTTTAATTGTTCATTCTGTACCTGCCACTCAAGTCAGTGTAGAAAGGTCATTTTCAGCACTCAGATTAATATTGGGAGATTTGAGATATATTTATCTGAGGAACATTCAAAATCAATTATGATGGTATAATTGAACACCTGAAAACGACCTCTTAACACTGACTTGAATGGCAGCCAAAACTTATAAGCTATTTCTATGCATTCATGTTTTTATAGCTGATAATGGATAAGTCACATAATATATTATATTCATATAGAAATTTGAATGAAGCATCATATTATAATACTTACGGCATCAACAAATAAATAAGAGTTTTGAATTGATTTTTATTATTGATATAAAAATATAAAAATCAAAAATAACTTTTATTTTTCATTTAAAAATATAAAAATCAAAAATAACTTTTATTTTTCATTTACAAAAATAAAAATCAAAAATAACTTTTATATTTCATTTAAAAAAATAAAAATCAAAAATAACTTTTATTATTAATATAAAAATATAAAAATCGAAAATAACTTTAATTTTTCATTTAAAAATATAAAAATCAAAAATAACTTTTATATATCATTTAAAAAAATAAAAATCAAAAATAACTTTTATTTTTCATTTAAAAATATAAAAATCAAAAATAACTTTTATTTTTCATTTAAAAATATAAAAATCAAAAATAACTTTTATATTTCATTTAAAAAAATAAAAATCAAAAATAACTTTTATTATTAATATAAAAATATAAAAATCGAAAATAACTTTAATTTTTCATTTAAAAATATAAAAATCAAAAATAAATAAATCATTTAAAAAAATAAATATCAAAAATAACTCTTACTTTTGATTGTTAAAATAAAAATCAAAAATTTAAAAATCATGCAATATGTTGGATGCATTTCGCCTAAAAATCATGATGGTGTAATTAAAAGTTTTCTACGATGTTCATTTATGTATGATTTATTTCTTCAAAAATTGAAAAATAACTCTTATTTCCGGTCCCTGGTATAAACTAAAACAGCTGCTGCCTTGATATGAGCTGAATACATTTTTTTTTGCGGCGGCATACGGAAAAACGTTCAGCAACTGTCAGCTACGGAACTTAAACGAGAAAAATGTTTCTCTTGTATATATTTATTTTTTGCGATTTAGTTCTCTTTTTATTTTTGCTTATGTTATAAAAATGTGATTTAATGTACACACATAAAAATAAATAAATTTTTAGTCGCGAATCATATATAAGTAACGGCGGCAAGCATATACTATCGCCGTCTCGCCTAAAGATTTTCAGCCGTTCGACTCAGATCTCTAGAGCTATTTTATGACAATATAAAAACATGCCTGAAAGAGTGCTATTTATTATTTTATGACTTTTTTGTTAGCAGCACAACAACAACTTTTTTAAACTGGTCTAAAATATTATGACTTTATGACAATATGACGAAATAGCACACAGTGTGATACCCCATGTGTATTTATTTCAAGATACAATTCTGTGTGATCATTACACAATTCTGTTTGATCATGTGCAATATGAAACACTATTGTAAATATAAGAATTTCTGAAAATATTAAATACTTTAAAGTTAAATAATCACTTACCGTCTCTTGAGGCATAGTATTACAACTACGTAGTGGTAGTTTATAACGCAATGGGCCATCATGATCTCTATATAAAGAAAAAATTCAGAAAATGAAAAGAAAACATTTCATATAAGTATTTTTATCGAACATTGCTATGTTAAATTCAATTAAGAATTGTTTGAACATTTTTTTATATTCAGAAAGACATAATAAATATTCCAAGTCGACATCAGTTTTTAATTATTCAACTTATGCAACAAAGCTGGACAGCTGTTTCCGAAGGCCGCTACACTTTCATCATCAGTGCTCATGTGTACGAGGTCTGATCAAAAAATAACTGTTATTTTCATCTTTCGTGAGTTACGTATGTTCGATTAACGAATTTTTTTCTGTTATGTTGGTACACATGTCCGTTATATATGTTGGTAATATCAGCGATTTCTGATTGTAAATTTGTTTTTGACAGATAAAAAGTTTAGTCGTGTTTTGGTGTGCTCTTCGATTTTTTACTATTCGATAAAATGGATCAAGAAAAGTTTTGTTTAAAAAATGAAATTAAATGCGCAAGGACATTTGAAATGTTGACTGTGGCGTTTGGCGAGTCTACTATGAGCAGAACACAAGTTCAATTGTGGTATAACCGGTTTAAGGAAGGCCGAGAAGATGTCAATGACGATGCTCGTCCTGGTCGCCCGAGCACGTCAACAACCGATGAAAACATTGAAGCAGTGAAGAAAATGATTTTGGATAATCGTCGAATCACTATCAGAATGGTTGCTGATGATGTTGGCATATCGTTCGGCACATGCCAAGCAATTTTTACGGATGTTTTAGGCATGAAACGGTTGGCAGCGAAGATTGTTCCAAATTTGATAAATTTTGGAACACACATCGATGCTTGTGCGCGACTTTTTGGCCAAAAACAAACCCGTTATCATGCCGCAACCACCGGACTTGGCCACCGCTGACATTTTCCTCTTCCCAAAACTGAAGACACCGATGAAAGGAAAGCATTTTGCTACGATTGAGGATATAAAAGAAAAATCGAAACAGGAGCTGTTGGCGATACCAAAAACCGCGTTTCAGAAGTGTTTCGAGGATTCGAAAAAAACAAGGGGACAGGATAGTTATTGATGAATAAATAAATACTTTATTTTTTGATCAGACCTTTAAGGTTATTTTTTTTTTATCAGACCTCGTATTGTGTTTGTCACCACTTATTAGGTGACTTAAGGGTATGTTCACACTTATCAAATATTTGCCCAAAAATGCGTAACCTCTAAACATTAATAAAAAAAATTTAATTCAAAAAAGTATTCATTAAATTAAATAGTCTCCAATAATTTTGTATGAAATTGAACAAAATATCTTTCATTAGTATTTAGTGGCTACGCTTTTCGGGGCAAATATATGATAAGTGTGAACGTACCTTTAGTTGAATATGATAACAGTTTTTATTTCTACAAATTTTATTAGAAAATTGCATACGAGAACTGTGTCAAACCGATAGTAATAACACATATTGATTTAATACCCGTGTTTCCATTTGATTATTTTCTGCATGCCCCATTTTGAATAAAGAATGCTGATGAGCTGGCGTAGCGGCTTCGAAATCAATACTGATCCATCCTGCTAGTTTGATGATTATAAAAATTACCTAAAATATCCCACTCTTAATAAAATAACATAAATTTAATAAAAAAAAAAGAATCGTAAAAAAAATTATTTGCAGATTGCAGATTTGAACTTGAGTCCAAAAAAAAAATTCTTATCTTAATAATTTAAAAAGAATTGTTAAATAATAGTAATAATAAAATAAATGGGAAAATTTTAAAAGAAAATGTATTCCACTTTAAATCGAATTTCTCTTACCTATATTCCGTTAGACATGTGGAATTTTTTGATAAACCCTTCGGATATATCATGCCACTAAATAGATTATTTTCATGATTTACTGGAGCATCTTTGATGGTTATCAACATTGAACCCGATAAACATTTTATTCTCACTGTCGGCTCTACTGTGGGTTTCGCCGATGAACTTTCAATGTCTTCCAATTCAGCATAAAGATCTTCTGTTAAAATATAAGAAAATAAATAGATTTAAACAAATTTAGCACTCAAATGATTCATTCATGTGTTAAAAATATGTCCGTATTTATTTAAATAAATTGGATAGATAATTACACGACATTTGAAGTCTGTGAATGCCAAGTGTGCAGTAATATAATTGATTTGCAAACAAATTGTTATCTCTTTAGTTATTTCATTTTAATACGAGTGCATGCTTCAACTGGTTCAGAAACTTAAGAATTAATTAATAAAATGTATTACATCAAAACTGGGCAATAAAAATAAGTTGTTGATGAGTGAAAATTATTTTAAAAGGGTTGTCGATTAAGTGCACAGTGGCTTTGAGTGGATAAATATGTAAGTGGGACATTTTAAAAAATCAAAAATACGTAACTATGTTTTTCTGCCTACCTCAGTCAGATTGAACACTTTTTTATGATTTTAGAAGAAAACTTATTTTTCTTTGGACGCAGTTAAAATTAAAATGGGATAAGAAATATGTTTTCAAAGAACATAAATTGACAGTTCTGGATTTATTAAATTTGGATGAGTTAAAATCTGGAATAATTTATCTCCCATTCGTAATCAAACATACATAATTATTGTCTTATAACTGCAATGAGGAGGGTTTTCTAAGATATGGAATTTTACTAAACATTAATCAAAAATTGCCAAGCAATGAAAATATTTATTTGTTTGTTAAGCCAATCCTTATTCCTGCATTTCAGTGATGGCAATGCCAATACATTTGAAAAGGTTTAAAACTCCAATCAGAAAATCACATTTTTGTCAAAAAGACTGAACGCCGAAACAACATTCATGACGTCATCGTCAAATATGGTCAACGCTCTCGTCAACTCGACGCTACATCAGTTTTAATTTGTGTGTAATTTTGAAGAAATAAACATTGCGGCAGTAATTTTATTTGGTTTTTGAATTTTTGCAAAAGAATTTTATTTATGTGTGAAGCTTCAAAGGAAAATGAATAGACAAAGATGAAATATTTTCAATTTTTTAATATAACAGGTTCCTATCAGTGACGGACTTAAGCCTAGGCCCGTGACGCCCGATCCCACCGCGGCATGATTTGGAGGGCGGTGAACTTTTAAGAACTATATAATTTTAAAATTCCAAAATACATAATCACGTTTAATAAATCAGCACGATGAAGAAATTTTGCTTCGGAAAAAATTTTACTAAATCATTCACAATAAGAGGGCTACTTTTATATGATATTTAAAACGAATTGAAGGTCGCTATAATGAAATTTCTTAAAAGTGGTCAAATTCTTGTTTAATTTGATGAAATCCGAACTATGAAGAAATTTTTTATTGCATAAAAATTTTATCAAAATATTCACTATAAGAGGGCTACCATTTATAGGGCATTTGAAATGAATTGAACATTTAAAATTAATTGATGGCCCCCATAATGCAGATTTCTAAGAAACATTCAAAGTTCTTGGTGAATTTGATGACAACAAATAAATCAGCACAATTAAGATATTTTGTACCGGAAAAAAATGTTCAAAATCATTCACAATAAGACGGAGACCACTTATAGGACATTTAAAATGAATTGAAGATCCCAATAATGGAAATTTCTTAGAAACATTCGAGCATTTAGCTGAATTTGATGACCTCTAATAAATCAGCACAATGAAAAAATTTTTTACGGGACATAATCTTAATAAATCATTCACAATAAAAGGGCTACTATTTATAGGACATTTAAAAAGAATTGAAAATTCCCATAATGAAAATTTCTTAGAAACATTCGAACTTCTTGCTGAATTCAATATAGCAGCGAAAACCATCAGCCAGGGCCTAGGGCGACAGCAAGAATAAATCCGCCACTGGTTGCTACATATTTCTAGCAAAATATAAACTTTTTTATGTTTGTACCATTAAGAAGTCTTATTGAATATTTTCGATTTATTAGATGTTTTGAGAAAACGATTAAAATGAAAAATTGAAGTGTTAAACAGCAATTCCCAAATATAACTTAGCTATAACATATAACTTCGTTTAGAAGAGTATTTCATTGGTTCTAACACCAAATCATCAGTAGACTTTAACCTAATTCCAAAGTAACTGATGATTTGGTGTAAGAGCCAATGAAATGCAGGCATATAGACATACTTGACCACATAACAAACAAAAAGCACTAATTTAATTCAGACGATATGTCGAATAGACGATTTTAAAAATTCGTTTAGGAGAATCAGCATCGATTTACATTATTCGTTACTTGGTTGAAGTTTCGTGTCAGTCGAGTGTTGGGTATGATTTTAATCTTGGATTAAAATAAATTATTACTTCTAATTGATAGTCCAATTGATTTTAATCTTAAAGGTATTGCATAACACCCTTACTTAAAGTTATAAGGATATGAATACCTTTTGCTAAACTTAAATTATTTTCCAATTAAGGAAGTAACTTAAATTGTTGTAAAGTTGTTGTTGCTAACTTTTCATCGATACTATTAAAATTGTGCATATACTATTTGTTTGTAAAAAGCAATACAATTTTATTTTTATTGACAAAAATAAAGCCAATCCGAAGTAAATGTTGGTGTAAAATCGGCCTTTACACATTAAAATTTACTGCCCATTACAAGCATTTTTTGTGTCGACGTTTACAATGAACAAGAAAAAATAAAACCTAAGGATATTCATCATAATTACCAGTATTCAAGCATTTTGATTGTAATAGGAGAAAAATATAACTGCCGGATGTAGCGCTCTCAACTACATACAACGAAAAATATTGATACAAATTTTGTTTTAATTACTAGACTTTTGTAAATTAATTAATTATCCTGTTGTGTAAGATGGTCACATTGGTAAAGAATACAATAAGAAATTCAACACACCACCCATGGTGAATAACAAAAGAAATCAGAAATGATAACAAATAAATAAAACAACAAAACTGTCTAGCAGTGAACGCATTATTTTTGAAACACAGTATATAAACCGATAAATTAAAAAGAAATATTAATATTGTTTTAATAAACTGCAATTAAACAACCTCTTCACATTTAATAAAATTCAATAAATTACTGATACAGAAACTATCAATAATATAGTTATCATCATGGTTAAAAGGTATAATAGAATTTTATGACGCATTTTACTATAATTAATTTAAAAAAAAAATTGTTATATTAGCCTGTTGTTTCTCGAGCTTGTGTCCCTTCTGTTGGCTTTGACATCAGCTAATTTAATTTCGAGGGGAACTTGTCCGGACGACTTACAAGTTGTAGAAGATTTCAGTGTTGAAAATTATTTGGGTAAATGGTATGAATATGCGAAATATCCAACCGCCTTTGAAGCCAATGGCAAGTGTAATACTGCTCAGTATACACTAGGCGAAGATGGTTCAGTTGCTGTACAAAATTCTATGGTGAATGAGAGGTAAATACTTTGATAATCCCTGTGATTGTGTTAGTCGTTGGTAGTTACGCCGCAGGTATTTTTCGTAGTAGATTAAAGAAAACTGCTGCTTGTGTGTATTTTTAATCTGGTACATAAAACGCCTTTGGCGTAAACTTAATCAATTCCTGTAATTGTGTAAGGCGTTGGCGTTTACACCTCGGGCGTTTTTCGTAGTAGATTAAAGAAAACTGCTTGTGAGTTTCTTTAATCTTTTACATAAAGCGCATTCGTCGTAAACGTCAACGACTTACACAATCAGATGGAATAACTCAAAAGTGATTTAAGTGCTAATAATTTTTAAACATATTTCCTAAAACAAAAGATCTAATGATTATGAGGATATCGTGGGTACCGCTACTTTGGTTGACAATGGCAAACTCTTGGTGACGTTTCCGGTGTCACCAATCATTTCTGTTTCCAGTAATTATTGGGTTTTGGACACTGATTACGACAATTATTCTGTGGTTTATTCTTGCAATCAAATAAATGAGCACAAACATACGAGTAAGTTTTAATTTATACGATCAATTTTCCTTTACAGCAGACAAGTTGAAAATGGCTAATGCATTTTAATAAAGTTCGTGTATTTGATTCAATTTTGTTTTACAAAATTACTGTTAATTTGTTATGAGTTTGACAATCAGAAAATTTCATCCGTGCCTATATCTACTTTTTGCGTTGTATGTATTAAGTATTTGGACTTTCTTGTCTGCTGTCAGCTAAAATCATATGAAATTAATCTTATCCTTTGTCTAAATGGTAAATTTTCCAGCCTCCGTTTGGGTTTTAACTCGCCAGGCCATTCCAGAGCCAGATTTCGTTGCAAAGGCTGTTCAAGTTTTAAAGGATAATAATATATCCTTGAACGAATTGAAAATTACTAACCAGATTTCCTGCAATGAGGAAAATGAATAAAGCCGTGTTCTAAAAGATTGTCTCCCGTATTTATTAGAAAATAATATGGTTTTAAAATAAATGTTGTATAAAAATTAAGTTTTAAAGCATACTTTAAGTAGACACTGTTACTTATGAATACGAAAGCATATAATCGTTTGGATTTCAAATGTACTTTAATATAAAAACAAAAATTATGATTATACGATCTTAACACACACTTTAAAACTAAATTATTTTATGTGTAATAATCATTTGTTCAGAGTTGCTTTAACTGCTTAAGAATTAAAAAAAAAAAATATCAAACAAAGTAAAGAGTTTAAAAAATGTAAAAGTTTTTTATATGTAATTGTTACAAGTTTATGAAGCATATCTCGTTATATTAACCCATTAATGACGGCAGCGTTCTTGAGATCCAAGTAGGTTTTTTATGCCGCTTTATATTATATTTTGACTTTTAGATGGGTTTATCGACTTTTTTCCGAATATTTTCGCTATATTCGGAATATTTTCTGTATCTTCGGAATATTTTCTGTATCTTCGGAATATTTTCGATATCTTCCGAATATTTTCGGTATCTTCGGAATATTTTCTATATCTTCGGAATATTTTCGGTATCTTTGGAATATTTTCGGTATCTTTCGAATATTTTCGGTATCTTCGGAATATTTTCGGTATCTTCCGAATATTTTCGGTATCTTCGGAATATTTTCGCTATCTTCGGAATATTTTCGGTATCTGCGGAATATTTTCGGTATCTTTTTTGGAATTTGTGTTGCATATAACACTTTATATCGTCCACATACTTGAAGTATGTGTTAAACTTCGAAAAATTTAATTTTCATGGAATTTTGTTGCATTTAACATACGGTTAAGGCATTTTGCAGTGAATGTAAAACATTGAATCCCCACTTTTTTCAAAACAACTTTTTGTTTGAACGAGCTTGAGATTTCCCTAAAAAAATTATAGGTTTTTGATGACTATTCCCGTCAGCTGTGCTGCACATTTTCTGTGATTGTGAATTTGATAAATTAAAGTTTTCATCTGCTTGTATAATTTAAGTGATGCATGGTAAATATCACTTCTTCCGGTAGGGTGATCCAGTATAGCGGATTTTGTTCGGACAGGATCAGGGAAAACCGTTCATCTTTTTGGTCTTAACCATTTTGGCCGCCTTATGGATTAAATTGCGGTCAGATGTATTGCCTGTCACACTGTTGAAAGGTTGAAATATTTACAAATGCTAATTCCCCTTTTCACCCTCTCTTTTTCATAAAAAGAAACGTTTTATTTTAATCTTGTTGTTCATTTCTCTCTGTTCGAAACTAGAAAGCAAGGACTAGTATTGAGGAGGAAAGATGAGAAAATAGAGAATTTTTTTTAGCTTTTTTTTCGCCGTCTAATCTTTCGCTAAAGGGTGCTGTTCCCCTGCTCTTTAGCACATGATATTGTCCATCACTTCTTTAGAGGGTTTAATAATATTTTAATAAAATCGTATTGGTAATATTTTTTACCATCTCTTTTTTTAAGCAATTTTCCAGTAGATGTAATTTTGCAAAAGGTGTCTTGTTTTTCAATACACCCATACAACATACTCAGCTTTGTAATTAAAATAATTTATACCGCCATAAATTAAATTACTTGTATTTTATGGTCGATATAAACGAGTAAAAGAACTAGTAAATTGCAGTTGTAAAAGACTGCTAACGAAGTGGAAAAGAACATTAAATAACGCAAGGCAGGAAAACAGGGTTTAATGAACTGAAAAACAAGATTTGAACAATTTTAATACTTAAAAATATGCGATACTAGAGGAAAATTTAAATGTAAAAATTCTGAGACTTTACTAGTTCCTTCAAAGTATATTCCTATGGTCTGCAAAACCGCGACATAAAAATAGTTAGTGGTCACCGCTTGTATTTGTTTATGGTCCCTCGAAAGTAAATGAAATTAAATGTAAATTTTAACAAAAGTATGGAAAGGCTTCACCTCATATTTACCAAATTACATATTATCAAAATTCTATTTAACAAGAGATCAGAAATAATAAACTTTTCATAAATTAGTTGTTAAAGGGAGAAAAAAAAATCATTAATAAATATACCACAAATTATTGTTTAAAAAGTAATTTCTTTTTAAACGAATATTCTTTTGGGACCTTACCAACAACTTCCACACAGAAAATTCCAAATGTAATTTATTTTCAAAACTAATGATGGCTTAAAATGAAATCCAATTTATTTTAATCAGCCATAAAAAATTCTGTTATGGTTTTCTCAAATATAATGGTTATTTTCTTTCGACTTTTCTAAGTTAAACCTAAAATCCGCCTAACAAATTATGGAAGTTGTTGGTTGGTTGCATGACTTCTAAACTGCAAAATCCAAAACAACGGAAAAAAATCTAAATATCTAAGACGTAGACGTATAACAATATCCATTAAAGCATCTGCATGTGAGTACTTAGTTTTATACAACATCATCATAATGAAGATCTTAATAGCAAAACGAACAACCAAATAAATAACCTTCTTTGGGCTTCTGTGGGTTTATGTATTTTTGTTTCTTCTTTTTCAAGTCAAGTCATGAAGAACAACACATGAGTGTGAATATGTATTGCCTCCACAAGTTAACAACGCCAAGAACCTTTTGCTTTACCACAAAAATGTTGTCTAACCAGGAAATGTTGCAAAAATAAAAGAGAAAAAAAATCATGGACAAAACCAAAGAAAATTCAAAAATACTCCATAGAACCTTAGGCACAACATTGGCATAAATGTATCTGTATTTTTAACTGCTTGTTTGCGAGTCATGCAGGCTTTTGTCTGTTGCTTGCCTTTTAGTATTAGTTTTTTTTTATCATTAAAAACTCTACAGTAATTCTTGATTGCTCTGTATTCTTTGCGTTTGTGGCATGAAAAGGTTCTTAATGCATAAAAAGAATAAACAGAAAGGAACAGCATGTTAGAAAGGTTCAAGAAACTCTAGTGGCCGAAAACCGTTTTAATCGTTTATAAGTACGAGTACATGCTTGAAATTAACACTTTAAGGTGTAAATGTGCTTATTTTAGGAAAATATTTTTCTAGAAAGCAATTTTTTAGGAAGGTACATTTTAGAAAGATACTTTTTTGAAAAGGTACACAATTAGAAAGATACCGTTTAAAAAAGGCACTTTTTTAAAAAGGTCCTTTTTTGAAAAAGTACCTTTTTGAAAAGGTACTTTTGTGAAAAGGAACTTTTTTGAAAACGTACTTTTTTTAACAGGTACTTTTTTGAAAGGGTACTTTTTTAAAAATGTACTTTTTTGGAAAAGGTACTTTTTTGAAAAGGTACTTTTTAAAGAGGTAGCTTCTTAGAAAGGTACTTTTTTAGAAAAGTAATTTTTTAAAAAGCGACTTTTTATACCCTCCAAAAAAGAACTTTGTCATTCCGTTTGTAAGGCAGCGAAATATCCATCTGAGACCCCATAAAGTATATATATTCTTGATCAGTGATGAAATCTATGACGATCTGAGCATGTCCGTCCATCTGTGGAAATCACGATTCAGTCCAAACGAAAAGAGCTAGACTCTTGAAATTTGGTATAAATATATCTTAAAGGATAACACAGGTTAAGTTCGGAAATGGGCTAAATCGGACAAGAGGGAAAAAAGTTCCCCTAAGAAGAACTAAACCATCCTCTAGAAAACAACATATTTTTTAAGGTTTTTTTTGTAATATTGTTAATTTTTATGTCAAAGAAGGTCCAACGGGTTAAACTTGGAGCCATAAAATAAAATAAAAATAGTTTTTAGAAAAAATTTAACAAATTGTTTTACTTAAGCTTACATTCCTTAAAAATAAAATTTTTATGCTTTAATGACGAAGCTGGGACGTAACCTTGTACTACTCTGCTTACTTACTAAATATTTGGAGGGGATTTAAGATTCGACCCTGTCTGTAAATGAAATCTGATATAAAAAATATGTTTGCTAAAAGATATACTAGTTCTTAAAAAGCTTTTCTTGCAAAAATTTCGTTTTGATGGTATATTTAAAAAACACATAATTCTAAAGATATACCCACATATTCATAAAAAAAAAATAGTATTTGAAATCTATTTTAAGAAAATTTTGTATGAAAAATACTGAATAAAATACATTTGAATCCATTTTAAATTTTATTAATATTATATTTCTTAAATTATTAAGCAATTAGGTAATTTTTTATGCAAAATAATTAAATTACTATTTTATATAATAATTTTGTATAAAAACAGACCTCATTACTTAATAATTTAAGAATTTACATTAAATTTATAAAAAAATAGTTATTATAAAATATTTCTAAAGATCTATATAAATTAATGATTTCTATTTATGCTAAAAAATTTATTACTGAAATTAAACAAAATAAATTAATTTAAATTTAAAATATGATTAAACATAAGACAAACTTTTTAAAAAACCAATTTGTTAAAGAAGTATTTTAGTAAACACATACATACTTTTTTTAACTACATTTGCAGTCGGTTTGTTATAAAAAGATATTCCCTCTTATTCCGTAAATATTAGTCAACGTCACCTTGAGACAATATCAAAAATGGGACAGTTCTGTACTCACTTTCTTTAGTCATGGACAGTTTCCTCTGGCTGTATTCAAGGGCTAAGAAAGTAATTACACACTGTCAAAAGTAGTTAATCGTTAACGACAAGGGGTACATAAGGGTCCAATTTTTTATATCGTCTTCACGTGACGTTGACAATTACTTGCAGAATAAAGGGGAGTGGTTCAAAAAGTTATCTTTCAGACAGATTTTTTTACACTTAATGTGTAAATATATTTTTTAAGAAAAGTACTTTTTCATAAACTAACTTTTTTAGAAAGGTACTTTTTTAGAAAGGTACTCTTTCAGAAAGGTACGGTTTTATTAAAGTACTTTTTTAGAAAGGTATATTTTCAAAAAGTTCACTTTCGGACTATTTTTTTACAGATTAATGTGTAAGTAAATATACTTGTTTAAAAAAGTACTATATGAGAGAAGTACTTTTCTAGAGAGGACCATTTTATGGATGCTACATTTTTAGAAAAGTATTTTTAAAAAAAGTACATCTTTAAATTAATTTTTTAAATGGTAAATTTTTAAAAAGGTACTTTTTAAAAAGGTACTTTTTCAAAAAGTTCTTTTTAAAAAGGTACTTTTTCAAAAGGTACTTTTTAAAAAAAAGTACTTTTTCGAAAGGTACTTTTTCATAAGGTACTTTTTAAAAAAAGTACTTTTTAAAAATGTGCTTTTTAAAAAGTTACCTTTTAAAAATGTACTTTTTAAAAAGGTGCTTTGTTCGAAAGGTACCTTTTTATGTTAAACTATTTTTAAAATTAACTATTTTTAAAATTAATTATTATTTTGAGATATTTTTTTTTATTATATATTCATATTTCATTTTCATATATAAAACGGTGGTCTTTATTTTCTAATCTTTTTTTTTTCTTAGACCAGACCTTTTAGCTTAAAGCTTTCTACCGTGAGGGTTAATGCACTTTGGCAAATGTGTTGTGAAGAATAATATTTTTTGTTTTTTATTTAACTTCACTTGGAAGATCTTTTCTGCGAATTTTTATTCCTTGCATGCCATGAAGTGTTCATTTCTCTTTACGCCAACTTATAAAAATGACGACGGTGGTGCTGATGATGATCTTGGGACATTTTTTTGTTTTTATCTTCTTTATTTCTTGTCTAACGTTGGCTTAACAGGGCTTGTATGACTTTAAATACAGTATGCCATTGTTTCGTCCGCGTTTGTTTCATACTTATTTCTTCTAAGTTGTTTCTTCTTTATTGCATTTCGCTGTTGCTGTTTCCATCTTTGTTGTTTTTGTATTCAATGTCATTAACGTTGCATGATGTTTAAATATTACTGGCAACTTTTTATTTTTTATTTCAATTTTTTTTTGTTTCTTTAATACTTTTTTGATGCTATTTATTTTGAGCTCATACCAAATGAACCTCTTCCGCATTCGGTAGTTGCCGCACCTCAGATATGATGCTGTTGTCGTCCGTATATAGGAAATAAAGAAGCAATAATAGTTTGGGAATAATACTCAGTCGTATGCTGTTGTATAAGATGACAACAATATGATTTATAGGATTTTTTACATGATTTAATACGTTATGAAAGGATGCTTTATAAAAGTTTTGTATGCAATAGGTATTATTATGAAATGGAAAAAGATTTCTATTGGGTTGTCTCATGAAATTTGTTTCTTGTAACTTTATTTATTCGCCAATAGGTGCCGAAGGAACAGTCATATATTTTATCGCTCAAAACGATATTGTATGTTTACGTGCTTGCGCGTAGATAAAATTGTTATATCGATATATTATCGTATTTTTAAATGTTACTTCAGCCAGGTGTGGAAGCTCTAATTTGAAAATATATCCTAATTATTCTAGGAATTTTAATATTGCAGCAGATTCAAGAAGAACCAAGAGCTTAGAAAAGACATAAAAACATCGGAACAAATTCCTTAAAAAAAACTTATCAGCCATGTTATCAGCCAGTTCAGTTTGAAAAAAAAATTTCTTCCGTATTTCGTTTCCTCAGAAAACGATGAACGAAACAATGTTTTGAAATAAAATCATTTCTAATATCATGAACGGAATTAGCTAATGAGCTAACAATAAAAATGAAAGGTTCACATGTGCTTAAGTATAAAAAATTCAAAGCAAAAAAGGTTTGGCTTAATTACAATGGAACACAGAATTTAGAAAATGAGACATAAAGAAAAATAACCAAAACGGCAACACCTAGCTTAAAAAGGTATTTTCCGTTGGTTGTATTTCTCGTATGCAATTTCCTAATAAAATCTTTATAAGTAAACAATATTATCATATTCAACTAAGCCACCCAATAAGTGGCTCCAAACTAAGATGCGAATGGGCACTACTGATATTAAAAATGTAACGGCTTGCGAAAACACACGTTCTGCTCTGTTACGTAAGTTGAATAATTAAAAACATATGGTGACTTTCCTTTGTGCCTTGAAATATTTATCGTGTCTTTCTGAATTTAAAACAAATTTTCGCAAAATTGGCCTATCAATCCTAATTGAAATTAAACAAGATTTCATTCCGGAAAATTATTTCCCTTCTTGTTGTGTGAGGAATTAAAATATGGAATAAATTCTGATTTCAAAAGAAATTGAATTCTGTTTATAATTTTGAATATTAATATAAGGCGAATATTTTTTTCATTATTGTTTTTAAAATATACACAAAGAGAATTAACGATATTTTTCAAATATTCGAGAAAAAGTTATCCAATTAGCAATATATTGCATAGGTAAATTGCATAAAAAATTGCTACTAAAAATTCAAGTTTAAAAAATTAACTAAGAAATCCCTCAATAATCAGTTTGAATTTTTTAACATTTATAGAAAAAAGAATTATCGGGACTAAAGTTAACAACTATAATTTTTAATTTGGGTGTTCAGACATGCATTTTTAATTGAGCCAATATTCAGTTAATTGACATGATTAACTTCCTGTTCACATATACAAAATTTACTCAATTCAATTAACGTATGAAAACTAAAACTAAAAATATTTCATATTCATGAGCACCTCAAGTTCAAATCTGGAAACTTTGTTTTTTTAGAAATGTTGCAATTAGTAATAAATTTAATTCGCCTGATTGTGTAAGTCGTTGGCGTTTACGCCTCAGGCGTTTTCCGTAGAAGATTAAAGAAAACAGCTTGTGTGTTTCTTTAATCTTGTACAAAAAACGCCTGCGTCGAAAACGCCAGCGCCTTACACAATCAACCGGAATGTCAATAACTTAACTTCAACACGATATATTTTGTTTATAGTATTTTTTTTACTTTTTGCACATTTTAGGTGTTAAGTGTCGACTAACTTTCTTCAGTGAGTTGCGTTTTGCTCACTAAACATATTTTTTAAGCAGTGCTATATATGCAATTTTACTAGATTTTATAGCAATTAAGTGTTAATTGAGTAATCACTTCATTAAAATTGTTAATTGAGCTCAATAATAGCATTAATTGATATAACCTCAATTAAGGTGTATGTCTAAACATCGTATGACAATTTCCAAAATTTAAAAATTATGAAGAAAAAAATATTCCGCTTGATTGTGTAAGGCATTGGCGTTTTTTGTACCAGATTAAAGAAACACACAAGCTGTTTTCTTTAATCTACTACGAAATCAGGCGAATTATGAAAATTATATTGCAATAACCTAAATTGATATCACTGAGGTCAGTTTTTTTATAAAAAATATTTTTATCCCAATATTTCATTGCGCTTAGTGTAACTTTTTAAGAAAAACAATTTGAACGAATTAATTGACAAATTTCTGTTTCTAATTTGTCGACATCCTTATTTTACATACTTAATGCTATAAACACAACTGGGACGAATGACGAATTTTTCGTAACGAAATAAAACACATAAGTATATGTAAACGAAATTACACACAATTATCTACGTTGGACAAACCACGTCGAGGACAACCAACTTTGCGATAGGTTTATTTCTATCTCTTACGCCGGCGAACGACGAGCAAATCAGTATTAGGTGACCAGGTTTCATATACTCAAACTGGTTTTTTTGTGGAAAAACATATTGTATTGTTGTAAGTAGCTCGGATAATTTCAGACCATTCTAAACATTCATTCCCCAATGCACAAAAATCTATCTTCTGGATGTGTTTTTATAATTTTTAACACTTTATTTAATATAGCATTTCTTCCTGTTGCCTAATTTTTGATATGGTCACCCCATCAGCTGTTAAATGAAAATAATATTTTATTTACATAAAATACCTTTTATTCATAAAATAATTACAAAACCGAATTTGTTGTGATAAAAAGAACAGTACCGACGTAATTATTGAGAATATGTAGCGAAATGATTGTCTGTACAATTCGGAGTCAAAAGATTACAAATATGTTTACCAAATTGTCAATTTGTTTTGTTCATTATTTTAATGTTTACCTTTATCCGTCATTCTTGTGTTTCGTACGACGAATGTATAGAGCGAATTTTTTCGTCGTAGTGAACGAAATTCGTCGTTCGTCCCTGTTGTGTTTCGAACATGAACTGAATTATAAACTGTTAATTTTTGAATTATAAACTTCAGATCTTAATTTTATATATAAAATGTATCATTTTTTATTTTAAATTTTCCTTAATTTGTGAACAAATTTCTGTCAGAAATCTTGTATTTTGTATATAATGTTTTTTATACCCTCCAAAAAAGAATTTGGAGGGTATATTCACTTTGTCATTCCGTTTGTAACGCATCGAAATATCCATCTCAGACCCCATAAAGTATATATATTCTTGATCAGTGATGAAATCTAAGACGAACTGAGCATGTCCGTCCGTCTGTGGAAATCACGATTCAGTTCAAACGAAAAGAGCTAGACTCTTGAAATTTGGCATAAATATATTTTAAAACTTAGAGCAGGTTAAGTTCGAAGATGGGCTAAATCGGGCTAAAGGGAAAAAAGTTCCCCTAAGAAGAACTAAACCAACCCAGAAAAAACAACATAATTTTTATAGTTTTTTGGTTATTTTGTTAAGCAAATGATATATTTTTATGTCAAATACGGTCCAACGCCTTAAACTTGGAGCCATTAAAAAAAATAAAAATATTTTTTGACCCCGTCCACTTCAGTGGGCGTTATTATAGGCAAAAATAGCATAAAAATTTAACAAATTGTTTTACTTAAGCCTACATTCCTTAAAAATAACACTTTTAAGCTTTAATGACGAAGCTGAGACGAAACCTGGTACTACTCTGCCCTACCCCCTCCTTCCCCTTCGCCCCCTAAATGACCCTACCAAAAAAAAAATTTTTTTTTTAAATTTTGTATATAATCATCCCAAGCATTTATCTTTAGAGTTTTATGACTGCCGATTTCTGCCCTACCTCCCCCCCCCACCTCTTCCTTTGCCCCCTAAATGACCCTACCAAAAAAAAATTTTTATTTATTAAATTTTGTATATAATCATCCCAAGCATTTATCTTTAGAGTTTTATGAATGCCGATTTCTGCCCTACCCCCTCCTCCCCCTTTGCCCGCTAAATGACCCTATTAAAAATAAATATACATTTATTTTATTTTGTGTATAATCATCCCAAGCATTTATTTTTACAGTTTTATGTGTATCTGTTTCTGCCTTAACCCCTCTCCCACTTTGCCCTCTAAATGACCCTATCAAAAAAAGAAATTTTAATTTTGTATATAATTATCCCAAGCATTTATTTTTAGAGTTTTATGACAAAGGTGAAATGTTTCCCCCACAGCCCTTGCCATACAGTTTTTATAGCCTCCAAAGAGAATTGTGATAAAGTCTAAGACGGTCTAGCAATGCCCATACGTTCGTCTGTGGAAAACATGATATTGTATATTTTTGAACCCCGTCCCCTTTAGTAGGCGTTGACGTACGATATTATATAAAGGAACTCTGTCCCACCAAGTTAAACATTTCAAATTCACTTACTAAATATTTGGAGGGTATTTAAGATTCGACCCGGTCGAATATAACGTTTTTACTTGTTTTATAATATTTTTTATATTAATGCTTTTAAATATGAATTTCTAGTCTTAGCACATATTCAAAATCTGTTTGCCCAAAAATCTAACAAAATGGAATATTTCTAGAACTGATCTCAATATCGCACGAAGAAACCTATAAAAAACTGAACTATATAATTAAAATTACAATAGAGTTTTATTATACCACCAGACGACAGCAATTGCTTTTTTCGTTTCTTTTTTTATTAAAAACAATGAAGGCACCTCTTTTTAAAATATGTACAAGTATTTCTTAATTTCTTTCCAACCTTGGCTGAAATAACATTTTTATTTTAAATCACTCCAGCTTTTTCAAATGGTAAAATCACTTAAATTGCAAAACTTCATTTTAATTTGTCGAATGTTGCAAACAAGTGCTAATTTCTAACACTTTTTAATGTGGCTGCAAATATTTTTCACTAAACAAATAAAAAAAAATTGCAAAACTCATCCAAAGTAGATGTAAATGCATACAAAATAAACTCATTTACAAAAGGCTAGTAAACTTTTTTAAATACCTGTGACCAAAGAAATAGTTGTTGCATTCGTTGGTTGCAACATTTGCACAAAAGCACTAAAACAAAACTGAAACAATTCGTTTACAATTCCCGAGAAATAGTGTACATGTTTGTATGGATGTGCATTAAAATAATTTAGTTAACGTAAAACTAAATAGCATTCACTTTTTTTGGATTCGACAGCAGACAACAACGAATGTGCAATTTTTGCAAATTACACATTAAATATTGAGAATTAACGAACGTAAAAAAGTTATAATCCCTGCTTTGTTTGATGCGATTAGGCCAAATGTTTAATATTAATAAAAAGTGTGCTGAAACATGAAAACGAAAAGATTTGCACTCAAAAAAAGTGAAATAATACACAAAATTTATTTAAGCTTGTTATTGGAAAATAAATCCTAGAAAAGAACATCTAACTGCAGATTTTTATTTTGTATTGCCTGTTTTATGGAGGGGAGTTTTAAAGAAAGTTTTATTTTACGTTTTGACTATTTGTGAGCTGCGTGGTAATTTTATTCATATAGAATTTTGCTTCTCCAAGAAATAAGGTCACTATAGGGGAGCGTAATGCATGATTATATTTGTATACGAGTATAGTATGTCAGCATTAATCACTGCTGGCCGGTTCTATGTCTTCGTCATTTTAACAGTCTAACAACAATCAAAAGTCGGATTAAAAAATTTATAATATTGATGATTTGTCTTACACTGTGCTCGAAAATTCATATTTCTCTTTCCAATATAAGTGGGCCCGACCCGCTAACTGCTTCAGACAACAGTGTCCACGTACAAGCAGTCAACACTGATCTTCTCGTTAAACCGATTTTATTCAAATTACGGAGATTTTAATGCCTTGAATTTTTTCCCTTCACTAACTTTTTACTTTCACAAGTTAACTTAAACAAATAAGAACGTTATATTCGGGTCGAATCCTTATTTCGAAATTTAGAAAATGTTTCGAAAAAAATATATATGTTATACTCGATAATATCTACAAGAAAAATGGCATCACTTTCCAGTTGTTTCAGGATATAAATAATTAATCGATCCGATAGCTTTCACCAAAAAAAAAATTCTTTAAATTATGAATTTGTAACGTTTTAATATATAAATTAATTTTATGTTAAGAAATTTTCTCCCATATGATTTTTGTCAGAGATATAGAATCTTTATCAAAAGACTTAAGACACGAGTGGAACATTCCACTTGCATCTCAAGGCTATTACAAAAGACTTAAGAAGAAAACATGTGCAGTTTGAAAAGTAGTACTAAAGATAATTTTTAAGTTTTTCGCAATTATAAACCAACTATACTTTGATATACTTGAGTTTATTCTCTTATTCCATGTTGAATTTATTTGTAAAACAGACCGGTTTCTGCCATTGGACATCTTTAGAGCAGCTACTTTTTGTTGTGTAAGTAGTGCAACCTTATCCAAATGGATACTATGTAATCAGAATCGAAAGGAAAACTGTTCAAAGAGATTCAAACACTTTTTGTATCGCTTCGAATTAGAATAAGAATTGTGTTTTATTGAAAGTTTGAATGGTATCAAATTATAATTTTATTTCAATTTTAACATAATTGTGCTGTTCTGTATAAGAAAATAATTTTAAAAAAATGATCAGAATGATCATTTGAACTCTTTTTAACTAGTTTCTATTCACATTTTACTGGGGCTAATGCAGATTATCAGAGATCCTTTTAATCGAATTCTCTTCGAGAAACTAGTGATATTCACTCTTATTGAGTTTGGCATTTTATGCCTTCTAATTCGACAAATTGTAATAGATTAATAGGTTAGGTTAGGTTAGAAGGGCTGCCCGTCAAAAGCGAGAAAAACACTCGGAGGCCATAAAGGCCCATTGTGATGCCCAGAGGACTACACCCTACACAATCCTTTCAAAACGAAGTAGTGGTTCCTGAGAACCACCCAGAACTTCTCACGAACCCCGCCAGGGCAGCCAGCTGTGCATCCCTGAGGCAGTCCAGATCCCGCAGGAAACGTGAGCCTAGATGTCTAAGCCTACGCTCCTGCAGGGCCGGACATTCGCAAAGAAAATGCTGTACTGACTCCTCTTCCTCCTCATCTAAACAGCTCCTGCAGTGACCATCATGGGGAAAGCCCAAACGCCCCGACATGTGCCCAATTGCACAGTGCGCCGTCAAAACCCCCACCAGGAGTGCCAACGACTTTTTCCCAAAAGTCAGAAGCTGTCTAGTCCTACCCCTGTCAAGCGAGGGCCATAGAGTTCTGGAGACCCTACAGGTGGTAATACTTGACCACCTGCCTGTCACCTCCCTCTCTGCCCACTCCTGAATCTTATTCAGCAGCTCAACTGAGGAAATGTCAATATCCCTGCGTGAGGCTGCCTCATCCAAGGCCGAACCCGCTCTAGCGCATTCATCCGCCATGTCATTCCCCTGAATGCCTTCATGCCCTGGAACCCAAACTATCCTGAGGTCATGTCCTTCAAGTCGAGCCAGAGATTGAATGCATGCCAGTACACATCTCGACCTCACTGTCCCCGAGTCTAGGGCCCTAATTGCTGCCAGACTATCCACACAAATGTCAATAATTCTTGCCTCCAAACTGAGCCCATCAATCCTCAATGCCGCCTCGGTAATGGCATAAATCTCCGCCTGGAAAACTGTCGAGGTATCGGGTAGCCTGAGCAATAGATTAATAACAAAAAGCTAAAATTTTCTTTAATCAGTTACAAAATGTCGAATTTAAAGTCCAAATACTCTAAATACTATAAGGGGTGATTATCCTAGTGATTATCTAGTGAAAACAACAGCTAAAATAAGAACTTTTATATTTTACTTATTTTTATGCAACTCTTATTGTAGTTGTTACAGGTAAAACATCAATGACAATTATACTTTTCTCGCAAAAACAATCATTTTCAGTGTTGGCAACATGCGTTTTTTATGCGCTACCACTAGCATATTTATAAATATAACTTATAACTGGGAAATGTTGTTTAACACCAAATATTAATAGCCCTATTCACAATCCTGTGCAAATGGTCTTGCATTATTGCAATTGCAAATTGAGAGATTATTTAAGAGAATTTTTCATGTATTTTGTTAGTGTTGAGTACAATTGTTATGCAAACGCAATGATGCAAGACTGTGATGCTTTTTCAATATTTAAAAAATTTTAAATATTTTATTTACTTTATCATAATTAATTACGTATATGAAAAAATCAAAATTGTTAGTACTCTTTTGTTTTGTTAATTAAATCGATTTAAAAAAATAGTATATATCGAGTAAAAAATGTATTTTACTTACTTTTCGTTGGTATTTGGGCACCCTTTACTGTTAACAGGAATATGAACTGAAATTGTAAAAAGAATAATGATGATTAAAATTACAATCTTGTAATAAATTTAGAATAAATTTGCTTATGGAATGAGCCAAAAGTATACATTAAAATTATAAATGCCAAATCTAAATAACAATTCCCTGAGGGTTTTTATTTTTTGCCATACCCTGTTTCGGAATTCTCTTTCCTGGTAAAATAATCGATAATAAATAACAGCTAAAACCGATAGTTAAGCGCCCCTATACGCCTTTCTATTCCGATGTCAATTGAGTCTTTCTATTGAATTGATTCTTGGCCACACACTGCCTAAACTGAATTGAACGATTTTCATTCATCTGTCAAATTTATATTTTTATATTAAATTTAAAAATTAAAATTTTATATTTGCAATCGCTGAAGAAAGAAAAATAATTGCATTAATGGTTGCGGAATGATGGTGAAAGAAGAGAAAAGCGACGAAGAATTGTGAACTACAAACATAAATTTTGACAGCTGATCAAGAGACTCGAACACACACAGCACAATCGAGCTGAAAGACTTACTAGTCAATTTGAAAAAAAATCAAAATCTTTTGATTTTTATTCCACCAACTCGACAACTAATAAATGGCAAAGCCATACACGGCTTGATTTGGACATCAAACCGAACCAGTTGCCAATTGGATTGAAATGTGTATATGTGCGCTTTAAGACTAAGTGACGTTAAAAAAAATTAATATGGAATTATGTCACTGAACTCATATTACGGAACTCATTTGCAGCTTTTCCTGTTTTTCTTGTCTTTTACGTGATTTAATGACATTCATTTAATTTTATTACCCTTAATTAATGATCTAAAAAATTGAGATATGTCTGTATTGGAGGGTATATTCACTTTGTCATTCGTCCATCTGTGCGTCTGTGGAAGTCACGATCCACTCCAACGAAAAGAGCCAGACCCTCTAAATTTGGTACAAATATCTTTTGAAGGATAACACAGGTCAAGTTCGTAAATGAATCGGGCTAGAGGGGAAAAAGTTATCCTAAGAAGAACATAACTCACCTCTAAAAAAACATAATTTTTAAAGTTTTTTTTTTTTAAATTATGTATGAATTTTTATTAGTCGAACTTTTTCTTATGTAAATTGTTAATTTTTTATCGGGCTTAAGTTCGAATCTTGCATGACTGCAAATTATTTTTTGTTATTTTTTATTATTAATAAATGAATTTGTTTAAATTCTATTTATTATTAAATTCTATTATTATTAAATTTCAATTTTTTTTTTTTTTTGTAATGTTTTTAAGCAAGTGAGCAAATTTTTATATCAAAGAAGGTTCAAAGCGTTAAACTTGAAGCCAGAAAACCATAAAAATCCATTTTTGGACCCCGAACTCTTTAGTGGGTGGAAAATAGTGTAAATATGTAATGTTGTATATATTAAGCCTACATTCCTAAAAAATTAAATTTTAAAGATGTAGTAATAATTTTGACGAACATTTTATATTGCTATATTAAATTTGAATTAAGATTCTATAGGCTAATTGTTCGAAATTTTAATTTAAATCTCAGAAAGACATGAAAAATATTCCAAGGCACAAAGGCAAGTCAACATCAGTTTTATTCAACTTACACAGCAGAGCAGAACAGCTGTTTTCGAAAGACGCAACCCTTTCATCATCAGTGCTCATGTGTATTGTGTTTGTCACCACTTATTAGGTGGCTTAGTTGAATGTGATAACAGTTCCTATTTACACAAATTTTATTGTGAAAAAGAATACGGGAACTGTATCAACCTGATGTTAACATGTTATTGTTATAATACCCGTGTTACCGTTTGATTATTTTTCTTCATGTCCCATTTTTCTGAATTTTTTGTTCCATCATACCTAAGTCAAACTTTTTTGGTTTGAATTTTATACTTAAGTACATGTGAACGTTTTTCCAATTTTTATTATTGGGTAGCTCAAGCCATAGCTTAAATTTGTATGTAGTAATAATTTTGACGAACATTTTATATTGCTATATTAAATTTGAATTAAGATTCTATAGGCTAATTGTTCGAAATTTTAATTTAAATCTCAGAAAGACATGAAAAATATTCCAAGGCACAAAGGCAAGTCAACATCAGTTTTATTCAACTTACACAGCAGAGCAGAACAGCTGTTTTCGAAAGACGCAACCCTTTCATCATCAGTGCTCATGTGTATTGTGTTTGTCACCACTTATTAGGTGGCTTAGTTGAATGTGATAACAGTTCCTATTTACACAAATTTTATTGTGAAAAAGAATACGGGAACTGTATCAACCTGATGTTAACATGTTATTGTTATAATACCCGTGTTACCGTTTGATTATTTTTCTTCATGTCCCATTTTTCTGAATTTTTTGTTCCATCATACCTAAGTCAAACTTTTTTGGTTTGAATTTTATACTTAAGTACATGTGAACGTTTTTCCAATTTTTATTATTGGGTAGCTCAAGCCATAGCTTAAATTTGTATGTAGTAATAATTTTGACGAACATTTTATATTGCTATATTAAATTTGAATTAAGATTCTATAGGCTAATTGTTCGAAATTTTAATTTAAATCTCAGAAAGACATGAAAAATATTCCAAGGCACAAAGGCAAGTCAACATCAAATTTTAAAGAGCTGAGATGTGCCGTGATCTTCCTCTGCCCTACACTCTGCACCACCCTTGCCCCCAAAATGACCCTACCAAAAGAAATTTTTTTCATTTAATAACGCCAACAATTTATTTTATTGTTTTTTGGAAAGGAGAGATGTGACCCCTACAAAATAGTTTTTATGTACTAAACATTTGGAGGGTATTTAAGATTCGACCCGGTTAAATATAACGTTCTAAATTGTTTTGTCTAGTTGGCACAACTTCAGTTCGGTCCGTTCAATCCTACACAATTCAAATAGGTTTAATAAAAAATGTTTGTATAAAACGAGCTTATGAACAAGTTCGACTTGTATTTGATTTGTATTTAAATTGTATTGAAATTTCCATCGATATCGAATGCCGTAATTTGACACCAGAATTTTTAATTTTTACAAAAATTATTGCTATATTTGAAATCAAAACAAGACAGTCGTTATTCTCTTCAACAACTGGGGGCAAATTACGGCATTCGATATCGTTCAAAATTTCTATTTTAATTGTATGGAAATTCCTATCGGTATCGAATGTGGTAATTTGTTCCCTGTTTGGATTAGGAAGATTTTACTCCCTTGAAAAATAAATTCCCTGGGAATATTTAGAATTAATTTGTATATCAATTTCAATTAACTTATTCCTCTTCTTTACTTTTCGAATTATACTTACAAATATGTGCAATGATGTGAATAAAGTAAATAAGGATGAGCCCATGTTGCCTAGAAAAGAAAAGAAAATTAATTAATTTTCATTAAATTTAATTAAGATTAATATAGGCTATTTGTTCGAAAATTTGTTTTAAATTCAATTTATTACAGACATGATAAATATTCCAAGGCACAAAAGAAAGTCAACATCAGTTTTTTTTTTAATTATTCAACTTAAACAGCAGAGGAAAACAACTGTTTTCGAAAGCCGCTACACTAGTAGAGTAGTGATGATAAACACTACTCATGTGTATCTTTATTTGTCACCATTTATTAGGTGACTTATGGTGATTTCTTTTCTGAAAAAATGTAACATTGGGTGCATTTTTACCCCTCTATAGATAAATTTGCTTAATATATTCGCTCACTGTAGCCGGTGGTATAAAAAGTGATCTAACAAACTTGCACCAAAAAAACCAATTAGTTGGCACTACTTGCCGAAAATTGGCATTTGTTATCTGACCGCTGGTATTTTCGCACAGTCACCATTAGCCGCGATTTCAAAATATAATAATAAAGTTATATCCACGTGTTTTTTTATGTGTTATCTTTATAAATTTGAGAGATAGGTGCTTACATTTTATTGTGAAACAGTGTTCTTTATAATTTTTCCATTTGGTTGTGTTTTTTCTGGCAAATAAGGAGTGATGCAACACACCCTTTTTGTATCATTTTTTCCTTAAATAATAAAAATAAATAAAAATAAAAAAATACGTATATTTTACTTTGTTGTTATCGTCCCCTATACAAAAAATCAGATAAATCGGTGTCCTTGCGTGATAGAGGGTTAAAATAAAAGTAGTTTTTCGTAAGAGATGGTAGATTAATTTCTAATAAATTCATTATTTATAAATTTTAGTGCTTGGCTTTACTTTATTTTTTTTAAATTAATACCTAACGGCACTGATCATGTTCTGCTAATCTTCCAATTTGAGTTGATTTTATTACAAATTTTCTTTAATAATTCATTAAAATATCTAAGGCACTTTTAATATATAAAATGCATTCATTCTGAAGAAATTACTCGTTTTCGATGGGAATTGTGTTCTACGACATGATTGATTATCATGTAAATGGAGAAAAAAAATTTTGTTTAAATTAGTTTTAATCAAAAAGGCATCATTAAACCAAAATCCAATTAGAATTTATTTCTGGTGCCAGAAAAAAATTCCAAAATATAAAATACTTATTACAAGATATAATTAAGTTCATTTACAAGATATTTTTTTTTTACAAATTAAACATATTAAAAAGCAAACCAGTTTTAAGTAATTAAATACTGTCATCGAACAACATGACATTGCACCCATTTATTTAAGCCAACAAATAACTCTGAAATTTATAATATTATTTATAGACGACTTATGCTACCTTGTGTTAACTGACTTGAACTTTAATAGTTTAATATAAAATTTAAAATTTACATGTAGGCAGTGTTATATGTTTCTAGTAGCTGATAAATATCAACATCATTTCTTGTATATTAATTTTTTATTATCGAGAACATGCAGTCGGCTTGGAAGACATGCTTAAAAATCTAAATAAAAGAAATATATATGCTAATATGTTATAATGGAGGAAAAATAAAAACAAAAACAAAGAAAAAAAACTAGACAACAACTACAAAAGGAAAGAAAGAAATTTCTCCAATTTTTATGTTTTTTCAGTTAGAAACCGAAAACTTGTTTCGTTTTCTTGGCTTCTTTTGAGGTTGTTGTTGCTTGTAGCCAAAAAGTTGAGGATACAACACGATTTTGACCCAAACATCTAAACTGAAATTAAGATCTCATGATTTTTCTGTGCCTTTACATTTTTAGGCAGACTAAAAGAAAAAAGTTTTCAACTTAATGCATGCATCAACTTTAAAGGAACTTTACGGAATTTGTGTTTTAGGTAAGAAAATAGAAAATTTTTGGAAAACAACAGATGTGACAAAAGCAAAACTAATTTTATTGCAAGACACTAATAAATCTTTCCAAATGCAATCAATAACGCTTTCTCTCACAAGTAGCCCCGCTTTTAAAATTTCATTGCTTTCGTTTCATTTAAAGGGGTTTTAATACCTTAAAAGGGTTTATGTTTTATTGTTTCAGATAAGAGCGTCAAAAGAAAACTGGCTTTTTGAAGCTTTATCTGTGCATTTAACTGTTATTAATGTCACTAAATTGAAAAAATTTATCTTTGTCACCTATTAAAAAATCCTTGATGTTAAAATAAAAGTGTGGTTTTTAACATGTGCATAGATAATTGTATATCTTAAAGAATGTTTTGTTCTTTAAGAAATATATGTTTCTCTTAATGCATCGACTGGTATTTATTGCTTCTATTTTTATTTCATAAAAAAAACAAATTGTTATCAAACACGACCCGCCTTTCTTAGACAAAACCTAATATTCTCCAAATTTTACTTATACAAAACTTTCAAACAATCTTCATATTTCCATGCTCTGGAAGTATTCATTTTATTATCTAAGCCGGCTTTGAAGTTCACGCTCTTAAATCAGCAATTATCTTAAATATTATTATTATGAAAATATTATTTTGTTAATCATTTCTTTTAATTATTAACCTGCAAAGAAAGCCCCAATGTTACCTCGAGCTAAAATCTCCCCGCCAAATAAAACAAAACTGATTACTCATGCCAAGAACACTATGAAACAAGAAAAATAATGAATAAATATGAGAATAAATGAATAGAATTTGAAAGAAAAATGTAAACTTTTGAAAAATCGTATCCACTAAATCTCAAATCGAAACAGAAGTTGTTAGTATTTGCAATATTAATTTTTAGGAAAAACCGTAAATATGAAATTTTGATTTTGTTTTGCTATCCGATTAACACAGACAAAAATTATATGCGAGGTCCGTTCAAAAAATAAGCTTAACTCCCAATCTAATTATAATCGTGATAATTCTTTTTTCCGAATTTAAAAAAAATTCAAAGCGATAAAAACTATATGCGAGGTTCGTTCAAAGAAGCTTTTTTTTTTTAATTTAATTATAATAATCTTGATGATTCTTTTCTCCCAGATTTAAAAAAAAAAACAAAATGATAAATATATACGAGGTCCGTTAAAAAAATAAGATTAGTTTTCAATTTAATTATAATCGTGATGATTCCTTTCTCCCAAATTTAAAAACAATTTAAAGATATGAAAACTATATACGAGGTCCGTTCGAAAATTAACCTAAGTTTTCAATTTAGTTATAATCGTGATGATTCTTTTCTCCCAAAATTAAAAAAATTCAAAGATATGAAAACTATATACGAGGTCCGTTCGAAAAATAAGCTAAGTTTTCAATTTAGTTATAATCGTGATTATTCTTTTCTCCTAAATTTAAAAAAATTCAAAGATATGAAAACTATATACGAGGTCCGTTCGAAAAGTAAACTAAGTTTTCAATTTAATTATAATCGTGATGATTCTTTTCTCCCAAATTTAAAAAAAATTTAAAGATATAAAAACTATATACGAGGTCCGTTCAAAAATTAAGCAAAGTTTTCAATTTAATATAGTCTTCACGATGCTTTTTT
Organism: Linnaemya tessellans; assembly: GCA_951800035.1. NCBI lineage: Eukaryota > Metazoa > Arthropoda > Insecta > Diptera > Tachinidae > Linnaemya > Linnaemya tessellans. The sequence continues at coordinate 91,445,391 of OX637534.1, forward strand.
TCCAAATTTAAAAAAATTAAAGTGATAAAGATTACACTTAATAACCCCAAAAATTTGCTTTTTAGTGTTTTATGTCAAAGGTAAGAAGTGTCCCCCACGGCCCCTTTTGGAGTGAGTCCGACTAAATAATGTTTTTATTTACTAAAGACGGGGAGGGTATTTAAAATTCGACTTGGACGAATATAACATTCTTACTTGTTATTGTTCTTATCGTATCCAAATAGTGCTATAAAAATGCTTAATACAATATTTTTAGTTGTCGAAGAAAAATTTTGTATGCCCTAAGATATTTAAAAGAATGTAGAGCACGTTTTTACTAGATATTTAATGTGCATAAAGACTTATTTTTGATTTCTCTATTTCTTTTCATAGATTTATCAAATAGCGAAACATAACTTATAAAAATACAGTAACTGTCACAAAAATTAAGTTTATTTTGTTGCATAGTGTATTCTTACATGTACAACAAAATTAAAAAGAGTTTTGAGAACACCAAGAAAATAACTATGAAATATTCTAATGTATTATCAAAGGCAAAGATAAAAAAAGAAATGAAATTTTAAAAATCATTCACAATTTTTGTTTGTACGTGCTTCAAATGTTATTTATTGGAAATATATATCGTGTACTTATTTCTACAATATAATATATTTTTTGAAAGACCTTATTAACCTTTTCAAACTTGTTGAACAAAACGAAACAAACAACAACATTGCATACGAGTATGTACAACAAACAGCTCTATTAATAACAACAATATCATGGCTACGTTAACTAGAGCCTAGGAAGAACAATGATGACAATGATGATGATCAAATTATAAAGTAATGAAAAATAAAGTTAAGGGGAAACGAGATTTTCCCCAAACTCGAAAACACGATCTAGTTATTTCTCCACTTGTAGCAAAGTTCATGGCGGAAAGCTTTTACTAAAACTAGCCCTGAAATTTTAATTTTATTTTACTAGACCAACAGTTCCAAATGAATATTAATCAATATTGTCACAAATAAAAATGTTTGCAACCACAATATTAAAAAAAAAGTTAAACAAATGAGAAGAACATTAAACAAAATGTAAATTTTTCATAATATCCATTTTGTAGTTTAAAAATAAATTTATATATGTGGCAATACCGTTCGTAGCATACAGCCATGACACAGAATGGCAATTCCGATTGAAAGTAGTTTCAATACCGAAACGATTAAGTGAAATTACGGTTTTTAATGAATTATTACAAATATATGTTATTAAAACCAAGTCAAAATGAAATTAAATAAAACTTTTTTTTATTATATTGTTTTTTTTTTTAATTTAGTTAATATATATAAATAAACAGTCTAATTTCTTAAAATTGTTCACAGACACAAAACATTTTGATAAATCTTTTTTATTTGTATCAAATCTAATCTTAATCATAATCTTAAACGTTCTGATTCTTTTTCACAAATTTACAAAAAGAAAGTTTAACTTTTTTATTTATTAATGTAAATTTTTATTTCTCGAAGTTATTAATTTTATTATTAAAATAAGAATATTTTTATGCAGAATTAAGTTCAAATCTTCAATATGAAGTTCTTATGATTTTTATTAAAGTCAAATTATCAAAAATGGAACATTGACAATGTTTTTGAACAAAGAACGCTGAAGAGATGGTGTAGCGGCCTCGAAATCAGTACTGTTTCGTTCTGACAGTTTGATGATTATAAAAAAATATTTAAATATCCCATGCTTAATCATTTGAATTTAATAAATATTCTTGTTCATTATTTCAACGGGCTTAAGTTCGAATCTGCATGACTGCAAATGATTTTTTATTATTTTTATTAACAAATGAATTTGTTCAAATTCTATTTATTATTTTTTATATTAAGATTGGAATATTAAGAATATTTTCAATAATCATCAAACCAGCAGAACGGATCAGTACTGATTTCGAGGCCGCTACACCATCTCATCACCATTCTTTGTTCAATTTTTTTACTTTTTTTATTCTTAAAAAATAATTTGCAGATTTGGGCTCGATATTTTATATATTTTAATTTTATTTTATTTTGTATGTTCTAAATATTCCACTACTAATAATTTTAATTTAATAAAACTTCTCAAAAACCAATTTGCAGATTCGAACTTAAGTCTGGATAAAAAAAATTATTATTTTAATAATATTTTATTTATATTATTTTTATTTTATATAATATTATATAATTTTATCTTATTATATTTTATTTTTTATATATTAGTTCTAAATATGCCACTCTTAATGATTTGAATTTCATAAAAATTCTTAAAAAATAATTTGCAGATTTGAACTTGAGTTTGGATAAAAAAATTTTATTGTAATAATACTTTATTTATTTTATTTTTTAATATTTTATTTATTCTAAATATTTGTCACTTAATAATTTGAATTTAATAACAATTCATAAACAAAATTATTTGCAGATTTGAATTTGAGTCTGGATAAAAATTTTTATTTTATTCATTTTTTACTTATATACTTTTTAACTGTTATTAGCCACTTATTTTATCCAGTGGAACAAAATTTAAATGGTGGCAACGCCAAGTAAAACGGTATGGCAAATAATTTCCAGCCATTTTGCTTCAGTATTATTCCCTTTGATTTAAAATTTTTGTATTAACAAATTTTTCTTTTTTTTAGTTTTTGTTCTGTTTTTTATAAACTAACTAGCTTGATTTTATGATATTTCTTAAATTCTTCTGGTTTCTTGACCTCTTTTTAATTATTATTGTATTCTGATATTTTTAAGCTTAAGGTCTCTTTATTTTAATTTAATTTTTAATTTCAATATTTCGCCACTCCTTTGTGTGACTTTTTTTCCTGAAGAAGTCACACAAAGGAGTGACGAAATATTGAAATTAAAAATTAAATTAAAATAGAGAGACCTTAAGCATAAAAATATCAATATACAATAATGATATTTCTTATATTTTTCTTTTTTTCGATAAAGAAAATAATTTTTTCTAATTCTTGATATTTCAGTCGTGCTATTTTATTTTAGCTGTGAAATATTTTTTATTTAAATAGATAATAGTATAAATAAATTTATTGCGGTTTTATATTAATTTCAAAATATTAATTGTCCTATTGATAAAGAGTATTTTGGATTTACAATAGGTTTAGAAAACAGATTTCCATAAAAAATTAATTTTGTATAGGATTTATAAAAGAGAAATATGAATAAGTGAATATTTATGTATATAATTATTAAATCCAATAGCCCTCTTTTAAGCTACGCATCTGCCAGCTGAGAAACAAAGATGTAAACCAATTAACAAATACATACACATGAACTCATAAAAAAAATAAAATCATGTACAAGAGTGCTTACTGGTATTGTTGTTGGAGCATTTTGAATTCTGAAACCATGTAATTCATATCAAATGACAAAATATTATGGTCGCTGTCATACATCAACGTGATGATCATTTTCTAGAAAATATCAATGAAATTGGGAACAATTTCGAAGGAAACAAATAAAAAATGAAAAAGCCGTTTGTCATCAGTTTTCAAATACACAAAAAGATTTATTAAAAGATGTTTTAGTAGCAAGTCGAGCGTGACGATGTCACGTCAATAAGAACAACGAATTATAAATAATTAAAATCAATAATTACCAAATAAATCCCCATGTTATCGGCAATTGTATATAATTTTATTATATATCCCAACCACAAAAATTCAAAATGTCCGTAGTAGCATTAAATAACCGCTTAAGTCGGCTTAAGCAAATTTTAAAAACAATATTGTTTTATCATTTCAACACTGAGTTAAAGCTGTTAGTGATTAAAATATTACATTTCAGTAGCATCTAATAGGATCATATACCTTTTAGCGATTGCGTCACAACTTTCGAAAAAAAAGTTGTCAAGTCGATTTATACGTCTATTATTATTGCCGCAGATGTAACATGGAAATTTTTGAATACAATCACTTAGACCTTAAAACCTCACTTTTAAATATGTTGATGCACTTTTTGAGCACTTCCAGAATTTAAAAAGAAAATTCTTTTAAAAATAATCTCCCTTATTCTGTAATTATTTTTCAACGTCACGTCAAGCCAGTAACAAAAATAGAACACTTACCTACTTCTTGCGGACAACATTTATAATTCCCTCTAACATCCTGTGACTGGTCTCTGAGGCTGTTAGAAATTGTCAGTTGCGTCCTATTTTTGATATTGTCTCGACGTGACGTTGACAAATAGTTACAGAATACAAATTAAAAAAATATATAAAAAGTATTTTATACACATAAACTTACTACCTGCTCAAAAATCACCAAATTTGCAATATTTAAAATTTTATTAAAATTGTTCCAACATTTCTGCTGCAACTCCGAACAAACTCAACTAAACTAGTGCATTTATTCTTTAGTTTGCAACAACAATCTCTCTCACGTTCAGCTTAGCTAAAACAAAACTTTTATACTAAATGTTTCTATTTTGTATGATATTCAATTAAATGACTGCTAAATAACAATGTTTTTCAAACAAAAAAATGGCAATTGAAATTCATAAAACAAACAAAAAAAAACTGAAACTAAAAATGGTTAAACAATAAATTGCAATAAATTAAAGTTTAAACAGCAAAATACAATTATAATTGCACATCAATGACAGCCACAAAATAATGACGTAAGCTTCCAATAGAAACGCCAACTCATTAAATACAAATCGAAATTAACTGGCAGTGAGAGAAGAAGAAGCTTCGCGCACTATAATAAAATTAATTCTAGTTTAATGTTTGCAGCTTAATTCAAACCTGCAATCGTGATCGCGCAATAGAACTATTAGAATGCGCGAAAAATGCATAAATTAATTTTATTTTGTATAGTTGAAGAAGTTATACGAAAATAAATATTTTCAATTTCAATTAAAACGAAAACTTTTAATATTTAGGTTTTGGTTTATTGCATTAAAAACTTCTTGCAGTTGTGTGACCAACACTGATGTTAGCAGTTAACCAAAAAGCCACGTTGGTTTGGCACAGACAAGTAGCCAATAATAAGTTGATTAGTGTAATCATTAACCTTCGCCAGAATCCTTTAAATAATCGGTATTCATATAGCTGCTATAAGTCGCAATTACACTTTAAAATTCTTATTGCCAAACTTATCGCTTTTTCCTCTTTGAACTTTCATTGCGATGTTAACCAACAAGTCACGTTTGTTTAGCACAGACATGTAGCCATATCGCTGATATAAGTCACAATTCACACAGCAAAACTCTTATGGCCAAACTTTGAACTTTCATTGTGCAGTTAACCAATAAGTCATGTCTGTTTAGCACAGACAAGTAGCCAACAATAAGTTGATTAGTGTAATCATCAACCTTCACCAAAATCCTCGAAATAATCGTACTCATACCGCTGCTATAAGTCCCAATTTACACACTAAAATTCTTATTGCCAAACTTATCGCTTTTTCTGTTTCGAACTTTCATTGGCGTTCACACAATGCAAGTCTTATTACTTAAGCTGATTTTTTTATGAGTGCTTTGACTAAAATAGAAAATAGAAATGGTTAAAGTTACAAATAAGAAAGCAACACGAATTTCAAGAGTACATGAAGTTGAACACTTGTTTCTATTTCCTTTCTTTTTCTCGCCTAAAAACTGATCAGACTAACTATAAGACTTGCTTGCATTTTCTAAACGAGTCAGTTGAAAATAAAACATTAAAATTTTTAAAAAGTTATATACTGGGAATACATTTGAATGGGATACTGGAATAAGTCTTATGTTCATACAGAAACTCTCACTGAGAATTTTTCATATATACATAAATCTTGAAGATGGACCATCATTGGTCGCATTAGTAACAATAAAATTCCGACTTATTATTGCTTAGGTTAAAAGAAAAACAATTAAATACTTCTGAGATATAAATTCTTGACAAACTATTATATATTTATGGTATTGATTATAATTATAAGACCGAAGATCGTAAAGTCGATCCCGTGTTTAGACGAGGCGCAAATATGGAAGCAAATTTTTATCATCGTGGATGGCCTGTTTAAATAACGAGAGCATAGTACTGGCTACTAAAGTGTACTAACAACGATTGAGCCAATCGTGGACGAAAAAAAGCACCCTCCTTCATCGGTGTCCTAGCAAACTCATGCGGGATAATAGGGCAACCAACCCCATTGACTCACTTTACTATCATCGCAAAATTAAGCGCGTTTCGTTGTTCTATCACTGCTATAATACCATGTGCTCTAATGCAGAGCTCAGATTTACTCGATGTTACTCGCGAGTGAAAAATACTCGCGAAGAAGAGTACTCGAACATTACGAGTGTTACAAATAGCTTACTCTCCACTCGTTTGTTTTGGGTGGGAATGCTCGCGAGTACTCCTTTTTAAAAAGTAAGAGTGGGAGTAAAAATCTTCGAAATAGAGTGAAAGTTTACTCTTAAGAGTAAAATCGGGTGGAAAAATAGAAACTGTTTGTCTTTGCTGACTTGTGTGTGCGTGTGGTTTTTGTGTACTCTTTCAGTCTTTCCATACATACACTGCGCGTGTGCGGAGCAATTAGTTGGTTTTATAAAAAAAGTTTTATTATATTTTTAAAAGTTTACTTATATTTTCTATATTATAATAAACAATAAAGACATAAATAATACTATACTTGCTACTACACACACACACACACGCACACACACACACACAAATCGGCAAAAACAAACAGTTTCTATTTTTCCACTGTATGAGAAAGACTGAAAGAGTACTCGACAAGAGTATAATCTGCTCGATTTCGACCGTATTTTACTCGCACTCGAAATCGAGTAAAGCATATGCGCTCTTATTCGAGTGGCATAGAAAAATTGAGTACAGTCGATATTTTTTTTTCACTCGCAGGAGTACTCGCGCTCGAATTCGAGCGAGTTTCACTCTCTACTCGAATTCGAGCGAAGATTTCGGAGCTCTGCTCTAATGAAATCAGTGAACTAGTTCCCGTGGCACGTTATTTTTTACGTGCAACACTTTTTTCATCAATAGCACATCCATTTGTGATCGATGTGAACACAAATTGGTCATTGCATTACAAAGAAAATTCGTTCTATGGCTGAACTGTCCGAATGTGAAACGTTGAAAAATACTAATTTTCTTTAAAAAAAAAAAGAAAAAAATATATATAAGATGATACACTTTATTCTGTAACTCTTTGTCGACGTCTCAAGAAAAAACGACAATATCAAAAATATATCAAAGGGTACATATCCGTTTTCTGCAGCGGTTGACTCATTTTAAAGCCTCTTACTATATTCTCGACTTTGAAGAATAATCAGCAGTAGCCCGTTGAAGTAAACAGCTGTTACGTAAGTGTTCTATTTTTAATATTGCTTTGACATGACGTTGACAAAGAGTTACAAAATGTCCCACATATGAAGTATATATATTCCGGGTCGTTTTGAATAGGGAAGACGAGTAAGCCAACTTCGTTTGTCTGTACGTGAAATCGGCTTTCCCAAGCACTCATAAGAGGTAGTGACTTGAATAGAGTGGCATTGAAATTCAGAAAAATACGGTTCCAGAGCTGGGAAGCTTAAAACTATTTTGGTCAAGAAACTTAGCAAGCAAAAACTAATTATTTTATATTTTTATTTTTGCCCTAATAAAACTCATTTTATACTTCGGGAAGAATGAAATTTGTATTAAAAATTAAAAAAAAAAGCTTAAATTCGATTCCAGGGTTCGAAAATCGATTTTTTGGTACATAAAAGTAAGGAAATAAGTCACTACTTAATTTTTTTTGTTGGTGAATTAATGAATACGTTGAATTAATTAATAAGAATTAAATTAGTATTAAAAATTTAACAAGAAAAAAAAAAATCGATTCCAGGGTTCGAAAATCGATTTTTTTTTGTACATAAAAGAAAGGAAATAAGTTAATTTTTTTTGTTGGTGAATTAATTAATACTTTGAATTAATTAATAAGAATTATATTAGTATTAAAAATAATAAAATAAAAAATTTAATTCCAGGGATGGGCAACCGAAATTTTTTTAGTACGTAAAAGTAACATTATTTTGTTGTTCTATTTTAACTTCGAGCTAAGAAGGTTGAGAATTTTCAAAAAAAAAATTAGAAGTTACTGGTTTTACTCCGTTTGGAAAAACCTAGAGTTTGCACCAGATCTCGATATTATGAGTTTCTTGGAAGCTTTACTAACTACTCCTGAGAAGCCGTCACTACGTATGTATGTCAGTACGTACATGTGTGTGTGCAAGTATGTATGTATCATTCTCTTCTAAGTTTTAAAGGGCTGAACCGAATCTAAACAAATCTAGGGCCAAATTACGGCATTCGATATCGATCGAAATTTGTATTTAAAATGTATGGAAATTTCGTGCGATATCGAATGCGGTAATTTGGGCCCTAGTCGCGTTTCAAACGGTTCCTCCAAACTTAGATTTCCTGTAAATTGGAACCGCTTCGGACCGGTACATTTTCGAATATATCAAAAAAACAGAAAAAAAAATTTTTTTCAAAAGCTTTTTTTAGAATAACTTTTAAACGGCTTTTCTAATCGATTCCAAAAACTAATCAGATCTTGACAATCAAAATTAACGTCTATCGCTGCCAAGCAGGTCCCTTGATCGGTTGATGCGTTCGTGAGATTTCGTAAACAAAAACTTCGAAAGGAAGTGAAATCAAATATGTGATCAATTAGTGTTCCCGATTCTTTATAGGTGACGAAGAACTGTATCAATCACCGCTTACCACGTTGGAACCGGTTGATCCATTCGAAAGTTATGGAAAATTTAAATATTACCATTTTTAGCGATTAAAATTAGCGGGAAGGATGGCCTAATCGTTTTCCATAATTTTTTTTTAATTTGATGTCCCTCGGTCTATTATGGAATGTTTTTTTTAACTATTAACTACACTTTAATTCTTTCATGAATTTTTTTCTCTCAAGTACTCGTATTTGCAAGCGCATACAATAAATTATCGAAAATGCATCACTGAAAAGCTAAAGTTTTGCAAAACAGCTTTCAAAAAGCAATCAAAAAGTTCCAATACTCACACTTAAACATAAATTCTCAATAATGAAAATAAACACAAATTGACAGGTTTGAAGCGTACAAAAATAATCATTTTTATCGGTCGTGTTCAGGGCACACTGATACAGGTAGGAGCGATAGCCCATACGGTTATTTTGTTTTTGGGAGAAATTCTAATACAAACGTCAAAATTTCTTTACATATTTACATACATACAAAATTTAAAAGCAAATGTAGAAACAAACATGTATATTTTGTTTTTGTACTTTTTCGTTTTGCTTTGCTCTACACAATTAATTGTGACGTTTGAATTAGAATTCACAAAAACAAAATACATGTAGGTTTTTATTTTTGTAAAACCGCTCCTACCTGTATCAGTGTGCCCTGGTCGTGTTAAAATAATTACAAAAACTTCGAAACTTGGAAATATTTGTAATTGGAATAAATAAATTAAACAAGTTTTTTTGAATATGTATTTTATTGAAAAATGTTAAATTCTTGTCGTAGAATAAAGATGAGCACATCTTGTTGTTGGATTTTTCATATTCGCGTGTATGCGTTTGACTGGAACCTTTACAAGTGTTTTCAATTTCATCATTGTAATGCCAACTTTAATGGCCAGCCATTACCAAAGATGCGCATAAATATTATGCAATTTTAATTTTCCATTTATTGCCAGTTTTCATTATAAATAATAACTACTGCGCGTATCTAACAATTCATAACCTTGAATTTAAGCAGCATTTTAATGCCTTTAAACAATAAATATGGATGCGCTCGAATGATTTTTAGTTTATTACACATACTCGTACATATTTTTTTAACATGTTTAAATATTCTTATTTATTGCTATTTTATAAAACAATAGAAAATATTGGAAAATTAATTGTTTTATGAAATAATAAAGTTGCTGCCTAAAAGGAAAATTAGCAGCACAATACATAAGGATTTAAAAAATAATAATAAATATGTTATGTACGATTATCTATTATAACTACCCTGCAGGAGGATAAGCGTTAATTGTCTTTAAGCTACTGGTACGATTACTAGTATAGCAAGCACTAGTTCAAAAGGTGATTGAACATATACAGAAAAGTACTAGTACTTCAAGTAGTTCATTTGTAGATTGATTTGACTTGTAGAATTTCATATTACTTTTTGATCATGTTTTAAAGCGAATTTCTAATTAATTTATTTTATTTTTAATTGTTACAATTTTTATACAAATTCAAATTTGAAACAAAGAATAGTATTAGAAGACTTTGCCCCCTGCATATCAGTTTATTTATTCGATAATTTATGTAAGTAAGCCGCAGTTTTCTTGTGTGTTGAAAAAGTGACATTTTAAAAAATAAATAAAATTAAAAGCCAATTCAAAAAATTATTAAACGTGTTTTTTTGTTAATATTTATATTCATATGTAAAATCAGCGATCTTTTTTAAAATAAAAAAAACTGATATAAATATGTATTGTATGTTCATTAGTGTTTGGTATATGGTGGAGTACCAAACGTAACTTAAGTTGTACAAGGTGCTACTGGATTGAAGGAACTTTCCATTTCCTCTTACATACTAAGAATTGATGAACCAAAAATTGCTTGTGAAGGCAAAGACTTAACAAATTTCATTGGGGTTAAAAAACCAATAAATTTATCAGTTAATGCAAAACTGATTGCACTGGTATCCGACTTGAAGAAATTATACTAGTACTCATCTAGTACTAATAGTACTAGTATCCCCCTAGTTTACATCTAGTAACAATGGTACTAGTAATTTTCCAAAAACACTCAATGTTAATTTGAGCATTAACATGGTATAGGAAAGTTCACAGTTGGGAACTAGTACTGGTGATTTTTGTACTAGTGCAATACTAATTTGATACTAGTTCGATCTGCTGCAGGGTACTAATAAAAACTAATATCAATTTGTGTATAAAAATATGCCTTAAAATTAAGTGTGAGCAACTTTGAGGCTAGGAAGTAAATTGCCTTGAAAACATATTTTTTTGACAAATTCATCATTATTGCTAACAAGTAAAAACATTATATTCGACCGAACCGAATCTTTAATACCCTCCAAATGTTTAGTAAATAGAAACTTAATTTGTATTCTTATTAAAACTTACATTTTTATGGTATTTGGCGTAAGTAAACAAGAAAAAAATTTATTTTAATACGGTCGTTCCCAATGTGTTGGGACTGAGACACCTTTTCGCCAGCATAAAAACGTAAAACGTATTTGAAATCTGTTTTAAGAAAATTGTGTATGAAAAAATTTGATTAAAATACATTTCATATTCATTTAAATTTTATGAATACCGGGGTAATAGTTTATATCAACGTGAAAAAAAGGGACGGAAATAAGTTAAAAATTTTTAACCTGCTGGGTCACAGTTCCTGTAAGACATTTCTGTGCGCAATTCTAAAATTCTACAGGGTGACTCCAAGAAAGGTCGTGAGGAGACATCTCACCTAAATTGTAAAAACTTAAAAACTAAATTTTCGGGATAGTTAAGTGCAGAAAAAGTTTTTTTATAAGACCATTTAGGGAATGGAGGGGTAGGGTAGGGAATATGTAAGGAATGTAGTTTTAAAAAATAAAATTTTTTAATTGTTAATTTTTCCAACGGGCTTAAGTTCGAATCTGCATGACTGCAAATTATTTTTTATTATTTTATTAATAAATGAATTTGTTCAAATTCTATTGGAAAAGTTTAAAAATTGAACAAAGAACGCTGATGACATGGCGTAGCGGCCTCGAAATCAGTACTGATCCGTTCTGCTGGTTTGATGATTATTGAAAATATTCTTAATATTCCAATCTTAATATAAAAATAATAAATAGAAAAATTAATTTTTTTTTAAATCACTCGAAATTTGGTTTTCAGGTACTTTAATATATTTGCAGTTAAACTAAAATTTAGAATTTAGTATTTATTTACAAAATAACTTTTTTTTATTGCTCTGAAAACCCCTTTTTTTTGTTGAAAATCCAAAAATTACTAAAGTTTGATGGAGTATAAAAAAAAATTATATAAAATTAGAAATTTTTTTTTCATGTTTTTGTAAGTTTATACTCTTAACTAACAGGGTATTCAAAAATTAGTGCCTATTTTTTACCACAACTTTAAAAAAAATGCGTTTTTTGAAATGCCTAATTTTATGATTTTTACTCAAATATTAGGCATTTAAGAGTGTTTAATATCAAAAAAAATTATAAATTAGATTCTGTTTCATATTTAAATTATTGTGTAAATTGTAAGTTGCGATTGACTTCGATTTTGAAGTTTTTTTCGGAAGTGCGAGAGAAATTTTTATTTTCTATAAAAATTGCTATTGTATAAAAACCGTAAGTGTTACAAATTTAACTGCCTTTAACATAAGTGATCGTGAGTGCTAGTGGACCTATTTGTTGTTGTCTTCAGATCCCGTATTATCATCAAAGAGAAACATTAAGATTAAAAATAATATAATAGATGCTGAAATTGAGAAATATATTCTTGGAGAAAATGTTGAAATCGAAGATGAGATAATAGAAGACGAGATGAGGTCTTCGTGAAGCGAAAATTGGTTTTGGGAAGAATCAAGTAGCGATGATGCTTTGTTATAAGTTTGTCTTTATATCTTTTTTTAACGTTTTTTATTGTAGGAGTTATAAAATATAATTATTAAGTTAAGCTATTATAATTTATGTTTCAAAATCCAAAATTTTAATTTTTTATCAAAATATATCGCACTTAATCAACAGGAGGGTATTAAGTCAAAATGTTCAGTAGAAGCAAAACAGTTTTAAATTTAATATTAAAGGCATATGAAAAAGAATTTTTAAACCAACCATTTTATTAACAAAAAGTAGCCAAAATAGCACGATATTTTTACAGCGGATATTAATACTACGCGTCGATTTTTTTTGAAAAGTGAAAAAATAAAAATTTGGATGGATCAAGTGCGATATGATTTTTTTGACGTTAACATTGCTAGTTTTCATCTTTAATTTTTTCATTTATGTTATCTTTCAAAAATCCTTATAGTTTTATTTTTGCAAGAGTATTTTAACCGTTTTAGCCTATTTTTCAATTAATGATGTTTTTGTATTTTCCACATTGATAATCCAATTCTACCCAAATTTGGCATAAATATATATCTTGCAAATATCAATTAACATACCAAAATTTATTACGATCGGACAATTTTTGTAGGAGTGACAGGGTTTTTAATAAAAAGGATATATGGCAGGACCTTGAGTCCTTTGTCCGATTTAAATAAAAATTTACACACACGTTGCTATTAGCATATGTATCAGCATGACCACTTTTTGTAATTTTGTGGGCATTATTGAAGCTAAAATTATATTTTTCACTTTCAGGACACATGGGAGGTAGGCGTGTCCTTTGGCCGATTTTTCCAAAAATTCATATTTTTCTTAACTAGGCTAGTTTATGCTAGTGTACCAAATTTCAAAAATATCTGACAACTCCTTCTGTTTTTGTCCCATCGTTATATGGGGACAAAGCACTGTGCAACGCCCACTAAAGGTCCATAAATAGACTATATCGTGTTTTGCACAGACGGATATATGGGCATTGTCAGATCGTCTTACACTTCATCAGTGATCAAGAATATACTATATATACATACTTTATGGCGTTCAATTCTTATTGGAGGGTATTTAAACTGTATTTGTCGGGGTCGCTCTAGCAACAGCCGTGGGAGAGAGATTTCACCTTTGCCATAAAACACTAAAAATAAATTTTTGGGATAATTATATACAAAATTTAAAAAAAAAAGTTTTTTGGTAGGGTAATTTGGTGGTCAAAAGAGGAGGAGGGAGGTAGGACAGAGGAGGATCAGGTCACCTTTTAGCTTCGTCATAAAAGTTTAAACATTTTATTTTTAAGAAATACAATTTGTTAAAATTTTACGCTATTTTTGCATATAATAACGCCCACAAAAGGGAGCGGGATCCAAAAATTACTTGTTTTTTTCATTTTATGGCTCCAACTTTAACGCGTTAAACCTTCTTTGAGATAAAAATATATCATTTGCTTAACAAAATTACAAAAAAGCTTAAAAAATTATATTGTTTTTTAGAGGTTGATTTAGTTCTTCTTAGGGAAACTTTTTTCCCTCTTGCCCGATTTAGCAATCCTTCAAGGTACATTTGTACCACGTTTCAAGGGTCTGACACTTTTCGTTTGGACTGAATCGTGATTTTCGTAGACGCACGGACGAACATGGCTAGATCGTCTTAGATTTCATCACTGATCAAGATTATATGGGGTCTCAGATGAATATTTCTCTGCATTACACACGGAATGACAAAGTGAATATACACTCCAATTCTTTTTTCGAGGGTATTATAATGCTCTGTAACAAAAATTAGCCGGCGAAGTAAAAAGGTTGAAATAGCTACAAAAAAACTGTCTATCTTCTCATCTTTCCTAATCTGTCCCCTCAATACTATCCCCTCATTTTCAGTTCCGCGCAATGCATTGCATATATAGGGGTTATCCCCTGAGTGCTGTTCCAAGAAAAAAAAATATAAAAAAAATCAGAAATATGGGAATTAATAATGGAATATGATGTCGGGCAAATGTCCTCTGCTAGCTTGTCGTCAGACTTCCGTTCTTGTAACACAATTTTGAACCACATTTTGTAACAAAATTTCACTTATTTCGTCAATGCAGCACCGAATTTCATCTTTCAGAGCGTCAGTCGTTTGTGGTTTGTTCCCGTACACCCGGTCCTTCAAAGGGCCCCAAAGAAAATAATCCAGCGACGTTAAATCACCAGAACGGGGTGGCCAATTGGCATTGCCAAGTAAAGAGATAACGCTACCGAGAAATTTCTCATGCAATACCTGAATTGTGTGGCTTTGTGGCGCCCGCTGTGGCCACAAACAATCGGTTATCATGATAGCCGATGATGCCACCTGACCACAAACCGCACCATACGGTAACTTTCTTTGCATGTAATAGCCTTTCGAGGTCAGTTTGTGGATTTTGTGATCCCCATATGCGACAAGTTTTGGTTATTTACACAAACGCCTAATAGAAAATGGGCCTCATCACTAAAGATGATCTTGTCGAAAAATACGTTGTTTTCGGTCAGTTTTTCAAACAGACAATTCACAAACGTTCGACGCAACTAATAATCGGCCGGCTTTACTTCTGGAGAATTTGTTGATTTTTTTACTAAATAAATGCTAAAGGACGACAGCTCATTTCTTTGACAATTCATCATTTGGCAGTCAATTTACTTCCTTATCTCAAATTTGCCCACTGTGCGGTTGTTTTATAAACCGATTTGTGTGATCTCTAATATGATTTTAGTTGCTCTGTATAAAATTGACGAAACATATTCCTATTTGGGAAAAATCTAGGAAGTTGTCTATACTTCCAATTGTCTCACAGCATTCATATGCATTTAACTTAAAATTTTTATTACACGTTTCATTTGGCGTTTTAGTTTAGAATTTACATGTGCAGTAGCCATGTTCCCATACATATTTGCTCCGCTTTTTTTCCATCATTATGTTGCAATATCTTTTTATCTTCTAATAATTGTGTTTGCTTTCAAAACTGCTTGTGTCCATTCACATTATTTCCCTTGTAACTAGTTTGGTTTATATTTTCTGCAATTGCCATTCTTACAAAAAAAAAAAAAAACATTTTTATTTAGCTTTGGTTTCGTATAGACATCACAGTCGTACTTGAACAACATGCAACTTGTACCAGAAAATTAAAGAGACAAGAGAAACAAAATCTACACGACAAGAATAGTGCAACATGAACGTTTCACTAGATATCTGGTCATATTCGAACAATCGATTTTAATTAATATGCATAAAAACATATTTCAAACGATTGATTTTCTTGGAATCATCAGCATTAAGAAAATAGTACATTTTAAAAAGTGTATCTAGATATCTAGATGGCCATATTCAAGAAAAAATAATAATTATGCACAACATATCGATTAGAGTTAAATTGGGTCGACTGGCTTAATTGATTTTTAAAAATTAATGCATGTGTTCTTCCTTTGATAGTTTTATTAATTTAATGTGTTAAAAATAATTAGCGAAGCTTAAAAACGGCAAATTTACAAATTGTTTTATTAAAAAAAAAGTATCCAGAAAATTGTAATTATGACAGTTGAAAAGAGCTTTAAAAATATATATGAAAAACCATTTTTAAAGCAATTATCTTTTACAAAAGTTACTTTAAAAAATAACTTTCCAAAAAAAACTTCCTCTTAAAAAAAGTTTCTATTAAAACAAATTCGTATGACAATTTTTTTTTAAATTGTTCTAAGCAACTAGTAAATAGGTACCCCAAAAAAGTACCTTTAAAAAGTACTTTTTTAAGTACTTTTATTTTTAAAAGTACGCTGTAAAAGAAATATGTTACAAAAAGTACCTCTAAAAAACATAAAACTTACTTTTATAAAGTCTTCAAAAACAGCCTCTACGTTTTGTAAGCCATAAAGAGCATATCTTTAAAAAAAAGTATCTGTCCTACCTTTCCAAAAAGTACTTTTGAAAAATATATACCTTCAAAAAGTACTTTTATAAGCCTTTAAAAAAAAATAGGTTTTAAAAAATTATGTTATAATGAGAATATCTTTTAACCAAATAAAGTACCCTTAAAAAGTACTTTTAAAAGCTTTTAGAAAACAGCAACTAGAAGTTTTAGGATACAAGGAAATAGTGGCTGTCTTGCATTTTGAAAAAGTACCTTCAAAAAGTACTTTTATAAACTTTTTTTTAGGTATTAAGAAATTACGTTATAAGGATATATTTTAACTTAAAAAAGTACCTTTAAAAAGTAGTTTTCAAATCTATTAGAAATCAGCTGTTAAAAGTTTTACATTGTAAAAAGAGCATATTTAACAAAAAGTTCCTTTCTGTAACTCTAAAAGAAGAAAACATTACGTTATAAGGATATCTTTTAAATTAAAAAAGTACCTTTAAGAAGTACGTTTAAAAGCTTTTAAAAAACAGATATTAAACATTTTCAGATATTAAGAAAAAATAGCAGTTCCAAAAAGTGCTTTTAAATTGTGTATACCTTTAAAAAGTACTTTTAATAAATAGGAATTAAGAAATTACGTTATGAGAATATCTATTAAACAAAAAAGTACCTTGAAAAAGTATTTTTAAAAGCTTTTAGAAATCAGCTGTTAAAAGCTTTGCATTTCAAAGAGAGCATCTTTAACAAAAAGTAGTTTTATGTAACTTTCAAAGAAGAAAACATTTAAAAAGGTTTTTTAGCTTTTTAAAAACAGCTAGTAAACAATTTATTTTGCTAAGATAAAATCGTTTAAAAAAGTACCTGGTTAAAAACAAAGTGGACCTTTATAAAAAGTAACCTTAATAATAAAAGCATAATTCATAAAAAATATTTTATGCTCACATCCTGTTTATGTAACAAATTTCTATAAAAAAAAATTTTCAGTTTCTTAACATGAAATGATATTTTACAAATTAAATTTTAATAAATATTTAAAGCAAGTTTTATTTTTGTCAGTCTTTAACGAAAGCGATTTCCACGAAAATTGCTTTATAAAAGGTTTTTTTAATTTAAGTGTAAAGTTTTTTACAAGGACTTTGTAATTAAGAAGTAGTTTAAACAGCCGACAAACAAGTTTTAAAAGAAATACAGTTTTATTTTTGTGTAAAAAGTGTTCCATGTAGGTGTTTCATTTATTTTATTTTATATTTTTCGCTGTTTGCTCTCTTGAACTATTGATTGTCAAAGGTAAATTAAAACAAGCTGAAATTGTTTTAAAAAATGTTAGCTGTCAATGAATGCAGCTAAATTACATATATAAATCTTTGTTGCATATACATTGAGGTTGAAATTAAAATCAAGCAGAATCGAAAGTCCTATTTTTAAAAGGCAACGCTTAAAAAAATCAAAATACAAAAACAAAGTCATTTGTTTTATTTAATTTTTTGTTTTTATACCTTGTATTGTGATATTTTTAAGCTTAAAGTCTCTTTATTTTAATTTAATTTTTAATTTCAATATTTCGTCACTCCTTTGTGTGACTTCTTCAGGAAGTGAATTATTTTATTCAAATAATTATTTAATTATTTTATTCAAATAAAATAATTAATTTCCTGAAGAAGTCACACAAAGGAGTGACGAAATATTGAAATTAAAAATTAAATTAAAATAAAGAGACCTTAAGCTTAAAAATATCAGAATACAATAATAATTAAAAAGAGGTCAAGAAACCAGAAGAAGTTTGTTTTTATACCTCCCAAAAAAAGAACACTTTATCATTCCGTGGGTAACGCAGCGACCCCATAAAATATATATACGAGTATATTATTGATCAGTGATGAAATCTAGGACTATATAGCCATGTCCGTCCATCCGTCTGTGGAAATCACGATTCAGTCCAAACGAAAAGAGACAGGAATTCGGTAAAAATAGATCTTGAAGGTTAGCACAGGTCAAGTTCGTAAATGGGCTGAATCGGGTCAGAAGGGAAAGTTCGCCTAAGACAAACTAAATCAACCTCTAAAAAAAGCAACACAATTTTAAGTTTTTTTTTTTTGTAACTTTGTTAGGCAAATGACATATTTTTATGTCAAAGAAATTCCAACGCATTAAACTTGGAGCTATAAAATAAATAAAAATAATTTTTAAACCCCGCCCCCTTTAGTGGGCGCTATTATATGCAAAAATGGTGTAAAAATTTAACAAATTGTATTACTTAAGCCTGCATTCCTTAAAAATATTAATTTTAAGTTTCTTTAAAGAAGTTGAGACGTTATCTAATCGTCCTCTGCCTTACTCTCCCCCCACTTTCTCCCTGAATTACCTTATCAAAAAAAAAACTTATTTTACACTTAAATACCCCAAAAATTTACTTTTTAGTGTTTTATGGCAAAGGTGAAATGTCTGCCCCGCGGCCCTTGCCAGAGCGTCGCCGCCAAATAGAGTTTTTAAACCTTGCAGAAAAGAATTGGATCCCATAAGTTATATATATTCTTCATCAGTGATGAAATCTAAGGCGATCTAGCAATGTCCATCCGTCTGTCTCTAAAAAACACGATACAGTCCATTTTTGGATCCCGCCCCCTTTGGTGGGCGTGGAAGTTACAGATTACGTGGGAAAATATTTGCTACAATACCAAAAAAAAAGAATGTAGATGAGAAAAATTCGATACCATATTCTGAGTTAGTGCGGAATCGAACTCACAACTTTTGCCTTGCAGTCAACGCCTTATTGGTTTTAACAAAGAGTGCACAAGCCCTATGCGCTGGGTGCTCATTTATTTTTGTAAAAGCTCTCAGCTATGGACTGTGTGTTTCAATACTCGCATACAGCACCCCAATACACAAACAACTTCGTCTTATTTTTATTTTATTGTTGTTCTTCATTGTATAAAAGCAAGCAAAGCAACAACACTTTCGTAAGGTTTGTTGGTAAACATTGACGACAGCGATCATCAGTGAAGATTTTGCTTTTGTTTAGCGTATGATATCGCTTTGTATGTATTTGTTTTTACAACAAAAAATATTGAATAAAAATTAGTTTTTCTTTCAATGTATTGGTGTTTACTCTCCCATAAGGAACTTTTGGGCACACTTGGTTTAAACCATCAAGCATGAGAATTTTTGAAATTCCTATACTTACAAAAACTATGGCAAGCATTAAATGAGAATTGCTTCAATATCATCATATCAATTTAAAATACTTACAAACACCACAAACAAAACGCTTGTCTCGATACAACTCGTTATTTTTCAAACGAAACATTAATTCATGAGAAAGTAGTTAAGGCCTCCTCTACGATGGCGTCATGAATATGCCATTCAATTTTTCTGATTTGCATTAATGTTTGGTTCTATTCATTGTTCTCGTTCAGTTTAAATGGCATGACACCGCGATCACTGAACCAGCATCGACAATGATACACACTATCGTGTATCTACTGCAGCAAAAATTCTAACGCGAAATAGAAATTAAAATGACTGCAACACTCTTTAACACTATGCCCTTCTTCTCCTAGTGGACGTTTCTAATTTAAAAAATAAATCTCCCATATTATGAATGACGACATCGACGTTACATCAACGCAACGGGAAAAAAATTGTCACTTGTCTGCTCCTTGTCGACGGCAATAGGCTATTATCGAATACTAAGAGATGGCCAATAGTGACGTCGCACAGTGGTGTATTGGAGCCCTAAAACGGAGATTAATTCAAGGAAGCCCCAAATGAACTTTTTATTAAAATTTTTCGAATAAATATAAACAAATTTATATTAAATTGATTTTTTTTTTATCTTGGACCAGCACTCAGGAGATGACCCCTATCATCCGACCCCTATCATTGCGCCGGAACTGAAAACGAGGAGATAGTATTGGGGGGACACAGATTAGGAAAGATGAGAAGATAGACAGTTTTTTTGTAGCTATTTCAACCTTTTTTACTTCGCCGGCTAATTTTTGCTACAGGGCCGACGAAGGTGGACGCTGTTACTCTGCTTTTTAGTATATGAAATGAAAACAATCAAACGTTCATGTATTTAAAATGATATGCATTTATTTTGCCTCTTTTGTTGCAAACCGTATTTATAGCCAAACAAAGATTGCAGAAAAAATCATTTCTTCATTCATATTTATAAAGAATTTCTTGGAATTAATGGTTGTATTATCTGAAAAAAGTCGACATTGTGATATATATATTTTTAAAAACCATATCAAATATTAGAACCTGATGTTCCATTAAAGTGTTATTTAGTTTTAGTCATTGTCGTCGGAGTTGCAAGCCTCTAGTTCCTCAATATGTGCATCACCAGTTTCATCATCACTATCATCAGATCGAACAGCACTTACTGACATAGTTGGCGGAATAATAAGCAATTCTACTACCGATTTTGGCAGGGCATTAAATTTTTTTTTTTGGTAATTTAATTTTGCTGCTAATGATCGGATCGGAGTTTAGTAGAAACCTGTTTAAAATGTCTTCATTTGATTTCTCACGGCTACATTTGCGTGAAAATTGCTCCCTGTAGCATTTAAAGTCCTTGTTTCTAGCTTCTTGTGCTTCCTCTGAAAGTTGTCCGATTGGTAGAAGTGCGTGCGATACAATTTCAGGGCCATGAATAGAATAAAAAATTTGTGCAAAGTGGTAGGCATTTTATACCATGGATACATTTTAACAAAATGTCTTGCCACGGTTCTTCTCTCACTTTGGACGACATGAGTTTTTTTTACAAAATTTGTTAAAAATCAAACTGGGCAAAAAACGCGCAAGATGTTTTTGTTTATTATATTAGTACAGTTCCTAAGCTTTAAAAATATATAAATTTCAGAACACGTAGTTGACCGGTACTATATTAAAACTCTACATACTTCTCAAGAATGGATAAAATTTCGACCTTTTTTCCATAAATGATTATAAATAGTTCTACAGGGTAAATGTCGAACTGCAACTGCTTTTTTTGTTCGAAATTACCTGAAGTTGAAGAATCCATAATAATATTTGGCGTTTGAATGGCAAAAATAGAAAAACTTGCACTTGATAATACAAAAAAATACACTTTTTGCAAAAACGCGGAAAAATCCAAACAAATCACGAACTTTGAGACAACACAAAAATTTAATCGAGCAACATATGTTATCGATTCTTTTGCCTAATGATGGAGGATTTTGTCTACAATAATCGAGTATAAAACATTAATCGGATATCTCAATTTTCATTTTTTCAATTAATCTCCGTTTTGGTGGTCAAATACCCCAACGTGCGTCGATGTCGACATTCATAATAGAGGGGGAATTACTTGCTAATTTCTATATTTTTACAAAATTAATTTTTGTTATTTATTTAATTTTTTTTTTACTATAGAATATACTAAATTGAAAAAATAGTAGATATATTTTATGGTAAATTGAAAGAATATTTTAAAATTTTGTACCGCATTTATTTGCTTCATTACAGTTTATGTTGCAATCAAAACTAATTCGTTCCAAACTTTTAAAATTTTCGGTTTGGCTTGACAAATTGACACTTTAATTAAATTTATTTGCAACGACTACCGTTTTATCTTGATTGTTTTTTTTTTTTTGTTTTTTTTGTTTGTAGCTTCGTTAGCAAAATAATCAGATTGAACATTTTAAATTTTTTTTGCTTTGTACTTTTCGTAAAACGACCTTGGATGCGTATTTATTGTTATGGAGTATTAAAACCAGACAATAGACAACATCAAACAACTAGTACAACTTCATGCATGAGTTCAAAATAAAGCAACAACATTCGAACTAAACAAATGAATTACAATTAAATTAAATACAATAAAAAAATAATAATTCTTTAGTATTTGTCGTTGTAACAACACAAAATCGTGCCGTACATGATGATATTGTATCAAACATAAACGGACAATTTAAACGCCAAAATAAACACTAAACGCTGGCTTAATTAATAGAAAGGGTTAAATAATTTATTTCGCAAAACAAGCAGAGTTAAGTGAAATTAATTGCATGGAAAATGGTTAAAATTAACGAGCAATTGAATTATTTTTTAGCCCTTTTTTAACTTTCCCTTGTAGAAAAAATTAAAAGTTATTTCATTTATAAATTTAGTTTTATTTACGACTTTACAAAAATACTTAATGTCCATTCCAACAATAATTTGTTATAAAAACACGATCTCCACATTTGGCCTAATTAGAATAATTTAGAACGTACTCTTTGAAAACAAAGCAACAAAACAAAAAAGATGTAACACTTTTTCATTGATAGAATAAAAATAAACTTAAGTGTAAATCCACATCGACAAATTTATTTCAGCAATAAGAAAGCATCATGAAAGCTAAAGATTAATACGTTATTGTATGAGTACAAAAAAGATTTCTGCTTCAAAAAATAAAAAATAATAATAAAAATACAAGACGCGAAGGCCCCACAAAGAAATAACACACGAGTAGATCAAACACACTTTGAGTGCAAGTAATTGCTGCTTTATAAACCAATTATTGTTCTTTTTTCCCCAACTTAAGAATCAAATGCGTTGCAAGAAGTTGCTGCAAGAATCCGGTCAAATCTAAAACAAAAGACTTAAAGAACAAACTCCATGGTCTGTTACCAGCAAAATCTTTTTTCTATACTCTTACTCAAACTCAATTGCATACTAACTTAAATTATTCATTCGTCTTAAATTTAATGCCAGAAATTGGGTCAATTCGAAGTACCTTAAATTCTCTTACAGACTTATCATTTTCTAACGTCATTACGTTTTATTAGCCAAACTTGGTAAAAAGCAGAAAACCACAAAAACAGTATTGATGTCAAAACAATTTACATAAAATTTCTGATTAAGCGATTAATGATTACTGATATCATGAGCAACTCTTGTAGTAAATTGGCCCGGCATGATTATTGTACTATGAAATTGAAATGGAAAAAAAATTGGTTTCTTTTATGCCCACAAAATAAAATTATTATTGCCTCGATAACCTATTTTTAAACTCTTCTTGCTATTGAAGTGGTTCAAGATAATTTCAATAAATTGGAGTAATTTTGATAGAAAACAAATGGGGTATTCACACTGTAGTCATAGAGTCATATGGCATAAAATTATAATAATTATTTGCTATAAAAAATAATAAAAAATCTTTTAAAAACTCTATTTTTATTTAAAACTATAATATTTGTCTTTTGCACGATTCTCGAAAGAAACAAAAACAGCTGGTTGCCGGTGATATAAACGGAATAAAATTTTTTGGCCGTGGCAAATTTTTCTCTACTAGCACTTGTGGGTGCTGTTGGCTGAAGTAGTAGGGCACGAGACTATGAAGCGGAGGGTCGTGAGTTCGAGCCCCCGCTGAGTCATGAAATATTGTGTTGATTTCTTCTGATCAGCATTAGTGCGTGGTTGTGTTAGTTGTTGCCAGCCTGTTTCAATGATGAAGGCTTAGTCACTGGTCACTGAACATAATTGGCAGCGACTGACACTATCATGTACTAAAAAGCAGAGTAACAGCACCCACCTTCGTCGGCCCTGTAGCAAAAATTAGCCGGTGAAGTAAAAGGTTGAAATAGCTACAAAAAAAAAAACAATTGTCTATCTTCTCATCTTTTCTAATCTGTCCCCCCAATACTACCCCCTCGTTTTCAGTTCCGGCGCAATGCATTGCATATATAGGGGTCATCTCTTGAGTGCTGGTCCAAGATAAAGAAAAAAAAATATCTGTACACACCGTACTTATATAACACCGCTTGGGATTGATTTAAGTAAAGGCTTTTTCAACAAGAGCTTTGTTTTTCAATTGTGGCAACACCAACAATGATAGTTTTGACATTTATTTATTATAATCCACTGTGAAAATGGTGGTTCTGTTAAAGTTACATTTGGCTTTGAAGCCTTACAGGGTATTTTCTATTTTGACGGGCAGCAATAAACAAATATAGTGTTGCCATTATATATAAATTGGAAAAATAAGAACAAAAACTTTTTTTGATATTAAACATAAAAGAACATTACAAAAATACAATATAGAAATAAATTTATGTGTTTTTATAGTTTTTCGTGATATTATTACATGTTTTATCAATAACTTTAATTTTATTCATTATAAAATAAATATGCGGCATCCCTGATTGATTTACACATCAGCTGATTATTATGTTGTTGCTGTCTTCAAAATAATTATGAAGCTGACTTCAGAGCAGCATTTGAAGCCGTGAAGTTGTGAAGTCTGCTGTCGTCTAACTGCTGTATTCACAAAAATTATACTTCAAGTGTGCTTTAAAGTAAAAATTTCATAGAAAATTTATTTTAAAGTGGTGATCAAGTCTACTTTATTTTTTGTGAATACAGCAGTAAATGTTTAGAACTTTAAACTCGTGCAGGAATTGAAGCTGACTGACCATTCACATCGCCGTAGATTCCCTCAATTCATTCAGGAACAACCCGCTGGTTTTTCTGCAAAAAAAATAGTTTTTTAAGATGAAGCCCATTTGCACTTATCAGGGTATATCAACAAGCAAAATTGCCGCATGTGTCAATGTGTTCATGGTGGACATTTGCCAGATATCATTTTTCACTTATAATTTCCGAACTTTTCTCTTCGTAAGACGATAAAAATTTTAATCATCTTCATCTAAGTTTTTTATTTTAGAAAACAAAGTTCTTGTATGTGTCTAAAAAAGTATGTGAACTGCTTATAATTTTTTAAGCGCTTGAGCGCATCGAATGACTTGAGTTTTCAAATACTTTTAATCAACTCAGATTTACTGTGAATTAGAACCGAAACGGACCGGATTTCGAAAAATTTAAAAAAAAAACTAAGAATATTTTTCAAACGAGTTTTTTAGAAAAACTTAAACGGCTTCATCGATCGCTTCCACAATCCAATCAACTCTTAACATTAAAAAATTACTTCGATCGCTACCAACCGGGTAAGTATAGTTGATATGGGAAAAAAACTCATAAAATATGATTTAAAAAAAACTCATCAATTAGTGTTCTCGATTTTTTTACTCCTAATCACGTGCGAATTGTAAATAAAGTAAAATAATGAAATTTATTTGTTGGTGGTCAAGCAATGTCTATATGCATTTCATGGGTTCTTTACCAAATCATCAGTAGACTTTAACCACAGTTTTGAAAAGTTAAAAACCTCTTATCTTATGCACATACTTCCGAAAATCATTTCAAATAGTATAGAAATTTCATTTAAAATAGAATTCTGACAATATGTCAAATAAAAATTTCATGAAAGTAAAATAATAATAAAAAAATACCTCATACAAATTTAAGCCGTGGCTTGAGCCAACAATAAAAATGAAAACGATCACATGCACTTAAATATAAAAAAATTCAAACCAAAATCTTTGGCTTAGGTATGACGGAACAAAACATGCAGAAAAATGGGGCATGAAGAAAAGTAATCAAACGGCAACAAGGGTATTAAATAAAAGTGTGTTACCATCCGTTTGATACAGTTCTCGTATGCAATTTCCTAATAAAATTTTTATAAATAAGAACTGTTATCATGTTCAACTAACCCGCCTAATAAGTGGTGACACACAAAATACACACTGAAACTGATGATAAAAGTGTAGCGGCCTTCGAAAACAGCTGTTCTGCTTTGCTGTGTAAGTTGAATAATTAAAAACTGATGTTGATCTTTCTTTGTGCCTTGGAATATTTATCATGTCTTTCTGAATTTAAACAAAAGTTTCGAACAATTAACCTATAAAATCTAATTAAATTTAATATAAAATAATACTGTTTTAGCAAACTCTTATTAGATCTCGAAGAGCTTAAAGGCATAGAATAGTAAAACAAACTACGTTGTGATAACTATGCGTTAAAATTAGCTTTAAGTTGCAGGGATGATCTTAAAGGGTTAATTGTTTCGAATATATATTTTTATACGATCTAAAATAATCACCCCTACTGTGAATAACAAATGAAATTTTATTAAGATTCTATAGGCTAATTGTTCGAAATTTTTAATTTAAATCTCAGAAAGACATGATAAATATTCCAAGGCCAAGGCTCTGCTGTGTAAGTTGAATAACAAAAACTGATGTTGTCTTACCTTTGTGCCTTGGAATATTTATCATGTCTTTCTGAGATTTAAATTAAAAATTTCGAACAATTAGCCTATAGAATATTAATTCAATTTAATATAGCAATATAAAATGTTCGTTAAAATTCTTACTACAATGAAATTTTTGTTGACGTAAAATTTTTATTCCAATCGAAGGGAAAAATGATACCGTGAATCTCCCGAGAGAAATTATTCCCGCTATCAGTTCTCAGTGAATGCAGAAAAAGAGAAGTAGCAGAAAACAACATGAAAAATCAAAGAAATTTATGGTGAAAAATTTTTGCAATAATTTAAAAGAAATTAAAAAGGTATGGCTAAAAATTGAGTAGTAAAATACGAGTATTCGGATACATTTTGAAAACCGAACCAAAACAAATTAAAAATATTTTTGATTTTTAGAATTGGAGCAACAAGCTTTACAAACACGAAGGCAATTGATTTGTTGCAAAAAATATTAGTTTGTGTCTTATTAGCGGATCCTGCCCCTAAAATAAAATTTGTAATTGTAAATATTCGAATTACAATAGAAAATACATTTTCTACTCTATTTCCCACAAAAAACTAAGTAAATAAATTAAAGGGAAAATTAAAGAAACTCGCGGGAAAAATATCATTCTCGATAAGGGGAATTTAATTTTTAGCATGAAATCATTTACGGGGAATTTTTTCATGATTGCAATTTTAGGGAAAAGTGAAATATTCCGAATGGAAAATTATTCATGATTGGGGTGAATAACACAAAATGACTAAATAACTCACTGTGTGAATATCCTAAATGTAATTTAACATATCTGCTAACAGATTTGGTAAAATTGGTACAATTGTACATATTTTCGTACCATGCAAAGGTGAACATTTAATTTTGTTTTTTAGTAACAATTCTAACAAAATTTTATTTCCTTCAATACCTATAAAAATTAGTCACTGAGCGTGAGAAACATTTTCATATAAACTTCATGGCTACTGTTACACATTAAAATGTCCTAAATGTAGCAACGACAGTTTAATAATAGATTTTTTTTTATTCTTTACACTAACAAATTTGTATTCATGTGTTTGAAACTCCCACCCATTTATATAAACTTTCAAAAATCACACAACAAATGATTTGTTTTATTCAATTCTGTGCTACACACACGTATTAAGAGGAGTGGCAGTTGCTTTCAAAATCCTCCGTACTGACTCTTGAACTAAAATTCACGTATTGCGGTCTGACTTGTTGTATCTCTCTGAGTTAATCTATTTTTTGTTTTAAATTTTTTTTTTCTTTGCAAATAATATCAAAGAGTGACTAAGTAAATGTTGGTCATTTTTGGTTAGAGCTTTTGCAAGACAGCAAATACAAAAACATTCAGTGCATTGTTGTTTGTGTCAAATGATAAATTGCAAAAAATTAGTAAATAAAAATTATAATAATGCAACAACAAACAAAAAGTATGTAATGAAAACAGCTAACAATATCTTGGTATTATTTAACGTTATAACAATAAACGGAACTGAGGCAAAAACACAAAAACAACTGCATAAACAATTTTAACCAGTTTTTGGTCCAACTAAAGTCTAACGATATTTTACTCACTTTTTAATATTAAGCCCATTTTGTTTTTGTTTTATTTTTATTTTGTTTGTTTTTTTTTAAGAAACAAAAACCTTTTATAGTTGAATTAAACTACAAAAAATATATATAAAGAAATTAAACACGAAAAACGTGAATGTATTGTATAAAGTGGACTTGTGATATACTTTACTTTTAATTTTGTGCACATAAATTAAAGTTAAAAATCAAAATACAAGAACATTTTAACTGAAGGCTTCAGAACGTGTTTTCTCGAACAGAATTATAATTAAAAGGCGATTTTCGGCTTAACTTTAAATAATAAAGCGTGATTATTGAGACGAAATAGTTTTTAAATGATGTTTTATAATCGCAACGCGTTTTTGTGTCACTCAAAGTCGTATGAAAAGAATGCGATCACAGTGAAAGCCCTCTAAAGCGGACACGCATTACCAAAATGCTCAGACATGCATTCTTAATTGACTCAATATTCACTTTATTGACTTAATTATCATCCCGTTCACATACACAAAATTTATTCAATTCAATTAACGTATGACAACGTAAAGCAAGAATTTTTATATTCATGAGGTCCTCAAGTTTAAATCTAGGATCTTTTTGTTTTTTGTCTTATTTTTAATTTTCTAATTAATAATATATTTAGTAAAAATAATTTAACTTTAACATTATTGGGCATGTTTTGTTTATGGTTTTATTTTACTTTTCTTCTACAATTTAGGTGCTAAGTCTCGACTAAGTTTGTTCAGTGAACATACTTTTTAATTAGTGCTGCAATGAAGCAATTAAGTGTTAATTGGGCAATCACTTAACTAAAATTTTATATTGTTATTGAGCTTAATACTGCCATTAATTGCAATAAGCTTCATTAATTATTAAGTGGAGATGTCCGATAAGAAGAACAATAATTTTTTTTTAGTTATATTAGAAAATTTTAATTTTAATTTACAAGAATGATTAAGTTATAGCAACACCGCGTTGTGGAGACTTCAGAAAAATTGTTGGGATATTATTGTTTCGTAAGCTGTGCACAGGACCAAAATTACGGCATTCGATATCGATCAAGAATTGTGTACAAATTGTATTGAATTTCGATCGGTATCGAATTCGGTAATTTGGTTCCAAAAGATATGCATATGTGCCGCCTGACAGTCGATGAGCTCAGATTCTGTATAAAATCGGTTAACTTAATAAACAATATTATACACGAGTAATTTATTTACAATATATAAGAAACAATTTGAGATCAATAGCGATTAAGAATTGCCCAGTCACTCGAATCATTAATTGATTCATTAACATAAAGAATAGGCCATCTATCGGTTTAAATTTGAACTACCGGCTATTTCGAATCTGGCAATACTTGCATATGTCATTCCATTCTGTCACAAAGTTCGGTATATTAACTCTACTGAACGAAATGAATCGATTTACGCTAGAGTAACGTTGGGATTTATTGGAAGTTTATTTCCAAAACAAAGACAATCTTTTTTTTCGATTTTGCCAAAAAAAAAATATATATATTTTCGGTTGAAGTTCATTTTCATCATATTGGGTACGATAATAAGCAAAATTATCGTATTTGGGGCTTAGAAAATCCACAAGTGGTCTTACAGAAGCAAATGCTCCCATAACGAGTGACTGTTGGTGCCAGTCATTCGTCAAATTACCGCATTCGATATCGATCGAAATTTCTATACAATTTAAATACAAATTTCGTTCCATATCGAGTGCCGTAATTTGCCCCCAGTATTTAATTGAAAATGAAAACTGCGCAACCATTACGGCCAATGAAGACACTTATCGGACCATGATAACCGATTTGTTTTTTGTGCCAGTTCTTCACGGTATTGATGTGAATGATGTTTGGTTTCAACAGGGTGGTGCAACTTGCCACACATCTCATGTCACAATCGATTTATTGCGTCAAACATTTGATGGCCGTTTAATGAGGCGAAATGGTGATTTCAATTGGCAGCCAAGAGGGCTGCGATTTGACACCGTTGGACTATCTGTGAGGTGTCGTTAAATACTAGTGATATGCCGACAAACCAGAGACGATTGAGCATTTGAAGGACATTGCCAAAAGTGCTCGAAAATTGGTTCGATCGAATGGGCTACTGTGAGGCCAGCCCCGACAACCATATGAATGAAATATTATTCCATTCCTAAACGGAACAATTCTACTTCACAGCAAAAAAAATTAATTTGGCAAAATTATTAGCCGATTTTTTATTGCATTTCAAAATCTAAACTTTTAATTGGCTCACCCTTTATTTGTTTTGTCAATAACATCAAGAATTGCTTCTATATTTTGGCAGTTAAATTCTGAAAGAGTTTTTATACCCTATAAAAAAGAATTGAAGGGTATATATACCTTGTTATTTCTTGTGTAACACAACGAAATATCTCGCTGGGACCTCTTAAAGTATATATACTCTTGATCGGAGATAAAATCTAAAACGATCTAACCATGTCCGTCTAGTCCAAACGAAAGGAGCCAGACCCTTGAAATTTAGTATAGATAAATTGCATTGAAGGATAGCACAGGTCAAGTTCATAAATGGGATGAATCGGCCCAGAGGGGAAAAAGTTCCCCTAAGAAGAACTAAACCAACATCTAAAATATAACGTAATTTTTAAAGTTGTTTTTTTTTTGTTAAACAAATGATATATTTTTATGTTAAAGAAGGATCAAGGCGTTAGACGTTTAGACAGTAAATCAAAAAAATCAAGTTTTGGACCCTGCCCTGTTAGTGGGCGCTGAAACAACATATTACATGGAAAAATAAAGTAAATATTTAACAAATTGTATTCCTTAAGCCTACATTCCTTAAAAATTAAATTCTTACAGCAGTATTCACAAAAAATAAAGTAGACTTTATCAACACTTTAAAATAAATTGTCTATGAAATATTTACTTTAAAGCACACTTGAAGTACACATTAATTTTTGTGAATACAGCAGTTAAGCTTTTACGACGAATATAAGATTTTCCTTACTCTTCCCCTGCCCTACAACTCTACCCCATCTTTGCCCCTAAATGACCCTATAAAAACAAGATTTTTTTCTACACTTAAATACCCAAACAATTTACTTTTTAAGTTTTTACAGCAAAGGTGAGATGTCGCCCCCACGGCCCTTTTCGGAGTAACCCTGCATAGAGTTTTAAAATTGGGTACAGAAATGTCTTAAAGGAACTGGGACCGAGCATTTTTAACTTATTTCAGTCGCTTTTGTGCACGTTGATATAAAATATTAACACTTAAATTGCTTTTATGCTAATAAAGGGTGTTTTTTTATGAAGTTTTTTTTTTATACGAATCATTCTGTTGTCTGACAGCTGTTTTTACAGTTTAAAGTGACGTCTCTACTCAGTATTGTTTGGCAAATCATCATGAACAGGTTAACTCCAGAATAACGCTTCCAAATCGTTGAAATTTATTTTCAAAAACAGTGTTCGATTAAAAATGTTTATCCGCTTTTTTACCGCAAAATTCTCTTCAGTGATGAGGCGCATTTTTGGTTGAATGGATATGTCAACAAGCAAAATTGCCGTATTTGGAGCCAGGATAATCCACACGCCGTTCAAGAATTACCAATGCATCCCGATAAATGTACTGTTTGGTGCGGTCTATGGGCTGGTGGAATCATCGGTCCTTATTTCTTTAAAAATGAGGAAGGACGACGCGTTACCGTGAATGGAAATCGTTACAGAATCATGATCAATGATTTTTTTGTGCCAAAACTTCAAGATATGGATGTAAACGAAATGTGGTTTCAACAGGATGGTGCCACTTGTCATACGGGGCGGGCGAAACAATGGACTTATTGAAAGAACATTTCAACGACAACATTATTTCGAGAAATGGACCGGTGAATTGGCCTCCGTGTTCGTGTGATTTGACGCCACTCGATTATTTTTTGTGGGTATACCTGAAATCATTGGTTTACGTGGATAAACCAGCAACGATTGACGCTTTGGAAACCAGTATTCAACGTGTCATTGCTGAAATACGCCCTTAAATGCTTGAAAAGGTGGTCGAAAATTGGACCTCCAGAATGGCCTTTGCGCAAAATAGTCGTGTTGGCCATATGCCCGAAATTATATTTAAATGTTAAATGACAAGAAATTATCTACCAAATAAAAAAATTTTTTTGGCCATTTCATAATTTGGCATGTGTTTTATTTAAATTTCAAATCAGCAAGCTCTTATAAAAACACCCCTTAGAAGGGTTTCTCAGCCCTGCTGCTCTCAACACATTGGAAACGGCCGTATTAAAATAAATTGTTTTCTTTGTTTACTTAAGACAAATACTATAAAAATATAAATTTTAATAAGAATAATAATAGAGTTTTATTTTACTAAAAATTTGGAGGATATTTAAGAGTCGATCCGATGGAATATAACGTTCTTACATGGTTTTTCTTATTTAGCTTTTCTTGCTGATTGAAGGTTGCATTGTAATTCAAAAGCCGTTAACTGGAAAATTTATAAATAGTATTTAACTTGAGAAATTTCCACTGTATAAAAGTGAAACAATTTCAAAGTTTGGAAATGTTTAGTTTTATTATTCACCGCTTGAAGTGTTGATCGAATTTAGGAAAATAGTTTTATTTTAATTGCACAGTTGTATTAATAACTTGGCCCAAAACTTTTATTACACATTATGAGTATCCGTATTAAACAAAAAAATCACATTAAAATTTCACACATTTAATCTAGTTTCTTTAAGTTTTCCATCTATTTGTTTTGAATATTCATTCGATTTGCTTTAGACTTGTAAAATTTAATGTGTTCATGACTTCACAAAGACATTAAAGTAAATAAAGATGTATTATTGTTTTAAATGTTTATTTATATTTGTTCAACTTAGGGCATTAAAAACAATAACCTGAACAAAAATGACCTTCAATTCGACTATAAAAAAATTAAATATCTATAAAAAGCAAAATACAAAATGTAGAAAAAAACTCACTGTAAGATATTCAAGAGATTCACTAAGTGAGCAGACGTGCTTGTAGGCAAATATGCACGAGTGTGTTTTAAAAAACAATTATGCTCAAGGTGTCATAAAGATGAGTTTAAGAAAAACTATAAAAAATATATTATTCTATGAATATGTAAAACAAATATTTATGTACATGTGAGTGATATCTTTATTACTAAGAAAAATAATAGTAATAATAATGCTTCTTAATGTTTGCTTTTGGTGGAAGAAGCTAAAATAGTAGTTTATAAAGATCTATTACAAGCACGGAGTTGCGAAGTTGTACGTGACTTGAACAATTAGTAAAATTATAAATTATAATTATTTTAGTAATTTTGATGGCAGAAACATCGATCATAAAAAAGGAGTTGCCTTTATGGTCAAAGAAGATTAATGATTATATTAAATATTTTATATTTTCGATGCCATGGATATAGGCTTACCAGATCCAGATTATTAAAAAGCTGGACATGAATTAAAAATGCTGGATATTAAAAAAAAAAAGCTGGACATTTCGAAATAACATTTTCACGAAAAGTTACTTGTTTATTGTACAAAAAATTTTATTAATTATATCTACATACCTCTCATTTGCTGCAACAACGTCACAACTCAAAAAATTAGTTTCTTATTTTAATCTAGAATTAATTATCGCTCCTATATTTATCTTAAGTAAAAAATTTATGTAAAAATCTTGCATATTCAAGTCTTGAGAGAAATATAATTTTTCGTTTTCCCATTGACTTTTTTGCAAATTGAAAACTTTGATTATGACCTTTTCCAGCATATGAGCGATATGTATTTAAGAATTAAAATTAAATAACGAAAAAAAAAATCATACCAAAAAGACAAAAACAAAACAAAAAAAGCTACTAGAAATTTTTGTACTTTGAAGTAAAAAAGTTATAGCAAATTTATAAAAATTATTTTAAAGCAGCAATAAATATTAAGAGCATTTTGTGGAAAATTGTTTTTAGCTGGACAAATTTCTTTTTAGCTTGAAACTGGACAGGCCATTAAAAAGCTGGACAATCCAGCCAAAACAAGCCCGACTGGCAACCCTACATGGATATGACGTGTTTTCCACATGATGGCGCTACTATCCATACGACGACGTCGATGGTTGCCGGCTTATTGAAATTAAAAAGTTGTCAAGATTGTACCGAATTAACATCTCACGTGAAGACGCTAGTCTAGGCTGATAAATCAGCAAAAGTTAACGTCTTACCCCCCAGTTTTTGATTATAAAATTAAATGGTACTTAAACTTAAGTTCTATTTAACCCTTAAGTGAACACCAGGCCCTTGCATCTTTTCACGAATTCCTCAGTAAAGTTGTTTTGTAAAATATACAAGTAAAAACGTTATTTTCCACCGGTTCGAATCTTAAATACAATCCAAATATTTAGTAAATAAAAACCCTATTTTTATTCTTATTAAAATTTACATTTTAAATTTATTTTAATACATTCGTTTCCAAGGCGTTGGGAGGAGCATGACTGAGACACCTTTTCGTCGGCATAAAAACTTACGTATTAATATTTTACATCAACGTGCAAAAAACGGACTGAAATAAGTTAAAGGTTTAACCTGCTTGGTCACAGTTCATTCAAGACATTTCTGTGTCCAATTTTAAAACTCTATACAGGGTTACTCCTAGAAAGACTGTGGCTTAGACATATCACCTAAATCGTAAAAACTTAAAAACTAAATATTCGGAGTAGTTAAGTGTAGAAAACAAATTTTTTTTATAAGGTCATTTAGGTGGAAAACGGCGTGGAGGAGTAGGGCAGGGGTTAGATCAGAGAATATATTAAATTAAATGTTTAAGGAATGAAGGCTTAAGGAATACAATTTCTTAAATATTTACACAATTTTTTCATCGCCCTCTAAAGGGACGGGGTCCAAAAATAGACTATATAGTGCTTTCCGCAGACTGACGTATGGGCATTGCTAGATCGTCTTAGACTTTAACACTGATCAAGGATATATATACTTTATGTGGTCCAATTCTTTTTGGATGGTATTAAAAGTTTATTTTGTGGGGGTCACTCTGGCAAGGGCCGGGGGGGGGGGGGGGGGGGGGAGACATTTCACCTTTGCATTAAAACACTAAAAATACATTTTTGGGGTAATTAGTGGAAAAATATGAATATTCCATCTCTAACCGGAACAATTGTAGTTCACAGCAACAAAATTAATTTCTCAAAATTGGAAAGAATTTTTGTTTAATTGCAGTTTTAAATTTAAACTTTTAAAATTTATAAATATATTTAGAATAGGCGAGGGACAACGGCCCTCTAACCTAACCTACCGACTACAAACTGTCAAAAATAGAATACATGTGTTTATATGGGAATAATTATTTTCACGGCTACACGGCAGGTTGTTGTCCGTACTACTTTTATAGTTGTAGTCAAAATAAACTAATTTCTATATTCATGGGCGACAATAAATAAATCAGTGATGCCAACACAGTTAAAACATCTTAAATAAATAAGCGCTTAAAAATATTTTCAAACTAGTCAAGAATATGAAAATTTTTAAAAATAAAAAATGTAAAAGCCCTTTCAAGACTAAAAATTATATTGTAATTTTTATTTTTTTTGCGATCACTCGGCTTTTATTTTTTATTTATTTTATTTATTTTTTTATTTTATTTATTTATTTTTTTTATTTATAACTCCTAGAATATAGAACGAATATAAACGATATGGGTATGATTTCAAAGTACTCCAAAATATCTTTCTATTGTTAGACATATTTTTCAAATTTAATCACCTATTGCAGGTATTAATAAATTTTGTGTCAGACTTTTCAAGTAAAAATTCAATTATTTTGAAAAAAGTTCGTTGCAACGACATTTGAACTCTAATTTTGTATACTTGATAACCTTTATCGATAAAAGATGTTAGTTAGGTCACAAATGAATTAACTCATAAACTCATTTTTATAGTGCCATAACAAAAAAGGACATCAAAATGTATTTATTACAAATCCAAAAAGAATAAAGAGCTATAAACAAATAAAGTATTTTTATTATTAATTTTGTTTCGATTTATAAATAGATTTAGCGCTTTTATTTTTCTATATATGCAAGTGGCACCACTAAAATGAGATGTTGACGTTGTAGCTGAAGCGTTCAAAATAATTAAGTAGCTGAGTATATGGCGACAAGTGTTGCTAACGGCACATGTAGCCATGTAGTCGGTAGCCTGCTGTCGGTAATGTGTTTAAATTTTTACAATGCAGCTGCCGTGTTCAAAATAATTAAGTAACTGGCTACATGGCTGTATTTGTTGCCAACAGCGTTTGTAGTCGTGTAGCCATGTAGAATGCTGTCGTCTTCATAAAAATTATGAGAGGCTTATAAGAGTGTAATAGAGCAAATTTCATATGAAATTTTGTTTTATTACGCTGTTATTAGACTCTCATAATTTTTATGAATAAGGGGGTAAGTATTTATAGCTTTACAGATAATTTTTGTTTACTTTTCACACTTCTAATAGTTTTTCGTATAATTTTTAATTATCAAATACTTTTTTAGAAATCTGAAAAGAAATTATTTTCTTGGCCATTTTATTCTGCCTTAATATTATCTTAACTTCTTTTTTTATGAACGTGCAACATGTTAAGAAGTACTGGAGTACTTATAAAAAGAAACTCATTAGAAGCCAAAACAAAATATAAAACGTGACCAAAAACGGAAATCCGTATAATAAATTATATAGAAAATTTCCACTGGACAGTTTGTTAAAGAGTTTTGAGAACAATAATAAAATGAAAAAAAAACACACGCAACGTGTTTAAATTAAAAGCATTTATTACTTTCGGTTTATGGTATTGTTCTTTACTGCTTTTGATAGATACCAGCCGTTAAATTACCAGCATAAAATGCAATTGTCATTAATCATTGTTCGCTGTACATACGCCCAAAATGTGAAAATTTCTGAAGCAAAAAACTCTTTGATTTTGTGCTAACTAAAGTTTAGAAAAAAACCAAGTGATTTTGAACTAATTTCGTAATTTAAACTTTCAAAAGAAACCAATAAGAAGCAACAACCATTAAGTCTTAAGAAAATATAAAATATCTATAAGTATGATGTTTTGAAGGTGTTTTCTTATTTTATTTACAATATAATTTATTTTGTATTTATTTTATATTTTTGTTTTTCAACCACAATTATTAAAACGTAAACAATAATTTGTTTTCTTTTGTATGGCTGTAATTTATATCATC
This sequence comes from Linnaemya tessellans, assembly GCA_951800035.1. Lineage (NCBI taxonomy): Eukaryota > Metazoa > Arthropoda > Insecta > Diptera > Tachinidae > Linnaemya > Linnaemya tessellans. Next base: position 91,482,806 of record OX637534.1, read on the forward strand.
TATTCATATCTTTCACACTGACCCCCTGTCAGTTGTACAATTTGCTCGTCTGTTATTTATAAATTCAAACATGTCTAATCGTTATATGATGTTTCCCACTACACAAAATAAAATTTCTACACCTTTTTCCAGTATCTGTTCTAATTGTCTTAACCAATTAACTGACCTCTATCTAAATAGTTAGAGCACACAAGTATATCATAATGAGCGCCACAATATTTGATAACTTTTTTTTTCTTTTGACATCAATCTTCTTCTTTTTTTAACCATAATTTTCCGTTAAATTCGTTGGTGTATGATTGATGAGAATGGGAAACTTTCAACCAAGTGCGGCTTTTCTTCACGAAGTGTTAATGGTAACATTTTGATTCGAATAGATAATAGTCGGTTAATAAAACGTATGGCTTAATTCGTACAAAATGCTTATTTGCCATCAGTTTTATTCACAGTTAACAAAATGTTGTTAACAAAATGCCATAAACGATTTGTTAAGCTTTGGAAAACTAGAATTAAAATGTTGAAATTCGAATTGATAACGGTGTCGGATTAAAATATTATGTAGATGTTTTCAGTTGCCTTTCAACATGAAGAAAAGCAAACGAAATTAAAATTCTAGTTCACAATTGTGCCCATCATCATTGTTTAAACGGATGGAAGGGTGATATTTAACAGTCTTAAGCAGTGTTGTCAACTCGGTGCTTTTCACACCCTTTTTAGTGCTTTATTTAATTCACTGATGTTTTTAAATTTATGCTCAATGCATTTTTAAATTAATTTTGATGGTTTTTTTTCGTGATGGTGGCACTAATTCTTAAATTCAAAATAATTCTTTTTTATTATACCCTCCAAAAAAAATTGGAGGGTATAGTCACTTTTTCAATCCGTGTGTAACCCTGCGAAATATCCTCCTGAGACCTCATAAAGTATATATGACCTTCTCCACGAAAAGGGACCTCTGCCCCGAAAAGAAGTTTTTGAGAAAAACGCGTTTAAAAAAAACGCTTCGTTTTTCCGTGTTTTGCGCAATTAATAATGTTCATATTTACAGTAGATTTGTAAAAAACACTAAAAGACATAGAAACTTTCGGTTTGCGGCATTTGAAAGAGCGTTTTTTCCTATTAGAATCAATCAAAAAGTAAAAAAAAAATTTTCTGCGCAGAGGTCCCTTTTCGTGGAGCATGTCACATATATATTATTGATAAGTGATGAAATCTAAGACGATCCGTCCATGGCCGTCCGTCCGTCTATGGAAATCACTATTCAGTCGATACGAAAAGAGCCAGAGAAATTTGGTATAAATATATCTTGAAGGATAACTCAAGTTCTAAATCGGGCCTGAGAGAAAAAAGTTTCCATAAGAAGAACTAAACCATCCTCTAAAAAATAACACAATTTTTAAAGTTTGTTTTTTTAAATCTTGTTATGCAAACGATATATTATTAAGTCGAAGAAGGTGCAAAGTGTTGGACTTGCAGCCATAAGATCAGAAAAGTTAATTTTTGAATCCCGCTCCCTTTAGTGGGCGTTATTATATGCAAAAATAGTGTACAATAACCTTTTTAAGCTTTTATGACGAAGCTGAGACGTAACGTAACGTAATCCTCCTCTGCCCTAAATAATAAATAGGCACTCATTCATAATAAATAGGCACATGTGTGCCTATAAGCTAAAGAAGAACGTAAAAGTCTACAATCATCCAGGAAGACGTCTAATAAACTTTTATAGACCCCTCGTTAATAGATAGACTTGAGCTCTATTGATGGTAATATGGTGACTTCCGAAAACTTCACAGATATTTTTTATGTTTGTTTCTTTTTCATATTTGTTATTATTCTATTATATATTCTCTAAGGCTACGTTCACATCTATCAAATATATAACAAACTAAGGTAAACACCATTTTTTGTCAAAAATTTTTCAATATTTTTTTTGTAAGCCCCACAAAAGATAATGACAAGAGAATACCGATTGTATATAGAATTTTTTCCAAATAGACACTTAGGTTAGGTTAACAGGTTGCTGGTAAGGGGAAATAGAGTTCAGCCCACTTGGGTCCGATTTCTGATCCCTTTGTGTTACCTGTATAGAAGGAGTGAATAGATTGGAGTAGTTGAGAAAATAAGGAAAATATAGTCTAAGTCTATTAAGAAAGAAGGAAGAATAGCGAAGAGATGGTACAAGTATAGATAGGAAAGAATTTTGGTCGTGTAAACACGCCTCAGGGGAGTCAGCTGCTGAACCAGCCACTGCTCCTAATAAAGAGACTCAGGTTCCTTAGTTCCATACCTGAAATCTTCAATGTCTCCAAAACGTGCACTGCCCAGAGACCGTAAACGCTGCTTCTTCAGAGCAGGACAGAGGCAGAGGAAGTGTGTGATGTTCTCCTCCTCCTCCTCGTCATTGCAGCTGGACCAGTAGTCGTTATAGGGGAGACCCATGCGCCTAGCATAGACTCCAAAAGTGCAGTGACCAGTGAGTGTGGCCACCAAACTGCGCAAATGGCCTTTTGTCAAGTTCAAAAGATCCTTTGTCCTCTTAGATTCTAGGCGGGGCCATAAAACTCTTGATATCTCGCAGGTGGATTCTCTGAACCACCTGTCCTGAGCCTATTCAAGTAGTGCAGCATCAAAACGTCTCCAGCAGGATGAGAGTGGAATCCCATTCAGTTGGTCAATGTCGGCCTCCTGAAGTGCGGTTCCTCTCCTTGCCAGTTCATCCGCCTTAATGTTGCCCATGGTGGTCCCATGCCCCCGCAACCAATTCAAGGTTATGCGTGCCATAACCTTGGCAACCTCGACGCCATTCAGGTAGCATTAAGCGCCCGTTTCTGTATCTAATGTAAGAACTAGTCGCTTCTGTGACACACAGAATAAATCATAATATATTTTTATTATACTCTAATATTTTTAAGCTTGCGGCCTCTTTATTTTAATTTAAAATATATTAATATCAATATATCTTCACTCCTTTGTCTGACTTCTTCAGGAAATTAATAATTTAATTATTATTTTTTTTATAATATATTTTTTTAATTTATAAAAAAATATTTTTTTTTTGTTCTTTTATCAGATTTATGAATCACCCTCTTTTTAACTTTCCTCAAAGAAAATTTAAAATTTTCAAAATATCGGCCAGTTGTTGGTTTTAGGTCGTTTTGAAAAGTTGAATTGCCACCAGATCTCGACGTTTTGAATTCTTAGGAAGCAATCCTGGCTAATCCGCTGTCTGTATGTGTATATGTGTGTGTATAAGTATATATCCCGCTTCTAATATTTGAACGGCTGAACGGAATCTAATCAAACTAGTGGCGTTTCAAAGCGGTCTTTCAAGCTTAGATTTCCCGTGAATTTCGAGAAATATTAAGCAATTTAAGAAGAACTTTTTTTCAAATATATATTTTATTAGAATAACTTTTAAAAGGCTTCGCCGATTTCGTTATCACTGGTTATGGCGCAGCTAAAAAAACACCCGATATATACAATTTTGTTACAATTCATGAATATTTAAAGATTTTATTCGTATTTCACACTTAATGCTTCAGATTTTAGAAAACAATACAATTCATATATTTTTTTTTTATTTTTCTTGGACCAGCACTCAGGCTATGACCCCTACATATGCGATGCATTGTGCCAGAACTAGGATAATTGGTTTTGGGAAGGAGGATAGAGGGAGTAGTGTTATTATTACAATCGAAGCTTAAGTTTTTTATTTTATTCCTCGGAACAAAAACTGCAATTTCCATGCAGCACTAATGCGTTCGCATTTGTTTTTGCAAGCATATTTTCTTTAAAAGAAAACAAATATCAAATATTTCATGATTCCGATTTCTGCAATCTTTCTTTAATTTCTGCATTCAATTCCATTTCTATGTAAAATTTATGTTTTTCAGATACAAAAACAGAAAATAATACAAATCGTTTACTTAATAAATAGCACACACAGCCATCACTCAGACCGACTTCCTTTTAGCCATGTCTAGTTGTGTTGAACATTTTACCAAATTTGTGGCTGGCATGCCACTTATGACGATAATGATGGTGATGCATCTTTTGTGTCGACGTTTTTATGAATATTTGCTTGATTGGATTCAAAACTGAAGACGAAAAGTTTGAAAAACTAGTTGTATACTCGTATGTGCTGGTGGTTATGGCCATCTTTTTCTTGTTAATGTGAATGAGTGCTTTTTCGATTTGCGTAAGTTTGTTTTGGCATTTCGATTTGAACCTGTTTCTCAAGGTTAAAATCGTTTTTAACACACATAAATGTGATTATTTTATATCTCTGAATATGTGAGTGTGTTCACAAAACGAAGGTATTCGTGTAAAGATTGTTTTGCAAAAGAAAGACTTACAAGGAGCCAAATTGGCAATAACAAGCACATTTTATTATTGTATAAAATAAAAAGTAAAAGAAGAAATATTACATCATTGAAAAAGTGTGCTTTAGACTTGATTTGTATACTTGGCAAGTATTAAGGCAGCTAAATGTTGATTTCATTGTCACTTTTTTAAGGATTAAAAAGACAAAAAGCTATTTTATGCAAGCACAATCTATTAGCATGAATAGATTGTGTTAAGTAACAATGTTGTAACAAGTTTGTGCCCGTTTCCTAAATCTTTTGTTCGTTAATAAAACTTCCTCCAAATCATAAAAGGCAAAAAAAATATTTAAATAAAAATGTACACGTTGAGAAAATGTGTATTGTTTTGAAAACATATCCCCAGACTGTTATAATCATGTTCAAAAAAATTCCCAAAACGGCCCATACATCATACAATATTATTGAGTATTTAATTGGTCAATATGGAAATTGAAAATATGTAAAATAAAAAATATTGCCGTGAAAAGTAAATTTTAAAAGAAAGCTTTATAGAAAAATTTCTTTTTATTTATTTATATATTTTTTTTAAATTTCCTCTTAAAAAATTTAAAAAAAAACTGCTTTTAAAATCCCAAATGTGTGAAATAAAAACTATAGCCGTCAAAAGTACCTTGAAAAAAGGGGCTTGTATAAAAAATGTCTAAATAAAAAGTACCTTTTAACAGTTTTTTTATGTATTATTTAAAAAAATTTCTTTTAAACAAGTTCCCAACAAAAGGGGCTTATAAAAAGTTAAAAGTATTTTGAACAACCCCCTTTACGAAAACTACTTAAACGATAGTTCCGCCAAAAAATATCCTTTTTAAAGAAGGTGCTTTAAAAAAAAAGTAATAAAAAATGCTCGTTTGTGAAAAGAACGCACAAAATACATAAATTTTAAAAAACAATGCTATTGAGAAAATTAGTTTTAAAAAGTACCTTTTCAAACAAAAGTACTAATGATACTTTACAAAAAAAAAAATAATTTTATATAAACTACGTTCTTTTAAATAAGAATATATTTTAAAAGTAGCAACAGGATGTCATTTTTAAAAAATGTGTGTATTAAAAATTACATTTTAGTGCCCAAAGAAGATGCTTAAAAAAAGCGAAAATTGAACAAAAATGTAGTTTTAAAAAAAGGTCCTATATCTCTTTCAAAAAAGATTAATAAAAATTACCTTCTGGATGTTACCGAAAATTTCGTTTAAAAATCTTCTATTTTAATGAAATATTCTTAAAATCGGATTTTAAAAAGTAACTTTTATTAGAGAGCTGAAGAAAACACCTTTCAGAAAAGTACTTTTTACATAGAGCCTTTGGAAAAAAGGACATTTGGAAAAATAATCTTTAATAAAGTACTTTGAACAACTAATTTTGAGAAAGTACTTTTAAAAAAAGTACTTATGAAAAAAGTGCTTTTGAAAAAAGTACTTTTGAAAAAAGTACTTTTGAAAAGTACTTTTGGAAAAGAACATTTGAAAAGACTTCTTTTGACGAAGCACTTTCGAAAAAGGTATTTTTCAAAATATGACTTTCGAAAAAGGTACTTTTCAAAATATGCCTTTGGGAAAAGAACTTTTGAAAAACGTACTTCTGAAAAAAGCACATCTGAAAAAAGTGCTTCTAAAGGAGTACCTTTCAAAAAAGTTATCTTAAACAAGTACATTTCAAAACAGTACTCTTGAAAAAGTAAATTTCAAGCAACTTTCAAAACAGTGCTTTTGAAAAAGTATCTTTCAATAAAAGTACTTTTGAAAAAGTACCTTCCGTAGCAGTAGTTTTGAAAAGGTACCTTTTGAAATAATAACTTTTGAAAAAGTACTTTTGAAAAATATATTTTAAAGAAAGTACTTTTAAAAAAGGACCTTTCATAAAAACTTTCCAAAAAAACTCATTTTGAATTTAGATTAAGTACCTTTCATTTAAAGTACATTTCGATGCTTTAATATAAAAAAGGCGTAACTCGATTTTTTGTTACTTCACAGTAGAAGGAAGAAACTTAGTAAAATTCGTAAAATTTCTGACACAAGATATGTTTTGATGCAATTTTTAATAAAAAGATGCAAAACATTTTATTAAAAAGCCATCAAAACTTATTTTGTATCATATATTTTACGGAATTTAAAAAGTTTTTTCTTCTCCTGTGAAGTAACAAAAATCGAGTTGAGCCTTTTTTATTAAGCCATCGGTTTTGAAAGCAGCATCTCCGCCAAATACTAATGCAAATATGCCTTAAAAAACACCTGTACAGAAAGTTACGTTTAAAAATATATATTTTAAAAATTACTAAGCAAAACTTTATTGACTTTCGTCTTAAAAAGAAATCTTTAGAAAAAAGACGCATGAAAAATACCTCTTTAAGAAAATATTTAAGAAAAAAACAACAATTTCACTCTTTGTACTCCTGAAAATATCTTCAAAAAAGTACTTTTTAATAAGTAACTTTAAAAATATGTTTTAGAATAGCATTCTAAACAAAAAGATTTTGAAAAAAGAATTCTTATACAAATTCTTCTGGTTTTTTGACCTCTTTTTAATTATTATTATATTCTGATATTTTTAAGCTTAAGGTCTCTTTATTTTAATTTAATTCTTAATTTCAATATTTCGTAACTCCTTTGTGTGACTTCTTCAGGAATTTAATTATTTTATTTGATATGAAAAAAAAATTATTTTTCTTATACAAAAAGTACTTGGAAAAAATTTTATTTCATAAAACTTTTTTTTTTTTATTTAATATATTCGAGAACCTGCTGTTTAACACTAAATTTTTAATTTTATTCGTGCTGCTCTTTTTCTCAAGTTACAAAACAAAAGTTCAAAATTGATTATTGAGGTGATTTAGCTAATAACCAATTTTGAACTTTTTTTATAAATTTGGGGATTATTTTTCCAAAATTAAAATTAATAAATTAAAATTAAAAATTTAGCTAAATACTCAATTTTGAACTTTTTTTTGTAAATTTGGGTAAAGAATCAGCACCAATAAAACAATTTTCTTTTCTCACAAAAATATTTTTTCTTTGTTTCAAAAAAATTATTTTGCAATCACTAGCCTATCTTTGACAAGAGGCATGTTAAGTACCACTTTAAAAAACAGTAATAGTTACTTAAAGTACATTTAAGAAGTAGTTTGTTGTTGTAATATATAAAATATGTACGAGCGAATCATTTGCTTAAAATATCTTTTAGTTTATGGAAGAAACTAGTAAAAATCTCGATAAAATTAAATCATAGTGCAATTTGCAATTCTATTTGTCATATTTATTGAATAAATAAAAATAAATTCGACGTTATTTCAAATTAAAAAATGTGTGGTCTTTCCAAATATATAAAAGTTTTGGAAAAATAATTTTGTATACTTTTTCATATCTTTTTTTATTAACGATAGGTTAATAAAATTTTGTCACCACAAAAACATTCAAATACAAAAAAAAATGTAGATGCTCGTGCGTTTGCGACGCTCTTTGGTATGTGCTCTCGTGCATTTGACATGACATAATTTTCATTATAGTCGCAATTAACAAATGCTATACAAGTTTTATTGTTTATACAATTGTATTTATTTTTTTATTTAAATGATGCGGCGACATGTTTTATTATTTACCGACTTATTTTTATTTGGCCAGTCAGTGGCTTTTTATTTTCTGTTTTTGGCTGTGCTTCAAGTGAACTAATAAATTTTCAATTAAAGTGTGAATTTAAATTTAAAAATTATATACGATGATAATTTGAAGAAAACACTTACCTCCGGCTTTAATTTCAAGCTTAATAAAAGTGTAGATTGGTGCAAAATTTTTATAATTCCAAACGGCCCATCAAACAACAACTCCGCGGCTAAGATTTGGAATTGTAATGTTTTAGAATGATTTTTTTTTATTTCATATTTATGTTTAGTTAAGCGAAAGGAGATAAAGAAATTCAATCAATTTATAAACTATTTTAGATTTTATTTTAAGTTAAAAATTTTTAGACAAGAATGTAAATTTTATTTGTAAAACTTGTAATTTTTATTACTAACATAAGAATTTTTTTATTTGGACTCAAGTTCAAATCTGCAATCTGCAAATTATTTTTTTTTTTAATTTTTTAGATTTAAGTTATTTTTATATTTTCTAATATGCCACTCTTAATCAAAATAATTTGAATTTAATAAAAATTCGTAAAAAGAAAATAATTTGGAGATTTGAACTTGAGTCTGAATAAAAAATTCTTATCTTAAATATAATGAAAATTTTTAGTTCATAACCAAACAGGAAATTTTAAATATCTAATATTTTATTCCAATAAAAATCACTTGGAGACCCATATATTTCAGCAGCAATAATTTTCACATGTGAATAATATCGCGACTTAAATTTGAAAATTGCTTACAGTTTTTAAGAAACTTTAATTACAATATTTATTATACGATTATATATATTATGTAATCGGAAAGTATTTTAGTTTGCACTTTAATATATTTTACTAAAAACTTGTTAGAAAATTAGTCATATTAAATTGTTTAAATATATGCCAACAAAATCTCGCGTAATAATTTCTTCAAATCATAAAGCTGGTTTTTATATTTCTTTTTAATATTTAGATTAATAAAAATATTTTGGTTACCAATTTTCTTTGAATTTTTTTTTTGTGCTATTATTTAATAAATATTTTCATACACAATTCGTTATTGATGTCCCTTTTTAGACTACGTTTTTTATCACGTTATTGAATTTGTTTAAAATATTTTTTTCTTTCAGTTTAAATTTGATGGCAATTCAAAAGACTTAAGCGACAAATTCAAAAGTAAGTCATTGTATGCATAATTAATTTATCAATTTTTTTTTTTGCATACAAGTGTATATTTCTTCTTAATGGTTTTCGCTAAACTTCACAAGCTAAATATCAAATCAGCCAACCATTTCAATAACCAACTTAGTATTAATTATGAAATAAACTAATTTTTCAAAAAAAAAAGGCTCTTTTAGAATTTGTGGTTTCTTTAAATGTAAGTAAGAAACCCGCCTCCCACAGCAAATAGAATCAGAATACTCTGGGAAATCATCATGAATAGATTGGCGCTTGAACAACGCTACCATACTACTGATCCGCTCCGCTAGTTTGATAATTATTTATAAAACTTATTCTAAATAATCCGCTCTTAATAAAATGTTATATATAAAAATTCAAAACATTCTTAAAAATAAATGGAATTATTAAGATAAGAATTTTTATTCACACACAAGATCAACTTTTAAAAAAAACACCTAACACACCAGAAAAACTACTTCGTTAAAAGTATCAATAAAGTAAATTGCCCTTAAAGGTGTGGCTTTTAATAAAATACATTTTAAAAAGTTGTAAAACTTGGTGTGGCAGTGCCGGTCTTTCGATCAGATCTGATTTCTTTTTTTATATTCCCAATTTCGTATTAAAAACTATTTTGAGCTTGTGCAAAATAATTACCATTAGTCGTGTAGTGTAAATGAGTAATTTTAAATCAGCTGAGTGCGGGACGCCAATTACTCTATGCGACCTTTTTTTCTTGGCTACATTTTTGCCGAACATCGTTAAGCGATATTTTTAAATGCTGATTAGCTATTTGGCAAAAACTGATGATACCTTTTTTTTGGCGTAATGGTAATACTAGAAAACTTTGGAGGATCATAAAAAACGGTCACCAACTTGGCCAAACTGAGTATAGGGTTTTACTACAATTTAATAGTAGAATCGAACCCATATAGTCACGACCTTGCACTGTTGCACAGTGTTATTAGTACTTTTTGCATATTTAGAAATTACTCCATATTCAGAACATGTTTGCCCAACTTTTTATTAAACATGAATCAGTAGAAAAATATTTTGAGCATCGTTTTAAATAAAAACATAAACTGTTTTAGAAAAAACGTTATATTCGACCGGGTAGAATCTTAAATGTCTTCCAAATATTTAGTAAATAAAAACACTATTTTTGTTTTTATTGAAATTCACATGATGGTATTTGGCTTAAGTAAACAAGAAAAAAAATTATTTCAGTACGGTCGTTGTTTCCAATGTTTTGGGGGCAGCATGACTGAGACACCTTTCTGTCAGCATAAAAACGTGCAAGAAAGGGACTGAGATAAGTTAAAAATATTCAACTGCTGGGTCGCAGTTCCTTTAAGACATTTCTGTGTCCGAGAAGGGTCGTTGGGGAGACATCCCACCGTAAAAGCTTAAAAAGTAAATTTTTGGGCTAAGTAATTTTAGAAAAATATTTATGTTGATAAGGTCATTTAAGGGGTAAAGGGGGTGAAGAGTTAGAGAGGGGAATAAATATTTACACTATTTTTTTAATTTACTATTTTATATGTAACGCCCACTAAAGGGGGCGGAGTCCAAAAATAGACTATATCGTGTTTTGCACAGACGGACATATGGGCATTGCTAGATCGTTTTATACTTCATCACTGATCAAGAATATATGTATATACTTGATGGGCTCCAATTTCTTTGGAGGGTATTAAAACTGTACTTTGCCGAGGTCGCTCTGGCAAGGGCCGTGGGGGAGACATTTCACCTTTACCATAAAACACTGAAAATTAATTTTTGAGATATTTAAGTGTAAAATTTTTTTAATTATTTTATAGGGGCAAAAAGGGAGGACGGGGTAGGGCAGAGGAGGATCAGGTTACGTCTCAGCATCGTCATAAACGCTTAAAAATTTTATTTTTTAGAATTGTATTCTTAAGTAATGCAATTTGTTAATTTCTTACACTATTTTTGCATATAATAACGCCCACCTAAAGCGGGCGGGGTTTTATGGCTCCAAGTTTAACGCGTTGGACCTTGACATGAAAGTATTTATATCAATAATTTCCTTAACAAAATTACAAAAAATACTTTAAAAAATTGTGTTATTTTTTAGAGGCTGGTTTAGTTCTTCTTAGGGGAACTTTTTCTTTTCTGGCGCGATTCAACCCATTTACGAACTTGCCCTTTGTGGGTGCTGTTGGCTGAAGTAGTAGAACACGAGGCTATGAAGCGGAGGATCCTGAGTTCGAGCCCACGCTGAGTCATGAAATATTGTGTTGGATTCTTCTGATCAGCATTAGTGCATGGTTGTGTTACTTGTTGCCAGCCTGTTGCAATGATGAAGGCATAGTCACTGGTCACTGAACATAATTGGCAGCGACTGATACTATCATGTACTAAAAAGCAGAGTAACAGCACCCACCTTCGTCGGCGCTGTAGCAAAAATTAGCCGGCAAATTAAAAATGGTTGAAATAGCTACAAAAAAACTGTCTATCCTCTCATCTTTCCTGAATTGTCCCCTCAATACTATCCCCGAGTTTATAGTTCTGGCGCAATGCATTGCATATGTAGGGGTCATCCCCCGAGTGCTGGTCCAAGATTAAGAAAAAAACAAAGATGTATTGTATCAAGTTTTAAGGGTCTGGCTCTTTTCGTTTGAACTAAATCGTGTTTTCCACAGACGAACGTATGGGCAATGCTAGATCGCCTTAGACTTCATCACTGATCAAGAATATATATACTTTATGGGGTCTTAGAGTGGGATATTTTGCTGCTTTGCACACGGAACGACAAATTCTTATAAAAAGAGTTATTTTTGCAGTAGAAAAAATATAGGATTTTTTTTTTAAATTAATTTTTTTAGTAGAAAAATGTGTATTACAAATTCCCTTTTGTAATGATTTTTGTATAAACATTCTTTTTCGATTTGATTTATTGTTCTTGTAGTAGTTTTTTGTAGTATTGACGCACTTTAACGCTTGTAGCTTAAATCTTTTATAGCTCATTGTGTATTTAAACTTCGAATTTAATTTTCAATTTCTATTTCCTTTTTCTGTAAAAATATTTTTTATATATTCCTTTAAATACTTTTTAGATTTTAACGGTAGTACTTCTAAATCTGCGTGTTTTTGAAATTTCGAACGTAAAAACTTTTTGCACAACTTGTATATTTAAATGATATCATTTTTTATTTTTGTTTCTTACGTTTTGATCAATTTTTATCAATTTGTGTATATTTAAGATGTGGCTGCTATAAATTTAGCTTCAAAGCAAGGTTAGTTTAGCTAATACACACAATAACAGTCTCCATTAATGCAAAACTCTCACAAATACTAAGAAATCGGTATAAAATATACACACTTTCAAAAAAAATCGCACACCATCACATGGAACCTACAAACAATTTCCTGTTTTTTTTTCTTATAACCAACTAGCAAAACGAAGAGTTGTTGAAAAAACTTGCAGTAGGGTTTTTACACACAAAATTAGCAGAGAAAAAAAAACAGAATTGGAATTTATAAAATTAATTTTCTTCTTAAATCGATCTTGTAGCAAATTTGTTCTTTATATTTTTGTAATAAAACACACACCTTTCCAATTGATTTTTATTATTCTTATTAGAATTTGGACGTTAATTTTAATATTTTGGTTATTGTTTTTTATTTGTTTAAGAATTGAATTTTTTTTTTATTATAAATATTTCATTTTCGTAAGACCCGCTTATAGTTCAACGTTAATGTTGTGCTCAACACACCAACCTGGCTCAGACTAAATGTTTGGCACGAGTAAGACAAGTTACAAAAGTCTTAACAAAACACATGTACAAAGATAAAGACAGAAACGTACACACTCAGCCATAAGTAAGTTTTGTATAAATGGAAGAGTATTTGAGATACGAAAAAGTCAGCCTTTACACTCTTTGCTGATATTAACAGCAATTTATTGTTCTCTTTTTAAGTTGAACATTTTCTTATACTAAATACTTGGCAATAACCTGTGGCAGTGTGAGTTTTTGGTAACCGGTCTTACCAAGTAATTTGCCAGCTCTAGACAGCAACGGTGGCAATAAGGAGTGAGTCTAGTCAAATTATTGTTTAAAAGCTTGTCTATCGGATCGTAATGAAATCATGTCATTGTTTTTACCAATTCTTATGAGCTCTTTATATGCATTAAGTTACCGTGAGAATGTGTGTATCATAAGGGCCAGAAAAATAGTTGTTCTGTTTCATCCAGGCATCGCAAATAAAGGGTGATTTGTTTGCTATTATCTTTTTGGCAACACTGGTTTTGACAGGTCACGCACGTTTCGTATCTTGTGTCACTGTCAAACATCTTCAGTTTGGTCTATAATTTAATCATGAATCGTCAATACCACAACGCCGAATTTTTGGTGAATGGGCTCTTGAAAAGTTGGATGAAGATCCACTTTTTTATCGAAGAATTGTGTTCAGCGACGAGGCTCATTTCTGGTTGAATGGATACGTGAACAAGCAAAACTGCCGTATTTGGAGTGAAGAGCAGCCAGAAGCATTGCAAGAGCTACCAATGCATCCACAAAAAACAACCGTTTGGTGCGGATTATGGGCTGGCGGCATCATTGGGCCGTATTTCTTCAAAGATGATGCGAATCACAACGTTACTGTGAATGGTGAGCGCTACCATGCGATGATAACAAACTTTTTTTTGCCCAAAATGGAAGAGCTAGACTTGCATGACATGTGGTTTCAACAAGACGGTGCCACATGCCACACAGCACGCGAAACAATGGACCAATTAAGAGGCGAGTTCGGTGAACAGTTTATTTCACGTTTGGGACCGGTCAATTGGCCGCCCAGATCGTGCGATTTAACGCCTCTAGACTATTTTTTGTGGGGCTATGTTAAGGCTAATGTCTATAGCGACAAGCCCGCTTCGATTGACGCACTGGAAGCCAACATTGAAGCATTTATTCGTGAGATACCGGCCGAAATGTTGGAAAGAGTATGCCAAAATTGGACTATACGGATGGACCATTTGAAGCGCAGCCGCGGCCAACATTTGCATATAATAATCTTCAAACATTAAATTATGTCGACCCTACTATCGATCCAAAGAAATATTTCATGCATTTTTTTGAATGTTATGTTTTTTTTTGAAAAAATTTCCGATAGCTCTTAAAAAATCACCCTTTAATTATATTTTCCGAATTTAAAGTAAATAAAATAAAAGGAGAAAGGTGGTGCGCTAGCAATAGACCAAAGTAATCCTTGTTACATGGACTACCTTTAGATGCATTAATTTTTATTCGCTTACAAAAAAAAACAAGTAAAAACATTATATTCGACCGGTTCGAATGTTAAATACCCTCCAAATATTTAGTAAATAAAACCCATATTTTTATTCTTATTAAAATTTACATTTTTGTGGTGTTTGGCTTAAGTAAACAAGACAAAAAAAATTATTTTAATATATGTCGTTTCCAATGTGTTGGGAGGATCATGACTGAGCATGACTTTTCCGGCAGCATAAAAACTTACGTATTAATATTTTATATCAACTTGCAAAAAAGGGACTGAGATAAGTTAAAAATGTTTAACGTGCTGGATCACAATTCCCTTTAAGACATATCTGTGCCCAAATTTAAAACTCTATACAGGGTCACTTCGAGAAAGTCCGGTGGGGAGACATCTCACCTAAATCTAAAAAAATTAAAAACTAAATTTTCGGATTAGTTAAGTGTAGAAAAAAACTTTTTTTTTATAAGTTCATTTAGGCGGCAAAGGGAAGTGGAGGGGTAGGGCAGAGGAAGATCAGAGAACATATTACCTTCGTCGTAAGGGCTTATAAATTACATTTTTAAGCAATAAAATCTTAAGCAGTACAATTTGTTAAATAGTTACACTATTTTTTCATATAATATGTAACTGACCCATACATTAGGGTGAATGATCAAATACAACGAACACTAGTTTTGAACAGAAACTTTGATGTTCTCATTCCTGAAATTAGTCAATGGCTTAACCACACTTCATGGCACGAAGATGCTGACCAGGTCTGGTTCACTGACGGCTCCAAACAGGAAAATGGGGATACGGGGGCAGGGATATATGGCCCTAACTTTCAAAGGGCAATTCCCATGGGTAAATACCCTACGATCTTCCAAGCAGAGGTCTATGCCATATTCATATGTGCTAGGGAATGCTTGAGGAGAAGATGTAAGAATATTCGTATCTATCTGATGTCTGATAGCCAGGCAGCGCTCAAGGCCATAACCCCGTATGAGATCAGGTCAGGGATTGTTATGGACTGTGTTACATCGCTGATAGAACTGGGCGCTCAGAACAGGCTAACGTTATGCTGGGTGCCTGGCCATAAGGGCCACGCTGGGAACGAACGGGGTGACTGTCTGGCGAACAGAGGAGCCCATCGTAAATTCATAGGACCGGAACCCTTCTTTGGCATCTCAGGAGGATATGTCAAACAACAGAATGACTCCTGGGCTCGAGTGGAGTTTAATCGCCACTGGAAAGCCCTTCACGGCCTAAAACAGGCAAAACGTTTCATTACGTTATCTCGGAACAAATCCCAAAAATTAATTCTGATGGACAAGAATGACCTCAGATTATTAACGGGTTGGTTTACCGGACACTACGGTCTCAGACGACACCAGTTTACCATGGGCAATTCTGAGACCAAAGTATGTAGACTCTGCGGACCAGAGGAGGAGACACCGGAGCACGTTCTCTGCGACTGTCCGGCAGTGGCGTCGTGCAGGAGGAGGTTCCTCGGAGGCAATTTCATGACTCCAGGGGAGGTGTACGATATCTCACCGGGTAGAGTAATTGGCTTTATTCGCAGCCTCAATCTACATCAGTGAACACTTGGGCTGCACAAAAGATAATTTCGGTCGCGATGCTTATGGCCTCATATAATAATAATAATAATAAATGTAACTTTACGCCCACTAAAGGGGGCAGGGTCCAAAAATAAACTATATCGTGTTTTCCACAGACGGACGTACATATGGGCATTGGTGGATCGTCTTCAACACTGATCAAGAATATATATGTAGACTTTATGAGGTCCAATTGTTTTTGGAGGCTATTAAAACTGTATTTTGTCAGTGTCTCTGGCTATGGTCGTGGGGGAGACATTTCACCTTTACCATAAAACACTAAAAACTAAATTTTTGGATAATTAAGTGTAAAAAAAGTTTTTTTGTTATATAGCGTCATTTAAAGGGCTAACAGGGAGGAGGGGGATAGGGCAGAAGAGGATCAGCTTACGTCTCAGCTTTGTCATAAAATATTATAAATGTTATTTTTAAGGAATGTCGGCTTAAGTAATACAATTTATTAAACTCCTACACAATTTTTGCATATCATAAAGCCCACTAAAGGGGGCGGGGTCAAAAAATAATTTTTTATTTTATTTTATGGCTCCAAGTCTAACGCGTTGGACCTTCTTTGATATAAAAATATATCATTTGCTTAACAAAATCACAAAAAAAAATTAAAAACTATCGGTCATGTGATGGAAATCGCTTATCGCATGAAATAAAGCGTTTTCGATTTGAAGTCACAAAATTGGTGTGCTGGAGGTCGCAATCGCTCAAAATCATTCAGAAGAAATTGGCGTTTTTCAAGTCGCATGTGATTCGAAAATCGTGCGATTCACAGCACATACATGTATGTTGTTTTAAGAGGTTGGTTTAGTTCTTCTTAGGGGAACTTTTTTCCCTCTGGCCCGACTCCACCCATTTACGAACTTGACCTATGCTATCCTTCAAAATGTATGTATACTAAATTTCGAGGGCCTGGCTCTTTTCGTTTGAACTTAATCGTGATTTCCACAGATGGACGGACGGACATGGCTAGATCGTCTTAGATTTCATCACTGATCAAGAATGTATATATAGTACTTTATGGGCTCTTAGAGGGACCCTTTGTGCGTTAGACACGGAATGACAAAGTGAATATAACCTCCATTTTTTTATTTTCTTTTTTGAGGGTACGAACACAAATGTGATTGCTAGCAGTCCTTAATTGCATATTAAACACACAGAAAGCATAAGTATTGAAAAAAAAACACACACCGAGTGTGTTAAATCATCTCCCTAACGTTCGCACATTTCTTCGAATATTTCTATTTGTACCGACTTCTAAGTCGTTACAATCACACACATGAAAATAAATGCATACAATTCACAAGCTTCTTAAATCGTTGTTGTTGTTGATGCTTGTTGTTTTTGATCATGATCATTATCCTCACCATCATGTACAATGAACATCATCATTGTGGTCCGGTTGTCATCGTCACGGTTTGTTGATTTCTGTAAAACGTCTAAAGCAGCGACAAACAGGGATCTCATTACGGCCAATAAAGAAACACAAACTATAACGAAAGAATGAATGAATTTAATATAAAAATAACAATTACAAAATACATAAAACAGTAATTGGGCCTTTATATTCTCGTACGTTTATCGTTATTATCAGCAACTGCTGTTTATATCACTGACAAATATTCTTTATTTATTTATACATTTCTTTTTTTTTCAAATAATGAATGAAGTGAACAGAGCCCCGCAAGTAAAAATTAATTGAAAAATATCTAAGATTTCACTAAAAATTTTATTGTAATATTTAATGAAATTAAATAAATGATAAAAACATTTATTACCTCCCATACTAACTGCCTATTTCTCATTGCCGAATGAATTCTTTCTTTCGTATAAATACATTTGAAACAAAAACAATTTATAAAATTTTGTTCTTGTATTAAATATATTTTTACGAAAGAAAGAATGCAGTCGACAATGAGAAATAGGCAGTAAATTCAGTTATGATTGATAGTATTGATATGAATAACTCAAAGATCAGTGGCGAAATTAGCATCAATTTAGCTTTCAACCCACACAGCAGGACAGCGCTATTTTCGAAAGCCGCTATATTATCATCATCGGTACTCTTGTGCATTTGCTATTTCAGCACTTGTTAGGTGATTCAGTTCAATGTGATAACAGTTTAGTTTTTTACAAATTTTTATGAGGAAATTTTGTACGAAAACCTCTTCAATAATAAGCCATTGTAAGACCCCACCATCAAACCCTTGTGATGTCGATTGATTATTTTTTCATGCCATATTTTTTCTGATTTTTTGTTTGTTTTTGTAATATAGTCATTTATATTAAATTTAATTATTGTTAAAGGCTAGTGTTCGTAATCACCCGATGTTCTTTTGGCGTATCTATCTTTTACGAAAAACTTTGATTTTGATTTAATTATATAATTACATTAGAATTTATTCCATCAAGTAGAGAAAATGATATTAGCCAATCTTCCGCCGACAGAGTACGAGGTCTGATCAAAAAATAAAGTATTTATTTTTTGTTATAAATTATAATAGCCAAATTTCATTTCTTATTGATTTTGAAGTAATTCACGAAACGTCGGGACAAACATGAAATTGCATTTTTATTTATATAAAACACGGTAGACCAGTAGCTAATGAAATACTTCAAAATCAATAAGTATTTATTTATTCATCAATAACTATCTTGTCCCCTTCAAAGTAATCCCCCTCAGATCTAATACACTTATGCCAGCGTTTTTTTCAATCCTCGAAACACTTCTGAAACGCGCTTTTTAGTATCGCCAACAGCTCCTGTTTCGATTTTTCTTTTATCTCCTCAATCGTAGCAAAACGCTTTCCTTTCATCGGTGTCTTCAGTTTTGAGAAGAGGAAAAAGTCAGCGGGGGCCAAGTCCGGTGAATACGGTGGTTGAGGCATGATTACGGTTTTGTTTTTGGCCAAAAAGTCACACACAAGCATCGATGTGTGTTCCAAAATTATTCAATTTTGGAACAATCTTCGCTGCCGCCCGTTTCATACCTAAAACATGCGTAAAAATTGATTGGCATGAGCCGAACGATATGCCAACATCATCAGCAACCATTCTGATAGTGATTCGACGATTATCCAAAATCATTTTCTTCACTGGTTCAATGTTTTCATCGGTTGTTGACGTGCTCGGGCGACCAGGTCGAGCATCGTCATTGACATCTTGTCGGCCTTCCTTAAACCGGTTATACCACAATTGAACTTGTGTTCTGCTCATAGTAGACTCGCCAAACGCCACAGTCAACATTTCAAATGTCCTTGCGCATTTAATTTAATTTTTTACACAAAACTTTTCTTGATCCATTTTTTCGAATAGTAAAAAATCGAAGAGCACACCAAAACACAACTAACCTTTTTATCTGTCAAAAACAAATTGACAATCCAAAATGGCTGATATTACCAACATCTATAACAGACATGTGTACCAACATAACAGAAAAAAAATGCGATAATCGAACATACGTAACTCACGAAGGATGAAAATAACGGTTATGTTTTGATCAGACCTCGTAGATGACCCATTTTATGGCATTTGCCATCACTCTTGCTACAACTTCGGTCGACGGATTGTCGAATTTCTGGCGAATATTCTTTTTAATGGCTTCAAGAGTCTGTAGATTTAAACTTTGTGGAATAATTCTATTAAACTATTGCTCAACTCACGAGCCTTGTATGGTTTATCGTTGTATTTGAAAAGAATATTTCAAATAAAGTCATAAACGATACAATAACTTTGCAGGTGAAATAATTAGCATGGCATTAGATGTATAACAGTTGCTTTTTGCTTCAGACTAGTTACATATCTGTCCTTTTTTCATATATCGAACTGCCGATTTTAACCTTTAAGCTGTCATAGGAGCCCAACTAGGGCATTCGTATACAGTCATGTACTAGTTGAAATATTAACAATTTTATTTATAGTTGCATACTAGAATTTTTTAAAATTGTTTTGTACTATTGGTATTATATACGACACTGAATACCACTCCATTATATACCAATATGGATATTTCATTCTTTTAGGGTTAGGGGAAGATCAGATCGTAAAAGCTTATAAATTAAATTTTTAACGAATGTATGTTTAACCCATATCGCCCCAGGGATATTTTTTTTTCGAATAAGTTTATAAAACTTCGTAGTTAAATGGTAATTTGGGTTCAGGGACTACGAATCAGATGTCCGAATTTTTTAAAAAAGTTTTTTCAAAATTTTTTTTCAACATTTTTTGAAAAATTTCCCAAACAGAGACAAAAAAATTTAAAATTCTTGAAATTTACTGTTCGAAAAATCGAACACTGGGACGAAATGGGTTAAGGAATACAATTTGTTAAATGTTTAAACCATTTTTCCATATAATATGTAACTTTACGCCCACTAAAGGGAGCGAGGTCCAAGAATAGACTATATCGTGTTTTCTACAGAGGGGCGTATGGACATTGCTAGATCGTCTTAGAATTCATCACTGATCAAGAATATATATACTTGATGGGCTCCATATTTCTTTGAAGGGTATTAAAACTGTACTTTGCCCAGGCCGCTCTGGCTAGGGCCGTGGGAGAGACATTTCACCTTTATCATAAAACAGCAAAAATGAGTTTTTGGGATAATTATTTTTTTATTATCTTATTTTTTATAGGAAAATTTGGGGGGGGCAAAGGGGAGGAATGGGGGTAGAACAGAGAAGGAGCAGGTTACGTCTCAGCTTCGTTACAAAAGCTCAAAAATGTTATTTTTAAGGAATGTAGGCCTAAGTAATAAATTTTTTTTAAGTTTATACACTATATTTGCATATAATAACGCCTACTAAAGGGGCTGTTTTCAAAAATTAATCTTTTTCGATTTTATGGCTCCAACTTTAACGCGTTGGACCCTCATTGTTATACAAACATATCATTTGCTTAACAAAATTACAAAAAAAAACTTTAAAAATTATATTGTTTTTTAGAGGTTGATTTAGTTCTTCTTAGGGGGCCTTTTTTCCCTCTGGCCCGATTCAGCCCATTTACGAACTTGAGCTGTGCTATCCTTCACGAGATATTTATACCAAGTTTTACGGTCTGGATTTTTTCATTTTTGGTCTTAAAACGACAAAGTGAATATACCCCCAATTCTTTTTTGGAGGGTATAAAAATATTTTTATATTAATCTTGATTATAATTATTGCCCTAAAGGAGATATCCAGAGGATATCGAAATATAGGATAATAAAAAATTTCAATATCTATCTTTCACAAAAAAGTGACCTAAAGCTTGTTGAAAAGAAAAGAGGTAATTAATAAAAACTTTTGTGATTTGAAAAATAAAACTTTTTATTATTGACATGAACACCAAAAACTGAATGACATATTAATTTTCATAACAGTCTTCTTCTTACAACTAGTTTTATGACTGTCCCAAAAGGTAATTAGTTACAAATTTAGCTGCAGGGAAGGCCTGTGAATTATGATTTATGTTCTAGGTTTCTTTAAATCGTATGATGATTAATTAATTGATTAATATTTTTTGCCATCTCCTTTTGCTACCTTCATTAATATGCAGACAATAGGAAACTGTTCAAAGTTGTCTCCCACTATCCAGCTGATTTTGAACTTCTTAAATTGCATTATTTTGCACCCTCTTTGTCTGTATTGTCGTCTGTGTACTGCCTGATGCAGTAGTAGTAGTAGTAAATATTTCTATACAGGTGTACGACGAACTTTAACAAAAGCAGTTTCATATTTATACATCATGGATGTGTTAATTTTTGTGTGCCATAATAATAATGCGTTGTAAAGGTGGGAAGTTTTACAATTTGATTTCATTCAATTCATTCATGCTTCGCTAGATTTATTACGTTTTCTTCTTCTTCTTCTTCTTCTTAAATTTTCGTAGGCAGGTCGTGTTTTTAGGTTCAAATTGAATTTGATTTTGCTTTGATTGTACGAGTATTTGGAATTAGTGCAACCGTTTCTCGTAACATACTCACACATATTTTATGGCGCTATTGTCTGTCGGTCTGTATATTTATATCGTTGCGATTGCTGTTGAAATGTTTCCCTAAATAAAAACTTGTGAATTATATACGAGTGTGAAATATAGTTTTTGGGTTTTATTTCTTTCTCTTTATCGTATTGTTAAATGATTGTGCTCTTTTTTTTTATTACGATTTTCTTTGGCTTTACTAGATTATGTCATAATGGTTTTTTAAACATGTGCATCAGCGTTTATGACTTTTGTGGTAATGAAGAATATATGTATATTATGTGTGACCTTCAGGAAAAATGATAATGGAAACAAATACTCATCGGTAAAGGTAGACGGAAAAAAGTTCAGAGAAGCTTTAGATTTGAATGAAATGGCTTTTATATTTTTGTTTCTTTTTTTCATTTGTTTCTGCTTTTGCTGAAAATGATAATTTGAAAATTATTACAGTTTTATTACATTTAAATTAATAACATCCAGTTAAACAACGTATGCCTCAAATGTTAAATAATTTTGCATTTCAAATACAGTAATACTTGTTATAACGAACATGGTTAAACGAGAAGCACAATACAACAAATTTTTTACTGACAACCGTGGAAAAACGTCTGCATTGAAAATGCTCCATAGCTATAAAGTTTCTATATAGCGAAATATTCTCTGAACAGCCTCTATACAGAGAAGTGGGAATGAAGCAAAATTACGCATTAAGCAAAATTTTAAAATCCCATTATCAAATCAACCAAGTCCGAATATGTATGCGAGCATGTCTGTTGATAAAGGCTTTCTATGAGAATGAAAACAGATGTGCACTATAAAGTAAACAAATGCAACACTGGTAAAAAAAACTCTGAAAATTTATATTAAATTCAGTTAATTTAATCAATAAAAGAAATTGAAAATTTTTATTATCCAAAATTTCGATATCCTCCGAATATTTTCTTCAAGGCAATAATTATAATAAAGATTAATATAACAATATTGTTTAAATTTTATTTTTATAAAAAAATATCAGATTTTTCCAATCTTTCTGAAATTTAATTTTTTATTTTTAAAATATTCTTAAAATATTTTTAATATATTTTGAATTGTTTTGCATTTTATTTATTAAATTTTTATGAAAAAAAAACGAAAACAGCAAAAAAATAATAAGGCCAATTGTTCGAATTTGTTGTTTTAAATTCAAAAAGACGTGATAAATATTCCAAGGCACAAAGGAAAGTCGATATCAGTTTTTAATTATTCAACTTACACAGCAGAGCAGAACATCTGTTTTCGAAAGCCGCTACACTTTCATCATCAGTACTCATGTGTATTTTGTTTGGAATATTTATCATGTCTTTCCGAATTTAAAACAAAAATTTCGAAAAATTAAATTTAATTTTCGAAAGTGTAGCGCTTCATCATCAGTACTCATGTATATTGTTGCTTTTCTTGTTTTCTTTGTGTGTCTTTTTATTTATATACATTTTATTATGAAATTACATACGAGAAGTGTATCGAACCGCTGGTAACACACTTTAAATTCCTGTCTTGCCGTTTGATAAAAGTTTGCCATAAATGAAAATGGAACAAAAATTCTAAGTGGGAGTGACTACACCCGAGGGACGTTAGTGAAGGGTATATAATATTCGGCACAGCCAAAACTAGAATCGCGAATTAGATATCCATTTTCTTATATGCAATTCAATGGAAAATGATGACATGCACTAAAATATTCCCTTTCGATATCTTCGCCTTGTCGTGGCGGAATTTTTGCACAGCTGTTTTCCCCTTCATCGTGTTAGTCTGTTCATTTTATCTTCTTTTGGGAACTGTATAAAAATTTAAATCATTTTACTTCTATTGAACTTTTATTTTATTTAAAATTAGAAATCAACAAATTCACTCATTTAAAGTATATCTCTATTTACAAGAGTTGTACCGCTCTCTTGTTTAAAAAAAGTTATCATATATGAAAAATTAACATACATGGTGTTATAATATGAGGTGGCAGATGACTTTTTTTGCTCAACCAATATTTGATAACATATTTTTTAAGTTTATGTAAGTTCCCGTTGTGTTTTTGTATATGGAAACTTTGTTAGTGATTATGTTTCAAGTTCAATAAGATGCAATTGTTTGAATGTGTACATGTGAAATGCTTTAAATTTTTTATTTTAAATGTAATTGTACGGTAGAATGATATTGAGTGGCATCATGGGTCAGGCAATAGATGTGTATTTCCACATAATTTTTCACATAAATATAGAAGTTAATAATTTCCTGTGCATAGCGCTTCAATGCCTTAACTGCCACCTTATATCGATACACCCGTAGCGCAGTAGAAATGTAAACAAATTTACATGCAGTCTTTTGCATAAATTTTATATAGATATATTTTGCATTTATTTTTATTTTTAAAATTACTATTCCATGCTTTTATTTATATTATATTTCCTTATTTGGCATTCACAGCATATTGAAAGCACTTTCGTGAAATTCACAATTGAAAATTTCTCTTCTTGAACAAAGAGAACTTAATGGGAATAAAACTCTCATGATAGTAGTTAATGTATGAAAACCATGTGGTTAATTCCCATTTCTACGGGCACAGGTTGTGATTATTCTAATACATAATTAATCACCATATAATTGGATTAACTAATGATTCAAAAAGAAAACTTCTTTCAGTGAAGTAGAAATTATAAGTCATATTATGAAGTTCTGTTCTGCCGGTTTAACAAAATATTTAGTCTTAAAAGTATTGTATTGTAAATGGTGTTCTCACACTCAAATAGTATACAATTCTCTCTTTTCTTAATGGTGATTTTCCAAATTAAAAGATTTTAAATAAAAAAGAACATCATACAGATACTTATTTCTCACAAAAAAGAATAAAAAAAATAACTATTCAAAACATCATTTCATTTTAACAGAATAAATCAATTAGTGCCCGTATTTCTATTCTAAATGAAAGAATAAAACTTAAAAACGTGTTAATGGTTATTTTCACATTAAATCGATTAAAATATAGTTTTATGACCAAACAAATAGAATATTTTGTTTTCTTTGTTTAAAGTTTAATTTAACGGTTGCAGGCGTAGATAAAAAATATATTAACGGTGCAACAAATTTGAATTGCATAATTTCTATGATGGCTGGCATAATGGGAAATAAAAATGGACTACGAATATTTTTTGTGTAAAAAAAATCAATATATATTTTTATTGTTTGGTAATATTTCTAAACAAACAAGCACTATGTAGCTTGTTTAAGTCACAAGCTCGTTTAAAACTTTTATAATACAATATTGTAAATGGGTAATTCATAAACAATTTTTCAGATTTATAACATGACACTTTTCATATAAGAATTAGTTTTATAAGTCCCTTATAAATTTAAATATATTTGCTGTTGATAATTTTCATACACAAGTTTGTTCTAATTATACAATTGATCAATGTGGAGGTCATGAGTTTGTTTTCTACCTTAGACTCTGGCCTGTTTCACTACAACAATTGATAGTCTTTGTTACCATTTTTGGTTAATTATAATATAATATAAATTGAAATTGTATATGTAATATTTAATAAGTAAATAAACTGTCTGATTGAATTTTATCGGCCTTATGCATAACAAATATTTTATGCTCATTAAGTACGTATATGACAAAATTTTTATACAACAAAATTTATTCAAAAAGGTTTTAATAAACATAAACTATTATCTATGAATACCAAAGTGTATGTTTTTCAAATATTGGGTACTGTTGGGCGAAATAGTAGAACACGAGACTATGAAGCGGAGGATCGTGAGTTCGAGCCCGCGCTGAGTCATGAAATATTGTGTTGAATTCTTCTGATCAGCATTAGTGCGTGGTTGTGTTAGTTGTTGCCAGCCTTTTTCAATGATGAAGGCATAGTCACTGGTCACTGAACATAATTGGCAGCGACTGACACTATCACCTACTAAAAGCAGAGTAACAGCACCCACCTTCGTCGGCCTGTAGCAAAAAATTAGCCGGCGAAGTAAAAAAGGTTGAAATAGCTACAAAACAACTGTCTATCTACTCATCTTTCCTAATCTGTCCCCTCAATACTATCCCCTCGTTTTCAGTTCCGGCGCAATGCATTGCATATATAGGGGTAATTCCCTGAGTGCTGGGCCAAGATAAAAAAATAAAATTAAAAATAAAAAAAGTTGTTTTAAGGAAAAGGAAGTTACTCTATAATACGATATGAAAAAGAAATGTTTTCGCATTATAATGTGTATATTATACAAATGCAAATAAAGGGTGTTTTTATAAGAGCTTGCTGATTTGAAATTTAAATAAAACACATGCCAAATTATGAAATGGCCAAAAAAAATTTTATTTGGTAGATAATTTCTTGTCATGTAACATTTAAATATAATTTCGGTCATATGGCCACCACGACTATTTTGCACAAAGGTCATTCTGGAGGTCCAATTCTCGACCACCTTTTCAAGCATTTGAGGGCGCACTTCAGCAATGACACGTTGAATACTGGTTTCCAAAGCGTCAGTCGTTGCTGGTTTATCCACGTAAACCAATGATTTCAGGTATCCCCACAAAAAATAATCGAGTGGCGTCAAATCACACGAACGCGGAGGCCAATTCACCGGTCCATTTCTCGAAATAATGTTGTCGTTGAAATGTTCTTTCAATAAGTCTATTGTTTCGCCCGCAGTATCACAAGTGGCACCATCCTGTTGAAACCACATTTCGTTTACATCCATATCTTGAAGTTTTGGCACCAAAAATTCATTGATCATGATTCTGTATCGATTTCCATTCACGGTAACGCGTCGTCCTTCCTCATTTTTAAAGAAATAAGGAACGATGATTCCACCAGCCCATAGACCGCACCAAACAGTACATTTATCGAGATGCATTGGTAATTGTTGAACGGCGTGTGGGTTATCTTTGCTCTAAATACGGCAATTTTACTTGTTGACATATCCATTCAACCAAAAATGGGCCACATCACTGAAGAGAATTTTGAGGTAAAAAAGCGGATAAACATTTTTAATTGAACACTGTTTTTGAAAATAAATTTCCACGATTTGGAAGCGTTGTTCTGGAGTTAACCTGTTCATGATGATTTGCCAAACTATACTGAGTAGAGACGTCACTTTAAACTGTCAAAGCAGCTGTCAGACAACAGAGTGATTCGTATAAAAAAAACTTCATAAAAAAAACACCCTTTAGTTCTCCTGTCCGAAAATATTCCATTTATTGGACTAATTTGTAGAAGTTAGATTAATTTGTAAGAATTCGAAATAGATAAACATTCAACTAAGCCGCCTAATGATAGGGAAAATTACTGAGGATAAAAGTATAGGGGTTTTCGAAAAACAGCTGTTGTACACTATTGTGTAAGTTGAACAATAAAAGTAATGTTGGAATATTAGTCATTGCTTTTTGAATTAAAACACGTTGCAAACAATGAGCCTATCAATATTAATTGAATTTAGTATGGCAATAAATTGTTCGAAACAAAATACTTACATTAATTGGACTGCCCACGATGTCAGCCCGGGGGAAGGGCAGAAGAAGACTAGAGAACATCACAGCTTCGTCATAAAAATTTATTTTTTAGGAATGCGGTCTTAATATTAAATGGTTATACCATTTTTGCATTGAATATCTTACGTCAACGCCCACTAAAGGGTCGGGGTCCAAAAATAATTTTTTCTGGATCCAATTTCAACGCTTTGGACCTTCTGTAACATAAAAATATATCATTTGCTTCACAAAATTACAAAAAAAATAAAATTAAAAATTATGTTGTTTTTAGATGTTGGTTTAGTTCTTCTTAGGGGAATTTTTTTCCCTCTGGACCGATTCAGCCCATTTATGAAATTGACCTGTGCCATCCTTCAAAAGTTATGACAGTGTGAACTGTGTCGTGCTTTCCACAGGCGGACGGACGTTGCTAGATCGTCTTAGATTTCATCACTGATCTAGAATATATATACTTTTTGGGATCTAAGAGGGATATTTTCAACAAAGTGACTATACTATATTTATTTTTTGGAGGGTATAAAAATACACATTTAATATATGATTAAATTTTGTTGTCTCTTACAACAGGGATTTCTTCCTTTTAGTAGGACCGCAATTGAGGAGTTATGTAGATCACACAGAGTCTGTATATAACATGAGTGGATAATTACAATTCAATTAAGATTTATAGGCTAATTGTTCGAAATTTCTGTTTTTTTTAATTCAGAAAGACATGATAAATATTCCAAGGCACAAAGAAAAGTCAACATCAGTTTTTTTATTATTCAACTTACACAGCAGAGCAGAACAGATGTTTTCGAAAGCCGCAACGCTTTCATCATCAGTGCTCATGTGTATTGCCTTTGTCACCACTTATTAGGTGACTTAGTTGAATATGGTAACAGTTCTAATTTCTACAAATTTTATTAGAAAATTGCATACGAGAAGTGTATCAACCTGATGGTAACACATTTTTGTTTTAATACACGTGTTAACGTTTGATTATTTTCTTCGTGTCTCATATTTCTGAATTTTTTGTTCCATTATACCTAAGACAAACTTTTTTGGTTGGAATTCTTTTATACTTAAGTACATGTGGATAATATTTTCCTCATCATGGGTGATTTTAAAATCTGAATAATTGCGCATTTCCAGTATAATTATGGAAAACGACTAACTTTAAAAATATAAGTATTTATGTGTATGCACATGTGTATGTGTGCAAATAAAAAATATTCAAGAATTTATTATAAAACTGTTTTATTTATGAAATATCATTCATGTTCTTAGGATTTTTTTAATATTTTTCTATGATTATTTGTAACCGAATAATTTTCAAAACTGCAGTGTCAATATGCGTGAATGCGCTTATCATTGAATTGTTTGTATGACGCATGACAAATAAATAATGTGAATCAATTTGATTTGAAAAATATTTAATATTGTCATACGGAGTTGTAGTTGTCATTAATAACTGTTTTTATTATGGCTGTTTATATTTTTTTTTTAACAAATATACAAATACACTGAAATATCGCTAAGAAAAATGCATTCGGCCCTATCTATCAATTAAAAAAAATTATTTTGTAAGTAAAATTAAGCCAACAAATCGTTTACATTGTATTAAATAACTTAATTTGCAAAAAAAAACTAAATGTTATAAATTCCTTTTGTTTTAAGCGTAATTGTACGAAAGAAGGGCCTCTTTTGATGTCATAAAATAGGCAGTTAAATTACATATTAAATACAAACCCTCATATTAATAAGTTATTAATAATAACATTTAAACTGAGCTTGAATTAATTGTATTTGATAAAAATTTTTTATACAAAATTTTCTTAAAATGGATTTCAAGCAGATTTAATTTTTTTATGAATATGGGGTACAATATATTTATATAGAAGTTTCTTTATCGAACACTTATATTGCTACATATATTAAATTCAATTACATATATTAAATTCAATTAAGATTTACAGGCTAGTTGTTCGTAATTTTTGTTTAAATTCAGGAAAACATGAATAAATATTCCAAGGCAGAAAGGAAGGGCAACATCAGTGGTTTTTAATTATTCACAGCATAACAGTTGTTTGCGTAAGCCGCTACACTTTCATCATCAATAGTCCTGTTTATTTTATTTGTCACAAATTATTCGGTGGATTCGTTGAATATCATCACATATTTCATTTATAACATTTTTATACCCTCCAAAAAAGAATTTGGAGGGTATATTCACTTTGTCATTCCGTTTGTAACGCATCGAAATATCCATCTCAGACCCCATAAAGTATATATATTCTTGATCAGTGATGAAATCTAAGACGAACTGAGCATGTCCGTCCGTCTGTGGAAATCACGATTCAGTCCAAACGAAAAGAGCTAGACTCTTGAAATTTGGCATAAATATATTTTAAAACTTAGAGCAGGCTAAGTTCGAAGATGGGCTAAATCGGGCAAGAGGGAAAAAAGTTCCCCTAAGAAGAACTAAACCAACCTAGAAAAAACAACATAATTTTTAAAGTTTTTTGGTTATTTTGTTAAGCAAATGATATATTTTTATGTCAAATATGGTCCAACGCCTTAAACTTGGAGCCATTAAATAAAATAAAAATATTTTTTGACCCCGCCCACTTTAGTGGGCGTTATTATAGGCAAAAATAGGATAAAAATTTAACAAATTATTTTACTTAAGCCTACATTCCTTAAAAATAACACTTTTAAGCTTTAATGACGAAGCTGAGACGAACCCTGGTACTACTCTGCCCTACCTTCCCCTTCGCCCCCTAAATGACCCTACCAAAAAAAAAATTTTTTTTTAAATTTTGTATATGATCATCCCAAGCATTTATCTTTAGAGTTTTATGACTGCCGATTTCTGCCCTACCCCCCCCCCCCCCCTCTTCCTTTGCCCCCTAAATGACCCTACCAAAAAAAATTTTTTTTTTAAATTTTGTATATAATCAATAATCATCCCAAGCATTTATCTTTAGAGTTTTATGACTGCCGATTTCAGCCCTAGCCCCCCCCCCCCGCTTCTTCCTTTGCCCCCTAAATGACCCTACCAAGAAAAAAAATTTTTTTTTAAATTTTGTATATAATCATCCCAAGAATTTATCTTTAGAGTTTTATGACTGCCTGTTGCTGCCCTACCCCCTCCTCCCCCTTTGCCCGCTAAATGACCCTATCAAAAAAAAAGAAATTTTAATTTTGTATATAATTATCCCAAGCATTTATTTTTAGAGTTTAATGACAAAGGTGAAATGTTTCCCCCACAGCCCTTGCCAGAGCGACCCCGCCAAAATACAGTTTTTATAGCCTCCAAAGAGAATTATGATGAAGTCTAAGACGGTCTAGCAATGCCCATACGTTCGTCTGTGGAAAACATGATATTGCATATTTTTGAACCCCGCCCCCTTTAGTGGGCGTTGACGTACGATATTATATAAAGGAACTCTGTCCCACCAAGTTAAACATTTCAAATTCACTTACTAAATATTTGGAGGGTATTTAAGATTCGACCCGGTCGAATATAACGTTTTTACTTGTTTTTATATAAAATTGCATACGAGAACTACATCAAATCGAGGGTAATACACTTTTATTTAATACCCGTGTTGCCGTTTGATTATTTTCTTCATCTCTCATTTTTTAGCCATTCTTTTTTTGTTTAAATATATACACATTTATAAATTACAGGTTAGACATACAAGTTTTGCTTCAAACTCTATTTCAAGCTTCAATACTTTCACATTTTTCTTATTAAGTTTCGTTTTCCCGTATAGGATCCCTCGGTATCCCTATTTGCATGGAAA
This sequence comes from Linnaemya tessellans, assembly GCA_951800035.1. Taxonomy (NCBI): domain Eukaryota; kingdom Metazoa; phylum Arthropoda; class Insecta; order Diptera; family Tachinidae; genus Linnaemya; species Linnaemya tessellans. The sequence goes on from OX637534.1 coordinate 91,514,113, forward strand.
CTGAACACGTACTGCAAGATTCTGTAAATGAGAGTGATTTTGAGAGAATAATATTCTGTATCAAAATATTATCCATTTGTAATGGTTACGCTTATTTGGGCAAATAAGTAATTTTTTTTATTCTCATTTTATCGAAGTTTATCCAAAACGACTATGAAAGTTTTCTTTCAGGAAAGAGTTTTGGATGTATACTAATTATATATATTTTTATCTTAGCACTCTAGCATAAAAGTGGAATTTCTGAAAGAAAATGTTCTTAACGTACCCCGAAATTAACATACATATTTAGAAATTGACTGACAACTTGCTTTCAACTTTTTCAATATTTCGTTCAAGTAAACAACATCTATTGTGGAATAAATTTTCGTTGCAAGATATATTCTACAATAATAAATATGTAATTGATGAAGGCATTACGAAACGAAAATTGACTATTAAATTGCTTGCAGTCTGCCTCACAGCAAATTAATTTCGACAAGCAGCACCTGTGATCAACTTGAAAGGAATTTTGTGATCGTGTAAATGCAGCATTATTATACGCACATATATAATTACAAATTAACAATGTTCTAGCAAAGGATTCTGTAAAGTAATTATTCAAAATAAATACACGTGTATCGGTGTTTAAGAATTTCAATTTCTCGCAAGCCTCATTTGGCACATTATGATAGCAAATCGACATAGGAAATCTTGTAATCCACTTTTATGTAAAACACTAGGATGAACTTTACAATTCTCTAACTCTTCTTTGTATGAGTTATTTTGCTCTTTTCTTAAAATAAGGCAGAAAATTCTCCTTTGATGTTTATATATTCGCTTGAAATATTATAAAAATGTATTAGCCATAAAATTTTAGTAGAAAACTTTTAACATGCGTGCTGTGTTATTCTCTTATAAATACACTTAAATATATTACTCTTGTATGGATGAAAATTGTATGCGTTAACAAATCATAATATATTTTTATTCAATAAACCAGAATCATTAAAAAAATTTATTCCAAATTTTAATCCGATCAATGGACAATTTGCATTTTTTCTAACGATATTGCATACATCCGTATCCATGTATTTACTTACTTATTCGTAGCATGGCAACATTAAATTGTGTCTGTATGTGTTTATTCTAAAAACGTTAGTTTTTTTTTCAAGGTATTCTTCTTTATTTTATTTTTTTCGTTTTATATAGCTAAGTACTTTATTTATGTACAACAACTATATATAAATATAGATGTATGTATTTACCTGCATACACAAATTAATATACATAAATATGAAAATACGTGTTTCGTAGTAAATACGTATGCATATGATATTACCCACGTACAAACTCTAACGATCGTACTTACATAAATGTGTTATACCCAACAAACACACAAAGTCAAATAAGTTTTAATAATAAATTTAACTCCCAACTCTGCTATTTATTTCAAAGGTTTTCAGAGGTTTAATAATGACAATTGGTTCTACATTTTGAAAAAAATGGTATAATATATGTTATCCTTCAACAAGAGAATAGATCACAAATTTTTTTTGTACTTAAATAGTAAAATTTAAATTTGCTTAATAAGTAGCAACAATATATTTTTATTTCATTTTATATAAGGATGAGATGTTTTTATAAAAAAGTAGATGACATTAGAAGAAAAGTTCGCGGATGCAATTAAAATAAATATTCTAATTCTAATTCTCTTTATGTTACAAGCATACCATTATTATTATTGTTAGTACTTCATAATAACACATCTTTCTTATAAGAATTACTGCACACAGAAATAAATCATTGTAAAATCAACTAAAACAAAGTTAATTCAACTAGTTTTGTTAACAATTTTTCTGCTCAAACGTTTCATGTTAATTAAACATGATATTAAAGTAAAATAAAAGTTACCGTTATCCACTTTAAAATAACTAGAAATCATGTTGAATTGACATTGTACGCCAACTCAATCAAAGAGATTGTCATGTCAAAACAACGGTAAGATCCTTATTAAAACAATATTAATAAATTTTATAATAACATGAATTTCATGTAGAATCGAAATAATCGTGCAATAGACAATTAATTGAATAATCTCCTTATTCTATTTGTCAACGTCACGTCAAGACAATATGAAAGTTAGATCACAATTGTGAATTTCAACGGGCTTAAGTTCGAATCTGCATGACTGCAAATGATTTTTTATTATTTTAATAATAAATGAATTTCTTCAAATTCTATTTATTATTTTTATATTAAGATTGGAATATTAAGAATATTTTCAATAATCATCAAACCAGCAGAACGGATCAGTACTGATTTCGAGGCCGCTACGCCATCTCATCATCTCATGGTTTGATGGTTATTAAAAATATTCTTAATATTCCAATCTTAATATAAAAATAATAAATAGAATTTGATGAAATTCATTTATTAATAAAATAATAAAAAATCATTTGCAGTCATGCAGATTCGAACTTAAGCCCGTTGAAAAAATTAACAATTGTGAATTTCTCACAACTTTTCAACGACATAGAGAGTAGTAAGAGGCTGTCAGAAGTAGTTAATTGTTACACAGAAAGGGTATGTAAGTGTCCCATTTTTGATATTGTCTTGACGTGACGTTGACGTTGACAAATAGAGTAAGGGGAAATAATTCGAACAAGAATTATTTGCAAAATAATACGAACAAAACTTATTGATCAGCTATTGTTCGAACAGAAAATTTTTCTCATTTCAAAATGAAAACTTATTTTCAATTTCAGTTTGTAAAGGGTGTCTCAGTAAGAATGCAATATTTTATTTTGATATAAAAACACGAATATATTGAAATATACATATGTGTTTTCTTTTTATTGGATTGTAAAGAAGGCATGCACGGATTAAGTGGGGAACAAAATATCTGTTAAATGTCCCCGCTGTCCTAATGGCAAGACTTTATTACTCTAAGCTCTTCTAACAGCTCTTAAATAATACATGCAATTTTATTACAATCAGAATAATTGATTTATTTTTATTAATTACATTTTCTTGTATTATTTTCTATTTCTATTTTCTTTTTGAATAAAATAAATAACTGCCTAGGTGGGAACCATTTAAAAACACCTAAAATTATCTCTTTAATTTTTCAAATTATTAACTTGAGAAAATTAGCACAATTAAATTCAAATTTAGTGTCAACTAACTATTTCCAATAACAAATTTTTATTTAAAAATAATTAAAATCAATTTGTAAGAAATAAGAGTAGCAAATCCACTTGTGTTGTGGGATATTTATGGTGTGTGCACTACGTGTGTATTCTTCCTTCAAAACACCGGCTATAGCTTTATAACTACACAGAGCTTCGAAAAATAATAAAATCCATTTCATTGTTAGTTCGTTTAGTGAGTTATTCGAATCAAGAGCAAATGCGTGAGTACTGATTATGGAGGTGTAGGGAATTACGAAAACAGCTGTTGTGGCTGCTTATGTTGTCTGATAATTAAATGTATGTTAATTTTCTCTTGTACCTTGAAACACTTATCATGTCTTTCCGAGTGTAATACCTTGTGAAAATTAGCGCATCAATGATAATTGAATTTAATATAAACGAGTAAGAACGTTATATTCCAATATTTAGTAAATAAAAACTCTATATTAATTGTTATTTGAATCTTTTAATAATTTTCCATTGTCTCGTATCTTTGAAGTCCATATCATCAATAAATCCTGCAAAGTTAACGTATGCAATAGGAAAATTCATGGCAATATTAACAATTCTACCAGCTAGTAAAAATATAAGGACGCTTTGTGGTTTCGACTTGGGGAATTCACTGCCAAAGTAGATGAAAATTAAAAATGTTAAACCATAATTTGTTATTATTATTAGTGTTTTGTTTTCGATATTTATTTATAAAGGGTTGTTAAGTGCAAAAAAAATTTTTTTTTGCTAGTGTTATTTAGGGCAGATAATTATCAGGGAACATCTCAGCTTGGTTATAAAAGCTTATAAATTTTATTTTTAACACTAGAAAGACGGTCAGGGGTCATTTGACCCATTTTCAAATCTAACTGCCAATATTTTTTTTATCAGTTATTTTTCTAAATCGGTATTTCGTGACTTTTATTAAAAATTTATAAAATTTAATTTAAAAGCACTCCCATTTGATTAAAGTATTTCAAACTCAAATAAATAGCCCATTTACCTAAAAAGACGGGTAGGGGTCATTTGACCCATTTGCATATCTGATTGCCAATGTTTCTTTTATCAATTACTTTTCTGAATTTTTATTTCGTGATATTACTGCAACAAAAGTAAACATGTATTCCAAGTTTTTTTTACTTATCCAAAACCCCGTTATTTCTGTTATAGATCTCTCTGAGTATGCAAAATATGTTTCAATATGTCATTATTCCATTGCAGTTTCATTATTGAAGTTTATTTTTCATCAGTGCGTGATTATTTTGCAATATGACTCGATCCCTTTGCGAAAAAGATATTGCAGCGTATTTGCATTCCTTATCAGAGGATCAGTCTGGCGATGAAAGTGAAAATGAACCATTAGTAAATGTGGAAGACAGTGATAGCTACGTTCCAGAATCAAGTTCTAGTGATAGTTCTAGTTATAGTTCAAATGATAACACGCCATTAGGTATGCTGTTTTTTATTTATGAAAAGAAGAAATGTGGAATTAATATTTAATTTTACCTCAATTTTACAAAGCGCAATTTGTCCAGAGCACATGTCTTGAAGTTCCACAAATACTGGACAATGAGCACAGTATGCGGTCAGCAGGCGGAATTCTCTGGAAAGCTTTTTGCCAAAACAACTCTACACCAGGTCGCCAGCCTGCTCATAACATTTTGGTTGAATATCCAGGACCTACACATTATGCAAAACAACGAATTAATGTCGAATTTATGACAGCATGGAGACTGCTGATTGATGATACAATTTTGCGTCACATCCAAAAGTGTACGGAGTCTGAGGCACATAGACAACTTGGACATGCAAACTGGAATATGTCTTTGCAAGAGCTAGAAAAATTCATCTCTGTTTTATACGTTAGAGGTTCTTGTGGATGCAAGAATATATCGATAAACGATTTATGGAGCAAAACATGGGGAGTTCCATTCTTTTCAAAAACCATGTCTAGAGACCGATTCAAAGAAGTAATGAAATATATCCGTTTTGACGTGCGTACAGAAAGGTCTACTAGACTTCAAACAGATAAGTTTGCACTAATTTCGCATGTCTGGAACCGCTTTATTGACAACTGCAAATCATGTTACAGGCCAGGTGAAAACATCACTATCGACGAACAACTGTTTCCCACAAAAGCAAGATGCAAATTTACACAATATATGGCTAATAAACCTGACAAATTTGGTATAAAGTTTTGGCTTTGTGTAGATGTCAAATCAAAATATCTTCTGAATGGTTTCCCATATTTGGGAAAAGATGATAATCGTCCACAAAACCTAATGCTGGGAGAGGATATTGTAATGCGTTTAATGGAACCCTATATAAATAAAGGAAGAAATGTGACTACTGACAACTTTTTTACCTCAGTTTCGTTGGCACAGAATCTGCTCTCCAAACGCACTACTCTGGTCGGCACCATAAACAGAGCAAGACGTGATATTCCACCATATGTGAAAAAATTAAAGTTAACTTTACATGATCATAAAGTTTTGAAAACGGAAAATAATCAGTGCCTTTTGACAGTTTACCAAGCAAAGAGAGATAAAAATGTTTTATTGTTGAGTACTTTGCATGATACGGTTGTTATAGATCAAGAAAATAACAAAAGAAAACCAAATACCGTAACTTTTTATAACTCAACCAAGTTTGGTGTTGATGTTGTTGACCAAATGGCTAGAACATATAGCACAAAATCAGGCTCAAGAAGATGGCCATTTCAAGTTTTTTGCAACATATTGGATTTAGCAGCAATAAATGTATGGGTGTTGTACCAAGAAGTAATCGGGAAAAAGATTCGTAGAAGAGACTTTATTTTACAAATGGCATCTGAACTAAGTCACATTGAAGAAGAAGAAACACAAACCGTGAATATTCAACCGCAAGTTTCACATATTCAACCCATAAAAAGGCGACATTGTCATACAGTTGGCTGCAAAAACAAAACAAATAAAATGTGTGAAATCTGCCAAAAACCTCTATGTGGGACATGCAACATATCAAATCATTTTTTATGTGTTGGCTGCGTATGAGAGAAAGATTTCTGAAGAATATAAAATTTAATTTACATATATGTTATTTTTAAAAGCAATTACTTTTTTTAAATACTAAATTCAATGAATTTTTTTAATATTTTTTGTTATAAATTTAGAAGGGAAAATGGAATATTTTGTTTTTATGATTTTATTGAAATGAATAAACAGTTTTTAAATTCAAATTATAAGTTTTTCCATACTAAAATTAATTTTTAAAAAGTTGGGTCAAATGACCCCTATCCGTCTTTCAAGGTATGCCGATTTTCCCGTCTTTCTAGTGTTAAGGAATGTAGCCTTAAATAATATAATTTGTTAAATATTTACATTATTTTTCTATTTAATATCTAGCGTCAACGCCCACTAAAGGAGACGGGCTCCAAGTTCAACGCTTTGTACTTATGTGGTTTTTAGAGGGAAGTTGCAAGGATGGCCTTCAAGGTCAACCGTTTTTAATTTTATTAAATTGAATTAAGATTTTATAGGCTAATTGTTCGAAATTTGTTTTTAAATCTCAGAAAGACATGATAAATATTTTTTTTGTACAGACTTTTTATGAGCTAACAACAAACATGATCCTTTGTTGAAAACTAAATTATCAATTATTTTTCCGACTACATTTAATTTTTCCCCTCTTTGTATGAAAGCCGGGTAGTTTAGTGAATAATTCGAATCAAAAGCAATTGCGTGAATACTAATAATGATAGTGTGGGGTCTTCTGAAAACAGTTGTTCTGGTATGTTGTCTGAGTTGGATAATTAAAGTCGTAATCAGCTAACAATAAATAGAAATTATTTCAATCCCAAAAATTTATTTTTTTTCTTCAGAAAAGCGTTTCCAAACGGAGTTGAAATATGTAAATCGTTTTTACTTTTATTTTGCTAGATTATATATCATCATTATACCTGAAAATTATTGATTTATTCAACCAATTTTATAACCGAATAATATGGCTATTACAACGTATTTGAAAGTTTTAGCTGCATTTAAAGGAGTTATTATTAATGATATATACTTCCAAAAAATTACATGAAATATCCACAACTCCTTTCGATTAATGTGAACAGTGTTATTCATGTTTTGTTGTTCGATTATTGTATAGCTTCATTAACGCTGAAGCTAAACTCTTGTTACTGCCACAACAACTATTTATTTTAACGTATATGAACACTAGTTGCTGTTCCAAATATCAATTAAATTTACGAAATAAAAAAAAAACTTTAAAAATAGTGTGTGGGTGAGTCTTTACAATAGTCGTACATAAGATACAAAGTATGCGAACTTGATAGAGATACTCTCAGATAGCCACTTTTATATATGAACATTTGTTTTTTATTTTTATATATACATACATACATAATAAGCTTTTTTAATAAATTTCAAAACTTGCTAGACTCGTTTTTATAAATATATTGACAAAAAAAAGGAGAATTCATCTGCAATAGTGTATTGTGTTTGCAAAAAAAAAAAGAAGAAACAATTTGTTAAGCTCATAACAAAATATTTGTTGTATTTTCTTCCTTGACAGTTGGGTTTGAGGTGCCAAATTGTATTATAGCATTTATACACTCCAAAAAATTATTTTTCAACTCTAGACACGAAATTACGCGAATCAAATACTTTTTTGTTTAAGTTAGATTCTACAAAGGAACTTTTTTAAGTTCAGTATAAATTTTGTATTAATTTGTTTACAAAAAATAATTCTTTTTCAATTAATAAATTATTTTATTTAGTGCATATTTTTACCAAAATTTATAGGACCTATTTGTGTAAATCACTTTACGTTAGTTGAATTTATATGCACACAACAATAAAATATGAAATATTTACATCCTTATCTCTATTTTAATCTATTTGCTTTTATTCTTCATACAAATTTTAAATATTTTTTTTAAGGGAAAGCAACGCATGAATTTCTGTGCGTTTGTTGGAGAAATAAATTGCAGTGTTGCCATTTTGACGTTTTTTGGCTATTTTATGACGCTTTTTGGTCTCATTACCTTTTTATATATTCCAAACACCATGTTTTAAAAAAGGGTTTTTTTTGGTGGTATTCCCATTTTTTGGCGCTTTTTATTAAAACCATATGATTTTGGTTGTTTCCTAATTTAAGTACTTTTAATGCAACGCTGCAATGTTTTTTATGCTAGGAACACAACTGCGACGAACGACGAATTTTTGGTCGCGAATATTCGTCGCCAAAAATAAAACACATTGGTGTATATGAAAATGCACACAATCGTGGCGTTGGGCGAAATTCGTCATACTCAGCGAAAGTTGAAATACATTAATTTCTAATTGTTTCGTCAACGAACGACGAACAAATCAATATAAAGTGACCAGGTTTCATATACTCAAACTGGTTTTTTGTGGAAAAACATAGTTCACTACTGTATTGTTGCATGTAGCACTAAAATTTTCAGTACATACTAAAAATGCATTCACTAATTCACAAAAATGTATCATTCGGACGACTTTTTATTAATTTTGAACACTTTTTATAATATAGTTTTTCTTTCTATTTCTCACTTTTTCATATGGTCACCCCATCAGCTGTTAAATGAAAATAATAATTTAGTTACAGAAAATATTTACAAAAAGGAATTTGTTCTGAAAAAAATGGACAACACCGGGATAATTATTGAGTGTCTAAACAATCTGACTGGCATCAGAGGATTACAATGATTTAAAAAACAAATATTAAAATTTTGTTTGCATATTATTTTAATTTATTCGTCGTTATTGTGTTTCATACGACGAATTTATAGAGCGATTTTTTATCAACGAATTCGTCGTACTAAGCGAAATTCGTCGTTCGTCCCAGTTGTGTTCCTAGCATTATTTGTTTTTCAACTTTCTTTATACTCATTATTGCATATTAAAATTACGGCCTAAAAAGAGTAAAATGTTTCTTAACTTCTAAAACTTAATTCAAATCAAACTTATAAAAGATATGAGTGTTTTATTAAAACCGTTTGATGATGATTGTGAAACAGAAATATTTGAAAATTAAATTGTTTTTCAATAAAACGTTATCTTTATCTTGTTTTTTTAACAATTGTTATGTTATTTTAAGTTTTTGTTTACTTCTAAATTAAATTAATGGATAATAACATAAATCATTTGTTTTACAATTTTAAAATGCTCTTTTGATTTAATATTTGTTATTTGTTTGCTTTCTTTACCCTTACTTTGAGTGTCCATTTTTCCATTTTTATACCCTCCAAAAAAGAATTTGGAGGGTATATTCACTTTGTCATTCCGTTTGTAACGCATCGAAATATCCATCTCAGACCCCATAAAGTATATATATTCTTGATCAGTGATGAAATCTAAGACGAACTGAGCATGTCCGTCCGTCCAAACGAAAAGAGCTAGACTCTTGAAATTTGGTATAAATATATTTTGAAGCTTTGAGCTGGTTAAGTTCGGAGATGGGGTAAATCAGGCAAGAGGGAAAAAGGTTCCCCTAAGAAGAACTAAAGCAACCCAGAAAAAACAACATAATATTTTTGTTAAGCAAATGATATATTTTTATGTCAAATACGGTCCAACGCGTTAAACTTGGAGCCATAAAATAAAAATAAAATTATTTTTGGACCCCGCCCACTTTAGTGGGCATTATTATATGCAAAAATAGCATACAAATTTGACAAATTGTTTTACTTAAGCCTACATTTCTTAAAGATAACATTTTTAAGCTTTAATGACGAAGCTGAGACGAAACCTGGTACTACTCTGCCCTACCCCATCCTCCCCCTTCACCCCTACCAAAAAAAAATTAATTTTGTATGCAATTATCCCAAACATTTATTTTTAGAGTTTTATGACTGCCGATTTCTGCCCTACCCCATCCTCCTCCTTTGCCCCCTAAATGACCCTATTAAAAATAAATTTATTTTGTATATAATTATCCCAAGCATTTATATTTAGAGTTTTATGACTGTCTGTTTCTGCCCTACCCCCTCCTCCCCCTTTGCCCCGTAAATGACCCTATCAAAGAAAAAATAAAGAAATGTTATTTTGTATATATGTAATTATCCCAAGCATTTATTTCTAGAGTTTTATGACAAAGGTGAAATGAGTGACCTTGCCAGAGCGACCCCGCCAAAATACAGTTTTAATACCCTCAAAAGAGAATTGGACCCCATGAAGTATATATATTCTTGATCAGTGATGAAGTCTAAGACGGTCTAGCAATGCCCGTACGTTCGTCTGTGGAAAACATGATATTGTCTATTTTTGAACCCCGCCCCCTTTAGTGGGTGTTGCCGTACGATATTATATAAAGGAACTCTGTTCCACCAACTTAAACATTTTAAATGCACTTACTAATTATTTGGAGGGTATTTAAGATTCGACCCGGTCCAATATAACGTTTTTATTTGTTTAATGTGTTATTTGCAAAGCACAACAACGCGGTTTTTAATTTTTTTTTTTTTGTTTTAGTTTTAATATTTTTCTCTTGGCGCTTTTTACCCTATTTTTCGTCATTTGTTTACTTGACGCTTTGTTTTTCATTTCTAAAATGGCAACGCTGACAAATTGTGTATAAAACAAACAAAAAATGTGTTTAAAAAAATCATTTACAAAATGAAGGCTTAAAAATTCAAATACTCACAAAACCAGAAAAATTCAAATTTGGGCCCTGCCCCTTTTAGTGGGAGTTGAAGTAACGCGAAAAATAGTGTAAATATATAACAAATTGTATAATTTAGGCCTACATTCCTTAAAAACTACATTTTAAATCTTTTGTGACGAAGTTGAAATGGGCTCTGATCTTCCTCTGCCCTACCCTCCCTCCACCTTTTCCCCCTAAATGATCCTATAAAAAAAATTTCACTTAATAACATCAAAATTTTACTTTTTTGTGTTTATACAAAAGAAAAATATTTCGATTCAGATATTTATTTATTAAAGGTACGTTCACACTTATCAAATATTTGCCCCGAAAAGCGTAACCACTAAATACTAATGAAAAATATTTTTGTTCAGATACGTGTTTATTAATTAAAACAATTTCATACAAAACTAATAGGCAGTGTCATGAATCAAATATTATTGGAGACTATTTAACTCAATAAATACATTTTTGAATTAAGAAGTTTTTTATTAGTGTTTAGTGGTTACGCATTTTTGGGCAAATATTTCATAAGTGTGAACGTACCTTAAGTAAAACAGTTTTATACATAAAAAAAGACAGATTAAAAAATATAATAGTATTAGAAATCATTTAAGTCAGTGAACATTTGTCTGAGTTAAAATGTATTTCATTGTTATATAGTGGTTACGATTTTTCGGGCAAACATTTGCCAAGTGCGACCCTACCTCAAATGAATAAGTCCTTATACGTTATATAATTTGTATACTAAGAAGACATAATCATGCTACACAAAACTATTTTGATTAAAATTAAAGACGCGACATTCAATACAAACTTTGACCTTAATCGAAGTTATGAAACATTCAGCGCAGATTGAAAAACAACAAAAAATAATCAGAAACAATTTGTACAAAACAGACAACCTGCGCTGTTGTTAAAACTACATAATATGTACACACATACATACCTACACATATATGCATGTGTGTATGTAGGCTGCGCACAAATTTATCTATTCAAAAAATTATGAGTTTTCTACATGTTTTTACCCTATTTTGACAGCTTTTTTAAAACCAATAATTTTCTATAAATAAAGATACAAGGAGGGTATCTCGTGGCTGTCGTTCAAGCAAGTGTAAGTGAATCACGTCTCCTCACAATTTATCTGTCTTTAGTTTTATACGAGCTATTTCTAAAGATGCCTTCATCATTTCTTTAAAATATCCCAACAAATATGTAGGGAAGTAAGTTCAACCTACTCTCAAATACAATTGATTCGACTCGCTAAATACCTCAACAAACAAACACACAAGCAGACAGACGACAATCTAAAGATGTTGCTGGACCGGAGGAGTTTCGGAGTTTTTATTTTGTCAGCATTTTATATTGTTGCGTTGTTGGATCGTCTTGTTTAGTTTCAATACATGTATAATTCTTTTACAAAAAACTACACGTTTAAAAGGGTTTTGTCGGCTTTTCTACACACACACATACACCGACTTACACCACCTTAGGAGGAATCAACTTAATTCATCTCATCTCCAGTCAACTCTATCGCTTCGCGACTAAAGTCATCTCACACTTAAAGAAAAGGAACAAAGAAATTTAAAAATATTGTTTGTTTGAAGATGATTTTAGCATTAAACTCGTACGGCCAGCAAAGGAATTTTCGATCAACTGGCAGAGTTGCCAGAATAAAGATTTTACTATTGTTTTTTTATTGTTGAAATATGTTTGAAGTACGAGTACCTTCAAAAAATTGAGTTGAATCCATACATGAATGCCACATACTATCCATTACTAATGATAAGTCAAGATCATTTTGTAAACGGAATGCATCTCTTATATCGATTAAATATGTCATCACTCTACGAAAAGTAAAAAGACAAGATCCAGATACGACGTGTAGGAATACTCTATTATTCAAAAGAATGCAGCTTTAAATTGGACAAATAAATCCAAGAATCTTTTACATTTTCGTTTCACTCGGTGCCTGGCAACTGCAGCGTAGAGATCGTAATCGATCATAAGACCGTAATTGGGCAGCTTACGTCAGAGTCCGGATGCTATAGAAATTTATATAGATAGGCAGAAGTAAAAAAAAAATATCACGTAGTAAGTGCATGTGTTCCAGTAATTATTGACTGTTCTTTAGCCCTCAATAAAAATAGGACAAAGATTCAAATATTAGAGAGACAAGATCTGGGGGGCAAATTACGGCATTCAATATCGATGGAAATTTTCATTTAATTTGTATTTAAATTTCGATCGATATCGTATGCGGTAATTTGACCCCTGATTCAAAGACCGACACTGCGACAACAAGAGGATATTCTTGTTCCATAACGCTCCTGGAGAGGTTTATACAGGCTTTTGAAAAGCCCATGTGCTGTCATCCGAACCCTGTAACTCAAAGTGAAATATTCGCTTCCAACAATCCCGTGAGAAAATACATTCACATACCATGGAATATATGCCGTAGTAAAGGTAAAGCCGCTGGGTTTCTTTTGCACAGAGTCTAGATTAGACCAGAAAGAAAACCAGTGGACCGTGCCTGGTCACACCCACCAGACCCTAGAATACGCTTTGGATTGTGTCATATTTGGAGAAACCAAGCATATCCCTCTTTCTGCTGGAGTCTTACCCTCACTTATCCGTGAGGTGACCCTGAGATCTAGCAATCTCACGTAAGATACTTGTGGTACTAGTACAATATAATGTACGACTGGAGAGAATCACTACAGGAATTGCTTCGACAAAGAAGAAAATTTCTCTCAGGTTCGCTGAGTATCTAAGCAACTGCATCATTCAGCGCCTTGACATTTTTAATAGGTATTTGTTTTCTAGGAAAATTTAATATTATTGTACAACTTGTTTCTGATCTTCTGCGTATGTCGGAGTGCTCTCGCTTTATAAAGTGACCGTATCACAAAATTATTTATATTTATTCACGAGATCATTTGGTGTGTAAACAGGAATTCTTGTTCGTAATTCATCCATGGCATCATGTTAGAGTTAATCTTTGTAGAACAGTTAATAAGAAATTATATGGTGATAATTTTCTACGTAAACTACTACTCTGATACCAATCTTAAACAAAAGAGCTCACAGACACCATGTCCCAGGCAGACAAAAATTAAAAACTTTCACATGTACTTAAGTATAAAAGAATTCAAACCAAAAAAGTTTGATGGAACAAAAAATTCAGATAAATGGGACATGAAAAAAATAATCAAACGGTAATACGGGTATTAAAAAAAAGTGTTAACATCAGGTTGATACAGTTCTCGTATGCAATTTTTTAATAAAACCTGTTTAAATAAGAACTGTTATCATATTCAACTAAGCCCCCTAATAAGTGGTGACAAACACAATACACATGAGCACTGATGATGAAAGGGTTGCGTCTTTTGAAAACAGCTGTTCTGCTCTGCTGTGTAAGTTGAAAAACTGATGTTAACTTTCCTTTGTGACTTTTATAATATCTTCTGAATTTAAAACAAAAATTTCGAACAATAAGTCTAAAATTCAATGTTCGTTAAAAATACTTACTACTTAAAAATGTTGCTTTAACATCTGTGTTGAGTGATATAGCGGCTTTCGAAAACAGCATGATCTGCAAGGTTACTTTTCTTCACAGAAAGTTCCTTTGACTTTCTTTTATGAATAGAATTTTTTTCATATCCTCCAAAAAAGAATTCCAGGGTATATTCACTTTGTCATTTCATATGTAACGCAGCGAGGAACACCTCTAATACCCCATAAAGTATATTATTGATGAGTGATGAAATCTAAGACGATCTAGCCATGTCCGTCCGTTCGTCTGTGGAAATCAGTCCGAATGAAATTTGGTATAAATAAATCTTGCACACAAATAGCATAGATCAAGTTGGTAAATGGGCTGAATGGGGTCAGAGGGAAAAAAGTTCCCCTAAGAAGAACTAAATCAAGCTCCAGGAAACAACGTAATTTTTAAAGTTGTTTTGTTATTTTTGTTAACCAAATGATATATTTTTATTTCAAAGAACGTTGAACTTGGAGTCCGAAAATCAGAAGAATGCATGTTTGTAAACCGATCCCTTTAGTAGTCGGTGAAGTAACATGTTGCATGGAAAAATAGATGTAAATATTAAAAAAAATGATATTCCTTAAGCCTACATTCCTTAAAAATTAAATGTTTAAACTTTTATGACGAAGCTGGAATGTTCTCTGATCTTTCTCTGCCCTACCATTCCCTTCCACCCCACCCCGCCTTTTGCACTCTAAATCACCCTATAAAAATACATGTGTACGTTTAATTACCCCAAAAATTAGTTTTGAAGTTTTTACGATTTAGGTGAGATGTCTCCCCACAATAGAGTTTTAAAATTGGGCACAGAAATGTTTTAAAGGAACACTGACCCAGGAGGTTTTTAATTTATCTCTGTCTTGTTTTGTGCGCGTCGATATAAAATATTAACCGGAAAAATTGCGTAAATTGCTTTTATGGTGATGAAAGGGTGTTTCAGCCATGCTGCTCCTATTTGCAGGGTAATAAAGATTCGACCTGGTCAAATATAACGTTCTTACTTGCATTTTTTTTAATATTTTATTTTGTTTGACTAGTGATGAGTTAATTTCTTCTGGCAACACGGATCGCGTTGGTTGATGATTGCACAAAATGAAATTGTATGTTGAAACGAAAAGTGCTTGTGTTGTTGTTTATTTAGTATGTTGCATGTGTGTACAGATTGTCTTTAGCCAGGCTTAAACTGTACATGAATAGGACGAACGCATTTCGATTTGTATGTATGACCATCCCCATCTACATTCGTGTTAAACTAAAAACTAAATAGTTTTAAAAATTGTTTCTTCATTTAGGAGAGTTTGTTTTTTTCTGCCTATTTTTCTTTGGACTTATTTTTAGATAATATTAATATCCGTACGTATTTATACATACACGTGCATTCACACGCATACCCACATTAATAAAATTTATTACCAATTGGTATGCCATGTCTGACTACTAGATGTCAGAGGTATTGATAATAAAACGTCCAGTTGAATTAAATCATGCTGGAGATTTTCTATGACAGATACGATAAAGGAAAATATTGGATAAAAGTATTTTTTAAATTGTGCGAAAGGAAGTGCATAATGAGAAGTAAATTTTGTAAATCGATTAAAATCTATTCGAATACTCGGAAAAAGCTAAATTTTTTAATTTTGAACGACTTTTCAATAAGTTTTTGTAAAATATTTGGATATTTAAGGGTTCATTAAAAAATATATATGTTTTTCATTGATGTTCTGCCGTTGTGTGCTATGGAAATCATTTAATTTGAATATCGGAATTCGCTTTAAGGGAAATATAATTACATATATGATTATTTAGCGTCATACTACGCAATAGTTTTTGTTTATTTTAATACGAAGAAAGTAAAATATACTTGGATTTTTCTTTGAAAAAAAAACGCCTGTAACGGCACCACATAACCGGCCATCTTATTGGAATCTGTCTATACTATTAATTGCAAATAATTTTTCAAAATTCATATATGTATGTATATTCATTACAAAACGTGTAAGTAACTATTGGCCCTCCAATTTTTCAGGAGCCAAAAATTTTTAATTTCTCTTAGGTTAGGTTGAAAAGAGGGGCATAAGCATCCCAATCCGTCTTGGATTACACTTAGGCCTGTTGTGCGCTCTATCATAGGCCTGTTGTGCGCTCTAAAATACCGTATTAATTTCTCTTAATACGGTATTTTCTTTCACATTAGCAATTATGGCAAATGTGAGAAAATTCTTTTAGTAGGACCACCTCTCACGGGATGAGTCCTACATATGACTTGCACTGCAACGGAGCTGGGAAGAAGGGGATTGTGTAGAGATTACAGATGAAGAAAGATGAGGAGATAGAGAATTTGTCGTAGCTGTTTTATTATTATTATTCAGTTAGTAAAATACTTTGCAAAATATCGGTGCACAAATGCCGACGGTCTGACTGAGACCACATGCCGGCGATTATACCCGTTACTGTGACAACCTGTACACGACCTATGTCTTCCCATATGAAGTGGCAAAATATTTTACGACCGAAAGCTCCTCAGAGAACCGTAAGTCTATACAGTTATCTGCAGTGCTGCCACTTCAAAAATAAATATTCTAACCAAAATATTTGAAAAAGTTACCAGATTTGAGAAAAAATAACCAAATTTACAATGCACTGTTTTATTTGGAAAAATACATAAAAATTTATTTGAAGTTGAAATGCAATGCAAAGTTAATGATTACGAAACAACAAATGTAATTCACAGGGATGGTTAGCATATCTGTTATTACAACAGACATGTATATTTAGTCGAATCCGCTTAAGCGCAGCACGCTTTACTGAAAAAATCGGATTACTGAAAGCGATACAAATCCCTGCACTGATATTAAACGCAGCTAGCCTTATTCAGTTTGCTTTAGTGAAACATCGCTTTACAGAAAATATCGTATTACTGAAAACCAAAAGCAAGCCCACAACTACGTTTTTTATGAAACTTACTTCGCTTTAGTGAAAAAATAAACAATGACATCGAATCCTATTCCTACTATGCACTTCTCATACTTGCACTTAAGCTAAGTAAAGATTTCTAATTTTTCGTTAGTGATTGTATTAGTTTCGATATCTTTTTTTGTGCCACACCGTGAATTCTTCCATCAAAATGCCTACTAGGCACTTCTCATACTTGCAAAGATTTCTAATCGTAAGTGATTGTATTAGTTACGATATCTTTTTTGTGCCACACCGTGAATTCTTCCATCAAAATGCCTACTATGCACTTCTCATAATTGCACTTAGGCTCAGTAAAGATTTCTAATCGTTTATTAGTGATTGTATTAGTTACGATATCTTTTTTTGTGCCTCACCATGATTTGAAGCAGTACGCTTAACTGTGACAAATTTCAGTAATTCGAACTACGTTTTAGAGAAAAAATCGGATAACTGAAACAAAAATTTGGGTTTTGGTTATTTACAGTTAAGCGGAGTCGACTGTATTTTTAAAAACACAGAGCTGAGAAGAGTTGACATTGTTATGCAACAAACGTAGTACAAACAAAAAATGCCTACTATGCACTTCTCATAATTGCACTTAAGCTAAGTAAAGATTTCTAATTGTTTGTTAGTGATTGTATTAGTTACGATATCGTTTTTTGTGCCTCACCATGATTTGAAGCAGTACGCTTAACTGTGACAAATTTCAGTAATTCGAACTACGTTTTAGAGAAAAAATCGGATAACTGAAACAAAAATTTGGGTTTTGGTTATTTACAGTTAAGCGGAGTCGACTGCATTTTTAAAAACACAGAGCTGAGAAGAGTTGACATTGTTGTGCAACAAACGTAATACAAACAAGTAAATAAAAATGTCAACAATTTTATAAACCGGGATTTAAAAATTTAACAAGTAAAATGTGAAAATATTTATACCTTATATTATTTTCGCAAAAAATTAATCAAAATGAAAAAAATATTCACATCTTCACATTGGAAAAAAATTACCAATTTTGGTTACAAATAACCAAAAACGGCAGCACTGGTTATCTGAGGTGTTGAAATTAACTAGCGCGAGTGAGACGCAACACTCTCGAAAGAGAACAAACTATCAGTGGTCTTGCTGCAAGACCAACAAGGGTTGATGTTAACTGAGTCAAATATTATACTAAAAGGGATGCCGTAATACGATCTTAAGTATATGACTGTGTCCCTGACCGAATAAACAGGTCATCTCACGTCTCCTGATGATTTTTTGCAGGGTTGTATTTTGTCTATTCAAAATTTTCCATAGTGTCAACACTATGTATTTTGTTTACGTTTTATCCCTGGCTCAACTACTAGGTCATTGCACTACTACAACAGTACACAAAACAGCAAGAACTCTTTTTCTTTTTTTAAAATATCATCATTTTGTCAAAGCCAGCTGAATACAACATCATTAAAATCGGGTTTGTGGTTTTGCCATAATACTTTTCGCAACAACAAAAAACAGCATAGTAAACAAACATCGGTAAAACCTAAACACAATTTATAATGGCAGCATAAAATGTAAACAACATTTGACAAAATTATGATATATGTGAAGAGTTTTAATGGTCAAAATACAACCCTACAAAAAATCAACTGAAGAGTGGCATTGACCTGTTTTTTCGGCCATGACTTTTCCTATGGTTGCTTATTATGCTGTTATTTTATTGTTGTAAAAAGTTTTAGTACAAAACCACCAGTACGTTTTGTCTTTGACATAATGGACAATTTTTACACAAACAAAATGCCCGCTGTTTTTTGTATTGTTGTACTAGTGAGATGTCCTGATACTTAGCCCATGATAGTGCCTATCGCTATTTATAATTTTCAGAAACTATTGTTATAACTTTTTTATTTAAACAAGCCGATAACAACTAACGCAAACATGCACTAATGCAAACAGTGCTGCCATTTGTACGTTTTTCGGATGTGTTATGACTCTTTTTTGGTGCTTTTAATCACAACCATTTCGTTGTTTCGCAATTTAAGTACAATTATAAATTGCCTTCAGGTGTCTACTTAAGAATTAATTCAAATCAAACTTATAAAAGATCTGAGTATTTTATTAAAACCGTTTTGTGGCCTGATGATGATGATTATGAAACAGATATATTTTTGTAAAGGAAATTGTTTTAAAATAAAACGTTATCTTAATTTTGTTTTTTTTTTATACCCTCCCAAAAATAACCCAGCGAAATATCCCTCGTAAGACCCCATAGTGTACATATATTGTTGATCAGTGATGAAATCTAAAACGATGTAACCATATCCGTCCGTTCTTCTGTGGAAAACACGATTCAGACCAAACGAAAATAGCCAGACCCTAAAATTTGGTATAAATAAATCTTGAAGGATAACAGGGCCAGAGAGAAAAAAGTTTCCCTAAGAAGAACTAAATCAACCTCATTGCAACATTATTTTTAAAGATTTTTTTTATAATTTTGCTGAGCAAATGATATATTTTTACATCAAAGAAGGTCCAACGCGTTAAACTTGGAGCCATGAAAGGAAAAACAATTATTTTTGAACCCCGCACACTCTAGTGTTATTATATGCAAAAACTGTGTAAAAACTTAACAAAGTGTTTTACTTAAGCCTACATTCCTTAAAAATAACATTTTTAAGCTTTAATGACGAAGATGAGACGTAACCTGGTACTCCTCTGCCCTACTCCCCCTTTGCCCCCTAAATTACCCTATAAAAAAATGTTAATTAATTGTACACTTAATTATCCGAAGCATTTATTTTTAGAGCTTTATGGTAAATGTGAAATATCTCCCCCACGGCGCTTACCAGAGCTACCCCGACAAAGTACAGCTTTAATACCCTCCAAAAAGAATTGGACCCTATAAAGTATAAATATTCTTGATCAGTGATGAATTCTAAAACGATCTGCCCATACGTTCGTCTGTGGAAAACACGATTTTGGATCCTAACCCCTTTAGTGGGCGTTGAAGTAAAATTTTACTGTTACATAACTGTTTTTTTCTTTTTTTTAGTAATCAAAAAGCTGTTGCTGGTTACCTTAAATTCTTTACGGTATGCAGTAGAAACTTAATAATTATTTATTTATTTATTTATTTATTTATTTCTTCGATGTCCCATACACAAGACTTTAAGTCTTATATTGCAGTATGGAGCTGAGTACAAACATACATTGACAAATTTGAAATAAAAGTTTAGTGATGTGTAAAATTAAAAATAATTAAATAATTAAAAAGAAAAAAATACATTAATAATTGTGTAACATACGAACAAAATTAAATGTAAAAAGTAAGTATATAATCCTAATTAAAAATGATATAGTTAGAGAGCGATAACATTATTGAAACAAAATAATTAGCAGTTATAAATAAATTAAATTAATTTGAAAAGTGTAGAGTAATATTTTGCCTAAATTGGTGTACGTTACTAATTACCTGAGAGCTATACGGAATATTGTTCCAGAGACTGATTGCATTAATGAAGAATTGCTGCATCGAAATACGACTCCTGTATCTAAAGCTAATTAACCTTTTACCTCTATGAAGCCTGGAAAAGTTTAATCGCGCAAAAATATGTTCAGGTTGACGTGTGTTTATAATTTTGTGCATCATGAGTAATATTCTAATCTTTAAATAATTATCAAAACAAACGCCATAAAGTCTATGTGCGTACAATGAAACGTGATCATATCTTCTTAAGCCATAAACATAACGAACAATATTGTTAAAAGTTACATTAAATTTTCTACTGCAAACACTGTCACAACTAGCAAAGGGTTCGCAGCCGTATATTAAGGTTGGTATTAAATATGTTTTAGCAAGAAGTAACCGAACTTTTAGAGGAGTGCAATGATGACTTTGCCAGAGATTTCTTAACATGGAAAACACACGACCACAAGCATAATTAATATGATTACTCCAAGTTAGGGTGTTGTTAAAGTAAATGCCTAGATTTTTAGCTACATTTACAATTTCAATGGGTTGGTTATTTAAAATTATGACAGGGTTGTATTCAAGTTTCAATAAATTCTTCTTTATAATTAAACATTTCGATTTAGTGGGGTTTATACCCAAAGCATTAGCAGTTGCCCACTCATATACACGATGCAGCTCTTCATTCAAAGTTTGTACACATTGGTGAACTGCTGAAATGTTACAACTTATATAGAGCTGTACATCATCAGCGTACATTCTAACTTTGCAATGCTGAAGTTTATTTGGAAGGTCATTAGAATACAACAAAAACAAAAGAGGGCCCAGGATTGAACCCTGAGGAACTCCTCGGCCTAGGGACAGAGGTGTTGATTTTGAAGTACCAGTATCAACAAATTGAAACCTATCAGTTAAGTAAGAAAAAATCAAATCAGTGGCAGTAGAAGAAAACTTATAAAAGAATTTTAGTTTATGTCGCAAAATGTTATGATCAACAGTGTCAAATGCCTTCGAATGATCAAGGAGCACTAAAAATGAAACATTTCCATAATCAACCTGTTGTCGTAAATCCTCTGCAACATCTACGAGTGCAGTTACACAACCGTGTCTTTTACGAAACCCTGATTGACAATTGGTTAGGATATTATTGATCTCCAAGTATCGAGTCACTTGATCATGAATCAGTCTTTCAAAAACTTTGGAGAGAAATGGTAAAATAGCTATCGGTCTATACTCTTGATTTGATTTCTTAATCGGGATGATCTTCGCCAGTTTCCATAATTTTGGATAACAATTTGTGGTAAATATCTTGTTGAAGACGAACGTAATAATAGGAAGCAGTTGTGGTATAAGGATCTTAAGAAACCTGGGGTCAATGCCATCAACTCCTACTGCATTAGACTTTACCGTAAACAGATTTGAGAGCACATCATTCTGAGTAACATTAATGAAATGAAAGTTATTGTTGGATGCCTCATTAGAGAAAGAGTAGTAATTGGCTGTGGGTCTAACTGTAGTAATATTCAAGAAATTTTCGTTCAGAGTATTTGCGTCAACCTCACAAGATTCATGGCCATTAAATTTTCCAATTCCGATTTCGCGGATAGTTTGCCAAGTTTTCTTTGAGTCAACCGCAAAGGAAAACTTAGATGCAAAATACTCAGATTTGGCTTTTTTAATTAGCTTGTTCACTATTTTTCGTGCGATACGATATGATTCGTGCAAATCGGGGGTTCTAAAGCGTTTCCATCGCGAATATAATAAGTCCCTGTGGTTAATTGATTGTTTGATTTCCTGAGAAAACCAGGGCTTACTGTGTTTAGTTAGGGTTATTGTTTTTAAAGGAACTGTAATATTATATAAATAGTTCAAGTTATACTGCAAATAATATAACTGATCATCTACCGAGGTAATATTGTACATAATGCTCCAGTTAATATTATAAAATTCATGTTCCAAGGCATTGTAGTCAATGTTTTTAAAATCCCGATAAGTAACAAATTGTGGAGTTATGTGCAAATGAAAATTATACGTAATGAAAATGAGGTCATGGCGTGAAAAACAAGAGGCCGAAAGTTGGTCGTATAGTAAGATCTTAGAGATATCACTTATTATTATTATTTTTTTTTTTTGAGTAAGAAGTAAATGTTTAATGCATATTTTATATATAGTGCAGTATGCCCACGTATAGTATATACGAGTATAGAGTTTGACAGTGATAGATATACCAATAAATTCAGCCGGTGCTTAGAAACAGTTTACGTAATTTCCTATAATTCCCATTAAATAAATAAATTTATTTCGAAAAGAGGGCCATACATAAGCACCATCATTTTGCTTTAAAGCCTAAAATCTCTTAACAATATTTCCTTACACTTCTATTTCAGTTCAGCAAAAAGCATTCTATATTTAGATATTACAGTAACCTTGAATTAATTCAATTTCAAATTCAACTACCTCTACCTCTACAAACAGCAGGTAAGATCGCAATGAAAATTCTACAGAATTTGAAACACCCACTAGTGTTTGCTTATATATTCATTCTTTCGCTTATAAAAACCAGAATTTTGTGTAATTTGAAAATAAAGCAAAATTTCTTATCCACATACGAATACAACGCCTTCTCTGAAATCATAAATTGTATATATTCGCATAAATTAATTATCATCTATCAATGAATGACATGATCGACGACTCTACATTGGAGTGACTAATAAAATATGTATTTAAGTGAATAAAAAGTTCATTAAGAAATAGCAGATAAAAACGTATGTATGCTGTAGTCAGAACTTTTTGGTTCAAAAAGAAAAGAATAAAAAAGTAAAAGAACAGCAGCTTAGAAGGAATTATATTTTTAAATGTAAATAAAATATTCTCTTAACTGGTGACATGAGTAGTGTTCATGACTTACCGGCATCGTTACTCAATTACAGCCAAATGACGTGATCACCATGAAAAATTTTAAACAAAATTTAAATTTCAATATATACATACATACATAAATATTTGTTTGGGACTATCCAAATTGAATAAAATATTTAATTGTGATATTGCGTTTCCTTAATAACTGACGGATTCAAAAACATTCCTCCTTATTCTGTAACTGTTTGTCGACGTCACGTCAAGACAATATCAAAACTAGAACGTCTACATACTATTTGTCCTCAGTGTTTAAGTAATTTTAACACTTGTTATTTGCTAGACTTTAGAGAATAGTCAGAGGTAATTAGCCTATTTTCGAAACTGCCTTGACGCGACGTTGAAATTAATATATATTTGAATTATACTTTAAAGAACATGTACATATATGGTAACTTTTTTTTTTTAAAACTTCAACCTAAAAAGTATTCTTTTTACATTTATAGCATTAAATAACTGAAGCAAAAAAAATCTCATTCTATAACCCACTGTTCCTCTTCCAATTCTTTAAAGAATCTTCGAAATATTTGTGATGTTAACTGAATTCAAATTAATTGGAATAACGGAATATTATTAATAATTAATTGATTTAATGACGTCAGAAATTGATAAGCAAAGGCGAGGTTTGATTATTACACTCTTTCTAAGTGTTGCCTAAAATAAATATAGAAAAATTTAAATAAATTGTTGGTATGTTTTCATATATGTATTTCATATTATTTGAAGTATAAAGCTCTAAACATAGACGACGGCAGACTACACGAAAGCAAAAATTATAAATATATATTTATAGTCTTTGACGAAAGTGGCTTAGCTCTTGTATTTTCCCAAAAACCTGTATATATCAAATTAATGTTTGGAATCTTCTCTACAAAACTATACACAAGCTTAAGTATCGTTGCATGGAGTTATTTTTAAAATAATGTAAAAGATTTGAAAATGCTTTTATGGATTTTAAAAGTGTACAAATAGAATACCATTTTTAAGCATCTTGAAACGATACCCATATCGTTTATATGTGTTTTTAATATTTTAGAACTTATAATCAACCACGGAAGTCCGAAGGCAAGAGTGATCGTTGTAAAAAATGCACAATAATTTTTATTTTTGAAATGTCTGTTGCCTTACGTATTTTACATCATCCAAAAAAGTATTTGAGGGTATATTCACTTTATCATTCCGTGTGTAACGCAGCGAGCGAAATATCCCTCTTAAGACCCCATAAAGTAGATATATTCTTTATCAGTGATGAAATCTAAGACGATCTGAGCATGTCCGTCCATGCGTCTGTGGAAATCACGATTCAGTCCAAACCAAAAGAGCCAGACCCTTGAAACTTAGTATAAATATATCTTGAAGGATAGCACAGATCAAGTTCGTAATTGGGCTGAATCGGGCCAGAGGGAAAAAAGTTCCCCTAAGAAGAACAAAACTAACCTCTAAAAAACAACATAATTTTCAACGTTATTTGTTGTAATTTTGTTAAGCAAATAATACATTTTTATGTCAAAGGAACGTTAAACTTGGATCCATAAAATAAAAATAAAAATCATTTTTGGACCCTGCAACCTTTAGTGAGCATTATTATATGCAAAATAGTGTAAAAATGTAGAAAATTGTATTACTTAAAATTGTATTTTTAAGCTTCTATGACCTATACCCTCTTACCCCTTTGCCCTCTAATTGTCCTATCAAAAAATTATCCAACAAAATTATTTTTAGTGTTTTATGACAAGAGTGAAATATCTCCCCCACGGACCTTGCCAGAGCGACCCCGACAAAATAGAGTTTTTATATCCTCCAAAAAAGAATTAGACCCCATAAAGTATATATATGTGGGTGCTGTTGGCTGAAGTAGTAGAACACGAGACTATGAAGCGGGGGGTCGTGAGTTCGAGCCAGCGCTGAGTCATGAACTAATGTGATGAATTCTTCTGATCAGCATTAGTGCGTGGTTGTGTTAGTTGTTGCCAGCCTGTTTCAATGATGAAGGCATAGCACTGGTCACTGAACATAATTGGCAGCGACTGACACTATCACGTACTAAAAGCAGAGTAACAGCCGACCTTCGTCGGCCCTGTAGCAAAAATTAGCCGGCGAAGTAGAAGGTTGAAATACGAGTAGCTATAAAAAAAATAAGTGTCTATCTTCTCATCTTTCCTAATCTGTGCCCTCAATACTATCCCCTCGTTTTCAGTTCCGGCGCAATGCATTGCATATATAGGGGTCATCCCCTGAGTGCTGGTCCAAGATAAAAATAAAAAAAATATTCTTGATCAGTGATGAAATCTAGCCCGATGGAACCATGTCCATCCGTACGTCTATGGGAAACACGGTACAGTTCATTTTTGGACGCCGCCCTTTAGTATGCGTTGAAGTTACATATTACATGGAAAAATAGTGTAAATATTTAAAAAATTGTATCACTTAATTCTACATTCCTTAAAAATTAAATTTATGAGCTTTTACGATGGAGGTAAAATGTTTTTTGATCTTCCTCTGCCCTACATCGCCACCAACCTTTGCCTCCTAAATGACCTTATCAAAAAACATGTTTCTATACTTAGCTACCCCAAAAATTTACTTTTTAAGTTTCTACGACAAAGGTGAGATGTCTCTCACACGACTCTTCCTGGAGTGACCCTGTATAGAGTTTTAAAATTGGCCACAGGAATGTCTTAAAGCAAGTCTAAACATTTTGAACCTATCTCCATCCCTTCTTGTGCGCCTTGACATAAAATATTAATACGTATGTAAATTCCTGATGGAAATGAGTCTCAGCCATACTCCTCCCAACATATTGGAAACGACCGTATTAAAATAATTTTTTTTTTCTTGTTTACTTAAGCCAAGTACCAAAAAAATGTAAATTTTAATAAGAATAAAAATAGAGTTTTTATTTACTAAATATTTGGAGGGTTTTTACATGTTTTAGTTCTTTTATAATAGAAATTAGAAAATGTGAGTAAATAGTTTGCTCCTTTTCTAATTTGTGGTAAGTAATTTCACGAAAAAGCTAGTAATTCTTAAGGATCTATTTCAATCAAATACAAGAAGTTATTGGATAAAATTTACTTGGTAATAAATTTGGTTGTCATCACAAAATGTTGTTTTTGATTTTGAATTTTATTTCTAAAGCGAACTTCTTTAAGGGTTAATAAACTATTGATTTGTATTATGGGTTTTAGTGCTCAACAACTTTTTTGTAATGGGATGTGGCCAAATCAACAAACCAACTTCATTTCCCAAATTCATGTTAAGCCCCATACCCACACATAATTCCTGCTTTCGTCAAGCTTGTGTACTCCTATAGTAGGTATTGGTAATTGTATGATAGTAAAATCTGAAGTACTTCGATTTTTCGTCAAACTCTTGTCAAACTATACGTGCGGGAGTTTTTTTTTTTTGTTAACAAAACATTCAAAGAAATGCTGTACAAAATTAAAGTTAAATCGATGTCGGGTTTCTTTTGCTTCTTCTTAATTTAATATTACGAAATTCAGCCTTTAAATATTCATTGAATTTTAAATATAGTAAGAAAGTAGTCGGAAAAATATTTACGTTAAGAAATGAGACTAAGCAGTTTGTTCTGAGCCCAGCTCTACCTTTTAAAATTATTTAATTAAAAAAAAAATACGAGACACCGAGACTTCTCCATATATAAATTTCCCTAAAAACATTTTACCAAAAATGTAATATTTACCATAAAATTATAAAAAAATAATCTCCACAAAAAAAAACAAATAAAAAGTTATATTCGACCGGGTCGAATCTTAAATACCCTCAAAATATTTAGTAAATAAAATCTCTATTTTTATTCTTATAAAAATTTAAAAATTTTTATTGTATTTGGCTTAAGTAAACAAGAAAAAAAATTATTTTCATAGCATGGATGTTCCATCACCATAAAAGCAATTTACGTAATATGTAACTTCAATGCCCACTAAAGGGGCGGCGACAAAAATAAACTCTATCGTGTTTTCCACAGACGGACGGATGGTCATGGCTAGATCGGGGTAGATTTCATCACTGATCAAGAATATATATACTTTATGAAATCTAATTCTTTTTTGGAGGGTATAAAAACTCCTTTGTCGGGGTCGCTTTGGCAAGGGCTGTGGGGGAAACATCTCACCTTTGCGAAACACTACAATGTAAATTTTTTGGGTTATTAAGTGTAAAATTATTTTTATAGGGTCATTTAGGTGGCAAAGGGGGAGGTAGTGATAGGGCAGAGGACGTCCCAGCTTCGCCATGAAAGCTTTAAAATATAATTTTTAAGGAATGTAGCCTTAAGTAATGCAATTTGTTAAATTTTTACACCATTTTTGCATATATTATATCTTACGTTAACGCCCACTAAAGGGGCTGGCTCAAAAAAAATTCTTTTTGTGATTTTAAAGCTCCAAGTTCAACGCTTTGAAGCTTTTTTGGCATAAAGATTTATCATTTGCTTAAAAAATTTAAAAAAAAAAAACTTAAAAAGTTATCACCCAATTCACACGATGAATCTTATGATGTCCAATTTTCGACGTCATTTTTAATTTCATAGCGAACGGTGTAGAGAAGAAAGAGGGTAGAAAAAAATTACTTGATTTCTGATTTCATAGTTTTTTTCATATTTCTCTTTACACTAATACCTATTCTCTTTGTTACGTTCTGTTCTGTTTTTATTTTCCATGTGAAACAATAATAAAAAATAAAAATAGACATGAAAACCAAATTCATCGTATGAACGCATAGAGTTTTTGGAACCAATTTCAAAAGGGGAATTAATAAAGTTGGACGTCATAAAATTCATCATGTGAATTGGGTGCATGTTATTGTTTAGAGGTTAGTTTAGTTCTTGTAACATTGTGATAGCAAGAAGAAAAAAAGAAGGTGCTAAATGTTCTTAATTATAATATCACAATGTAACGCACTTTTATTTATAAAGTTGGGACTGTAATAAAAACGGAAAGATTTTATAATTAAGGTGTAAAGTTTTAGTGTTAAAAATATATAATTATGTACGATATGGAATTATTTAGTCGTAGAAGCTTAATTATCGCTAAAGCTTACAATCAACTTATAAATTGTTATATTTCTTATTACAGTTAAATTATTTTTAACTTTTTAGCTCATTTTATTAACAAATAACAAAAGCTTGTTTTTAAAAAAAGGCTTGTTTTCTTTAATTTTATTTAAATTAAATTCATTTAACTGATTTCTAGATTTTTATGTATATAATAAAGGGTCCGCCAAATAACTTTTTTTTTTAAAATGCTATAAAAAAACTACTGAATATTTTCTCAAATTTCTTTTTTTTATTTGATTTTTTCCCATTATTAACCTTGCGGTTAATAATGGAAAGTAATTTCATTCAAATGGCTGCCTCGGCTGGCCATGCAGTAGCCTACACGATCGGTCCAATTTTTAAGCACATTATCGATTGTGTGCAGCTGTATTTCACCAATGGCCTCACGAATATTGTCCTTTAAAGCGTCAATTGTCTCTGGCTTGTCAGCGTAACACTTATCTTTGACGGCACCCTAGAGTTGTGCTTTTTAGTTCAGTGAGCTGAGCGCTCATTTTAGCTCAGCTCAGTTTACTGAGCTAGTTCATTTAATAGCTCAGTAGCTCAGTGGCTCAGTAGCTCAGTAATAATGATACACCAAGGGTGATTAAAGACGTTGTAACCATATGTATAGAAGATGGCAAAAACGATAAGAATAATTTCGTGGAGTTTCAAAGACAAATATAATCCAATATTGCCTTTAATATATTTAAAATCATTCAATAATGCGACTTTTTGAAGAGGTGGACTATGAACTAAATATATACATATGTATATATATATATATATATATATATAAATATATACATATATATATATATATATGTATATATATATATATATATATATATATATGTATATATATATATATATATATATATACATATATATATATATATATATATATATATATATATATATATATATATATATATATATATATATATATATGGTATCATTACAATTATGGCAGATATTATAAAAACCGCTCAGCTCTGAAGCAAAAGCGCTCTGAAACAAAAGAGCTCTGAAACAAAAGCGCTCTGACACAAAAGCGCTCAGTACTGAGCTAAGATCATCTATTGTAGTGAGCGCTCATTTCGCTCAGCTCACTGAAACGTTCAATTGAACTAGCTCATAGCTCAGTGACACAACTCTACGGCACCCCAAAAATAATAGTCCAACGGTGTCAAATCGCAGCTCCGAGGTGGCCAAACGACATCAGCTCTGCGGCTGATAATGCGATCTTCAAAAACAGGACGCAAAACATCGTGTGTAGCTTCGGCTGTTTGGCACGTAGCGCAGTCCTGTTGAAACCAAATGTTGCCAATATCCTCCTCTTCAATTTTTGTGAACAAAATTTCGTTCAACATGGCCCGATAACGATCGCCATTGACTGTAACGGCCACTCCTTGTTCATTTTCGAAGAAAAATGGCCCAACTATGCCTCTGGACCAAAATCCGAACCAAACAGTGACTCGTTTTGGGTGCGTCGGCTTTTCAATGTATGCGTGCGGGTTTTCTGTGTCCCAAATGCGACAATTTTGCTTGTTTAAATACCGGCCAAGATCAAAATGAGCTTCATCTGAAAAGATGATTTTTTTGGCAAAACCGGCATCTTCTGTAAGTCGATCGCAGGCCCACTTAGCGAAGCGAAAACATAACGTATACCCAAGCATATTCGTTCAGCGGAAGGATAAAACTAATTATCTGTCAAATGAGACAGGAGCTAAGTGTTACCATTCACGAAATAAGCACTAGTTGAAAAAAAAACGCTAGATGGCGGACCGTTTAGATTTTTGTTGTGTAGTTGTAAATTTGTATAGACAACTTTTTGAATTTCTATTTTTAATAAATATAAAAATATCGTTACGTAATTAAAAGTACATTTTGCTTAGTTAATTAGTCCAAAATAAAAATTTTCGGGCAAATTGGGATGTTGAGTACGGGATCACATCTAATAGTCCGAAGAGAAAATACAGGCTATTTCTTGCAAGAAAAGTGGTATTCCCTCAATATATCAAAATCACATTTACCCTGTCGTGCGGTATGGGGTCACTTGAGTACGGGATCGCTTCTATTGTCTCAGTTAATTCATTAAATATGTTTGTTTGTATGTATATATTTTACTGCAAATGCACCAAACGTTCGATAGGTTGTTATGTCCTTTACCACCGTACGCATCCACCAAAACCTAAAGCCGTCTGACGGTAGCTATGGTTAATAACAACAACGTTAAATCAATTCAAATCAAGTCTGAAAGGAAAGCACGAAAATTTACACTGAAGTACTTTAATTAAAAAAAACAAAATATATAATATGTATATACTATAGGCCTAATTCATAAAAAATATTTCATGCTTATAACCGTCTTATTTGACAATTATCCCATAGAAATATGTCAAATAACGATGTTATATACAATTTGTGTGTCGTGTTGTTAAATGTTAAATAAAATACAATAAAATATCAAACAGTCAAATATGTGTAAAAATTGTGAAGTTTCATTATTGGAAAAAATTAAGTGTAATTTAATTCAGATTCGTTTCTAAATTCTGATTTATTGAAATTTCTATAACAAAATTTCAAATTGAAGAAAA
This sequence comes from Linnaemya tessellans, assembly GCA_951800035.1. Classification (NCBI taxonomy): domain Eukaryota; kingdom Metazoa; phylum Arthropoda; class Insecta; order Diptera; family Tachinidae; genus Linnaemya; species Linnaemya tessellans. The sequence goes on from OX637534.1 coordinate 91,545,452, forward strand.
TATATTTGAAAATTTTAAATTATTCGAGTAACAATGGCCGAAATTTTAACAAAAGAAAAACAATACAGAAAATTGAACCAGCAATTGGATAGAATGGCAATAACAGCTTGCGGCGGACATGACACGGGAGCACCTAAAGCGGATAATCGATTTTATACATACCAAAAATCTAAAGGGCCGAGTACCCTGCTGAGAAAAACACAAGTTGGAGCCGGTGACGGCATTGCAGAAATAGTTGATGTCGCAAACATTAAGCAACCGAGTGCAAATGCCGCAGCGGCGAACAAATCGGGAGTGGGAGGAGAGACATATCGTTTAGCTAACAGACGTAAATATGTTGTTTTAACAACTGAGCTTTAAACTGCCACACAAATTCTTATATATTCACAGCGCCGCCCACTGCATCTGCCCCAGGTCAGTCCACGTTTGGATCTAACTTGCCACAATATCGTCCCAAGCAAAAGAAATGCAATGACTCCAGCCGCTCTCAGACATACACACGTGCTAGCAGTTGTCGTGTTGTGCCCTCAAATAATACTAATTTTACTATCCAGTATCATAATCCTAAATTTGTAGAAAGTCCCTCCTTGGAAGTGTTGGTTAAAGAAGAAAGTTCCGCTTTACGTTGCCAAACCGAAACCCTACGCGTTGGCAGTCTTAATTCGGTAACTATTGACGATGGCATCTCAACGGGACGATGTTCGCAGGCTAGCAATCACACAATTGCCTCCAAAAGAAACATAAGCTCAGAGGGACTAATAAAGTAAGTTAATACGATTTGCAGCTCATCCGATCCGAGAGTTTGTAAGTCCCGGTTTACACTAAGCAATTTTTGTTGCAGCAATTCTTGATATTTAGTAAGGAAGAGCGAGAAAAGAATACAAATGGTATATATTCCTATATCAGGACTCTCACACAAAATAAGAATTGCTGCAACAAAAGTTGCCTAGTGTAAACCGGGACTAAAGGCTAGAAAACTTCACCCATCTTATACATCATGCCATTAATTGAGAAGATCCCAATTACCAGAAGTAAGAATGTTTTTAACTAGAACCGGCACTCTGGGAATGATCCCCACACGTGCATTGCATTGTGCCGGAACTGTGGATGGTAGGGGATTGTGTCGATAGAACAGATGAAGAATCATGAGAAGAAAAAGAATTTTTTTTTTCAATTTCATTTTTTCATTTCTTGCAATTATTTGCATATAATGCGCTTTTTGCTATGCGGCTAACAATTAACACAATCATGCACTACTGCAGGGGCCAAATTACCGCATTCGATATCGAACGAAATTTCAATGCAATTAAAATGGAAATTTCGAACGATATCGAATGCCGTAAGAAATTCGATTTAGAACAGTGCGGAATCGAACCCGCGATCTTCGACTTAGTAGTCTGCGCGTTAACTACTTCAACCAACAACACCAAGTCCAAAAGAAATGTTTTCGTATCTTATCAAAAGAAATTTTTATTTAAATTGTCACTCGCAAAGCAGCGCTGAGTCAGTCCACGTTGGCAATTATTTTTTACTCTCACTCGCACTAGTTAATTTTAACTCCGCATATTCTTCTGGGGAATTTTCCGCGGTTGACTACGTTGCTACTTCTTATGTGAAGGCATAAATCGTATTTCAGTAATAGTACTTTTCCATATAAGTGACTTCCACCAAATCATTTCATTCGCCGAAATGAAGTAATTTGCGACATGATTTCCCATACATTTTTCATATGACCAAATTATCTCAAATGACTTAATATGTTTCAAATTAAGTCGAAATTTGTCTGTGCAATATTGCGCGGCTGTTATTCTTACAAATGCAGACTTGGGGCATCCATTATTAGCGGCTTACAATTCCGAAAAAGTGACATTTAATTACGAATAAAAATGGTTCTGATTTTATTTCTTGAATATAATTTACTAAAAACTGAAAGTTGTTTTGCATTTTTATAGGTTTTTTCCTAATTTGCTATTTTAAGTTATTATTGAAAAAAATTTTGGTTTATTTTTTTTATTAAAAAGTAAACAAACAATACAATCGTCAAACTGACTACGAAAATTCGAACACAAAATTACTTGCAACATAATGGAAACACTTCCAAAATCAACTTAATTTGCTCATAGTGGAAACGTACTATAACGCCCACGGATGGAAAACATAATACAATTGTACTTTTTTTTATACAATTAAGACTTTGTTGGTACCGTAGTATCACTGCGAATGATTTAGTACAATATAAATATCAATTATAATTTAAATATATCAACTGTATGAATTATACTTTTCATTATAGCCAATAGCCCAGTCAGCAATTCATGAAATTTCCGGGTCGTTGCCGTTTCTTTTTGAAAATGATTGTTCTTTCGAGAGAAACATTTTTCTAGGCTCGAATCTTCTAAAATAGTCTCTCATGTCTCACATTTCTGATCAATTATAACTCATTTTCGTGACGGACTTACAATTTTTTGCGATAATTTTTCGCAACAGAAACAGACGAGTATTTCATCGTTAGCCTGTCCTCTATGTGATTCAAAAACAATCACGGTGAAAAAGGGTATATGTAATTGATTTCCAAATACTGAAAAGGGTTTCAATCAATGTCTCGTTGCCTCAATTTTAAACTAAGAGAAAATTTATTATCTCAACTTATTTCTAGATTTTTATGGATATAATATATTTTTGTTGTATGTGGGTACATTTGTTTAGGCAAGTTTTTGAATTTCTATTTTTAATAAATATAAAGTTATTGTACCGTAATGGTACAAAGAGTACATATTGCCCACTTAATTAGTACAAAATAAAAATAGCCATTTTCCATCCCTGATAACGGCTAAAATACGGGTTAACAACATTGCCGACATATGGATGGTCTCAGTCACCTGTCTGCATCTGTGCACCGACACTTTGCAAATTTACTTTGCTAAGTATTTTTTATACAAATACAAATTTAAACTGTATTGAAATTTCCATTTATTGTCCCATAATTTTATAAATATCACAATAATGGGATTTTTCATAAATCTTACAAATTTGGACAATTTTACAAAAACCATAAATATTATTATATTCTGATATTTTTAAGATTAAGGTAGGTCTCTTTATTTTAATTTAATTTTTAATTTCTATATTTAACAAAATTATTAATTATTTTATAAAATAATTAATTTCCTGAAGAAGTCACACAAAGGAGGGACGAAATATTGAAATTAAAAATTTAATTAAAATAAAGAGACCTTAAGCTTAAAAATATCAGAATATAATAATAATTAAAAAGAGGTCAAGAAACCAGAAGAATTTAAAAACCATAAATGTTTTGCGATTTTCTAGATTCCTCAAATCTAAAATAATCATTCTCGAAGAAGATCATGATCGCATTTCGCAGGAAATGACAAAACAAAAGGAACTACTCGTCAAGACATTAGAGCATACCAAAACTCTACAACAACAAAGAGATCAGGCCACAACTAAAAATTATGCCCTAACCGAGCAGTTAGCCAAAACCGAGAAGCAGCTAGAAGAAGCCAACAAGCGTTTAAAAGAATACAACGTAGAGCAAAACGTTCAACATAAAGAACTGGAAGTGGCTAAAAGGGACTTGAAACTGTTGACACAAACGAAAAGTAATTTGGAGAAACGTTTATTCAGAGCCAATGAAGATTTGGAAAGTGTCCGGAATTCGTTGAGCCTAATGAAGACAAACGAACGGGAACAGAAGGAAGCAACAAGGAAAGAGTGCGAGAATAAAGAGTCGCAAATAAAAAGTTTAAAAAAACAACGAGCTAATCTCTTGAATGCCTACAAAAAGCAGTTATTTCTAATCGATAATTTGAAAAGGCAAAATATTTTACTAGAACAGGCCAAAATGTTGGATTTTGGCGAGAAGGAATTTACCAAAGTCTTAGACTGGGACATAAGAAGCTAAATGCACGCATACATATGTAAATTATTGAATGTGTGTTGTGTGTGTGCGTGTGGTTGTGTATGTAAAAAGAAACTAATGCAATTTTTTCCACCTAACAGTGTGTCCTTAATAAAATTGTCTATAAGCAAATGTAATTTAGCAAACAATAAAAATTCTTTCAAATTTGTCTCAATATGGAGATGGTATGGGTTGAACAAAAATCCATCCACCCACTCTTCTCTTTCGTACAAATTTTCAATCTATTTTTCCAGTTATCCTGGCTAATATCCTTAGGGACAAACAGCAAAAACTAATTGTGTTCTGTGATTTTTCCTAACACAATAATTTTGTATAAAAGGCTGGCCATCAGCCAAACAAAGTATCAGTTTCCATCTGCATCTTCAGCTAAACTCGTCTTCAGTGTTCAGTCGTGTTTTCTTGCTCCAAGGATACTATAAAAATGTTTGCCGTACGTTTCTCAGTCTGTTTAATTGTCATTGTTTTCATCATGGCCGTGGTTGTGTTGAACTCCAGCGAGGCCGCTTACCGCAAGCCTCCATTTAATGGCAGCATCTTTGGCAAACGCAACAGCGTGGGTAAGTATTTGAATTATTCACAATACAAATAGATTTGCGCTTTTTAAGTTTCTTTCATCTCAATTTCAGAATATGATAACGCCAAGGCTGTTACTGCCATGTGCGAAATAGCCATGGAGGCTTGTCAATCCTGGTTTCCTCAAGCAGAAAGCAAATAAGATAACGCAAAAAGAAACTGTGGCTAATCTGAAATATGTAGATGGACGGACGATCCTGTATAAATTCTTGTACTTACTATGAAAATGTGTTATTGTAAAATGTTTAATTAATCTTAATGTTTATCTTAAATCAAATTAATATCATTAAACTTAACAATTGCAAAGTGATTTGCCAAACTAGAGCATTTCGCAGAACCTGTTGGAATAATAAATAAAAATATTTATGTAATTAAAACAAAAACTAAACTGATACTTTTAAAATAATTTAATTGGGTGCGATTAATTGAAGAAAAAAATTAAAAACTTTTCTAACGCTGAATTAATGATGGTAAAATTGATCTTGGGTATTATTTGTAGGGCATTTGTCTATTTCCAGCACTTTTTTGTCTGCCGAGAAAGCATAAAAATAGACATGAAAACCAAATTCATCGTATGAACGCAAAGAGTTTTTTGAACCAATTTCAAAATTGAATTAATTTTATTTAGATGTCATAAAATTCATCGTGTGAATTGGGTGCTATAATATCGTTTAAACTTGTATTCGAAAAAAAATAATTTCAAATAAAATTTCTTTTAAATTATTTGATTGCTGATTCTGAAGGTCTCTAATTAACAAGCTTTAGGTCTTAGGATTTTATAAAAGAAATTGAATTTTTTATTTTCTAATCCATATTTTGATATTGGAAAATAAAAAATTCTATTTTTTTTTATAAAAAAGCTTTAACAGAAAAACCCAAAAAATTAAAAAAAACCTATTTAGTGGTGACAAACACAATAGACGTTACAATAGAAAAATAATCAAACGGTAACACGGGTATTATAACAATAACATGTTAACATCAGCTTGATACAGTTCTCGTATTCTTTTTCACAATAAAATTTGTGTAAATAGGAACTGTTATCACATTCAACTAAGCCACCTAATAAGTGGTGACAAACACAATACACATGAGCACTGATGATGAAAGGGTTGCGTCTTTCGAAAACAGCTGTTCTGCTCTGCTGTGTAAGTTGAATAACAAAAACTGATGTTGACTTGCCTTTGTGCCTTGGAATATTTATCATGTCTTTCTGAATTTAAAACACAAAATTTCGAACAATTAGCCTATAAATCTTAATTCAATTTAATAAAAGAACTATTTTTAAATTCAATTTCAATAAAAATTTGGGTTACTTTAGGTCACTTTTTTGTAAAAGAAATTTTTTTTTAATTTGTCATTATTCGATATTTCAATATCCTCTAGATATCTTCTTCACAACAAAAGTTAATATATCAATATTCAAAAAAAAATTAACAGAAAAACAGGAAAAAATATTTTTCTGTTAAAATTTTTTTTAAATTATTTTTAATTTTAACTTTTATCCTAAAGAAGATATCGAAATATCGCATAATAAAGCATTTTAATTTCTTTTATCAAAAAATGACTTAAAGCTTGATAAAAAAGATATAAACAAAATTCCTAAAATTTTTTTATTGAAATTGAACGATACAATTTTGAACAATAGAAAAAACCTGTATATTGAGTAAATACTAGGCACCGTAACATTTATAAGTTTTATTTAAAAAATTGCATTTAAGTTATTCACAAAATAAAAGTTATTTTCATTCCCTAATAGAAGTTATTTTCTGAAGTTTATTTATTCCTCAGAAAATAAAAGTTATTTCTTGATTTTTATTTATTCTTCACAAAATACAAATTAGCTCCCGATTTTTATTTGTTCCTCCGGAAATAAAAGTTATTTCTTGATTTTTATTTATTCTTCACAAAATAAAAATTATATCCTGATTTTTATTTTTTCCTCAGAAAATAAAATTTATACCTCGATTTTTGTTTCTTCATCATAAAATGAAAATTTTTTCTTGATTTTTATTTATTCCTCAGAAAATAAAAGTTATATTTTTATTTTTGTTTCTTTATCAGAAAGTAAAAGTTACTTTTTGATTTTTATTTATTCCTCAAAAAATTAATGTTGTTTCTTGATTTTTATTTATTCTTCACAAAACAAAAGTTATTTCCTCACTTTTATATTCTGAGCAATAAATAAAACTCAGAAATGCAGTTTTTTATCCAATTTGTCCATGTAACAAGGATTACTTTGGTGTATTGCTTGTACACGTACGACTTCTTTTTTATTTAAATTTTTTAGCTTGCATTTTGAAAATAATCGTTATTTATGGTAAATCTGTTTAAAAAATAAACTATAATTAAGAAAATTAAATGTAAAATATGAAAAAATATCGAAATGAGTCAAGTGAGTTAGCAGGTTTGCCCTCTAAGGCGACGATTGCGCACATAATGGCGAGATCTAAAAATTACAATGAAATAAAAGAGTCGTCGTAATCATAACTTTGTGCGTTCAATTTAACTTTGGGTGTGAAACCGTGATGTAAATTTCGCCAAAAATAGAAAAAGTCATGGTAGATATAAAAAAGTTAATTGTCTTCCAATATTTTAAGATTAAACAATCAGCCTGACTACGATTGGCATTTTTCGCCTTCAAATTCAACAATTTAAATAAAATAAAAGATAAAATAAATAGATAAAAGAAAAAAAATTTAATTTAAAAATAAAATAAGATTTAATCTATTACAAACTGTCGAATATTAAAAGCGAAAGCGAAAAACGCCAACCGTAATCAGTCTGAATTAATTAATAAATAAGAATAACATAAACTTTTTCGTAATCATTCCTTTTAATTATATCTTTTCCCTTCTTTTTCGGTGTATATTTTCAGATTTTCTAAATGACTTTGATGACCACAAAAGATTTACATATGAGCTTAAGCATTTTATTGTTTGCCGCAACGTCCCGAAATTGTTATTTAAATTACAATATTTTAAGAAATTGATCTCAAATTAATGCAATCAATCTACAGATGGATTCTAGATAAGCATACGAGTTAATCCATAAAATCATATAATATGATTACGTTATCTCTTAAGCAGGGAGAAATCTTAGCCTTTAAATTGTTAAATTGTTTGTTTACTGTTAGGGGGTAACCCTTATTGGGTGCAGCCACATAACAATGTGGCATCACAACATAATGCGACACTGCGCGCAGCTTAGTTTAAGTTTTTTTTGCTACAATTCTTACTAACCGTTTTACAGTTAGTTGAGGCAAGCGAAAGCAAGCATACCTGAATTCAATAAACCCAACTTTATTTTGTATTAGTTAACCCAAAACGTCTTTTATTCAACATAAAAGTACAACAAAAGTGGCGACGAGGATAGTGAAAATAAAAAGAAACTGATACACTTTTTTTCTACAAAATGCCGCAAACAACAATGTCAGATGACAAAGTTCTTCAACTGTTGGAAGATCAGCAACAAGCTATGCATCAACAAACCCAGTTGCTACAAGCAATGACACAGCTGCTTCAGGCTCAAGGAACATCTTCAAGAGATGCTCCACAAACGCCAAACACATCAAAAGCTGCATTAATGGAATCGTTAGCGCATTCAATGACAGACTTTGTGTATGAACCAGAAAGCGGTTTAATATTTCAAGCTTGGTACAACAGGTATGTACATGTTTTCGAAAGAGAGGCGAACAATCTGGAAGACCACGACAAAGTAGCACTACTTTGGCGCAAAATGTCTAATCAAGTCCACGAAAGATTTTCAAACTACGTATTGCCAACTAAACCTGTCGATATGACTCTAAAAGACACCGTTGACAAATTAAACAAACTCTTTGGTAAAGCTGAGACACAGGTTTCACAACGTTACAAATGTCTGCAACTATCAAAATCAGATAATGAAGATTTCAGAGAGTACGCTAGCCGAGTAAATCTCCAATGTGAATTGTTCAAAATGACAGATCTAAAAATCGATCAGTTCAAATGTCTAATTTTTGTATTGGGTCTTAAATCAAATAAAGACACGGACATTCGAGTTCGACTACTGAAAATTTTAGATGAATTTTCTGACACTACTAATCTCGACAAACTGGTAGATGAAACACAGCGCATAATGGATTTAAAATCAGATAATTCAATGATCGAACGCCAACCAAAAACTGTCTGCTCCGTCAACAAAATTGGAAAACACAAGAGTAACAAAGTTCCAAAAACTCCATGCTGGCTTTGCGGGGACTTACACTACGTTAAATTTTGCCCCTACAGCAAACACAAGTGCAACAAATGTCACCAAGTTGGACATAAGGACAACTACTGCTCCAAACCTGGAAAAACAACAAAATCATTTCAGAATGAAAATAAAAACAAGTTCGAGAAAAAACAAAACTTTCGCACAAACGCCGTGTTCACAACAAAAAAGCTTCAGTTCAAGGAACTTCGTAAGTATGTAACTGTAACAATCAACAGCAAATCTATTCAATTACAAATAGATACCGCAAGTGATATTTCAATAATTTCTGTTGAAACATGGAAAATTATTGGTGAACCAACTGCACATACAACAAAAGACATTGCCAGTGATGCCAACACAAACAAAATTAATCTTTTAGCAACGTTCAAATGCGACGTTCAGATAAACGACATCACTAAAACTCTTAACTGTTATATCACAGATATAAACAAACTCAACATAATGGGTATAGACTGGATCCAATCTTTTGATCTTTGGGATAAACCTATATCTGCTTGGTGTCGACAAATTTCCTTCGATGACGACATAGCTACAATTAAGGGAAATTATAAAACCGTGTTTGATAACAGCCATCTAGGACGGTGCACTAAAACAAAGGTACATATACAATTGTTACCAAACTCAAGGGAAATTTTCGTTCCTAAACGTTCAGTTCCTTATGCATCAATGCTCGAAATCGAAGCCGAACTACAAAGACTCCAAAACGAAGAAATCATAACACCTGTAGATTCATCAAAATACGCCGCTCCAATCGTAGTTAGCAAACGAAATGGAAAAATTCGTATTTGTGCAGATTATTCTACTGGTCTCAACTCGGTAGTAGAACCAAATCAATATCCATTGCCCACACCTGAGGAAATTTTTTCTGACTGTCACAATTGTATCATCTTCAGTCATGTAGATTTATCAGACGCCTATCTGCAAGTGGAAGTAGATGAGGATAGCAAAGAACTTCTCACAATAAACACTCACAAGGGTTTATTCAAGTTTAATCGCTTAACTCCCGGAATAAAATCAGCACCAGGAGCTTTCCAAAGGATCATGGACCAACTATGTTCTGGCATAGACGGTGCCAAAGCATACATAGACGACATCATGCTCGCAAGTAAATCAATTTCTGAACACAAAACTAATCTCAATCTGCTCTTACAGAAGATTCAAGATTTTGGTTTCCGGCTTAAGTTTGAAAAATGTCAATTTTTCAAAAAGCAAATAAAATACCTTGGACAGATATTAGATGAAAAAGGTATTCGTCCCGATCCGACAAAAATAGCCGCCATTAAAAATCTAAAAACTCCACAAAACATTTCTGAAGTACGTTCTCTCCTGGGCTCTATCAATCATTACGGCAAATTCGTTAAAAACATGCGAAATCTCCGAAAACCTCTTGATGACTTATTAAAAAAGGAAAACGAGTTTAAATGGACTTCTCAATGTCAAGAATCATTGGATAACTTCAAACATATACTAACATCAGATATGTTACTTACACACTACAATCCCGAATTACCTATTCACGTTGCAGCGGACGCATCTTCTCATGGCATAGGTGCCGTAATCTATCACACATTTCCTGATAACTCAATGAAAGCAGTTCATCATATATCAAGATCTTTAACTCCTGCCGAATGCAACTACAGCCAAATTGAAAAAGAAGGTTTAGCTCTAATTTTCGCCGTACAACGCTTCCACAGGATGCTATTTGGGCGCAAGTTTACGTTACACACAGACCATAAACCATTGCTCGCAATTTTCGGCTCAAAAAAGGGAATTCCGGTCTACACAGCCAACCGTTTACAACGATGGGCGTTGATACTTTTAACGTACGACTTCGATATTAAGTACACAAGCACCGAGGACTTCGGTCACGCAGATGTGTTGTCAAGACTCATCAGTGATCACGAAAAACCTTCCGATGAATACATCGTTGCTTCAATATCACTCGAAGAAGACATACGCAAAGATCTCGATGAAGCAGTATCAACACTTCCCGTATCTTTCAACATGATAGTCAAAGCTACCAAAAACGACTCAAGTCTACAAACTATCATTCAACACATGAATACGGGTTGGCCTCAAAATGGTAAAAACCTCGATTCTTTTATTCTTCCTTATTTCAACCGCAAAGAATCTTTATCAACCACAGATGGATGTATAATGTTCAACAACCGTATCGTAATACCAGAACCTTATCGTAAAAAGGTACTAAAACAACTTCACAGAGGACATCTATCAGCAGAACGATCTAAGTCGATTGCTCGAAGTTACGTTTACTGGCCGTCTATTGACAAGCACATCGAAGACTACGTCAAAAATTGCCAAAACTGTCAACAAGCTGCGAAGAATCCAGTTAAGACTGACCTTTGCTCTTGGCCAATAACTTCACGACCACTTGAGAGAGTTCATATTGATTACGCTGGACCTGTAAAAAGCAAGTATTATTTAGTTGTTATAGATTCGTTTTCTAAATACCCAGCTATTTACGAAACAACAACAATAACATCATTTGCAACAATAAAAATTCTCAATGAATACTGCTCACAGTTTGGAAACCCAGAACAATTAGTTTCTGATAATGGAACACAGTTCTGCTCAGAACAATTCCAAAACTGGTGCAAGGAAAGAGCCATAGAACACACCAGAACAGTACGCTTCCATCCCAGTTCCAATGGTCAAGCCGAAAGATTTGTAGACACACTCAAACGCGCTCTCAAGAAAGCTGAGGGGGAAGATACGCCTACAACATCACTTCAAACGTTTTTAGAAGTATACAGGTCAACACCTAATCCCAATTCTCCAAATGACAAATCACCAGCAGAATCCTTTCTCGGTCGGAAAATGAGAACGATCTTTGATATCTTAAAAAGACCTAATTTTTCTGATCGTAGAACCAATCATCAAATGGAAAACCAATATAATACCAAACATGGTACACGCAAAAGAATATTTAATCATGGCGACCAGGTCTACGCTTTGAACTTCAAAGGAAACAAACAACACTGGGTGCCAGGTGAAATCATTGAAAAAATTGGCAATGTAATTTACAACACTTTGATCGAAGTTGGTAACAGAAAAATACTCGTACGAGCACATGCAGATCAACTTCGTCCCAGACACAACGAAACCAATAACTCCCTTTTAGAATCAACAAATCTACCTTTGGACATCTTACTTGAAGAGTTCCAAATCAGCCCAACATTACAAGAAGAATGTTTCGCAACTCCTACAGCTTCTCCTCAGTGGACTCCACAACCTATAACCAGGCGTAGACAACCAGTGGAACCAATATCCAGAACACCGCTTTGATCTAAAGGAGGGAGATGTTAGGGGGTAACCCTTATTGGGTGCAGCCACATAACAATGTGGCATCACAACATAATGCGACACTGCGCGCAGCTTAGTTTAAGTTTTTTTTGCTACAATTCTTACTAACCGTTTTACAGTTAGTTGAGGCAAGCGAAAGCAAGCATACCTGAATTCAATAAACCCAACTTTATTTTGTATTAGTTAACCCAAAACGTCTTTTATTCAACATAAAAGTACAACATTTACTCTTAGATTAAGAACCAAATATATTGAGCTTCCTAAATATTACATACATACATACATACTACATATTATTGAATATATTACTATTCATATGTATATTAACCCTTTGCTCCGTAATAAGTGTATTCAATAAGATATGCACATAAAATTAGTAATTGATGTAAAATCATTTACTGTAACTATACTATTTTAAGATATTTAAAAACTGTAATTATTATTTAAAAAATTTTATAAAAAATGCTCAAAAAGATATATTTCAATAAATTGTCTTTAATTTTTTTAAATATGCTTGGCAATGCCAAATTTCTGTTTGTATAGTAGTTTTTTTAATCGATTATATCGCATAGTTTAGGGCTTAACAAATATTTGAACTACCCTATTTTTTAGTTTTTCCTACACAGGGTGACTAGAATACTTACTTGCGCCTGAAACTATGTAACAAAATATTTTTTAATTCTGAGTTTTAATGCCTGCTGCTGTGTTCTGTGCGCCTGGTATTTTCATGAAATTTTAAGAATTGAAAAATGAACAGAGTTACCGTTGGGCAGTTTTAAACAGCGGTTTTACTGTGAACATGAGGAATTGTTTATTGATCCCATTAATAACAATAATTGTTACACACTTTAATTTGGAATATGTTTACGTTTTATTTAGCTTAAAAAGTTTATAAAAAATTTATTTCATGGAATTAAAACTAGGATGGAAATGAATTTATTAAGAAATAATGCATCACTTAATACAAAGATATAAAAAGAATAAAGGGTAATTTAATTTTATAAATAAAAATGAAATCACAAAGTAAAATACAATCATATTTATAAATAACTTTGAAGTTTGAGATGAAGTAAATTTAGTTCTTATGTGTCGTTGCTAACAATTTTTTTAATAGCTATAGATACTCAATTGTAATAAATTTTTTAAACTTATTACAGATACTAAACACACAAACTAGAATTCATTCTTTAAATTTTAAAAGACCACTTTAAAGCATTAAAACCTGCCACAAAATTTGTAATATGTGAATAACCTTTGCTTCCTTAGCCGTTTGAATATAAAAAATACGTAATAAATAGAGTAATTACTTCATATCACTTATTTGGGACAAACTTTTCGACATGTACTTTATGACTTCCTATGTTGAAAACTTTAGATTTCGCAGGAAGTGTAGTAGAAGTTGCGTATTGAAACTGTAGTATATCTTTAATTTCCGTACACTTTCCGGCGTCTTTGGCGCAATTCATTTATATATTTACGTAGATGTGTCATATAGTCAGTCATGAAAGTGGTGTAAGCCTGAAAAGTAAGTAAGAAAGGTAATTAAAATAAGTAAAAATTGCTGACATAGTTAAAAAGAAATTTATTTATTTCTAATAAAAATATAGCCTATATGGTGAACTAATTCTTCAAATTCGAATGACTTAAGCAGGATTTTTGAGTTCTAATAAATTATAGTTCCCAGACTCCCGAATATTCTTTTTAAAAATAATTAGTTTGTTAATTGACTTATTATATCTACATATTAATATTGGGAAAAAATATTGAAAGGTAATAAAAAATTCAAATATACTTACGGCATCTAATACATAACGAGGTATATATCCCTTCAAATCTAAACATAATATCCACTCAATAATACAGGCATCCGTTTTTCCCTCTATTTCATGCAAAGCAAAACTGACTACCAAATTTTCACCCCTTATATATTTGGTATTAACTGGTGCTTTGTCGTAATCAACACTTATGGCTGCACTAAGCCATACTTTGCCCTTGGAAGTGACGCCTCTTAAAGGTGAGTGTGTAGTTGTGTTCATTGTTTGTTTTTCATCTTCCACATGATCTTTAGCATCTTCAAACTCTTCATCTAGAGGAGGTGGTTCGTTAAAATTAATACGCATGGCATCGCTAAAATCTTTAGCTCCTAAGCTTTTGCTTAGTGTGTGAAAAGCAATATTATCCTTTTGTAATGGTGTGCTGATAGCATTTCTACAACTGCCCACGCTACTGGATTGAGCTTCATCCTGATCAGATACAGTAGAAACACTACCTTCGCAAGAGTTATTAAGCATTTCATCGTCGTCAGTGCTATCGATTTCTGCTGAGTCTTCTCTCATTTTACCATCAACGAATAAACGCCAGCATCGTAAATTAACAAAATCTCGAGATTTTATTATGCCCCCGCCACCACCCGCGGTAGCCTGATAAGTAACATCGGTGTAGGTGTTAACTTTCTACAATAATTTATATAAAAGCAATTTTTACGGAATCAGAAATAATTTTAACTATGTATATATGTACATATATTTCCATAAATAAACATACTCTTATAATCTTCGACTCCAAAACAGTGGGATTCCAGTGTGGGGCTTCCTCAATTTTATAAAATAGTTCATTGCTCAAAGCTTTGGCAGGATATTTTAAACGACCCTTGTAATATAATACATATACCGTGAATTTTCCTTCTCTTAATAATATCTCAGAAATACTTACGGTTAATTTATAAATTTTTCCTAATTTTTCACGATGTAGACTACTAATGGTGTCACCTTTTTTAGTAACTTTTTCTACTTTCCAGTTGGATACTTGTAGTAGTTCGTGGGCTTTACGCAAACAATTCAAACCCATTTGATGATATTCTTCATCCTGTAAAAAAAAATAAAAAATTTGGTTATATTCAGATGTAGATGATGTTAAAACGAAGTATTAAACAAAACTACCATTTTTAAGTTTTGCTTTCAATAAACTCAATTTGTCGCTCTGTTTGATAAGCATTTTATAAAGGTTTTAAGATTTTTTAAACATTTAAAGTATTTGCAATGCAAATTTATTCGATTTATTCCATTTTAACAGCAATTGCTGAAAATTAAATAGAAGATGTGAGTGGCAAACTGAAAGACATATATAAGAAAATTTTTTTCTGGATGTGACCTAACATTCGTAAAAAAAGAATTTAACAATAATAAAAACAACACGGCACAAAAATTATTGTAATATTATTCCTGCTAATAAACAATCCCATAACTAAAGTATGTAGTACATAAGCAATAAGAAAAATATAGAATTGTGTAATTTTGTAAATGATAGAAAACAACAAGGGATGAGACTATTAAAGGGGCATAGCTACATATATTTCTTAGCTATTCATATGTCTACATATTTCACATATTAAATAGATTTATTAATATTCTTTTTAATTTTTTTAATATGTTTTAGTATTTTATATTTGGTTATTGTTACGGTGGAGAGAAAAAAGTTGCAAAAAAATACTGCTTGCACCAAATGGCATTAGCAAATAAAATGTAGCATGCAACATATTTGACGAAAATAACACTACAAAGCAAATGAAATATTTCATGCAACATGTTTGACGATAATAACAAAACAAAGCATTGATACTATCCGTACTATTGCATGGTACTGAATTATGGATACTTACGGGAGCAGCTGAATCCTGGGAGAGAAAAATTCCTCGTAAAATACATGGACTAACCTGCCTTAGTAAAGAGTAACGGTACTGCATAAACAAAGAGCTGCATGAGCAGTACATTGAATTCGAAATTCAAAGGATTAATTTGCTAGGACATGTCGCGAGAATGAATGAAGGTGATTCAACAAGAAAAACTCCAAAGAAGTTTTGGCTTTCCGAACGTCTTAAACAAGTTGTAATATTGGGATCACCCGATAATTTTCAGATTACATTTTCTCTTTCTACGACATAATAAAAAACTTGTTTTTGTAAATAAAATAAAAATTGTCGTTTGGGGTTTTATATTTAAAAACAAATTTGAGTTTTTTATTATTGGTTCCAAAGTATATCTATATCAAGTATATGCAAGAGCCCAGCTGACTAAAATTTTTTTCAGTTTTTACATGAACGTATGTCAAAATTTGTTTACTTTTGTAGCGAGCCATATTTGTTTATTCGTTGAAAAAATAATTTTGTAAAATTGTGAAAAACATTATTAATTCAACAAAAGTAGCAAAAAAGAATTGTTGTGGAAAAGATTTTTGTGAAAAAGTGTATTGTTTAAGAAAAGTAACAAAAAGAAATTGTTTTAAAAAAGTTCTATGCGAAAAGTATTTAAATTTTTGGAAATAATTGTGAACAAAACAAAATAAAAGAAAATTTCTGACATAAGATACTAATTTTACACAAACAAAATGTACGGTGGATTTTGTGTTTGTACTCTTGCGACTACTTGATATTGATATACTTTGATTGGTTCATTATAACTTCCCAGACGGAAATTTATTATCTACATAAAAAAACTTTAAAATATACTAAATATGTGTCATCAATATTGGTGATCGATAAGATCTTATAACTAGTACACCACAAAAAATATGTGAGGATTTCTAGATTTAGTAAAATCTTCTATTCGACAATTGCCTCAATTAAATTAGTACTTTTTGTTTGTTATGTAGTGAAGTCTAAAGCCTGCTTTTCATTGGTTCTTACACCAAATCATCAGTAGACTTTGACCTAATTCCAAAATAACAAAACCTCTCAGCTTATACATAAACTCCCAAAAATGAATTGAGAATTACACAAGCAAAACTACTACTACAGGATTTAAAATTTCAGAAAACACAACAAACAAATTTTATTCGATATAAATCTATTTTGTTTTTCCACCTTCATACAATTAGCCTGCCGTTGGCAAACACTAAAAGTATATAAAAAAGGCACAACGAAAAACAAAATCACCATAAAGCGTTTTAAAATCTTCTATTCCATATATTATCTCAATTAAATTAGTGCTTTTTGGTACATGAAACTGAAGTTATGTTGCAAAAAATGTTTGAGTAAAGCATATAAGAAAACGATAAAAATATCAAAATGTTTAATAATATAAATGGGTTGTGAACAATTTAAAACAATTAACAGCCAAGAAGGTAATGATTTTCAATCTAGCCAATTTTCCCCTCTGTGTGTATCGAATAGTAGTCTCACTGCGGAAAATGATCAGCTAGATTTAGGCCTGGCATAAGAACTGCAAATTAAGCAAATTTGGCGAAACTTTTTATTCGTCGAGGAAATCTTTAAAACTGTTCGAAAACCCAAAGTGTACCACGTATAAAATCGCATCTCAACGAAACATTAAGTTTTTTAGTTGTCGCGATATACGCGTTATATACAGTTACAAAAAAAAATTCAAAATCCAATAGGACTATTTTCAAAGTCGAATTGCAAATGGTAAATTTAATCATACCTTTTCGTCTTCTTCATCACTGTTATGCGCTGAGTCTAAAGGTGAATAAAAATCGGCCACACTTTCCGCGGGACGACGTACATTATGGGAGGCCAAAAAGGGTGCTATCAACGGAGAACGATCCGGAGAATTAGTAAGAGCTGAAAATTAGAAATTATTCTATATAAAAAACGCATACAAAGAAGGAACTTCAAGTTTACCAGAAAAATATCGCCTAGCATGGCGCTCTTGTGGTATAACGCGGCAATCTAAAAACCAGGCTTCACCCCATGCCAACACAAATGATGATAAAATGAGAATAACTACAAATACTTGCTGAGTGGAATCAACCCACTACAAATGAAAACAAAATGTAATTATATTATTAAATTACTATATGATTTTATTTTGTAAAATGCCAGAAACTTAAATTACAAAAGCAAAATATATTAAGGAAATAGTTATTTAAGTCACGGCTCGTTAGTGACATTTGCATTTATAGAAAGCAAAGCCAAAGTTATGAAATATGTCAAAATTTCATTTTGTTTTTTATACAAATTAATCACCGAACAAACTCACAGAAATTTAGAAGTTACTTTGCCTGACAAAATTTTTTAACTGCCTGTTTAACAAAAATAAATTCCAAATCTATGTTTTCGTTTTGAATATAAAATGTTTGGATGAAAAACAGAAATGATTTTTTAATAAAAATTCGAATACGAATTCTCAAAATAATAACATAATTTGCAGATTCGCGGATTCGAACTTAGGCATGAATAAAATTGTTAGTTTTGTAAGTACATTTTTGAAACCATTAAAATTTCATGTTTTCCATATAAATTTATCTTTGGTGATGTGATTTACTCAATTAGAGCACACATTTTTTAACAAAAATAATGCTGTTAATAACCTTTGTTAACAACAATACAATTTCTTAAAGGAGAAAAAAGGAAGAACTCCCAAACTTTTTTACAAATTTTTTTGATATTGTGCTTGAAAGTGGACAATGATTATTTTACAAAATTTGTTGTTACTAAACAGACATAAAACTCACATGATATACATGAAATGAGCGGTCGCGTGGGTTTTAAGGAATATCGTGATTAATGAACGTTTCTCAAAACTTTGGTTGTGATCACGGTTTGTTACGTTCTTTTCACAAGTTACACATCTATATTTGTTAAGTACGCAACTTCACTTTGATAAAGAGAGGAAACAACATAATGATCACGTTTACTTCAATATGCAAAAAGAATCTACTAAAAAGTGTCATTTCGCGAAAAAGAATTAAAACGAAGAACAAATATTATTTGCTGCCTTCACAAGCTTTGTTGCATCGTTTAAAGCTTTATTTATTTTATTTTGAAAAAGTCTTTTAAAATAAAAGTGTATTGCAAATAATTTGTTTTTGTTTTGAGAAATTGTGTTCGAAATTGTTTCTTCAAACACAACTTTAAACGATTCAACAAAACTTGTGCATTAATATATCTATGCATGTACGTATTTGCAATAAATTATTAGATTCAAAGAAATATCATCAAAAGCAAAGTTATTTGTAGTTTAGTTTAATTAAAAATTAAAATAATTGAACTTGCGAAAAAGAATGTAAACTAGTTTAAGAAGTATAGAAATTTATTAAATACTTACATCAAACACAAACACTTTGGATATTAAAAAAAGACAGGATCCACTTGTTGACAACTGCAATTCAATACAAAAGTCAATACTTAAAAAGAGCTTCTTCATATTATGTGTTTTACCTTACCGCAATTATAAGCCAATGATTTATATACAAAAGTGCATAAAAAAATATTAAGACTAAGAAACGACAAATTGCTGCTGCTACAACGTCAAATAATGATTCATTCACAGTATAATGAAGTATTTGTTTTTGAAGTGCTAGTATTATGCTATCGCCATTTATCTTTAATTAAATAAAGGTTAAAGAATTAAAAATCAAATTAATAACGAAAAGACATTCAATTACTAACCATTATGCATATCAGCCACAAAAGTGAGACGAAAAATAAATCAAAAGTTACAAATAAACAGAAAAATCTTCGTATTACCGACATACGACCATCTTGCATATAACCCCCAAGAAATTCTTCAGTAATAAGATTTATGGAATGGGTACGTGCTATGAAATATCAATTAATTTTAATTCGCTTATATACATATTTGCACAAATTTTAGAATGTTTTAAAATAATTACACACATATATCAAACCCGGCAAGATTGCCGCCACCTCTTGACTGCATGTTACGAGTTTGAGTTATCAATAATTCGGCAGTACTACGTAGATCCTCGGAACTGTTTTGTGACATTATTTTACAATTTTAAATGATAAATCACATTTTCATTTTTATTTAATTATATGCTGTTATCAAGTTTTTACTGAAAATAAAGATTTCAAGTTAAACACAATAACATTGTAAAATGTTCGATTACAAGAAATCATGACAAGTTAAATTTTATTTTGCGTATATACACAAAAAAGTTATGAGGATGGCTTCAACATAGGAAACTAATTCCATATCAGTGACACTTCTAAACTACCTTTCTACTCAAAATATTCATTGACAACAGAATTAAGGAAGTTATTCGCATACATATATATTTTCATATACTATATACATACATATATACATACATTTTGAACATTTGAAATTGCTGTTATCGTTCTTTTTAAAATTGCTTTTGTTTATGAATAAAAGTAATAAGTAGGTATATCTGCACTGAGATATTTTATATATTTCACACTGAGATATTTTATATATTTCATTCAAAGCAAAGTATATCTATATAAATAAAATTTTATAGCACATTAGCAAAGTGAATATAAACAGGAAATTTTAAATGGTAAAATTTTCTGAAACTTGTACTTTTCGAGTTATTGACCTCTAATACTTTCATATAAAAATTGGATTATCCACTACATTTCTAGACTTATTGATATTGGCATCATTAGAAAGCTATGGAAGAGGTCGTTTTATTTGTATTTGTATGTTGAAATACTTTACAAAGTAAATTTGCAAAGTATTTGGTGCACAGATGCCGACGGAGTGACTTAGACTATATGCCGGCGATGTTATTAACCCGTATTTTCTTCCGTTACTGTGACTGACTGTACACGACCTATGCCTTCACATAGGAAGTAGCAACGTAGTTAACCACGGAATATTCCTCAGAAGAACTGTAAAACTATACAGTTATCTGAGGTGTTGAAATTAACTAGTGCGAGTGAGACGCAAAACTCTCGAAAGAGAGTAAACAATCAGTGGTCTGGCTGCACTTAAGAGATAATTGCCAACGAGGCTTGATGTTAACTGACTCAGAGCTGCTTTGCGACTGAGGTCGTTTTATATATGCAAAATTCATTTAAAAATGCCTAGCCCAATAAGTGTCAATAAAGATCTGGCATAATTTGACATTAAAATATTACAAAGTACACTAGGTAATTATATTCCGACTTTTGTATACGACAGGGAAGCGAAGGCAGTAATCATTACATCAGAGAGAAGAAAATCCTTCCCACCAGCAGCAGTCCGCATACACAGAAAAGCTTTAGAATCCGAATGCTTTCGTTAATGAGGCAAAACACACTGGATGAATTTTTAGTCCGCTTAATTTTTGTTCTTTTCAAAACACACTGGATTAATTCATCTGGCATAAAATTGTATACGTATACACAGCTTTGTGTGTGTTAGTATATTATTGTTTATTTGATGTTTGTCTTTCGTTCGCTGTACACATACATTACGAAACAAACTTAGCGCAAATATGTCTGGAATAAGTGATGAAAAATTTGCAATAATCTTAGGAGGAATTTCTAGTGCCTGTGACTTTGAAGCAGCAGCATTACTTCTAGAAGATGAGAAGGCAAAGAAAAGAAGCGAATACATTTGAGAAAATGTATTCCGGATGAATAAAAATTTTCTGCAACTTTAAGATTTTTAGCTACAGGAGGAAACTTTAAGGAAATTGCCGAAAATAGAAAATTGTCTGCACCCTATTTAAGATCAGCTATGATTACGATAACCATGTTTTTCAATGCAAAAAGGACATTTAGAAATGTAATAAAAATTGTATTCACTAATTATAAACAATTGCATATACTTTAGGCATGGCCTTCTAACTAGCATATATTAATGTTTTTTAAACAATAAAATATGTCCAAATATATTACAGTAATTTGATAAAAAGATTTTCATTTCTGCACACTCCATTTGGTGATGATATTATTAATATTGTATTGGTGATTATAACTTTTATTGTATTGAGAATATAAGACTTTTAATATAGGAGTTTGAAGAAAGAAAAAATTAATAGTCAAAAAATAAAAAAGGACACACCAATTAAAAAAGGACACCTTCATTTTTTTAAATCTAAACGTGAAAAGTGAATTTTTAAAGGTACATTCATATAAGTTTATTTCGTCACCAGTAAAAGTTATTTACGTAATTTCAATAAAATTTTCAGTAACCAAAAAAATTTTTATAAATTTCTGAAATTACCGAAAAAATCCTTACTGACTCATTCATCAATTTTAATGGTTGTTGGCGCGACCAACCCCCTTTTGTTTTGAAGTTCATGTTTACACAAAGATGGACAACTAAAGACTAAAAAACGCTCTGTAAAAAACAAAACGCAGAACCTGTGTTTTCATAAGTGTGTATGTATTAGTTTTGTTCTGCTTGTGCGGGGTTGAAGCTGGTTGAAAAATTATGCCAACCAAAAACTACCCTCTTCACCGAAAATGCCTACAAGCTGCCATGTTATGCCAGCATAATTCATCCAGTGTGTTCTGCCTCAATGACATACTATTTTAAATTTTCTTATTATTTCTCTATTATCACACAAAATTTTATTTTAATATAACGTGTGTTGGCAAAGTGGTACTAGTAGTTAAGAAAAACTAAGTTTTTCATAATTGTATAGACATTGCCAACTGGGATACACATATATGTATGTGCGTACAAACCTATAATAAATAGTACAAAATTTATTAAATTCAAACAATGAAATATATATTATATGGCATCAGTTAGTAAACTAAACAAAAAGTATATTGAATTCTAAAACATTTAATGTAATTCAGTGTTACGAAATATTAATACATTTTCCAAAATATTTTCTAAAAATTTCTTGCAGCTAAAAAATCAGCAGAAAACGAATAACATATTTATTTTGTTTTGGCTAACATCATAGTGTTAATATTCTATATTACGTGCACGTTTCACCCTTTAAAACACTTTTCCGTATTAGTTTGCTGGTTTAATTTTATTTTGTTGTTAATTTTACAAAATTATCACAATGAATTCCTATTTTTCTTTTATGCAAATGCACTTCTTTCAATAATAAAAAAGGAAAGAACATAGACGAGAGAACCGAAGAATTTTGACATACGCCTGTGCTGCCACTCTGTCAAAAAATAAGACCGTTAGCAAATGTAACATTAAGATACTTTTACACTACGACGAAGTATGTCTCGTTTACACTTATTGGCCTTCACTCCAAACAATGATATCCATTCGCAAAGCAGCTCTGAGTCAGTCAACATCAAGCCTCGTTGGCAATTAAATTTTAAGTGCAGCCAGACCACTGATCGTTTACTCTCTTTCGAGAGTTTTGCGTCTCCCTCGCACTAGTTAATTTCAACACCTCAGATAACTGTATAGTTTTACAGTTCTTCTGAGAAATATTCCGTGGTTAACTACGTTGCTACTTCCTATGTGAAGGCATAGGTCGTGTACAGTCAGACACAGTAACGGAAAAGAGAATACGTTTAACAACATCGCCGGCGTACCCGTTGGCATCTGTGCATCAATAGAATTAGTTATTGTGGTACGACATATCGTACGAATTGGTGATGGCGTAATAGTCTCAAGACTGGCCAAATAATTCTTCAGTCCATGACTGAAGTAACAAAATAGGATTAAAAAAAAAAAAAAAAAAAAACAATGATATCATAAGATATCAAGTCATATACAAAAATTGTAAAAATGCTTTTCGATCACATTAAAAGTTTTATAGAAGCTAAAAACCTCTGTATAATATATAAAGAAGCTTTACATAATGATAAAAATTATCCAAATTTAAAACAAACAAAGTCACTTTATGGTTATTGATAATAAAATTATTGTAAACTGTAGGAGAGTGAAATTTCGCAGCAAAAAGAATTGTGATACATTGCATCAAAACCATTTTTTTTAATTATATATCGGGTTAAATTTGTTGCTCTAACACTGTCACCTACTAATAAAATGTACTAATAAAGGGGGTACCCCTTTGTATAAAAGTAGTAAAACGAATCACTAGAAATGGACGTACTTTACTTTTATTATTATTCCCCCTGATTGTGTAAGGCGGTGGCGTGTACGTCTCAGTCGTATTGCGTAGTAGATTAAAGAAAACTGCGTGTATGTTTCTTTAATCTTGTACAAAAAACGCCTTTGGCGTAAACGCCAACGCCTTACAAAACCAGGCCGATTATGTATAGGTTGATTCCAAAGTATGTACATAAATTTTTTAATTAACATATGTGTCCCACTTCTATTAGAGAAGCAAGCATGTAATAGTCTCAATTACTTAAATGTATTGAAATTATTTTAATATCGTCATAAGGTTTATCAGTTTTAGGATTAGTTTTCGAATTGCAAATGTTTTGGCAAACTTCCATACCCTTAAACACACGACCGAAAACTGTGTGTTTGTTATCCAACCAGGGCTGTAATTTCATATAAGTATATCTTAGTTTTAAATTTTTATGTATGATGAGAAAATAGTGAAACGTACCGTTGGTAATACAGTAATAAAAAATTGACTGCCGTTTGTGTTTGCACCTGCATTAGCCATGCTAACTGTATAAGGACGATCATGTTTTAAACTAGGGCAAAATTCGTCTTTAAAATCATGGCCCCATATTGATTTACCTCCAGTGCCAGTACCAGTGGGATCACCACTTTGTATCATAAATCCCTTAATAACTCGATGAAAGATGTGGCCATTGTAATAACTTCAATACAAATATTAGTATTTTAGAAGGAAATTTAAGTAATTTGAATATGCAAGTTGTCTATTTACCCATTTTTAGCATGCACACAAAAATTTTCCACCGTTTTGGGACATTCCTTATAAAATAATTTTATATGAATATCCCCCATCGTAGTATGCAAGACAACATTTTCATACATTCGTTGTGTACCTGTAACAAAATTGGTCTTAAAAATGTTTTTGCTTTTGAATAAACTCGACAGAAATAACCTTCTTCTATTATTTTTAGAAAGCATGTAAACGAAATGAAATATTTAGGCATTCGACATGACATGATATATGTAAAATTTACCAACTAACCTTGCCCCTCTGGAACAGCAATTATATCTTCCTTTGTAGGTTTTTCGTTAAAGATATCACGATCAACATCTTGTAAATCCGATGGCAGACGTCGGCTATATAAATAGAAACGTTGTTTCCTACAAATTAAGTTTAGAATATTAATAAACCTGCTAATATCATTACATTATACGTACTTGTATGCAGTACAGAATAAAATGGGATCGTTAGGCAAGTTTTGCAACGCGGGATTTTCACTAGCCTCTTGTTCTATTGTAAGAGCCGCTTTAACCCTTTTAGCTTTACCCTAAAAAAATTAATTTCTAATATGACAACACACTGCATTTCATTTGAATACAAACCTGAAATAATGCAATATGAAGTGGTCTTATATTATCCGTTTTCCCCAATATATTTGCACATCTATTTGTTTTTATGTTGATAATTTTGATCCCAATCATAGTGGGATATAGCAAAAAGTTACCACTAGCATCAAATGTAATATTATTACTCATATTAAACTCTGATTTTTCTAAATCCCGCTCAGCAGCCATTCTATAACAATTAATTAGTTATGAAACTTCCTTTTTTATATTAAAGATATTTACCTTCTTCCGAATTCCATATTAGGCAACGCATGAGACGTTTGTTGCATTTGAATATAAGTCGACAAGGCTTCATCAAATACTCGTATAAGTTTACCCGTTTTAAACTTAAACACTCTTACTTTACGATCTGTAGAGATGGTGCCAAAACATTGGCCATCATTTGATACATCTAGGCCGGTCACCAATGTTTTGCATTTCGCAAACTCAAAAAGGCCTTGAGAGATACAACTTTCATAAATAATTGGAAAATTTCACAAGTTTAAGAAAATTGTCTTACTAGTATCTAATTTTGATTCGAACGTTACGTGCTTTTGTGGAAATTTGTAATCATATTTCGAATTTTGCCAATATTCTAATATACCACTTCTATCCACGGTGATAGCAGTTTCGTTTGGTACATTATAACAAATTGCTATAACTGGTGCCAAATGAAGTTTATCTAAAATATGAAGCACATCTCCATTGCCCTGTCCATCGTATATGTAAATTTTGTTAGAATCTTTGTCGCAGCTAAAACAAAATTAACATCGAAATGAAATATCGAGTTTCGGTTTAATTTTCACAATTTTCCAAACAAATTCTGCCTAATATGTATTATACATATTAGGCAGAATGACTTACATGGCTAAACTTTGCACCGCATCACCTGGCGAATGTATCCAACAGCTGCAGCCAGGTATAAACATCAATTTAATAATATTAATCATATCAAAATTTACAACGTCAAAAATTTTAGCACATTTGTCAGCCGAGGCAGAACATAGCAACGTTCCACTAGAGCTCGCAGTAAGACTATGGATGGGCACTATAAATATATACCAATAAAAGAAAAATGATTTTTTTACAAAAACTGCTTTTTTGATATAGATTAAGTACGTTTATATGTCCGCATTTAATTGGTTTTCAAACCAAATCATTAGAATACATCAAAATAAGTTAAGATCATACTTAAATGGCTTCGAAAATGTTTAACAAACTCAATGCCCTCTTCCATTTTCTTCCAGAACTTGATGTGACCGTCAATGCTGGCGGTAATAACGAAATCAGTTTTAGTAGCCACTAAATGTGTTATAACATCCCGGTGCATATAACTTTTCTCATAACACTCGGCATCTGGTAAATTCTCCAGAAAAACATGTTCGTAAGGTAAAACTAAAAGAATGTAAATGGAAATTAAAAAATTAAAAATACGTATGTATACATAAAGACGTATATAACCTTTTTTCTTTTTGGGCTTCGAAGCATCGGACTGCTCAGTAGGAAGGGGTCCGATCCAAGCATCTTCTTCTTCGTCTTTTTTTTCTTCCTCACTATTATCAGCAGATCTTTTTAATTCACTTTTTTCGATATCTAAGCTCATTTTGTAAAATTTTTAAATGGAATAATATACTTCACGTTTTCTCTGTTGGTAAACAAAGTCTGCTTCTTAGTTTTATTGCCATTCTCGTTGAAATATGTTTCTCATTTTACGCTGCAGTCACACTATCAAGTTTTTATGCAATTCTGTTTCAAGAGTTTTACACATACTGCTTGTCAAAATTCACAAAATTTGAAAGCTGTGACGTAGGCTGCACGCAATTTCAAAGCAAGTTTTCAGCAAGATGTCACTGATAGCAGAATATTTTTAAATAAGAATGCAAATTTGGAAGAAAAAACTGCAATCAGCTGTTTTCTTGACTGTAACTTGAAACACTCAATTTGAACGAAAATTTGAAAGCAAACTCTCAGCAAGTTTTAAAAGTATGACTGTATTGGTAAAAATATGAGAGAAATTTTAAAATTTGAATGAAAAATTGATCGTGTGACACCCAAGTTACCTAAAATATTAATATGCCAATTAATAGATAGTCAGGGCTACCGTTGAAAGCCCAAAGTACAAAATACAGTGAATACCGTTGCTACCGAATTTTTTTGGAAATAGCAAATGTTTCATAACGCGCAAGTTCGAAATGGCCCTGTGACCAATAAATTCCATTTGTCTTATAATTTTTATAATAAATTCTACATAGTCAAGGTTATGGCCCAACTATCAGGTCACCTACAAGTACAACTATACTAAAAACAATATATATATATATATATATATATATATATATATATATATATATATATATATATATATATATATATATATAAAATTGTGTAAAATTTTTAATATTGTCAACATCTGACTGGAGCATCAACAAAAAGAACGAGCAAGTGATTTTACACCAATGCATTTTACAATAACAAAAAACATCATAGTAAACTTACATACATAGGCAAACCTTAAACAAAATATATAACGGCTGGCGAAAATGTAAACACAACCCTGCATAAAATTATTTGAACAGTTGGTATGACCTGCTTATAGGGCCATTCGTTTTGATATTTCTAGAAATTGATTATAAAGACCTATCTGTGCGGAATATCAAAATAAATTGTAGCAAGCAAGAATATCTTATAAACATGGGCAGAAAAGTCCAAGGTCCGCCCTGTTACTTATGGTTAAGCCAACATGTTTTGCTTTAAAAAATTTTGAGAGCGAACTTCTTGGTGAGTAATATTTTTAAGGGTTTAACCACAGTTTTGACTTTTCAAAACTGTGGTTAAAGTCTACTGATGATTTGGTAAAGCACCAATGAAATGCATATAGATTTTTTACTTTTCAAAACTGTGGTTAAAGTCTACTGATGATATGGTAAAGCACCAATGAAATGCATATAGACACTGCTTAACCACCAACAAATAAATTTCATTTATATACAATAATTTTATAAATTCTGGTTGCGTAGTGTGAACTGGTGTTTATTGCTCTTACTAGTTTGTCCAGTATATCTACGGAGTATGAACATCCGGCAGCACTGGTGGCGACCGCAAAAGAAAATTTAAAGAAAAACATTCACGAAGACAAAAACAAAAAATTTAGATTAACAACCAGAAGAGAAAAGGAAAACAATTAAAAAGGGGAAAGGAATTTTTTCATATTTCTTATAAAATTTTTATCAAAACGAATATAGTTTGTATAATTTATTTTGCAAAAAACGTGTTTATTTAATTTGACCTTAAAAATGTCAGATATTTTAAAAGAAGACTCCTCTAAAGTTGGCATAGTAATTAAAGCGCCAGTTGAACACCCTCGCATAAGAATCAATAGATGGCGGGTAAGGGAGGGCTTTCCGGTAAGCGCTTCACAAGTCATAATGCTCTATGAAGCCTTACCATCGGAGGGTATTGAAGATGGTGGCACAAAAATATCTGCTAATATCGTACATAAACTAAAAGCACAACGAGTTGGCGTTGTTAAAAAGCGTCTTTTCAAGGATGGAGCAATAGTTAAAGCAGAGTAAGTTTGTTTGTGTTTCTCAAAATTCGTAAATATATCGATCCAATAATATTGTCGTTGTTATACTATTCTCTATATGTTTTTATTATACATTTTTATTTATTTAATCTCTTAGTACACCCCTTTTGGAACTCTCTGAATGTATCCATACAACGGTAATCAAAGACATGTGCGCTGATTGTGGTGCAGATTTGCGCCAAAATGAAAATGTGGGTATACAATTATTATTTGTTAAACATTGTCAATAATTTCTGTATATGTAAAATTGCCAGGTAGGGGCAAGAGAAACTACATTCGATGCTATTTACTGCTCAAAATAAAACATAAGAAGAGCATCAAAATAAACGAAAACTGTTTTTGAAATGTAAACGTATTATTAAAAATATTTGAGAATTTTAACTTTCTGCAAAATCAAGAATAGCAAAAGATGTCGTTTTTCAAATAGCAATCGGAAAAGAAATTTATATATAATAAAACTTCTTAAAACGTTTCAATATAAGTATATGTATATATAAATATATATATATATATATATATATATATAAATATATATATATATATATATATATATATATACACATATGTATATATATATATATATATACATATATATAAATATATATGGGCATTTCCAGAAAAAAGTCCACCTTGATCGAAAAATTAAAATTTAACAAACAGATATTTTCCTAATGTATTATAAAGGAGAAACTTCTAAAATAAATTAAATTTAGGAGCTTAAAGCTTTCTTTTGTTGGGATGGTGAAATACTGAGCTACAAGTTTGAAGTTCTCGTTTTTGTAAGTGTTTCTTAACTTCAAGGGCATTTTCTCTTTATAATTAACATTCCTAAAATCAATTTCATAATAATACTCTTATTGCAAAACTGTTGCTACAAAAATATTTAATCATAAAACAAATGCAAAAAATATATTTAGTATTTTGTAGTTTTTATATAATTTTCTAATATTCATGTCTTTTTCGCATTTTTTTAACATAATAAAATAAAGTGGAAATTTTAGTAATGTAACGCCAGTAACGTAACGCCAGACCAATTTTCATAAAAGAAAAAAAAAGGAAAAAAGATTTGTTCAATTTATAACTTGGAAAATAAATGTATATTGGTCCAAAACCTATCAAAAAAAATTTGATTAAAAATACTTGCCCAATTCGCAGAGTTCAACAATTTTGTTATCAAAGTCAAATCGCACTTCCGTTTTTTGTAACGTAACGCCAGGTCACTTTTTGGAGTATATCTTGAAATTCTTAGGCTCAACTATTTCCATTTTTTGGCTGAATATAGAGCTATCCAATCACTTCTCTAATGTGAGAAAAATACTTTTTTAAATTGTGGTTTTTAAAGTTTTTTTCAACATATCGTCGTACAAAAGTAACGTAACGCCAAAATGGAAATGCCCATATACATATATATACATATATATATATATATATATATATATATATATATATATACACATATGTATATATATATATACATATGTATATATATATATATATATATATATATATATATATATATAAATATATATATATATGTATAATATAAATATACATATTTATATATATGTATGTATATATATATATATATATATATATATATATATACATACATATATATATATATACATATGTATATATATATATATATATATATATATATGTATATATATATATATATATATATATATATATATATATGTATATACATATATGTATATATATATATATATATATATATATATATATATATATACATATATACATATACATATATATATATATATATATATATATATATATATACATATATATATATATATATATACATATATACATATATATATACATATATATATATATATATATATATATATATATATATATATATATATATATATATATATATATATATAATAAATTATGCTTTATTTTTTATATTGTCTTGACGTGACGTTGACAAATAGTAACAGAATAGAGGAAATAAAAGGTATTGAAAAGGGACTAACCAGGTGACGGTAGTAAGCGCATAAATTGTAAACATTGTTGGAATATGAAAAGGTACGCGTTTCGAAGGGTAATTGTTTTCCAAGATACGATACGTTAAAATACGGTTAAAAATATAAAATTTTATGTAATTCTATACTTTAAAAAATTACGTATAAGATAGCAAGTGATACAACTTCTTCATTAATTTTAAAAATTAAACTCCACTATTACATTTTAAGGGTAATACGTCAGAGGCATCTGTACCTATGGTCCATTCCATACCAGATCTGAAAGTTACACAAAAATTGGCACAAAAACTTGGTCACGATGACACACGGCGTTTGTTGCAAGATCGCAAATTGGTTTTGTTGGTTGATTTAGACCAAACGGTTATACACACCACCAACGACAATGTGCCCAATAATATAAAAGGAATTTATCATTTTCAATTATACGGACCCACTTCCCCATGGTATCACACACGTCTACGACCGGGTACGGCAGAGTTTCTCGAACGCATGTCACAGTTCTATGAACTTCACATTTGTACATTTGGTGCACGCAATTATGCCCATATGATTGCCCAACTTCTCGATCCGGAGGGTAAATTTTTCTCACATCGTATTTTGTCTAGAGATGAATGTTTTAATGCTACCAGTAAAACAGACAATTTAAAGTACGTAAGCATTTTTTATATTCTTAATCCATATTAACAATTAGTATTTTAGAGCTCTTTTCCCCAATGGTGATTCCATGGTGTGTATTATTGATGATCGTGAAGACGTTTGGAATATGGCTTCAAATTTGATCCAAGTCAAGCCTTACCACTTTTTTCAACATACCGGCGATATAAATGCTCCGCCAGGTTGTTCTAAGCATGAATTAGATGGCGAAGGAGTTGATTTTAAAGGTAAAATGTCAAGTTTATTTTGTTACATATTAAATTTGTTAATTGATTATGAACATTTTACAAAGACTTGGAAAATTTGAACTCTGTTGACGAAGACAAAATTTCAAAAGAAATAAACGAATGTGAAGATGAGGAGCAAAAAGCGGAGAAAACCGACAATACAGGAAAAGTATTTAAAGATATAACAGATATTAAAGAAATTGATGAAACAAAAGTACAAAATGCTGATCTGCAAAATGAGAAATTGTCTGAAGTAGAAAATATAGAAAATAAAAGTGCAGAATTTTCGGAAGCAAATAAGCTACTTGAAAAAGAAAGTGAAGAGCTCAACAAAATTGAAAGCGATGAAGACGTTAAGGTCGCCGATGAGAACGACAAGCCGGCCAGCTCAAATGCAAATATTCCCACAATTAAACTTTCCAATGACAATGAGAATAAAATTGAAATAGTCGATCCTGATGATTATCTTCTTTATTTAGAAGTAATATTAAAAAATATTCACTCTCGTTTCTATGCGATTTATGATGAGACCAAGGATATACCCGATTTAAAGATAATTGTTCCCAAAATACGCTCTGAGGTTTTACGAAATTCTTATCTAGTTTTTTCCGGTCTTGTGCCCACAAATATGAAATTGCAACAGTCACGGGCATATTTTATAGCTAAGAGTCTTGGTGCAGATGTATCTCAAAATATCGTAGAAAATACAACCCATTTAGTCGCCGTAACAGCTGGTACTTTTAAGGTCAATGCTGCCAAAAAGAATCCGAAAATAAAAATTGTTAATACAAATTGGTTGTGGACTTGTGCCGAACGTTGGGAGCATGTTGACGAAAGACTATTTCCCTTAGATCGTAAAATGAAGAGCAATAAGCGTCAACCACCAGCTCATTGTCATAGCCCAGAACATGTTATTAATTATAGTGAAAAATCCGAGATATCGTCGTCTAGTATGGCTCAGCAAAGTGCTGCTGAATCTTCAAAGTTTATCGATACCATTAATCCGTTACTGTCATTCTCTAACGCCGACTTGGCAGATATGAATAAAGAGTTTGATCAGTTTTTCGATTCGGATACCTCATCAGAAGATGAAAATGTTGATATTGGTAAGTGTTGTAAGCTATTTAAAAAACTGATTTAAAATTAATATCTGCGTTCATGTCTGTCTAGAAAATCCCCCCGTAGACAAGATTTTAAGAAAACGTAAACGCGAAGAAAATGAGGAAGAAAGAACGCGTAAATTTTTTACTCGTTCCACAGATGTCTCAGTCTTAAATACTACAGGGCAGGATGTAGAAGATGATAAATCATCAAGCGATGAAAATATAGATGACGAAGAGGATGAAATGCCAAGTGAAAAGTTTCGAAGAGGTAATAAGATACCTTTAAAAAAGTAACTAGATATCGAAACCTGTCCG
Source organism: Linnaemya tessellans (assembly GCA_951800035.1). Lineage (NCBI taxonomy): Eukaryota > Metazoa > Arthropoda > Insecta > Diptera > Tachinidae > Linnaemya > Linnaemya tessellans. The sequence continues at coordinate 91,578,558 of OX637534.1, forward strand.
TAAACAGATATCGAAATCTGGCTATTTTCATTGTAAACGATGCAATTAAAATTCAACAGTAGACTTCGAAACTTTTAGAACATGTGTGTATATGCATTAACAAAAAAAAAATTACTTCTAGGAGGCAATCTACCTTCAGATTTAGAAATGGGTTCTGATTCTAACGATGACAGCGACGGCAACAATCCTGATGAAGAAGATGATGGCGATTGGAATATGATGGGTGCTGCTTTAGAAAGGGAATTTTTAGGACTTGAAGATTAAAGTTTATTACAACTGCGGACACTCCATGTTATTTTTTTCTTTCGATATGAATTCGAAAAAATTGTTTTACTTAAGTAATAATATCTTTTAATTGCATATACACAAAATTGTATAAAGGAAAATATAATTTTAAAAGGTTTTCTTTTAATCATAAAATTAACTTATAGATTGTAGTTGTAGTGAGCATAAAACATTTATTAGTTTTATGAAACAAGCTATAATTGTACCATTCACCTGGAGCTGTATTTATAGGCAAAACTAGAAATTCTGTCATATTTTAAAATTTCCGCCTATAATGGTTTAAATAAAAAATTTAAATATTTTTGTTCATTTTATTTATTTTAAAGTGTGTACCTAGTATTACGGAATAACTTGGTATGGGAAAAACATGCAAGTTGAAAGATTTGCCTATTTATTTTTTAGTTCGTTCTTTGTTAATTATTCTGCGACTATTTGTGAGCGGCACGTCAGAGACAATTTAATAAATAGGACACTTTTGTACTTTGTGTAATTTCTAAATAAAAATGTCTCGTTAATTTATAACCGATAAACATGACTTGCGAATATTTTCGTAATTCATTTAATTTAATTACTTTTATTTGTTACTAGTTGAAGTATTATATTATTTTAAATATCTAATAATTACATGACTTAAAAAGGAAAAATCTGCTGATATATTCGTTAAAACAGAAAATCTAAATAAAGATATTTTTTTCGGTTACTTACATATAAAGTGAGCGAAATTTTTGAGTGAAAAATAATATGTATAACCGCTATTTTTCGAATAAACACCTATTTGCACATTTAAGAACTTAGTCTTCATTTATTTTTTACCAACGAATAAGATAGTATCAGCTAGCACAAAAAATTTTAATTAAATCTGTTATTGCAATAAAAATAAGCTTATCTGTCTAATCAGGATCGTCGGTAAATTTGTTACTTTTGTTTTTGACGAAAGAAAAATAATCGTTTAAATAACTTTTAATAAAAACTATGAAAGTATCGATCACACAAAAGGCGAGTTTGGGTGTACAACTTCAGAAAATGTTGTTATATAGAAAACAAACATTATTCTTTAAATGTAAACGAAAGCAATATGAATAATATAATTTAGTAACAATTTGCAAAAAATGCATTACCGATTAGCGATTGTATTTTGAAATTTGTAGAAAAAAATATTCAGATTTAGGTAGTGTCCGACACGAACATCGGTCATTTATGCAAAGTTCTGCCAAACCGAACTCGAACATTGTATGTCATTTTATAAATGTTATTATATAGGTAAATGAAATTTATTACATAGTTTTAAATGTTTTCGTCATCTTATTCCGAAAGGACCCTTGTACATTGACTGAATTAAATAAATAATAAAATTTCGTCAATAGTGCTTTTTTAACTTCATACCACGAATCGGTCACTCTCTTTCGAGTTTTGTATCTCATTCTTTCGAGGTTGACAACATTGCTACTTCTTATGTGAAGGCGTAAGTCGTATAATGTCAGTCACAGAAACGCATAAAAATACGCTTTAATAAAGTCGGTATCCGTGCACCAAAAGTTTGAAAATTTACTTTGTAAAATGTTTTTCAAATAAATAAAGTAAAGTTCTATAAAAACTCCGAACACCGTACTTTGGTCGAACTCTTGAGTCGAAAGTTCTGCCTGACGCTATCCTTAGGTATCAGTACACTTATGTACATTCAAATAATAAATAGGAAATTCTTTCCTTCTCAATTTTCATTTCGATCTGTGTTTCATTCATGAATTGTAAATATATTTTGTATACAGTGTTGCGATGTTTAGATCGAGTGCTTTGTATTTACATACATATATGCACACGTTGCTAAATTACATCAAGCTGGAAACCCATGCTCATGTATGTTCTATTGCAGCGTCTGTAATACTTGTCGACGATAATCTAAAATAATTAATATGTATGTCAGTGGTTAGTTGGTTTTTGAGCAATATGAAACTGTATTTTTCGGCCTTCCTTGATATATCATTGTGTACACTATTAAATGTTCCATTTTTTTGAATAAAAATTACTTTGAAATAATCACCCTTATTATGTTTGGCGTTTTTCGCCTACGATTTCAATCATTTGTAATAGTTGAAGTCTATTACAAAAGTCGAATTTGATGTCGAAAAACGTCAAATATGATAAGAGTAAATATATGTATGTATGCATATATGTATGTACACATATGTTGTAGAAAATTTTCTATGATGCTAGCTTAGAAAGAGAGCAAGTACAAAAAAATTCAAACTAAATAAAAACGTACATATACACTTCTATGTTTCTTTTATGTATGTATACGTACATATGTATGTATGTAGTGTACGTATACTAAATATGTACATATGTATAAAGCATAAATATTAATTATGTTTTATCATTTCCCTGACGCATTTGTTTAAAACGACTTATACGTTTTTTGGGTGTGTGGGCATCAATGAATTTCACATCTGGTAGAGGTTCAGGTTCCGTAAGAGGTTTTTCAACAACATCGTTCATTACCTTTGAATTGAAGTAAAATATTGCGTGGTTTTATGGAACAAATTTAAATTACAAGTTACTCATAAAAATCAAATACAATATATATATTAACAAAAAAATATATATAAAAATATATACACGATAATATGAAAACTTTAAAAAACAACTATAAATATTTTTTTATACATATAAAAATCCAACTTACCTTGTCATAAGCGCTTAAATAATCGCACTCCTCTTTTTTACTAGATTTATTCTTCGACTTTTTATCCTTATTGTTAGTATTCAATTGTTTGCCTATTTCTTTGTCAACAAGTTTATTTTTCAATATAGATTTTGCTTGAGTAGGATTTGAAAACTGAAATAAACCCAAATTTTCAATTATGTAAATACCTTAAAGGTCTAGGTGAATTCTATCAGATAGCCTCTACAGTTCAAAGAACTGCGAATTCGCCTTCATTTACAGTTTGAAGTAAATTTGTTAATTGCTTTCGGAATTCTCAATTGATTTTTCAATGCGAATTCTCTTGCTGCTACCTGGTATCAATTTAACTTCATAAAGACACTTACCTCCAACTTTGGGTTGATAAATGATGTTTGCCTGTCTGCCTCTTTCAATACTGGTGCCTTAACTTGTTCTTCACCCTCATAACTATTAAGGAACAATGTTAACGTTTTATTACAATTTTCCAACGGTTCTTGTGACTGTGCATATAGCTTATAGAAATCTGCTGGGCTACATATAGTTTCAGATATATCTTTACTTTTATATCCCTCTTGTTGCGAGTGTTTAAATTTGATATGTAATGTACTGGGGCTTTTCGAAGATTGAATAATCTGTTGTACTAAATCAAAATCTTGTTTGCTTTGATTTTCTTGCATAAACTGAAAATTCTTTTCTACTTTATCATGTATGAAGTCCATTTTGCTTGAAAAATTTTCTGATTTCTGATTGTTTTTATCTTTATTTTCTTCATTATTGTCATTTAGTCTTATAACATCACGTTGAGGTTTTTCAATTTTCGGAGGCAACATTTGTGTTACGGCTTCATGATTCCTAAACTCTAATGTTTGGTCTTCTAACGCAAAGGAAATGCGTCGTTTTGGTTTAGATTTATTACAGGATTTAGTTCCTGCATTTTCCTCAAAATTTTTTTCAGAGTTCTTACGCTGATCTGCAGTAAATTTAAGATTGTCGCCATTTTGATCATTTTCTTCGTCTTTTTCGCTTAATTCTTTTTCGCCCAAACATTCTTCAGCCTCCTCTAAAAGCTCTTCCAAATGTTCTAAAATATTTAATAGATATATTTTATCATTTAATTCTTCTTGTGTACGCAAAGGTTGAAGATGTAATTTTTGCCTTATTATTTGAATTTGATACTCATAGAACCCAATCTGATCTTCAGTATTAAGATATTGGGCTTGCTTTTTTACTAATGCTACTTCAGGTAATGTTTCTTCTTGTACTTCCTCTACATCTGAACTAACTTGGTTCATTATCAACGGATTTGGTAGTACGTTGTTATTTGTACTGTTATTTATACTATTTAGGCTTTCTTCATTCATTGTTAACGACTCCGTGCTTGTGTTCTTAATATGAGCTAATCTTTTTCTTTCTTGGGGTAATTTTATTTCACCTGATAAAAGTTTAAGTATAGTTTCATCATTAACTTCATCTACATGCAATGTGTCCAATTCCTTTGTCAATTCTTCCAATAATTCTGCTTCATCCAGTGTATTAAATATTTCATTGTCGCTTTTCTCGTTAAAAGGATCTAAATCTTTAAATTTTTGTATTTTTTCTCTTTCTTCGCGTTCCTTCACTTTAGATTGTTTGACGGCGATTCGGTGTTTTTCCTTCCACAACTTCTCAGTTTCTTCATCATACTCTTCTATAATTTCACGCTCTTCACCGCAAGGCAATGCACCATCCGCATAAGGTTTATACAATTTGTTCCTAGAATAACAAAACTATATAATTGAAAACTTTTGATCCATTCATTTTATTTACTGCCACATATCCGCTTCCGTATCTAGATTTTTCAGGAATTCTTTTGCCCTTTTGATGCGCGAGTCACAAATTTCCTTGGCTTTATATGCCGTGCATTTCGAAAAATAACCCTGAAAGTGACCAACTAAAACCTCATTCGTATGTAGCAAATATCCCGGCATAAAAGCCTTTTTACCAACTGGCACCATCACATCCACTACTAATCGCTTGCAAAACATATTCATATTTTCAATAGCTGTCTCATGTTCTTTAATGTACAATTGCCAACGTTGAGAATCTTCCTCTATTTTTTGCAAAGCCTATAATATAAAAATGTACACATATGAGAATATTTCGATAAACCATGTATATAAGTGTACCTCTTTTAAAATATCTTCTCGTTGATTCATTTTTGTTGCTAAAATTTCCAAACAACATTAAAATTAATTCTTAATGCATGTCGTTACCAAAGTGACAAATTAACAGCTGATTCAAGAAATACGCGATTGCCTCGATAACAGGGCTGGAAAAGTTGATGCGGTCCTAATTTTATTATACCATATGATTACAAATGTTGGCTAATTCAAGGTTTTATGAACTATGTTATGAATTTGCCTTGCATATAAGCCTCCCATTAAAAAATGTTTTTTCATCAAACTCATAAAAAATTAATAAATTTTAATAAGCTCTCAAAAAATAAAGCCATGCGTTGGCCCGCGCCTCCACCAGGAGGAAAATTATTGAGTTTTGAAATAGTCGCTAATTATATGAGTTTTTCTTTCATTGATCATTTATATCAGCTGTGAGTTCTAGTATTTCTCATAGCAAATATTAATACCTGCAATAATATGTTATTGGCCTTGATGCTATATATATTACATAGGTTGAATAAATAAAGTACTTAACCCGCAACAAACAAAGCATATGTTTAATAAATTGACTTAGACACTATCTTAAGAAAATTAAATAATTGTGAAAGTTCAAATAGCAAAATTATTATTATTGTTGTTGTACAGATGCCGAATGCCTGACAGACAACAAGACAGCGATGTTTTTGGCCCTTATTGTTTGCTTTTTGTTGTAAAACTGTGCTACCTGGTAATTGTACCATTTTTTATCAATTGACTCCAAAGTTTTCCATACCTGATATTAAACAATACATTTCAAGGCACATTAATTTGCATTCATACGTTGCAATACATTTTTGATTCTCACTTTAAAATTACTAACTAAATTTTGTAAAAGAAATTAATATTGTCCATAAATCGAAATGTCTGGGCAATACCCTGGTGGTTATAATAACCCCTTAGCAGGCCATAGAGGTCAATTTAATCCACAACAGCAGCAAATTATGAATCAAATGCAAATGAATTCTGGCGGTGCTTCAAATATGATGGCTGGTCCTGGTGGAGGAATGATGTCAATGAGTGGTGGGGCATATGGTCAAGGTGGTATGATCCCGCAGCAGGGAATGGGAGGTTCAGTTGGTAATGCCGGTATGGTACCTGGTGTAATGAATACAGTTGGAATGCAGTCCCCGTCTCATGTTCAACAGCACATAATGCAGCAGCAACAACAGCAGATGGGACCAATGCCAGGCCAAATGGGAATGAGTATGAGTGGTCATCTTAGTATGGGCGGTAGTAGTCCTCAAGTTGGAAATATCGTTTCACAGCAGCAACAATTGCCACCACAAATACAACAAAATGTAGGCATGCAGCAAGCTCATCAAATTCAGACTGGTCAAGCTGGCCCCAATATGGGATCAATTTTAGCTCAACAGCAGTCTATGCAGCAGCAACCAACACAAAATCCTAGTGCACAACAGCAACAAACTCAGCAAATGCCACAGACCGCAGGTCAACAACAGCTGCAGTCGTCCTCGAATAATGTGTTATCCATATCTCAACAACCCCATAAGGAAATTAATATCGTCACTCTATCTCGAGTTGGTCAAGAAACTGTACAAGACATTACATCTAGATTTCAAGAGATATTTACTGCGCTTAAAGTTATACAGCCTACAGCCAGTCGAGATAATGGAACTGTAAAAAAGGTTCAAGAGCATTTTCGAACTATTCGGTTATTGTTCAAGCGTATGCGTTTAATTTATGAACGCTGCAGTGATGGTTATCCACAGGGTAAGTTTTTTTTAATGCATTTCAACGATTTTAAAGTTTTAAGATTTTACTTAAGGTATGGAGTATACACATGTGGAAAGTTTAATACCTTATAAAGATGAGGCAGAGCACCGAAACTTGGAAGGCACACAATGTGAGGAGTACCGCAAAGCTTTGCAAGAAAATCAAGAACTTATAGATACCGTTAAATTAAAAAACCGCCAACTAAGGGAGATTATTGACCGCACTAGAATAATTGTTTGGGAAATAAATACTATGCTTAGTATGAGAAGATCTTGAAAGAATTATTAAGATGAAATTAATTTATAAGTTAGAAAAATAAAGTATTGGAGAAATAAAAACCAATATGTCCAAAAATACAAAAAAAATTTATTTAATTTCACAACTTTTGATAAAGTTGTTAGGTTATTATATAAATAAATAAAATCTCTTTTTATTATAAAATAGATTTGCGTCGAAATAAATATCTGTATTATAAATTCGAAGAATAATGGAATTTAAAAAAAATTTTACCTTTTTTTTATTGCAAACATTTTCAGTTAAATTTAAGTTATGCAACTTTTATTTTATTCAAAGATATTTAGAAATAAGCATACATTTAAAAAAATTAGGTAGCAAAATTTGTTTAATAATCCTTGCAACATTTTTTTTTATTTTAAAAGATGAACTTTAATGCATAGATACTTTAAAAAACGATTTGTTGAAAAATATATATGTTTGATATTTCAATTATAAAAATTTGATTCGGAATTATTAAAAATAAAAAATTCATTTGTAAATTAATTTTTTGTTTTTTAAACCAATGGTCTACTAAGCAAAGCGACAATTTAAAGATACTCCACTAGTACGTGGTATAATTTTGCAATTAACTCCGGTGCCGTCAGAACTCACAACTTCGCCACCAGGGCATTTATACAGTAAAGGTTTGTTCTACACATTGAAATGAAGTATTCTCATATATGTATATAGATGTATTTAATGAATATCTCAATTATATATTTTACCTGTATTTCGTGTATATCCTTCTGAATTTTCATATCATACACTGGTTTATGTACGACTTGGCTCTGCAAGCCGCTTTGTATATATTCCATCAGACGTGAGGCAAATAATGGCATCATTTCATCAGAAACATTTCCTTGAAATCCCAATACACTTTTAAGACTTTCGTTATTGCCACCAGTAGATAAACACTTTTTTTGAACTCCATTAGAATTTAAATTTAACACAGCTTCAGCCTGTGGTGTTAAGTTGCCTATAGGAAGAGACTGTGAGCTGTTATTAAAGCGACGATCATGTATAGTTTGGTGAGGCAGTTGAAAACTTGGATTTAATGGTGGGCTAGAGACCAAGTTTATTGAGCTGGTAGGAGTTTCTATGATCATATTTTGAGCTCTTGTAGGAGAATTAACTGAACTATTTATGGCGTTCTTATAGTTGTTTCTAGCAATGGAAAAGCAAAAATTTTTACTGCAAGTATTTTTAAAGCAATTTATAAATAAATTATTAAAGCTAATTGTATTTATATATCAAACCTTTCACTGTTAGGGCCACGGTTTCTTTGAACGCGTCCATTGTTAACACCATTACCAGGTTTATTGTTATTATTATGAAAGTTTCCACCATTATTAAATCCACGTTGAAAATTATTGCCACGATTTCCGCGGCTATAGCCATTCCGCTTATTTGCTTTATGAGTCCAATTTTTAACATGAACATCCAATGGTAGTAACGTTGGTAAACCACGTGGCCTATTTGCATTATTATTCGGGGCCATCATGCGATATTGCACAGCACTGACATTCTGAGAATTTTTGTTGCAATTGTTTAGTTTTTGCCGCAGATCATTTCTTTGGTCATTACAATCTATATATGATATCGATGGATCAGGTCCCTTCCATATTTCGGTATTTAATTCCTCAATAGGTGTCTCTTCAAGTTCTTCCTTTGCCGTTAACATTAACATATCATCATCCTCTTCTTCATCATCAATATTACCTTTGCGACGACCAAACTTAGCGTCTTTACTGTTATTATTGACAATTATTTTTTCGTGATTATCCTTTATAAGACTATTATTAGTTGACTTTTTAGATATTGCAATATAGTCATCTGCATTTAGTATATCAATGAATAATTAAGTCAACAATTGTTTGTCAATAAAAAGAAGTACTTACCCAAAGATAAATCCATAATTTCATCTATTTTTAGTGCCATCCTAGAAAGGATTTTGTCTATATTTTGATATAAAAAAGCTGAAGTAAGGAAATATGTGCATCTGTATATACCTTGTGGCAAAATTGTTCTATTACAATATACCAGTTTTTTTTGAATTTACCGTTTGTTCTTTAGGAGATGCCAGAAATTAAGGTTATAAGCTTATGTTGCAAATTTTGGACATATGGGTGACATTCTTGTCTCGACTTATAGCAGATATGAATATTAAGTCCCGGCTTACACTATGCAATTTTTGTCGCAGCAATTCTTGATATTCAGTGAGGAAGAGCGAGAAGGGAGTACAAATGGTATATATTCCTATTTCAGGACTCTCACACAAAATAAGAATTGCTGCAGCAAAAGTTGCATGGTGTAAACCGGGACTAACAACATAGGCCGCAAATGTCCGTGCTTCGGCATGTCCACCCATCCATAGGCTTGGGAAATCTAAACACATCGTGTCGCCTCATACGAGAACATGAATATATGATTTCCGTTGTTTGTAATATGTGTAACATACATTTATTTTATGAAGTTTCTATTTAACACATTGTTGTCACAATACTAATATATAAATGAAATTTATTTTTTGGTGCTTAACCACCAACAAATAAATTTCATTTATAAATTTATTTTAATTTTCAAAAGAGTAAAAAAAGTGCTAATATATAAAAAAAAATTTACAAATGGACATATAATATTCCGAAATCAGCTGTGGAGATTCTAATCCCAGTTTATGGATCCACTATGTATATAAAAGACTTGGGCGCACTTCTTCTTTCTATTTGTCAAAAATGTCAAAACTTCTCTCGATGTGTTTCCGCACAAGCTCGTTCATTATGTTTTTGGCTTTCGTGTGGGATCTTTCTTGGCAGAATGCATTATTAACTTGTGATGCAAATCCCAGAATATGATGATAATCGTTTATCAATCATAATTGTCAATATATAGAACAATGTTGCTGTAAAACAATTTTGAATATGCCATCCATATTTTCATCAAGAAACTGGTAGGTAAGTGAAATGTTTCGACTATATAAGGTAATTTTGTTAGGCGAATTCATTATACTTTTATTAAGATACGAGTTTTCAATTCTAATAAAAGCCAAACGTTTCGCCAAATTATATGGCTTTTCAATGTATGCAAATGTGTTTTTGTTTTATAAAAGTATACATGTTTGTTATTTAAAGCTATAATGTAATCGCTCTTATGTTTTCACAATATGCAGTGGTATATAACTATGGTATTGAGGTATTTTTCTTGATACCTTAGAACTCTCCATGCTGCTAAAGTAAGTTGCGATTTTTATTGCCAAACGGCTAATAGTTAGAATAAGTAATCTAATGGCTATGTAGTGTAGGAACTGCCGCAACATTTATATGATGAAAGAATTATTTCTATGTGAAGTCTGGCAAACGATTTGGACGTATTATGGTATTTTAAAAGATGCGCTTAAGTCGGTAAACACTATAGCGAGTGGACTTTAAACACAACTAAAGAAATGAATTTTTCCATTGTTCAACTTTTTTTTTTGCAAAGTTAAAAGTTCTTCAATGTTTCCACATATGAAAATTATTTGTTGTATTAATATATTTTTCTTTTCGTTTTACAGAATAAGCATCCTGAAGTAATGTGAAACTAAATTGGATTTGAAACTGCTATGCATAGCTTCCTGAGTGCATAAGACATCGATGAACATGGGTCTTCTTTACAAAAGTCAGGTATGGTTATTTTCTTGACCACTTAAACTTATTACAATTATGCATAAATACCTAGTTTTAGTGGCTCTGATGATTTACTAGTTTTTCTGACATCTCTTATGAATAATTTAATTGATTTAAAGTAAACAGTTACTGATAGACAAATACGATTAAAATAATAAATTTTTTGTAATGCGTACCTAATAGCATTCTTTCTTTCCAGATGTGTCACCGCTTTCGAATGAAATGCTGATTTTGGATACCTTGGGTAATTATTTCTTAAATTTGTTTAATCCAAAACAATAATTGTTTGGTTATCACCTTAACGAATTTTCTTAGGCGAATTTTGAGTCGCTATTTAACAGAATCTTCAACTGTCTTATAGTGCTAGAAAAAACTCGCAGAATAATGTAATTTTGCTCAAGCAATACCCAAATTGATATTAGAAAATTTGCGGCGCATAGTTTTTCGCAAAATGCACAACCAAAAATAACACTTGTTTATTAGAAATGCTGCAGAGAAATCCGATGGTATATATAATTTGTTTCCAAAAACTATTTGAAGTCACTGCAGCTTTCAACATCGACTTTGTTAATAAGTTTAAAATCGACTACAAAATGTATTAATTGAATTGTTTTAAACTAGGTACAGGTTATAATTCCTGGCGGGTCCAACTGTTCTCTTATAATAAAAGATTTCAAGGTAATTATAAAAATCTTCATTTGAAATTTTGTCAAATATATAATGATGAGTACTTAAACCATTCACAGACACCAATAACAAGATTAAAATACTGGTCATCTGTTTCAATATTCTTTTGAAATTAGGTAGCCGTGTTTTAGTCAGTTATGGATAATGGTTAGATATTGGCACTGAGCTTTACAAATATTGCTTGTAATATTTGTGCATCTAGCTAAGGAATTAACTAAATATTTGTCTTCTTTTCAGAAAACTGATGAAAATCCTTGGCAGGTGTTAATATAAATGGAGGCACAGGAAATATTTGATACATCTAAAATTAACAATTGTTAAATAAAAATAACCGAATAGAAGTATTTTGTTTTATTTACATTAAAAATCATTCTTCACTAAATTTGCTTTTGCTCTCAAGGCCATTTCTTTTTCTTGGTTTTCTATCATACGTTCTCCTTTTGACTTTTTGCCAATGCCCAACTTCGGCATTCCTCTATTAAGACCCTCCAGTAGAACGCAAGCTTTGCACGGCTGTTGGGAAGACACGAAACCGCATCTTTCACAAATACCTCTTATAGGCTTCTTTACAGTATCCTTAAATCTTAACTGCTCGCCAGAGTGGATAATATCCATTATTACCGATGGCCTAACCTTTTCTAAATCTTTGAGGAACGCCCTCGCATGGCCACGATACGCATTCGGAGCAAACACACATTCTGTTGAGAAGTAGATAAGTTTTTTGTAATGGGCATACATCACAATTTCTTTTTCGTATGTATATTTGAGAGGCTTAACCCTTGGTATAGATTCCTCGCTACCTCCGGTTTTAATATCAGTACATCTTCGTAAGCGTGCTGTGTCCCCGCGTAAAATATTCATTATTACAGTTTCAGCTATGTCATCGGCATTATGGCCCGTTGCTATACTATCGACTTTCAATAATTTCGCTCCTCGATCTAAAGCTTGCCTGCGAAAAACGCCACAGAAAGTACAATTGTTAGAACGACCTATTTGAGCTACAATACGATCCATAGTCCAACCATACAGTTCCTCATATGAAAGAATTTTTAGGGGTATTTGATAATCATCGCGATTCTGCTTTACGGTTTCTAAACTGTCATCGCGGTATCCCGTAATGCCTTCGTCAATGGATAGAAGAACGAGGTCTAAACCATAATTGTGTCGTTCGTTAAGAAGTTTCAAACTAAAAGTAAATAGAGAATCGGGACAGAATGCTGTTTTAAACTATTTTCATAAGAATTGTTTTCGGCCGAAGTAACGCTATGTATAAGAATTACTTACACATGGGCCAGAACTGTAGAATCTTTTCCGCCACTTGCCGCTACAGCAACCCTTTCACCATACTGAAATAAATTACTAGAAGTTATTGTATGGTGAATTTCTGCCTCGAACGCCGCAAAAAAGCATTCCTTGCATAGAGCATCTGCTGTTTTTGGTCGCTGGAAGAACTTATTTTTATAATGAATGTACAAAATGTATAAAATTACACATTTAATACCTTTAATACAGCTTTATTTCCGCAATTAGATTTACAATTTACTGACATTGTCGACTTAAAGGATCATATCTTCTAAAAATTACAAATGAAAACACGTTTATATCAAAGAATATAAATATTATGTATAAAAACACATATTTAAATGCTTTGTTTATATGATTCGCTTTATGCTCACGGAAATGATAACATGACTTACTGCAAAACAAGACGCATTTACTACTAATCAAACCAAATTAATACCAGGTGAACTCATGGGCGAACTCCCTGCAAGTTGTAATGTCAAAATCGTTTGGAGGTACATAGAAAATAAGTTTTGACAGACAAACTTGCTAAAAGTTATAGCAGAACAATGAATTCGTTTTGCTGCTACGTGAACTCCGAGTTCAATACCGAAATACTGAAAAAAACAGCTCAATTTATTTTTATACAAAATTTTAATGATTCTAATAGATTAATTGCTGGCTAATGTTATTATTTTGATGCCTTCTAAATGTCGTTATATATTTTTTTTTCGACAAATTAATTATAAGTTTATTTTCAGAAAAAAATTATGCAAACAATACAAATAGCATAACTTTTTCCAGCCAATAACTGAATATGGATTCAAAATTATTGTCAAATTTGTATAGATCTATTTAAATTTTCAATGCCTTTCGAATCTTTGAAAGCCGACACATATGTATATGACTAAAATTTTCAATTCTCGAATAACTTTTAATTATTTCGATAGAATTGCAGTCGAGAAATTCGTTTGTAAATGCTTGTGTGAACTGATTTGAGATTATGCTCAATAAATTCGCAGAGATATGGATTTTATTCAAAATTATTGTCAGCGATTTTTATTTAATAGCACAAAAAAATGTACTATCTGGCTACTCACCGGTATCGTCTAGTCTGGTAGCTTCCACGGGCGAGTAGTCAGTGCTGTTTACATGACTTTATTTAAGAGCACTGAAAAGAAGGCAGATGAAATGTGCTTTCCGCTAAAGTTTGTCATTATCTTTTTAATGGATAACTTTACGATTTTTGATTTTTTCTATATTAAATGTTACAAATAAAAATTATATCATTGCTTGATTAACCGAGAATAATTCATAATATATACATTAGAATTGGGAAAAAAAGATTTTGAAATCGCTCTTTTTGATTAGTAAATCGCTGTATTGATATCACGGGTCTTGCCAGCAGCAAAAAAGAATAGATTTTTCGCGTGCAGGCAGTTTTTTTACAACATTTATAATTGATAGGTCAAATATATAAAAATGAATAAGGAACAAGACTACGCTTCAGACTCTGACGAAAGTGATGAGGATTTTAGACCAGAAGATACAGCATTCGAATCCGCAGCCAGCGAGGATGCAGATGATAGTGAAGGCGGTGATGGAGAGGATGACAATTTAAAGAAAAAGTCCGTAAAACTAAAAGCAGATAAAATATCAGACACAAAGAAAAAATCCAAACATGATGATGAATCAGAAGATGAAAACACAAATACCTCAAGGAGATCGACAAGACAGAAAAGTGATCAAACAAATGGGAAAAGAAAAAATGTGGAGAAAGATGAGTTGCTATCGGATGAAGAGGATAAATCACGAACTAATGCGCTGTGGGCAGATTTCCTTAAAGATGTTAATCCTACGGAAGCTGCCTCCAGAGACAAACCTTCCAAAGCTGAAAGCAAACCAAGTTCCTCCGGTGTTAATGGCAGAGAAAGAAGTGAAGAGAAAGTCGAAGAAGTTAAAGCAAATATAAATTTAAATCCGAAAATGGAAAAGAATAAAATAGTACTAACAGAATTATTAGATTTTGCCGGCGAAGAAGTAAGCATTCAACGTGAAGTTGATGCTTCTAGCATAAAGGAGAATAAAGCAGCAACTATACAGATGGCGAAAAAACAGCCCTTTAGTCGAATAATGCCGGGTGTGGGAATGAAAAGATTAGCTCCAACGGCTGCGACAGGTTCTGCACCTGGCTTAGGCTCCTTATTAAATCAGCTGGGGAAAAAGAAGAAATTGTCTGTTTTAGAAAAATCACAAATGGATTGGAAATGTTTCAAACAATCTGAAGGCATAGATGAACAACTACAAACATTCAACAAAGGAAAGGATGGGTGAGCTGTTACTAATAGTAAATGCAATGTCTAAAAACTAATATAAATTTTTACAGCTACTTAGAACGACAGGACTTTTTGCAACGCACCGATTTACGGCAGTTTGAAATTGAAAAAAATTTGCGCCAAGCTTCGAGACGCCCTTACTAGTTTGGCATTAAATAACTATGTTCTTAAAGTAACATAAATATGTTATAAGCTATTATATGTATAAACTTATTTCTACTATTAGACTAATTAGCAACACAATCAATATTATATTTTATTTATTTTTTACACATTTCATTTGATATATTCCATTTTCGTTGTACTAATAGCAGTTTCCTAAAGCAACCCTGCCGGAAGCTTTCACCAGATCAGATCAGATTTGATTTATATTATTGATCATTTATACAAAATTATTGTCAATAAAATAAATTACATATAAATATATGTAGGCATATATTACCCAATTAACATAAACTGAGCAGCATTTTATTTTCATGAAAAAGTGAGGCCTGAGCCACGATCTCTTCCATGCATGGTTTCTTCTAAAATTTTATAATAATTTGTTATTGTGTAATTAGTTAGAATTCTACTGATGATTTAGTGCAAGAACCAATAAGTGTAGGCATATGACTTACTTGACTGTTTAATAAATTAACTGAGACATCTCAATATTACAGTTTTAATAAAAAGTATTTAAGAAATTCAGCGATAAGGCAAGGAAAACTCTTATCCATCTGCCTTTATAACGGCCACGCTTTCTCGGAAATTTTCAGCTTTTATAGTAAGATTTTCTAAACAATTTTCGATTCACGTGTGTTTTTCTATGGATATAAATTGTTTTTAATATTGTCTAACCTATCTTAATTTAAACCAGACGAAAATTATTATTTATATAATGTACAAAAAAAAGCAGTTACGATTCTCGTTACAAGCAATAAACAGTGCTACTAAGAAAAAATAAAGTTATGTTTCAACATGTTATAATTGCAGCCAATAAAATTTATAGTTTCGGTTTACAAGTTTTCCATAAGAAGAAAGTATTATATAAAAAAGAGGCTATAAAGAAGGAAGTAATTAAAGTATTATATAGAGTTGAACAGTAACCTACAAATTTTATAACAGCTTATTTAGTTTGGATAGAAATTTTCTTATATAGACAATCACGATGGGACACAGATAAACAAACGTCCAAAAGAGGCAGTTTATTGTGTATAAAGTTTGATTTAAATGAAAAAGCTATCGGATATCTAAAAAAGTATGTCTTTCGAGCACGGGAATCAAAATTATACAATATTAAAAAAAATTGGAGCCATTCAGACACGCAGGTATTCCAAAATATCGCCAAGAATTCTTTAAGTTCCAATACACACATACTGCCGATGAACACGTCGTTTATGTGCGAATTTATGATTTTACCGTACACTCACACACTGGATGATTTATTTCCGATTCCTATACACTTTGTTATTGTATTTTAAATCGAACTCATTTTACTCATTGGCGCGAATAATTTTTGAGTCCTTTTTTAGTCGTGTAACTGACTAATAATTTTTTGATCACCAAAAGTAATCTAAAAAGACTCAGCAAGGTGATTTTCGTAAAAACAATCTTCCAAATGCTGGCAGAGTCATATCGCATTGTATGTATGATACATACTACATACAAATTTTTAAATTTTACCAACACATAGTTATTGCATGAGCATGTGCAGTGTGTGTCTTTGGGGCCCTTTGTTACATTTTTAGTCTTAGACATCGTTCTGTCGAATAATTAATTATATTTAAAATAATATTCAAATATTTTTTTAATTTTAAAATTTGTTTTTATTTTATAGGGTGAGGTTAGAGCACAAGGGATCCAAGAGAGTAATACATAATATCAAGAATAAGTAGCTTCAAGTTATATTGCAATAAAATATATTAAATATTTTTTAATGACAATTTCTGGAATTGGTCACCATAACTCTCTATCGGATAAAAATATCACTTTTTTAGCTTATGTTCTGAATTCATAGAGCTTCAACTAATAATTCCATGTGTAACCTCAATTTTTTAAAATAGGTGCAGTTCACATATTATGTAACCCTCAGGGGGTAGAGGTCTATAAAAATGGTAAGTAACAAAAAATTTCTTAATTTTGTTGAGCAACATTTTATTATTTTTTTAATTTATTTATTATTAATCAATTTTAAGAAACATGTTCACTCAAAGATCATAACAAACAGATTCTAACAACGTAAGAAAGGAACAAATGCATTTTGTTGCTCCTAAAAGTATGCCCAATATTTGTAGCGATTTTTTTTATATAAATCTTTTCTGGAGTGTGACTCGATACTTTTTTATTTTGATGTTTTACTTACATCCTAATTTATAAAAAAATTTTTGATTAATAAAGCCTTATAAAACTAATTTTTGTTGGTTACGAGTATTTGTTAGTTTTTTCTTTAGCACGATTAATGATATGTAATTCTGTTTAAGAAAATCATTCAGTTGAAGACACTTTATTTTGAGTTTCAGCTATAACTTGTTGTTTATTTTAAATTGTGGAAGTTTCAAAATAAGTTTCAAATTATGTAATATAATGTACGAAATCGTCAATAAAAAACTTATTTTCGAATTTGATGCACTCATATTAAGAAACTTTAATGACAAACATTGTGTATCAAACTTCTTTAGTGGGTTGATAGTCGGTGACGGATTCACGGTTAGGCCTGTGAGACCCGGCCCCATGGCGGCATGATTAGAAGGACGGCAAATTTTTCTCATGTCCAAAATTTTAGAATACAAAAACAGCACGATGGAAAACTTTTGTAACTGAAAAAATGTTCAAAACGAATAATAGCTATTATTAAATTACAACAAGAGGACACAGGTATATTACATTTGAAGAGGGCTACTTAGAGGGGACAAAATAAAAATTTATGAATAAATATACATATATGTTTTGAGAAAAATGAAAATTCTTCCTGTTTTTGGAACAGGCGGTCTAAATGATAATATCTGTTGAATCAAAGTGAATGGAATTTTGTAAATCAAAAAGGGCGGTACATGAGACAGGTCCTAGCCTAAATTTGCTTCTGTTCATAGTTGCACATACTATATATAGATATACACAGAAGAGGAGACAACTAGTTATAATTGGCACCACAACCGCTGTCGAAGATGGTCCACATACGGTTTGTGGTTAGGTGCAATCATTGTTGTCGTTGGTGGTGGTTCCAAATGTAATTAGTAATTTAGTGTATACCACTTACCTAATAATAAAGAAGAAAATAAAAAACCAACAGCACGTGTGTAAGTCAGAAAAAAGCAAACACGTACAGCAGGTGTTAATTGGGATTTTGAGCTACTCTCTTTTTGAATAAAAGTTTCAGCATACATTTAAAATTTCATGTTGAGCTTAATATATTAAATACACAATAATATAAGATCATAATGATTGAGAGAGCGATAGGGAGAGGAAAAATAAGACTAAAATATTTAAGCCATTTACTATGAATAAGAAATTTGCAGTATAATCTCAAACTTACAACTGAACGTAAGCACACGTAGTAACAAAAGCGACAACAAGGAAACAGTGGTAGAAAATATATGAAGCAAAACTCAAACGCAACTGTGGCCAAAAAACAAATTATATTTGGAAAACATAAACAAAACTTTACTTGGCTGTAACGGTAGACAACGTCAAAGTCAGTTGCAAAACGTCTGGGCATAGAGAAACTACAAAAAACGGCAAAACGAAATTGAAATGAAAATTTTAAACTTAAAAAAGTGAAAAAAAAACAAAAAAATAAAAAAGCATATTGAGCAGGTTGTTTCTTTTTTCAGTTTGCATACAAAATATGTAAAAAAAATTTGATGATATAAAATTAAATAAAATCAATCAAATTTAAATATTTTTAAAAATAGTTAAATACGAGTAATAAAGAAAAGGTTTCGTTAATTTTTCCTGTTGATTTTTTTTCAAATTAGTGGTAATTTTATGTTTTTGGTGTTGCAGTCTCACGGAATTTTATTTTTCAGTGGTGAAAGTTTCATAACTGGGTTTAAAAGAGGGTTTTTAAATGAATTAAAAAAAATATATACATATATAATCAAATAAAAAAAAACTTTATGCACTCCGTTAAATTTAGTCTGCATGTCTATTTCAACGCCGCCCCGATCGTTGTCTTAATGTATTCGAACTTGGAATATACATAAATACAGTATAATTTAATTTCTCATATAAACCAAAATTGCTAAAATTAATAAAAATGAAATGCAGAAATAACTGCACAACCGTTATTTTGGTATATTTTGTGAATGCGCGTTATTGTGTTCGTGTGTGTTAAAATTGCGACGAAGTGTGCATGCATTTGGCTTAAGATGTGTTTGCAACAATATTAGCAACAACAACAGCTCGTCGAGGCAGCACTAATAATTACAACAACACAATTTAGCATTTCGTCGCAATCGTTGCGCTGATTGCTTCTTATGTCGTTACTAATGTAATTTTGGCCACATATTTTTAAATACATACATACATACATAAATATGTACATACATAAATATGTACATACATAAATATGTACATACATATATATGTACATATGTACATAAAAACAACAAATATACCAATAGAAAAAACCAATTTTATTGGCATTATTACATTAAGTCCGCGGAAATCACAGTGGGACTTATTGTTACTTCAAGTACATAGTCAATCTGGCTGCATTACCGTTGTGAGCTGTCCACACACTATACAACGCCATTTTTGCTATTTTTAACTCAATTTCCTTGATAACAGTGATCAAATTAGTCCGTAAAAAAGATTTTACAAAACAGATAATTAAAATTTAAAAATGGTTTTTCCCATGCAATCAAAAACAAATTTTCATTTAACAGCATTTCACAACTTCGAATGAATTCTTTCTTTCGTACAAATATAATTGAAACAAAAATAGAATTTTATAAATTGTTTTTGTTTTAATTATATTTATACAAAAGAAAGAAAAGAAGTTAGTGCTCGGTGTTTTCTTTAAATAAATGTTTAGTACTCTTTTTCGTGATGAGGACACTAAATTCGTCATAAAATTTTTATAAAAGGACCCTCAACCAAGTTATTTTAGAAGTGTTACGCATGGAAAAATTTTAATTTGGCAAAATTAAATTCAAGGTCTAACAATTGGCAATATTTTACTGATATACATATCATCAATTGGAAAATTGACTTGTTGT
This sequence comes from Linnaemya tessellans, assembly GCA_951800035.1. Lineage (NCBI taxonomy): Eukaryota > Metazoa > Arthropoda > Insecta > Diptera > Tachinidae > Linnaemya > Linnaemya tessellans. The sequence goes on from OX637534.1 coordinate 91,598,892, forward strand.
TGATAATATTTCTTTAAATTTATTCTAAATATTACGTCGTAAATTTGAATTTAAAAGCGAAACCTATTTCTTTGTTCTTTTTATCTTTGTTATTACAATTATGTTAGCGCAATTGTTACTAACAAATTATTGTTTATAATTATTTTAAATGTGACAGCTGCTGTGAATATAAATTTTTTTTTTCAAGAAAATAGTCGAAAAACGCACCACTGTGCTGCACTCTTACAAAGTGCTGGTCTATACAGATTCTGTTGTGGTATGATTTGTTTCTTAAGGTGTTCATAACAAGTGCGTTGCGGTTTATATTGTTGCTGACACCGTCGCAGCTGCAAATTGTTGCAATTATAAGAGATAAATGATCTATAAAATTTAGCTAATAATTTTATTTAGTCACAAAATAAAAGAAACGTCGAAAAGCAAATAATAACGTACGTTCCACAAACAAAACAAGTACAACAATAAGTGTTCCCAAATCCTTACTCAAAATATTTAAGGTAAGCAAAATAATGGCTACTTTTGTATTGTGTATTTTAGTTTAAATATTTATTAATTTTTTTTATTTTTCTGCTTTCGAATTACAATTTTGCTGTTTTTTATTTTGCCTTAGTAAAAAGTAGTTTTAGTTAAAACTAAACGTGTCCTTAAAGAAAGAAACACGAAAAAAAGATATTATTGTCAGGCAGTAGGTCTGAGTAAGTTTCTCTTATAGATGTTTTGGTTATTTGTGGCCTAATTTTCTTAGTAACTCGTTTCATGTAAAATTGCATTATATATTTGCGGCGATACAGTTTTATTGTTAAAAATTAAAATACTGCTATACGTATATTTTTAAACAGCATTTTTTAATACAATTTGTAGCGAAGTGGTAGCTGCAGTAACTTGTTCTGCATAAAAAAGTGATTTTGAAAGAAATAAATTAAAGACTTAAACTGGTTTTATTCAAATGCGGCACCATCATATGGCGGAGATTATTGCAAAAATATTCGTAGAGTTATTGAATGTGCATCTTTTAATTAGTTGAAGTACTTCAGCTTACAGAAAATCAAGTTCCGATCGCGAGTATCTCCAGGGTAGTTAAACTGGCCTTTACGGGTTCTCGAAAACGCAAAATCCTTATAAAGGTATTTGTTTATATTTTTGATAACTAGATGTTAAAAAAATAATATTCATGTACAGAAAAGCCATAGTTGTGCTAAGCATTTTAAATATAGGTAACAATCACTTGAATATATAAATTTTAAATAATCTTTCTTATGGGCATAAGTTTTAATAAAAACTGTAAACAGTAAAGGAATTTTACATATTTATTCAACTGTTAAAAGTTAAAGTTTGGTAGATATTTTTTAATTGCCACGACATACATTCACAATTATTCTTGTCCAAATAGCACAAACTCTGATACAATCAAAACAACTGGCTGGCACTTAGATTCAGTTTTTGCTTTCGGACAATTATAATGTTATTATTTTCAATGGAATACAAATATGGTTAAATTCAAGCGTATTGATATCAGTGATCTTTATAAGTACTCTCACACATGACTAGGCCTAGCCAAAAGTGCTTTGTAATAATCAAATCGTGTAGGTAGCATGAGCTTATTGTCTAATAAAAAAATAATAATAAAATAATGTGTGTAATTATTTGTTATTAAAATGAGATTTATTGTGTTGTAAACAAAAGACTCAAGAAAGAGACTTGCGTTTAAAGAAGATTTTTAGGGGAAAAAGTTAATATGAAGCAGAACTGAATAAGTTTAAGTAAACAACAATTTTACTTATTTTATTATTCCCGGCAATTATTTATGAAGATTTCAATAGTATTTGCTATTTCATATTTTTTTGTTATAGAGCTGCCAAATTTAATATCGTTTTATATTAATGAGTTTTTTTTGTTAAATTAGAAAATAGTTTTAAAATAAATGAATAAAACTGGGGGCAAATTACAGCATTCGATATCGATCGAAATTTGTATTTAAATTATATTGAAATTACGTTCGTTATCGAGTGCCGTAATTTGGCTCCTGGCCTGGAAATTTACTCATACTATAAAAAAGACCCTGGAAAGAAATTTATATTGTTATGAGTTTGTAATGAATGCAATAACCTGTTATATAAAAACCGTAAATTTTTAAGTTAATTAACTTTAAAAATGAAAGAAAGTAAATTTGTAAAGTTACGGTGCTCAGATGCCGACAGAGTGACTAAGACCACTTCCTGTGACCGACTGACTTCACATAAGAAGTAGAAACGTAGTTAGCCACGGAAATTCTTCAGAAGAACCGTAAATTTATACAGTTACCTGAGAAAGAAAGAATAAACGATCACTGGTCTGGCTGCACCTAAAAATAATTGTTAGCCGGGGGTTACTCTGTAATGCCATGCAATGAGAATTGCTTCTCATTTCAATGTAAATGCGTTTAATTCGCATCGCATTATCTTGCCTAAAGGATGGACAGGATATTAGGATGATTGGAAAAAGATTATGAAATAAAATTTTTCCTGCGGAGCAAAAATGTTATTTCTAAATGTTATACAATAGCTTTAAGTGATTTCGTCAATTCTCAAAGCTTTTTGTATTTGAAAAGACAACGTATATATTTTACTTATAATATGTTTCTGTTTTGAGATGTTTTTTAAAAACGCCTTTATGAGCAAAAAATAATAGCACTAAAAATTTATTTCACCACATGTACATTTTATAACAGCCGCCATACAAGGAGCGCATCCGGAAATTAGGGTTTAACTAATAAGAAGAAGCTGTTGTTATAGGAATCAAATTCAGCATAAATAAATAGTGGTTTAAAAGAATATTCAATAAAAATTTTTTTTTTAAATTCAATTGTTTTCGATAGTTTTGTGTTCGTGAGACATGCATCAATAGAGAAACCCATACCAATTTAGTTTTCAAGCACCAGAGAGCAGAGTGGAACAGCGAAATTTTCGGTAGGCGTTACACTTACACTTTGATCAGCAGAACTCACGGAGAAGAGTTTAACTATTTTTAATTATATATAATGGTTCGACAGAACAATATCTAGTGGCGTAGTGGGACTGGCAGTAAAATTTAAATTCAGTGCTTGGAAAATATAAACAAATATATCCTTCGTTGTGTTTGCTGTTAGACATTAAATTAAAAAAAAAAAAAAAATGAGGAAAACGGTTGACCTTAAAGGCCATCTCTGCAACTTCCCGCTAATTCTAACCGCCAAAAAATGCGATTGTATTAATTTTAAAAGTCTTATAACTTTTGTACGGATCAGTCGATGCCCACGTGATAACAGGTGATTGATGTAGTTCTTTTGGTCCTATTAATCGAGAACATTGATTGATCACATATATATTTTCGGAGTTTTTTTTCTTAAATTCACCGCTTTCGATTTTGTTCATTTAAGATATGTTACAAATGCAACAACCGATTTTGACCCGGTTGATAGTGCTAGACGTGATTAGTTTTTGGAATGGATCGGAAGAACAGTTATTCTAAAAAACTTCTTTTGAAAAACTAATATTTTTTAGGTTTTTTTTGATATATCCGAAAATGTACCGGATCGTACTGAATTTTGATAGAACCCTTCGAAACGCGACTAGTTTGGTAGCATTCAGTTCAGCCGGTTAAAAGTTCCATTCTTACACAATGACACACACACACACATACACAGACATAGTGACTGTCAGAAGAAGGAGTAGTCAGAAAAGCTTCCTCGATTTTTTCACAATGGATTAAAATCCCCTGATTTTAACTTGAGTCACACAAAATTTCACTTCCCAAACGCAGCTAGAGTTCTTGTAAGATATTTCATAATAAAATTTGTTTAACTAAAAATTTGTGTAACCAAAAACTTGTGTAAGCAAACATGCACTTGAGTACTGATGACGAAAGTATTGCGGCTTTTGAAAACAACTACTCTGATCTGCATTATGAACTGGTTAATTAAATTGATGTTGGCTTTCCTTTATACTTTGGAATATTTATTATGTCTTTCTGAATTAAAACGCTTTTTCAACAATAACCTGTAAATCTAAATTTAAATGCGTTTGGGGCCTTAATATGTATTTAATGCAGCTCTAGAGTGAAATGTCCTCCTAGGCACACTAATTTTAAAATCTTGGCTGCACGAGTAAAATTGTATCTCAGCAGTCATTTGCTTACAAATAATTTAAAATCCAGCTGGGCTTTAGGTATCTATTTAATACAGCTTTATGCATTAAACACATTCATGACAGTAGGCTACCGACTACACGACGACAGAAATAACACGCATGTGTTTATTGGGAATGATTATTTTTACTGCTACACAGCAGGTTGTTGTCCGTGCTACTTTTCCTATGCCAATACATGTATTCTTTTCTGTAGTCATGTAGTCGGTAGCCTGCTGTCGCGAGTGTGTTTAATGCATTAGAGTCAAATGTCACACCAAGCACCATGGAAGTCCTTTGTAAAACTTTGCAAATCATAATTTAGTATTATCATGAATACTCTTATACACATTTGCATAACAAAAATTCAAAATCTCTAATTAATCAAAACTATTGATAAATCGATTATTAGCACTCCCTAATTTAAATCTCATCTTTGTACCACGTTTTTTCAAATGCACGATTTTGATGTATACGAATTGATACATAAGATCATGCGTGCGTATGTATTTCATATTATTCACTGTCAAATGCTGCATAAGCGTTTGAATAAAATGTGTTAATTAGTTGCAATAGAAAAACAAAATCAAATTTTTTCCCCAGAAACTACAGGTTCCATAAAGTTACAAACGAAATGACTGTAAGCTAAATCAATATTAATTTTGGTTTGATATGTAATTTGTTAATTATTAGTTTTAAAAGGTCTTTTTCCAACCAAAAAATTTATTTAATGCATCAAAACAAATACATATGTAAATAAATTTATTTATTTTTGGATATGATTTAAAAGTATATTTCATAATCCGGGTTAGGATTTCCTTGTAACTAAAAAGCAATTTGAAGAGCTTAAAAATGTAAAATATAAACAATTTCTACCTCTCGATCAGCTGATAAGAGCCACTTAATTTTTTGATTTTACTATTGTTTTAATTTGCTGATGGCAGGCAAAATGCTAATGCCAATGAAAAGACCAACAACCTTTAGAGTTTAAAATAATTGTGTTTTAATGTTCTTTTACCAACAAGGGACTAAAATAAATGAGCTCTTTTGTTCATATAAATAGAATATTTTTTGATACCCTCCAAAAAAGAATTGGAGGATATATTCACTTTGTCGTTCCATGTGTAACGCAGCAAGATATCCCTCTGAGACCCCATAAAGTATGTATATTCTTGATCAGTGATGAAACATAAAACGATCTAGGACGGACGCACAGTCCATGGAAATCACGATTCAGTACAAACGAAAAGAGCCAGACCCTTGAAATTTTGTATATATAGATTTTGAAGGATAGCACAGGTCAAGTTCGTAAATGGGCTAAATCGAGCCAGAGGGAAAAAGTGCTCCTAACAAAAACTAAACCAACCTCTAAAAAACAACATAATTGTTAGTTTTTTTTGTAATTTTGTTAAGCAAATTACATATTTTTATGAAAAAAGAAGGCCCAACGCGTCAAACTTGGAGCCATAAAATCAGAATATTAATTCTTGGCTCCCGGACCCTTTAGTGGGCGTTTTATATGCAAAAATAGTGTAAACATGTTGTATTACTTAGGCCGACATTTTTTAAAAATAACATCTTTAAGCATCTATGACGAAGCTGACATGTAGCCTGATCCTTCTCTACCCTATCTTCCTCTACCCCTTTGCCCACCAAATAACCCTATAAAAACAAAAAAATTTTTTACACTTAATCATCCCAAAAATTTATTTTTAATGTTTTATGGCAAAAATGAAATGTCTCCCCCATGGCCCTTGCCAGAGCGACGCAACAAAGTAGAGTTTTTATACCCTCCATAAAAGAGTTAAACCCCATAAGGTATATTTATTCTCAGACGATCTAGCTATGCCCATATGTCCGTCTGTGGAAAACACTATATACATATATATTATTAAACACGTCACATATTATATGAAAAAATAGTGTAAATATGTAACAAATTGTATTCCTTAAGTCTACATTCGCTAAAAATTTAATATATAAGCTTTTACGACGAAGGTAATATGTTCTTTGATCTAATTTCTATAAGTGATTTCTGTGCCCAATTTTAAAACTCTATTTGGACTGAGTTATTCCAGGAAGGGCCATGGGGAAGACATCTCACCTTTGTCGTAAAAACTTTGCAGAAAAAATGTTTTATAGGTTCGTTTAGGGGGCAAAGGGGTGGAGGAAGATCAGATCTCAGCTTCGTCATAAACGTTTAACAATTTAATTTCAAGGAATGTAGGCTTAAGTAATACAATTTGTTAAATATTTTTGTTTATAACATCTTGTGTCAGCCCCCACTAAAGAGGTCCGGGTCCAGAAATGGTTTTTTTTTCTGATTTTCTGGTTCCAAGTTCAACGTTTTGGACCTTCTTTGACATAAAAATATATCATTTTCAAAAAACTGTATTAAAAATTATTTTGCTTTATAGAGGTTGATTTAGTTCTTCTAGAACTAAATCTAGACTTGTGGGTTTGATCATAGGTTCTTGATAAAAACAAGCGACTAAACGAGTTCGACACAAGTCTGCCATAGATAACTTCTTAATCGAAGTGTTACACTCTAGACTTGTGGGTTTGATCGTAGGTTTTTGTCAAAAACGAATGAACGAGTTCGGGACTAGTCTATTACACTTCTAGTACGTGTCAGTAAGGACTTTGGCAATGCCCGTTTGATTCGATGTCAGAAGTTTAGCGAACGGCATAAATTCTGCAATACGTTTTAAGTTTGGAGTTTCCTGGTCATTGTATAAAATTTTGAAATACTTTTATAAACAAATATATTTCTTAGACTTCGTTTCTTCAACAAGACGGGAATAATAAGAGTGATGCAGGGAATAAGAGGGTAACAGGCAGCATAAGAAAATTATTTGTAACATAAAAAAAATTGTTAAACAACCTTTTACTTAAAATATTAAAACTTCTTGATGTGCTATGCCGATTATTAAAACAATATGTAAATTTAAACACAAACTGTCTTAAAGAAAATACAGCAATGAACTATAATAATTAATTACCTTCGAAATGAATCTCAAAAGTAAACTTAATTAGTGCACACCTTGTGATCTCTCACCATAAAAAACATGCATTTGCATTTAAATTGAGTTGTGATCATCATAATTTAATTAAGAAATAAACTTTTTGTGTTAAACATAAAAACGCATACGAATTGTTAAGTTTTTGTTGTTAACAGCCTAATATTTGTAACAAACGTTAATGGGATAAATTTGTATATATTTATAAGACTTAAGAAAGTAATTTTGGCGTTAAATTAACTCACTTTTGGTTGGATTAAGAAAATTCCATTTATTTCATAACAAAATGAATATGGAGTTTACTAAAAATACAGCTGCACACTGTTTTTTCCATCTCTCAGACAGTTTGCTGTGCAGACATTCAGAAATCAGTTATCAATCTAATTTCAAACTCAACTGCCCATTCACAATTAGATGTGAAAATGATAAACATTTTATTTCTATTTCATACGTGGGAAATAATGAACTTTTTTTCGTTCACAACACCATATCTTAGAATGAAATATTCCTAAAAGTGACCTTTTGGGAATATTTAATTTTTATATAATCTGATGGATAATTTCATGGCTTTTATTTTTTAAATATGTAAATATGATTTCCGACATTTGCTCGCCGAGACTTTTCCCTTTAAATTTGGACGTATAGCGTCGTTGGTGGCTTCGAATGCTTCAATAGTAGCTTTGGCCATTTAACAAAAGGGAACGGACGATGAACTTTGGGGTTTTCGGTACTACAAAAGGGGCATTACCTGAAAAATTAAATTAATAATTATTAATGCATAATATATTAATAACACACTGATACAAAATAAGAAAAAAATACAGTTGGAAAGAGACCTATATCAGACGATAGGTGTTGTCGAGTAGATCATTTTGTCATTTTTAGAAATTGCGATATACCCTCAAAATCGAAAGTTATCGATATAAAACGATTTTTTGGTCTTCTCGAACAAAAATGTGTTTTTAACTTCCCGCTATCGCTATGGATGTTTGATACAGTTTTACCATGCAATTTTCTTTTAAAATTTGTATAAATAAAAACTGTTATCACATTCACTTAATAAATGGTGATAAGCAAACACACACTTAAGTGTTGATGATGAAAGTGCAGCGGCTTTTAAAAACAGCTGTTCTGCTCTGCTGTGTAAATTGAATAATTACAGACAGATGTTGACTTTCCATTGTGGCTTGGAATATTTATCATGTTTTTCTGAATTAAAAATAAACAAATTTTCGAACCATTAGCATATCAATCTTAATTGAATTTAATATGAAAAAGTAAAATTCATTTATAACAATTTTAGAAACATGTTTAAGCTTTTAACCCTTCAACCAGGCGTAATTATTTATTTTCTTTTTGGCAAATATATTTAAAATATATTGTTTTGTTGTAAGTACATATGCAATGTTTTCATATACAGAGTCATTTATTAACTTCCACGCAAAGATGAGCAAATAAATGAATTTCTCTGCAATTAAATGAACACACTTCAAAGACCTTCAAATTTTTATCTATGTTATAATCGATGGAGGCATCTTCACTTTAAACAAATTATTTGTTGGCATTGTTCAGCCAAATAAAACTAAGCCGTCAATAAATATTTTGCAGATCGTATAAGAAATGCAGCAATATTTTTGCTTGAATACAAACCGCCTACATTTTTGTGCTTTCGACACTGTTTCTCTTCTTCGTAATTACTTAAATGCTCATGTTTCACTTTATGATTCGCATGGTTTCACGTTTTTATTTAATTCGTATTTAGCTTTCTGTTTGTAATTGTAAGTTTTTGAACAATTTTGTCTCAAATTGTGGTCTTATAAACCAAAAATTGAAAGTCTCTATAAAACATTTTTATTCAAAGATGTCATTTCATTGATAGTTTTTATATAGTTTTAAATTAACCTTGTCTTCTAAATCAGCATGATATAAAATTAATATATGCCAACTTTTTTTTTTGCTAAATAACAAAACAAGAAAAAATATTATCATAATGATTTTATGTTGTTTGTTGATAAATACAAGTGTGTTTGCATGTTGTTGGCTAAATAATGTTATTATACCCCTCAGAAAAGAATTGAAGGGTATATTCACTATGTCATAATGTATGTAACTCAGCCAAATATCCCTCTAAGACCCCATAAATTATATATATTCTTGATCACTGATGCAATCTAATACTATATAGGCATGTCTCTCCGTCCGTCTGTGGAAATAACGATACAGTCCAAATGACCCTATAAAAATTTAAAATAATTCAGACAGGTGAAACTAAATAAAAGCTTTACAAGTCCCGTTGTTTGTAATCGAATCTTGCAAGCTATGTTTGATCCACTTCCCGCTTTCCGATTGAGCTGAGATTTTATATACATGCTCAATTTTGACAATGCATGATTAACCATATGACATCACTCTAAATCCAACATGGCGGCATACCCAAGATGGCAAAACAGCTGTTTTTAATGCACTCCCACAATAGGGGTATCAAATAAAATGGCTTGCTAAGAACTCGAAAAATAATGTGACGTCACTCTTAATCCAATATGGCGGACTTCTAAAGCTTGTAAATCAATTTTTCAACCGATTGAGCTAAAATTAACTGTGTGACGTCATTCTAAATCCTACATGACGGAACACCCAAGATGGCAAATAATCTTACAATCTTTACAACCACGTCGAGTTTGAGTTCATTTGATGTGAATCCTGTTGTACTGAAGTCCTTATCCCTCTACAATGGACATCTGGGTGGATGGACCTTTTTTGTCCTATACTCGTGGGAATAACATGAGCAAATAAAATAAAATAAAAACCTTTTTTAAGAACAAGCTTTTACTATTTGTTAATAAAATGAGCTAAAAAGTTAAAAATAATTTAACTCTAATAATTTATAAGTTCATTGTAACCTTTAGTGATAATTAAGCTTCTTCGTCTACGACAAAATAATTCCATATCGTACATAATTATATATTTTTAACACTAAAACTTTACACCTTAATTATTAAAGTATTTTATTTCTTATTAGAGTTAAATTATTTTTAATTTTTTAGTTCAGTTTATTAACAAATAATAAAAGCTTGTTTTTGAAAAAGATTTTCTTTTCTTAAATATTTGTAGCGGTTAAAATTAGCGGAAAGTTACAGGGATGGCCTTTATGGTCAACCGTTTTCAATATTTTTTTTTTGGCAGGCACTATAAAAAAATTTTGAGCTAAATCGATTTACATATAAACAAAGAGCTAAGAATATGTAATATCTATAAAAAACCCAAATTTGTAACTTTCCAAGAAAACCATTAAATATTTTAGAAATTTCCTTTTTTGATTGCCAAATAAACTTTGTTGAAAAAACATAAAATTGTAAGGTTATAAAAATATTAAAAGTTAGTGTAATCAATAAAACTGAAATAAGAGCCAAAATTTAATTTAATCTAATGGATTCAAATTTTAATCTTTCTAAAATCTTTGAAGACATAATTTCGGCTATAAAAATATACGCAAAGTTTGACATTGTTATTGTTTTTGCGTTTTAGTTTTGAAAACCAATAAACAATGATTTTTGCCTTTTATCCGAGAATTGTTCAATTTGTTGTTTTATTGTCATATTAATTCGTAATATTTTTATTATGGTGATGACCATAAAAATTCTTTTACATTAATTAATATATATTTTGCCACACGTTGAAACCTTGAAATAGAAAAAATCGAAAACAATTTTTTATGTTTTATAAAATACCAGTTCTTTAAAGTGTTATTTAACTCATCATTATGTATAATATAGCATCTTTATATAAAATTAAGCACATGCTCTTGTTAGATAAATGAATTTGCTGAAGAAAGCTAAAGTTTGCAACAACTATTAACTATTTGAAAGGTGATACAAAAAGAAAGAAATTAAAAAGAGCAAACTGTTTAAGAAATATGAGTCCGAAGAGACAACAAAGTGAAAAAACGATTTTTAGTAACAGCCATTAAGCTGACTTAACTAAATGATAACAACAAATAAACAGATCCGGCAAAACTTCAACAACCAACCACCTAACGAACCATTTATTCATGGCCAACAAAGAAAAGCCGAAAGAAAAAAATTACAGCGTTGAAAAAACCAAATAATAAACACAAGTCATTCACATTTTATTTATTGAATTTTACAAAAACTATATACAAACTATAAAGAAAAATGTGTTTAGGAAATATACGTGGTTGTTGTCAATAACCGCATATGTCTTAAAGTTATTTTCTTAAGTAAAGTAATAATTAAAAATTTCATCAAGTTTAGCTAGTAAGAGAATTTTTTTTCTAGGCCCAAGCAGCCAAACGTACTGACGCTTTGCAATTCAATTCTGGCAAGCATTCAGTTTAGATCAATATGTTCCTCTTGTAAATATCTTTGAAAATAGTAAAAAAATTATCTCTATTATTTAAAAAAAAAGCAAAATTTAAAATTTGGATTCTTTGGTAAAAATTAGCAGATAAAAATGAAACAGAAAGAAAGTATAAACTTCAGGAAGGCTTAAGCGATATAATCTAAACTTTTATTTAACGAAAATCGATGTAAATAATCGTAAAAATAATAAAATCACATATCGAATAGAATGTTTTTTCTTGTATATTTCTAAAAATATAGAAGCCTACTATACATTTTATTATGTAATTCTCAATCGGTTTGTGAAAGTTTGTGCATAAGCTAAAAGTTTTTGGTATTTCGGAAGTCTACTGATGATAGTGCTCAAGAGTCAATGAAATGCTGCGATATAGACATAAATGTGATTATTTCTTCTTCTTATTGGGGCTACTGAAATGTAAGAAAAATAAGAAATGACTTTCTATATCATCACCTTTTCGTTAAAAAACAAATTTTAACAGCAAAGTTTGTGTGTATATAAACATGTGTGTTTGCAAGTGAAAAACCAATATGAAATGGGAAGATAGTGTTGTTGTTTTTCAAAGAAGTTTAAAACTTTTCGATATTAATAATTTAAAAAGCTATTTATTTTTTGCATATCTGCATAAAAATATCTTTTAAAATATATATATTTTATTGTTAAGGGTAAGCTATGATGTGGTTACGACAAAAATGTGTGCAGCGTATTTATATATACAAAATATTCAGTTAAAACTGATGGTTAAAAATTTTCAAATTTCAAACTCTAAATTTTAAAAATTGGAGTTAATGCAGCTGCTGTTAATGTACTTTCACGTTGTGCCTTAAATCATTTCACAAATTATGGAAATAGTAAGCGCAAGTAATTAAAACTTCTTTTGCTCAGTTTGGTATAAAAAAAAAAATTAAAATTTTAATTTTTATTATTGACCTAATAATATCAATAAAAACGATTTTTATTAAATATCTCAACTTTTATATCCTTTTATTGAAGGGTATATTCACTTTGACATTCCGCATGTAACGCAGCGAAATATCCCTCTAAGACTCCATAAAGTATTTATATTCTTGAGAAGTGATGATCCAGCTACATCCGTCCGGCAGTCTGTGGGAATCACGATACAGTCCAAACGAAAAGAGTTAGATCTTTTGAATTAGGAACAGACGAATTTTGAAGGATAGCACAGGTCAAGCTCGCAAATGGCCTGAGTCGGGGTAGAGGGAAAAAAGTTAACCTAAGAAGTACTAAACCAACCTTTAAAAACAATATAATTTACATTTTTTTTTGTAATTTTGTTAAGCAAATGATATATTTTTATGTCAAATAAGATCCAAGGCATTGGACTTGGAGCCAGAAAATCAGAAAAATCCATTTTTGGACCCTGCCCCTGTTAGTGGGCTTTGATTTTACATGGAAAAATGTAATAAACATTTAAAAAATTGTACTCCTTAAGAAACTAAATTTTTAAGATAAGATGTTCTGCGATCTTCCCCTGTCCTACTCATCCACCCACCTTTGCCCTGTGGAGGACCCTATTAAAAATTTTCTGTTTCTACACTTAATTACCCAAAAAACTTATTTTTTAAGTTTTTACGACATTGGTGAGATATCTCCTCCATGGCCCTTTCCGGAGTGACCCTGTCAAATTAAAGTTTTATAATTTGACAAAGAAATGTCTCGAAGGAACCAGCAGGTTAAAAATTTTTAATTTATTTTCGTCCCTTTTTGTGCGTGTTGATAGAAAACAATAAAAACAGACCTACAGCAATTTCTTTTGTCGACACAATATTCCTGTAAAATTAAAATTGTTTTCACATATTCCATGAATGAGAATGTGGTTCATAAAATCGACTACAATTGATATGCGCGTTTATTCATGAAAATTGAAAATATGACGGGGAAAACTGTCGAAATAGTTGATACAAATTGAAATAAAATGCGAGAGCTATAAATCTTTTAAAAAAATAAAATCAGACATGCATAACCATTCGAATTAAATCAATTAAATGAATAGTACGATAGACATTTATTTAAAAGCAAACAATAATGGTAAACAAACTTAAAATAATAAACATTAAAATATCGTATTTAAACACATTTTTGTGAGTAGCCGGCAGTTGTTGTTGGTGTTGGTTTGGGTTTCTTAAGCACTAAATGAATAAATGAATGGCAATCTGAAGTACTTTCACTGTCATCACATTCGTGGCAACAGTATGCAAATAGGAAATATTTTAATTTATATAAATATACATATGTATATATATTTTTTGGTAAAACAAAGAAACTGTTTTACTAAAAACATATTGAAAGTAAAAGCATAGTAACAGTTGTTATTTTGAGCCTTTCGTCTTTTATTAAGTACATATATGCAATTTTAGTTTGTAATCGCAAAATAGTTGGAGTATAAAAATATTTATAGTGAACCTTGTCCATAAAAACTATAGATTTTGTATAGAAGTTGCTCATATAAATGATATTGAGACTTTTAAATTTATGTGTTTTTCTCTTACTGCTTGTCGCCCGCACTCACAATCTATCGTTACCTCAAGGTTGCGGAAAATATGAGGCTATGCCAAGTTGCATCAATTGTTCAAGTTTATCCAAACGTTAATTAGATCAGTTGTCCACTGTTTTGCCAATCCGTCAAAACTTTTTTTTGTAGATTAACAGAAAAATGTTTAATATTAAAACAAAAGTTAAAAAAGCAGTACGCAGTCAATAATTGTAAACAGTACAAGTTAAAATAAAAATAAAAAAATTTAACGCTTTTTGTAAAGGGTGTCCAAAATTAAGGTAAAGGGTCTGCAATCTAACGTTTTTTTTCAACTAGTGCTTATTTGGTGAATGGTAACACTTAGCTCATGTCTGATTTGACAGATAATTAGTTTTATCCTTCCGCTGAGCGAATATGGTTGTGTATACGCTTGAAAGTGGGCCTGCGATCGACTTACAGAAGATGCCGATTTTGCCAAAAAAATCATCTTTTCAGATGAAGCTCATTTTGATCTTGGCGGGTATGTAAACAAGCAAAGTTGTGGCATTTGGGCCACAGAAAACCCGCACGCATACATTGAAAAGCCGACGCACCCATAACGAGTCACTGTTTGATGCGGATTTTGGTCCAGAGGCATAATTGGGCCATTTTTCTTCGAAAATGAGCAAGGAGTGGCCGTTACAGTCAATGGCGATCGTTATCGGGCCGTGATGAACGAATTTTTGTTCACAAAAATTGAAGAGGAGGATATTGGCAACATTTGGTTCCAACAGGACGGCGCTACGTGCCACACAGCCGAAGCTACACTCGATGTTTTGCGCCTTGTTTTTGAAGATCGCATTATCAGCCGCAGAGCTGATGTCGTTTGGCCACCTCGGAGCTGCGATTTGACACCGTTGTACTATTATTTGTGGGGTGCCGTCAAAGATAAGTGTTCCGCCGACAAGCCAGAGACAATTGACGCTTTAAAGGACATTATTCGTGAAGCCATTGGTGAAATACAGCTGCACACAATCGATAACGTGCTTAAAAATTGGACCGATCGTGTAGGCTACTGCATGGCCAGCCGAGGCATCCATTTGAATGAATTTATTTTCCATTATTAACCGGAAGGATTGTACTTTCAAATAAAAAAAGTAATTTGACAAAATATTCAGTCGTTTTTTTATAGCATTTTCAAAAAAAGAGTTATTTGGCGGACCCTGTATAATTTTAATTTTATTAAGAAAGATAATTTTTCCAGATTTTAAAAATAGTTTAATTTCGGTTTATTACAACTAGGTTAGGGCTAAAAATTGAGAATCATGTCGGCCAAGTGACCATCTACTGGCTCGGCACGCTTCCAATATTTTATAAAAATTACAAATCACGTTTTTCAATAAACTGTTTTGCATGGTTGCTATCTGCTCGATAATGTTGATATTAAACTCTTGAGCTGATTTGAGATTATTGCTACTTTCGATTTCGAAATACCCCACAAAGAAATATAAGGGTATCAAATCACACGATCTTAGTGGCCTATTTCCTACCCCTCAAAGAGAAATAATGCGATTTTCGAACGAGAAATAATAAAATTTTTTAACGGCAAAGAACGCGATTTTGCATGTTTTTATTATTAAGGTATAACCTTCGATATTAACTTAGCGGAATCTATTTAGAATCTGAAAATAAAAATTACAAGTAAAAAGAATGCCAACAAAATTAAAATGATACTTCGATTTTGGACAGCCGTTAGGTGAAAATGCATTTATTATTTATTAGTTTAAAAAAAATTTGCTAAAATTCCTACCCCATATTTAGGTGTTTTAAAAGTTAATATTGTAAGGCATATTACAAAAAAAAAAAGAAATTATTATTTCAAAATAGATCAAATTTTTATTGAAAAGACATGTTCTTTTTTGAAATATGGGCTATATTCTCAAATTACAGCCCTGCAATTAAAACAATTTTGAAACTAATTTGAAAAAAAAATAAAGCACGAGAAATATGGCAAAAATACTGTAAAACCCCAATCTTGGGATTTTGAAAATTATCTTGAAAATTTTTGGGGATCTCAGGAACAAAATTCATTCCCACTAACAAAAATATCTTCTAAGGAAGTGAATAGGATCCAGAACATTATAAACGTGCGAGCCGGCTTATGATTTTTACTTGAGGCTATCATTAAAAGAAGTTCTCTTTTTTGTGCCCTTTCACTAAATCCGAAGTCATAACCCAAATTTTTATTACTTTTATGGAGTTACAAAAAATCGCTTAATGCAATACAAATAGTTAAAAATAATTTATATGTAAATTTTATATAAATCTTTCTCTTCATTAATTTTTTTCAAATAAATTTTTATTTAAATAAATATAAATATAATACATACTTGTGAAAACTTCAATCAACTTCCAATTGTGTGTAAGTAAAATACCTTCAAGTAGAGAAAAAGTAGTTGCCCAAAATTAACTTCCAATTTTTTTTTCAGCCAAAAATTTTGATAAATAAAAATTTCATAGCAGAGACCAAAGTATATCTATATCAAGTATATGCAAGAGCCCAGCTGACTAAAATTTTTTTCAGTTTTTCCATGAACGTATGTCAAAATTTGTTTACTTTTGTAGCGAGCCATATTTGTTTATTCGTTGAAAAAATAATTTTGTAAAATTGTGAAAAACATTATTAATGCAACAAAAGTAGCAAAAAAGAATTGTTGTGGAAAAGATTTTTGTGAAAAAGTGTATTGTTTAAGAAAAGTAACAAAAAGAAATTGTTTTAAAAAGGTTCTATGCGAAAAGTATTTAAATTTTTGGAAATAATTGTGAACAAAACAAAATAAAATAAAAGAAAATTTCTGACATAAGATATTAATTTTACACAAACAAAATGTACGGTGGTTTTTTGTAAATTTATGTTGTTGTGCTCTTGCGACTACTTGATATAGATATACTTTGGCAGAGACTTTATTTTATGTATTTATAGTATAAATTTATGTAAATAAAATTTTCCTTCCAATAAAAAACAGCCTCAAAAAAACTTTAAAAGGGTATAAAACGATATAAAAGTCTTAAGCAAAAGAAGCTGTAAAATTTTAAATTATTTAATATATTTTCTGGAAATGAAAACGCAATTGCCTCAATCAAGTCTCATTACAATAATCTTTCGAATAATTCTATTCGCAACAACCAAATAACCGTAACGAACGAACCAAATCATGTAGGACACATGAATTGTCTGAATGCAGTAGTTTCGTTATTGGCAAAAAATTATAATTTAATGTAACACCGTGCATTTCGAGCAAAAATTTCTGCATTCAATATAATAATAAAACTAAAATTTCATTAAATTTATGATGCAACTTTTATGTTTTATTTATTTAAAAACAGTGCGAATTGAAGAAATAAATTGTTAAAGTTCGTGTCTTAAGTCTTTTGTTTTTCGCAAATATGTCTGCTTCATTGCAACTTTACCTTAATGAGTTATTCATTTTATTATTTTCTATAATTTTCTTTTACCTATTTTTATACGCTATAATTAATCACTTTCGATTTCGTGTTGAGCATTTCTTTGGTTCGAATAGTGCATAAAATTTAAAAAAAAAAATTGCATGCGGCTTATATATTAAAACAAAGTAAAGTTTATTAACTGAATAATGTTAATGAAACAATTAAAAGTAAAATATATACACATATAAATTTTGCGAAACAAATAAACAATCACCTCCGGCTGTAATGTCGACTTTAATGAAAATAATGAGAGCTAATAAAATAAAATTCAGCTTTTACTATGCGGACGTGGTAATAAATTTAATAGAAGTACTAGTAAATAAATAAAATAAAATTATCATTATGACTTTTTAAAATGTTATTTGAAGTACTTACAAGTTGTTGTCTTTAAATTTCATTTATCTTTTTTCCAAATTAATGTTTAAGCCAGATATCTTTCACTGATATCTTTCTTCTTGATGCATTTGCACATTTCAGTTTTGCATATAGTCTCGGGTTTTTTTATTTGTTTATGCAATAGAGGTGGTAGAAGATCTTACCACTACGAAGGCAGTTTCATAAGTACTTGTCTTAAAAAGCTATAATTGCTTAAAGTATATTTGTTTTATTCAAAGTGTTAATTAATCGATGCTTTGGCTCCATCGGTTAACACCATTTATTGAATTAAATGAAGCAGAAGAAAGTCCTTAAAGTGAAAGACTAGTATTATAGTATTTATTTGAAAAAATACCTAAATTAGCTTTTTATAAGTAGTTATTGGTTGTATTGTTTCAGACTGAAAAGATTTTCGTGCTAAGTTTGAATAGAACTTGGTTTAGTTGGTTTGTTGCCAGTGATAGTAGATGTTGCAGAAGTTGGAAGTAATCAAAAGTTCGCAAAGCTTTGACTGGTATTCTCTAAACATATAAAATCAATCATTACGCCATTAGATTCCTGTTTTTATCCAATCCAAAAAAGAATTGTACGGTATATTCACGTTGTCATTCCTTGTGTAACGCAGCGAAATGTCCCTCTAAGACCCCATCTTCTTGACCAGTGATGAAATCCTCCGTCCATCCACCTGTGGAAATCCCGAGTCAATCCAAACGAAAAGTGCCAGACGCTTGAAACTTGGTATAAATATATCTTGAAGGATAGCACAGGTTAAGTTCGGAGATGGACGGCAAGAGCCCAAAGAGTTCCCCTAAGAAAAACTAAACCAACTTATAAAAAATAACATAATTTTTAAAGTTTTTTTTTTAAATTTTTTTAAGCAAATGATTTTAATGTCAAAAAAAGTTTAACGCATTAAACTTGAAGCCATAAAATAAAAAAAAATTAATTTTTGAACGCCGTGGGTGAAAAATAGTGTAAATATTTAACAAATTGTATTCCTTAAGCCTAGATTCCTTAAAAATTTAATTTATGAGCTTTTATGACGCAGCTGAGATGTAGTCTTATCCTCCTCTGTTCTACCCTCCTCCTTCCCCTTTGCTCCCTAAATTACCCTATAAACAAAAAAATTTTTTTACACTAAATTATTCCAAAAATTTACTTTTTAATGTTTTATGGCAAAGGTAAAATGTCTCCCCTACGGTCCTTGCCAGAACGACCCCGACAAAATATAGTTTTAATACCCTCCAAAATTTATTGGACCCCATAAAGTATATATGTATATTCTTGATCAGTAATGAAGTCTAAGACGATATACCAATGCCCATACGTCCATCTGTGGAAAACATGATATAGTCTATTTTTGGACTCCGCCCCCTTTAGTGGGCTTTGAAGTTACATATTATTGTATTCCTTAAGTCTACATTCCTTAAACATTTAATTTATAAGCTATTACGACGAAGGTAGTATGTTCTTCCCCTGCCTTCTACCCCCTTTGAACCCTAAATGACCTTGTCAAAAAAAAACTTATTTTTCTACTCTTAACTACACCGAAAATTTAACTTTCAAGTTTTTACGACTTACTTGAGATGTCTCCCGCACGACCTTTCTTGGAGTGACCCTGTATAGAGTTGGGCACAGAAATGCCTTAAAGAAACTGTGACCCAGCAGGTTAAACATTTTTAGTTTATCTTAGTCCCTTTTTCGCACGTTGATATAAAATATTAATACGTAAGTTTTTATGCTGAGGAAAAGGTGTCTCACCCAAGCTCCTCCGAACATAGTGGAACCGACCGTATTAATATATATTTTTTTCTTGTTTACTTAAGCCAAATACCATAAAAATGTAAATTTAATAAGAATACAAATAGAGTTTTTATTTACTAAATATTTAGAGGCTATTTAAGAGTCGACCCCAGTCGAATATAATGTTCTTATTTGCTGTTTTTTATTAAAAAAGATGAGAATAAAGAAAATTTCATATTCAACTTCGCATTTCTTAAGTATCCCTCGTAATGAAAAATAAAGCAAAAAAATAAAAAAAGTCTTCTCTATGTCGTGCATTGTTACGACAACCCTCGTATACTGTTGTATGTGTCTGTCAGCTATAGTGCCAGCTACAGTGCAGTCTTTTACTTAAGACATTGAGTACCAAACAAGTGAGCTTGCGGTCTATTGATTCAAGATAGTTGCAGCTGCTGTTGATGATTCAATTCAGTTGATGTCGACACTATTTTTGAAACCTTTTTTACAAACTCTCTTGAATGTAAATACTTAACAAATAAATCACTATGCGATAACTAGATTCTTCTTCTAACGAATTTTATATAATTTGCTTAAAATCTATAGGAGATGTGTGTCTATCTGGATTTTTCTTTCTTAAACTAAAATTATATAGTAATTGGGTGTTAAAAATTCAAGTGTTTCAGTATATTCTGCGGCCTTAAAAGTTTTGAGAGTTTAGCATGTTCTAGGATATTGTTAGATTTTCATTTAAAACTCTTCGGAACGGTAACATTTGGCATATTCGAATGTAAGTTCTAATTAGTTTTTTTTTCGTGAACCTTTTTTATATTCTGATTCTGAGATGAGCAGCAGAAATGCAATTGGAGCGATACAAATGGTTTGTTCTCTTATCCACACTTTAAATCGGCAAATAAAAATATCTCTCATGAACAATTCCGGTGTATAAATTTATTTATAAACATTTTTCCTTATAACTATGAAACAAAACATATTTTTATATAAAAATTTGCTTTTGCGTAATTTCACAACATCATTTTGTTTGAAGTCTTTAAACATGCATGCGATAGTTTGTGTATTCAATGGCCGGTGCTTAAAAAAATGCACTTTTTAACAAGTTTCCATGTTGTATTTGCTTTTAGTTGTTAGCAATACGATTGGTATTTTACGAAAAACAAAAAAAACATGTGTAGTCAGTAATTTTCCGTTAATGTTTTAACAAACGAAAACATTCTACACATATATTGACCATTTGCTGGTAAAGCATCCTAACTAAAAATACATAATTTAATTATATTAATAAAGTATTCATTAGTATTTAATCTTCTCTATGAGTTTTTAGGCTAAAACGTTGACTGTATTAAATATGGCTTCGATTCTTTTATGGCATTGTTGTCTGTATTGGTCACTGAATAGTAGCAACAACGAATGGTTGCCACACGCATGTGCTAAAAAGCATAAACAAAATACAACTTCCTTCGTCTGAACTTTTACCACCCAGACTGACAATACTTTTCACTTCTTTATATTTTACTGCCATAGTTAGAACGTGTTAGATTGGCCAACGCCAAGGATTGTGTTAGAGATTTGGTCTAAAATTACATATCAAGGATGACCTTGACTTTTACATTGTAAAAATTTAAAATGAAATAAGCAATGTTTTAAAATATATTATTAGCAATATGTATTACTGTTTTTGGATAGGAATTGGATTACACTTTTTAGAGACTCAATAAAAGTGTTAAATTATTTAACTTACCCAGCAGCCACCTAATAAATGATGGCAAAAAAAAAATACACATGAGTACTGATGATGAAAGTGTAGTGACATTCGAAAACAGTTGTTTTGTTCTGCTATGTAAGTTGAATAATTAAAAACTATTTCTGACTTTTCTTTGTGCCATGGAATATATATCGCTGGTTTCTGAATTTAAAACAAGTATTCGAACAATTAGCCATATAATTAAATATAGCAATAAAAAAGTTCGATAAAAGCACTTGCATATTTTAATTTTCACTTTTTGGAAGAAAGTGCTGTACAGCATGTTCATATCTATTCACTGAAAAAATCTTAAATCATTCTCTATACCCAAAAGCTTTTGCAAATATGTAAAAAATTTAAATAAATGGCTTAATAATTTTCAGCTTAATGCATTAAGCACATTCACGACCGCAGGCTACCGACTACAACCTGTGAGAAATAGAATACACGTGTTTTTATGGGAATGATTATTTTAACGGCTACACGGCAGGTTGTTGTCCGTGTTAGTTTTGTGGTTGTTGTCAAATTAAACTAATTTCTATTTTCATAGGCGACAATAAATAAATTAGTGCTGCTAACCCAGTGCAACATCTTAAATAAATAAGCGTTTAAAAATATTTTCAAACTGGTTAAGAATATGAAAATTGTTAAAAATAAAAAAATTCGAAAATAAAAATCATTTTGTAATATTTATTTATTTATTTATTTTTCCGTTCTCTACCGGCTTTTATTTTTTTATTGTATTCATTTATTTATTTATTTTTGGTAATAACTCCTAATATATAGGCCCCGCATAAACGATATGGGTATCAATTCAAAGTACTCCAAAATGCCTCTCTATTGGTAGACATATTTTTCAAATTTATTCACATGAATTATTATATTATATTAAATTATGAAATTTTGTATCTGACTTTCCAAGTAAAAATTTCCCTTATTTCGAATGCTCTAATTTTGTATATATTTGATAAAAGACGTTAGTTAGGTCACAAATGAATCAACTCATAAGCTCATTTTCATAGTGCCATAACAAAAAAAGGACATCAAAATGTATTTATTACAAATAAAAAAAAATAAAGGGATAGAAACAAACAAAGTGTTTTTATTATTAATTTTGTTTCGGTCTAGTAATAGATTTAAAATAAGCGTTTTTTTATATATGAAAGTGGCACCACTGAAATGAGATGTTGACAATGTAGCTGCCGTCTCAAAAATAATTAAGTAGCTGACTACGAAGCGATGATTGTAGCCAATGGCTTTTCTAGTCGGTGCTCGTGTAGCCTGCTGTCGTTATTGTGTTTAAAGCTTAACTGTTAAATAGTAGGAACATTTCTCGGAGTAACATTGATTCTTAGCGAATTTCTTTAGTGACTATGAGTTTGTGATGGACTTAATGCTCTCTTGGAATATTTTCAAATAAGCTTTGTGCATATAGATTTCGGAGAATTTTTATTATATTCGGAGTAACTTTCTTTTTCGATAATTTTGGACTTATATTATTCTGTGAAGTAATGTATTTACAATGCAGTTAAATTACATTTAATATATTCTTTAATAGATAGTACACATTTTCGGAGATACTTTCGGAGTTATTTTCGGAGTTTTTTTCGGAGTGTCTCGGTTTTTGGCAATTGATTTAGGGGTTTCCTTTGTAAACTTCCTATATTTTCGGAGTAGCATAGATGTCATTAATTAATTTATTTCGGGTGTGTTTTCCAAGAATTTAGTTCACCTGAATTTTTATTGAATTGGAAATACATACATTCGAAGTATCTGTAATCTGTTTGTTTTAAGTGGCTTTAAAACTTATCAATTGAGTGCAATTTCGAAATCTGGTGGTATATTGAGTTTTTGGAAAAGTTGCAATATACATATACATATGCGAAGCAATTATGATTTTTAATTTCGGGGATTTTCAAATATATTCGGAGTAAATCCGGTAGCTGTTTTTGATTAGTTTAATGTTATTTCGAATGTACTCGTATATAAAATATGTTGGGTAAATATGCTGCCTATACAATTTTAAATATAATTAAGAATTTTAAGTTAATGTTCGATTTACTTAGGACCAAATTCTGTAAATCTCTTTGCGTTGATGTCATTTATATATAAACATTTAGTTTTTGTTGTAAAAAATTGCAGAAATTCGTGCTTTGTTTTGCCCTTGGAAATGTTTAAAATTTGTATAATAAATAAAATCATATAGAGTAACAGGAAGCGAAGAGAATAAATTTACTAACGCAAAGTGACGTACAAAATTAGGGCATTAGTTACAGGTTTTAGGTGGCCTTAATATTCCTTTCATTCGATTGTGTTGTGTTTTTAATTAAGTTTTGAGTTGCGATGTTCTTTAAATAAACGAACAATTTGTACATGCATAGACATGCATGTCTATAGTTTTACAGGAAACTGAGAAAGTTAAGCCAAGTATGAATCCGTTTAATTAATTTCCATGAATAATCGTTTAAAATTGATCGAAAGTCTTCTTTTGCGCGCGCAAAATCAGTAATAGGATTTTTCCATTGATTTTATCACAAACATGGCAACAAATTAAAAATTATTATCAACAAATAAATTTTTAGGATTTGAAATACCGGAAGTGATAACAAAAATTTTGATGAGTTTGTCTTTTCTCTTACAAAGTATTTTGGTGATGTAAATTTATGTTTAAAATTTTTATAAATCTGTTGCTTAGCTACTTGTCAGTCACTTCTGATTCAATGTGCTTTTTATGGAATACTGTCTCGCTTTATACTCTGTCTGCAAATTCGAAAAATTAAAAAAAAAATTAACATATATTTCATCTGTATTTTATGCTCTCATTATATTAAATTTCATTATGTTATGAGTAGTTTTATTGTTAAAAATATATTATTTAACTATTTATTTCCATTGATTTTATTATTTTCACTATTACACTTATGAGAGCCTTAACACGTTTTATTACAAAAGAAATGTTTTTGCATTTTTTATATAATTTTATGCTATTTTTTTCTGCACATACTTACTCGTAGTTATTTACACGTAAAACAATTGCAAAATTTTATTTGAGTGTTGAAAAAATATTACCACACATTTGGCTAATTAAGTTGGTCGATATGCATACATACACACATGTGTGCATGTATGCGGTTGTAAATATGTTGGGCTTTGCTCTTTTTTGCACATTGAAAAAGTCATGGAAGAATGATTGTCACTGGAAAAGAAGTATTAAGCGAGAATAATTGTTTTACAACTTTTTTATAGGGTCATTTAAGGAAAAGGGTGTAGGGCAGAGGAGGTTTAGGTTACGTGTCACCTTCGTCATAAAAGCTTGAAAATTTTTAAGGAATGTCGGGTTAAGTTATATTTTTACACTATTTAATATTTAATATTTTTAATTTTATGGTTCCAAATTTAACGCGTTGGACCTTCTTTGACATAAAAATATATCACTTGCTTAGCAAAATTACAAAGAAAAATATTAAAAAATTATATTGTTTTTTAGAGGTTGATTTAGTTTTTGCTAAAAGAACTTTTTTCCCTGAGGCCCGACTCAGCCCGTTTAAGAACTTGACCTGTGCTATCTTTCAAGATATATTTGTACCAAGTTTTAAGGTCTAGCTCTTTTCGTGATTTCCACTGATCAAGAATATTTATACTTTATGCGGTTTTAGAGGGATATTTCGCTGCGTTATACACGGAATGGCAAAGTGAATATACCCCCCAGTTCTTTTTTGGTGGGTATAATAAACAAAATTGTAGTAGTAGTAGTAATAATAATAATCATAATAATAATAATAATAATAATAATAATAATAATAATAAAGCCCCCTCGGGGATAACCCTTGACGCGTGGAGGGGGCTTAAGCGTTTATTTCTGCGAAGCTAAGAGCTATGCTGACTCAGGGACACCCATGTCAAACAGGTCAAAGTGGAGAAATACAATGCAACCAATTATCCCAACCCATTTATAAACATGGAGACTCGCAACGTTAACAGATCAGATAGAATGCCGCTGCCCGAGGTCGTTGGGGCACCGCCTGGAGCCAACGCTGGGGGTGACAGCATGCAAGCCGTTGGTGGTCAGTTGCCCGTGGGAACAACGACCGGGATACCCGAACAAGCAAACCACATCAATAGCCCAGAACTCGAAAATCCACAAATATCACAACCTGCAACACGACGTGTTTTGTCAAGGACTACCATGGCAACCACAGAAGCAGGCCTACCTAGGCAACGTATAAAATGGACTGTACAAATGAATAAATCAGTTATACAATGCTACTTCATTTCAACAAATATGGAAACGGAACTACATGTGTATAGGGCAAAAATGAGGGAGTTGTTTTTGAACCAATTCCCTGAACTATCCAGAATCACAGAACAAAATCTTGCCGACAGAAGAAGAGCAATAATGGTAAAGCAGCTTCTTTCTATACAAGAAATCCAAGACATCAAACGACAAGCCTCAATTATCATCTCCTCAAATAGGGAAACAACTGAAGATCAAATTGAAGTTCCTCAAAACGACGAGCAACCTGTCCACAACGACAACAATAATCCTGAGGACAGAGTCGACAATAGAGAAGCCGCTCATCCATTTGTATCTCAACAAACATACATCCATGCTACACCAGAAACACCCCAATCAAGAGAAAACACCATACACGATACGGAAACAACAATCCAAGCACAAGAACAGCTAGCACTCACGCTCGGCGAACAATTTCGCGTAGCCTGGATACAAAATAAAAACAGTGACCCTTCCCGCAGAGAAGGAATTCCGAGAATTTTCAACAACAAAAGAGTGAATGAACTAACATACATTGTTAATCGTGACATCTTGCCCAATTACCTCACAACTGCCACAAACATAGAGGATGTGCACTGCTTAATATACTCGGGCGCAGTAGCAGTAGTTAGAACGATGGGAAAAAAGACAATAAGGTGTCCAGACAATAACGAAAGACAAATAACGCCTAAATTACCAGCGTGGGAAAGACGTATAACCAATAAAATTAGTTGCATTAGGCAGGACATAGGTCGACTCACAGCTTATTTTGATGGAACAAGATCCCGGAAAATTCGGAAGCTAGTGAAGGAAATCATCCATCCAGTTCAAATCATTGAGCTAACAGAAAACATGTTAATGGAAATAAAAGACAAGAAAATCCAACAGCTTGCGGCCTACGCCAAACGCCTCGCGAGATACAGGGAAAGCAGAGCCCGAAGATTAGAAAATTCCCTTTTCGAAAGAAACCAAAAACAGTTCTATCGACAATTAGACCATCCAGGGGATAATCGATCTGACTCGCAGGGTCCGCCAATGAACGATGTTGTACATTTCTGGAGCGAAATATGGAGTAAACCAAAAACCATAAACCTAGAGAACGAATGGATAGCCAACGAGCTTGAACGAAGCATAAACTATCGAGAGATGCAGAACACCGATATCTCAGCGGAAGAAGTTGCGAAAGCGATAAGAGATAGCAGTAATTGGAAATCACCTGGTCCGGACAAAATCCATAACGTATGGCTGAAGAAGTTTACTTCAACTCATTCGTATCTTGCAGAATACTTCAGCAAACTTTTGAGAAATCCTCAAGAGACCCCTTGGTTCCTGATGACTGGAAATACCTTCCTCATAGCAAAAGGAAACAATACCCTGGACCCAGCGAACTACCGCCCAATTACATGCTTGTCAACGATGTATAAACTGTTGACAAAAATTCTCACCAACCGCGTTTATGATCATTGTGTCGAGTGCAACATCATTACACTAGAACAGAAAGGATGTGCCCGGCATTCAATGGGTTGTAAGGAGCAGCTTACAATCGACTCCGTATTAGTTAATCAAGCAGTACATTGCAAACGCAATCTTAGTATGGGATACATAGATTACAAAAAAGCGTTTGATAGCCTTCCGCATCCATTTTTACTGAAAATCCTTGAGATATATAAAATCGATCCAAGAATCATACACTTTATGCAGGTAACAATGGAGAAGTGGAACGTTAAGCTACATATTGGACAAAATAGCAGCGAGGCGATACCCATCAAGTGTGGAATCTTCCAAGGCGACGCATTTAGCCCACTCTGGTTCTGCCTTAGTATGAAT
This sequence comes from Linnaemya tessellans, assembly GCA_951800035.1. Taxonomy (NCBI): domain Eukaryota; kingdom Metazoa; phylum Arthropoda; class Insecta; order Diptera; family Tachinidae; genus Linnaemya; species Linnaemya tessellans. The sequence goes on from OX637534.1 coordinate 91,626,382, forward strand.
CCACTAAGTAGAATGCTGAAAAACCTCAATCTTGGTTTTAGGCTTAAAGGAGAAAATTGTGAGACTCTTGTCGACCATCTATTCTACGTAGACGATTTAAAACTTTACACCAGCAGCAAGGAAAAAATATACCGTATGATACAAGTAGTGAAGCGATTTAGTGACGACATTGGAATGGAATTTGGTATTGAAAAATGCAAAACAATCCATATTCAAAAAGGAAAGGTTCAAAATGACACCGAAGGCTACCAAATAGATCAACACAACATCATTGCCAATTTGGCCCAAGACGACAGCTACAAATACCTTGGGTTCTTACAATTGAAAGGAATTCAGGAATCGAAAATTAAGATAATGTTGCGAAGAAAGTTTGAACAGAGATTAGTCAAGATTCTCAAGTCAAACTTAAACGCCGGCAATAAGCGAAAAGCCATTAACACCTGGGCTATCCCAGTATTTACATACTCTTTCGGTGTCGTTAACTGGTCAAATACAAATCTTGATGAAATATCAACCTCAGTAAGAACCACCCTAACCAAATTCCTTTGCCACCATCCGCGAAGTGCACTGGAGAGAATCACTCTCTCACATGAAGATGGCGGAAGAGGGTTACTCGATGTACCGAATCTTCATTTTTCTCAGATAAACAACTTAAGAGAATATTTTAGAACCCAAATAGAAACATCGGATTTAATCCGAACAGTGTGCTTAGCGGACAAAAACTACACTCCGCTCAACTTAAAATCGACTCAACTACAAAAACCAGCGAATGTTTTGTCACGTGAAGAACGCATAGAGGCATGGAAAAATAAAACTCTACACGGCATACACCCTTTTCAGATGGAACAAGATTTCATCGACAAAACCAGCTCAAACATATGGCTTAAGCAGGGGTCTCTTTTCGCAGAAACGGAGGGATTTATGATCGCTATACAAGATAAAGTCATAGCAACTAGGAATCACCGGAAATACATATTGAGGGAAAACCTAGAAAACGATACATGTCGGCGATGTCAAAACAGCGCAGAGACCATCGACCATATTATATGTGGATGCATATGCTTAGCATCGCATGATTATACTGCGAGACATAATCAGGTAGCGAAGATCATCCACCAAGGCCTAGCAATAAACAACAAGCTCGTGTCAGAAAAATGTCCATACTATAAGTACGAGCCTCCACCTGTCATTGAAAACAGAAATGCCAAGCTATATTGGGACAGATCGATAGTCACAGATCGCACCATACGAGCTAACAAGCCGGATATCGTTCTGTTCGACAAGGTGGAGAAGAAAATCACCTTGTTTGATATCGCTGTCCCCCTAAACAATAACATCCAGTCAACGTATAGCACGAAAATCGAAAAATATACTTACCTTGCCGATGAACTTAAAGCTATGTACCATGTAGAAAAGGTAGATATAGCGCCAATCGTCATATCAGCCACAGGACTAATACCAAAGAACCTTGTAGTCCAGCTTAAGAAAAACAACCTCAACGACACCGTGGGGATTATTCAGAAATCTGTGATTCTAAATACATGCAATATTGTAAGACGCTTCCTACAAGCACAGTAAAATAAATAATAAAAAAAAAAAAAAAAAAAAAAAAAAAAAACAGTTAATCATCAGAGCCTAATCCCTTGGCATAGCCCGGGATAGGTATTTTCCAATCTCATAGAGATTGAGAAATTTAAAAAAAAAAAAAAAAAAAAAAAAAAAAAAAATAATAATAATAATAATAATAATAATAATTTATTTATTTATTTGTTGAAGAACAATATCTTCTACATATTTTGTTTTGCTGAATCGTTTTAGTATTTATATTTTATTTTGTTTTGATTCTTAGCGATTCATTTAAATAAAAACACATTTAATAATTTTAAATGAAAGGGAACTTACTGATTTATATGTAAATTTCTTTTTAAAATTTGTCGCACATAGTGTTTTTCAAAACGCATAAAAATGAAGAGCTGTGACGTAGGCGGCACGCAATTTTAAAGCAATTTCACTTAAAGATGTTATCGAGAAGAAAAGTACTCAAATTAATTATAAAGTTATTTGCAATAAGTAAAACAAACACACAAAATTATGACGGCAGATCATTTGACAAGAAAAACTACAAAAATTTCTTCATTAAAATTCATATCTGGTATTTGCAAGCCTAAAAATTTAAACACCTGGTTGAAAAGCAAATTTGTTAGCACGTTTGTATCCAATTTTAAGAGTATGGATGTATTAGTAAAAAATTTGTGAATGTATTAAAATTTGAAAGGCAAAATTTGAAGGTGTAATATTTATTTTCCAAATAGAATTAGGCTAAATTTTTAAAAATTTTGTATTAAAAAACATATGTATATGAATTGCTAAGAAGTAAAAAAATAAAATAAAATGTTAATAATGACAATCTCAGCCAGCAAAATACCCCGACATTGCAAGAGCCAGACAATTTGGGCAAATGTCTGACTTTATTCTTAGACATTTCCGACAGATTTCTGTCAGACGTAATTCATACGACTTGTCTGGCCGCTTTCTGATCGGTTTCGTATGGATACATCGGTGGGATTTGATTTACTTTTGTATGCCGATATGTCCGACTGATTTTTAAATTTTTAATTCATCCAAGGATAGAACTGGAAAAGCTGATAAACGCAAAAGGGAAAATTTTAATACATAAGACGTAGTAAAATAATTAAAAACAACTTTATCTCCCTTTTTATGTATAATAATTAAAACAAGTAAAAAAAGATATGGCGGAAAAAAATCCGAATTTCCCACGAGATGTCCGTCAGAATTTGTGTCGACTACTTCATATATTTTTGTGTCAGAAGTCTGTACAGAATTCGTATGCGAATCGGACCTTTTTATAGACGTTTCTTTCGGATATCTTACAGGTGTCGGACAATTTTACTGGGATGTTATCCCATTCACCGTTCATCTTATCCAATGCCAGTTGATGTTGCCACATACTGGAAATAATATTAAAAGAAAATTAGTGAACTCTAATTTTCGCTAAAAATACTAATTATTAGTAAATTATTTTTATTTCAAACTCGTATATTAATTATAATTATTTCAGTTATTGCTTAGCTCTGAATAACGGAATGACTCACATTCCGTTATTCATTTTTCACTAAAGTATTTTCTTAGTTTGTCTCTTAAGTCTTTCGTATAATTTTGATAGTAGGCTTTGACTGCAACATTTTACACCACAATTGCAAGTCACAATAAAACGGTTTAGTTGAAAATACATTAATTAAGTCTTTTAGATGATACACTTGGGTTTTATTTATTTTTTCTCTTTTACTCATTTTTGTTTTGTTTTTTGCTTGTATGCTTGTTTGACTGTTTGTTAAGTGTTTAAATTGCAGATGGGATGCACTCATGTTATGGTTGAATATTTTCTAGAGAGCGTGAACAGAAGTAAGAGCGTGACTACAAATATTTCCATATTATTACGTTCAGAACTACATCTTCGTTGCTATTAATATTACGAAGTTTTTCAAATTGAAATAAAACACATTCATTGTTGCCCACATATCGCTAAATATATGTGTTTTTATTTTTATCGTGATCGTGAGTAGAAAGCTACTCACAAACCCATAATTATATGAAATTGCTTTAATATATTTAAATATTGTGTGTGTTCAGAATTCAGAATTAGTAATGAATACATGTACAATTGAGGGCGGAACTATTATTTATGTATTTAAATGGTCTTTAAAAAAGAAATTTTAAAAAGTCATCTTCACACACAAATTCTGAACATAATTTTTAGGCTATTACATACATATTGTTAATATATGTACAGGGTGGCACAAAATTAATCAGCCTGTCGGAAAAGGTTATAATTTTTGCAAATGACTTCTTATATTAATCAAGATTTTTTTAATTCTGAGCTATTGAATAATGTGTGTTCTCATGCCAAGCAATTGGCAGCCAATATTTTTTACATTAATATAGTTATGCTATTATGTTGACCACAAGTGTAAATATTTTCAATACCATTGTTACATGAAATCAGTATATAAAAAAATTAACTTTGAGATATGAATTGAAATTATCTTTAATGACGACTTTTCTACACCCGGCTTCTCAGCTTTTGATGTATGCTTGTCATTAATTTCTTTTTTTTTCCTTTTACTTTTTGTTGTTACAAACTACGTTTTTGAACGATTCACAATCAAAGTATTCGAAAAAAAATATTTTAATTATGATGATAGATAATTAATCATAGTATTGCCTTGAACTTGGCAGTGAATTTTTAAATTGATTTAAAGAAGTACTTTTTGTTGGGAAACAAAGAAAAAAAAACAAAATAAGCTGAATTTCCATTCCAACTGCGAATGAAAGTAAACAAGTAGGGAGATATTATTTTATTATTTCGTAGCCGCGTAAAATCGTATTTCAAAAGGTTTTACTTGAAAAACACCTGCTTTTTGGAGGCGTGTTTACTTCTCAGGATGCTTTTAAAAACATCAGCATGAACAGTGCTGCCATATATTTCTTTTTGCAAAAACTAATCATAACAAAAATAAATGAAACTAAATATATGTGTTTCAAAAATATAATATTTGTGAATTTGTTATTAATTTGTATAGCAAAAAATAATAAAACAAAAAATTTTATAAAAAAAATATTCTTTGGGTCATCCCCAGAGTGCTGGTCCAAGATAAAAAAGTTGAGTTGTCCCATCTTAAAATTTGCATATTAATTTTGCTGTGAAGTCATTGTGAGTGACAATTTTCTATACAAAATAATTAACAAATATAAAGAAATATATTTTAAAGTGAAGAACAATAATAACAAAATTAAAATCAGTACTGTCACTTTTGAAAACTATTACATTTTGCTTACATACGGCAGCTTTGATTTTCTTGATAAACTTTTTGATATGAGTGAATCGTTCCCCAGAAAACTCACATTAAAAATATTCACCCTTATCGTGGTTGGCGTTTTTCACCATCAAATTCGACAATTTGCAATAGAATAAAGGAAAATTTAGCTTTTTGCCTTTAAGCTATTACAAATTGTTGAGTTTGAAGGCGAAAAACGCCAAACACGATAAGGAAATAAATTTCTTCAGAATCAATGGGTTAATCCATCTTTAGTCTATAAAAAGTTAAAAGTATGTGCTTGTTCTTCATACAAACAAATTTTCTAAGCGTTTTCTCTACGGGGAACGAATTGCATTAAAGCATTTGGAGTACTAAAAATATAAGCAAAAAAAAAATAAATAACTTGAATAAAAGTAGGAAATAAATAAGTATTCAATATTCCCCATAATTCCTGTAACCCTTTCCAAAGTTATCGTGAATTGTTATGGCCTAGATCACAAGGATTGGCCAATATATGGCTTAATGCGACTATGCATCTGTTGCCGGTAAATGAAATGAATATAAATTTTATAGTTTTACAATTTATAACATAAAATTGCACAAGAAGCAATAATCGGCCTAAAAATAATTTTTTACTGCACAGTGCGTGTGCCAGGGTTCCAAATCATATTCAATGAAAATCATTGAAAATAGTACAGGAGTGGCACCATCTCAATTTTGGGATGCTACTGAATTTTTTTAGACTCATTTTTCGCTGGGTTATTGAAAAGAACAGTTTTTTGTTCTTATATTATTCTTTGTTGGTACATTAGTTTCCGTAATTGTTATTGAAAATGAGTTTCTTATTTACAAAAATTTTTTTTTCTTAATTGTTAATTCAAACACGCAATATATGAAAGATTTGTATTATTTAATATTAAATATTTTAAATCAATTCTGTAAGCACGCAGTTGTATTAAACTTGAGCTACTACATACGATGCCTTGTGTATAAATATTTAAAAATTTTTAACATACAAATAATTATGTAATATGAATTTGAAATATTACAAATTCAGATAAATAATTGCCTAAACTCACAATTTATTTATTTTTAAATACTATAACAAGTTAATGCTTGCCATGCCGAAGGCAATAATTCAAAGAAACAAAGAAGCAAATTAAACAAGTTTTTCAAAATTTTTTATGCAAAATGATTTGTTAACTTAATTAATTAAATTAAAAAATAGGTTTTATTGTTCCTAAATAGTGGTTACCGGTAAATTTTTGTCTTCCCAATTTCAATAAATTATCTTTATTTTTAGACTTAATTTTATTCAAATTCTCATTCAAAGTCCTTCATAAATGGTTCGTTCCAGTTGAACGCCTGATCGTAAGTCTTGCAGATAAATTTTTGTATTGTAATAATTCTATGTCGCAATAAAACCATGAATGAGACCGATAAAAGTATGTATTAATAAAATGATTTGTGGCTTGCAGTACTTTCAATCACACTACGGCGCACAGTGGGCCTAACATGTTTTTTTTCATTTTTAAATGAAAAGGTTTTTTAAATTATGTATGAATTTTTATTAGTCGAACTTTCTTATGTAAATTGTTAATTTTATCAACGGGCTTAAGTTCGAATCTGCAAGACTGCAAACCATTTTTTATTATTTTATTAATAAATGAATTTGTTCAAATTCTATTTTTATTAATTTATATTAAGATTGGAATATTAAGAATATTTTTCAATAATCATCAAACCAGCAGAACGGATCAGTACTGATTTCGAGGCCGCTACGCCATCTCATCAGCGTTCTTTATATTTTAACGAAATATGAATATGAGAAGTTATGACATTCATATTTTTAAGTTATTACATTTTTGGTTAGTACGAAAAAATTTTTCATCAGTATTTAATGGTTACACTTTTTGGGGCAAATATTTGATAAATGTGAAAGTACCTTCAGAAATCCTTCCACATGATATTCATTGCATGAATACTAATAGCACCTACCTAATCTTATCATTTCTGTTACGGATTAAAACTAAAATTAATAGGTGTTTTTACCAGTAAAATATCATTTGGACACTATGTCTTTATGTGGTGTACCACTTTTACTAAAACGTATGAATATAAGAAATTCTCCGATAGGCAGTTACCGACAGCATATTTATTGTCCTGCATTAAAAATATTTTGCGAAAATACATTCTATTTCCAAAAAGATTTGTTTGCCAAATTTGTGGCAGTAATTTTGTCTGTACATGATATTGACAAAATTCGTTTACGTACATTTACATTACCAAGGACCAAGAATATTAATTTTGAAGGTCTTTAGAATAGTCTAAATAAGTAGCTGAATTTATATACGAAATAAGTAAAATGGTGACCGTTTAAAAAATATACAAGTTTAGTTTGAATTCTCAAATATATTCGCTAAACTTGAAAAACTTAGATTTCTTAACTGAACATGGACTTTTGTCCAAAACTTGCAAATGAAAAACAAAAACTACTTTTTTAGCCACAAAATTAACAAACCGGATTATTAAAACATATTATGTATTATTTACAAGCAAAAATTTTCTACATACGCTAGAATCATATATTAGAACAACAACGTTCTAATTTGTTATTTTGTTGGTAATTGTTGTTTTTCTTATTCAGACTTAAGCCGTAAAATAAATTTTTAAAAGATAATCAAGAACCACTTGGTAGTTTTATTAAAATTAACTATATAATAATGCTGAACAGAGATGTACGAGGGTGGTAAGCAAATGAATTGGCATGTGTTGAAATCCATGGAGTCAAAAATGAAATCAAAACACGAATGGAATATTTATTTTTTAATTTTATTCGTGCTGATTCTTTTTCCAAATTTACAAAAAAAAAAGTTAAAAATTCATAATTGAATAAATAAAAAATTTATTATTGATTATATTTAGTTCCAAAGTGCATTTCATATACATACATATATATTTTGTTTGAAAAATTTTTTTTTAATAGTTTTTGTTTAAATGAATAATTTTGATGTATGGGAATAGTCTTTATTTATTCAAACAATTGTTATTTAATCGAATAAATTTTTTTATTCGAATAATTTTTCTTCCCTCGTGAAACTTTTAGTTATTCTAATAATTATTATATTCGAATGATTTTTATTTGCCTAAACAATTTTTATTTATTCGAATAATTTTTATTTATTCGAATAATTTTTATTTGTTCGAATAATTTTTATTTATTCGAATAATTTTTATTTATTCGAATAATTTTTATTTATTCGAATAATTTTTATATATTCGAATAGTATTTATTTATTCGAATAATTTTTATATGTATATTCGAATAAATTTTATTTATTCGAATAATTTTTATTTATTCGAATAATTTTCATTTATTGATTTCATACATTAATTTTTAATCGAATTAATTTTTACCGAATTTTCGATACTTCTTTGGAATAGAGTAAGAAAACTAGCGAGTAACAACATACAATGCTTCTCTGTAAATACTTTTTAAATCACCCTCGTAGACAACAATGTTATCATGATCGTAAAAAAAGAAAAACAAAAACTGTGGTAAGTTTCCATACATGTTGCAAATACTTAGCGCTGCTGTTTTAAAACATCGAAAGCTAAAAAATGGTTTCTGTCCTCCCTTGAACTGAAATATGTTGCACAATTACATTAATGTTGTATGAATTTTGTTGTTTTTCTTCTTTTGGGGTATTTTTCAATAAAGTATTTCAAAAAATAAATTAAAATAATTGTTTTTCTAGAAAATTAACATTAACTCGCATATGCTATACGTATTTTTCTTTTGGTTTTGTATGATCGTCAGCCAGGCGTCAATGTTCGTTGGTTTTAGTCAGTAGTGGTGGTCATGGCCAATTAAATAGTTTAAACATTTTTCTGATTCATTTTCGAAAGATAAAAGAAAATTACAATTTTGCCAAAAATTTTATACAATTAAGCAGTTTGATGCATTTGATTTTTTGCTGGCAAATATTTTGTAAATTTCCAAAACAGCAAATTCGAAAAGTTGTTTGACTGCTGAACAGCGTGCAAATGGAAATAAATTATTAATTTTCAATAGCATTTAAAATACAATTTTTATTATTATTTGTTTACTTCCAGCATGAAGTATATCATCTTTGGCACAGTGCTGATTCTATGTCTAAGATGTTGTTTAGCGGCAGATATACTGATGGTAACGATGGGTGGCACAAAATCGCATAAAATTCCTTTTTGGGAATTGGCAAAAGGACTAATACACAGGTAATTTTAAAATTTCTTGCTAGATGGTAGATATAACGACTACGAGTACTTAAAATTCAATCGACGTTAAAACAAAAATTTTTATTCTGATTCTAATGCTAAAATTCAATCGACGTTAAAACAAAATTTTTTATTCTGACTCAAGTTCAAATCTGTAATCTGCAAATTATTTGTTTTAAGAATTTTTTATTAAATTCAAGTTGTTTTATTAAGAGTGAAACATTTAGAATATTTTTATAATCATTAAACTAGTAGAACGGATCAGTATTGACTTAGAGGACGCTACGCTATCTCAGCAACGTTCTTTGTTCAACTTTTTCCGGATTGCAGGTTTGAACTTGAGTCCGTAGTTACCGATATCGATAGTTCTCATGCGGCTAAAAAGCAACCGATATATAAAGGTCTGAAATATTTCTGGATATCTAAACAAGGCAACAGACGTAGTAGTTATAATCTATTAAACTGCCAATAAAATTTTTTTGGGTTGTAAATTAAACATGTTGTAAAAAGAAATCCTAAGGACACGTTTGTGCACACATATGACCATAAATATAATAATTGTTTAATTATTTTTCCACGTTTCCACACGACAGTCCGAAAACAAAATTTATTTTTAAGCTAATTTAAAAACCAAAAATCTTTTTTATGGTTTACATAGATTAATGAATTTTTAATGACACCAATTAAAAGTTTAATTGCAGCTTAATATAACCTAAACAAGCCTTTATAATATTTTTTTTATTATTTGCCAGAGGTCATAATATAACTTTTCTTAATGGTTTCCCCTCCGATTTCCACATTAACGGTTTACATGAAGTGACACCAGCCGGTCTAGTGGAATATATACAAAATTATACAAATTGGGATCTGCTGGGGGCACGAATGTCAGGTGAAATGCCAATATCTATATGGGACGGCGTCCGTTATGCTTTCGAGGTGAGTGAAGAAATTATCAAAATAAAGATAAGTAAATAAAGAGGTAATTATAAAAAAATTTCCGTCATACTGTTGAATTTGTGTATCATTCACACAGTTTCATTACATTTTAATTATTTTGTCGTTATTCGCTGGCTTGTCCATATCATAATCATTAATTACAATTAAAAGCTTTTAGTTATTTTGTTATACTCACAGTGATTAATTGTTGCTAATATTATTGTTTAAAAAATAAGAAAACAAACATATTGACCGTTAAATAATTTATCGTATATTTTCATGTTAAAATAGAATTGCGATTTTCAAAAGTGACAAATTACTGTGTCTATATTGAATAGGTAAACAGTTTTCAAGGCATTGCCACACAGTGGGAAATATCGAATACGACCAATGTTGCCACTAGTATACACTATAGAGCATGCTTCCAATGGTACAAAGTCCTATAAAGTACACGAAGCTTAATTTATATAGAATATTATCCCTAAATTTATATAGAATATTATCCTTAAATGCAAACAATTTATTAGAATTTCTTTTATACTTATATACGAAATCAAAAACGGAAGGAAATATTAAGAGCACTGATAGCTTTTTTAAATGACAGTTCGTAAAGTGTAAAATGGATATTAAAGCACAATATTTTCCGTGTAGTGCCAGAAAAGAAAAAAAATAGAAACAAGTAAAAACGTTATATTCGACCGGGTTGAATCTTAGTAAGTGAATTTAAAATGTTTAAGTTGGTGGGACAGAGTTCCTTTATATAATATCGTGCGTCAACGCCCACTAAAGGGGCGGGGTTAAGAAATAGACAATATCATGTTTTCCACAGACGAACGTATGGGCATTGCTAGACCGTCTTAGACGTCATCACTAATCAAGAATGTACATATATACTTTATAGGGTCCAATTCTCTTTGGAGGGTATAACAACTGTATTTTGGCGGGGTCGCTCTGGCAAGGGCTGTGGGGGAAACATTTAACCTTTGTCATAAAACTCTAAAAATAAATGCTTGGGATAATTATATACAAAATAAAAAATTTTATTTATTTTATAGGGTCATTTACGGTGCAAAGGTGGGAAGGGGGTAGGGCAGAAACAGGCAGTCATAAAACTCTTTTTGAAATGCGCTAGTTGGTTGGATTTGGTTCAGCCGTTCAAAATTTATAGACGGTTAACACACATGCACACACACATACATACAGAAATAGTGACGCCTTCTTAGGAGTAATCAGGAAAGCTTCCTAGGAAGTCAAAACCTCGAGATCTGGTGAAAATTCGATTTTTTCAAAACGGTGTAAAACCAGTAACTTACCACTTTTTGAAAAGTTTCACTTTTCTTACCGGGAAGTTAAAACATATAAAATGTAGAGAAATGTATGAAATGTTTATCTGAGTCCATAAAATAGTACGCACTTATATAATTCAATGTTTAAAGGCGATTTCATGTAAATGTTGATCGCGGCTGTGCCTCAAATAATTCACGGACTGGGTACAATTTTGGCATAATCTGTCCAACATATCGACCGGTATCTCACGAATAAATTCTTCAATATTTGTTTCCAGTTCGTCAGCAGTTGAGGTCTTGCCGACATGACATGACATGAGCATTTATACATTCCCAGAAAAAGTAGCCTAAAAGCGTTAGATCGCACGATCCAGGCGGCCAATTGGCCGGCCCCAACCTTGAAATAAACTTTTCACCAAACTCGCCTCTCAATTGGGCCATTGTTTCGCGTGCTGTGTGGCCTTTGTTACGGCAAAATTTTCACAACTTGCCATATTACAGTTTGGATCAGCTGACGCATTTACGATTTCAACGTTCAGCTAAATGACCCCTTTAGGTGGCACCAGGATTTCTTTTCAATGTACATTATGATCTTGTTCAAATATTCTATTCTAGCAAGAGCAGAATTAGTTTGTTATATCTTATTCAAAGTCATCCAGCAGCCAACAACGAAAAGTTAAGTCAACATTTTAGGATTTAAAATCCTTACAGTCGCTTTGATGCCACAATGTGATTCGTTTTTTACATGAGTTTTTAGTAAAAGTTAAAATTCAATGTTTTTCATTGCATTTTGATTTAATAAATTTCCTACAAGCTGTTTAAAGCAGGCAAGTCTAAATATCCAAGAGATTACGAGAAGTAAAAAGTGGATACAACAAGTTGCACGTAACAAGTTTTACTTCAAACTGCATTTCAATTCAAATCATACACTTGTGTTGTTCAAGGTTGTTTAATAATAAATTTTTATTTTTATTTCTTTTCCAGTCATGCGATGCCATGTTGGAAGATGCTGAAACACAGGCAATATTAAATCGCAATTTTGCGTTGGCCATATTGGACGGTGCATTTCCGGAATGTGCACTGGGCATGGTGTATCAATATAAAATACCCTTCATGTATATGAACACAGTGGGTTTTTATACCGGAAGTTTGGCAAAATCAGGCAATCCCGGTTCTTATGCGGTAACACCGAATTTCTATACTGGTTTTACCGACAATATGAATCTATTCGAGAGAGCCATGAATACGGCTGTTCAATTGTTCTCTGATGTAATGCACAAGGTTTGTTAAAAAGAATATATTTTAATAGAAAATATTAATGAAATGATCTCTTTTTTAAAGTTTGTGGTTACCTTGGTGCATCGTGTTATGAAGCAGCGCTTTGGCTCCCACATACCACATCCATATGAAATATCGAAAAATGTCAGTTTCATTTTGCAAAATGGCAATGCCGTTGTCTCTTATCCTCGTGCCTTAAACCCCAATGTAGCTGAAATAGCTTGCATACATTGCAAGAAGCCAAAACCTCTGCCTAAGGAGTTGGAAGACTTTATAGTTTCTTCCGGTGAATCTGGTTTTATTTATGTCTCTATGGGTTCCTCGGTGAAAGCAGCCAATATGCCACCCATTTTAAAGCATCTACTGGTGCAAACATTTGCCCGTTTGCCTTATCACGTTTTGTGGAAATATGAAGGAAGTGCTGCTGATATTGAGGGACTTACTGGAAATGTTAAACTAAGTCGCTGGTTGCCGCAACAAGATATTTTGGGTCATTCGAAATTGAGGGCATTTGTTACTCACGGCGGTTTGCTGAGCATGTATGAAACCGTATTCCATGGAGTTCCGGTGGTTACCATGCCCGTGTTTTGTGATCATGATGTCAACTCAGCTAAAGCTGAAGTTGACGGTTATGCCATTAAATTGGATTTGGCCACATTGTCAGCGCATCAGTTATACAAGTCAATAATGAAAGTCATACACGATCCGCAGTATAGAAATGCGGCGAGGTGAGTAGACATTCAGTTTGCCTTTTCATTTATACAATAAGGGGTAGTATTGCCGGCCGTCTCATTTTTTTTAATTAAATACAGAACAAAAATATTTGTATATAAGAAATATTTGCAAAAATTTTTATCGTATAAATTGAACATAAATTTCATTTGTGCCAACAACACTATCATAAGTTATATGAACTTATGATAACGTTGGCTTACAAATATTTTTATAGTGCAGAGTATTGAGCTCCGATCGCCTGCTAGTCACGTTTTTTGTTAATCTTTATTTGATATTTTGGTATAGAAAATTTTAAAATTTTGCGTACATGAATCTTTTTTTGCAACAAATATTTTATGAATAAAGTCTCATTTATAAAAATGCCAAACATTATATTTTAGTACACTTTTAAGTAACTTACCAATATTGATGCAACAATATTGATGCAACATATGTGGTCTAAAAGGCATTTTTATGCAGAATTATCAGCATAAATTTGCTTGAAAAGCCCCAAAAAATCTTTTATTTTATTTTTGCTCACAATCATACAAATACTCCGACACTAAGAGAAATAACGTACTAAAATCAAGATGTTAAGTTTGAAATCAAATCACTTCAATCTTAATAGTGATTTAAATGAGAAAACTCTTAATGAAAGAATTCTTAATAGAGAAAATTCTTAATTAAATAATGAACCAATTTACATTTTATGATCGAATTTAAGATCATGTTCTTATTGAAATTTTCAAATTAAGATGATATCTTCAAAAATTTAAGAACGCAATCTCGAAAAATTCTTATATTAAAATAGAAATTGTGTTTTAATAGCAATCTTAAGCAAATAACAAATTCTTCTTATGCCCTTCAGCAAAAATGTTGAAAGGTGAGTTTGTCATTCCATATGTAATTTCCACAATATTAATATGCGATACCATAAGGTATCATGAAAAGGGAAGTATTACGAATAGGGAAGTCGAATAAGTGCTCGTCTGTCTCTACGCGAAATCGGGTTTCCGAAACCAACAGAAAACCAACTTTTGTTTTTTTTTGTTAATTAATCCTATTTTATACTTCAAAAAGAATTAAATTGGTGTTAAGAAATCAAGCAATATCAAAAATAAGTTCCAGGGTTGGACAATTGATTTTTTTATTACATAAAAGTAACCAACTAAAATAATTTTTTTTATATATTAACATATTTGGTATTATTAAAAGAAGTTCATTGGTAATAGAAATTAGGAAAGCCGAAATACAGTTCCAGAGCTGGAAAATTAAATTTTTTTGGAATAAATAAATTAAATATATATATATTCTTATTAACTTTTTAACCATTATTTTGGTACTTTATTATGTTACTAAAAGAAATAAAAATATGTTAGATTACTAAAATATATATATATATATATATATATATATATATATATATATATATATATATATATATATACTCATTTTTATTGTTTATTAAGCTCGAGGCTTTTTGATATAAACTTATTTGAATTTTATTTTATTTTTCAATATTTCGTTAGCAATTTGTTAACATCATAAGGAATAATTTTTAATAATAATTTGAATGATCATGTTAACAAATTGTTACCGAATTATTGAATAATAAAATAAAATTTAAATAATGTTATATAAAAAGCATCGAGCTTAAGAAATAATAAAATTAAGTATATGTATATTTTTTTAGTAATCAAACATACTTTTTGTTTTTTATAAAGAAATAAATTTGTATTGAAAATCAGAAAGATCATAAAGACGTTTCCAGGCCAAAGTCGGTGAAGAGCGCAACAATTTTTTACATTACAGTCTTTATAACTGCAACTGTTTTTTCAAAACGTTGATCTATTTTTATTGACCTTATCAGTTTATTGTAATATTAATCAAGCTTGTGGTCGTTTTTTATAAAATTTTATTTTGTCTAATTTTATTCAATATTTGAAAATTTTTTAAAATTTTAATAATTTTTATTTGCTGAAGATGTTAACAAGCTGTTAACGAAATATTGAATGAAACTTAGACGAAATAAAAAAAAAATATGTATAACAAACGACCAGAAGCTTTTTTCAAAACTTTTAGAATACATTCTTAAATCCCAGAATAAGATTTGAAAATTAAACTCTTTTTAGAGTTCGTTCTAAAATGTAAGAATTTATGCTTAAATTTGGCTACCTCAATCTCAAACCAAGATTGAAACCTGAAGGTATCTACAATCTACATTTAGGAACTTTGTTCTCCAATTTAGAAACCTCATATTTCCCTAGGTGTAAACATATATTTATTTATGAACACTCAGAGGTTTCTGTATAGTATTTTTTATTGTCTATTACAAAGAGAACAACTGGTGCTTGAATTACATAAAATTATCAACAACTTATAGTACACTCCCTATAAAAATATATGTCGCTTTGTTAAATATTAATTATGATGAAATAGTTTTAATAACTTATTTTGTTCCGTCATTACAGATTCCGTCAACGTTTGTTATTGGATCAGCGTACAACACCCTTGGAAACATCAATATATTGGACAGAATATGTTTTGCGTCACAAAGGAGCCTATCATCTGCAATCGCCGGCACGTAACATGAGGTATGATTATTTTAAATAATAAAATTATCGCTTTTTGTTTGTTATGTGGTCAAGTATGTCAATATGCGTGCATTTCATTTAATTGAGACAATATGTCGAATAAACGATTTTAATAAAATTATCATTACAAAAATAGAATGTTATTGTTTGAAAATTGAAAACTTTTAAACAAATTTGGGGGTTATTAGTTTTACCCAGTGGTTCAAAGAGTTCCATCAAACTTAGATTTACTGTGAATTAGAGATGATTCGAATCGGTAAGATTTTTCGATCCTACCGATTGATTGCACCAACTACTCAAGTCTTGACATTGAAACGTCGATCGCCATAAAACGACGCACGAACGAAAAAGTTCGAAATAAGTGATTTTTTTTAAATATCCGAATTTGTATATCTGATCAATTTTGTTCTCGATTCTTTCTTAGTTACATCCGCTTGAAAATTAAAATAATAGTGTTTTATCAAACTCTTATTATACTTTTGAGCTCGAACTTAAAAGATTAGAACATCACAATAAACCATGTCAGGATAGCTTTCCGGTTAAAATTAGCTTGAAGTTACAATGATGACCTTTGGGGTCAACCGTTTTCAATTTTTTTTCCAGTAAAAGATGTGTTTAAGTAATAATCTCTTGTTCATCTCTCATATATTTCAGTTGGCTGCAGTACTATTTGATTGATGTTGCGGCCTTGTATCTTGCCGCCTTGTATCTGCTGTACTTCTTAATACGCCGGATTTTAATACGCATTGATGTGATACGTACTTTACATTCTCATACAAAAGCTAAAACGATGTAAAGAATCAAATATCTGTCCCAATTATTAGTTAATTTCTTTAGTTTAATTTAACTTTAGAATGAATTATATTTATATAATAAATAACTTAGAGTTAATCCTCTTTATTAAGTAACTATTTGTTGTAGTCAATGTCAAGAGAATATTAAAAATAGGCCACTTACACAGTCGTGGCGAACAATAAAATATTATTGCTGCAGGTCTCTGACTATTGTGTAAGACTTCTTGCCGTTTTCATAAAAAGTAATGTGCCCTTGGAAGGTTTTTTTTTTTAAATAAGATTTGCATGAAAATTTGGTTTTAAAACTCACTTCAAGTAAACATTATATTTTATGAATACGACAGTTAGATGAAGGCAGGAAACTAGTAGGCAAGAGTCCTCTTTTTGATACTATCCGCCTGTTGACAATCGCATGTAGTTACTCATAAAAAAGGGTTAAATAATTAATGTCGTCTATAATTAGAATTGGTGATACTGTCGTCTTAAATATTTTATTACTATTTTTTAAGGAATTGCTGTAATACTTATAAGGTATTTAAATAATTCTCTGTAATATTTTTAATGTTATTAAAATGTCCGCTATTGTGTAGCAAAATGTAATTGTAATTCTGTATATATATATGAGTGTGTGTATTCTATTGTTTTAATAGTTTCTTAAAACAACAGAAAGATTTTTAACAAAATTTAGTCTTATTATGTATATTTTTTGATTAATTAAAACATATTAATATACAACTGTAAACCAAAGTAAATTATTTTGTTCACAAAAAAAAAATAATAATAATAAAAGTAAAATAAAAAAATAATACTAAACTACTAATGTAACATAACGCGTGTAAGACATAGCAGCGTAATTAGTTTTGAAATGATGCATCACAACATGGCTTGTACGGTGTTCAGACATACACCTTAATTAATGGCAATTAACGTCATTATTGAGCTCAATTAACCATATAAATTTTAATTAAGTGATTGCTCAATTAACACTTAATTGTTATAAAATCGAGTAAAATTACAAATGCAGCACTGCTAAAAAGTGTGTTTAATAAGCAACCCACAACTCACTGAACAAACTTAGTCGAGACTTAGCACCTAAAATGTGGAAGAAGTAAAAAAACCATGTACAAAATATGTTGAGTCATTTTGAAGTTAAATTATTGATATTAAATTTATTATTAATTAAAGCCTGTGCGCTCCTTGTGTACCATAAGAGTTTGCTTACATGTTGTCATCTCCTGGATATTTTATTCCGGAATATTTCTTTTTTACAATGCAATAGAAAAATCTGAACTATCTCAAGAAATATCTGTTTTTATTTCAAAATGAAAAGTGCGTTCTTAATCGGGCTTTTGCTTTATTCAATTAATCGATTAATTAACTGAGGTTTTGCTTTAATCTATGAAATTCGTTATTGATCGGATAATCGATTAATAAAGTTGTTGTTATAAATGAATTAATTTCAGTAAATAAGAATGTATAAATTATTTATTACACGGAATTCATGAGTAAAAAAATATAACAATAACTACAAATCTTAAACTAAAGCGGGGAAATACATATTATGTATTAATTAATTTTTTCGTTAGCTGTTATAAAACTTGACTTGGAAAAAATTCTTTAACTTATCATAGATGTTGCAGAAATCGAAAGCAACCCATAATATCCAATATCTAACAAAAAGTATTAATATTTAAGTAATTAAAAACATAATTATTTATTCTAAGAAATGTTGGGTAAAAGTTCCCTAAATGGGCATAGGAATTAGCTAGAGCTGTAAATTTGGGAAAAGATTCATCATGAATAAAAGTTAATATTTTTCAAGTAGAGTAGCAGAGTTTTCGCCTTTATACCCACATCCAAAGGCTGTAAATTCTTACTTAAGTTTTCTAACAATCGTTTATAAAAAAAAACAAGTAAATGTGCTATACTCGGCTGTGCCGAATCTTAGATACCCTTCACAGATGTAGTTCTTCTTTATTTCTAAAACAGAAAATAGGTTAAATAAAAAAAATTTGTTAGCAGTTACTTTCATATATAAGAAAACGTTTACAATTTCCAGCTAAGAAGCTGTATGTTTGGCTTTTTTTACTTCTAATACCAAAAGTCTTTCAAAAATATTAAAAATGTTTAATTTACAAACAGAAAAAAAGTCCGTTTCATTTGTTTATTTTTGTACCACAAAAAGCTAAGATCGTGTTCTATATTTGTTTGTTTTCAATACCAATTTACTTCTGTCTGAAATATAAAGTAAATATAATTCACCATAAACGTCAAAATTAGGAACTTATATGGTTACTTTTATGTACCAAAAAATTAGATTTTCCATACCTGGACTCATATTTGTTATATTTTTAATTTTTATACAAATCTAATTAATTGTTCCTGAAGTATAAAAAACGTTTAATTCGCAAAAAAAGAAACAAAATTAGGAACTTACACGGTTACTTTTATGTACCAGAAAATTCCGATTTTGTAGCTCTGGAATTGAATTTTTATTTTTTTTTTATTTTATCCACGAATGTAATTCTTTCTGAAGAATAAAAAGGGTTTAACTCATAAAAAAAGTGAATTAACGACTTTTCTGATTCTTTTTATGTACAAAAAAAAAATTCCCTTTTCCGTTCTTTTTATTTTTAATTGCAATTCAAATCGTAGTGAATTACAAAATAGTCTTACATAAAAAAAGTCAAAGTTATTAACTTCTTTGGTCATTTTTATGCACCAAAAAATAATTGAATTGTCCAAACCTGGGATAAAAATTTTAATATTTTTAAATTTTGTATACCAATTTTGTTATTCCTGAATTATAAAATAGTTTTAATTAGTAAAAAAAACAACATTAGTTGTTTTTTGGTTATTTTTGTGGATAAAAAAGAAATCAATTTCCGAACCCTGGAAGCGAAATTTTATTTTTTGTTTTATGTTTTTTTTTACCAATGCAACTCTTAATGAAGTATAAAATAGTTTCAGTTAAGAAAAACTTAAAATTAGTTACCATTTTGGTTACTTTCATGTGCTACAAAATATTGCTGTTGTGCAACCCTGGAATCGAAATTTTGATTTTTAGATTGTAATACCAATTTTATTTTTCCTAAGCTCTAAAATAGTTTTAATTAGCAATAAAAGCCTTTACTTTGATGTACGTCATGGTGTACACGATGTCTATCATTTGACTTATTAAAAAGAACGCCTTCTTTGTTTCTAGGATAAAATATTTTCTTAACTTTAACTTTTAACTTTTGTATAAGAAACGAAACAAATAATTAGGCCCAAAAACAAATATCTTGTAATAACATAAAAAAGTAAAAATTTTGTTACATATGGTGTAATCGTTAATAGCCAATTTTGAATTAACCCTTTAGTAATTGATCGGTTAACTGAATGAATACCCTAATTGTTACTGAGCCGTAAAGGGCTTTACTTCAATAATTGTTTATGAAACGCTATGGAGACAATCTTATTTCCATTTAACCCTCAGAGGTATAAGGATTTTTTGGCGCTACACGGTATAACCAGGTCTGTGCAGACCTATATGGCATTTGTATGGAAATACATATACAGTGTCCGAAAAGTGTGTATAAATTAGTTTTTTGACGGCAAAAACACAAAAGTAATAATAAAAACACATTTACATGCATCTTAGTTATCTAGACACGCTATTTTATTAGCTACATAAAAGTAATCAAATAAATTTTATACACGGTATTCAATACATGAGGACCTGGTATGTGAATGCTGTAAACATACCGGGTTTTTGCAATACATGCAATGAAGCCGTGTTTTTCGTTGCTTTTCGTCCAGTTTATAACAAAGAGAACAAGATGGTCGACTGGAAGAAGATACGGCATGGAATGGTTGGTCATCTATCCGAAGGCTTACGGCTACCAGTTACCAACAAAGTTGGAAAATTAATCATCATCAGCGGCTAACCACAATGATAACCTTTCTTCCATTTGGCTTCACTCTTCTTCTGGTAAACATAAAAATTTTGCGGTACAGTTCACAACGTCCATCATATCATCGGTAGCAAATGCTGATGTCATTTTTCTATACTCAAAGATAAATTTATTCTAAGCAGAATTCATAAGAAAACTAACCATAAAAACATTTACCGTTTGATTTTGTAGAAAAAAATCCAAATAAGTGTTATTCACTAAAAATACTGAATATTTAAACTTCAATCGATTGTTTTATAGAAATAATACAGTTATACTTCCTTACTTTTAATTTTTCTTGAGAATTTCAAATGACTCCTCAAATTATCTGCTGATATACCAATATTTTAATTGCGCTATTTTCAATATTTACATTTCATATACATATACATTTATATGTTCTTTTCCAAATACTTTTCAAAAACGGTTTAAGGAACAATTGTCGATTATTTTCTTTAACTTTTTCATTTATTTTTGTTATAAATATAAAGGAAATGAAAAATAGTTTTCGAATAAGTTTAAAACAAATTTCTCTGTGCAAGTACAAAGAACTGCAATGATAATAATATTAATTACAGAGTTTAAAATATCCAATTTTAATTATTGCGGTCTAAGTTTTATTAGACGAACTGCGTTTACTACTTATTATGCTTATGAAGAAGCAAGAATATACCGGCAAGTAGGGCACCACACAGGCCAATAACAACGAGAATCAACACTAAAATCATAACACACTTTTTGGTTCTACAAATAAAAGAAGAACATTTGAAATACATACTGCAATAATAGGAAATAAATTTCGTAACATACGTAAACACTTTCGTTTTAATGAGATCGGTAAAACTACTGTCCAAGTCAACAGATTCTTCAACCCAAAAAAGGGGCATAATCAATGGTTTCAGTTTTGACATGACAGACAACTCCTCAATGGGTTCCACATCCAGATTGAACTGCAAGCGTTTGGCTGCAGACAGAGGTGTACCAGATATCTGAAATGTAGGGAAAAATAAATTGAAATGAAAAAGTTTAAAGCTAAACCATAAAAGGTACAATTTCAAAATCCATGAAGATGCCATGATTGTTATCATTCGGCTGCAAACCGTCAACATCTTGCACTAATTTCGCATCACCGTTTAGAAAATGAGGCATCGATGCAATCATGGGTGCTTCGTTACACAGCCACAGATCCATAGTGCCTTTGGCTGGACAATTGTCGGGATATTCAGTGCAAAAGCAATGGTTTTCAGGTTCATTCTTCATACATAAAAAAATATTTGAAATTAAATTTTTATTATTTTTCAATTCTTCGTACTTTAACATCACCAAAGTCCATGGTATATCTTAAGGCCGGTACCCCATTATACGTTACTTTCTTTTGATATTTCGGCCCCAGTGACCGACAAAGATCTGCTGAAAAAGCCCATAGTCCATCATCTGGCTTCATTAAGGGTGCAAATATTGTGGAGTCAGTTCCTCGCAGCTTATTGCATTGTTCACCAGGCCAAATATTCAGTTCATCTTCGCCCTCAAATTCTAAAACTTGACCCAACATGCGATTGTTGTTGATGCCACGTGAGACTTTGAAGCGTCCGGCATCAGTGTGATTACTCTGAACGAAAAAACATAAACAACTTGATTTGAAAAATTCCATTAAATTAGGAAAAACGTTATGCAAATCAAAACTATTGTAAACATTTTTTTTTTTGATCACGTTTTGAGCGGAGTTGTATCTCGAAAACCAATGGGCAAATTTTGATGAAATTTCGCACAGGCTTAATGTTAGCCCAGACTATAAATGAAAATTCAATAAATAACCATAAACAAGACAAAAACATTTTTTGAGCAAAAAAAAGGATGGGCTATAGCCTTTGAAATTTTAGAAAAAGTTGCACTTTTGTGCGAAGTTGTATCTCGAAAACCAGTGGGCGTATTTTGATGAAATTTTGCACTGGCTTAATGTTAGCGCCGACTATAAATGAAAATTCAATAAATAACCATAAGCATAAAATATTTTAATATTTCAAAAGATATTAATTTCAATAATATTTGGCGTTTAACTGAGAATATATTTCCTATGAGTTGTCCTTATAAATTGGATATCTTTCCAATGCCTTAAAGCTTTCCACGAATCTTATATTTTAAAATGGAAAATCTTTCAAAAAAATCTTGATATAATATGACTAAAACAAGTAAGAATGTTAGATTCTTAATACCCTTCAATTATTTAAGTGTAGAAATAAATTTGGTGGCAAAGGTGGGTGGAAGCAGAGAACATCTTATCTTCTTAGGACAGATGTGGATCAGGTTTCGTCTTAGCTTCATCATTAAAGCTTAAAAATTTCATTTTTAAGGAATATACGCTTAAGTAAAACAATTTGTTAAATGTTTACACTATTTTTGCATATAATAACACCCACTAAAAATGACGGGTTTCCAAAAATAGATTTTCTGGCTCAACGCTTTGGACCTTTTTTTTACATAAACATATATCATTTGCTTAACAAAGTTTCAAAAATATGTTGTTTTTTGGAAATAGGTTCAGTTAATCTTAGGAAAACTTTTTTCCCTCCCAATTCAGCCCATTTACGAACTTGATGAGAATTTATCTATACCGAATTACAATAGTCTGACTCTTTTCTCTAGACTGTATGGTGATATACACAGACGGATGGACGGAAGGACATGGCTATATCATCTTAGATTTCATCACTGGTCAAGAATATATGTATTTTATGGGGTCTTAGAGGGCTATTTCGCTGCCTTACACACGCACTGACAGGAAAACTGCATAAAAACTTCTCAGAATTGATAAAAATTTAACAAAAACATGTTTACTTCATTTTCCTTAAACTATATATAATTCCAAAGATCTCAGCTTATGTTTTTTAAATATATCCAGAATCTGAAAATTGGATAATATAACCTGACATTATTGAGCGGTCAATGCTTAAAGGTGTTTGGAAAATTAAAAAACCTGATTCTTGTTGTAATCGACAACACCTACAAAAAATAGTATAACACGCCAGGTATTTTTTGATGCAAGGCGTAATTTAGGGCATACTGAAAAAGGAAAAAAGTTGAAAAGTACAGAGATAATTAAATAAATAAAATTTATATGGTGTTCGGACATGCATTTTTAATTGAGTCAGTTTTCACTTAATTGCCATAATTATCTCATTGTTCACATATACAAAAATTGAGTCAATTCAATTAACGTATGATAACTGGATTTTTGAGATCTCAGTTAAACTAGGTTTAGCTAATCTGAAAACAAATGTGTGCCGTCATTACCAAGTTTGTCTACATACTTTTAACGGAACAGATTAGTTTTCGTTAAAATGTCGGTCTTTTATGGAATAATATATAAAAAATACCATTTCGTCGGAAAATTCAGAGTTTCAGACTACGTTAAACTAAGCTTAAACTTAATCCATATCTCAAAAAGTTGCTCTAAAAGTAACAATTTTTTATATTCATTATCACCCCAAGTTCAAATGTGGGATTTTTTTTTTAATTTCCTATTTAATACTAATTTATGGTCAATAACCTAAATTAAACATGGCTCGGAATATTTGGTTTATTGTTATACTTTTACTTTTTAGACAATTTGAGTGCTAGGTCTCAACAAACTTTGTTCAGTGAATCATACGATTCTCTGGGATAGTCAGTTATGGGTTTAATAATACGGTGTTCAGCTAAGTTTTTAATTTAGTTAATATTCACTTTATTGACATAATTACCTTCTTGTTTACATATCCAAAATTTAGTCAAGTCGCTTAACGTATGACAACTATAAATAATTTTTTTATAATATTTTGTTTTCTTTTTTTTCTAATTAATAATAAATTTAATATCAGTAACTTAACTTTCACATGGCTCGACATATTTTTTTTATTTTTATTTTTTTTACTTTTTCCACATTTTAGGTGCTAAGCCTCGACTAACTTAGTTCAGTCAGTTGTGTTCTGCTTACTAAACACACTTTTTAGCAGTGCTGCAATTGTAATTTTATACAATTTCATAAAAATTAAGTTTTAATTGAGCAACTATTTAATTAAAATTTTATATGGTTAATTCAGTTCAATAATGGCATTGATTGTGAAAATCTCAATTAAGATGCTTGCCTGAACACCGTATTAAAGAAAATTTTGTTTTGCTATTTTAATTTTCAAGGTAATTATCCGAATTGTGTTATTAAGCATATAAAGTAATTGGGTAATTAAGCGAATTGTTTGAAAACTGGCGGAAGAGTGAGCATTTAAAGCTCATGATAAATATTTCAGAAACTTCTTTTCTCTGATTTTTATTATTTAAGTACTACCAGCAGCACTTAGGGGATGATGACTGAGAGCGGAGTCGAACTCGTCACTTTCGACTTCATTATTTCCTGTTAAGTATTTCAGCAAACAGCGTGGTGTAATTAAACAGGTTATACTGTAATACCTTATTAATAAAACATTTGTTAAACTTTATTATTAACATACACACATACAACAAATATGATGAATATTAATTTGAGTGCATGTTATTTGCAATGAAGGTATGATACCTGAACGTACGTAAGTAATTTAGGAAAGGAAATACCTTTCGGAAAACTTAAAATTCCTTAAAAGTGCTATAAAGTATTAACGCAGTAGGCTAGATGCGCATCCTTCGATACCCTTTTTAGAATTTTGGCCAGCTGCAATTATTAGCTACCTGTCGATTATATTGCAAGGATTTTATTGCCTATACCTGCTATAAATTGCATTACAAAGAAAATTGGCATATGTGTACATATGCATATGCACATACACACATACAGAGATACATAGATTTAAACATATGTAACTAAATGCTCTTGCCTTTGTTGAAGCGCGCAGCAGTCAGGCTCAAGTGCCCTGAAGACAACACATTAATTAATTAAAAATAAAATAATAATAATGCTTCCTGAAGCTGCCGATATTATTTTAGTAAGCGAAATAGCTCCCACAGCCGTTGAAGCAGAGATCATTGATCATAATCATCATGAATTGGACACAGCCTTGGAATCGTTTGCTTTGAGATCCATAGTATCATCGAATTTACATCGCATACCCAGTGGTTCGAAACGGTGGCAGATGTATCTGGCCGATATAATTGAAACAAAAAACAAACGCTCCAGGCGCGTTCAAGAAGAAATGAAAAACGTAGATGACTTTTTATTGAGATTTCCGCTATAGAAATTTGTTAAAGACGAGGAACTTTGCTGATCATAAATTTCGCCAAGAACCGATACACATAAATATAAATATCATTATTTATAATTTTTTTTTTTTAATTTACGAGTATAATATCTTAGATTTAAGTATAATATTTTGTAATACTGATTCCCTTTTTAGAACAAAAATATACTTGATCAATTCATTACATTTTAAATAAACTGTTATTAAAATATTATAAAATAACTGGTTTTAGTTTCAATCCACAAATAAACTTTACATCCTTTTTAACTTCCGCTAAGAAAATTTAAAATTTTCAACAAAATCCGAAGTTACTGGTTTTAACACGTTTTGAAAACATTGACTCTTCATCAGATCTCTACGTTTTGAGTTCCTACTATTCCTGAGAAGGCGTCACTACCCAGTAAAAAGTATATGGATTAATCCATAATCGAGTAATAAGGGAGTAATGACTTGTTCATCCATTTGGAGTAATAAGCGAGCTATCGAAACTTTTTGTTTTGTTTTGTTGTTTATGCCTCGCTTAATACTCCAAATGAATCAATGAGGGATGTATCAGTTCGTTTTTGGGGTTTTTTCTTTGACATAACTGTTAATTGTTGATGTTTTCATTTTGTTTTTCTATTTAGTCAGTTTAGTTTTAAAAAGTGAAAGACGTGTTATTAAAAAAAGCGAAGAGGTACGGGTATACTAACATATTGTTAAAAATTTGTAAAAATGTCGTCATTTAAGACGACTAGTTGAAAAAGAAATTGAAAAATTACTCCCCTTATGCTCTTCTAGGAGTCAAAAAACGATTACTCCATCTGTCGTCATTTTCAAGATCAAAGGGAGTACTCCATAAGGAGCTTAAAAGGAGTGCTCGTGTCCGCGGACATTCTGTGTTCAAAATCCAATGAGTTTCGGAGTTTTATGGAGTAATCCATTACTCGCAAAGGAGCGCTCCAAGATTACTCTTTGGATGATCCTATTTTTTACTGTTTATGTCTGTAGGTATGTGTGTATGTAAGTATGTGACCCGCTTATAACTTTTGAACAGCTGAACCCAATGCAACCAAACTAATCGGGTTTCTTAGGATTCCTGTGAATTGGAACCGGTTCGGACAGGTACATTTTCGGAAATATCAACCAAAAAAATAAATATATTAAAAATAGAACGAAAAAATTCGAAGAAAGCGATTTTTTAAAGAAAACTCCGAAATTATATAAAGGGTGTTTTTTTATAAAGAGATACAACTTTGAGTTGGCATCACTGCTTTATTTGACCACCCATTTAACAGCTGATAGTTGTTTTTTGTTTAGTTTGCTTTGACATTTCATTATGGATCGACTTACACAAGAGCAACGCGTGCAAATTGTGGAAATTTTTAATAAAAATAACGGTTCTATTCGTCAAACTCTTCGTGTACTTCTTCCATTTTATGGTGTACATAATCGTCCTTCGAAGAACAATAGAGCGTTTTCGGACCACATTTACTGTTACTGATTATGTGCATCGCGTGAGACTCCAAACAGTGCTCACTGAAGAAATCATGTTTAAACATTAATGTCATAAAATTGTGTCAAAAAATATTGTCAAAAATATATTACTATGTTTTATTATGATTTAAACTTGTATCACTCTATAAAAAACACCCTTATCTGATCAATTAGTGTTCGATCCAAGCTAGTCGCGTTTCAAAGGTTTCTTTCAAACTTCTATTTCTTGTGCATTGGGACCGTTTCGGACCAGTAGATTTCGAGGAATATCAAAAAAAAACTGAAAATATTTTTTCAAAACAATTTTTTTTAGAAACTAAACTGCTTTGAGGATCGATTCCAAGAACTAATCAGCTCTTGATAATCAAAAATCACGGTACTCTCACTGGTTGAAGCGTTCAAGAGATTTCGTGAACGAATAAACTTGAAAAAGTGAGTTTTTCGAAACACTCCGAAATTATATAAGTGATTAATTAGTGTTCTCGATTATTTTATAGGTATCGGAGAACTATTGGAATCGGTTGATCCATTCCAAAGTTATAGCAGTTAATTAAAATAATACCATTTTTAGCGGTTAAAATTATCGGGAGGTTACAGGGTGGGCCCTCCCGTTGCAGGGTGAACCGTTTTCCATATTTTTTTAAATTTTATTCGTGCTGATTCTTTTCGCAAATTTTTCTAAGAAATTCTGGGTAAAGGTTCTCTGATGATGTGCATTAGCCCCAGTGAAATTTGAATAGGAACTAGATAAACCCCTCAATTATAAACTTTTTTGTTGTAAATTTTTAAAAAGAATCAGCACGAATAATATAACAAATTTAATTTTAATTCAAATCAATTCTTGCAAGATTCCACAAATAATATTATTATTTGGAAACATATTTTTTTGCATTTCAAAAACCTGACGCGATAGAAAAAAATCAATTACAGACTCGAATTCAGCCCACCAAATTATCGTGGGAAAAATATTTGATTGCTCTAGTCCAAGAGCTTGTTGGCTAGTATAATTAGTACAGTTCAGATTTAATTTCAATATGTTTGTCATGTCTTGCACAAAATAAAATAAATTTGAGTTGAAAGAGGAATTATAAGATAAAGCTAAATTTTAAAATTTTAAAATTTTTATATAGAGGATATGTTCAAAATTATATACGGCAACACTGGAAATAGGAGCTGTGATATTAATTGACTACATCCATTAATATCACTATTTTCTTAAATCGGTTTACATAATTTGTTTGCTTAAATTATATCTTCGATAAACGTTCGATTGAAAATTATGTTATATTATTTGTTGCATTAATAATAAAAAATTATTATTAGTTTAGGTTTAAGGTATATTGACGTAGCAAAAAGTTATTAAATTACATATTAACAAAATAACTGTATATTAAAATTAAATTACATAATTTTGTCAAGGAGACTGATAATAATCATATTTACGCATCAAGACATTGAAAATATAAATATATTTTTGCCACTGCCTATTCATTATGTAGCCGTAAAATGCCACCCACAAAAACGGCCCATTTATTACCATAAGTTATCATTATGGGCGCATAAATATTAAATAATGTATTTTATGTAATTATAACGAGACCCACTCAAAAATAAATAATTTTTCAGCAGAAAAAATAAATAACTATTTTTTCTTTCCATATCAAAAAGAGGGATTTAACTTAAAAAAAAATACGAATTTTGCACGAAAAACATTTTTTTTCTCCATTAATTTCTGAATAATTCGAAAACGATAAGAGATAGAGAAAAATTATATTCGACTAAAATAAATACAATTTTGTTACACATCGGATGGCTCGTTCTCGACTTAGGGTGACATATGTCACCGTACCTAACTAATTTAGGGGAAAAAATTTGCCACGCCTATAAACAAAATTCCAACCTGATGGAAAAAAACCGAAAACGGATTTGAGTTTAGCGCATCAAAATACATGTAGTCCACATAGTTTTATTTAAATGAGGATTTTGCTGCTGAGCAGTGTTATTAATCGAGGGGGTTGGAGCACAAGGGATCCAAATGATATACGCAATATTGAGAATAAATAGCTTTAAGTTATATTGCAATAAAAAATTGTAGATATTTTTTCTTGAGAACTCATGCAACTGTTAATAACTGAAAATTATACTTTGATGGCTTAGGCACTGAATTGCCCTGACCATCAATTAAAAACTCCATGTGTGAACTCTATTTTGAAAAAATCATTTAGACTCATCATTTAGACTCAATTGTTCATGCGGGATGATGGAAAACTATAAAAAATTCATTCATGTAGTCCTACTTCAATAACAAAAGAAAAAAAATACACCGTGACAAGAATACGTCGTTTTACAGAGCTCGGGGCCCAGTTACAGCATTCGATATAGATCGAAATTTCAGTATAATTTAAATACAAATTTCGATCGATATCGAATGCCCGCAGTTCTGTTCGAAAAAGCAATTGATTCTGCATTTTGGTTACTCAGAAAAGGAAATATGTAAAATGTTTGAAAATGACACTTTAATGTCATAAGCAAAATTGACTGACGATATTGAAAACAATTTTATTCAAAGAGACTGCGGCGTTGTTTCGATTTCTGAAGAATCAAAATATGCAAAGAATTCCGTTTCCGAACGGAATTGATGTCTATATTTTTATAAACGAATTTAACTTACCGCTCCTAATAGAGAGAATTTAAAAAGAGTCTCATTATATTTCACGGCCCCTTTCACGCTCCCGGTATGAAAATTTAAGCAAATAGCGCTGGCTGCAAAATTATTGCTGGAACAGTCAACATTGAAGCCTCGAAAGAAAATGTCCATAAATGAAGCTTGAATAAAAGCACTTGTCGGCTTGAAAATCTTCTGTATACCCTCCACAATCATGTTTAGCATTGCAGCTTTATCGCGCTTAATCGCAATGGCCATTATCTTTATTAATTTAAAAACATTAACTTTTATATTTGTGTAAGAAATTTTATGAAAACAAAATCTGAAACCTGTATTAAAGGATGAGGCATTATAATCAGCTCCTCGCCGCTTAATCCCAGGTCCGGGCGAAATATAAAAGTGTTGCGCATATTGAATTCCACTGCATCTTCTGACTCGATGTCTTCTACATCGTATTTATCTTTCCATTCTCTGAAATAATTTAATTGAAAAAAAAAAATTAATTACAAAAGCCGTTAGCAATTCTCTGCAATTGTCTTACTCAAAGACAAACGGTCCCACTTCTTGCAGTTTCGGTTTGCCGCCGTTCTCCACTTCCTGATGGTTGGTGACATTGAAAACGTATATGGAAAACTTGACGAAAATTGGAAACTTTTCCCACATTTGGCGTGTTTCCGTGTGAGGCTTAAGATTTATTTGCTAGGATATTAAAAAAAAATATTTATTATTGTTTATTTATTAAATCATGTGGTTTTATTACTTTCTTAATCATTGCCTGCATTAATCTGGGAAATATTGCCCCTATTACGACACCAACAACCACCAAAATCATACAAAATGCAATCGCGTTTTTGTAAAACTTTGCTCTCATTTTCATGTTCTTTTCTCAAGCTTATGAAGGTCCAAAGAATGGAAGAAAACTAATCAACTGAAAAAATAAATGTCGACTTTTTATATCGAGAAAAAAAGGTTTGTTTGCTTTACGAAATCTTTATTTATATTAATTTCTAAATGGCATTTAATTTGTTAAAAAAAGGGTGATTTAAATTTGAAATTTTGGAGGCGTTTCTGTTGATTTTTTTCTTTTGTAATACCAAATTACATAATAGCAGTCAGTATGGGAAATTATAAATAATACTCTAATTATGGCTAGACAGAAGGGCTAAACTTGGCAGTAACGAATCTTGTACACCCTTCATTTAATATAAAATTTTTTTTTTTTCTGAGCGAACAAGTTGGCTTTGGGTTCTCGGCTAAGCCAATCGCAATACATTGGAAACCGCTTAGATTTTGTTGAATATCACTACATTCATCAGTTTCATAATGCGTTGGCTGCTGAGGCATAAAGTGAATATTTGCCTAGGAACTTGCTTCTCAAAAAATGTAGTGGCGTAACACAAAATAGAAAATCATCAAAATATCCTGGCAGCTCTAGTCTGCTAGGAAGTATGATGATGTCCCAGCGACTCGCAGGCAATGCGTTGAGTTCCGTTCGAATTTTAATTAGCTTGGAATATGAAATCCATATTTTAAGCCTTAGAATATGAATTTCATATCTTCATAAGAGGAGGAGCTGCGTTTACCCAAATTGACTGACCTCAATGCCATGAACATCTCAAGCCTATACCAAACTGATAGTGTTGGACCGACAAACCTTTTTTATACCCTCCAAAAAAGAATTTGGAGGGTATATTCACTTTGTCATTCCGTTTGTAACGCATCAAAATATCCATCTCAGACCCCATAAAGTATATATACTCTTGATCAGTGATGAAATCTAAGACGAAATGAGCATGTCCGTCCGTCCGTCCGTCCGTCTGTGGAAATCACGATTCAGTCCAAACGAAAAGAGCTAGACTATTGAAATTTGGCATAAATATATTTTAAAGCTTAGAGCAGGTTAAGTTCGAAGATGGGCTAAATCGGGCAAGAGGGAAAAAAGTTTCCCTAAGAAGAACTAAACCAACCCAGAAAAAACAACATAATTTTTAAAGTTTTTTGGTTATTTTGTTAAGCAAATGATATATTTTTATGTCAAATACGGTCCAACGCCTTAAACTTGGAGCCATTAAATAAAATAAAAATATTTTTTGACCCCGCCCACTTCAGTGGGCGTTATTATAGGCAAAAATAGCATAAAAATTTAACAAATTGTTTTACTTAAGCCTACATTCCTTAAAAATAACACTTTTAAGCTTTAATGACGAGGCTGAGACGAAACCTGGTACTACTCTGCCCTACCCCCTCCTTCCCCTTCGCCCCCTAAATGACCCTACCAAAAAAAAAAATATATTTTTTAAATTTTTTATATAATCATCCCAAGCATTTATCTTTAGAGTTTTATTACGGCCGATTTCTGCCCTACCCCCCCCCCCCCCTTTGCCCACTAAATGACCCTATTAAAAATAAATATACATTTTTTTTTATTTTGTGTATAATCATCCCAAGTATTTATTTTTACAGTTTTATGTGTATCTATTTCTGCCCTACCCCCTCTCCCCCTTTGCCCTATAAATGACCCTATAAAAAAAAAGAAATTTTAATTTTGTATATAATTATCCCAAGCAGTTCTTTTTAGAGTTTTATGACAAAGGTGAAATGTTTCCCCCACAGCCCTTGCCAGAGCGACCCCGCCAAAATACAGTTTTTATAGCCTCCAAAGAGAATTGTGATGAAGTCTAAGACGGTCTAGCAATGCCCATACGTTCGTCTGTGGAAAACATGATACTGTATATTTGAACCCCGCCCCCTTTAGTGAGCGTTGACGTACGATATTATATAAAGGAACTCTGTCCCACCAAGTTAAACATTTCAAATTCACTTACTAAATATTTGGAGGGTATTTAAGATTCGACCCGGTCGAATATAACGTTTTTACTTGTTTATTCTAAAAAAAATTAGAATATTAAAAAATAGTGGAAAAAAGCACTACTAGGCCAAAACTAACAAGAAGCTTAAATTAATATTTGTAAAAGTAAAATGTTGCTACTCTAAAAGTAAGACGTGCTTTCATACAAGTGCAGTGATTATCTCTTGAATATCAAAAAAGTTTTTTTTTTAATTTTCGGTTTTAACACATTGAGAGCCAAGCGGTTTTGAAGGCCAAACATTTTGTTGTTAAATGATTGAATTAGTGATAAAAAACGATTTCTGAGATATCCCTAGTCCATTCTACCCCTTACTTTTTATTTTATGTAGGCTTTTTCGTGTCGTACATATCCGTATCTTTTCACTTAATAAAACCTGAAAAACTCATCCTAGACCCATGCATGCTTTTTCAAAAATGTTCCGTAAAGGATTCTTAATTTAAAAATCGCAACAAATTCCACTAAATGTCGTATACATATAAAAGAACTACGGTTTTAAGTATAATCAATCACTGTCGTACGGAAGCGTACGACATGGCACCCCATGACGGGATAGGTGCGACTACGACTGTTGAAAAAAAAAGAATTAAATACAGCAACATTTTTAAAATATTCTTTGGAAATTGTGATTATCGCAATAACAAGTCTATTTGGTTTTTCAAACAATTACATTAATAATTTACATCGTTTTCCACCGAAATGTGAATAAATTAAATTTTGAAATTTTTTGTAAATTTGGGAAAGGAACCAGCACGTATAAAATTAAAAATTTTGTGTTAAACAACAGATTCCCAAATATATAAAATAAAACTGGATAAATTAAAGTTCTACTATTTAAGATTTTCTGTCTTTTCAATATATGAAATTTAAACGCTAAGCTAAATCTAATCAACAATATTGCCTTAAATGCTCTATCAAATATTTTTTACAATCTCGTTTCGAAACTACGAAATTATTTACAACTTTTTATTTTTGTTTAAGTTCTCTTAAAGGTGTTGTTTTTGTGTACTGCAAAGAGAAAGGAAAACACTTTTAAAATAACGGTATGAACTAGCAAAGTTATTTAAAGCATACCTTAGGAAATAACAATATGTGTGAGTCACCCGGTTATTACTAATAATGTTGTGTGTGTCACCTAGCTATTCATTCATACTATTGACCCAAGACATAAACCAACAACTCAGTAAACAAGCTACTCCATCCACCCACAAACAACATTTGTGAAAGAATTTGGTATTTTGCGGTATTTTACTGCAGTACGTGCACACGATGCAAAACACATCGTTTTTATCGTCACAACGACAAAATGTACATATCGCACTGTTTCCTTTAAAGAGCGTCAACTCAAAATTTACTAATTTTCAGTGGAGGCAAAAAACTGCAAATTTGTTATACTACTTTATATGACAAAGAGGTATTTACAATTGTATATTGAAATTTTGAATCCTGTTGTGTTATTAGCATTGAAAAACGCTTAAGTAATTAAGTATACTGGTATGTTTTTGCTTAGTTGCAAATAAACAACTTTTGCGCCAGTGTTGTCAGGTATGCAATTTATTGCCAGATATCTGCAAATGCTCACAACAAAACATACAGTAAAGAAAATTTACTAAAGCTATGTACAGACGATTGTCAGATGTAACACTATTGTAAGACCTGACAATGTACTGACAATATACTGAGAATGAAAAATTGTTTTAATATGGTAAATTGTCAGTTTACACGATTGTAAGAAAACCTTACAATTTCATTGTCAGACAGTTGTAAAACAATAAATTTAGCTACCAACAGAAATTGTCAGTTTATACTGTTGTCAGATTGTCTCAGAGAACATCGATACTAGTAGACTTTTTGGCTGAAACACAATTTAACCCATTTTTGGCCAAAAGGCGTTTATTTTTAACAAATAAGTATTGAAAGGAGTTTCAAATGCGCAGAAGCTTCCGAAAAAACTTAAATCGCATGCATTTAAGCAAAAAAATTGGCCAAAAAACTTTTTTGCTTAAATGCATGCGATTTAAGTTTTTTCGGAAGCTTCTGCGCATTTGAAACTCCTTTCAATACTTATTTATTAAAAATAAACGCCTTTTGGCCAAAAATGGGTTAAATTGTGTTTCAGCCAAAAAATCGATTTTAGCAAAGAGGTACCCCTTTCCAAAAAAATTGGCCAAAAAACTTTTTTGCTTAAATGCGTGCGATTTAAGTTTTTTATTTATTAAAAATTAACGCCTTTTGGCCAAAAATGGGTTAAATTGTGTTTCAGCCAAAAAATCGATTTTAGCAAAGAGGTACCCCTTTCCAAAAAAATTGGCCAAAAAACTTTTTTGCTTAAATGCATGCGATTTAAGTTTTTTCGGAAGCTTCTGCGCATTTGAAACTCCTTTCAATACTTATTTATTAAAAATAAACGCCTTTTGGCCAAAAATGGGTTAAATTGTGTTTCAGCCAAAAAATCGATTTTAGCAAAGAGGTACCCCTTTCCAAAAAAATTGGCCAAAAAACTTTTTTGCTTAAATGCATGCGATTTAAGTTTTTTCGGAAGCTTCTGCGCATTTGAAACTCCTTTCAATACTTATTTATTAAAAATAAACGCCTTTTGGCCAAAAATGGGTTAAATTGTGTTTCAGCCAAAAAATCGATTTCAGCAAAGAGGTACCCCTTTCCAAAAAAATTGGCCAAAAAACTGTTTTGCTTAAATGCATGCGATTTAAGTTTTTTCGGAAGCTTCTGCGCATTTGAAACTCCTTTCAATACTTATTTATTAAAAATAAACGCCTTTTGGCCAAAAATGGGTTAAATTGTGTTTCAGCCAAAAAATCGATTTCAGCAAAGAGGTACCCCTTTCTAAAAAAATTGGCCAAAAAACTTTTTTGCTTAAATGCATGCGATTTAAGTTTTTTTGGAAGCTTCTGCGCATTTGAAACTCCTTTCAATACTTATTTATTAAAAATAAACGCCTTTTGGCCAAAAATGGGTTAAATTGTGTTTCAGCCAAAAAATCGATTTTAGCAAAGAGGTACCCCTTTCCAAAAAAATTGGCCAAAAAACTTTTTTGCTTAAATGCATGCGATTTAAGTTTTTTCGGAAGCTTCTGCGCATTTGAAACTCCTTTCAATACTTATTTATTAAAAATAAAGCCTTTTGGCCAAAAATGGGTTAAATTGTGTTTCAGCCAAAAAATCGATTTTACCAAAGAGGTACCCCTTTCCAAAAAAATTGGCCAAAAAACTTTTTTGCTTAAATGCATGCGATTTAAGTTTTTTCGGAAGCTTCTGCGCATTTGAAACTCCTTTCAATACTTATTTATTAAAAATAAACGCCTTTTGGCCAAAAATGGGTTAAATTGTGTTTCAGCCAAAAAATCGATTTTAGCAAAGAGGTACCCCTTTCCAAAAAAATTGGCCAAAAAACTTTTTTGCTTAAATGCATGCGATTTAAGTTTTTTCGGAAGCTTCTGCGCATTTGAAACTCCTTTCAATACTTATTTATTAAAAATAAACGCCTTTTGGCCAAAAATGGGTTAAATTGTGTTTCAGCCAAAAAATCGATTTTAGCAAAGAGGTACCCCTTTCCAAAAAAATTGGCCAAAAAACTTTTTTGCTTAAATGCATGCGATTTAAGTTTTTTCGGAAGCTTCTGCGCATTTGAAACTCCTTTCAATACTTATTTATTAAAAATAAACGCCTTTTGGCCAAAAATGGGTTAAATTGTGTTTCAGCCAAAAAATCGATTTTAGCAAAATAAATTGGCCAAAAAACTTTTTTGCTTAAATGCATGCGATTTAAGTTTTTTCGGAAGCTTCTGCGCATTTGAAACTCCTTTCAATACTTATTTATTAAAAATAAACGCCTTTTGGCCAAAAATGGGTTAAATTGTGTTTCAGCCAAAAAATCGATTTTAGCAAAATAAATTGGCCAAAAAACTTTTTTGCTTAAATGCATGCGATTTAAGTTTTTTCGGAAGCTTCTGCGCATTTGAAACTCCTTTCAATACTTATTTATTAAAAATAAACGCCTTTTGGCCAAAAATGGGTTAAATTGTGTTTCAGCCAAAAAATCGATTTTAGCAAAAAAATTGGCCAAACAACTTTTTTGCTTAAATGCATGCGATTTAAGTTTTTTCGGAAGCTTCTGCGCATTTGAAACTCCTTTCAATACTTATTTATTAAAAATAAACGCCTTTTGGCCAAAAATGGGTTAAATTGTGTTTCAGCCAAAAAATCGATTTTAGCAAAAAAATTGGCCAAAAAACTTTTTTGCTTAAATGCATGCGATTTAAGTTTTTTCGGAAGCTTCTGCGCATTTGAAACTCCTTTCAATACTTATTTATTAAAAATAAACGCCTTTTGGCCAAAAATGGGTTAAATTGTGTTTCAGCCAAAAAATCGATTTTAGCAAAGAGGTACCCCTTTCCAAAAAAATTGGCCAAAAAACTTTTTTGCTTAAATGCATGCGATTTAAGTTTTTTTGGAAACTTCTGCGCATTTGAAACTCCTTTCAATACTTATTTATTAAAAATAAACGCCTTTTGGCCAAAAATGGGTTAAATTGTGTTTCAGCCAAAAAATCGATTTTAGCAAAGAGGTACCCCTTTCCAAAAAAATTGGCCAAAAAACTTTTTTGCTTAAATGCATGCGATTTAAGTTTTTTCGGAAGCTTCTGCGCATTTGAAACTCCTTTCAATACTTATTTATTAAAAATAAACGCCTTTTGGCCAAAAATGGGTTAAATTGTGTTTCAGCCAAAAAATCGATTTTAGCAAAAAAATTGGCCAAAAAACTTTTTTGCTTAAATGCATGCGATTTAAGTTTTTTCGGAAGCTTCTGCGCATTTGAAACTCCTTTCAATACTTATTTATTAAAAATAAACGCCTTTTGGCCAAAAATGGGTTAAATTGTGTTTCAGCCAAAAAATCGATTTTAGCAAAGAGGTACGTACCCCTTTCCAAAAAAATTGGCCAAAAAACTTTTTTGCTTAAATGCATGCGATTTAAGTTTTTTCGGAAGCTTCTGCGCATTTGAAACTCCTTTCAATACTTATTTATTAAAAATAAACGCCTTTTGGCCAAAAATGGGTTAAATTGTGTTTCAGCCAAAAAATCGATTTTAGCAAAGAGGTACCCCTTTCCAAAAATATTGGCCAAAAAACTTTTTTGCTTAAATGCGTGCGATTTAAGTTTTTTTGGAAACTTCTGCGCATTTGAAACTCCTTTCAATACTTATTTATTAAAAATAAACGCCTTTTGGCCAAAAATGGCCAATTTTTTTGGAAAGGGGTACCTCTTTGCTAAAATCGATTTTTTGGCTGAAACACAATTTAACCCATTTTTTTCCAAAAGGCGTTAATTTTGTATAAATAAGTATTGAAGGGAGTTTCAAATGCACAGAAGCTTCCGAAAAAACTTAAATCGCACGCATTTAAGCAACAAAAATTTTTGGCCAATATTTTTGGAAAGGGGTACCTCTTTGCTAAAATCGATTTTTTGGCTGAAACACAATTTAACCCATTTTTGGCCAAAAGACGTTTATTTTTAATAAATAAGTATTGAAAGGAGTTTCAAATGCGCAGAAGCTTCTGAAAAAACTTAAATCGCATGCATTTAAACAAAAAAGTTTTTTGGCCAATTTTTTTGCTAAAATCGATTTTTTGGCTGAAACACAATTTAACCCATTTTTGGCCAAAAGGCGTTTATTTTTAATAAATAAGTATTGAAAGGAGTTTCAAATGCGCAGAAGCTTCCGAAAAAACTTAAATCGCACGCATTTAAGCAAAAAAGTATTTTGGCCAATATTTTTGGAAAGGGGTACCTCTTTGCTAAAATCGATTTTTTGGCTGAAACACAATTTAACCCATTTTTGGCCAAAAGGCGTTTATTTTTAATAAATAAGTATTGAAAGGAGTTTCAAATGCGCAGAAGCTTCCGAAAAAACTTAAATCGCACGCATTTAAGCAAAAAAGTTTTTTGGCCAATTTTTTTGGAAAGAGGTACCTCTTTGCTAAAATCGATTTTTTGGCTGAAACACAATTTAACCCATTTTTGGCCAAAAGGCGTTTATTTCTAATAAATAAGTATTGAAAGGAGTTTCAAATGCGCACAAGCTTCCGAAAAAACTTAAATCGCACGCATTTAAGTTTTTTGGCCAATTTTTTTGGAAAGAGGTACCTCTTTGCTAAAATCGATTTTTTGGCTGAAACACAATTTAACCCATTTTTGGCCCAAAAGGCGTTTATTTCTAATAAATAAGTATTGAAAGGAGTTTCAAATGCGCACAAGCTTCCGAAAAAACTTAAATCGCACGCATTTAAGTTTTTTGGCCAATTTTTTTTGGAAAGAGGTACCTCTTTGCTAAAATCGATTTTTTGGCTGAAACACAATTTAAGCCATTTTTGGCCAAAAGACGTTTATTTCTAATAAATAAGTATTGAAAGGAGTTTCAAATGCGCAGAAGCTTCCGAAAAAACTTAAATCGCACGCATTTAAGCAAAAAAGTTTTTTGGCCAATTTTTTTGGAAAGAGGTACCTCTTTGCTAAAATCGATTTTTTGGCTGAAACTCAATTTAACCCATTTTTGGCCAAAAGACGTTTATTTCTAATAAATAAGTATTGAAAGGAGTTTCAAATGCGTAGAAGCTTCCGAAAAAACTTAAATCGCACGCATTTAAGCAAAAAAGTTTTTTGGCCAATTTTTTTGGAAAGAGGTACCTCTTTGCTAAAATCGATTTTTTGCCTGAAACTCAATTTAACCCATTTTTGGCCAAAAGACGTTTATTTCTAATAAATAAGTATTGGAAGGAGTTTCAAATGCGCAGAAGCTTCCGAAAAAACTTAAATCGCACGCATTTAAGCAAAAAAGTTTTTTGGCCAATTTTTTTGGAAAGAGGTACCTCTTTGCTAAAATCGATTTTTTGGCTGAAACTCAATTTAACCCATTTTTGGCCAAAAGACGTTTATTTCTAATAAATAAGTATTGAAAGGAGTTTCAAATGCGCAGAAGCTTCCGAAAAAACTTAAATCGCACGCATTTAAGCAAAAAAGTTTTGTGGCCAATTTTTTTGGAAAGAGGTACCTCTTTGCTAAAATCGATTTTTTGGCTGAAACTCAATTTAACCCATTTGTGGCCAAAAGACGTTTATTTCTAATAAATAAGTATTGGAAGGAGTTTCAAATGCGCAGAAGCTTCCGAAAAAACTTAAATCGCACGCATTTAAGCAAAAAAGTTTTGTGGGCAATTTTTTTGGAAAGAGGTACCTCTTTGCTAAAATCGATTTTTTGGCTGAAACACAATTTAACCCATTTTTGGCCAAAAGACGTTTATTTCTAATAAATAAGTATTGAAAGGAGTTTCAAATGCGCAGAAGCTTCCGAAAAAACTTAAATCGCACGCATTTAAGCAAAAAAGTTTTTTGGCCAATTTTTTTGGAAAGAGGTACCTCTTTGCTAAAATCGATTTTTTGGCTGAAACTCAATTTAACCCATTTTTGGCCAAAAGACGTTTATTTCTAATAAATAAGTATTGAAAGGAGTTTCAAATGCGCAGAAGCTTCCGAAAAAACTTAAATCGCATGCATTTAAGCAAAAAAGTTTTTTGGCCAATTTTTTTGGAAAGAGGTACCTCTTTGCTAAAATCGATTTTTTGGCTGAAACTCAATTTAACCCATTTTTGGCCAAAAGACGTTTATTTCTAATAAATAAGTATTGAAAGGAGTTTCAAATGCGCAGAAGCTTCCGAAAAAACTTAAATCGCACGCATTTAAGCAAAAAAGTTTTTTGGCCAATTTTTTTGGCTGAAACTCAATTTAACCCATTTTTGGCCAAAAGACGTTTATTTCTAATAAATAAGTATTGAAAGGAGTTTCAAATGCGCAGAAGCTTCCGAAAAAACTTAAATCGCACGCATTTAAGCAAAAAAGTTTTTTGGCCAATTTTTTGGAAAGAGGTACCTCTTTGCTAAAATCGATTTTTTGGCTGAAACTCAATTTAACCCATTTTTGGCCAAAAGACGTTTATTTCTAATAAATAAGTATTGAAAGGAGTTTCAAATGCGCAGAAGCTTCCGAAAAAACTTAAATCGCACGCATTTAAGCAAAAAAGTTTTTTGGCCAGCTTTTTTGGAAAGAGGTACCTCTTTGCTAAAATCGATTTTTTGGCTGAAACTCAATTTAACCCATTTTTGGCCAAAAGACGTTTATTTCTAATAAATAAGTATTGAAAGGAGTTTCAAATGCGCAGAAGCTTCCGAAAAAACTTAAATCGCACGCATTTAAGCAAAAAAGTTTTTTGGCCAATTTTTTTGGAAAGAGGTACCTCTTTGCTAAAATCGATTTTTTGGCTGAAACACAATTTAACCCATTTTTGGCCAAAAGACGTTTATTTCTAATAAATAAGTATTGAAAGGGGTTTCAAATGCGCAGAAGCTTCCGAAAAAACTTAAATCGCACGCATTTAAGCAAAAAAGTTTTTTGGCCAATTTTTTTGGAAAGAGGTACCTCTTTGCTAAAATCGATTTTTTGGCTGAAACACAATTTAACCCATTTTTGGCCAAAAGACGTTTATTTCTAATAAATAAGTATTGAAAGGGGTTTCAAATGCGCAGAAGCTTCCGAAAAAACTTAAATCGCACGCATTTAAGCAAAAAAGTTTTTTGGCCAATTTTTTTGGAAAGAGGTACCTCTTTGCTAAAATCGATTTTTTGGCTGAAACTCAATTTAACCCATTTTTGGCCAAAAGACGTTTATTTCTAATAAATAAGTATTGAAAGGGGTTTCAAATGCGCAGAAGCTTCCGAAAAAACTTAAATCGCACGCACTTAAGCAAAAAAGTTTTTTGGCCAATTTTTTTGGAAAGAGGTACCTCTTTGCTAAAATCGATTTTTTGGCTGAAACTCAATTTAACCCATTTTTGGCCAAAAGACGTTTATTTCTAATAAATAAGTATTGAAAGGGGTTTCAAATGCGCAGAAGCTTCCGAAAAAACTTAAATCGCACGCATTTAAGCAAAAAAGTTTTTTGGCCAATTTTTTTGGAAAGAGGTACCTCTTTGCTAAAATCGATTTTTTGGCTGAAACACAATTTAACCCATTTTTGGCCAAAAGACGTTTATTTCTAATAAATAAGTATTGAAAGGAGTTTCAAATGCGCAGAAGCTTCCGAAAAAACTTAAATCGCACGCATTTAAGCAAAAAAGTTTTTTGGCCAGCTTTTTTGGAAAGAGGTACCTCTTTGCTAAAATCGATTTTTTGGCTGAAACTCAATTTAACCCATTTTTGGCCAAAAGACGTTTATTTCTAATAAATAAGTATTGAAAGGAGTTTCAAATGCGCAGAAGCTTCCGAAAAAACTTAAATCGCACGCATTTAAGCAAAAAAGTTTTTTGGCCAATTTTTTTGGAAAGAGGTACCTCTTTGCTAAAATCGATTTTTTGGCTGAAACTCAATTTAACCCATTTTTGGCCAAAAGACGTTTATTTCTAATAAATAAGTATTGAAAGGAGTTTCAAATGCGCAGAAGCTTCCGAAAAAACTTAAATCGCATGCATTTAAGCAAAAAAGTTTTTTGGCCAATTTTTTTGGAAAGAGGTACCTCTTTGCTAAAATCGATTTTTTGGCTGAAACTCAATTTAACCCATTTTTGGCCAAAAGACGTTTATTTCTAATAAATAAGTATTGAAAGGAGTTTCAAATGCGCAGAAGCTTCCGAAAAAACTTAAATCGCACGCATTTAAGCAAAAAAGTTTTTTGGCCAATTTTTTTGGAAAGAGGTACCTCTTTGCTAAAATCGATTTTTTGGCTGAAACACAATTTAACCCATTTTTGGCCAAAAGACGTTTATTTCTAATAAATAAGTATTGAAAGGAGTTTCAAATGCGCAGAAGCTTCCGAAAAAACTTAAATCGCACGCATTTAAGCAAAAAAGTTTTTTGGCCAATTTTTTTGCTAAAATCGATTTTTTGGCTGAAACTCAATTTAACCCATTTTTGGCCAAAAGACGTTTATTTCTAATAAATAAGTATTGAAAGGAGTTTCAAATGCGCAGAAGCTTCCGAAAAAACTTAAATCGCACGCATTTAAGCAAAAAAGTTTTTTGGCCAATTTTTTTGGAAAGAGGTACCTCTTTGCTAAAATCGATTTTTTGGCTGAAACTCAATTTAACCCATTTTTGGCCAAAAGACGTTTATTTCTAATAAATAAGTATTGAAAGGAGTTTCAAATGCGCAGAAGCTTCCGAAAAAACTTAAATCGCATGCATTTAAGCAAAAAAGTTTTTTGGCCAATTTTTTTGGAAAGAGGTACCTCTTTGCTAAAATCGATTTTTTGGCTGAAACTCAATTTAACCCATTTTTGGCCAAAAGACGTTTATTTCTAATAAATAAGTATTGAAAGGAGTTTCAAATGCGCAGAAGCTTCCGAAAAAACTTAAATCGCACGCATTTAAGCAAAAAAGTTTTTTGGCCAATTTTTTTGGAAAGAGGTACCTCTTTGCTAAAATCGATTTTTTGGCTGAAACACAATTTAACCCATTTTTGGCCAAAAGTCGTTTATTTCTAATAAATAAGTATTGAAAGGAGTTTCAAATGCGCAGAAGCTTCCGAAAAAACTTAAATCGCACGCATTTAAGCAAAAAAGTTTTTTGGCCAATTTTTTTGGAAAGAGGTACCTCTTTGCTGAAATCGATTTTTTGGCTGAAACACAATTTAACCCATTTTTGGCCAAAAGACGTTTATTTCTAATAAATAAGTATTGAAAGGAGTTTCA
This sequence comes from Linnaemya tessellans, assembly GCA_951800035.1. Taxonomy (NCBI): domain Eukaryota; kingdom Metazoa; phylum Arthropoda; class Insecta; order Diptera; family Tachinidae; genus Linnaemya; species Linnaemya tessellans. The sequence goes on from OX637534.1 coordinate 91,669,976, forward strand.
AATGCGCAGAAGCTTCCGAAAAAACTTAAATCGCACGCATTTAAGCAAAAAAGTTTTTTGGCCAATTTTTTTGGAAAGAGGTACCTCTTTGCTAAAATCGATTTTTTGGCTGAAACTCAATTTAACCCATTTTTGGCCAAAAGACGTTTATTTCTAATAAATAAGTATTGAAAGGAGTTTCAAATGCGCAGAAGCTTCCGAAAAAACTTAAATCGCACGCATTTAAGCAAAAAAGTTTTTTGGCCAATTTTTTTGGAAAGAGGTACCTCTTTGCTAAAATCGATTTTTTGGCTGAAACACAATTTAACCCATTTTTGGCCAAAAGACGTTTATTTCTAATAAATAAGTATTGAAAGGAGTTTCAAATGCGCAGAAGCTTCCGAAAAAACTTAAATCGCACGCATTTAAGCAAAAAAGTTTTTTGGCCAATTTTTTTGGAAAGAGGTACCTCTTTGCTAAAATCGATTTTTTGGCTGAAACTCAATTTAACCCATTTTTGGCCAAAAGACGTTTATTTCTAATAAATAAGTATTGAAAGGAGTTTCAAATGCGCAGAAGCTTCCGAAAAAACTTAAATCGCACGCATTTAAGCAAAAAAGTTTTTTGGCCAGCTTTTTTGGAAAGAGGTACCTCTTTGCTAAAATCGATTTTTTGGCTGAAACACAATTTAACCCATTTTTGGCCAAAAGACGTTTATTTCTAATAAATAAGTATTGAAAGGAGTTTCAAATGCGCAGAAGCTTCCGAAAAAACTTAAATCGCACGCATTTAAGCAAAAAAGTTTTTTGGCCAATTTTTTTGGAAAGAGGTACCTCTTTGCTAAAATCGATTTTTTGGCTGAAACTCAATTTAACCCATTTTTGGCCAAAAGACGTTTATTTCTAATAAATAAGTATTGAAAGGAGTTTCAAATGCGCAGAAGCTTCCGAAAAAACTTAAATCGCACGCATTTAAGCAAAAAAGTTTTTTGGCCAGCTTTTTTGGAAAGAGGTACCTCTTTGCTAAAATCGATTTTTTGGCTGAAACACAATTTAACCCATTTTTGGCCAAAAGACGTTTATTTCTAATAAATAAGTATTGAAAGGAGTTTCAAATGCGCAGAAGCTTCCGAAAAAACTTAAATCGCACGCATTTAAGCAAAAAAGTTTTTTGGCCAATTTTTTTGGAAAGAGGTACCTCTTTGCTAAAATCGATTTTTTGGCTGAAACTCAATTTAACCCATTTTTGGCCAAAAGACGTTTATTTCTAATAAATAAGTATTGAAAGGAGTTTCAAATGCGCAGAAGCTTCCGAAAAAACTTAAATCGCACGCATTTAAGCAAAAAAGTTTTTTGGCCAATTTTTTTGGAAAGAGGTACCTCTTTGCTAAAATCGATTTTTTGGCTGAAACACAATTTAACCCATTTTTGGCCAAAAGACGTTTATTTCTAATAAATAAGTATTGAAAGGAGTTTCAAATGCGCAGAAGCTTCCGAAAAAACTTAAATCGCACGCATTTAAGCAAAAAAGTTTTTTGGCCAATTTTTTTGGAAAGAGGTACCTCTTTGCTAAAATCGATTTTTTGGCTGAAACTCAATTTAACCCATTTTTGGCCAAAAGACGTTTATTTCTAATAAATAAGTATTGAAAGGAGTTTCAAATGCGCAGAAGCTTCCGAAAAAACTTAAATCGCACGCATTTAAGCAAAAAAGTTTTTTGGCCAGCTTTTTTGGAAAGAGGTACCTCTTTGCTAAAATCGATTTTTTGGCTGAAACACAATTTAACCCATTTTTGGCCAAAAGACGTTTATTTCTAATAAATAAGTATTGAAAGGAGTTTCAAATGCGCAGAAGCTTCCGAAAAAACTTAAATCGCACGCATTTAAGCAAAAAAGTTTTTTGGCCAATTTTTTTGGCCAAAAAACTTTTGCTAAAATCGATTTTTTGGCTGAAACACAATTTAACCCATTTTTGGCCAAAAGACGTTTATTTCTAATAAATAAGTATTGAAAGGAGTTTCAAATGCGCAGAAGCTTCCGAAAAAACTTAAATCGCACGCATTTAAGCAAAAAAGTTTTTTGGCCAGCTTTTTTGGAAAGAGGTACCTCTTTGCTAAAATCGATTTTTTGGCTGAAACTCAATTTAACCCATTTTTGGCCAAAAGACGTTTATTTCTAATAAATAAGTATTGAAAGGAGTTTCAAATGCGCAGAAGCTTCCGAAAAAACTTAAATCGCACGCATTTAAGCAAAAAAGTTTTTTGGCCAGCTTTTTTGGAAAGAGGTACCTCTTTGCTAAAATCGATTTTTTGGCTGAAACACAATTTAACCCATTTTTGGCCAAAAGACGTTTATTTCTAATAAATAAGTATTGAAAGGAGTTTCAAATGCGCAGAAGCTTCCGAAAAAACTTAAATCGCACGCATTTAAGCAAAAAAGTTTTTTGGCCAATTTTTTTGGCCAAAAAACTTTTGCTAAAATCGATTTTTTGGCTGAAACACAATTTAACCCATTTTTGGCCAAAAGACGTTTATTTCTAATAAATAAGTATTGAAAGGAGTTTCAAATGCGCAGAAGCTTCCGAAAAAACTTAAATCGCACGCATTTAAGCAAAAAAGTTTTTTGGCCAGCTTTTTTGGAAAGAGGTACCTCTTTGCTAAAATCGATTTTTTGGCTGAAACACAATTTAACCCATTTTTGGCCAAAAGACGTTTATTTCTAATAAATAAGTATTGAAAGGAGTTTCAAATGCGCAGAAGCTTCCGAAAAAACTTAAATCGCACGCATTTAAGCAAAAAAGTTTTTTGGCCAATTTTTTTGGCCAAAAAACTTTTGCTAAAATCGATTTTTTGGCTGAAACACAATTTAACCCATTTTTGGCCAAAAGACGTTTATTTCTAATAAATAAGTATTGAAAGGAGTTTCAAATGCGCAGAAGCTTCCGAAAAAACTTAAATCGCACGCATTTAAGCAAAAAAGTTTTTTGGCCAATTTTTTTGGAAAGAGGTACCTCTTTGCTAAAATCGATTTTTTGGCTGAAACTCAATTTAACCCATTTTTGGCCAAAAGACGTTTATTTCTAATAAATAAGTATTGAAAGGAGTTTCAAATGCGCAGAAGCTTCCGAAAAAACTTAAATCGCACGCATTTAAGCAAAAAAGTTTTTTGGCCAATTTTTTTGGAAAGAGGTACTTCTTTGCTAAAATCGATTTTTTGGCTGAAACACAATTTAACCCATTTTTGGCCAAAAGACGTTTATTTCTAATAAATAAGTATTGAAAGGAGTTTCAAATGCGCAGAAGCTTCCGAAAAAACTTAAATCGCACGCATTTAAGCAAAAAAGTTTTTTGGCCAATTTTTTTGGAAAGAGGTACCTCTTTGCTAAAATCGATTTTTTGGCTGAAACACAATTTAACCCATTTTTGGCCAAAAGACGTTTATTTCTAATAAATAAGTATTGAAAGGAGTTTCAAATGCGCAGAAGCTTCCGAAAAAACTTAAATCGCACGCATTTAAGCAAAAAAGTTTTTTGGCCAATTTTTTTGGAAAGAGGTACCTCTTTGCTAAAATCGATTTTTTGGCTGAAACACAATTTAACCCATTTTTGGCCAAAAGACGTTTATTTCTAATAAATAAGTATTGAAAGGAGTTTCAAATGCGCAGAAGCTTCCGAAAAAACTTAAATCGCACGCATTTAAGCAAAAAAGTTTTTTGGCCAATTTTTTTGGAAAGAGGTACCTCTTTGCTAAAATCGATTTTTTGGCTGAAACACAATTTAACCCATTTTTGGCCAAAAGACGTTTATTTCTAATAAATAAGTATTGAAAGGAGTTTCAAATGCGCAGAAGCTTCCGAAAAAACTTAAATCGCACGCATTTAAGCAAAAAAGGTTTTTTGGCCAATTTTTTTGGAAAGAGGTACCTCTTTGCTAAAATCGATTTTTTGGCTGAAACACAATTTAACCCATTTTTGGCCAAAAGACGTTTATTTCTAATAAATAAGTATTGAAAGGAGTTTCAAATGCGCAGAAGCTTCCGAAAAAACTTAAATCGCACGCATTTAAGCAAAAAAGGTTTTTTGGCCAATTTTTTTGGAAAGAGGTACCTCTTTGCTAAAATCGATTTTTTGGCTGAAACACAATTTAACCCATTTTTGGCCAAAAGACGTTTATTTCTAATAAATAAGTATTGAAAGGAGTTTCAAATGCGCAGAAGCTTCCGAAAAAACTTAAATCGCACGCATTTAAGCAAAAAAGGTTTTTTGGCCAATTTTTTTGGAAAGAGGTACCTCTTTGCTAAAATCGATTTTTTGGCTGAAACACAATTTAACCCATTTTTGGCCAAAAGACCTTTATTTCTAATAAATAAGTATTGAAAGGAGTTTCAAATGCGCAAAAGCTTCCGAAAAAACTTAAATCGCACGCATTTAAGCAAAAAAGTTTTTTGGCCAATTTTTTTGGAAAGAGGTAGATACCTCTTTGCTAAAATCGATTTTTTGGCTGAAACACAATTTAACCCATTTTTGGCCAAAAGACGTTTATTTCTAATAAATAAGTATTGAAAGGAGTTTCAAATGCGCAGAAGCTTCCGAAAAAACTTAAATCGCACGCATTTAAGCAAAAAAGTTTTTTGGCCAATTTTTTTGGAAAGAGGTACCTCTTTGCTAAAATCGATTTTTTGGCTGAAACACAATTTAACCCATTTTTGGCCAAAAGACGTTTATTTCTAATAAATAAGTATTGAAAGGAGTTTCAAATGCGCAGAAGCTTCCGAAAAAACTTAAATCGCACGCATTTAAGCAAAAAAGTTTTTTGGCCAATTTTTTTGGAAAGAGGTACCTCTTTGCTAAAATCGATTTTTTGGCTGAAACACAATTTAACCCATTTTTGGCCAAAAGACGTTTATTTCTAATAAATAAGTATTGAAAGGAGTTTCAAATGCGCAGAAGCTTCCGAAAAAACTTACATCGCACGCATTTAAGCAAAAAAGTTTTTTGGCCAATTTTTTTGGAAAGAGGTACCTCTTTGCTAAAATCGATTTTTTGGCTGAAACACAATTTAACCCATTTTTGGCCAAAAGACGTTTATTTCTAATAAATAAGTATTGAAAGGAGTTTCAAATGCGCAGAAGCTTCCGAAAAAACTTAAATCGCACGCATTTAAGCAAAAAAGTTTTTTGGCCAATTTTTTTGGAAAGAGGTACCTCTTTGCTAAAATCGATTTTTTGGCTGAAACACAATTTAACCCATTTTTGGCCAAAAGACGTTTATTTCTAATAAATAAGTATTGAAAGGAGTTTCAAATGCGCAGAAGCTTCCGAAAAAACTTAAATCGCACGCATTTAAGCAAAAAAGTTTTTTGTCCAATTTTTTTGGAAAGAGGTACCTCTTTGCTAAAATCGATTTTTTGGCTGAAACACAATTTAACCCATTTTTGGCCAAAAGACGTTTATTTCTAATAAATAAGTATTGAAAGGAGTTTCAAATGCGCAGAAGCTTCCGAAAAAACTTAAATCGCACGCATTTAAGCAAAAACGTTTTTTGGCCAATTTTTTTGGAAAATCGATTTTTTGGCTGAAACACAATTTAAGCCATTTTTGGCCAAAAGACGTTTATTTCTAATAAATAAGTATTGAAAGGAGTTTCAAATGCGCAGAAGCTTCCGAAAAAACTTAAATCGCACGCATTTAGGAAAAAAAGTTTTTTGGCCAATTTTTTTGGAAAGAGGTACCTCTTTGCTAAAATCGATTTTTTGGCTGAAACACAATTTAAGCCATTTTTGGCCAAAAGACGTTTATTTCTAATAAATAAGTATTGAAAGGAGTTTCAAATGCGCAGAAGCTTCCGAAAAAACTTAAATCGCACGCATTTAAGCAAAAAAGTTTTTTGGCCAATTTTTTTTGGAAAGAGGTACCTCTTTGCTAAAATAGATTTTTTGGCTGAAACACAATTTAAGCCATTTTTGGCCAAAAGACGTTTATTTCTAATAAATAAGTATTGAAAGGAGTTTCAAATGCGCAGAAGCTTCCGAAAAAACTTAAATCGCACGCATTTAAGCAAAAAAGTTTTTTGGCCAATTTTTTTGGAAAGAGGTACCTCTTTGCTAAAATCGATTTTTTGGCTGAAACACAATTTAAGCCATTTTTGGCCAAAAGACGTTTATTTCTAATAAATAAGTATTGAAAGGAGTTTCAAATGCGCAGAAGCTTCCGAAAAAACTTAAATCGCACGCATTTAAGCAAAAAAGTTTTTTGGCCAATTTTTTTGGAAAGAGGAAACTTACATCGCACTAAATCGATTTTTTGGCTAAAATCGATTTTTTGGCTGAAACACAATTTAAGCCATTTTTGGCCAAAAGACGTTTATTTCTAATAAATAAGTATTGAAAGGAGTTTCAAATGCGCAGAAGCTTCCGAAAAAACTTAAATCGCACGCATTTAAGCAAAAAAGTTTTTTGGCCAATTTTTTTTGGAAAGAGGTACCTCTTTGCTAAAATCGATTTTTTGGCTGAAACACAATTTAAGCCATTTTTGGCCAAAAGACGTTTATTTCTAATAAATAAGTATTGAAAGGAGTTTCAAATGCGCAGAAGCTTCCGAAAAAACTTAAATCGCACGCATTTAAGCAAAAAAGTTTTTTGGCCAATTTTTTTGGAAAGAGGTACCTCTTTGCTAAAATCGATTTTTTGGCTGAAACACAATTTAAGCCATTTTTGGCCAAAAGACGTTTATTTCTAATAAATAAGTATTGAAAAAACTTAAATCGCACGCATTTAAGCAAAAAAGTTTTTTGGCCAATTTTTTTGGAAAGAGGTACCTCTTTGCTAAAATCGATTTTTTGGCTGAAACACAATTTAAGCCATTTTTGGCCAAAAGACGTTTATTTCTAATAAATAAGTATTGAAAGGAGTTTCAAATGCGCAGAAGCTTCCGAAAAAACTTAAATCGCACGCATTTAAGCAAAAAAGTTTTTTGGCCAATTTTTTTGGAAAGAGGTACCTCTTTGCTAAAATCGATTTTTTGGCTGAAACACAATTTAAGCCATTTTTGGCCAAAAGACGTTTATTTCTAATAAATAAGTATTGAAAGGAGTTTCAAATGCGCAGAAGCTTCCGAAAAAACTTAAATCGCACGCATTTAAGCAAAAAAGTTTTTTGGCCAATTTTTTTGGAAAGAGGTACCTCTTTGCTAAAATCGATTTTTTGGCTGAAACACAATTTAAGCCATTTTTGGCCAAAAGACGTTTATTTCTAATAAATAAGTATTGAAAGGAGTTTCAAATGCGCAGAAGCTTCCGAAAAAACTTAAATCGCACGCATTTAAGCAAACAAGTTTTTTGGCCAATTTTTTTGGAAAGAGGTACCTCTTTGCTAAAATCGATTTTTTGGCTGAAACACAATTTAAGCCATTTTTGGCCAAAAGACGTTTATTTCTAATAAATAAGTATTGAAAGGAGTTTCAAATGCGCAGAAGCTTCCGAAAAAACTTAAATCGCACGCATTTAAGCAAAAATGTTTTTTCGCCAATTTTTTTGGAAAGAGGTACCTCTTTGCTAAAATCGATTTTTTGGCTGAAACACAATTTAAGCCATTTTTGGCCAAAAGACGTTTATTTCTAATAAATAAGTATTGAAAGGAGTTTCAAATGCGCAGAAGCTTCCGAAAAAACTTAAATCGCACGCATTTAAGCAAAAAAGTTTTTTGGCCAATTTTTTTGGAAAGAGGTACCTCTTTGCTAAAATCGATTTTTTGGCTGAAACACAATTTAACCCATTTTTGGCCAAAAGACGTTTATTTCTAATAAATAAGTATTGAAAGGAGTTTCAAATGCGCAGAAGCTTCCGAAAAAACTTAAATCGCACGCATTTAAGCAAACAAGTTTTTTGGCCAATTTTTTTGGAAAGAGGTACCTCTTTGCTAAAATCGATTTTTTGGCTGAAACACAATTTAAGCCATTTTTGGCCAAAAGACGTTTATTTCTAATAAATAAGTATTGAAAGGAGTTTCAAATGCGCAGAAGCTTCCGAAAAAACTTAAATCGCACGCATTTAAGCAAAAAAGTTTTTTCGCCAATTTTTTTGGAAAGAGGTACCTCTTTGCTAAAATCGATTTTTTGGCTGAAACACAATTTAAGCCATTTTTGGCCAAAAGACGTTTATTTCTAATAAATAAGTATTGAAAGGAGTTTCAAATGCGCAGAAGCTTCCGAAAAAACTTAAATCGCACGCATTTAAGCAAAAAAGTTTTTTGGCCAATTTTTTTGGAAAGAGGTACCTCTTTGCTAAAATCGATTTTTTGGCTGAAACACAATTTAAGCCATTTTTGGCCAAAAGACGTTTATTTCTAATAAATAAGTATTGAAAGGAGTTTCAAATGCGCAGAAGCTTCCGAAAAAACTTAAATCGCACGCATTTAAGCAAAAAAGTTTTTTGGCCAATTTTTTTGGAAAGAGGTACCTCTTTGCTAAAATCGATTTTTTGGCTGAAACACTATTTAAGCCATTTTTGGCCAAAAGACGTTTATTTCTAATAAATAAGTATTGAAAGGAGTTTCAAATGCGCAGAAGCTTCCGAAAAAACTTAAATCGCACGCATTTAAGCAAAAAAGTTTTTTGGCCAATTTTTTTTGGAAAGAGGTACCTCTTTGCTAAAATAGATTTTTTGGCTGAAACACAATTTAAGCCATTTTTGGCCAAAAGACGTTTATTTCTAATAAATAAGTATTGAAAGGAGTTTCAAATGCGCAGAAGCTTCCGAAAAAACTTAAATCGCACGCATTTAAGCAAAAAAGTTTTTTGGCCAATTTTTTTGGAAAGAGGTACCTCTTTGCTAAAATCGATTTTTTGGCTGAAACACAATTTAAGCCATTTTTGGCCAAAAGACGTTTATTTCTAATAAATAAGTATTGAAAGGAGTTTCAAATGCGCAGAAGCTTCCGAAAAAACTTAAATCGCACGCATTTAAGCAAAAAAGTTTTTTGGCCAATTTTTTTGGAAAGAGGTACCTCTTTGCTAAAATCGATTTTTTGGCTGAAACACAATTTAAGCCATTTTTGGCCAAAAGACGTTTATTTCTAATAAATAAGTATTGAAAAAACTTAAATCGCACGCATTTAAGCAAAAAAGTTTTTTGGCCAATTTTTTTGGAAAGAGGTACCTCTTTGCTAAAATCGATTTTTTGGCTGAAACACAATTTAAGCCATTTTTGGCCAAAAGACGTTTATTTCTAATAAATAAGTATTGAAAGGAGTTTCAAATGCGCAGAAGCTTCCGAAAAAACTTAAATCGCACGCATTTAAGCAAAAAAGTTTTTTGGCCAATTTTTTTGGAAAGAGGTACCTCTTTGCTAAAATCGATTTTTTGGCTGAAACACTATTTAAGCCATTTTTGGCCAAAAGACGTTTATTTCTAATAAATAAGTATTGAAAGGAGTTTCAAATGCGCAGAAGCTTCCGAAAAAACTTAAATCGCACGCATTTAAGCAAAAAAGTTTTTTGGCCAATTTTTTTGGAAAGAGGTACCTCTTTGCTAAAATCGATTTTTTGGCTGAAACACAATTTAAGCCATTTTTGGCCAAAAGACGTTTATTTCTAATAAATAAGTATTGAAAGGAGTTTCAAATGCGCAGAAGCTTCCGAAAAAACTTAAATCGCACGCATTTAAGCAAAAAAGTTTTTTGGCCAATTTTTTTGGAAAGAGGTACCTCTTTGCTAAAATCGATTTTTTGGCTGAAACACAATTTAAGCCATTTTTGGCCAAAAGACGTTTATTTCTAATAAATAAGTATTGAAAGGAGTTTCAAATGCGCAGAAGCTTCCGAAAAAACTTAAATCGCACGCATTTAAGCAAAAAAGTTTTTTCGCCAATTTTTTTTGGAAAGAGGTACCTCTTTGCTAAAATCGATTTTTTGGCTGAAACACAATTTAAGCCATTTTGGGCCAAAAGACGTTTATTTCTAATAAATAAGTATTGAAAGGAGTTTCAAATGCGCAGAAGCTTCCGAAAAAACTTAAATCGCACGCATTTAAGCAAACAAGTTTTTTGGCCAATTTTTTTGGAAAGAGGTACCTCTTTGCTAAAATCGATTTTTTGGCTGAAACACAATTTAAGCCATTTTTGGCCAAAAGACGTTTATTTCTAATAAATAAGTATTGAAAGGAGTTTCAAATGCGCAGAAGCTTCCGAAAAAACTTAAATCGCACGCATTTAAGCAAAAAAGTTTTTTGGCCAATTTTTTTGGAAAGAGGTACCTCTTTGCTAAAATCGATTTTTTGGCTGAAACACAATTTAACCCATTTTTGGCCAAAAGACGTTTATTTCTAATAAATAAGTATTGAAAGGAGTTTCAAATGCGCAGAAGCTTCCGAAAAAACTTAAATCGCACGCATTTAAGCAAAAAAGTTTTTCCGCCAATTTTTTTGGAAAGAGGTACCTCTTTGCTAAAATCGATTTTTTGGCTGAAACACAATTTAAGCCATTTTTGGCCAAAAGACGTTTATTTCTAATAAATAAGTATTGAAAGGAGTTTCAAATGCGCAGAAGCTTCCGAAAAAACTTAAATCGCACGCATTTAAGCAAAAAAGTTTTTTGGCCAATTTTTTTGGAAAGAGGTACCTCTTTGCTAAAATCGATTTTTTGGCTGAAACACAATTTAAGCCATTTTTGGCCAAAAGACGTTTATTTCTAATAAATAAGTATTGAAAGGAGTTTCAAATGCGCAGAAGCTTCCGAAAAAACTTAAATCGCACGCATTTAAGCAAAAAAGTTTTTTCGCCAATTTTTTTGGAAAGAGGTACCTCTTTGCTAAAATCGATTTTTTGGCTGAAACACAATTTAAGCCATTTTTGGCCAAAAGACGTTTATTTCTAATAAATAAGTATTGAAAGGAGTTTCAAATGCGCAGAAGCTTCCGAAAAAACTTAAATCGCACGCATTTAAGCAAAAAAGTTTTTTGGCCAATTTTTTTGGAAAGAGGTACCTCTTTGCTAAAATCGATTTTTTGGCTGAAACACAATTTAAGCCATTTTTGGCCAAAAGACGTTTATTTCTAATAAATAAGTATTGAAAGGAGTTTCAAATGCGCAGAAGCTTCCGAAAAAGCTTAAATCGCACGCATTTAAGCAAAAAAGTTTTTTGGCCAATTTTTTTGGAAAGAGGTACCTCTTTGCTAAAATCGATTTTTTGGCTGAAACACAATTTAAGCCATTTTTGGCCAAAAGACGTTTATTTCTAATAAATAAGTATTGAAAGGAGTTTCAAATGCGCAGAAGCTTCCGAAAAAACTTAAATCGCACGCATTTAAGCAAAAAAGTTTTTTGGCCAATTTTTTTGGAAAGAGGTACCTCTTTGCTAAAATCGATTTTTTGGCTGAAACACTATTTAAGCCATTTTTGGCCAAAAGACGTTTATTTCTAATAAATAAGTATTGAAAGGAGTTTCAAATGCGCAGAAGCTTCCGAAAAAACTTAAATCGCACGCATTTAAGCAAAAAAGTTTTTTGGCCAATTTTTTTGGAAAGAGGTACCTCTTTGCTAAAATCGATTTTTTGGCTGAAACACAATTTAAGCCATTTTTGGCCAAAAGACGTTTATTTCTAATAAATAAGTATTGAAAGGAGTTTCAAATGCGCAGAAGCTTCCGAAAAAACTTAAATCGCACGCATTTAAGCAAAAAAGTTTTTTGGCCAATTTTTTTGGAAAGAGGTACCTCTTTGCTAAAATCGATTTTTTGGCTGAAACACAATTTAAGCCATTTTTGGCCAAAAGACGTTTATTTCTAATAAATAAGTATTGAAAGGAGTTTCAAATGCGCAGAAGCTTCCGAAAAAACTTAAATCGCACGCATTTAAGCAAAAAAGTTTTTTCGCCAATTTTTTTTGGAAAGAGGTACCTCTTTGCTAAAATCGATTTTTTGGCTGAAACACAATTTAAGCCATTTTGGGCCAAAAGACGTTTATTTCTAATAAATAAGTATTGAAAGGAGTTTCAAATGCGCAGAAGCTTCCGAAAAAACTTAAATCGCACGCATTTAAGCAAACAAGTTTTTTGGCCAATTTTTTTGGAAAGAGGTACCTCTTTGCTAAAATCGATTTTTTGGCTGAAACACAATTTAAGCCATTTTTGGCCAAAAGACGTTTATTTCTAATAAATAAGTATTGAAAGGAGTTTCAAATGCGCAGAAGCTTCCGAAAAAACTTAAATCGCACGCATTTAAGCAAAAAAGTTTTTTGGCCAATTTTTTTGGAAAGAGGTACCTCTTTGCTAAAATCGATTTTTTGGCTGAAACACAATTTAACCCATTTTTGGCCAAAAGACGTTTATTTCTAATAAATAAGTATTGAAAGGAGTTTCAAATGCGCAGAAGCTTCCGAAAAAACTTAAATCGCACGCATTTAAGCAAAAAAGTTTTTTCGCCAATTTTTTTGGAAAGAGGTACCTCTTTGCTAAAATCGATTTTTTGGCTGAAACACAATTTAAGCCATTTTTGGCCAAAAGACGTTTATTTCTAATAAATAAGTATTGAAAGGAGTTTCAAATGCGCAGAAGCTTCCGAAAAAACTTAAATCGCACGCATTTAAGCAAAAAAGTTTTTTGGCCAATTTTTTTGGAAAGAGGTACCTCTTTGCTAAAATCGATTTTTTGGCTGAAACACAATTTAAGCCATTTTTGGCCAAAAGACGTTTATTTCTAATAAATAAGTATTGAAAGGAGTTTCAAATGCGCAGAAGCTTCCGAAAAAACTTAAATCGCACGCATTTAAGCAAAAAAGTTTTTTCGCCAATTTTTTTGGAAAGAGGTACCTCTTTGCTAAAATCGATTTTTTGGCTGAAACACAATTTAAGCCATTTTTGGCCAAAAGACGTTTATTTCTAATAAATAAGTATTGAAAGGAGTTTCAAATGCGCAGAAGCTTCCGAAAAAACTTAAATCGCACGCATTTAAGCAAAAAAGTTTTTTGGCCAATTTTTTTGGAAAGAGGTACCTCTTTGCTAAAATCGATTTTTTGGCTGAAACACAATTTAAGCCATTTTTGGCCAAAAGACGTTTATTTCTAATAAATAAGTATTGAAAGGAGTTTCAAATGCGCAGAAGCTTCCGAAAAAGCTTAAATCGCACGCATTTAAGCAAAAAAGTTTTTTGGCCAATTTTTTTGGAAAGAGGTACCTCTTTGCTAAAATCGATTTTTTGGCTGAAACACAATTTAAGCCATTTTTGGCCAAAAGACGTTTATTTCTAATAAATAAGTATTGAAAGGAGTTTCAAATGCGCAGAAGCTTCCGAAAAAACTTAAATCGCACGCATTTAAGCAAACAAGTTTTTTGGCCAATTTTTTTGGAAAGAGGTACCTCTTTGCTAAAATCGATTTTTTGGCTGAAACACAATTTAACCCATTTTTGGCCAAAAGACGTTTATTTCTAATAAATAAGTATTAAAAGGAGTTTCAAATGCGCAGAAGCTTCCGAAAAAGCTTAAATCGCACGCATTTAAGCAAACAAGTTTTTTGGCCAATTTTTTTGGAAAGAGGTACCTCTTTGCTAAAATCGATTTTTTGGCTGAAACACAATTTAAGCCATTTTTGGCCAAAAGACGTTTATTTCTAATAAATAAGTATTGAAAGGAGTTTCAAATGCGCAGAAGCTTCCGAAAAAGCTTAAATCGCACGCATTTAAGCAAAAAAGTTTTTTGGCCAATTTTTTTGGAAAGAGGTACCTCTTTGCTAAAATCGATTTTTTGGCTGAAACACAATTTAAGCCATTTTTGGCCAAAAGACGTTTATTTCTAATAAATAAGTATTGAAAGGAGTTTCAAATGCGCAGAAGCTTCCGAAAAAACTTAAATCGCACGCATTTAAGCCAAAAAACTTTGGCCAATTTTTTTGGAAAGAGGTACCTCTTTGCTAAAATCGATTTTTTGGCTGAAACACAATTTAAGCCATTTTTGGCCAAAAGACGTTTATTTCTAATAAATAAGTATTGAAAGGAGTTTCAAATGCGCAGAAGCTTCCGAAAAAACTTAAATCGCACGCATTTAAGCAAACAAGTTTTTTGGCCAATTTTTTTGGAAAGAGGTACCTCTTTGCTAAAATCGATTTTTTGGCTGAAACACAATTTAACCCATTTTTGGCCAAAAGACGTTTATTTCTAATAAATAAGTATTAAAAGGAGTTTCAAATGCGCAGAAGCTTCCGAAAAAGCTTAAATCGCACGCATTTAAGCAAAAAAGTTTTTTGGCCAATTTTTTTGGAAAGAGGTACCTCTTTGCTAAAATCGATTTTTTGGCTGAAACACAATTTAAGACATTTTTGGCCAAAAGACGTTTATTTCTAATAAATAAGTATTGAAAGGAGTTTCAAATGCGCAGAAGCTTCCGAAAAAGCTTAAATCGCACGCATTTAAGCAAAAAAGTTTTTTGGCCAATTTTTTTGGAAAGAGGTACCTCTTTGCTAAAATCGATTTTTTGGCTGAAACACAATTTAAGCCATTTTTGGCCAAAAGACGTTTATTTCTAATAAATAAGTATTGAAAGGAGTTTCAAATGCGCAGAAGCTTCCGAAAAAACTTAAATCGCACGCATTTAAGCCAAAAAACTTTGGCCAATTTTTTTGGAAAGAGGTACCTCTTTGCTAAAATCGATTTTTTGGCTGAAACACAATTTAACCCATTTTTGGCCAAAAGACGTTTATTTCTAATAAATAAGTATTAAAAGGAGTTTCAAATGCGCAGAAGCTTCCGAAAAAGCTTAAATCGCACGCATTTAAGCAAAAAAGTTTTTTGGCCAATTTTTTTGGAAAGAGGTACCTCTTTGCTAAAATCGATTTTTTGGCTGAAACACAATTTAAGCCATTTTTGGCCAAAAGACGTTTATTTCTAATAAATAAGTATTGAAAGGAGTTTCAAATGCGCAGAAGCTTCCGAAAAAGCTTAAATCGCACGCATTTAAGCAAAAAAGTTTTTTGGCCAATTTTTTTGGAAAGAGGTACCTCTTTGCTAAAATCGATTTTTTGGCTGAAACACAATTTAAGCCATTTTTGGCCAAAAGACGTTTATTTCTAATAAATAAGTATTGAAAGGAGTTTCAAATGCGCAGAAGCTTCCGAAAAAACTTAAATCGCACGCATTTAAGCCAAAAAACTTTGGCCAATTTTTTTGGAAAGAGGTACCTCTTTGCTAAAATCGATTTTTTGGCTGAAACACAATTTAACCCATTTTTGGCCAAAAGACGTTTATTTCTAATAAATAAGTATTAAAAGGAGTTTCAAATGCGCAGAAGCTTCCGAAAAAGCTTAAATCGCACGCATTTAAGCAAAAAAGTTTTTTGGCCAATTTTTTTGGAAAGAGGTACCTCTTTGCTAAAATCGATTTTTTGGCTGAAACACAATTTAAGCCATTTTTGGCCAAAAGACGTTTATTTCTAATAAATAAGTATTGAAAGGAGTTTCAAATGCGCAGAAGCTTCCGAAAAAGCTTAAATCGCACGCATTTAAGCAAAAAAGTTTTTTGGCCAATTTTTTTGGAAAGAGGTACCTCTTTGCTAAAATCGATTTTTTGGCTGAAACACAATTTAAGCCATTTTTGGCCAAAAGACGTTTATTTCTAATAAATAAGTATTGAAAGGAGTTTCAAATGCGCAGAAGCTTCCGAAAAAACTTAAATCGCACGCATTTAAGCCAAAAAACTTTGGCCAATTTTTTTGGAAAGAGGTACCTCTTTGCTAAAATCGATTTTTTGGCTGAAACACAATTTAACCCATTTTTGGCCAAAAGACGTTTATTTCTAATAAATAAGTATTAAAAGGAGTTTCAAATGCGCAGAAGCTTCCGAAAAAGCTTAAATCGCACGCATTTAAGCAAAAAAGTTTTTTGGCCAATTTTTTTGGAAAGAGGTACCTCTTTGCTAAAATCGATTTTTTGGCTGAAACACAATTTAAGCCATTTTTGGCCAAAAGACGTTTATTTCTAATAAATAAGTATTGAAAGGAGTTTCAAATGCGCAGAAGCTTCCGAAAAAGCTTAAATCGCACGCATTTAAGCAAAAAAGTTTTTTGGCCAATTTTTTTGGAAAGAGGTACCTCTTTGCTAAAATCGATTTTTTGGCTGAAACACAATTTAAGCCATTTTTGGCCAAAAGACGTTTATTTCTAATAAATAAGTATTGAAAGGAGTTTCAAATGCGCAGAAGCTTCCGAAAAAACTTAAATCGCACGCATTTAAGCAAAAAAGTTTTTTTGGCCAATTTTTTTGGAAAGAGGTACCTCTTTGCTAAAATCGATTTTTTGGCTGAAACACAATTTAAGCCATTTTTGGCCAAAAGACGTTTATTTCTAATAAATAAGTATTGAAAGGAGTTTCAAAAGCGCAGAAGCTTCCGAAAAAACTTAAATCGCACGCATTTAAGCAAAAAAGTTTTTTGGCCAATTTTTTTGGAAAGAGGTACCTCTTTGCTAAAATCGATTTTTTGGCTGAAACACAATTTAAGCCATTTTTGGCCAAAAGACGTTTATTTCTAATAAATAAGTATTGAAAGGAGTTTCAAATGCGCAGAAGCTTCCGAAAAAACTTAAATCGCACGCATTTAAGCAAAAAAGTTTTTTGGCCAATTTTTTGGAAAGAGGTACCTCTTTGCTAAAATCGATTTTTTGGCTGAAACACAATTTAAGCCATTTTTGGCCAAAAGACGTTTATTTCTAATAAATAAGTATTGAAAGGAGTTTCAAATGCGCAGAAGCTTCCGAAAAAACTTAAATCGCACGCATTTAAGCAAACAAGTTTTTTGGCCAATTTTTTTGGAAAGAGGTACCTCTTTGCTAAAATCGATTTTTTGGCTGAAACACAATTTAAGCCATTTTTGGCCAAAAGACGTTTATTTCTAATAAATAAGTATTGAAAGGAGTTTCAAATGCGCAGAAGCTTCCGAAAAAACTTAAATCGCACGCATTTAAGCAAAAAAGTTTTTTGGCCAATTTTTTTGGAAAGAGGTACCTCTTTGCTAAAATCGATTTTTTGGCTGAAACACAATTTAAGCCATTTTTGGCCAAAAGACGTTTATTTCTAATAAATAAGTATTGAAAGGAGTTTCAAATGCGCAGAAGCTTCCGAAAAAACTTAAATCGCACGCATTTAAGCAAAAAAGTTTTTTGGCCAATTTTTTTGGAAAGAGGTACCTCTTTGCTAAAATCGATTTTTTGGCTGAAACACAATTTAAGCCATTTTTGGCCAAAAGACGTTTATTTCTAATAAATAAGTATTGAAAGGAGTTTCAAATGCGCAGAAGCTTCCGAAAAAACTTAAATCGCACGCATTTAAGCAAAAAAGTTTTTTGGCCAATTTTTTTGGAAAGAGGTACCTCTTTGCTAAAATCGATTTTTTGGCTGAAACACAATTTAAGCCATTTTTGGCCAAAAGACGTTTATTTCTAATAAATAAGTATTGAAAGGAGTTTCAAATGCGCAGAAGCTTCCGAAAAAACTTAAATCGCACGCATTTAAGCAAAAAAGTTTTTTGGCCAATTTTTTTGGAAAGAGGTACCTCTTTGCTAAAATCGATTTTTTGGCTGAAACACAATTTAAGCCATTTTTGGCCAAAAGACGTTTATTTCTAATAAATAAGTATTGAAAGGAGTTTCAAATGCGCAGAAGCTTCCGAAAAAACTTAAATCGCACGCATTTAAGCAAAAAAGTTTTTTGGCCAATTTTTTTGGAAAGAGGTACCTCTTTGCTAAAATCGATTTTTTGGCTGAAACACAATTTAAGCCATTTTTGGCCAAAAGACGTTTATTTCTAATAAATAAGTATTGAAAGGAGTTTCAAATGCGCAGAAGCTTCCGAAAAAACTTAAATCGCACGCATTTAAGCCAAAAAGTTTTTTGGCCAATTTTTTTGGAAAGAGGTACCTCTTTGCTAAAATCGATTTTTTGGCTGAAACACAATTTAAGCCATTTTTGGCCAAAAGACGTTTATTTCTAATAAATAAGTATTGAAAGGAGTTTCAAATGCGCAGAAGCTTCCGAAAAAACTTAAATCGCACGCATTTAAGCCAAAAAGTTTTTTGGCCAATTTTTTTGGAAAGAGGTACCTCTTTGCTAAAATCGATTTTTTGGCTGAAACACAATTTAAGCCATTTTTGGCCAAAAGACGTTTATTTCTAATAAATAAGTATTGAAAGGAGTTTCAAATGCGCAGAAGCTTCCGAAAAAACTTAAATCGCACGCATTTAAGCAAAAAAGTTTTTTGGCCAATTTTTTTGGAAAGAAGTACCTCTTTGCTAAGATCGATTTTTTGGCTGAAACACAATTTAAGCCATTTTTGGCCAAAAGACGTTTATTTCTAATAAATAAGTATTGAAAGGAGTTTCAAAAGCGCAGAAGCTTCCGAAAAAACTTAAATCGCACGCATTTAAGCAAAAAAGTTTTTTGGCCAATTTTTTTGGAAAGAGGTACCTCTTTGCTAAAATCGATTTTTTGGCTGAAACACAATTTAAGCCATTTTTGGCCAAAAGACGTTTATTTCTAATAAATAAGTATTGAAAGGAGTTTCAAATGCGCAGAAGCTTCCGAAAAAACTTAAATCGCACGCATTTAAGCAAAAAAGTTTTTTGGCCAATTTTTTTGGAAAGAGGTACCTCTTTGCTAAAATCGATTTTTTGGCTGAAACACAATTTAAGCCATTTTTGGCCAAAAGACGTTTATTTCTAATAAATAAGTATTGAAAGGAGTTTCAAATGCGCAGAAGCTCCCGAAAAAACTTAAATCGCACGCATTTAAGCAAAAAAGTTTTTTGGCCAATTTTTTTGGAAAGAGGTACCTCTTTGCTAAAATCGATTTTTTGGCTGAAACACAATTTAAGCCATTTTTGGCCAAAAGACGTTTATTTCTAATAAATAAGTATTGAAAGGAGTTTCAAATGCGCAGAAGCTTCCGAAAAAACTTAAATCGCACGCATTTAAGCAAAAAAGTTTTTTGGCCAATTTTTTTGGAAAGAGGTACCTCTTTGCTAAAATCGATTTTTTGGCTGAAACACAATTTAAGCCATTTTTGGCCAAAAGACGTTTATTTCTAATAAATAAGTATTGAAAGGAGTTTCAAATGCGCAGAAGCTTCCGAAAAAACTTAAATCGCACGCATTTAAGCAAAAAAGTTTTTTGGCCAATTTTTTTGGAAAGAGGTACCTCTTTGCTAAAATCGATTTTTTGGCTGAAACACAATTTAACCCATTTTTGGCCAAAAGACGTTTATTTCTAATAAATAAGTATGGAAAGGAGTTTCAAATGCGCAGAAGCTTCCGAAAAAACTTAAATCGCACGCATTTAAGCAAAAAAGTTTTTTGGCCAATTTTTTTGGAAAGAGGTACCTCTTTGCTAAAATCGATTTTTTGGCTGAAACACAATTTAACCCATTTTTGGCCAAAAGACGTTTATTTCTAATAAATAAGTATTGAAAGGAGTTTCAAATGCGCAGAAGCTTCCGAAAAAACTTAAATCGCACGCATTTAAGCAAAAAAGTTTTTTGGCCAATTTTTTTGGAAAGAGGTACCTCTTTGCTAAAATCGATTTTTTGGCTGAAACACAATTTAACCCATTTTTGGCCAAAAGACGTTTATTTCTAATAAATAAGTATTGAAAGGAGTTTCAAATGCGCAGAAGCTTCCGAAAAAACTTAAATCGCACGCATTTAAGCAAAAAAGTTTTTTGGCCAATTTTTTTGGAAAGAGGTACCTCTTTGCTAAAATCGATTTTTTGGCTGAAACACAATTTAACCCATTTTTGACCAAAAGACGTTGTTTTCTAATAAATAAGTATTGAAAGGAGTTTCAAATGCGCAGAAGCTTCCGAAAAAACTTAAATCGCACGCATTAAAGCAAAAAAGTTTTTTGGCCAATTTTTTTGGCAAGAGGTACCTCTTTGCTAAAATCGATTTTTTGGCTGAAACACAATTTAACCCATTTTTGGCCAAAAGACGTTTATTTCTAATAAATAAGTATTGAAAGGAGTTTCAAATGCGCAGAAGCTTCCGAAAAAACTTAAATCGCACGCATTTAAGCAAAAAAGTTTTTTGGCCAATTTTTTTGGAAAGAGGTACCTCTTTGCTAAAATCGATTTTTTGGCTGAAACACAATTTAACCCATTTTTGGCCAAAAGACGTTTATTTCTAATAAATAAGTATTGAAAGGAGTTTCAAATGCGCAGAAGCTTCCGAAAAAACTTAAATCGCACGCATTAAAGCAAAAAAGTTTTTTGGCCAATTTTTTTTGGCAAGAGGTACCTCTTTGCTAAAATCGATTTTTTGGCTGAAACACAATTTAACCCATTTTTGGCCAAAAGACGTTTATTTCTAATAAATAAGTATTGAAAGGAGTTTCAAATGCGCAGAAGCTTCCGAAAAAACTTAAATCGCACGCATTTAAGCAAAAAAGTTTTTTGGCCAATTTTTTTGGAAAGAGGTACCTCTTTGCTAAAATCGATTTTTTGGCTGAAACACAATTTAACCCATTTTTGGCCAAAAGACGTTTATTTCTAATAAATAAGTATTGAAAGGAGTTTCAAATGCGCAGAAGCTTCCGAAAAAACTTAAATCGCACGCATTTAAGCAAAAAAGTTTTTTGGCCAATTTTTTTGGAAAGGGGTACCTCTTTGCTAAAATCGATTTTTTGGCTGAAACTCAATTTAACCCATTTTTGGCCAAAAGACGTTTATTTCTAATAAATAAGTATTGAAAGGAGTTTCAAATGCGCAGAAGCTTCCGAAAAAACTTAAATCGCACGCATTTAAGCAAAAAAGTTTTTTGGCCAATTTTTTTGGAAAGAAGTACCTCTTTGCTAAAATCGATTTTTTGGCTGAAACACAATTTAACCCATTTTTGGCCAAAAGACGTTTATTTGTAATAAATAAGTATTGAAAGGAGTTTCAAATGCGCAGAAGCTTCCGAAAAAACTTAAATCGCACGCATTTAAGCAAAAAAGTTTTTTGGCCAATTTTTTTGGAAATAGGTACCTCTTTGCTAAAATCGATTTTTTGGCTGAAACACAATTTAACCCATTTTTGGCCAAAAGACGTTTATTTCTAATAAATAAGTATTGAAAGGAGTTTCAAATGCGCAGAAGCTTCCGAAAAAACTTAAATCGCACGCATTTAAGCAAAAAAGTTTTTTGGCCAATTTTTTTGGAAAGAAGTACCTCTTTGCTAAAATCGATTTTTTGGCTGAAACACAATTTAACCCATTTTTGGCCAAAAGACGTTTATTTGTAATAAATAAGTATTGAAAGGAGTTTCAAATGCGCAGAAGCTTCCGAAAAAACTTAAATCGCACGCATTTAAGCAAAAAAGTTTTTTGGCCAATTTTTTTGGAAAGAGGTACCTCTTTGCTAAAATCGATTTTTTGGCTGAAACACAATTTAACCCATTTTAGGCCAAAAGACGTTTATTTCTAATAAATAAGTATTGAAAGGAGTTTCAAATGCGCAGAAGCTTCCGAAAAAACTTAAATCGCACGCATTTAAGCAAAAAAGTTTTTTGGCCAATTTTTTTGGAAAGAGGTACCTCTTTGCTAAAATCGATTTTTTGGCTGAAACACAATTTAACCCATTTTTGGCCAAAAGACGTTTATTTCTAATAAATAAGTATTGAAAGGAGTTTCAAATGCGCAGAAGCTTCCGAAAAAACTTAAATCGCACGCATTTAAGCAAAAAAGTTTTTTGGCCAATTTTTTTGGAAAGAGGTACCTCTTTGCTAAAATCGATTTTTTGGCTGAAACACAATTTAACCCATTTTTGGCCAAAAGACGTTTATTTCTAATAAATAAGTATTGAAAGGAGTTTCAAATGCGCAGAAGCTTCCGAAAAAACTTAAATCGCACGCATTAAAGCAAAAAAGTTTTTTGGCCAATTTTTTTGGCAAGAGGTACCTCTTTGCTAAAATCGATTTTTTGGCTGAAACACAATTTAACCCATTTTTGGCCAAAAGACGTTTATTTCTAATAAATAAGTATTGAAAGGAGTTTCAAATGCGCAGAAGCTTCCGAAAAAACTTAAATCGCACGCATTTAAGCAAAAAAGTTTTTTGGCCAATTTTTTTGGAAAGAGGTACCTCTTTGCTAAAATCGATTTTTTGGCTGAAACACAATTTAACCCATTTTTGGCCAAAAGACGTTTATTTCTAATAAATAAGTATTGAAAGGAGTTTCAAATGCGCAGAAGCTTCCGAAAAAACTTAAATCGCACGCATTAAAGCAAAAAAGTTTTTTGGCCAATTTTTTTTGGCAAGAGGTACCTCTTTGCTAAAATCGATTTTTTGGCTGAAACACAATTTAACCCATTTTTGGCCAAAAGACGTTTATTTCTAATAAATAAGTATTGAAAGGAGTTTCAAATGCGCAGAAGCTTCCGAAAAAACTTAAATCGCACGCATTTAAGCAAAAAAGTTTTTTGGCCAATTTTTTTGGAAAGAGGTACCTCTTTGCTTAAATCGATTTTTTGGCTGAAACACAATTTAACCCATTTTTGGCCAAAAGACGTTTATTTCTAATAAATAAGTATTGAAAGGAGTTTCAAATGCGCAGAAGCTTCCGAAAAAACTTAAATCGCACGCATTTAAGCAAAAAAGTTTTTTGGCCAATTTTTTTGGAAAGAGGTACCTCTTTGCTAAAATCGATTTTTTGGCTGAAACACAATTTAACCCATTTTTGGCCAAAAGACGTTTATTTCTAATAAATAAGTATTGAAAGGAGTTTCAAATGCGCAGAAGCTTCCGAAAAAACTTAAATCGCACGCATTTAAGCAAAAAAGTTTTTTGGCCAATTTTTTTGGAAAGAGGTACCTCTTTGCTAAAATCGATTTTTTGGCTGAAACACAATTTAACCCATTTTTGGCCAAAAGACGTTTATTTCTAATAAATAAGTATTGAAAGGAGTTTCAAATGCGCAGAAGCTTCCGAAAAAACTTAAATCGCACGCATTTAAGCAAAAAAGTTTTTTGGCCAATTTTTTTGGAAAGAGGTACCTCTTTGCTAAAATCGATTTTTTGGCTGAAACACAATTTAACCCATTTTTGGCCAAAAGACGTTTATTTCTAATAAATAAGTATTGAAAGGAGTTTCAAATGCGCAGAAGCTTCCGAAAAAACTTAAATCGCACGCATTTAAGCAAAAAAGTTTTTTGGCCAATTTTTTTTGGAAAGAGGTAACTCTTTGCTAAAATCGATTTTTGGCTGAAACACAATTTAACCCATTTTTGGCCAAAAGACGTTTATTTCTAATAAATAAGTATTGAAAGGAGTTTCAAATGCGCAGAAGCTTCCGAAAAAACTTAAATCGCACGCATTAAAGCAAAAAAGTTTTTTTGGCCAATTTTTTTTGGCAAGAGGTACCTCTTTGCTAAAATCGATTTTTTGGCTGAAACACAATTTAACCCATTTTTGGCCAAAAGACGTTTATTTCTAATAAATAAGTATTGAAAGGAGTTTCAAATGCGCAGAAGCTTCCGAAAAACTTAAATCGCACGCATTTAAGCAAAAAAGTTTTTTGGCCAATTTTTTTGGAAAGAGGTACCTCTTTGCTAAAATCGATTTTTTGGCTGAAACACAATTTAACCAATTTTTGGCCAAAAGACGTTTATTTCTAATAAATAAGTATTGAAAGGAGTTTCAAATGCGCAGAAGCTTCCGAAAAAACTTAAATCGCACGCATTTAAGCAAAAAAGTTTTTTGGCCAATTTTTTTGGAAAGAGGTACCTCTTTGCTAAAATCGATTTTTTGGCTGAAACACAATTTAACCATTTTTGGCCAAAAGACGTTTATTTCTAATAAATAAGTATTGAAAGGAGTTTCAAATGCGCAGAAGCTTCCGAAAAAACTTAAATCGCACGCATTAAAGCAAAAAAGTTTTTTGGCCAATTTTTTTGGCAAGAGGTACCTCTTTGCTAAAATCGATTTTTTGGCTGAAACACAATTTAACCCATTTTTGGCCAAAAGACGTTTATTTCTAATAAATAAGTATTGAAAGGAGTTTCAAATGCGCAGAAGCTTCCGAAAAAACTTAAATCGCACGCATTAAAGCAAAAAAGTTTTTTGGCCAATTTTTTTGGCAAGAGGTACCTCTTTGCTAAAATCGATTTTTTGGCTGAAACACAATTTAACCCATTTTTGGCCAAAAGACGTTTATTTCTAATAAATAAGTATTGAAAGGAGTTTCAAATGCGCAGAAGCTTCCGAAAAAACTTAAATCGCACGCATTTAAGCAAAAAAGTTTTTTGGCCAATTTTTTGGAAAGAGGTACCTCTTTGCTAAAATCGATTTTTTGGCTGAAACACAATTTAACCCATTTTTGGCCAAAAGACGTTTATTTCTAATAAATAAGTATTGAAAGGAGTTTCAAATGCGCAGAAGCTTCCGAAAAAACTTAAATCGCACGCATTTAAGCAAAAAAGTTTTTTGGCAATTTTTTTGGAAAGAGGTACCTCTTTTCTAAAATCGATTTTTTGGCTGAAACACAATTTAACCCATTTTTGGCCAAAAGACGTTTATTTCTAATAAATAAGTATTGAAAGGAGTTTCAAATGCGCAGAAGCTTCCGAAAAAACTTAAATCGCACGCATTTAAGCAAAAAAGTTTTTTGGCCAATTTTTTTGGAAAGAGGTACCTCTTTGCTAAAATCGATTTTTTGGCTGAAACACAATTTAACCCATTTTTGGCCAAAAGACGTTTATTTCTAATAAATAAGTATTGAAAGGAGTTTCAAATGCGCAGAAGCTTCCGAAAAAACTTAAATCGCACGCATTTAAGCAAAAAAGTTTTTTGGCCAATTTTTTTGGAAAGAGGTACCTCTTTTCTAAAATCGATTTTTTGGCTGAAACACAATTTAACCCATTTTTGGCCAAAAGACGTTTATTTCTAATAAATAAGTATTGAAAGGAGTTTCAAATGCGCAGAAGCTTCCGAAAAAACTTAAATCGCACGCATTTAAGCAAAAAAGTTTTTTGGCCAATTTTTTTGGAAAGAGGTACCTCTTTGCTAAAATCGATTTTTTGGCTGAAACACAATTTAACCCATTTTTGGCCAAAAGACGTTTATTTCTAATAAATAAGTATTGAAAGGAGTTTCAAATGCGCAGAAGTTTCCGAAAAACTTAAATCGCACGCATTAAAGCAAAAAAGTTTTTTGGCCAATTTTTTTGGCAAGAGGTACCTCTTTGCTAAAATCGATTTTTTGGCTGAAACACAATTTAACCCATTTTTGGCCAAAAGACGTTTATTTCTAATAAATAAGTATTGAAAGGAGTTTCAAATGCGCAGAAGCTTCCGAAAAAACTTAAATCGCACGCATTTAAGCAAAAAAGTTTTTTGGCCAATTTTTTTGGAAAGAGGTACCTCTTTGCTAAAATCGATTTTTTGGCTGAAACACAGTTTAACCCATTTTTGGCCAAAAGACGTTTATTTCTAATAAATAAGTATTGAAAGGAGTTTCAAATGCGCAGAAGCTTCCGAAAAAACTTAAATCGCACGCATTAAAGCAAAAAAGTTTTTTGGCCAATTTTTTTGGCAAGAGGTACCTCTTTGCTAAAATCGATTTTTTGGCTGAAACACAATTTAACCCATTTTTGGCCAAAAGACGTTTATTTCTAATAAATAAGTATTGAAAGGAGTTTCAAATGCGCAGAAGCTTCCGAAAAAACTTAAATCGCACGCATTAAAGCAAAAAAGTTTTTT
The DNA here is from genome assembly GCA_951800035.1 of Linnaemya tessellans. Classification (NCBI taxonomy): domain Eukaryota; kingdom Metazoa; phylum Arthropoda; class Insecta; order Diptera; family Tachinidae; genus Linnaemya; species Linnaemya tessellans. The sequence goes on from OX637534.1 coordinate 91,695,633, forward strand.
GGCCAATTTTTTTGGCAAGAGGTACCTCTTTGCTAAAATCGATTTTTTGGCTGAAACACAATTTAACCCATTTTTGGCCAAAAGACGTTTATTTCTAATAAATAAGTATTGAAAGGAGTTTCAAATGCGCAGAAGCTTCCGAAAAAACTTAAATCGCACGCATTTAAGCAAAAAAGTTTTTTGTCCAATTTTTTTGGAAAGAGGTACCTCTTTGCTAAAATCGATTTTTTGGCTGAAACACAATTTAACCCATTTTTGGCCAAAAGACGTTTATTTCTAATAAATAAGTATTGAAAGGAGTTTCAAATGCGCAGAAGCTTCCGAAAAAACTTAAATCGCACGCATTTAAGCAAAAAAGTTTTTTGGCCAATTTTTTTGGAAAGAGGTACCTCTTTGCTAAAATCGATTTTTTGGCTGAAACACAATTTAACCCATTTTTGGCCAAAAGACGTTTATTTCTAATAAATAAGTATTGAAAGGAGTTTCAAATGCGCAGAAGCTTCCGAAAAAACTTAAATCGCACGCATTTAAGCAAAAAAGTTTTTTGGCCAATTTTTTTGGAAAGAGGTACCTCTTTGCTAAAATCGATTTTTTGGCTGAAACACAATTTAACCCATTTTTGGCCAAAAGACGTTTATTTCTAATAAATAAGTATTGAAAGGAGTTTCAAATGCGCAGAAGCTTCCGAAAAAACTTAAATCGCACGCATTTAAGCAAAAAAGTTTTTTGGCCAATTTTTTTGGAAAATCGATTTTTTGGCTGAAACACAATTTAACCCATTTTTGGCCAAAAGACGTTTATTTCTAATAAATAAGTATTGAAAGGAGTTTCAAATGCGCAGAAGCTTCCGAAAAAACTTAAATCGCACGCATTTAAGCAAAAAAGTTTTTTGGCCAATTTGTTTGGAAAGAGGTACCTCTTTGCTAAAATCGATTTTTTGGCTGAAACACAATTTAACCCATTTTTGGCCAAAAGACGTTTATTTCTAATAAATAAGTATTGAAAGGAGTTTCAAATGCGCAGAAGCTTCCGAAAAAACTTAAATCGCACGCATTTAAGCAAAAAAGTTTTTTGGCCAATTTTTTTGGAAAGAGGTACCTCTTTGCTAAAATCGATTTTTTGGCTGAAACACAATTTAACCCATTTTTGGCCAAAAGACGTTTATTTCTAATAAATAAGTATTGAAAGGAGTTTCAAATGCGCAGAAGCTTCCGAAAAAACTTAAATCGCACGCATTTAAGCAAAAAAGTTTTTTGGCCAATTTTTTTGGAAAGAGGTACCTCTTTGCTAAAATCGATTTTTTGGCTGAAACACAATTTAACCCATTTTTGGCCAAAAGACGTTTATTTCTAATAAATAAGTATTGAAAGGAGTTTCAAATGCGCAGAAGCTTCCGAAAAAACTTAAATCGCACGCATTTAAGCAAAAAAGTTTTTTGGCCAATTTTTTTGGAAAATCGATTTTTTGGCTGAAACACAATTTAACCCATTTTTGGCCAAAAGACGTTTATTTCTAATAAATAAGTATTGAAAGGAGTTTCAAATGCGCAGAAGCTTCCGAAAAAACTTAAATCGCACGCATTTAAGCAAAAAAGTTTTTTGGCCAATTTGTTTGGAAAGAGGTACCTCTTTGCTAAAATCGATTTTTTGGCTGAAACACAATTTAACCCATTTTTGGCCAAAAGACGTTTATTTCTAATCAATAAGTATTGAAAGGAGTTTCAAATGCGCAGAAGCTTCCGAAAAAACTTAAATCGCACGCATTTAAGCAAAAAAGTTTTTTGGGCAATTTTTTTGGAAAGAGGTACCTCTTTGCTAAAATCGATTTTTTGGCTGAAACACAATTTAACCCATTTTTGGCCAAAAGACGTTTATTTCTAATAAATAAGTATTGAAAGGAGTTTCAAATGCGCAGAAGCTTCCGAAAAAAATTAAATCGCACGCATTTAAGCAAAAAAGTTTTTTGGCCAATTTTTTTGGAAAGAGGTACCTCTTTGCTAAAATCGATTTTTTGGCTGAAACACAATTTAACCCATTTTTGGCCAAAAGACGTTTATTTCTAATAAATAAGTATTGAAAGGAGTTTCAAATGCGCAGAAGCTTCCGAAAAAACTTAAATCGCACGCATTTAAGCAAAAAAGTTTTTTGGCCAATTTTTTTGGAAAGGGGTACCTCTTTGCTAAAATCGATTTTTTGGCTGAAACACAATTTAACCCATTTTTGGCCAAAAGACGTTTATTTCTAATAAATAAGTATTGAAAGGAGTTTCAAATGCGCAGAAGCTTCCGAAAAAACTTAAATCGCACGCATTTAAGCAAAAAAGTTTTTTGGGCAATTTTTTTGGAAAGAGGTACCTCTTTGCTAAAATCGATTTTTTGGCTGAAACACAATTTAACCCATTTTTGGCCAAAAGGCGTTTATTTCTAATAAATAAGTATTGAAAGGAGTTTCAAATGCGCAGAAGCTTCCGAAAAAACTTAAATCGCACGCATTTAAGCAAAAAAGTTTTTTGGCCAATTTTTTTGGAAAGAGGTACCTCTTTGCTAAAATCGATTTTTTGGCTGAAACACAATTTAACCCATTTTTGGCCAAAAGACGTTTATTTCTAATAAATAAGTATTGAAAGGAGTTTCAAATGCGCAGAAGCTTCCGAAAAAACTTAAATCGCACGCATTTAAGCAAAAAAGTTTTTTGGCCAATTTTTTTGGAAAGGGGTACCTCTTTGCTAAAATCGATTTTTTGGCTGAAACACAATTTAACCCATTTTTGGCCAAAAGGCGTTTATTTCTAATAAATAAGTATTGAAAGGAGTTTCAAATGCGCAGAAGCTTCCGAAAAAACTTAAATCGCACGCATTTAAGCAAAAAAGTTTTTTGGCCAATTTTTTTGGAAAGAGGTACCTCTTTGCTAAAATCGATTTTTTGGCTGAAACACAATTTAACCCATTTTTGGCCAAAAGACGTTTATTTCTAATAAATAAGTATTGAAAGGAGTTTCAAATGCGCAGAAGCTTCCGAAAAAACTTAAATCGCACGCATTTAAGCAAAAAAGTTTTTTGGCCAATTTTTTTGGAAAGGGGTACCTCTTTGCTAAAATCGATTTTTTGGCTGAAACACAATTTAACCCATTTTTGGCCAAAAGGCGTTTATTTCTAATAAATAAGTATTGAAAGGAGTTTCAAATGCGCAGAAGCTTCCGAAAAAACTTAAATCGCACGCATTTAAGCAAAAAAGTTTTTTGGCCAATTTTTTTGGAAAGAGGTACCTCTTTGCTAAAATCGATTTTTTGGCTGAAACACAATTTAACCCATTTTTGGCCAAAAGACGTTTATTTCTAATAAATAAGTATTGAAAGGAGTTTCAAATGCGCAGAAGCTTCCGAAAAAACTTAAATCGCACGCATTTAAGCAAAAAAGTTTTTTGGCCAATTTTTTTGGAAAGAGGTACCTCTTTGCTAAAATCGATTTTTTGGCTGAAACACAATTTAACCCATTTTTGGCCAAAAGACGTTTATTTCTAATAAATAAGTATTGAAAGGAGTTTCAAATGCGCAGAAGCTTCCGAAAAAACTTAAATCGCACGCATTTAAGCAAAAAAGTTTTTTGGCCAATTTTTTTGGAAAGGGGTACCTCTTTGCTAAAATCGATTTTTTGGCTGAAACACAATTTAACCCATTTTTGGCCAAAAGGCGTTTATTTCTAATAAATAAGTATTGAAAGGAGTTTCAAATGCGCAGAAGCTTCCGAAAAAACTTAAATCGCACGCATTTAAGCAAAAAAGTTTTTTGGCCAATTTTTTTGGAAAGAGGTACCTCTTTGCTAAAATCGATTTTTTGGCTGAAACACAATTTAACCCATTTTTGGCCAAAAGACGTTTATTTCTAATAAATAAGTATTGAAAGGAGTTTCAAATGCGCAGAAGCTTCCGAAAAAACTTAAATCGCACGCATTTAAGCAAAAAAGTTTTTTGGCCAATTTTTTTGGAAAGAGGTACCTCTTTGCTAAAATCGATTTTTTGGCTGAAACACAATTTAACCCATTTTTGGCCAAAAGACGTTTATTTCTAATAAATAAGTATTGAAAGGAGTTTCAAATGCGCAGAAGCTTCCGAAAAAACTTAAATCGCACGCATTTAAGCAAAAAAGTTTTTTGGCCAATTTTTTTGGAAAGGGGTACCTCTTTGCTAAAATCGATTTTTTGGCTGAAACACAATTTAACCCATTTTTGGCCAAAAGGCGTTTATTTCTAATAAATAAGTATTGAAAGGAGTTTCAAATGCGCAGAAGCTTCCGAAAAAACTTAAATCGCACGCATTTAAGCAAAAAAGTTTTTTGGCCAATTTTTTTGGAAAGGGGTACCTCTTTGCTAAAATCGATTTTTTGGCTGAAACACAATTTAACCCATTTTTGGCCAAAAGGCGTTTATTTCTAATAAATAAGTATTGAAAGGAGTTTCAAATGCGCAGAAGCTTCCGAAAAAACTTAAATCGCACGCATTTAAGCAAAAAAGTTTTTTGACCAATTTTTTTGGAAAGGGGTACCTCTTTGCTAAAATCGATTTTTTGGCTGAAACACAATTTAACCCATTTTTGGCCAAAATACGTTTATTTCTAATAAATAAGTATTGAAAGGAGTTTCAAATGCGCAGAAGCTTCCGAAAAAACTTAAATCGCACGCATTTAAGCAAAAAAGTTTTTTGGCCAATTTTTTTGGAAAGGGGTACCTCTTTGCTAAAATCGATTTTTTGGCTGAAACACAATTTAACCCATTTTTGGCCAAAAGGCGTTTATTTCTAATAAATAAGTATTGAAAGGAGTTTCAAATGCGCAGAAGCTTCCGAAAAAACTTAAATCGCACGCATTTAAGCAAAAAAGTTTTTTGACCAATTTTTTTGGAAAGGGGTACCTCTTTGCTAAAATCGATTTTTTGGCTGAAACACAATTTAACCCATTTTTGGCCAAAAGACGTTTATTTCTAATAAATAAGTATTGAAAGGAGTTTCAAATGCGCAGAAGCTTCCGAAAAAACTTAAATCGCACGCATTTAAGCAAAAAAGTTTTTTGGCCAATTTTTCTGGAAAGGGATACCTCTTTCCTAAAATCGATTTTTTGGCTGAAACACAATTTAACCCATTTTTGGCCAAAATACGTTTATTTCTAATAAATAAGTATTGAAAGGAGTTTCAAATGCGCAGAAGCTTCCGAAAAAACTTAAATCGCACGCATTTAAGCAAAAAAGTTTTTTGGCCAATTTTTTTGGAAAGGGGTACTTTTTTGCTAAAATCGATTTTTTGGCTGAAACACAATTTAACCCATTTTTGGCCAAAAGGCGTTTATTTCTAATAAATAAGTATTGAAAGGAGTTTCAAATGCGCAGAAGCTTCCGAAAAAACTTAAATCGCACGCATTTAAGCAAAAAAGTTTTTTGGCCAATTTTTTTGGAAAGGGATACCTCTTTCCTAAAATCGATTTTTTGGCTGAAACACAATTTAACCAATTTTTGGCCAAATGGCGTTTATTTTTAATAAATAAGTATTGAAAGGAGTTTCAAATGCGCAGAAGCTTCCGAAAAAACTTAAAACGCATGCATTTAAGCAAAAAAGGTTTTTGGCCAATTTTTTTGGCAAGAGGTACCTCTTTGCTAAAATCGTTTTTTGGCTGAAACACAATTTAACCCATTTTTGGCCAAAAGGCGTTTATTTCTAATAAATAAGTATTGAAAGGAGTTTCAAATGCGCAGAAGCTTCCGAAAAAACTTAAATCGCACGCATTTAAGCAAAAAAGTTTTTTGGCCAATTTTTTTTGGAAAAAATCGATTTTTAGCAAAGGGGTACCCCTTTCCAAAAAAAATTGGTCAAAAAACTTTTTTGCTTAAATGCATGCGATTTAAGTTTTTTCGGAAGCTTCTGCGCATTTGAAACTCCTTTCAATACTTATTTATTAGAAATAAACGCCTTTGGGCCAAAAATGGGTTAAAAATTGGACCGATTGTGTAGGCTACTGCATGGCCAGCCGAGGCAGTCATTTGAATGAAACTATTTTCCATTATTAACCGGAAGGATTATACTTTCAAATAAAAAAAGAAATTTGAGAAAATATTCAGTAATTTTTTTATATCATTTTCAAAAAAAGAGTTATTTGGCGGACCCATATATACTATATATATGAAGATATGTATGTATGTGAATATATTTTTTTTGTAGCCATATTAAATCATATGTTATAGGAAGTTATTTGTTTATTATTATTTGTTTCTTCAATGTTTTCTTTTCTTTTCTTTTCAACTTTTGCTTTTCAATATGTATGAAATTACATTGAAAAATTCTCTGACAATGGTGCCATTGTCAGATGAAGTACTTTAAACACTTCTGCCAATAAAAAATAGCCTTACAGTGTCTGACAATTATCTGACAATGATAAAATAGATTGTTCAAACGCTTGGCAGATATCTTACAATATTATTATCTTACAATGTACTGACAATGGTTTTTCTCACAACGTTGCAAGACAAAAATTGTGTGTTGACACGATTGCTGGACATTTTCTGAAAAATTTTCTGCCAATATTGTTATATCTGACAATCGTCTATACATAGCTTAAGTGTATCCAAATTGTAATACTTTATACATATAAAAACAAGTAAAAACGTTTTATTCGACCGGGTCGAATCTTATATACCCGCCAAATATTTAGTAAATAAAAACTCTATTTTTATTCTTATTAAAATTTACATTTTGATGGCTTAAGTAAACAAGAAAAAAATATATTTTATTACGGCCGTTTCCAATGTGTTGGGAGCAGCATCAGTGAGGCACTTTTCCGTCCGCATGAAAATTTTCGTATTAATATTTTATATCAACGGGCAATAAAGGGACTGAGACAAGTTAAAAATGTTTGACCTGGTGGATCACAGTTCCTTTAGCACATTTCTGTGACCAATTTTAAGCCGCTATACAGGGTCACTCCGAGATATCTCACCTAAATGGGGGAGACTTCTCACCTAAATCGTAAAAACTTAAAAACCAAATTCTCGGGGTAGTTAAGTGTAGAAAACAATGTTTTTGATGTGTTAACATCTATACGCGCGCCTATAGGGCAGTAAACTATCAGTTTCAATACATACGCAAGTGTAAGTGTAAGAGTTTGTTTGTTTGTTGTTGTTGCTTGGCAGTCGGTATTGAAAGTGATTATTGGGCGATTTTCATATAATTTTCCCACGCGATTTTCTCCAGAAATTCATAGCCGATTTTTTTAATTTTTGGATTAAAACGCTAGTGCGGGTTTCGACGAAGAGTTTAGGCCAAAAATTAAGGCGATCCGATATCGGCGACCGGAGATTTAAGTGTTTTAATTCGGAGTATTAATTTGGAGTAATATTAAAAAAGTGTTTTATGTTGATCTTCGGTTTTGTCTTATGCATAGCAAAGAGAATAGTGACGTGGTTATACGTACATATGTATATAAAATGAGATAGCAAGACAGCAACGTATGTAGCTTATGTACAAACATAACAATGTATGTATGTACATTTGTCTGTTGCTTTGCATTCTCTTTGTTTTTTGTGGGTTTAATATAAAATAAATAAAAAATACTTTATATTAACTCTACCTCCGGGTTTGTGGGTCTGTGTTCATAGAAATCGAACAGGTACCGTGTAACAAAAAGGTGTTAACACATCTCCCGTGGGTTCGAACACTCATTGATTTTTTTTTTTTTTATGGTGTCATTTAGGGTGCAAAGGAGGTGGAGGTGGGTAGGGCAGAGGAGGATAAGTTTACGTCTCAGCTTGATCATAAAAGCTTAAAAATGTTATTTGTAGGGAATGTAGGCTTAAGTAATACAATTTGTTAAATTTTTACACCATTTTTGCATATAATAACGCCCACTAAAGGGGGAGGGGTCCAAAAATTGATTTTTTTTATTTTCCGGCTAAATGCTTTGGAATTTCTTTGACAACTAAACATTATGCCATTTTTTGGATTTTGGTTTAGTTTTATTTAAGAGAACTTTTTTCCCTTTGGCCTGATTCAGCCCATTTAGGAACTTGACCTATTTAAAATTTATCTATACCACATTTGAAGAGTCCGGCTCTTCTCGTTTGGACTAAATCGTGATTTCATTTGGACGGATAGATAGACGGACATGGCTAGATCGTCTTAGATTTCGTCACTGATCAAAAACATATACTTTATGGGGTCTTAGAAGGATATTTCGCTGCATTACACACGGAATGACAAAGTGAATATTGCTTCCAATTCTATTTCGAAGGGTATAAAAACTGCTTCAAAGCTTCAGTGACTTCCGAAAGTTTCTTAATTAAGCTGTAGATCATTCGAAAACCATCAGTGTGAACATTAGCACATTAAATTAATTGCCTAAAAAGCTGATTTTATAGTTCGATATGTTGTAATCACTTAGTGACGACCTTTTGATGCTTAATTTCATAACATTTCCATTGCATGATAATTCTTATAGTCAGCCTTGACATGATCGACTTCAGAAAATTAAAACATATTAAAATATGTAGTAATTATTGGGCTTAAATTTTATTATATGTGTTTGATTTGTACAATTTGGTTAAAGGAAAAATTAATAAAAGCTTTTGAAAAATTAACTATTAACTTAACACAAGGTAAAACAATATTGAACACTTTAGTTTTATTTCATTTAAAATAGAAAACTTTGTACCAGACTAATAAACTAAATAATTGATTAAATGATAATTAATATAATAAATAATTAATATTTTTTGTTGTTATAATTTAAAAATATAAAAAAAAACAAATTAATTGTTATTCAATATCTTTTGTTATTTCTTCTATTAATAAGATCAGTCGATTTGATTAAAGAATCAAATAAAATATTTTCTAAACATTAATCCAGCTCCAAGTAATTAAATTCCTTAATTAGAGGCTGGGTCTGGGCTTGTAAGTTCTCCATAACTGCACTCATTGTAATAACACTGTGATCCGGCACAATGCCCACAGCACTGGAGGCTAAATTAGGAACTATAGTGGTGGCAGCAGCAGCGCTATGATGTTGCAGGGCACTTGGCGTAGAACTGTAAAGACTGAAAGGCAAGAAAAAATATATATTTAATAATAATTTTTTTCAAAATAGATGAATGAATTAGTTCTTTACCTAAGCGAATTGGTGGATCTGTATAAAGGCGGCGGCGTATTTACACGCAACGTACTGTAGGCTGCCTGCTGGCCCGTTGCAGTGGGATGGAACAATAAACTCATGCCGGCACATTCATTTAATGATGTCAAATAGGAAGGTGGCGGCGGCCGATGTTGAAACTCAGGATATAAATAACTGCCACCCATTAGCCGGCTGTTGCAGTACGGACTGTTGCAATTTCTACACATTTCCATATGACGATAACAAGGACATTCATCAACATCATCGGGCAAACTCAAACGCCATATTGCCCCAGATATTACCAGCAAAGAAACACCAATACCAATCATTAACAGTGCTGCACTTAGATATTGGGTCGAGTGTTCGATTAGACCCGTTGAGCCCAAGACAATGCCACCCAGTGTACAGGCCACACCACCCAAAGCCAATATGCCAATAACGAACGGCAGAGAGGGACGGGAAAACCATTTGCGAAAACTTAAGCGTAAAGGTGGCGTAATACCACCTCCAGCTGGCGCAGAGGCAGTATTTGTTGCAGTCGTGTGCAGGTTCAAAGGATTTTCTATGCCAGCCGCACTTGTGGTACCATCGAATATGGATCTAAAAAAGGAAGCACAAAGTACAAAAAGTAATAATAATAATTAGTAAAGTATTTTGTGTTAAAACAAAACAAAGTTGTTTGCATTTTTTTTGCTTATCGAACTAAAGTGGGTCAGAGTTTGCTTAGTCTCGATAGATTACACTGATGTTAAGCTATTTACTTAAATAACGTTCTAGTTAAGAATGTTTTTTTCACTTTCTATGCACTTTAAAAATATTATATTGATACTTGCGAGGCAGTCTGGTTGTTGCATGTTTCTTGCAACGGCCTTTGAAACTCGTCTGCGCCTTTTGTTATAATACAAGAAATAAATTTTAAAACACATTATATGTACATGAAACTTTTAATGGCATTAAAAACTTAAAACAGTCAGCTTCACTGATGTTTGAAAAAACATTTTCCCATTAAATGCTAAATATTAAAAACTCAAAACAAATTAGCTTCATTGCTTTTGTATAAAAATTATATTAACTGCCTATTTCATAATATCGAAAGGGTTTAATTTAATTTTAATAAAATTAAATACATTTAAAACTTAAGATCGCAAATTTTGGTTCTGTTTTATGAATGAACTTCGTTAGCGCATGTTACTAAAAAACCCTAATCCACCAAGAGAAATAGGATCTTTTGGAATTTTAAGTCTATATATCGTAGTTCCCGATATAAACAACTATCAGGTTTACCCTTTTTTGTCCCTTTTTACCCCCTTCGCAATCGAATTTCCAAAAATATTTTCTTAGTAAATTTGCGGTATGTAGTGCAAAAAAGTACCATATTTAATTTTTCCAAAAAGTACCAAACACTTGTCAAAATATTGTTGGTCTTTATTTAAATGTTTTTGGAACTATGAGTCTATCTATCGTAGTTTCCGTTATATATAACTACCAATTTTTCCCTTTTTTTATATGGAGTGCAAAAAAGAACAAAATCTAGTTTTTATCCCTTTTTACCCCCTAAAAGTACATACATATATCAAAAAAGTACCAAACACTTGTCAAATTATTTTTGGGCATTATTTGTATGCTTTTGGAACTTGAAGTCTATCTATCCTAGTTTCCAAGATATAGAACTACAAATTTTACCCTTTTTGTCCCTTTTTACCCCCTTCGCAATTGAATTCCCAATAATATTTTCTTAGTAAATTTTTGGTATGTAGTACAGTTTAGAAGATGTATGGAGTGCAAAAAAGTACCAAATCTAGTTTTTATATTTTTTTACCCCCTAAAAGTACATACATATATCAAAAAAGTACCAAACACTTGTCAAATTATTTTGGGCATTATTTTATTAATTATTTAGGGCACTACAGTTGAGAAGATGTATGGAGTGCAAAAAAGTACAAAATCTGGTGTTTATCCCTTTTTACCCCCTAAAAGTACATACATATGTATATAAAAAAAGTACCAAACACTTGTCAAATTATTTTTGGGCATTATTTGTATGCTTATGGAACTTGGAGTCTATCTATCATAGTTTCCGAGATATAGAACTACCAATTTTACCCTTTTTGTCCCTTTTTACTCCCTTTGCAATTGAATTTCCAATAATATTTTCTTAGTAAATTTGCGGTGTGTAGTACAGTTTAGAAGATGTATGGAGTGCAAAAAAGTACCAAATCTAGTTTTTATATTTTTTTACCCCCTAAAAGTACATACATAGATCAAAAAAGTACCAAACACTTGTCAAATTATTTTGGGCATTATTTTATTAATTATTTAGGGCACTGCAGTTGAGAAGATGTATGGAGTGCAAAAAAGTACAAAATCTGGTGTTTATCCCTTTTTACCCCCTAAAAGTACATACATATGTATATAAAAAAAGTACCAAACACTTGTCAAATTATTTTGGGCATTATTTGTATGCTTATGGAACTTGGAGTCTATCTATCATAGTTTCCGAGATATAGAACTACCAATTTTACCCTTTTTGTCCCTTTTTACTCCCTTTGCAATTGAATTTCCAATAATATTTTCTTAGTAAATTTGCGGTGTGTAGTACAGTTTAGAAGATGTATGGAGTGCAAAAAAGTACCAAATCTAGTTTTTATATTTTTTTACCCCCTAAAAGTACATACATATATCAAAAAAGTACCAAACGCTTGTCAAATTATTTTTGGGCATTATTTGTATGCTTTTGGAACTTGGAGTCTATCTATCATAGTTGCCGAAAATCCCATCTTAACGGATCTGTACATCGGAAGGGGGACTTACACACTTAAAATATGTTTATCATTTTTACATTTTGTTCTCTATAGGGACTTCACTTTACTAATTCGACAAATAGAATTACTTTGAAATTACATTTGTAATTAAGATTAAATAATGTTGTTTGTATAAAAATTAATTACTAACATTTCATTTGCTTTAAGTAAACATTTTCAGGAAAAATTTCTTTCTGTGCAGCAATTGGTATTCGTATTCGTAGCTGCATTAAAAATCACATGCGGTTTGGTGTGCTAAAAATCTCTAATAGTTTCTGTAAATTATAACACAATGACGAAGGGAATATATAAACATCCTCCTCAGCAGGTAGTCAACCCCTACGCATGCCTGATAATTACAGCAATCATGGTACCATTTTCAACACAATACGAGTAGTTTAAGGATGCATTTATGTGTGAGTGTGCATAATTGTTTTCGTCGTATTATACAAACACTTTTATATTTTCTCAACTTTTTCAAGACATTAGAAGGAAATGTAGAAAGTTAGAATGAACTCTTGATGGTCGTTGGAAAAAAGTTGCTGCACACAAATTTTTGTCTGCTTGAATGCAGAAGTCTGCAGCAGTTGAATAGTGACATGAAGCACCTGCTTTTCTCCTTCGACTTTATCGTTTTTATTTCAATATATTATATTTTCGGCTTTTAAAAGAATTCTTGGTTTATTCTTTTTATTTTTCTTTTTGGGAGTTTTTGTGTGTTTCATTCAATAGGGAAATGGTTCGTTGGCTGTCTGCCTGGCTGACTGTCTCAGTGACTGGCGTATGAAAAGGGATGTTGTTGATCTTTTGTTAAGTAATTTATCATAAAACAAATCGAGCAGATGCTGTAGATTTTATCTGCATTTCTACGATTTTAAAATGAATTTTAGAAATTGAAAAAGATGCAATTTTTTATGGTTTCGTTATGCTTCTTTCTTTTTGTACGTGGGAGAAAGAACAAAAGAAAATTGATTTGTGTTAAGAGATTTGATAAAACAAATAACTAGAAATTTAAAAAGAAAATGGGTATCAGGAACAGTTTTGTATATCATAAATCTCTTTCAAATGGTCAATTTAAAAAGGATTGAAAACAAAAGTATTTTATAAATGAAATATATTTATAACAGAAATAAAAGAAATATATAACAGCTGCTTATTTGTCTATGAAACTAGTGAAGTTTATTTGTACATGAAATATTAATGCACTCGTTCGTCCACTAGTACGGAAAATCTATGTAAAAAGCATCGGTTTTTTCAAATTTGGTGTACATTTGAGACATATCCTGAATTTCAATGAAAAGAATTACAGAGAATAATTAATTATCTTTGCCAATTTTAGTTGTAAAATGAATTTTATTGAATCAGCTTTGAAGTTTCCTAGTTGCAATTATTAAGCATTAACCACATTCAAGACCGACTACAACCTGTCAAAAATAGAATACATGTGCAGTGAATATTTTTACGACTACACGACAGTTAGTCCGTGCTGCTTTTGTGGTTGTAGTCAAATTAAACTAATTTCTATTTTCATAGCCGACAATAACCAGATTAGTGCTGCCAATACAATGAAAAGTCTTAAATAAATAAACGTTTAAAAAATTTGTTAAACTAGTCAAGAATATGAAAATTTTTGAAAATAAAAAGTGCATAAGGAAATAGGTCTTTCAAAATTAAGGAGGAATGTGTTTTTAAATTTTGTATCTGACTTATCAAGTAAAAATTCCATTACTTTAAAAATTAGCCGATGCAACGATACTTAATTTTCAATTTGTTATATACTTTGTAGCCGTTATCGATAAAAGACGTGGGTTAAGGCACTTTGAAAATGATATACGTCAAATAATTTAACTTATAAACTAATTTTTATAGTTCCATAACAAAAAAAGGCATCATAATATACAAGTATTTATGAAAAGTGCAAAAACAATATATATATTTAGAATTAGCGCTTTTATTTTTATATATCAAAGTGGCACCACTGAAATTAAATGTTTACGTTGTAGCTGCTGCGTTCAAAATAATTAAGTAGCTGACTACAAGGCGACAATTGCTGCTAGCCCCACTTGTAGCCATGTAGCCGGTAGTCTGCTTTCGTGAATGTGTTTAAAGCATTAATATAAATTATTTCTTTTTTATCAGAATAGCAAAACGATGAACTAATTAAAAGTGTAAATCAAAACCAGTGTTCGTATGTTTTTTAAATTTTCATCGGTGTGTCAGTATTAGCGATTCGAAGCCTCTTTACCTGCACAATCATAACAGGGAAGGTCATTAAATTTAATATGAGTAGCTTTTAGCACAATTTGCAAGTTCCAACAATATTTTGGAAGAATAGAACAAGTATACGGCTAATTATTAACTAAAACATTATTAATTTATTTGCACACGTTTTCGCTGAATTGCCCGCCATTGAACGTCCTCAGATAGGAATTATCAAACATAGTTTTGACTAACTTATGACGCGTGAGAATTGACGTTTAAAAATCGCACACATTACATATTAAATCAAACACGTGTAACTTATGGATGACTCCCGCATGCCAAATCCAGGCTTTGGCATATCTTAAATATAAAAAAAAAATAAAATAAATATTTTAAATAGATATTTTAAAAATTGTTTATTCAACATATTGTCTCAATTAAATTAGAACTTTTTGTTTGTTATGTGGTCAAGTATGTCTATATGCCCGCATTTCATTGGTTCTTACACCAAATCATCAGTAGACTTTAACCTAATTCAAAATAATATTTTATTAGTAATATTTTGAAATTAGCTTATAGTCTACTGATTTTTTTTTTTTTATCTTGGACCAGCACTCAGGGGATGACCCCTGAGGGGACAGATGAGAAGATAGGCGATTTTTTTGTAGCTATTTCAACCTTTTCAAATCGCCGGCTAATTTTTGCTACAGGGCCGACGAAGGTGGGTGCTGTTCCTCTGCTTTTAGTGCATGATATTCTCAGTCGCTGCCAATTATGTTTCAGTGTCCAGTGGCTATGCCTCTATCATTGAAACAGGCTGACAACAACTAGCACAACGACGCACTAATGCTGATCAGAAGAATTCAACACATTATTTCATGACTCAGCGCGGGCTCGAACTCAGGACCCTCCACTTCATAGTCTCGTGTTTTACTACTTCAGCCAACAGCACCCATGATGATGATGATTTAGTGTAAGAACCAATGAAATGCAGGCATATAGACATACTTGACCACATAACAAACAAAAAGCACTAATAAAATATATATTTTAACAATCATGCGACGCGTGAGAATTGAACTTTTAAAATTACGCACACTATTTTTGAAACCAGTCACGTGTAATTCAAGCCAGACTTATGCACATCTCATAATAATATACGAAAAAAAACACTTCCAAACAATAATTTGTTTTTGTGCATGAATTTGATTGCACAATAATAAATATTAAAAATAACAACACACCTCAGTTCCTAATTACAACTGCAGTTGCGGTCGACAAGCCGTACAAAAGAAACGACGCAAAACCACATTAAGCGACAAATGAGTTTTTTTCTTTTTTTTTTAAGTCGGACCAGCACTTAGGGGATCACCTCTGAAGAAAAATGAGGAGATAGATCATTTTTTGTAGCTATTTGAACCTTTTACTTCGCCGCCTAATTTTTTGCTACAGGGCCGACGAACGAGGGTACTGTTACTCTGATTTTTAGTACAAGAAGTGTCAATCGCTGCCAGTTATGTTAAAATAGGATGACGACAACTACGATTATCACAACCATGTACAGATAATGATCAGAATAATTCGGCACAATCCCTCTTATTCTGTAACTATATCCCAGCATCACGTTTAAAATATAAGATATGATGGAACAAAAAATTCAGAAAAATGGGACATGAAGAAAAATAATCAAACGGTAACACGGGTATTATAACAATAACATCTTAATATCAGGTTGATACAGTTCTCGTATCCTTTTTCACAATAAAATTTGTGTAAATAGGAACTGTTATCACATTCAACTAAGCCACCTAATAAGTGGTGACAAACACAATACACATGAGCACTGATGATGAAAGGGTTGCGTCTTTCGAAAACAGCTGTTCTGCTCTGCTGTGTAAGTTGAATAAAACTGATGTTGACTTGCCTTTGTGCCTTGGAATATTTATCATGTCTTTCTGAGATTTAAATTAAAATTTCGAACAATTAGCCTATAGAATCTTAATTCAATTTAATATAAAGATATGCGAATACTTTTATTTCTTCGTATATAATTAGTTTTAACAGTCTCTTATTATTTACTATAACCTTGAGAACAGTCAGCAGTAATCAGTTGTTGTCCACAACCAGAATGTCACTGTCATATTTTTGATATTGTCTTGACGTGACGTTGACAAATACTTACAGAATAAGGGGAAATATTCATGACTGACCGCGGAGTCGAACTCAGAACCATACGCTTCATAGTCTCGTGTTAACAACTTCAGCCAAAAGCACCTGGCCAACCACGGTCAATATATATTGAACGTGAAATGGGGAAATTTATTGAACGTGTAACGTGCAACATTGATGCGTGGCGATCCATATCACAGAATAGCCTCATTTTCGGAAATCAAGATCGTGGGTTAAAGATAACGCCATAAATATGGAACGCGATTGGTTAGTAATAAGTGAAATAGTAATGAAAATAAATTAAAACACGATCTTCAAAGTGAATTTAAAAAAAAAATCATAAAACATATGAAACGCCACAAGATACTGAAGGCCGTTATATTATGTCCTCAAAATCGAAATAAATATCACAATATACGCTAAACGTCCAGCAAGCGGTTCTCTTAAAAGGGCAGGATTTTTACATAAGCAGCAGTCCGTCTCTTATTAACGCTTCATATCAAGTGTACTTAATCTACTTGTCGATAACGGCTGTCGTGGCTATTGTGATTAGACACACTCAACTGTGATGCGCTGTAATAATAAATACCCATAATGATGTTCAGCTTTTTTTTATTCGATACTAAAAACATAATTCAATTTTACATGAAAATCGTGCTTATTGCTTTACACACAATAATCACAGAAGCTTTAATAAATAAACAAGATACAAAATAAAAATTATTTATGTATTAAGTAAACGAATATTAAATAGCCAAAAGCAACAGATTCACTCACATTCGTTCAAAATATCATGCGTGTCAAAATTTATTTTTATTTCTACAAAAAAAAAGAAACAAATTAAATCAAATTTATTATGTGCCTAATAAAAGCAGACAATTTTTATTATTACAACTGACAAATCGAAAATTTACAGTTTCTTTAAATTTTTGAAAAATTATCAAAATTAAAATGAAAACATTGAAGCACCAAACACGGAACACTCACTCAGAACAACGCACATCAACAAATTGTGTTAAGGTCGTTAATTTCTTTTTATTGCAGCTGCATTTCTTAAGGGATTGATCGGTTTTAGTGGATCATTTTTATGATGAACTTAGAAGCACTTTTAGAATGATAACACTCTAATGCGTTCATGCTGCATCACACCATTTTTGTTTTTCATCCATCAGTCCAACTAATTGATTTAGTCGCAAATGCAACCAACAACCTACACGAGGAGAATTATATTTAGAAACTATTTATTATAGAGTTATTGGCTAATCTAACCTCTTCAGATCAATAGGATTTACCTTTTAAAAGCTTTTAAGTTTAACGTGAAACTTTGCCTGCCTGCGTAATACTACAGCAGAATCGTGACTGAAGATTAAAATGCCATAAAAATAGCAGAAAGGCTTTAATGGTTAATATATTGTTAAGCGCTTTTTAATTTAAAGGCAACGTTTAATTGGCCTATTAAATTTGTAAATAAAACACATACTTATTTGTACTGAAGAAAGAAAGTGTGTTGTTTAATTATTGGAGGTGACGTAGAGAAAAAGAAGTCATTAGGAGATAAAATTTTCAATTTTATAATTAAATATATTATAAACTAGTTAAATACTTTTACTAAAAACTATTCATAACAATGATAGTTTAAAAACAGAATAACTTTATTACACTTCAGTCATCATTAAATGTTATTACAAACATTAATACCTATAACAGCTTTAAAAGCTTAATATTAAAGGTTTTTATTATAGCCATATTACTTAACTTTGACAATCGGCACTACTTCATAAATTAGTAATAAATGTAATTATAAACAATCTTTAAAGTAGGCTTTTAAAAATATTATACCCAAGTTACTAAAAACCACTATATGCCGTTTACTGAACTCAAGTGAAATAATGAAACAAAAATTCTCGATTTGGATTAAAAATTTGTTTGATTAATTTAGTCTCATTCATCGATTAGGTTAGGGTGAAGAGAGCAGCCATTACGCTCATGTCCTATACATACACCTAAGCCAGTAAAAACCTCTTGTGCGCTCTCAAGTAGCAGAAAGTAAAATCCCTTAACTTATAGAAACTCAGTCTCATTGACGTGACCCCTCAATTTCTCCCAGTCAATATCTCTAAGCCGGCTAATATCTAGTAGAATATCATCCACAAAAAACTGTGCGAAAGCTGGGCAGTGACACAGAAAGCGCTCCAACGTTTCTGTGTCTTTCCTACATGGCCTGCATTCATTGTCGTCCGCGGCCCCAATCCGGTGCAAATGTCCTCCCAAGTTCGTGCGTCAAAAAAACAGAACATATAAAAACGTTATATTCCACCGGGTCGAATCTTAAATACCCTCTAAATATTTAGTAAATATAAACTCTATTTTTATTCTTATTAAAATTTAAATTTTTATGGTATTTGGCATAAGTAAACAAGAAAAAATTTATTTTAATACGGTCGTTTCCAATGTGCTGGGAGGAGCATGACTGAGACACCTTTCCGTCAGCACAAAAACTTACGAATTAATATTTTATATCAACGCGCACAAAAAGTTAAAAATGTTTGACCTGCTGGGTCACAGTTCCTTTAAGACATTTCTGTAACCAATTTTAAAACTCTATACAGGGTCACTGCTAGAAAGGCCGTGGGTGAGACATCTCACCTAAATCGTAAAAACTTAAAAACTAAATTTTCATAGTAGTTAAGTGTAAAAAAAAAGTTTTTTTTATAGTCATTTAGTGAGCAAAGGGGGGTGGAGGGCTAGGGCAGAGGAAGATCAGAGAACATATTACCTTCGTCGTAAAAGCTTCTAAATAAAATTTTTAAGGAATGTAGGCTTAAGGAATAAAATTTGTTAAAAATTCACACAACAGGGGGCGGGATCTAAAAATTGACTATAAATTGTTTTCCACAGACGAACGTATGGGCATTGCTAGATCGTCTTAAACTTCATCTCTGATCAAGAATATATATACTTCATGGAGTCCAAGTGTTTTTGGAGGATATTAAAACTGTATTTTGTCGGGATCGCTCTGGCAAGGGCCTTGGCGGAGACATTTCGCCTTTGCCATAAAACACTAAAAATAAATATTTATGATAATTCAATGTAAAAAAAATTGTAGGGTAATTTAGGGGGCAAAGAGAGAGGAGGAGAGTAGGGCCGAGGAGGATCAGGGTACGTCTTAACTTCGTCATAAAAGCTTAAATATGTTATGCAATTTGTTAAATGTTTACACTATTTTTGCATGTAATAACGCCCACTAAAAGGGGTGGTCAAAAAATTAAGCTTTTTTTATTTTATGGCTCCGTGTTTAACGCATTGGACTTTCTGTGACATAAAAATATGTCATTTGTTTAACAAAATTAAAAGAAAAAACTTTTAAAACTATGTTGTTTTTTTAGATGTTGGTTCAGTTCTTCTAAGGGGAACTTTTTCCTCTCTGGCCCGATGCAGCCCATTTACGAAATCGACCTGTGCTATCCTTTAGTAAATATTTATGCCATACTAAAGGATAGCTGAAAAGCTCTGGCTGTTTTCGTTTGAACTGAATTGTGATTTCCACAGACGGACTGGCATGGCTAGATCGTGTTAAGTTTCATCACTGATCCGAGCGTTACACACGGAATGACAAAGTGAATATACCCTTCAATTCTTTTTTGGAGGATATAAAAAGAATTTTGAAAAAAGGAAGTGACAATAATATAAAAATAATAGTATTTGTATAATATTTGAAAGCACATTTTAAATGTTACCATTATGAATTTAAATAAATCATTTCAGCAATAAATAGAAATTTGTTTCATATTTTTTTTTAATTTTAAATTTTGTATACGAGTACATAAACTTTTATAAGTTTCCTCTAATACTTCCCCCAAAACCATAAAAAAATCTTGTGCTTTTTCTAATTACTTGTTTTGTTTCGTTTTATTACTTCTTTAGCAATTACCATAAAAAACTCCTTGCAGTCTAATATTACAACAAAATCTTAATGTATTTTTTTAAGTGTAATTCCTTTAACAATAAAATTCAAGCAATAAAAATTTATTTTTGTCAATCATAAATTAAGCGCTTTATTAACAAAAAGATAAAATTAATAACTGAGATAAAATATTTTTTATTTAGAAATCTATAAAAATAAATAATAATGAAATATTTTAACATTTACCAAGTAGCCCTCATATATTTGAAGCCGAAGAAGAAAATAAGAAACAGAAAACAGAAAGCCAAAGTGTGAAAAGTATTTATTGGAAAATGTATTTTAATAGCTTTAGGAAAAAGAAGCATGTAAAATAAAGCTGTGGGTATAGTTTTGTTTTATTAATGTTCAATAATTTGTTGTAAAAATAAAAAACAAGACGAAACCAGAAAAATAGATATTGAGTATATCCAGAAATTTGATGGAATATAAAAAATCACTTAAGACTTTTAAAGGGTTTATTTAATGGATGAAAACATAAAATGCATTTATAATGTGTTTTTTATTTAAACAGAAATATTAATTTTATTATCATGCTCCATTAAATTGATGAATCGTTATTTGTTTTAATTAATTTAAAACTGTGTGTGAGTATATCACTAGCACACAGTTAGATGTGTGAGTAATGATGTTTATTTTATACATTTATGAGTGCTACTCATTGTGCCGGAACTATGGAAATGAAAGGATGCTATTTAGAGGACATGTAGAGAATGAATTTTTAGTAGCCATTTTATATTTTGCTAAAATTAGCCGCTGGTCAATATTCGACCGCTTGAAATTTGCAGCTAAAATAAATCTTTATATGCAGAAACAAAAATAATTTTTATTTTGTGCTAAGAAATGAACACATTTAAGAGAATAATCAGCCAACAAATAAGGTGTACTGGGACTTTTATAGGTCTTCACATGAGTGTTCATATGGGCACATACATACATACATACGTATGTATTGCTTTCAAACCATTTTAAAGCTAGTTAAGCATTCAGACATAATATTTACATTTTGCACATCTACACTAAAATACCTTTTAAGCCATATCAATTGGAATTAATGTTTGGGAAAGTTAAGGTACATAAAAGTGTACCACAAAAAATGTTTCATCCCGTATTTACATTTAAAATATTTATGTTTTGCGTGTCTACACTAAAATACCTTTTAAATCACATAAAATAAAAATAATATTCGTTAACGTGAGATATTCAAAAGTGTACCACAAAATATATATGCGTCATATTTATTTAAAATATTTATATTATATCTACACAAAAATACCGTTTAAACCGTGTATGTTCCATCAATAACGGTAAAAGATTGCATACTTAAAAATGTACCGCAACAAAATGTATATGATTTGTATAACTTAAAATTATTTTATTATAAGAGGATGCTGTAATGCACTCTTTAGTACATAACAGTATCAATTGCAGACGCTACTGTTTAGTGATCTGTGTTATACCTTCGCCATTTAAAAAGGTCGAAAATAATTACATACAGGCCTGTTCTGTAAATCACGTCGGTTAGAAATCGCGTGACTTTAGAAAATTAGCTCCACTAATAGAAATATTTTTCCAGACTGTTTTTCAATATCGCTTTGATATAAATATATATCCTCAAATATCATATCCAGAAGAAAACTGCCGTATCTTATTTTAAGAACGTTTTCAGGATCATGATTTATTTTTGAATTCACTCGATTTGAAACCGACGTGATTTACAGGACAGGCCTGATAATCATGCAAATCAGAAATATTTGAATACAAGGTGAAATCCCAACAACACCAACTGAACTGAACTGATGAGAAGGCACTCAAAATTTATTGATTTTTTAACATGAAAGAATTAAATCGAATTTGCTTAAGCGAAAGTTAAAATTTTGCAAGAACCCTGTATTTTTAAAATTGTGCTGTAAAAACAAGATAACCCACCAGTATTAAAGCAGATATGAGCCGATTTCGATTTCATATTAATTTAACAAATTAAAATATACTACATTTTATTGTATGTAATTAAAAAAAAATATAATATATTCAGAATAATTGAAAAAAAATATCAAAATATAGATTGATTAGAGCACATCCTTCATAGTAGTTTTATTGAAATTTATTTTAACATCATCATCACTATATACCACATTTTGATCATTCTCTATAATCTCTCATGCTGATGTTCTCTAACTTACGAGAATTTTGAATAATGCCAATATATTAAATCACAAATCAGTCCAAACGAAAAGAGCCAGACCCCTGAAATTTGGTATGGATATATTTTAAAGGATATCACAGGTCAACTTCGTAAATGATCTGAATCGGGCCAGGGAGAAAAAATTCCCCTAAGAAGAAATAAACCAATATCTAAAAAAACATAATTTTTAAAGTTTGCTTTTGTAATTTGGTAAGCAAATAATATATTTTTATATCAAAGAAGGGGCAACGTATTAAACTTGGAGACAAAAAATAAAAATAAAAAATACTTGGAACCCGTCCTCTATAGTGGGCTGTATTATATGCAAAAATAGTGTACATTTTAACAAATTGTATTACTTAAGTCTACATTCCCTGAACACTTAATTTATTAGCTTTTACTATGAATATGTTCTCTGATCTTGACCTGCCCTATCCCTCCGCAAACCTGTGCCAAACCTTGATAATTAAACCTTATCAAAAAACTTTTTTTCTACACTTAACTACCCCGAAAATTTAGTTTTTAATTTTTTACGATTTAGATGAGATGTCTCACCTAGGGCCTTTTTCGGAGTGACCTGTACAGAGTTTTAATATTGGACATAAAAATGTCTTTGAGTAACTGTGACGCAGCAGGTCATATATTTTTAGCTTATCGCAGTCCCTTTTTTGCACGTTGATATGAAATATTAAAATGTAAATTTTTATGCTGACGGAAAGATGTCTCAGCCATGCTTCTCCCAACACATTGCAAAATACCGTATTAAAATGAATCTTTTTTTTTTTTTTTTTTTTTTTTTTTTAGGAGTAGGACCAGCATATATGCAATGCATTGCGCCGGAACTGAAAACGAGGGGATAGTATTGAGGGGACAGATTAGGAAAGATGAGAAGATAGACAGTTGTTTTTGTAGCTATTTCAACCTTTTACTTCGCCGGCTAATTTTTGCTACAGGGCCGACGAAGGTGGGAGCTGTTACTCTGCATTTTTAGTACATGATAGTGTCGGTCGCTGCCAATTATGTTCAGTGACCAGTGACTATGCCTTCATCATTGAAACAGGCTGGCAACAACTAACACAATCACGCACTAATGCTGATCAGAAGAAATCAACACAATATTTCATGACTCAGCGGGGGCTCGAACTCACGACCCTCCGCTTCATAGTCTCGTGTTCTACTACTTCAGCCAACAGCACCACCATAAAAATGTAAATTTTAATAAGAATAAAAATATAGTTTTTATTTACTAAATATTTGGAGGATATTTAAGATTCGACCCGGTCGAATGTAACATTCCAACTTGTTTCACTTTAATCGTTGCAAAAGTGGCCGATACAAATTTATTAATTTTTGATATTTTCATTATTCAACACTGAGTGAGAGAGTGTTAACACTTTCTGCACATTAGTGTTGTTTTAACTGTCCAACGGGAGCACGATTTCGACACAGAAATATTCAAATCGTCGAAATTGTCACCTTGCGCCTATAGTTTAATGAATTAAACTTCTTAACAAACTCTAACTGCAATTTACATTTAGTATTATTAACAAGAATGCTGTTTTATTTGTGATATGGTCATAAGGCAAACAAAGTCCAATTCGGCTTATCGCACGCTGTTTCATTGAAAAAAGAATCACTTAGTGAAAATTAAAATTTGTTTTATTTATTAGTTTGGACTGATTACCAAGCATTTTTTCTGCTTAATCGAAAACCCTTTTAATAAAAATACAATTTCCTTGTAAAATCATTACAACTGTTGGCTATTTATATAACATATTCTAAAAATAGTATTTTTTTTTTATATTTAAAAATTCTTAGCATTCACTCGTATGTCAGAATATTCTTCATATAACAAAAATTGTTATATGATTTAATTGCATTTGAAAGTGCCTTAAATTGATACCGCCATTTCCTGTCCATGGGTGTCTTCAGACAGACAATAGTTCGTTTTTGTTGTTACCGAAAAAAAGTTTAACTATTGAAGTGTTTTTGGAAGACTAAAATTTTAAATACATGCTAGTCTGCGTTTGAATGTCGATTTGAATTCAAAAATCTAACAAAAGCAGCAACAACTCACAAGTACGTGCCTTGTGTTATTTTGTTCGTTCTCTCTATCATTTAGCCGTTTATCGATTTGGGCTTATTTTACTGCTAATGACTTTGTTTAATTGTGCCCACATTTTGTAACTTTGATATCCAGCTGTTTGATATATAAATTGATTTTTAAAGAAAATACAAAATATCTACATATTTGGAATTGTAATTAAGCACATTTGCCAGGGCTAAAGTTTGGGAGCAACAATAGGCGACTTTCAAGTGTGATGATGTAAGTTAATTCTGACTTGTAATATCGGCTATTTAAATTTTAAATTACCATTGATTAGTTCATGGTTGGAGTTTTAGAACTACATATAAGAATATTAGGCAGGTGTTGCATTAAATTTTATATCTTTTTTTAAACACTTTCAGCATGTGCACAGAAAATAAACCTCAAGAAAATGCATTAAGAGGATGTCATATTTCGCTTCTTGAATTTTTAGCTTTAAGACATGCATATTTAACGCCGCTTTAAAAAATCTTAAAAAAGTTAGAACAGAATTTTTATTAGAGCCAAACATTTTCACACAAACACAACTGGCGTGAACTAAACATTTTTCGAATCGAATATTCGTCATTAAAAATATATGACGATATAGACAATCATGGTGTCGCCAAAATTCGTTCTAATAGTACGTTTCCACTATGAGCAAATTAAGTTGATTTGAGTAAATTATGTCGAAGTGTTTCCATTACGTTGTAAGTAATTTTGTGTTCGAATTTTCGAAATCAATTTGACTTTTGGATTGTTTGGTTATTTTTTAACATAAGAAAAAAAGCAAAAATTTTGTTCAATGTTAACTTGAAATAGCAAAATGAAAAGAAAAGCTATAAAAATACAAAATTAAATAGAGTTTTTTGTAAATTATATTCAAGAAATAAAATCAACGCCATTTTATTCGTACTTAAATGTCACTTTTTCGGATTTGTAACTCACCAATAATGGATGCCCCAAGTTTGCATTTGTAAGAAGAGCAGCCGCGCAGTGTTGCACAGATAAATTTCGAAATAATTTGGAACAATTAAGTCATTTGGGATATTTTGTTCATATGGAAAATGTATGAGAAATCATATCGCAAATTACTTAATTTGAGTAAATAAAATGATTTGGCTCAAACTTAATGGGTCTGGCTCTTTTCGTTTGCGCTGAGTCGTGAATTCCACAGATGGACGGACGGATTTCATTACTGATCAAGAATATATATATTTTATAGAAGCTTAGAGATATATTTCACTGCGTTACACACGGAATGAAACGTTGCAAAAATTCAGAGTAAAAAAACAATAAGAAAATAATCAAACGGTAACACAGAAATTAAATGTGTGTTACCATCAGTTTAGTATTGATACACTTCTCATTTACAATTTTCTTAGAAAATTTAAATAAATAAAAATTTTGTTTTATCACATTCAGTTAAGGCACTTACTAAGTGGTAAAAAATTACACATGCATGCTGCTGATGGAAGTCGCTACACTTCTTGTTCTGCTCTGATGTGGAAGTTGGATTATTAAATTGATGTTTAATTTTTCTAGACTCTTTGAATAATTATCATGTCTTGCTAAATATACATACAATAAATTTTAATGGAATTTAATGAAGCAGAAAAGTGGTTCGAAATAAATGACTACTTTCAACAATACCGTGTTTCCATCCCTGTCGAAGAAAATGTCATGTTTACGTAATAACCTCTTATGACATAACCCAACTTTTTATTACACTTTGCTATCATATGACTGGATTACAGTCAAATATCCTACTACAATCATGTTGTCTTGTTTTTTAACAAAATAATTAATTTTCTAAGTGCTGGATGAAAGATTTAAACTAATTTATGCATTTCATTTGCCAGATTTTAACTTGCCCTCTTCATTAACTTCCAATCATATAAAATTTTAAAATTGCCAGTTAAATGAACAAAAATGTATAACAATTTTATAACACTTTACATTAAATTTCTTTAGTTTTATTACTCTCAATCAATTGTTTCAATACCCGCATTGATTTTCAATTAGTTACTTTTTCCAACAAAAAGAAAAATCTTCAAATTGTATTATAAATTGTCTATATGATTGCATTTTCCCAGAATTTCTTTAGAATTTCAGAGGAAAAAAAAAAACAAGAAGAAATAAACTGTAAAAAGAAACCATACAAAACATAAAATCAAAATTTTTATTGTTTTCAAATGCATGTTGCATTAGTGACTGCACATGCACACAAATGTTGCACACACTACTCTCTACTCGTAGAAGTTCTAATAATGTTTTCCCAACACACATACAACTGTTGCACTTATACACTCACAAGCATGCTGACATTATTTATAGCAGAGTTTTTGTTGAAATTTAAAACTTTACCAGGTTTCTTTTTTCATTCTTTAAATGCATTTTGCGTCACAGTGAAACGATGCAGCCCATAAATTAGCTGGAAGCGTTACTGCATACAGCTAATAAGTTTGTTGTAAAATGTTTTCAGCATTTTGTAACTTTTCAAATAAAATATTGAAGGTAAGGTTTCTTTCCAAATAATGTAAAGATTTTTTTTGATGTGTGAAAAAGTTTACAATTTCAAATGCTTTTGCGTATAAGATATTTTTATGCAAATGCAAGAGTATAAATACATTTAAGATTTGTGAATAGGTTTAAGTTCCTTCATGTGAAATTGAAAAATTAATAGGACGGCTATTTGTTTCAGATAACTGGATTATTGCGGCATTATTGGTGAAGGGAACAAGTAGAAAATGTAGCTGTTTCCGGTTTTTGTAGCATGGAGTATAGAGTATTACATATTTTACTATTTTACAAATTTGCTTAAGAAACTATTTCTAGATGCTCTAATGAAGTTTGCGCCTTAACTCATGAAAAATATTTTATTTGAATTTTTTAAATAGTCAGTTCATATACAAAAAATAATTTTTACTAATTTCCTCAAGAAACTATTTCTAGATTTTCTAATGACCTTTTTCATGGAAAATATTTCATGTTTATTACAGGCTTGGAGGGAAATATCCCTCCAAGACCCTAAACACTCTATATATTATTGATCAGTGATGAAATCTAAGACGATCTAGCCATGTCCGTCCGTCCGTCTGTGGAAATCACGATTTAGTCCAAAAAAAAAGAGCCAGACCCTTGAAACTTAGTAAATGGGGTGAATCGGGCCAGAGGGAAAGAAGTTCCCCTAAGAAGAGCTAAACCTACTACTAAAAAACAACAAGTTTTTTTTTGCAATTTTGTTAAGCAACTGATATATTTTTGTCAAAGAAAGTTCAACACGTTAAAATTGGAGCCACAAAATTAAAAAAATAAATTTTTGGACCCCACCCCCTTTAGTGGGTGCTATTATATGCAAAAAATAGTGTCAACATTTAACAACTTGTATTACTTAAGCCTATATTCGTTAGAAATAACCTTTTCAAGCTTTCATGACGAAGCTGAGACGTAACCTAATCCTCCTGTGCGCTAAACCCTCGCCCCCCCCCCCTTCCTTCTACCCCTTTGCCGCCTAAATGACCCTATCAAAGAAATTTGTTTTTACACTTAATTATCCCAAACAATAATTTTTGCGTTTTATGGCAAAGGTGACATCCCCGACAGCCCTTGCCAGAGCGACAAAATGCAGTTTTAATACCCTCGAAAATGAGCTGGACACCATAAAGTATATATATTCTTGATCTGTGATGAATTCTAAGACGGTCTAGCAATGCCCATACGTCCGTCTGTGGAAAACATGATATAATCTATATATTGCCCTCTTTAGTGGGCGGTGAAATTATATATAGTATTATATAAAGAAAATAGTGTCAATATTTAACAAATTGTATTCCCTAAGCCTACATTCCTTAAAAATTCAATTTATAAGCTTTTACTTTGATCTTCGCCAGCCCTACCCATTTACCTCCCTTTTCCCACTAATATTGATGTCTCCCCCACGGGCTTTCCCGGAGTGACGCTGTATAGTTTTAAAATTGGGAACAGAAATGTCTTAAAGGAACTGTGACCCAGCAGATTAAATATTTTTAAAAGAACTGAAATCCTTTTTTGCGCGTTGAAATAATATATTAATACGTAAATTACTTTTATGCTGACTGAAAGGTTTCTCAGTCATGCTCCTGCAAACACATTGGAAACGATCGTATTAAAATAAATTTTTTTCTTGTTTACTTAAACCAAATACCATAAACGTGTATATTTTAACAAGAATAAAAATATATTTACTAAATATTTGGAGGGATTGCTGTTGGCTGAAAAAGTAGAACACGATACTATGAAGCGGAGGGTCCTGAGTTCGAGCCCGCGCTGAGTCATGAAATATTGTGTTGAATTCTTCTGATCAGCATTAGTGCGTGGTTGTGTTAGTTGTTGCCAGCCTGTTTCAATGATGAAGGCATAGCACTGGCCAGTGAACATAATTGGCAGCGACTGACACTATCATGTACTAAAAGCAGAGTAACAGCACCCTCCTCGTCGCTCCTGTAGCAAAAAACTAGCCGGCAAAATAAAAAAGGTTAAAATAGCTACAAAAAATTCTCTATCTTCTCATATTTCTTCATCTGTCCCCCAAAATACTATCCCCTCCTTTCTAGTTCGGGCGCAATGCCCGGGGTCATTTCCTGAGTGCTGGTCCAAGATAACAAAAATATATAACATTTTTATTTGTTTTAAATAATCAGATGATATACAAAAAATATTTCCCATTCATTAAAACTGGGGGCAAATTACCGCACTCGATATCGAACGAAATTTGTATTTAAATTGTATTGAAATTTCGATCGATATCGAATGCGGTAATTTGGCCCCTGTTATAATTATTTGACTGCTTCATATATTTTAAAATCGGGTGGGGAATGGCAATAAAAAACCTACTGACAGTATTTTTAGCGCCGTCTGACCGTGCCTTTAAGTTAATATTCCAATTGTTAACAAAATAGCCGTGAAACATTCTTTTTAAAATCCTAATCTTCTTTATATATAATTTGTCCAATCGAATTTTCACGGTGATGCTTTTAAGGCTGGAACATATTTATGTTAAATATTGTTCACACTTGAAGTGATAAACTTTGACATTATCTACAAAATGCTGTGTGCACGCATATATTTAGATTTCAAATTTGTATTTACACTTATTTAATGCCTAGATACTCGTATTTTGATTTTATCAACTTTGATACTGACGATGTAAAAAGCTGAGTTTTATTAAAGTTGATAATAAAAGATTTAAAATCTTTTTCTTCATGGACGAAGTCAGTGAAAAAGGTGTCATTCCAAGCTTCAAATAATTAAGACAAACTTTGGAATTATTTGCATATTAAACAAATTTTAAAATATATTTTTTATGCATTTTTAATTTACTCGTAATATTCCTTTTTTATGGTATATTTCAAAAATATCGTAAAACCGTTAAATTATTATTTCATAATTTTTACAATGGATCTTGCATAACAAATGAAATTTAGAAAGATATGAAAGAAGGAATAAAAGCACAAAAGGAAAGTATAGAAAATTATGTATTTGTTAAGCTTCTTAAAGTCTTAAAAAGTTTTTAAGCTGCAGTTAATAGCTTTTCTAAGCATTCTTCATATTACTCGTATCTTAAGAAAACAAAATCTAATATTTTTTTAAATTTAATTCTTTGAAACATTCATTTATTTATTAAAAAACAAAATTTATATATATTTTTAAAGATATTTTGCCAAATAAATGCCTTTATTTTAAGGTAATGATAATGAGTACAGCCGAGACATTGATGATATTTGAATCAAAGGCAATATTATGATACAGTACAATTATGATAATTCAATGGTTCCATTAAAAGCATTACTATAAAAGTACCGCGGTATTTGAATAAGATTTGTAGTACAACATTAAAAATATTATATGTTAACTACTCGTATTCGTTGTCCTTGATGTGCCTGTGTGTTCGCATATTTTAATTGAAAGTCACCGACAGCAGTTGTGGATGTCACATCAACGAGAACTCGTAACTATTTTTATATGACATTAAGGACGAGAAATCGAGTTAGCCAAGCAAATGTGCAATAAATCAGACAAAGATTTTCTAAATAACAATAAATATTGTTTGTAGTCAATTAATTTAATAGAAACTCAACACAATCTTCTTTTTGAGTTTATATATTGTTATAGATTAATTTCAAATACAATACTTACGGTCTGATGTCTGAATCTCTTCGATTTATTACAAATATCAAATTTCACTTTTATCCGTGCAGCTTGCAACGAATTGGTGCAATGCTATTAATGCTTTATAATGAATTGGATTGTTTAAAATGGTTCTACTTATTTTATCTATTTCATTATCAAATAATTTTAAATCGCTCTGCCCTGATTTTGCAAGCATTAAATATAAATATATTGTATGGCTACAAGGTAATGATCTTTAAAGCCTATGAGTTTAATAAACATGACACTTCCTGGAAATAATGCATTTTAGAAGAGATTTAACAAAATTTCGCGGCTGCATTCAAGTTAAAGCTTATGCATGCATTAAACACATTCACGACGGCAGGCTACCGGCTGCACGATTACAGAAATAGAATACATGAGTTTATATGGGAAAAGTAGCATGGACAACAACCTCCCGTGTAGCCCCGAAAATAATAATTTCCATTTAAATACATGTATTTTATATCTGCAGTCATGTAGTCGTCATTGCATAATTAATTATATAAACTTATATAATTAATTATGCAATATTTACAACTGCTTAGTACGATTTTCCTTCGAAAAACTAAATTTTAAATTATGTATGAATTTTTATTAGTCGAACTTTCTTATGTAAATTGTTAATTTTTCAACGGGCTTAAGTTCGAATCTGCATGACTGCAAATGATAAAATAATAAAAAATCATTTGCAGTCATGCAGATTCGAACTTAAACCCGTTGAAAAAATTAACAAAACTAAATTTTGTTAAAAGTTCAGTACAACTTTTTTTTTATCTTGGACCAGCACTCAGGGGATGACCCCTATATATGCAATGCATTGCGCCGGAACTGAAAACGAGGGGATGGTATTGAGGGGACAGATTTAGGAAAGATGAGAAGATAGACAGTTTTTTTTGTAACTTTTTCAACCTTTTACTTCGCCGGCTAATTTTTGCTAAAGGGCCGACGAAGGTGGGTGCTGTTACTCGGCTTTTTAGTACATGATGGTGTCAGTCGCTGCCAATTATGTTCAGTGACCAGTGACTATGCCTTCATAATTGAAACAGGCTGGCAACAACTAACACAACCACGCACTAATGCTGATCAGAAGAATTCAACACAATATTTCATGACTCAGCGCGGGCTCGAACTCACGACCCTCCGCTTCATAGTCTCGTGTTCTACTACTTCAGCCAACAGCACCCACAATAGATAACACAACGCAACAAAATAAAAAAAATTTCATATGCTTTTAAAACCACTATACAATTTTGATGTATCATGACTATAGAATAATGAATCTGAACATTTTTTGCCGTTTTCTATTTTTCATGATTTTTTTAAAACAAAAATTTATGCCATTTTTACGTAAAAAATATATTTTTTTCTTACATTTTTTATTATAACTCCGAAACTGTTGATCCGATTAAAGCAAAAGATATAGACGGATTAAAGGCTATGTAAATCTTAATTTTTCTGATTATATTTGAATAATATCCGATTAGCCGTTTTTGAGTTATCACTAATAATGTGAAAAAGCGTCTAAAAAAATGCAATTTTACAAAAAAATGAAAAAAAAAATCTATCCATAGAATATAAAAATTTTACCATTTTTGTACAAAGGTAGTCATGATACATCAAATGCATATAGTGGTTGTTCGAGCATATTTTTGCTGTTGCCCTGTGTAATATATAACAATAGATAATATATAACATCAGTGCTGTTGATATGAGCAAAATCTCCTGTTTTTTGGGTTATTTAAGCACTAAACGCATTTCAAATTTCAACTTATTTAATGTGTTCAAGTTGAGTTTCAAGATGGTGGTGTCTTGCAAGGCTTAGAGTTGATTTTTACGAAAAAATAATTTTCGTAGGATATTTCAGTCCGGACACCGCACACACCCTATTCTTAGACCATTCAATTTCAAAAACCAAATGGTGGCACTCTGTAAAGAACTGTTCAAACTACTATCCATTTAGAAATTTTTAAAATATGTTTCTTATTTAAAAATTATTTAAGGAAATTTTATGTAAGAATGCAAAGTTAGAAATTGAATTTATAGGTAATTCAATGCTGCATACTCGTACATGAATAACTTTCCTGATAGTACCATCAATTAAAAAAAATTGTGGGTATTTCCCCAAATCTAAGCCTTAGAAAGGTCTGGTCGATTTTGAAAAATCTCGGCATGCGTCTTTCATTTATTCTGGCAGGCATTTGGATGGAAAGAAATAATTTTATGCGAAGATATTATTTTGGATTGCATGAACGGTGGGCGTTGGGTGTAGACGATTTTGAAGCAATTTATTTTTATCTTAATATGCTCAGTGGTAATTTGCAATGATATAGCACCACTCCTTTTAGTACAAAAAACAGGTGATGCTACCCCACTGCGCTATTTTGTATCAGGTCAACATTATCCAAATAGCGAAGAATTAGAAGGTTAAAATATTCCACAATATTTTAGAAAATTCAACTGTTTAATCAAACGTCAATAGGCGATATACGTAAATATATATACTGTCTTTTAGTGGCCTCTGCTACAAAATAATGGTATTCGATAGAATCCCATTACTTTGAGAAAAAGTGGGATTTGTTGTATCTCCTTTCCTTAAGAATGTACTTAAAAATTTTGCAAAAATTTTATTTTATGGTCCATAAACAAACAACTTATTTTAAAGAAAAAAATCACAGTATTGCAGGCATACAATGTTGCAAATTGAAGATAAGATATTCAATAAAATTCTGTGTGTCATAAAGCTTTAAAAATGTTTAAATAATTGTTATACGAGTATCTACTCCACCGTAACGTGCATTTATTTTTATCAACTGACTTGGTGGATGCAAAAGAAACGTGATAACAGCTTAAATTTTTTACGGGCTTTTTTTAAATCTCTACTGCTGGCGTATTTAAATGCTTTCAATAAATAAGCACACTATTGTTTTCAGCTATCATTCTTAAGTAAATCTTCTTAAATATATCAAATTACAATACATTACATTAACCACAAACACACACTCATCCTTCCTTCCTTAACACGGCAGTACAGTGTCTAAATGGCTTTCGGGTAAATAGAAGAAACATAGAAACACCCCTTTTTGCCACTTCTTTTGACATCTGTTTGAAAAGTTTTTTGTCTATGACTTCTCATGACCGCGCTGGAACAGAAAATTTATTTGGGCAATAGATATAAAAAAGAAATTTATTTTACGATTTGTGTGTTTGCAAGAGAAATATTTTCAATTTAACCCCATTTACAGATGATTTAAGCGAATTTTACATAAAATCATTTGCTTCTTGGAAAACGAAAATATCTTTTAGGGGGTTGTGATTTTGTTGACACCCTTAAGCTTTATATATTCTAGCATTTCCAACACCATTTAAATTGAATTTCGAGAAAAAAAAACAAATAAATGAATATAAACAAATAAGAGCTTTAAAAAGATATTAATTTTTCTTAGGAAATAAATTTAAATCGAATAGGGCAAAGACAATTTTAATTTAAATGGCTCAAAAGCTTAATTTTCCTTTTGTTGCATTCGACTATTATATTTCTTTGATATACAGAACGTTTTGTATTGTAGTCGAAACATTAGGCATCTATAAATGATTTTACAAAATGAGTTGAACAGCTATGCAATGAGATTTTAAATACCTCAGGCGGAAAATAATTTATCACAAAACAAGTGAAGTGAGTGCTTCTTAAGGAATAGCAACTGCTACGACATCCAGAACTTTAAGAAGAGGGCCGAAAACTTTTATAGGGCGTTATCATTGTAGGGGTTAATTAACGTAATCAAGATACTTATAATAATTTATAAAATGTAATTAAATATATTAAATTCAATTAAGATTTATAGGGTAATTGTTCGAAATTTATTTTTTTTTTAAATTCAGAAAGACATGATTAATATTGCAGGGCACAAAGGAAAGTCAACATCAGTTTTTAGTTATTCAACTTACACAGCAGAGCAGATCAGCTGTTTTCGAAAGCCGCAACGCTTTCATCATCAGTACTCATGTATATTTTGTTTGTCACCAATTATTAGGTGGCTTAGTTGAATACATATGATAACAAATCTTATTTATACAAATTTAATTAGGAAATTGCAATTAAACATATTTTTGGGTCCTTAAAAAATTTTTTAAATTTAAAATCTTAAGACAATGAATGAAGGGATTTTATTAGTATGTACTCCGAGATGGTCAAAATGGTACCACTTACATTTTTTTTAGGAGTAGGACCAGCACTCAGGGGATGACCCCTACATATGCAGTGCATTGCGCCGGAACTGAAAACGAGGGGATAGTATTGAGGGGACAGATTAGTAAAGATGAGAAGATGTACATTTTTTTTTGTAGCTATTTCAACCTTTTACTTCGCCGGCTAATTTTTGCTACAGGTCCGACGAAGGTGGGTGCTGTTACTCTGCTTTTAGTACATGATAGTGTCAGTCGCTGCCAATTATGTTCAGTGACCAGTTACTATGCCTTCATCATTGAAACAGGCTGGCAACAACTAACACAACCACGCACTAATGCTGATCAGAAGAATTCAACACAATATTTCATGACTCAGCGCGGGCTCGAACTCAGGACCCTCCGCTTCATAGTCTCGTGTTCCACTACTTCAGCCAACAGCACCCACAAAAAGATCTATGTTTTCATGTTTCGTCTTATTCCTTACTTGGCAAATTTTAGGAGAAGATCAAAAAGCCATCCATCCATCCATCTACCAGGAAAGAAATAGAAAGGAGTTGGTGTTGCTTCTGAGGCGAATTTAAAAAATTTTAACTACTCTGTTATATTAATCACCAGCCTTGTTGTATTGTTTATTTTTGTATTTAAAAAGTTAAATTCAAGTATAATTTCTCAAAACAAAAACAAATTATATGTAAAATATTTTTGTTTTGAGGGACTTCACTTGAAATGATCTTTTTAAATACAATTTGTGAATTAAGCAATTAATTATGTTGTGCGTATCTACACAAAAATACATTGTAAAAAATATATACTTTAATAATACTGGTGGAAAGGAGAGACTTTAAAGTGTACCACACAAAAATGGGTGGTGTATAAAGGGTGGGAAAATTTGAGGTTAGAAAGTAAATTGTCTTAAAACACAAATTTTTTTTTATAAATTCAGCTTTATTGATACCAAAGTAGAAATACGGGATGTAGAAATAGCACGTCGACATATGCCCGCTCTTTTCACAAAATGTTTAACATTTTGCAACAAAACTTTGCTTATCTCGTCAATGCAGGGCCCAATTTCAGATTTCAGAGCATCTTTATTTATATTTTATGGTTTTTCGAAGACTTTTTGTGAATTTTGTGAGCTCCATGTGCGACAATTTTGTTTCTTTACATAAGCTCCTAATTGAAAATGGGTCTCATCACTAAAGATCACTTTGTTGAAAAACGCGTTGTTTTCGTTCAGTTTTTCAAACAGTAAATTTTCAGAACTAAAATTCTTTGTTTAAGAGTATAGGGTACCATGGTTTAAATTTCCCAATTTCTTACTAAATAAATGTCAATAGATTACAGCTCAATTTTTGACATTTCATCATTTGGCAGCCAATTTGTTTCCTAACCTCAAACTTGCCCACTGTGTATAAGATGTCCTCTATCCACAATTCATCACTCAGGAAAATTTGGTATCGCTGCCTGATTTTCAATAGTCATTTTCGGCAGGGTAATTTATATCTATTACAAGGGCAATTAGAAAATTTTGAAATGAGTCATTTGACTTTAATGAGTTTTCACACGGTTCGTGAGGATGAGTTTAGTTCACAATGAATTACCTTACATGCGCTTGCTCCAGGGGCTTCCAAAATAGTAAAGTGAGGAATTAAAAAAAAAAATTCTACATGTAAAACTATTTCTTATGATTTAGAAGGTATTCAATTTTAAAAACTTAAACAACATTTTATGTCCTCTGATATTTACAATGTTTTGCTAATTAAAATTTTATTTTGAATAAATTTTATATTAAATATGTTTGTATTATTTAGTTAAGAGCAAAGAATTTCAAATTATTTCATTTCACATGTCATGATATTTTAGAATACGTTCACTTATTTTTTAGCCACTTCTCCATTAAAAAAAACCCTTCTTATTTCACACACATGTTTACATATTTTTCTATAGAACATCAAACAAAAAATTGCCGAAAAATTACTTAAACACTTTTTTCCAACTCATGTTTGGAAAACGGAATAATAAGAAATATGGAAATAAAAGATGGTGAACAAAGACTTAAGTGTTGTTTACACAATCCTAGCAGGCACCATGGCCAGAATTTTTTTGTTATAGAAATTGTTCAAAATAAACTGAATGCTTTTCATATACACTTATTTTTTATGAGTTCAACGCTTGGCTTGCACTTCAAACTGCCCCTTATGAAAAAATATTGAAAAAAATTAAACAACATGTTGTTTTTGAAAGCTGATATTGATGGTCTTTCAATCGTCAGAGATAGAGACAAGTTTTTTTACATGATTTTCAATTTCATAATTTTTTATTTGTTTATTTATTTTTTTTTTTGGGAAATATGTTTATGTCTGTACTTTTTTAAGGTTTTGAGATGGTGTCAGATAACTTGATGGAAATGAAAAGGTAAAAATCATAAGCCTATGAAACACATTTATAATAACCGACAACGCACATTTGTTTTTTCAAACGCTTCTTTCACTTCTGTCAGCTAGTTAATGGATAAAATGTTTGTTTTTGCTTTTTTTTTCTTTTATCTGGCTTATTATAATTAACACTTTTTTTCATTTCATATTCATTATGACAAGATCTATGCAGGGAAATACGAAATGTGTGGCTGATATATGGACTCGTTTAGTGTTTGTGCGTAAGTGTTACCATACACCAAGGTTTTTGTTATTTTTTCATTATTTGCTCTCAGTGTTTGTTTATTAGTGCCTTTTTTAAGAAAAAATTTAAGAAAATATTTACATTTTAAATAAAATAAACATTCTACGAAGCTCCTTGTATTTGCTATATTTATTTATAGATAAATTGAATATTGTAAATAGGTATACTTTTTTTGGGGCAATCTTAATAAAAAATATTTTATAATCCCCCTTATTCTGTAACTAATTGTCAACGTCAAGACAAGATAATATCAAAAACAGGACACTTACCTACTCCTTATGGACAACAATTAATTATTTCTGACAGGCCATGAATATTCTCTAAGACCCTGTTATAAGCGACATGCTGTTCAAAATTGTCAATTGCTGAAGAAAATGAGTACATAAGTGTGCTATTTTCAGTATTGTCTTGACGTGACGTTGACAAATAGATAAAGAATAAGGGGGAATGTTAATTTTTTCGTAAATCGAACCAGCAGTCAAAGGATGACCCCTATATATGCGCTGCATTGCGCTGGATCTAGTATGGATGGACTAGTATTGAGGGGACAGATGAAGGGATATAAAGAATTTTTTGTAGCTATTTTAATCTTTTACTTCGCCGGCTAATTTTTTGCTACAGAACCGATGAAGGAGGGTGCTGTTCCTATGCTCTTTAGTACAAGATAGCGTCAGTGGCTGCTAATAATTGTTCAATGAGCAGTGCTGATAACCACTAACACAAATATGCATTAATGGTGATCAGAAGAATTCGACACTACATTCATGATCGAGCGCGGAGTCAAACTCAGGACCCTCCGCTTCATAGTCTCGTGTTAACTACTTCAGCCAACAGCACCCTCAAATAATAACAAAAATATATATTATTAAGATATCCTTCATCACTGGTAGAAAACTTTAGTGAATACATAAAATTTGTGGACTGTAACGTGACCAACACATCGACGTTCGTCATCAGCAACTATTTCAAAGAACGCAATGTATAACATTAATTAAAGATAAATACCGATTTGTAAATATGCATGGAAAATAATAAGAAACTATAGCAGATATATTCAGAGGAAGATCAGAGAACATCTCAGCTTCGTCATAAAAGCTGAAAATTTTAATTTTTAAGGAACGTACGCTTAACACTTAGAACCCGTGGTCATTTTTTTTCTGCACCGTTGGACCGCTTGCTGACGTGTGGTTATTCGCGGGTTGACAAACTGACTATTTCTTAGGCATTTGCAGACCAAAAATACAAAGTCCAAGTCAATTAGGTTTACATCCTGGGACCGAACTAATTTTATTTCAATGGTAGATGCATGCAGAACATTTCCACTCGTCAACGCAATGTCGGGAAATGCAACACACCCACAACGTGTGACCACGGGTGGTCACGATGTCACATAAAATAAATCCACCAATGACCACGGGTGGCCACATTGTCCTAAATCATCAAAATACAAATGTGCCACGGGTGGGGCACGTGGGTCTCTAAGTGTTAAGGAATATAATTGTTTAAATATTTACACTATTTTTCCATGTAATATGTTATTGCAACTTAGACTAAAGGGGCGAGGTTCAATAATGGATTCTTCTGCATTTGGAGCTCCAAGTTCAATGCTTCAGAGCTTCTTTGACATAAAAGTATATTATTTGCTTACCAAAAATAACAACAACAAAAATGTTTAAATTATATTATTTTGTTTTTCTAGAGGTTGGTTTAGTTCTTCTAAGGGGAACTTTTTTCCCCTCTGGCCCGATTTAAACTATTTACGAACTTGACCTGTGCTATCAAATTTCTATGGTCTGGCTCTTCTCGTTTAAACTGAATCGTGATTTCCACAGAGGGACAGACGTGACTAGATCGTCTTAGATTTCTTCACTGATCAAACCTATACATATTTCATGGGGTCTTAGAGGGATATTTCGGTGCGCTACGCACGGAATGACACCCTCCAATTATTTTTTGGAAGGCACAAAAAAAACAGAAATTAGTTTTAGCCAGTTCTTTTTTACATACCAAAAATAAGTTTAAGTTTTACAGCTCTGGAACGGTATTTTTCTGATTTTCAATAGTAAACTATTTAGTATTATTTCCAATACATCAAGACGGTAGTGTCTAGCTTTTCGGTGGCTCCGGAAAACCGATTGCACATACAGGCGGACGGGCATCGACTCAAAATATCCACATAGATGTATTGTGTCGAATATTAATAGTGTGGAAATTACACACGGAATGACAAACTTATATCGTATATGGCATTTCGGCATTTTTGGGGAAGACATTGTCTAAAAACCCGCTGGTGTTTATAGTGCAAAACTATCGCGGAACTTATCAAATTGAGGGTGCCTAAACTATGCAACAATGAGCGTGAGCCACTGTTTTCATACGAAATACTAGTTTTAAGTTCTTAAAGAATGCTTTGTTTAGACTATCTGTCTGTTAAATGATTTCGCAAGGTATCATTCAGTCGCATACATTTTAAACATTTTTTTATGTTCTACTCGTATAGGTGTGAATAGCAGCCAACTTATTCTATTTCGAAAAATAAAATGAACGAGCCTACTTCTTTAAGTTTCCATATTTTATTTAAACCGTCTTTTCCATTATTACCGAAACGGTTTTCATAATATCCAGATGGTGCACATCCAATTAAGATGCATATAATAGGCACTCACAAGCATTTAATATATTTAAATCATCTGAAAGTATATCAAGCGCATCGTCTGCATCAGACGACATTCAATAATAAATTACAGCTAATTAATTGCAGTTTGTACAGAAGAATGAAATAATAAATATCCAGAAGGAGCGACAGTTCGAAAACTTTACTAAATGGCATGACATTATTTCCATATTTCCATTGAAGCAAAACAAATAAGTCGACCTGATTTCAAAAATTTCTTTTGGTTCATTCTAAAGCGGAATTACATATAAAAAATATAAATATCTTTTTAAAAATAATTCAAGCACATGTTTGATGAATATTATTATTTCACATAAGACGTTTTAAATGGAAATGATATATTTTTTTTAATATAAATTCATGGCATTTTTATTTCAGTCTGTGCATGGGATTTTGTTTGAAAGCTGGGTTTAAAGAAAATTTTGAAATCTTTAACAAAAAATCTTGAGAAACAAATGATTTCTGTTGGAGAGAAATAATAATTGAAATAAAAACTTCTTAAATACAACAACTTCCTGGTAAACTGGCATAAAAATATGTATTAAAGTATTTAAGCTGTTTTTTTAAGCTACTGTATTGTTAGATTTAAGCACACTCAAGAAAAATTAATATTGGGTGGGGGAAAATGTTGCTAAACACTTTCAATATCAAATTATTTTTTGCTAATATTTAAGAACTACTAAATAGCAGGCATATACAAAATCAACTTAAATACAAATAGATAATTTAAAAATATTACAGATAAAAAAATATATATCGTTCGAAATATATTTTAAACCATAAAATTTACAATAACATATTCTAAATATTTCTATTTCAAATATGTTTTTAAGCTTATACCATGTTCAGGGGCCAAATTACCGCACTCGATATCGATCGAAATTTCAATACATTTTAAATACGAATTTCGATCGATATCGAATGCCGTAATTTGCCCCAGACATACACCTGAATTGAGCTTATCGCAAATAATGACATTACTGAGCTCAATTAAGCATATACAATTTTAATTAAGTGATTGTTCAATTAACACTTAATTGTCATAAAATCTAGTAAAATTATAAATGCAGCACTGCTAAAAAGTATGTTCAGTGAATGAAGCACAACTCACTGAACAAACTTAGCGAGACTTAACACCTAAAATGTGGAAAAAAGTGAAAAAACATAAACAAAATATGCCGAGCCATGTGAAAGTTAGGTTATTGATATTAAATTAATTATTAAAAAAAAAAAAGATCAATTTAATGTAGTCATGAATATACCAAAAATGTAGTCATGAATATACAAAAAATTCTACTTTTAGTTGTCATACATTAATTGTCTTGACTAAAACGTGTATTTGTGAATAGGAAGATAATTATGTCAATGAAGTCAATATTGTCTATGTTAAAAATGCTTGACTGAATGCCATATTAATGAATTTTTATGGAATTTATTAGAACTGATGGACATCGTTGCTAGAGCTCTCTAGATAAATTTAATCTTAGTATTATATTCCTTAAGTTGAAGTAAATAAATAAATAATTATGGCTAAACCTAAGTTGAGTTTTTTAACAAAGAAAAAATATATCTGGAATTCTATGATTTGTCAGTGCATAACGTTTTCAAACTGCTTTTAAGAAATTCGCTTAAGTTTCTCTAAAATAAAACTATTGTTCATGCTGAACAGCTAGACCGTCATAAATTTGTAAAAGAAAACTGAGTTTTTCTTTATTTAAATTTATATATTTTAGAATCTGTTATTTTACACAATTTTTTTTAACTTTAAAAGTGCTTTCTCCCAAGTTTGAAAAAAAGTTCAAATTTATTATTAAGCGGTTCTTAGCAAATTCACATGACCATTTCAATTGGGCTAATGCCGATCATAAGATAATCTTTAAAACCAATATTTCTTAGAATAAATGAAGATATTAATTTATACTTCCGCTCAATAGAATGAGAAGTTTAAGCAAATATCAACAGTGTTGCCAACTTAACACCTCTGCACCAAATCGCTGGAGAAAATATATGTAAAGGACATAATTGAAGTTTTGTGATTAAATTTGAAAAAAATCATCATATTTTTTATTTATCACTGGCAGTTTAAAGTTTAAAACGAATTGATCACAGATTTCCTGTAAATCTCGGTTTACACTGAGAATGTTTTATTTCAGAAATTTTGCGAATAAAAATGGTATATATTTTATTTTATTAAAGCCCAAATGTGTTAATTATTCTGAGTTTGGTTGAACGGCGAATGCATAATATTTGTCGCTGAACAGTACCGACAGTGCACAGTGGCTTGAAATTAAACAAAAAGTAGTAAGAAGTCTGCAACTTTTTAATTACTTAACCGATTTCGATAAAAATAAGTGTTTGGAGCAGAAAAAATGTACAGTTTTCTTAAGGAACCCTGTTGCAAGGGAACAAAACGCCAAAGAGCGTGAAAGTTAGAAATTGCGGTTGCCTAAAGTCTTTGGAATCTTATAACTTTTGTTAATATCAACCGACCTTAACGATTGGATTGATCTAAGCTGAAAGACAACGATAAGGCATGCTTACATGAGTAATTTATCTTTCACAGTTTTAAAGTTATTTGACTTGCAAATATTTTTACATATTTTTTTATTTTAATCCATAATTTTTTACTCTTTGGTACATATTTTTTTATTATTGATTAGAAAACGGTTGACTTTATTTTTCAAAGCTGACTTAATCTTTATTAATATGCAAAAAAAAGTTCCGTATCTCAGAACTTGTAATTTGATTTCAATTCAAAATTTAAAAAATTAAACAAGTTTTTGAAGCGCATGAGGGTAAAATTTTTACGGATGAAACGAAAATGTGGGACGTATTTGTTTCTAAATAAATGTTTAAGACGTATGAGTAATACGAATCCATGCAAACAAATATTAATCATACGCAGCCGCACCGTGACAGAATTTAATTTCGTTTGGAAACAGAATTGATGCTGCACTTTGGTAGGCGAGCGAAAAATGATAATATTTTTCAGAACCAACTCATTTGTAATATTAGAAACGGAATTCATTAATTAAATTAAAAATTATTTCATTTAAAAAAAAAACACTTTCATTTTGAAGTGAGGGTAAAACGTTTACGCATGAAACGCGACACGGAAGTGTGAGACATTTTTGTCCAAGAGGAGGAAGAAAGCAATTGAGAATGATTGAAAGAGAGTGAGGAAGGGCGATCGTAGCATGAAGCACATTGCCATGGAACGAGAGTAGGGAGCAATAGAGTGAGAAAGATTCATAGAGAAACGGAGATCGAGAAAAATACGCTATAGGTGATGTATCCGATTATTAGTTAAATATTAGAACTTCAGATGGCCATTCTGTCGCATAACTTCTTGTACTGCAGTGAACGCATA
Source organism: Linnaemya tessellans (assembly GCA_951800035.1). Classification (NCBI taxonomy): domain Eukaryota; kingdom Metazoa; phylum Arthropoda; class Insecta; order Diptera; family Tachinidae; genus Linnaemya; species Linnaemya tessellans. The sequence goes on from OX637534.1 coordinate 91,739,276, forward strand.
TCCTTTTTATTTATTTAAATTATCATTTGAATGCATATAGTGCGTTAACAGTGAGTTAAATTTATAAATAAAAATTTATAAATTTCAGTGTATAATTTGTTATATATTTGTTAATTTGCAATTTTTTATCTTAATTTGTTTGAAGGTTAGATAATTCCATATTTACAAATTAATTTGCCACTCAGAATTTAACATACTATTTTTCATAAAATAAAAATATTTCACAAATTCTCTTTTTTAAATGTAAATAAAAAAAATGTAAATATCGTACAAATATATTTAAAAAATTTAATCTATAATTTGTATAAACATTTTTCTAAATTTTTTTTAACAAATTGAAGTATTTTTTAAGCTTCAGGGACCAAATTACCGCACTCGATATCGATCGAAATTTCAATACATTTTAAATATGAACTTCGATCGATATCGAATGCCGTAATTTGCCCCCAGGTCTATGTTTTATATATTTATTGTATTCACTTTTATTTTCAATATTTCGTTAACGTTTGGTTAACTTCTTTAGGAAATGTTATATTTTTTTAATACAAGATTTCCTGAAGAAATGAACACATAAAATATAGACCTAAGGCTTACCAAAATAGTTTAATTTCTGAAAAAAATTTTGATATTTTTCGTTTTTAAAAATGTACAATATTTCGGGAGGGTAAGTCTTCATCAAAAAGTGTAAAACGCATTTTTGGAGTTTTTAGAAGGGTGCCCTACTTGCAGCATTGACACAAATTGTGTATACATTTACATATATAGGTGGATTGTATAAAACGTTAATTTTTTGTTCTACAGGTGCGAAGTCGCACGTGACCTACTTCTTTTAATTTAATAATCTTCCTGCCAACAAATATTATTTTTCAATATCGCGCCTGACGTCGAATTTTTATTTGCAAACTTGAAGTTTTTTTAGGTTTTTTTTTATTCCTTTACCTTCAGCAAGACTGATGAAAGCAAAAGTCAAGGGATAATAATTCTCTTTAAGAGCGTTTATCGAAACAAAAGAAGCAAATGAATATCCAAATGGAAAAAGTTGCTGTTTTGTGGCATTTGCATACTTCGAAATGGCTTTAAAAATGTTTTTACTTTAAACTTGATTCTTATTTTAGTTAAAGAAACCTTCCAACTGTTATTTGCGGAAATGCCTATTGCCCCGCCCCAATACATATTAACCCCTATATGCATGTATGATGTCTGGCAAACAAATGCTGCTCCATTTCCATTTTTTTTTACTTTTATTTATTTTTTTGTATGTTGAGGATTTCTTAAGTGTTTTAAATACAAAAGCTACGCATTTGTAATACTTTTTCGTTTTCTTGTGTTCCGTCCGTCTATTTCTCTTTTTGTAGTTGTTGTTTAAATGCTTGCTACCAAAACTACTACCAATTGTTTTCTTAGTTTGCTGCATGCGTGACATGTTTTTTCTTTTCGCCACATCATCCTCTCCTCATCATTGCCATCATCATCAACAACAGCCAAATTCAACTACGGTTCTTAATTTTTTTTTTTTGATTTTTTGGAATCTAGATGGATTTTGTGATTATTGTAGGCTAAAGGGGATACTCATATCATAAGAAGAAGAAAAAAACATATCATTGGCATTGTTGTTTGACGCTTTGAATATTTTTGTTTATTTTTTTTTTTTTTTTGTTTTTTTTTTGTTTTGTGTTGTGTGGCAATAAATGCTTTTGATGTTGCATGAGTGGTGTGTCTTGGCAAGCAGCATGTACATATGAATGAATGTATTATTTCTGTTGCTTGTAACTCCCCGTATTAAAGAAATCTCCACTTAGAGTTCATTGTGGTATTTTGTGTATTTCAAATATTATAATGGACATTTTGTTGTTGTTGTAGCTGCTGTCCCCAAAAATAAAAAAAAATGTATTCTTGGATATGTCAAGTACAAGTATCAGTGTGTTGTTATGGAAATCACACAGCTTTAGACACGCACACTTTTAAACGAAATAGGGTCTGTCAGAAGAAATAAAATGACAAAGTATTTTATTTTTTAAGGGAATAATTTTTTATGAGATTGTGTGTGTGTCTATCTGTTTGTCCATCTACATACATTCATATAAGATGGAGCATGCCAATTACAATTCTAAATATGACACTGTCAAGTTCTTTTTATTTTAACATTTTTCTTAAGTTTAATGTTCTTTTTATGGATTTTAAGCCAAACAACCGTATTGTAATTGTTATGCGTACCAAGAAAATTATGAAATAGTTTACATTAAAACATGTCCGCCTAAAAACTTTAGTCGTTGTTTTGTTTTCTAAAATAAAATCCAATAAAAATCTTTTTGTGTTAAGAAAAATATGAAAAAATTGGTTTTAGCCTTCAATATAATTAATGTAATTACGTTTTTCTTCTCCGTTTAGCTTAAGGTTATGAACTTCTTTAAGTGTGGTCTGCTAACAACATTGAGAGAAAAAGGTCGTGTTTTTTTAATGCAATAACATTTTGAAATATTTTATCAAACCATGTAATTAACCCAGATTGCTTTTAAAAATGCAGTATTTGAAAGATCATTAAAATACATTTATTTGCTTTTTGTATTTCCTTCTCAATAACAATAAGCGATTGGGAAATTTTAATTATAGGAACGAGAGAGCCACAAGGTAATTTAAACAATTTAATGCATTTGAAGCTGCTAGCAAATATTAATTTAATGAGTTCTAACAAAATTAAATGCTTTAAATATTATAGAAAATTTATAACAATATTTGAATAGTTGCGGCATAGAATTTATTAACTGCCTATTTTATGATGTCGAAAATCTACAAGTCCGACCCGGTTCCAATTCAAAGGAAATCTAAGTTAGAAAAAAACCTTTGGAAAGCGATTCGAATCGATTCGGTTCAACCGTTCCAATTTTATAAGCGGGTTGCATACTTATACATACACAGACATACATATATAATAACACCCTCTTAGGTATAGTCAAGAAAGCTTCCTAGGAACTCAAAACGTCGAGATCTGTTGCAAACTGGACTTTTCAAAAGGGGCTAAAACCAGTTACTTCCCGATTTGCGAAAATTTTCAATTTTCTTAGCGGAAAGTTAAAAAAGAAATTGTAAAGGTCTAAATAAAGATTTTCATCATAATATTATTTTTTTATTTACTGAGAGTCATTCAAAAATAAAATTGCATGATTAATTTTATGTCAGCCTGTATTTATATATGTAAATATACCTACACACATGCATACATATGTATGTATAATATTTGTACGTACATATATTTAGTTCAATGTGGAGAATAATAAATGGCTACACGCATGTATGCGATGTAAAAATATATTTGATACGGAACTAATTTCCATTCAATATGAACTTTAGCAAAGGTTACAAATTAATTACATAATACATGAAAAAAATTCAAATTAATTTTTAGCTTCTTTTTTGGCCTAATAAATATGAAATTATGTGGAAATTTCATAGAAGGAAATTTTAAATACAAATGTAGAATAACAAATTTAATGTTTAAGTTTAGAAAAAAATCAACAGTTAAATTCTGAATAATTATGTGAATTTATACGACTATGGAAACATTTTAAATGACAAGGTTTTGAAAGAATAGCAATAAATTTTTTGGTAAAATTGAGCTGATGGCCAACGTAGCCAGTGCTCTTTAATTAGATTTAATCTTAGAATTATATTCCTAAGGATTAAAGAAATAAATAATAATAATAATTTTTGGTAAAATTATTTATAACATTTTCCATTTATTCAGTCATTTCCTCTTAGTAGTATTTTTTCCATTCAAAAGTCTTCATCTTTTAAAATATTTTATAAAAACCTCCATTTTTGCTGCACTTGCATTTAATATACACAAGCACAGTAGTCGCAAAATGTGCTCTTGAAATATTAATTCCTAAACGGTGTTCAGACATGCATTTACTTGAATTTTTCTCAATCAATGTCATTATTGAGCTCAATTGAACATAAAAATTTTAATTCAGTAATTGCTCAATTAACACTTAATTCTTATAATATTGAGTAAAATTACAAATGCAGCATTGTTAAAATGTGCGTTTAGTAAACACAACTCACTGAACAAAGTTAGTCGAGACTTAGCACCTAAAATGTGGGAAAAGTAACGAAATGTGTCGAGTCTTGTTGAAGTTAAGTTGTTGATAGTAAATTTTTTATTAATTAGAAAACATAACAAAAATTACTTGTGAACTTGAGGTCCTCATATAAATAGAAAAAATTATTTTTAGTTGTCATACGTTAATTCTGTTGACTAAGTTTTGGATATGTAAACAAGAGGATAATTATGTCAATAAAGCGAATATTGACTCAATTAAAAAGGCGTATCTGAACTCCGTATAATTTGGAGGCGCTACTGGCTGAAATAGTTAACACGATTCTATGAAGCGGAGGGTCCCCAGTTCGACTCCGCGCTCAGTCATGAATATTGTCTTGAATGCTTCTGATCAGCATCAGTGCATGGTTGTGTTAGTGGTTGTCACCCTGTTTCATTGATGAAGGCATAGCACTGGTCACTAAACATACTGGCAGCGACTGACACAATCAAGTACTAAAGAGCAGAGGAACAGCACTCTCCTTCGTCGGCCTTGTAGCAAAAAAATCAACCGGTGAAGTAAAATGGTTCTAGTAACTACAAAAAAAGTCTCTATCTTCTCATCATTCTTCATCTGTCTCCACAATACTATTCCCTTCTTTTTAGTTTCGGCGCAATACACTGCATATATGTATAGGGATCACGCCCTGAGTACTGGTCCGAGTTAAAAAAAATTAAGGCCATAGCTGACTATCCTAGAGAATCGAATGGTTCATTCACAGGAAAATCTAGCAGAAGTCTAACCGATTTTCAAAAACCGCTGCAAAATGGCGCACTTGTCATATTTGGCACATCGTGAGATTGCATATTCGATAGTCACACACGTCCCTTATTTTAAGTTTGTAACTATTTTTTCAAACGTGCTTGAAAATTCGCGAACATGCCATGAAATTAGCACTGAATTAAAATCCCAATACACAAATTCAACAACTTCAAGAAGTCGTATGCTGAAAACTGGTAAAAACTTTTTAAAATCTTATTTTAGGAAAGCAGCAGAGGTTTTCTTATGCGAAACTCCTAGGATTTTGATTACTCGTGTCACAAAAATTTTCTTAATTGAAAAATTTTTTTTATCTGCTTGTTTGTTTAGCTAATAACTGCAGTTAAGTATTTTAAGAAATCTTGATTTCCGTTCAAAATCATGATTAACATGTTTAGAAGAAGTTAAAGTTTTATGGTTTATAATTAAATAATTATTTAATATTGACAACAACAAAATGCATTTCAAGTCGCCTTGATGTATAGAATCATAGATTGATTGATTCTATCATCATTACAGTTAAAAATAGTTACAATTTATGTTTATATTGAACAAATTTTAGATTTTAACTTAAAAAAAAGTATTGCAGTAAATACAAGCCGGTTTTAAAAAAATTACAAACAGATTTTGAATCTGATACAGTTTAAGATAGAAAGCCGAGAATGATATAAGAAAAGTATCAAAAGACAATAACAAAAAGGTTTTTGAAAAATAAGGGGCTGGTCTCTAAAACAAACTGCAAAATTTTAATAAAAAGAATTATTTATTTTAAAGTTACGGGTTCGATTCCGCACATAGTCAAGCATATCAGTGCATGAATGGTTATGTTAGTTGTTGTGGGCCTGTTTCAATGACTTAGCACTGGTCGCCGAACATTAGCGGCTGTATATTGTTCTAAACAGTGGATTACTGCAACGTTTTTCGTCGTATTGTAGCATAAAAATTTCTCAGTGAAGTAAAGAACAAGATGGCTACAACAAATTCTGTATATTCTCAGTTTCGGCACAGTTCATTGCATGAGTAGGGTTCACAACCTGAATGCCGGGAAAGGAACGATTATCGGTGGTCCATACAGAGTGTTGTTCTTAAGCGGCATGGCCACACATCAAACTGATGCTTCAAACTTGTGTATGTGTTGGTAAAATTCTCTTCGGCAGTGAAAATCTAAACTGTTTTGATATTCTTCAAACTCACATCAAACCATACGTGTGATTTTTTTTCACTAGCAATATCAAAGAAAAGCAGAGTTTGAAGCGTCAGTTTGATGTGTCGCCATGCCGCTTTATATTTAATTAGGCAGCAACTTTATATTTAATTAGTCGAAATTAAAATAATAAATTTTATATATTTATTGCTCATCTTTGTTTAATAATTAATTAGTCGTTTATATATAACCGTCGAAAAAAATGCCACAATACATTAACATGAAATAAAGAAATTTAAACTTTTTAACAACTTGAATTGATTTCTTCCCTTTTTAGCAGAGATACATACACTTATTTCATTAGTTATACATAATTTATTACTTAGCATTTACGAAATTTCATTTTGTGTATGGGGTTTTCAAAATCTCCCCATCATCTATGCTAGTGGCATCGTAGCTAAAAAGTCACAGAACTCATATGTCTGTTTGAAACATGGCAACGAACACTCTCTACCAAATAAATAAGTCAACAAAATTGTAAATAAAGTCAGCATAAGATCTAAAATACCGCAATCACACTAATACACACGTTGAATTAATAACAAACAAACACCCTGTTTCCGGTTGCAGAATTAAAGTCTCTTTGAGCCCAAACACCTTCCGTCTTTGTATTTCCTTAATGCCAACTTACCTATGATGTCTGTAATGTCCAGCCATAGGGGCCATGGTAGTGACCATGGGCCTTTGTTGGAAATATTGAAATGGATGCATGTAAGCAGCGGTGTCCGTAGCGACAACAGGTGGATTTAAGAAGGGCGATGACGCTGCCGCACTTGCAATTTGTCCCAATGCATTGGCAGCGCCTCCGCCACTATGATGTTGATTTGTAGTCACCATATTGCCATATTGATTGGCATGATGATGGGCGTCCATGAAAATGGCTGTATACCGTGGAGGATAATGAGTGGGTGATGAACGTTGGCTAGCTGACGCCAAAGTTGCTGCTGTGGCCGTACATTTTGCTTTTGTTTTGTGTTTACGTTTTGTTCGTTTCGTTTGTCGTGTAGTGGGGGGTGTTTGTGGTCCGGCCATTTGTGTCGCAGTAGTAGCAGCAGCAGCAGCAGTGGGCCCGCCACTACCACTCACATAACCACCACTGCCAACACTACCAACAACAATGCCAACATTGCCACTGCTCGTATTAATGCCAACTATGCTACCACTGCGTATAGAGGGTGGAAAATGTAGTTCACTGTAAATGCTGGATTCTAAAATGTTGCTTTCGGATGTTGTACGATTCAAGATGAATTGATCAAATTCATCTTGCAAAACCGCTGGCTCATCGCAGCACTCATTGCTGATAGTGGAAGGTGTTGCAGTTGCCTCTAGCAATGCAGTGCTTTCGATGGCAACTTCTTCATTATTGGCCTCAGAGATTTCACAGTGACTTTGATTGAGACTGTCTGAGCTACAGCTTGCACTAATCACTATTTCTGGCATTCCAAGATATGTGTCTGTAGTGGTGGGATTGTTTAGTGTTCCACTCAATTTGGCAGTGTTTACTGTAGTTATGGTCGTATTGTTGTTGTTGGAAATGTTGCCAAGCATAGTGCCATTTTCAAATACTATTGTTCTATGCGATGTAGTCGGCATAGGGGTGTTTGCATTTACATTTATTAGACTCTTGTGATGGGGCGAGTTATCACATTCTTTGGCCTCCATACTAGAGTGTTGTTGTTTGTGTTTTCTTGGTGTAGTAAACATTTTGAGAAAACACTTTTCTTAAATTAAATGTTAACTTTTATTTTAGTAAAATGAAACTAAATATTTATTTTTGCTATAAATTAAAACTAAATAATTGGTCCCTAAGTTTCTTGATATATTTGCTTTGATATTTTTATTTTAGAAATCACTGCATGTTATATTGTATTTTTGTTGGAAATTTTAATTTATCTTTCATTTTAAATTTTTTTTTATTTTTTATAAATATAAACACTAGCAAATTTCGTATGTTTTAAGGGTATGAATTTGCAAAAAAGAACGACCGCTGCCATCCTGCTTTGATGTGTAACGTTCAGAGTTCCGCCAAAAACTGACTTGTAGTTTTCAAGAGAATTTTTGTTTACTGCATGTTCAGCCAGTCGTTGAGTCAGTTTGGCAGACAAGTTATCACACACAATGTGATTGTGTGTTTACTGACGATACCAACATGTTAAATTTTAAAACAACCACTATTTATATCAGGCATGGAAAATAAATTTTCTCTTAATAGTAAAAAATTCAACTCCAAAATATCTTTTAGATATTCAAAGTACAAAATCTTATGCACCCCATGAATCCACTAATAATGTTTTTGTACCCTCCAAAAAAGAATTGGAGGGTACAATAACTTTGCCATTCCGTGTGTAACGCAACGAAATATCCCTCTAAGACCCTATAAATTATATATCAATGGCTTAATATAAAAGTAGGCGTAACTCGATTTTTTGTTACTTTACGGTAGAAGGAAAAAACTTCGTAAAATTTCTGACACAAGATATGTTTTGATGCAATTTTTAATAAAACGATGTAAAATATGTTATTAAATACCCGTCAAAACTTTTTTGTATCATAAATTTTACGGATATCATAAAGTTTTGTTTCTTCTCCTGTAAAGTAACAAAACTCGAGCTACGCCTTTTTTATATTAAGCCATCGATATATTTTTGATCAGTGATGAAATCTAAGACGATCTAGCCTGTCTTTCAGCCCGTCTGTAGAAATCACGATTCAGTCCAAACAAAAGAGGCGAGACCCTTGAAATTTGGTATAAATATATTTTGAAGGATAGCACAGGTCAAGTTCATAGCCGAGCCAGGGGGAAAGAGTTCCCCTAAGAAGAACTAAATCAACCTCTAAAATAACAACATGAGTTTTTGTAATTTTGTTAAGCAAATGGTATATTTTTTTATTTTTTTTCAAAGAAGTAGGTCGAAAGCATTGAAATTGGAACCAGAAAATCGGAAAGCCCATTTTTGGACCCCATCCCCTATAGTGGCCGCTGACGTAAGATATTATGTATATGCAAAAATAGTGTAAGTGTTCAACAAATTGTATTAAATGTTTAAGCCAACATTCCTTAAAAATTAAATTTTTAAGCTTTTTCAACGAAGGTAAGGTGTTCTCTGATCTTCCTCTACCCTACCCCCACTCACCTTTGGCCCCTAAAAGACCCTATCAAAAACAGTTTTTAACTTCTTAAGTTTTTACAATGTGATGTCTTCCCCACGACTCTGCACAGAAATATTTTAAAGAAACTCTGATTTTATACTGATGTTAATAAGTTGTCTTATACCGCTGACAGACATAGGATTTCTATACCACATTAGTATTCTATACTACATGTGTGTCAGCCTATACTACAATTAAACAACAAAATAATGTGGTTTATATCTGGTTTCAATACTACGAAAATATACGTAGTATACTAATATATTAACCCATTTTACACCCTTTAGCTTTTTTCAATAGCATTGGGAATGAGTCATCGTCCAATTTCGCCACTTCAACTTTCGAGAAGTTCGACGCCTCAACCTTATTAAGAAAAATGTCCATGAATATGTATAGTTATAATGGATTTATAAACCATAAAGACTTACACGTGTCCAAAAACGCCTGTACTTCTTTTTTATTATTTTAGAATGAAAAAAGCATATTCTTCTTTTAAGGCGATTGTACATAATTAACGAATAGCGAAAACACAATTTCTTTTTTCGCATAAAATATGCAATTTTGTTGTTATTATTAACAATTATGCTAAAAAGTGTTTCTTTTTTCATTTTTTTTATTACACGAAAATAAAAACAAAAATATTAGAATATATACCACATGTCTGTCATGCCAAAGTAGTATCAAAAACCATAGTATTTATATCATGGTTTACAAATCCTTTGTCTGACAGGGATATTAAGCACGCTGCTCCCAACCCATTGGAAACGACCATGTTAAAATATGTAAATGTTTTTCTTTGTTTTCAAATACCACAAAAACTTAGATTTTAAGAGAATAAAATTAGAGTTCTTATTTACTAAATATTTGTTTGTAATTACAATAATTTTCATATGAAAAATTAAAAAAGAAACTACATAAAAAATTTACCTCAAAATTAAATTGTATTATGTAATATATAAATAGAAATAAAACAATTTACTGTTTTTTATTCCAGCTTTTTTGGTTTCTGTTTCAGATATTTCAAGATTATTTGAAAAAATTATATAAAAACACTGCACATAACTACAATAGTGCTAAAGTTTCCGTCTCTGTTTTGCATTGAACTCTCTTGTTTATGTTATTTATTTTCTCTCTTTAAATTGCTTCATATTCATTAATTTATCATCTTAATTTCTATTTCTATATTCTCATTTAATAACAGGTTTTACATGAACATGGGGGATTTTTAAAACAAAAATGTGGAATTGCTGTGAAATGCTACGTAATAACAAATCAATGAAATAACTAATGGGATACATATAGCACATAAAAATATATATCTCGATATTGGAAATATTAATATATATATATAGGTACATTCTATCTGCCGTATTCAGAAAAATATATTTTAAATTTTTTTTTAATTTCCATGTTTATCATTTTATCATATCCAAGCCAAGAGTGTAAAGACTAGTTTAAAAAGGGGCTATGAGTGCTGTAAAACTACTGAAAATGTATGAAAAGGTGAACTTTAACAAGTTGACTTTAACATTACAATGTCCTAGGGCTGGACCATCTAACCCATATTTCCAGTAAACCGCAGTAGTCCCGCAACTACTCCGTATCACTACTTCATGGGAACTTAATTCTTAAAGGTCGTGACTGACTATCCTACACAATTGCACGATTCATTCATAGGAAATTCTTCCCAAAGTCTGACCGACTTTAAAAAAATCGCTTCAAAATGGCGTCGTAAGTGCCACACTATTATACATCAATGATGCAAAAATATCTGGCTGACAATAAATATTACTCTGATCGCATTGAAACTATTATTTTATGAAAATTTGCATAAACATTTCCAAAACGCACAAGACTTGTCAATTCCGTTTTTAGGCCACACTACCATACTTGTTTACCACACATGTCACTTTGGCACATCGCTCGATTGTGTAGGATAGTCAGTCACGACCTTAATTGATATCTACAAATTTATATATTTGCCTAATAATTCAACATAGTGTTTTACATGTTGTGTGGTCTAGTATGTCTAAAATTTTAATTTTGTTATGTTTTATGCACGAATTGCGAGAAATTTCCTTCTCTTTTATAATTGAAATTAAAAATCAAAGCTGCCAATGTGTACTCTTATACAGATAATTCAGTACTTGGCAGCACTGTATTTTAAAATGCAATAATTTGCCATAACATGGTTCATGACTACACTACACTGGATCATAATGTATCGGGTCAATTTAAACTACAGTAGAGTAAATTGGTATTATCTGCAGAGTCCATATAATTATAAAAGGTGGGCCAAAAGAAGTCATCCGATATTGTTTGTGGATCGCGCATTGTGTGAGGTTGCTCCGCCCTGTTCGTTCAATTGCGGCAGAAAAAACCCGATTAACATATCCCTATAGCACGCACCATCCACTGTTGTCGTTTGACCAGTAGAGTCCTCGAAAAAAGTGGCCCGATGACTCTTCCAGCGTAAACAGCGCACCATGCAGTCACTTTGAGCGGGTATAATGGCTCCTCGTGCATCACTTGTGGATTTTCGGTGCCCCAGAAGCGATAGTTTTGCTTTTTCATGTAACCGCTGAAGTGGAAACGACCCTCATCGCTCATATGATTTTGGTCGAAAAATCGTCCACTTCGTCCAAGACACGATTATTCCGCGTTCTTGAGGAGTGTATCACTCCATGGTTTGTTCACTTGTATTCTACATCTGTCTAGTTCACAAATGTCAAAACAGATTTGACATTGGCCGCCATTTGCAAAAATAAGAGCATCTTCGTGATTTCTTTTGGCCCACCTTTTATAAAGCCCTTTTCTAGTAAAATCTTTATATACAAATTTTCGAGAAGCCGTGGATACAGGGGGCACGAAAAATCTAATAAAATTATACGAATAAACTGTGATTGTCAAAATTACACTTTTTAGTTTTTCTATAAAATTCTATAAGGCAGCTGAATAAATGGACCTAAAATCAACTACACTGCAACCAGTACCGTTAAGATAAACAATCCCGCTAAGGTAGTTCCAACAATCGTACCAAACCGAAAACCCTTCTGTCTAAAGACAGGAGAGAGACTGCTGTGACTCTTTTATCTCTTGCCAACAATTTTAACAAATTTTAAGACAAATAAATAGAAACCAACAGATACTTCAACAAAAACCTAAAAGACAATATCAACAATGAACTAATATTTTTCCTCATTGTGATAAAGTAAATTTTGTATTTTAAATGCAACAATAGTAACTAATACAGACGCAAAGTCGTGGTATAAAGTACAGGAATATACTTTTACATGTTTACATACGTACGAGTACATGGCGTACTTATTTTTACACATTGACGACACCAACCGACTCACAAATTTTCATACACGTACTACAGCAAATAAGGAAGCCAAACAAAAACCAAATCGTCATCATCGTCATCAATAAGAACTTGAATACCAACAACACCAACAATGCAAAGATACAACACAAACAAAACAGAATATAAAAACATTTAATGTGAAATGTATCTGTGAGTATGCATTCATGCCGTGTGTATGTGTGTGGATATGTATCTTCTGTATGTTTGTAAAATGTTGAAAGGATGTGTAAAGAATACAATGTATGTATGTACATAAATGTTCACAAATCCATACATACATCCATACATATTCGTGTCTTGTATAAACACATGACGTTAAAGAGTGGATTCTTATGCGAAAATTATCTTTCAACTCTGTGAACTGGCCATTCGTCTGACAAGATTCTCAAAAGAATCTACTGAACTCATTTTCCATTAATAACTTTAATTTTTATAAACATGCATTTTCCGGCGCACAGTGGAGGTTTGGGAAAAAACTTCAACCCGCAGTTTCTAAACGGGTACCCCGATTGTAACAAAATTTCATACGCCATTTAAAGAAGTGTTGTTGACTTTAAAATAAGAGTTTAAAGGTGGCAAACCCACGAGATGCACAAAGGAGGTGACCCGAAGTCTAGGAAAGCTATGTAATAGGTTTGATCATGACCGAACTACCAAATCATTGCCTTATTACAACAATAACAAGTAAGAAACGTATACACCAATACCTCGCTTTGCGTCGTTTCGTTTTGCGTTTTTTCTAAGTTGCGTTGCTGCTGAATTATAACTAATTTTCACTGTGCCCCGTTAGATTTTCGAAGTTGCGTTGTTTTGTGTTCGATTCTTTAATATTTTTTATTTCCTTTTTTTCTCTTTTTTTTCTAAAATATGGCAACGACTTTTGTTTCTACATATGTAATTGCGCCACGCCATCAAAATTAGGAGATTCCCTTTCTAACTGAAAATCAACGCAATTTTAATAGTTTGATTTTCACTTTGTATTTTAAAAAACGATCCTTACAGCGGAAGGAGTTTTAAAGTGTCCCAGCCGGTGGCTACAAATATCAATTGGTATAAGGAAACTTATTTTACATTGAAAAGAAGATATTCAGCAAACATTGGACCAATCTTTTGTGAAAGAAAGCCGACTTACAAGAACAGTCACTATTTTTTATGTATGTAATAAAATGTTATATTATTTTTGTTTTTTATATGTTTTATTTTAATTTATTTTAATTTATATATATATATATATATATATATATATATATATATTTATATATATATATATATATATATATATATATATATAAATTAATTTTTGTTTCTTGAATATAATTTTTTTATATGTTTACTTTGTTCAATTTACTTTTTAAAAGGTAGTATTTTCGTAGCCCTGAAACCCATCTTCGATCTTTACATGGTTTGCTATAGAAACACATAATTCGCTTTGCGTCGTGTTTTTTTGGAACGTAACCACGACACAAAGTGAGGTATTGGTGTATCCGACTGGGACGAATCTTAAATACCTTCCAAATATTTAGTAAATATATTAAAAATGTTTAACCTGCTGGGTCAGAGTTCCTTTAAGACATTTCTGTGCCCAATTTTAAAACTCTGTTTTGACAGGGTCACTCCGGAAGGGCCGTGGGCTAGATCTTTGTTGCACAAAATTAAGAAGTAAATTTTTCCGGTTTTAAGTGTAGAATTTTTTTATAAGGTCATTTAGATGGCAAAGGTAAGGTGGTGGGGTAGGGCAGAGTAAAATCAGAAGACATCTCAGCTTCGTCATAAAAGCTTAAAAATTTAACTTTTAAATAATTTAAATTGTTAATTTTTCAACGGGCTTAAGTTCGAATCTGCATGACTGCAAATTATTTTTTGTTATTTTTTATTAATAAATGAATTTGTTTTTAAATTCTATTTATTATTTTATATTAAGATTGGAATATTAAGAATATTTTCATTAATCATCAAACCAGCAGAACGGATCAGTACTGATTTCGAGGCCGCTACGCCATCTCATCAGCGTTCTTTGTTCAATTTTTCCACTTTCGCAAGTGGTGCTAGTTAGTAGGAATATCAACTATTTAACCAATATTTTAACGAAAATTGAATATGAGAAGTTATCACATTCATATTATTAAGTTATTACATTTTGGTTAGTACGAAATTCCCCAACCCTGACGATTAATATTCCCAATATTCCAATATCTCTTTTGCTTTTTCCAGAGCCATCGGCTGCTGATAGGTAAAGCTTCTTTGTTATTTATGTTCAAGTAATTGAATTTAGTTGTCAATTTACTTTGAACAAGTGCGCGTGCCCCCGCAATGTTTTAAATTATGTATGAATTTTTGTTAGTTGAACTTTTTCTTTATGTAAATTGTTAATTTTTCAACGGGCTTAAGTTCGAATCTGCATGACTGCAAATTATTTTTTGTTATTTTTTTTATTAATAAATGAATTTGTTTTTAAATTCTATTTATTATTTTATATTAAGATTGGAATATTAAGAACATTTTCATTAATCATCAAACCAGCAGAACGGATCAGTACTGATTTCGAGGCCGCTACGCCATCTCATCAGCACTTGTTCAAAGTAAATTGACAACTAAATTCAATTACTTGAACATAAATAACAAAGAAGCTTTACCTATCAGCAGCCGATGGCTCTGGAAAAAGCAAAAGAGATATTGGAATATTGGGAATATTAATCGTCAGGGTTGGGGAATTTCGTACTAACCAAAATGTAATAACTTAATAATATGAATGTGATAACTTCTCATATTCAATTTTCGTTAAAATATTGGTTAAATAGTTGATATTCCTACTAACTAGCACCACTTGCGAAAGTGGAAAAATTGAACAAAGAACGCTGATGAGATGGCGTAGCGGCCTCGAAATCAGTACTGATCCGTTCTGCTGGTTTGATGATTAATGAAAATATTCTTAATATTCCAATCTTAATATAAAATAATAAATAGAATTTAAAAACAAATTCATTTATTAATAAAAAATAACAAAAAATAATTTGCAGTCATGCAGATTCGAACTTAAGCCCGTTGAAAAATTAACAATTTACATAAAGAAAAAGTTCAACTAACAAAAATTCATACATAATTTTAAATAATTTGTTAAATATTTACACCAACAGTACGTTTCCATGTGCCAAATTATATCATTTGCCCAAATTAACTAATTTTGCGACAGGATACATTTTTCATATGACCAAAATATCCCAAATGACTTAATTTAATCCAAATTATTTAGAAATTTATCTGTGCAACACTGCGCTGCTGCTCTTCTTACAAATGCAAACTTGGGGCATCCATTATTGGTGAGTTACAAATCCGAAAAAGTGACATTTAAGTACGAATAAAATGGCGCTGATTTTTATTTTTTTTAATATAATTTACAAAAAACTCAATTTTATTTTGTATTTTTATAGCTTTTCTTTTTATTTCGCTATTTCAAGTTAACATTAAACAAAATTTTTGCTTTTTTCTTATGTTAAAAAATAACCAAACAATTCAAAAGTCAAATTGATGTCGAAAATTCGAACACAAAATTACTTATAATAATGGAAACACTTCGACATAATTTCCTTAAATCAACTTAATTTTATCATAGCGGAAACGTACTATAAGGTTTACAGCATATATAGTACAGCTCTTGAATTAGTCAAAGAGTAGAACACATTAACTACTTCGTTCTGAAATGCGGTCTTAAAGGATTGGTGGACTTTTCTGTGGATATAAGCCAGCTCACCTTGAACCCTACACCGTCCAGTCGACAAAACACTAATAATACACATACAATTCTGTAAATAATTCTGTAAAATAATTTTAATGTTGCCATGAATAATATTTATGTTTTGAGAAATTTCACATTTGCAGTCTGTGATCTTAAAACAAAAGAATGCATTCTCTCAATGAATGCTAACAATAATCAATGTCTAACGCGATTCTATATCCATTTATTCAGTTTGTAGGCTTTTTGTGTATAAAATAAAGGTCTTCTTTTTCAACTGTTCTTCAGTCAATTTTTATTGTTAATTCGGTTCTACTTGATAAATATTTTTAAGGGTGGTTTCGATTATGGCAAGAATTGATAGATGATATTTTCAGTTCAGTTTTCAGTTGTTTTATTCCATACGTATGCACTACCAACGGATGCTTATCCATCTTGTCTTTCACGGCAAAGTGCTCTTTTCTTTAACTCTAAAAGGTAGATAAACACAATAAGTGTACATTCTTTTGAAAAAAAAAATAAATAAATAAAACACGCAAATGAAACTAAAAAGCAGTACGCACAGATAATATTAAATTTCAGTTCGCACTCTTTACACAATTAGCCTGATTTAATGGCCTGAGGCGTTTACATACACTTAATGCTCGTAAATGTAGTTTTCAATTTTAATTCTACCTGCAGTTTCATAAAGCGTTAAATGTTAAAAGCCTTTTGCAAGCCAATATTATTCGTATTGGCATTATCAGTCTGGCTGATAATTTTTGTCACCACATTTTAATTAAAATTCAACATTGGGCCCTTATAAATTTATAACCTTCAGTTATAATCATTCTGTGGCTTTCAGTTGCCTGCTGCCTGCCTGCCTGCCAGTGTTTCTTGTAGTTTTCCTTTCCTCTCCTTTCATTATGTTGCATTTGTATGCTTTGCATGTAAAACTATAGCGTGGATACAACTTAACATACAATCTTGTCATAATAACATAAAGCTTTTATATAATTTTTACAATTTTGTTAAATTTCCAATTTCTTTTGCATGTTTTTTTTTTTGGTATTTAATTTATGATTATTTTTAATGCTGTTCTTGTGGGTTGTAGTCTATACAGAAGGAAGAAATAATCTAAGTTTTATAACTTTTAAATAACTTGAAGGTATAAGAAAATCTGCACAGCGTTTGTGCAGTTTAAAATCACTACAATTAAAAAGTCTTTACTTTACGCAGTTTGACACTTCATATAATTATTGCATCAATTTGTCGTCATTTGGTCGTCATTTGATATGTACCTCAATGATGAGAATTCTGTATTCAGAAGGCTTCTAAATAAAGATACTCTAAAATTTTAATTTATCAATATTTTCGGTTGACGTCAAGCCAATATTTACATAAAAAATTTGTATTTTACACAAGTGCCAGTCTAAAAACAAATTAATAACTCAACTCGTTTTGCTTTATGTTTAACTTAAAATGAAATTCCAGCTAAATTTAATCATTTAGTTTATTTTACTAAGTTTTCGACTATTTTTTTTTATAATTAAAAAATTTTTGAAGCTTAATGATTTTTTTTATATATACAAGGTGGCGCAAAAGTAATACTCCTATCAGAAAATGCTATAAAGTTTGCGATTGGCCCCTAATGTCAGTTCTGTTTTGACATTTGTGTAGTAAACACATGCGAAATACACGCTGCTGGCCGCCAATCGCGTCTAACATACGCTCAAGCCATCCTTAATCCACCAACAGGAATATGATTTTTCATCAAAAATAATCATGAGTGATGAGGTCCATTTCCATCTTACCGGGTACGTAAATAAGCAAAATTTACGCTTCTGGGGAACTGAAAATCCGCGTGTAACCCACGAAGAGGCATTACACTCGCTCAAAGTCACTGTATGGTGTGCTGTTTTCGCTGGAGGAGTCATCGGACCTTTTTTCTTCGAAGACGTCGCGGGCCAAACGGTTACTGTGAATGGTGAGCGTTACAGAGCAATGATCAACGAGTTCTTTTTGCCGCAACTTGATGAATTGGGATTGGAAAACATGTGGTTCCAACAGGATGGTGCAATGGCACACACTGCACGTGCCACAACCGATATGCTGAAGGATGCATTTTCCGGGCGCCTAATCTCCCGTTTGGGCGATTGTCACTGGCCAGCAAGATCGCCTGATTTGACCGTTGCAGACTTCTTTTTGTGGGGCTTTTTGAAGTCGCGGGTTTATGTCAACAACCCTCAGACTCTTGCAGCTCTTAAAGACAATATCCGTCAAGAATGTGAGGACCTATCGCCGGAAGTTTTGGCCAAAGTGATGGAAAATGCCATAACAAGGGCTCAAATGACAATTAACTATGGCGGTGGCCAGTTACATGACATCATATTCTCGACTTGATGTAAAAAATTAAAAGACCAAACAAAAATAATCCACAAGAAGAATCAAAGTTTTTCATTTTTTTTAAATTACAGCCAAAAAACATCGGAAGGTTATTTTTGCGCCACCTTGTATATTAATTATATCTTGTTTTATATACTGCAATATTTCGTTAACCTTTTGTTAACTTTTTCAGGAAATATAAGATTTCTTCCTAAATAAAAACCAAAACTACCAACCATTCAATATTCATTCACTTAAATTGGGCTTCACTTTAAAACATCCTACTTAATCAAGTTGTTGTTATTTACAGGTATCAAAAGATTTTTGTTATTGTTTTAGTTTTCAATTCTGTTTTTTCTTCGATTTTTATTTTTGCCATTAAATAACACGAGACCGACCATTCAAAGCAAACTCCTTTCATTCAAATATACTGAGAGTCAGCTAACTGATTGAGGTACCGGCAAGACCTTTTGGTTTAATATCAATAACGTGATGATGCACGAGTACATTTCATTGAGAGTTGGAAAATGTATTTCTGCATTTCCGACAAAATATATACACGCACAAGTACACATAGGGTGTTTTTTTTCAACTGCATGACAGCTATCGCTATCAATAACTATGGCTTGACATCTGTAAATGTCAAACTGTGTGAAGAGCCGTCCCTTCGCTATCATTTGAATCGCTACTTAAAGCCAGAGAAACACCAAATTGTAGAAATTCTCTTAAAAAAATAAATAGACCTGTTCACGAAGTTCATAGAGCACTTCATTTATTTTACGGTCAAAATAATCAGGAAGAACTTCGTACAGTTATTGACGTTTTCGCACTAATTTTACTTATTTCGATTAAAAAAAAGAACTTGCACTTTCCGCTAATCTTAAATTTTGAATGGATCAGCCGATAAGCAACGATTGAAGTAGTTCTATAAAAGAATCGGGAACACTAATTGATCATATAAATAATTTCGAAATTTTTTAAAATATTTACTTTTTTCGATTTGTGGCGATCGACATAGTTTTTGAGTGTCAAGAGCTGGGGCCAAATTACCGCATTCGATATCGATCGAAATTTCAATACATTTTATATAAAAATTTCGTTCGATATCGAGTGCTGTAATTTGCCCCCTGATTAGTTTTTCGAAACGATGGGCAAAGCCATTTAAATTTGATTAAAAAACAACACTTTAAAAATACAATTTTTTTGGTTTTTTTATATTTCTCAAATTGTACCAGTCCGAAACGAAATCTAAATTAGAAGGAACCCTTTAAAACATGAATAGTTAGGTTCGATTTGGTTTGGCCGTTCAAAAGTTATAAACGTATCACATACTTACACACACACACACATATACAGACAGACATAGTGACGGCCTCTCAAGAGTAGACAGGTAAGCTTCATAGGAACTCAAAACGTCTGAGATCTTGTGAAAATTGGGTTTTATTCAAGATGGGTTAAAACCAATAACTTCCCGATTTTTCGAAAGTGTTCACTTTTCTTAGCCGGAAGTTAAAAAGTTCGTTTAAAAACTATTACTCTCTTGTATTAGCAGCTAAAAGACAATCACCCATTATTTTTGTACCAAAAATAAAAAGCACGAGCTACACAATTTGTGTGCTCTTTCCAAGCATTTTTTCATAATTTATTTTGGCAGCCTAGTCTGCAGCATTAAAGTTCCCACTGATAATGAACCAGCTGTTAACGGTTGTTAAAAATTCACACGCGTACATTTTTATGCCGTCATATATTCATAAACAGCTTCAAGTGAAATAGACTTTAACGATGACTCGATGTTGATTTTATTCAAAATTAAGTAAAATCCCACTTTTGCCAAAAATTTCGAGGTACTGCAACTAGAAAACGTCTCTTACAATTGTACTTTAGAAGAAATATTTTGTTTTTCAAAATCGTGAGTGGGTGAGTGGCTGACAAGGGAACACACAACCAACACCTGAGTATAGTACAATCGATAACAGACTACCGGTACGTATATTCACGGATAGTAGGAAGGTCATCGAGGCCCTGAGAAATCATGTGGTTCAATCTCGGTGTGTACTACAGTGCAAGGATGAGATTAACTCATACACGCACTGTGGGGGCATAGAGATAATATGGATCCCAGGACATCAGGGGATACCTGGAAATGTTGAGGCAGATAGGCTAGCAAAGATGGGAGCATTAATGGCGAACATCACACTGGATAGTCCGAAGCCATTTCAGGTTTTTAAGAACGAACTAAAGCGATGGGCTATAGAATTGCATACAAGAGATTGGCAGCACTCTACCGTAGGTAGGGTGACAAGAATTCTATGGGGGAATCCAGATGGTAGGAGGACAAAGGAGGTCCTAACATTGAGTAGGCCAGCACTAAGGAGGTTGGTCTATTTAATAACAGGACATACAGAGTTAAGGACTCATCTGGCACGAATGGGTATCGTTGGCGATATAACATGCAGGGCCTGCCTGGAAGAGGACGAGACACTGGAGCACTACTTGTGCTACTGTCCAGCTTTTAGCCAAGTCAGAAGACGAACATTTAATCAGGAGATTATACAGGAGATGGAATTTCTTAGGGGCTGTGATTGGAAAGACTTAAGGAAGTACATTGAAGAAACTAGGTTCTTGACGTAATCAAACTCAGAGGTTTCCATGGTATCGGTGGAGGCTCCCTACAGTGGAATGGGAACTCCTTATTATAGAGCGCACAACAGGCCTATGAGGCCTAAGTGTAATCCAGGACGGATTGGGATACTTTTGCCCCTCTTTTCAACCTAACCTAACCTAAAAATCGTTAAATTGTTTGAAAAAAAATTTAACTGCCCTTTGTTTAGAGCCGATTTTTCACTAATTAGTTAAACTTACCCCCAGTTTTTGACTTCTTATTTAAGTACAAAATTAGTTAATAAACTTAAGTTGTGTTTAAATACACTTTCAGTTTTTTAGTCCAAAATTAATTTTGGTATTTAATTGTGATAAAAGTATGTAAGCACAAATAAATGGTAAACAAAATACTGAAAATGATCCAATACAACTACCTTTTTACCGACATTTTGTTTCAATGAAGAGCTGCTTTACCAATTTTCAAGTTGTTGAATGTAAACAAACAATGAAAAACACATGGTAGTATGAAAAACTTAAATTGAATTTAAATGTACAATATGGGATATTTAAATCTTATTTAATTTTGAAGTGAAAAACACAATTTTGTATTTAAATAGACTTTAAGTTTAAATAGTACTTAATTTTGAAGTTAAAAACTGGGCATTAGTGTGCTATACTTAAACGGGTTTAGCTGCCCGTTCCGTTTTTCAATAATCGGCTAAGTTGTATATTTAGCCAGAAGTGTTGTATTCATTTCCACTCTCACGTTGACACTTTTGAAAATATTTAATGAAAAACGCGAAGATCAGATAACATATTACCTCCGTCGTAAAAGCATAAAAGTGTTATTTTTAAGGAATGTAGGCTTAGGAAATACAATTTGTTAAATTTTTACACTATTTTTGCAATTTTTTTATTTTTTAAAATATATCATTTGCTTAACAAAATTACAAAAAAAAAACCTTAAAAATTATGTTGATTTTTAGAGGATGGCTTAGTTTTTCTTAGGGGAACTTTTTTCCCTCTGGTTCGATTAAGACCATTTACGAAATTTATATGTACTCTCTTTCAAGATATATTTATACCAAGTTTCAGGAGTCTGTTTCCTTTCGTTTGGACTGAATCGGCCATGTCTAGATCGTCTTAGATTTCATCACTGATCAAGAATTTACATACTTTGTGGGATCTTACAGGGATATGTCATCTATTTTGATTTTAGGAAGGCCTTTGATAAGGTGAATCACAACTTACTCATTCATAAGCTTGATCGAATTGGATTTGGAACGTTGCTAATAAAATGGATCGAATCTTATTTGATGAGCAGAATGCAGTGTGTCAAGTTCCGCAATACGCTCTCTACTGATATAAATGTTATATCAGGTGTGCCTCAGGGTAGTCATCTCGGCCCACTTTTATTTACTTTATTTATTAATGATCTTCCATCCGTTGTTGAAAACTCAAATATACTAATGTATGCAGATGACGTAAAGTTATTCTTATCGTTTGATTCTATTGATCAACAGATGCGTCTCCAAGCTGACATTATACACTTAACCGCTTGGTGCGCTAATAATTTAATGGACCTAAATGTGAAAAAGTGCAAATATATGATTTTCTCAAGAACAACTCCAATCAATGGACTCTATAAAATGAATAATGCTGTTCTTGACCTAGTGGATTCATTTAATGACTTGGGAGTTATTTTAGATAAAAAATTGGACTTCAGGTGCCATATAACCTCGACGATTAACAAAGCTACTGGTGTTCTGGGTTTTATTAAACGCT
Source organism: Linnaemya tessellans (assembly GCA_951800035.1). NCBI lineage: Eukaryota > Metazoa > Arthropoda > Insecta > Diptera > Tachinidae > Linnaemya > Linnaemya tessellans. Next base: position 91,762,333 of record OX637534.1, read on the forward strand.
GGGCTAAGGAGTTCTCTGACCCTTATACAACCAAGATGTTATTTACTACTTTAGTTCGCCCAATACTTGAATACGGATCTGTTGTATGGCACCCACAATATCTTTCACATTCAAATAAAATAGAGCCAGTACAAGTGCAATTCTTATTATTTTCTCTTCGTGGTCTTCCTTGAAACTCTAATATAAGATTACCATCTTAAGAGAGACGCCTAGGACTTACTAAGCTTCCAACCTTAAGGAGCCGTCGGCAAATGCTAAATGTTACCTTTCTGCTGAAATTAATAAACGGCTGCATCACATCTTAAGTTCTCCCATGAGCAAAATAAACTTGAATATACCCAATCGTCCAACAAGGTATAATAGCTTCTTGAGAATTAAGTTTTACACTACAAACTATTGTAACTTCGATCCCTTTCGGAGAATTTGCAGTGATTTCAATAGGCTTTACCCTTGTATCGATTTCAACAAAAGTATTGATGTCGTAAAAAATTATATAATTTTGCAGCTTAACTCAAAGTATATCTATATCTATGATATATCTATGATATAGATATACTTTGGCTTAACTCATTACAAAATTGATTATAAATAAATGTTTAATTTGTTAAATCGACATTTGTTAAAGCCATATTTTTTGTTTTTGCTGTAATTTGTCTTGTTACTATTAAAACAAAGCTTTATAGATTCCAGTTATATATGTATGTACTTATCATTTCTGAAACATTGTTATATTTTAATTGTATCAGTCTGTAAGGATTAATCCATAGACTAAATAAATAAATAAATAAAATAAACAAAATTTCCCTGCGTTACACACGGAATGACAAAGTGAATGTACCCTCCAATTCTTTTTTGGAGGGTATAATAACTTTAATTACTCTTTTGTGAATTTTTGGAGAACTAACAAAGAAATAATATAGATTTCAGAAGTAATGAAAAGAATTATTTCGTAATATTTTCAAAAACGATCACCAACTACATTCGATTCTCATCTTTTTCGATGTCTCTTTTTTTCATTTTTATGAGGATTAATACTCATGCGAAAACAAGTTATGGGAAGAAGAATAGAGAAAGAGTATTAATATTCGATTTGATGTTTCCCATATTAAATAGGAAAGGACGACCTCTGCAGGGACATGCATATTCGACATACGGGTACTTTGGCCAAAGAATAAGTTTTCTCTCTATTACGCAAGGCAATTCATTGTTAAATATACGGCAAATGATCGCCATCGAAGTGAAGAGCATGTTGTAAAGCTAAGATCACACTATCGGCGCAATGTACCCGATTTTCGTCGGTTCACTGAAATAAAGTTATAAGTAATAGGCTAAATTTGCCTTATTTGTCTACTAATTGAAATATAAGGTAATAATTGCACCACACTGCATTGGTAATAAAGCCATATAGACTTATTACAGAATTAATTCATTATTGAGAAATAATGCAATTTTGGTTTAGTACTTATGACTTTATTGCAGTGAGCCAACGAAAATCGATACATTCCGCCGATAGTGTGATCTTAGCTTAAGGAAAGAGGTGGAAATCTGTTATGATGGATGGAGAGGGATGGGCGGAAAGAGAGGGTGCTGAAATGTCATTATATTAGATGTGAATATTTCCTTTAACATTTTTAATACGATCCTACAAAGAATAAAATGCTCATAAACTCGATAAGCAATCTGTTTCGTGCCATTGTCAGTTTTTTTTCAAGTTTAAACAAAAGTTCAAGAATTTATTTTATATTATTAAGATTAAGTGATTCTCCACACATTAAATGACATTCGAAATGATCTGCTTTATGTTTTAATTTCAATATAAACAAGCGTACATCTTATTTAAACATGAAGAGGGTTCAATAACTTTTATTCAATAATTCATCCGTTCAGTGAAACTTTCAGAATAAATTGTATGATGTAATAGATTTTTGGTGGCGATAACGCAGCAACCAAAGACATTAGCTTGTCAATTTGTTATTGTAAATTGACCTTAAAGTATTTTGGCTCCAAGAACATACACATGCACAAAAAATGAATAGCAACTTCAAAATACTGAAAATATAACTATTGATAATGATAATGAAAATGCCCTCCAGAAAAACACTAAAAAGATTTTATAAACTTTTAAAATTTACAACGAATTCAAATCAAATAGCAACAAAAAAATGAAAACAAATACAATTTGAACTTAAGTGACAGTGTTATTAATAGATACCGGCATAGAAAAAAAAACATTTGTATTGGAAAAAATACAACAAACACGCATATCAATGGATTACATGTGATAAAAAATGTACTCAAGCACGAATTAGTCGCTGAATGAAATGATGAAACCTAAAGATAAACTTATTTATACCCGGTATTATTTATCCAAAGAGACAACATACTTATGTATATGGATGCAAACGACTGTGATCATAAACTGATACGCCATTACGATATCAGATGTAATGTAGACTTTATTTGGACATTTATTAGAGTATTAAAATGTAATCAATACTCTACTTTACATATCACAAGTAATAGCCTGTGTAAATCGGATAAATGCAATTCGATTAATGATCATATGGAATCGTAGCAAATTATTTTAATTGTACAGTTCACAACTTTGCTTCCCGTTATTCTAAAATTATAGAATTTTGAATACTTGCTGCATAGGTAACTTTTTGTGTAAAATTTCAAAGATGTGCCCTTAAAAGTTTCCGAGATATGAAAGCGTAAAAGAAACATATTTTGGCATATCCTCACTAGAAATTCTAAACGGGAAATCGAGAAACCCTGGGATTTTTTGGGACTACCAACTCCGGGATCTCGGGTTTTCTTAAAAGAAATCCCGCGATTTTTATTATAAAGAAAAGTTTAATTGTTTTTAATGGATTGTACTATTTCACAATTTAGCTATTGCTTGTGATAACCAGTTTAAATGTAACAATAAAACTAAGCAACCCCCTTATTCTGTAACGTCACGACAAGACAATATGAAACTTAAACCATTCATTCTCTTCAACAATTATCGATTTCCAAAAATCGTTATTCGAAGTAATTAATTGTATGTAAGTGTCATATTTTTGATATTGTCTCGACGTGACGTGGACAAATAGTTATAGAATGAGAGGGGAAGTCAAAGCGATATAACTTTGAGTAGCTTTCATATTAAATGAGATTTCGACTATCAATAGTGCTTTAAGTAAATACTTCTCCAATTCTCTTCACAAAAAATGTTCTGCCTTATTACGAATGACGACATCGACGTCACATTGTCGACAATAATTGACCGTTATCAATACTCTCTATCAATATTATACGCCTTAAAGAATACTAAAATATTTTTAATAGTAAGTAATTGTTGTCGACTACTTTTTTTATCTTGGACCAGCACTCAGGGGATGACCCCTATATATGCAATGCATTGCGCCGGAACTGAAAATGAGGGGATAGTATTGAGGGGACAGATTAGGAAAGATGACAAGATAGACAGTTTTTTTTGTAGCTATTTCAATCTTTTTTCTTCGCCGGCTAATTTTTGCTACAGGACCGACGAAGGAGGGTGCTGTTACTCTGCTTTTAGTACATGATAGTGTCAGTCGCTGCCAATTGTGTTCAGTGACCAGTGACTATGCCTTCATCATTGAAACAGGCTGGCAACAACTAACACAACCACGAACTAATGCTGATCAGAAGAGTTCAACACAGTATTTCATGACTCAACGCGGGCTCGGACTCAGGACCCTCCGCTTCATAGTCTCTTGTTCTACTACTTCAGCCAACAGCACCCACAACTTGTAAACAAGTGGTAATTTTTTGCTCACGAGTTGATGTAACTTTGATGTCGCCATTCGTAATAAGGCAGATTGAAAACGGTTGCCTTATCCATACCACTTGCCGCTAATTTCAACCGCTAAAAAATTCTATTATTTTAATTTTCAAACTGCTATAACTTTTGCATGTATCAGCCGAATCCCACGTTATAACAGGTGATTGATGTAGTCCTATAAAATAATCAAAATCACACATATAATTTCGGAAGGTTTTAAAAAAATTCTCCTTTTTGGAATTTTTCGTTCACGATATATCCGATTGACGTAGTTTTTGAATGTCAGCTTATAAGCTTTTAAAGTCGATCGGCAAAGCCTTTTAAAAGTTATTCTAAAAAAATCACATTTGAAAAAACAATATTTTTTTTGCTTTTAATTTTTATTTCTCAAAATCTATCGGTTCCAATTCACACGAAATCTACGTGCCCATCCGTCCATCTATCAATCTGTTGGAATCACGATTCAGTCCAAAGGAAAAACCCAGATCCGTGAAATTTGGTACAGATATATCTTGAAGGACGGCAGAGGTCAAGTTCGTAAATGGGCTGTATCGGGCCAGAGGGAAAAAACTTACCCTAGGGAGAACTAAACCTACCTCTAACAAAACAAAATTTTTCAAGTTTTTTTTGTTAGTTCGTTAAGCAAATGATACATTTTTATGACAAAGAAGGTCCAAAGGGTTGAACTTGAAGCCAGAAAATCAGAATTCAATTTTTAAGCTTTTTCGACGAAGGTAAGATGTTCTCTGATATTCTCCAGGCCTACACCTCCTACTCCTAAATGAACCTATAAAAAAATTTTTTTTCCAAACTTAAATGCCCCAAAAATTTACTTTTTAAGTTTTTACGCCAAAGGTGAGATGTCTCTCTCACGGCCCTTTCTGGAGTAGCCCTGTTAGAGTTTTAAAATTGGGAACAGATTTTTTTTTTAAATTCTGACTTAACATATTTTTAATCTATTTACTATTGGGGGATTCACACTGTAGTCATAAAGTCATAAGTCATAAAATAATAGCGCGCATAACTAGTGTGAACAACCCGTCATAGCTTAGTATGTTATTTCAAACATCGATCAGCTGATAAGATAACAACACATTTGTAAAAGCAGAAGAAAATTAATACAATTAAAGATGAATCGTCTAAAAACTCCATTTCTATTTAATATTATTAAATTTGTCTTCTGGTGCACAAGAATGTCTAAACAAATTTGTATGTATAAACTAAAACAGCTGCTGCCTTGATATGAGCTGAATACATTTTTTTTTGCGGCTGCATACGGAAAAACGTTCAGTGGCTGCCAGCTACGTAAGTTAAACGAGAAAAAATTTTCACCTGTATATATTTATTTTTTGCGATTTAGTTCTCTTTTAATTTTTTTATGTTATCAAAATGTAATTTAATATACAGACGTATAGGTATGAATAATTTTTTTGCCGTTTTTTAGTCGTGAATCATATATAAGTAACGGCGGCAAACATATACTATCGCCGTCTCGGCTAAAGATTTTCAGCCCTTCGTCTCAGATCTCTAGAGCAATTTTATGAGTTTGTGTTCATACGAGTCATGTCTTATTGACAAGATTCTTACTTTTTCTTCTTTGGACTTGCATTCGTGTTCACACAATTCATGTCTTGTTGACGACATGTACATATAGTTGTATTCATGTACATGTAGTTGTATTCCTGTACATATAGTTGTGTGCTTTACGAATGAGAAAGCAAAACGTACTGACAGTACATGCGCATGAGTACTCGTTACTTTTCCCTTCTTCCCTCTCGCCAACAAAGTCGCAATCATGTCAGTAACACGCCCCACACACGCATAAATTTGTTTGCAAACAAATTTAAATTTAAGTAAAAATTTAGCGTGTGTGGCATTGTTTGCAAACTTATTTCAAATTTTCAATAACTTTTGAAAATTTGTTTGCAAACAAATTTATGCGTGTGTGGCCAGCTTAAAACATGACTCGTATGAAGACAGACTTACAAAAAGAGTGCTATTATTTTATGACTTTTTTGTATGCAGCACAACAACCACTTTTTTAAATTGGTCTAAAATATTATTACTTTATGCCAATATGACTAAACAGCACACAGTGTGAATACCCCATATATATCTAAAGGGTATTTAAGATTAGACCCGGTCGAATTATGCACTTCCATAATTTTAGTGTAGGAAAAAATTAACCATTAACATGACTCCTAGAGTGTAAAAAGCTTAAGGTACTCGTAATTTATATGTAACATGTTGCATAGGAAAGTTATATTCTGAAAAGATAGCACACACACTCACACACATATTAATATCTTTATGTATGTATCTAGAAGGTCAATAAATTCAATGATTGGAGAAAAAATTTATAGTCATATTTTTCTAAAAGTCTGCTATTTCAGTTGTTTTCCGTTGAGTTTTTATTCAATATTATTTTTACACCATCACGTTGAGCAAACAAATCGAGATGACTGTCTGGTTGTACATGAGTAAATATCGGAATACACGAATATGGTTTTTTCAATTCGTATGTTTTGTTTGAAAAAGTTTGCTGGAAGTATGCATTTTACTGATTGAATAACAAACAATTTTTTTTTATATTTATATACGAGTATATTTTGTTTAGCATCAACGGCGTTAATGATGATGGTCCTCTGATACCGGAGTATTGATGTTCTTTATTTACTTTTGGATGGATGCATGTAAAGAACAAATGGAAATGATGTTTAGTTAAAGATATTTTTTATGCATCTGCTCAGCATTCTTGTTTGTTTGTTCTTTATATAGAAAGAGAATGAAGAGAAAATATTAACGACATTCAAATTTAAATCAACACCTTGTTATGACGGATATAAATGTTTTGTGTTGCTTTATACGAACAAATGTATTTTTATTTAAACGTGTACAATTTTAAAAATCCAATCCAAACAAAACCTTAATTATATCACACATGAATGTTTCTTTGTTTGTTCACTTGACTAAAGTCTTATTTTGGAGTTCAAGCTCCAGCACTTGTACATCATACACACATACATATGCAGCCAGGCACACTACATGTGAACATCAATATTAGAGTTTTTTAATTCCCGAAAAAGCGGGAAAAAATAAAAATCTCCGGAATCTCGGGAATTCGACTAATATATCATTACTAACTTTTCATTTTAAATAAGATAGAAAAACAAAAACTTTAACGCAATTATTTTTTTTAACGAACATTCATATTGCTATCTTCAATTCAATTAAGATTTATAAGCTAATTGTTCGAAATTTTTTGTTTATATTCAGAAAGACATACATATATTCAACCAAGCCACGTAATAAGTGGTGACAAACAATATACACATGAGTACTTACGATGAAAGTGTAGCGGCTTTCGAAAACAGCTGTCCTGCTCTGTAAGTTTAATGATACAAAAACTTAATTGAATTAAATAACACTTTAACCATTCACAAAAATAATAATATTCAAAGTAAATTAAATAGAACATTCATAATATATGTATGTGAGTCATAATATAACATATAATGTTCATAATCCGCCTTATTCTGTAACTATTTGTCAACGTCACGTCAAGACAATATCAAAAACAAGGAAGTTGCATTCTGCTTGTGGGGACCAATTGATTGCTGTTGACAGGCTCTAAGGCCTATAAAATTAAAAGATATTATATACGGAGGAAAAAGGGTACGCAGAGGTCTTAGTTTTGATATTATCTTGACGTGACGTTGACTAATTGTTACAGAATAAGGGGGAATATAACATATTTATAATAAAGCGAGGACAAAAATGATGAAGTATCAAGAATTGACATGTCATCCTCAGGAAATTTTAACCATGGGACGCTACACTCTTGAGCAAAGAATTTTAGTTGTGAAAATTTACTGTTTGAGAACTGAACGAACACGATGCATTTTTCAACAAAATCACCTTTAATAAGGCGGTTATGTAACCAAATAAAATTGTCGCACATGGGGCTCACAAAATCTACAAACGGTGCTCGAAAAACCCTTACTTCCGAAGAAAGTGACCGGAAATGAGCAAGGAAACGCCATCATCATGAATTCTCTACGCTACCAAGCCATGATAACCGATTTTTTGTGACCGCAATTGGCTAATGTGGACATCTGTGACCTTTGGTTTCAGCGAGACATCTCCCCAAGCCCAACAGCCGGCCTGGTTGCGTAATATCTCGCCTTGGCGATGTCATTTGGCCGCCTCGTTCTGGTGATTTAACGTCGCTGGATGATTTGAAAGGCCGGGTTTACGTGAATAAACCACAAACAACTGACGCTCTGAAAGATGAAATTCGAAATTTTGTGAAAAGAGCGGACGTCTGCCAACATGCTAGAGGTCAACATTCGCCCGACATCGTATCCCATAATTCGACTTTATATTGGTATTAATAAGACTGAATTGGACAAAAAACAAGTGTGTTGTTGGGCTAATTTTTTTCCTAGCCTCAAATTTTCCAACCCTTCAGTTGTTTGAGAAAAATACATTGAATGAATAACAAGTGAGAACGTTATATTCGACCGAATCGAATCTTAAATACCCTCCGAATATTTAGTAAATAAAAACTCTCTTTGGGAGCAAAGGTGGGGGAAATGTTGGAAGATCCGAGAACATAAAATCTTTAAAATTTTATTTTTAAGGAATGTAGGCTTAAGGAATACAATTTGTTAATACACTATTTTTTGCCCACTAAAGAGGGCGGGGTCCAAAAATGGATTTTTCTGATTTTCTGCCTGCGCATTCAATGCTTTGGACCTCTCTGACATGAAAATATATCATTTGCTTAACAAAATTTTAAAAAAACTTTAAAAATTATCTTGTATTTTAGAGGTTGGTTTAGTTCTTCTTAGCGGAACTTTTTTCTCTCTGGCCCGATTCAGTCCATTTACGAGCTTGACCTGTACTATCTTTGAAGATATATTTATACCTAGTTTCAAGGGTCTGGCTCTTTTCTTTTGGACTGAATTGTGGTTTCCACAGACGGATGGACAAACGGATAGACGGACATGGCTAGATCGTCTAAGATTTTATCACTGATCCAAAATACATATTCTTTATGAGGTCGTAGAGGGATATTTCGCTGCGTTGCACATGCAAATCCGAAGCATGTCGTTCAACAAATCTAGAGTTCCTTCTATACATATATGCACTACCTTTCATTTCCAAATCAATAATTGTTTTTTTTTATTTATTAAAAAAACAAATTTTTCAACCATAGGTACAATCGAGTTCCACTACTTCTTTATTATATTCTGTCCCGACATATTTTTGAAGCAAAAAGTTTTACAATTTTCTTTGTTGTAGCCAAAACATTTTATAATTGTTATTTATAAAAACATGGTTTTGCCCGTTATTATGAACAAGATCATTGAAATTATCATCCCTTTTAATCCCAGGAATTCCCGCAGACGATTCCCGGGAAAGCGAGCAAAGAAAACGAACCATTTCGCCGGGAACCCCTAGCAAAAAACCGTAGCTCATACATACTTACACGCATATACATATGGAAGTAAAGAAATATAAATATTTTAATTAATTCATCATCGAATTAATTATATTACAGTTTATTCATTAATTTAACAGCTTCCGAATTTATTCCAGCCTAATCTCTTTTGTGTACTGTGCATTTTTAAGTATTTCAACGTGAGTGTAAAACGATGCTCAAAGAAGAATATAAATCTATCACGATAATTAATTGGATACCATAAAAACCCAACGTTATCGTTTTAAAAATTTTCAACGTCAAGCTCAATATTTTATGATTTTTAATCTGTTTTAAATTAAAGTTCATGCGTGCTTGTGTGGTCGCTTCATCTGTCTTTCAATTACATGCCAGATTCCATGCCCTGCCATCTTTTGAAATAACTGAATTCCAATCGTTACATTCACAGAGATTCCAGCTTCAGAGCTCCCATAATTATTGCTTTTAAATATCTTTATTAATTCTTAAAACTAGAGTATCGTACTTTCAGCTTAGGAGGGCTGCTCTTTCATCTGCATCGCATTGGAAATGCAACTGCTTCTACTGGACAAGGGATCTTGCACAAAGGATCGAATAAACTCAATTCGCCTGGTACGATCGTAGTTTTAACACAACTCCTGACTGACGACACCGCGAGAGCCCTTGAAAGGGTGGCACATAGAGAAATTCTGATTCTATAATATCTTAGGCAAGATATAACGGAGAAAATGGCTGAAAGTTAAAGAGAATAAAATGAGAGTCAAAATCGAAGGAATCATTTTGCCAATTCTAGTTAGGAATAAGTTCTGTGATAACGTTTGAAAGTTGATAAGAACTCTCGAATTCTAAGAACTGGCAAAAATGGTTACAAACTAATAGGCGAAAGAAGCATCAGAGAGTTTTGAAAGATGCACATACAAATCATCTGATCAGCAAAAGAGGAAAAATCGATCTAAAAGTCATTTTCCGAAGACCACACAAAATCTAGAGACTACGATCTGAATAGAGCTGGAAAATTTAAACTTATTTTTGGCATATAACAGTAAATAGCTAAAACTAACTATTGTTTTTTAAAAGAAGAAAAATTCACAATTTTCAAAAAGTCTGGAAACTACTGATTAACTAGATTTTTTCAAAATTTACCCCGATCTCAACGTTCTAATTTCTTTAGGCTTTTCTAACTATCCCTGATACTGCCACTATGTCTGTATGTACATATATATCTACATATATATGTGTGTGTAATTACATATGTGACCCGCTTATACCTTGTGAACGGCTGAGTCGAATTGGACCGGAGGTTATTTCAATCTGTAAATTGGAACCCGTTCGAACCGGTAGATTTCGATCAATGTTAAAAAAACTAAGAAGAAATGTTTGTTCAAATAAGAAAACGGCTTTGGCGATCATTCTAAAAACTTATGCAACTCTTGACATTTAAAACAAAAACGTCGAGCGCCATTAACCGATTCAAAATCGGTTAGCGCGTTTGTGAGATATCGTGTACGGTTTTTTAATAAAATTCTAAAATAATATATATCGATGCCTCCATTCTATAACATTCTAAGTCGAAAATGTGAGTTTTGAGTTACGAGCTCTCAAAGTTTTGTGTGTAGTCTATGTTATGTGTGTAGTCTAAGTATATTTATTCCTATAATTTTGGAACGGATCGGCCCATCTTAACCAAATTTTGACAGTATTTAAATTAGAGAATGTAGGATTTAAAAATTCAAGAACATTAAAAACGTTCTAAGTTATAGAATGGAAGCGTCGATATGAGCAATTCTTGTTCTCGATTATTTTATATGACTCGAAGACCTACATCAATCACCGCTTATCACGTGGGAATCTGCTGATCCATTCAAAAGTTATGGCAGTTTGGAAATTAAAGTTATAGCATGTTTTAGCGGTTAAAAGTAGCGGTTAGAGTCAACTGTTTTTGTTAATTAATAATTAACAATATTTTTGAATAATTAATAATATTTTTGTTAATTAATCCTATTTTATATTTCAGGTAGAAGTATAAAAATTAAACAAAATCAAAAACATGATTCCAAGGTTGGACAATTGAAACTTTTTTTGGTTCATAAAAGTAACCAGCTCAAAGTTTTTTTTTTTCTCTATATAGTATTTATTTTATTTTATGTTTTTGAAATGAATTGGTATTTGAAATCAGAAAAGTTGAAAAGATAGCTCCAGAGCTGGAACATTTCAATTTGTTTTGGGTTACGAAAGCTTACTTCAACATACCCATTAAGGTTTGCAAACTTACAACATTCCCATATTAAATTCAATTAAGATTTATAGGCTTATTGTTCGAAATTTTTGTTTTAAATTCAGAAGGACATGATAAACATTCTAAGGCACAAAGGAAAGTCAACATTAGTTCTTAGTTATTCAACTTACACAGCAGAGCAGAACAGCTGTTTTCGAAAGCCGCTACATCATCAGTACTCATGTGTATGTTGTGTGTTGAATATGATAACAGTTCTTATTTATAAAAATTTTATTAGGAAATTGCATAGGAGAACTGATGGTAACACATTTTTATTTAATACCCGTGTTGACGTTTCATTATTTTCTTCATGTCCCATTTTTCTGAATTTTTTGTTCCATTATATCTAAGCCAAACTTTTTTTGTTTAAATTCTTTTATATTTAAGTACATGTGAACCTTATCATTTTCCAACATTTTCTTCATTTTGGAATAAAAAAATGTTTTTAAATTAATGCACAAAACATGCCAATTACAATAATTCCAAACAAAATTTCAAATTAACGCTCCTGTAATTATAATATGTATGTCTCACACGATATGCAAATGTAGAGAAATCAAGAGAACAAACTACAGACAGATGCAAAAACTAAAAGAACAATTCATAATTGAAATGACGACAATTTGAATAACAAGTTTGTTCAGCAAAATAAAAAAAGAAATAATAATAAAAATTATCTATCACCGTTTCAAAGCGATACAAAGAAACACGACAAATTATGAATAACAGACAAATTAATCTACGGAATGATACAAAGAAAATGAAAAGAAAATCATAATAATTTGCAACACGCTGCTACAAATCCTACAAAATTACAAAGGACCTCAAACAATTGAAGACACGAACAAGAACACAAACACAAAGGAGATGATTTCTAGCAGCGAGTTAAATCTAAAGAGAAAATACTACGATTATTTTATTGTGAATATCAAAGGAAAAAGCAAATAAAAAAACATCTTTAAGGCAAATGTTCATAACGACCACCATGACTAATAGTCAGCTTCAGCAGCACAGTTGGCGGACAGACAGACAAATGATTCAACTAAGGAATATAGAAGCAGTGTGAAAAATTAAACAAAGTACTCCTAAGAAATATGAAAATATTCCAGAAGTGTGTATGGGACACTATGGGTTGATAACATAAAAAATATTGTTTTATTTCAAATTAGTATTAGTCAACTATTAGGCCAAACTTGTAAAAGCCGTTGGAAGTAGTTGAGTGCTGGGTCCTAACATCATAAGCAATAATACGAATAATATTACTTTTTACTTTAATGGGTTAATTTGGTTAACTGGGCAATTTCCGTCGAATCTTAAATACTCTCCAAATATTTAATAAATAAAATCTTTATTTTTATTGTTATTTGAACTTTGTCATTCCGTGCGTAACGCAGCGAAATGTCCCTCTAAGACCTCGTAAAGTATATATATTCTTAGGTTAGGTTAGGTTAAAAGGGCCGCCCGCAGTAAGCGAGAAAAACACTCGGAGGCCATAAAAAGGCCCATTGCGATGCCCAGAGGACTATACCCTACACACTCCTTTCAAGACGAAGACCCAGAACATCTCACAAAGCCCGCCAGGGCAGTCAGCGGTGCATTCCTGAGGAAGACCAGGAAACGAGAGCCTAGATGTCTAAACCTACGCACCTGCAGTGCCGGACAGTCACAAAGGAAATGCTGTACTGACTCCTCTTCTTCCTCATCGAAACAGCTCCAGCAGCGGCCATCATTTGAAAAGCCCAAACGATCCGACATGTGCCCAATTGCACAGTGCCCCGTCAAGACCCCTACCAGGAGTTCCAACGGCTTCTTCCCAAAAATTAGAAGCTGTCTAGTCCTAGATCTGCTAAGCGAGGGCCACAGAGTTTTGGAGACCCTACAGGTGGTAATACTTGACCAGCTGCTTATCATCTCCCTCCATGCCCACTCTTGAAATTTGTTCAGCAGGTCAACTGAGGGAATGTCAATATCCCTACGCAATACTACTACATCCAAGGCCGAACCCGCTCTTGCGCATTCGTCCGCCATCTCATTTCCCTGAATGCCTTGATGCCCTGGAACCCAAACTATTTTGACATCATGTCCTTTAAGTCTGGCCAGAGATTGAATGCGTGCCAGTACACATCTCGACTTTATTATTTCCGAGTCCAGGGCTCTAATTGCTGCCAGACTATCCACACAAATGTCAATATTTCTTGCCTCTAATTTCAGCCCATCAATCCTCAATGCTGCCACGGTAATGGCATAAATCTCTGTTTGGAAAACTGTCGAGGCATCGGGTAGCCTGAGCGATACCGAAAGGCCGATATCCTCGGAAAATAACCCCGAACCAGTGCCAGTCCATCTTCGAGCCGTCCCTAAAAACATCACTTCGAGTCGCATATACATTCTTGATCAGTAATGAAATCTACGACTAAGACTTAGCCATATCCGTCCGTCCGTTCGTATCTGGCAATCACGAAACAGTCCAAACGCAAAGAGCTAAATACTTGAAATTTGGTGTAGATAAATTTTGAAGGATGGCACAGGTCAAGTTCGTGAATGGGCTGAATTACGCCAGAGAAGAAAAAGTTCCCCTAAGAAAACCTAAATCAACCTCTAAAAACAACATAATTTTTAGAGTTTTTTGTTAAGCAAATAATAAATTTTTATGCCAAAGAAGGTCCAAAGCGTTGAGGTTGGAGCCTGAAAGTCAGAAAATTTAATTTTTGTACCCCTCCCCCCATATAGTGGGCGTTTAGGTAACATATTACTACATGGAAAAATAGTGTAAATATTTAACAAATTGTATTCCTTAAGTCTATATGCCTTAAAATCAGATTTATAAGCTTTTACGACGAAAATAAGATGTTCTCTGATTTTCCTCCCACCTTTGCCTCCTAAATGACCCTATCAATAAAATATTTTTCTTTTACAATTAATTACCCCAAAAATTAATTTTTAAGTTTTTACGACAAAAGTGAAATGCGTCCGCTACGACCCTTTCCAGATTGACCAGCACAGAATTTCTTAAAGAAAACTCTGACCCAGCAGGTTGAACATTTTTAAGTTATCTCCGTCCCTTTACTGAAGACGGAAATTTGCCATCGAATATTTGTTTAAGCTGTTAATTTTATCCAAACATCCTTATCTGATTAAATTTTTTTAGAATCAAACTTATTTTATTACTTTTTACTAAAATAATTTTTTATGAAGCATTTTTCTTCGAATAGATTTATAAAAACAGCTTTTATTCGAAAAAAATTTTATATTAAACATTTTGTTTAAATATTTTTTTACATAATTTTTTTAACATAGTTTTATCCAAATATTTTTAGCTGAATAACTATTCATAAAATTATTCATTTTAATTATTTTCTTCAAATTTTGAAACTTTATTATTAAAATAAAAAATTTATTTATTGAAATTCAAACTTGAAAATTATTTTTTATTAAATTAAAAATAAAAGTTGTTTTTTATTAAAAGTGGAATATTTAGAATATTTTTTGTAATCTTCAAACTAGCAGAATGGATCAGTACTGATTTCGATAATGCTACGGCATCTCATAACGTAGTGGCAGATTTGAACTCGAGTCTGAATAACAAATTTTTATCTTAATATTAAAAGTAATAAGTTCCAAAAAGAAAAATTTACATTCATTTTTAAACTTTCTAAGACTTTATTATTAATTTTATAATAAAATATTTATTCCGATAATTATTTATATTCGAATCGAAAAAGATCTCAAAACAACTTGTATTTGTAAAATTTCATATAAATAATTTGTGTAAAATAGTTAAAAAAAACTCTGAACAATATATTTAATTCTAGCATTTATATATCAATCATTCATTTTATATACAAATAGTTTTTATTCGAATAAACCGATTTAGCTTTATTCGAATAATTTTGCTGTCAATTTCTAATTGCAGAAATTTGCTTGAATAATATGAGTTTATATAGTAAAGAAATTTAAAACTATTCGATTTTTATTTTAAAATTTTTTTTTTCCTTTAGCAGCCCATAGTGCACCTAACATAACACAGTGCCATAAAGATGTAACATTTAAAAATATACATAAATAAATAGTCACCAAGCAGATGGAAATAAGAAACTGATTTTAAGTTCAGATTTCTAGTTTCTTTGCAACGACAACAATAGTTTCTTTTAACCATCGCCCTACAGTTAAGAAAAACAAAGTGCTCTGCTATACCCATTCCATTTTAAATTTATTTGGAAATAACTCCTGACGTCTACAAAACAATTAAATATACGAAAACAACAAAACACAGCACAGCATGAAGTTGTGCATCAAAGTTCATGATGATATAAATTTTAAAAGGATCTTTAACGTATTTCTCTGTCTCTCCGTGCGTCTTTAGTTTTCAAATGTCAAATGGAAGATAATTTGTAACAGACATTAAACAAGCGAATTAGACAGGTGAAAAACTAAAACTGCAGTTTATTATTAAATATACAATAAGAGAAAAAAACAAAAGAAATGAAATAAATCATTTCTATCTACTTTTTTTAAGTGTTAAAAGGATCCAATTACTTACAGTTTAATTTAGTATAGAAATAAATAAATAGAAAAAGGTGCAAATTCAAAAAAATTTTTATAAATTTTAGATGTTTGATAAAGTTACGAGTTGAGATCGTGGATAACTTTGCACTCACCGTAATTGCGGAAACGCTTTCTTAAGGAATACAAACAAGTAAGAACGTTATGTTCGACCGGGTCGAATCTTAAATACCCTCCAAATATTTAGTAAACAAAAACTCTATTTTTATTCATATTAAAATTTACATTTTTATAGTATTGGACTTTAAGTAAACAAAAAAAAAATTAATTCAATTTGTTGGGAGAAGCATGACTGAGACACCCTTTCGTCAGCATAAAAACTTTCGTATTAATATTTTATATCAAAGTGCAAAAATAGGACAGAGATAAGTTAAAAATTTTTAACCTGCTGGGTCCGAGTTCCTTTAAGACATTTCTGTACCTCATTTTAAAACACCCTACAGGGTCACTCCGATAAAGACCGTGCAGGAGACATCTCACCTAAAGAGTAAAAACTCAAAAACTAAATTTTCGGGGTAGTCGGCAAAGAGGGGGTGGAATATATTACCTTCGTCGTAAAAGCCTATAAAATAAATTTGTAAAGAATGTAGGCTAAAGGAATTTTAAATATTTCGACCATTATTTTACATATAATATGTAACTCCAACGCCCACTAAAGGGGGCGGGGTCCAAAAATAGGCTATGCCGTGGTGTTCACAGACGTACGTATTGGCATTGCTAGATCGTCTTTTTTTATCTTGGAGCAGCACTCAGGGGATGACCCCTACATTTGCAATGCATTGCGGTGATAGTATTGAAGGGACAGATGAAGAAAGATGAGCTGATAGAGAGTTTTTTGTAGCTATTTCAACCTTGTTACTTCGCCGGCTAATTTTTTGCTACAGGACCGACGAAGGAGGGTGCTGTTACTCTGCTTTTAGTACATGATAGTGTCAGTCGCTGCCAATTATGTTCAGTGACCAGTGCTATGCCTTCATCATAGAAACAGGCTGGCAACAACTAACACAACCATGCACTAGTGCTCATCAGAAGAATTCAACACAATATTTCATGACTCAGCGCGGGGTTGAACTCAGGACCCTCCGCTTCAAAGTCTCGTGTTCTATTACTTCAGCCAACAGCACACTTGATCTTAGACTTCATCACTGATCAAGAATATATATACTTTATGAGGTCCAATTATTTTTGGAGGGTATTAAAACTGTATTTTGTCGGGGTCGCTCTGGCAATGGCCGTGGGGGAGGCATTTCACCTTCGCCATAAAATATTAAAAATAAATTTTTTGGGGTAATTAAGTGTAAATAATTTCTTTTCTTGGATAGGGTCATTTAGGGGACTCAGGGTCATTAAAGCTTAAACATGTAATTTTTAAGGAATGTGGGCTAAAGTAATACAATTTCTTAAAATTTTACACTATTTTTGCATATAATAACGCCCATTAAAGGAGGCGGGGTCGAAAAATTATATTGTTGATTTTATGGCAACAAGCTGATAGCGTTGGACCTTCTTTGACATAAAAATATATCATTTGCTTAACAAAATTACAAAAAAAAAAAACTTTCAAAATTATGTTTTTAGAGGTTGGATTAGTTCTTTTTAGGGGAACTTTTTCCCTCTGGCCCGATTTAGCCCATTTGCGTACTTGACCTGTGCTATCCTTCAAGATATATTCATACCAAGATTCAAGGGTCTGTCTCTTTTCGTTCAAACGGAATCGTGATTTCCACCGACAGACGGACAGACAAGGCCAGATTGTCTTAGATTTCATCACTGATCAAGATTATATATACTTTATGGGGTCTTGGAGGTATATTTCGCTGCTTTACATACGGAATGACAAAGTGAATATACCCTTCAATTTTCACAACAGTTTTGTTAAAATTTTTAAGCTTGTAAAATATCTTTAAGAAGCAAAGTTTGTCAAGGTATTTAAGACACATTTCTATTGCAGATATGGTCGGCTCATTCGGCTCAAAATATTTTCCATCAGTCATTTTTAAGCACTTAGAAACAGGAAAGCAACGGTCACGCCAAGCATAAAATTTTATCTGTATTTTTATGTATTTCAAACCACATTGAGGCATATGAAAAATGTTCTGAGATTTTGTCAAAGTCGGCAGGAATATATCGTTTCCCTTTCTACACATATTACCGTGTGTCTGTGTGTGGTATTTCTTTTTCATTAACGCAAACATAAATCCTGATGTACAGCTGTATTATTTTAAAGTATGCACATGTAGTTGTCCTCATGAAATATTAAACACACTAAGAAGGTACACATTTCCATTTAACGCACTTCATCAATTTCCTTTTAATTGTTATTGAAGAAAAATCTCAAGTAACATCGAAAACATATTGACTTTGCAGGAACCATTAGGGTTTTAACAAACATGCTCACGTGTCTGACACACGCTGTCTACTTTCCATTTATCAAATCAAGGCAAAATTATGAATAACAAAAACAATATGTTAAATATTCATTTCTACAGGATGAAACATTAAAGAACATGTTTACTTGTTTGCTCTTGGTAATGTCCTTTAAGTGTGTGGTATAAATTTGAATCCATGCGGAAAAGAAAAGGACGAACAACTAACGACAAATTCATTGGAGACATGAAAAGTTTTAAACAAAATAGTGCTACAAAATTTTAGGTAGAATATAATTCAATTAATATAAAGTAATAAAATAAAAACAAATGAAATTTGTTGCTGAGATCCCCACAATTTCCAAACAAGTTCAAAAACCCAAAATGGGAATTTTTTAGAATTTGCACTATATTTTTCGTTTGGAGATACTTAAGAGCAGTTTAATAATTTTTTATACAGCTTTTCTTTTGTGGTATGCCTTATGGTATTACCCTTTAAATAATTATAAATATGGGGTACGTATTTTTGCAAAAATCATAAATTTTTTTAAAATAATTAACGCACAGTATCTGCAAAAATAAAACCCAGAAAATTTTTACATTTTTGTTTTAAGTTTTAAACTGTTTATAACTTATGACTGAGTAATACACTTGAAAAAAATATGGATAAAGGTTGACCGTAATTTCAACCTCTAAAAATGCTATTATTTTAATTTTCAAACAGCTATAACTTTTGAATGGATCAGCCGATTCCCACGTGATAAGCGGTGACTAATGAACTCCTTAATATATTAAGAACACTAATTGATCATTTATATAATTTCGAAGCTTTTTTTAATTAATTTTTTTCAAGTTTTTCGTTCACGAAATCTCACGAACACCTCAAACGATTTTGAAACGGTTAGCGCTCGACGTGGAAGCGATCGGCAAAGCTACTAAAACTACTTTTGAAATATTATTTTTTTTTAGATATTTTGATATTTCTCAAAATCTACCGGTTCGAATCGATTCCAATTCGATTCGGTTCAGCCAATCAAAAGTTATAAGCGGGTCACACACACACACACATACATACATAGTGACACCTTCTCAGGAGTAGAGTGGACCAAGATAATTATTTTTCCTAGATATAAAAAAATGTTTTGTCAGTATTTGCTTAAGCAGACTTTTCTAGTTCTAGGATAGAAAAAGCTGCCTGAAAATATTATTTATTTTTTTTTTAAATCAAAACTATAATCTTGGCATAAGTTTTAAAACTTTCATAACCTCGAGATGACCCCCTTTGGGCTCTTGTGAATCCACCTGTTTAGAAACAGTCGCCAACCAAACAAGACAAGCTCTGCTGTACATTGCAATCATTACTCATATTCCTGCAATCCAAAATGGTCGTCTTAACGCCCTAATTTCCTATTGGGTATTTATGATATTTCTGATCCCTATTCTGATCCCTATTAATATTGATAGGTTAGGTTAGGTTGAAAAAGAGGGGCATAAGCATCCCAATCCGTCCTGGATTACACTTAGGCCTCATAGGCCTGTTGTGCGCTCTATAATAAGGAGTTCCCATTCCACTGTAGGGAGCCTCCACCGATACCATGGAAACCTCTGAGTTTGATTACGTCAAGAACCTAGTTTCTTCAATGTACTTCCTTAAGTCTCTCCAATTAGAGCCCCTAAGAAATTCCATCTCCTGTATAATCTCCTGATTAAATGTTCGTCTTCTGACTTGGCTAAAAGCTGGACAGTAGCACAAGTATTGCTCCAGTGTCTCGTCCTCTTCCTGGCAGGCCCTGCATGTTATATCGCCAACGATACCCATTCGTGCCAGGTGAGTCCTTAACTCTGTATGTCCTGTTATTAAATAAACCAATCTCCTTAGTGCTGGCCTACTCAATGTTAGGACCTCCTTTGTCCTACTACCATCTGGGTCCCCCATAGAATTCTAGTCACCCTACCTACGGTAGAGTGCTGCCAATCTCTTGTATGCAATTCTATAGCCCATCGCTTTAGTTCGTTCTTAAAAACCTGAAATGGCTTCGGACTATCTAGTGTGATGTTCGCCACTAATGCTCCCATCTTTGCTAGGCTCTCTGCCTCAACATTTCCAGGTATCCCCTGATGTCCTGGAATCCATATTATCTCTATGCCCCCACATTGCGTGTATGAGTTAATCTCATCCTTGCACTGTAGTACATACCGAGATTGAACCACATGATTCCTCAGGGCCTCGATGACCTTCCTACTATCCGTGAATATGCGAATCGGTAGTCTGTTATCGATTTCCTTCAACCATTTTATCCCTTCCCCTTGACAAGGCAGAACTCTGCCTTCTTCTGTTAAAATCAGAAAGACATGATAAATATTTCGGTGTACAAGAGAAAGTTCACAGCAATTTAATTATTCAACTTACACCACAAAGCAAAACAGCTGTTTTCGAAAACCGCTTTGCTCTCATAATCAGTACCATATACATTTTTGCTTATCACCAGTCGTCATTAGCTGCCTCAATTGAATATGATAATAATTTTTATTTACACAAAATTTTCTTATGAAATAGTATACGAGAAGCGTATCAATTCCAAATCTGGTCCATTATTCTCCGTAGCTTCGATTCATCAGTTAAAAGCAATCTCCCAGTGTCTCATAGTGTCATTATAAGTCCCGGGGATCGTTTCGGACATGTCCAATGTCTCATGTTGTGTATCTCCACTGCCGCCCATATGTTCTGCTGGAGTAGCAAGACAACATGACGATCCATTCACCCACACATTCCATTCATATGCCAGCGATAGTTTGTAGAATTTTTGTTGCACGAACTGCTTAGTATCTAATATGAATGCCTATATAGGCAGGGCATATCAAATATTCTTCAATAAAAATAATTCTGGTGAAAATAATTCCCTTAGATCGGTTATAAAGGGTGTTTTTAATGAAGTTTTTTTTATACGAATCACTCTGTTGTCTGACAGCTGTTTTGACAGTTTAAAGTGACGTCTCTACTCAGTATTGTTTGGCAAATCATCATGAACAAGTTAACTCCAGAACAACGCTTCCAAATCGTGGAAATTTATTTTCAAAAACAGTGTTCAATTAAAAATGTTTATCCGCTTTTTTACCCCGAAATTCTCTTCAGTGATGAGGCGCATTTTTGGTTGAATGGATATGTCAACAAGCAAAATTGCCGTATTTGGGGCAAAGATAATCCACACGCCGTTCAAGAATTACCAATGCATCCCGATAAATGTACTGTTTGGTGCGGTCTATGGGCTGGTGGAATCATCGGTCCTTATTTCTTTAAAAAAGAGGAAGGACGACGCGTTACCGTGAATGGAAATCGATACAGAATCATGATCAATGAATTTTTGGTGCCAAAACTTCAAGATGCGGACGAAACAGTGGACTTATTGAAAGAACATTTCAACGACAACATTATTTCGAGAAATGGACCGGTGAATTGGCCTCCGCGTTCGTGTGATTTGACGCCACTCGATTATTTTTTGTGGGGCTACCTGAAACCATTGGTTTACGTGGATAAACCAGCAACGATTGACGCTTTGGAAACCAGTATTCAACGTGTCATTGCTGAAATACGCCCTCAAATGCTTGAAAAGGTGGTCGAAAATTGGACCTCCAGAATGACCTTTGTGCAAAATAGTCGTGGTGGCCATATGCCCGAAATTATATTTAAATGTTAAATGACAAGAAATTATCTACCAAATAAAAATTTTTTTTGACCATTTCATAATTTGGCATGTGTTTTATTTAAATTTCAAATGAGCAAGCTCTTATAAAAACACCCTTTACAAGGGCTGAATATGTATGTGTTAGTGCTGCACTTCCTCTCTATTTACCTTAACCATACCACGGATGCTTATGTTAGAATTGATCTAATAACACTCATCCATACTCAATGTATCGCCCTGGGGCTGATTTGCCCTTTGGAACCAATGGCTCTTCTGCAGCGTAACCAGCATGAGCTAACTCAGGTCCTATAAAGTTTTTACCAATTACATTTTTTTTGTTGATATCCCACTGTGCAATATGAAACTTATTTATCGCAAATAAATGCATGAAAATTGCTCAGTGTTGTCCTGCATTTTTTTTTTCTTTCCGGTCTTTTATTAATAACGGCATAAATTTATCTACATGTTTTCTTGCAAACTCATTTATATTTAAATGTTTCTCATAAAACTAAAAATATATACATATATCAAATTATATCGCACATCTTGAAGTGAGCATTTATGAAAGTATTAAAAAATTTACTTGTCTTGTGTGGCCCAGTCGATAAAAAAATATATAACTAAATCAAACAAACTCATTGTCTCATTAATGTTAATCTTATATCTTTTAAAGTCAAACAGATTAATATACAGACGTGGATTTATTTTTTGCTTCAGGTACCTTAAATGAACGGACAATCCTTTTTATACATAAAAAAACACAATAGACAAATTTCCAATTTATGCACCATGTTGTGAGGTTTCCTAATTTATTTTTAACTTGGCCAAAATACGAGTGCGTTAAAAACTAACAATTTTTAACTGTTTGGGTTTTAAATTAATAGCGTATGTGGCGTCTGGTATCTCGTTCATAATATATTTCCTGTCGTGAAGATTCATACTCAGGCATGTCGTTGTATGAGGAAACATAAACTACGAAAGCTGACTTTTTTTGCTTCAAAACGCTGAACGTGTAGGTGGCAGGATTTTTATATAGTTTTCTCTGCACGAAATATCACTGCCGAATATTTCTTTTGTTTCTTTATAAAGGGTGGTCCAAGCAAAACGCACCACATTAATTGTACATAAAAAATGTTTTTGGAGAGTTATCTTAATATTTTTCATTATGCTAGGAGGCTCAACTGACAACTACACGTGAAACAAAATATCGACTAAATGCTCGCCACGATCTCGGTGGTATAACTCCAATCCGGTGCTTCTTATTTGCAATGACTCTGAGAAATAATTGAGGCTCAATATCGTAAATGTGCCGAATTATCTCTTCGTTTAGCTCTTGAATTGTCCTTGTCCTATTTTTCTTTTAAATAATCCCAAGGAAGGAAATCCCATGGTGCCAAATCGCATGATCGGGACGGCCAATTAACATCACCATGGCGTGAGATAACACGGCCATTGAATTTTTCGCGCAAAATAGCAAATGTCTCGTGGGCTGTGTGGCAATTGACACCATCCTGTTGGAACCACATATCGTTCAGGTCTATATCCCCAATTTATGGCCACAAGAAGCTTTTTATCACCACCCTTTAGCGAGCACCATCCACGGTAGCTGCTTGGCCGACCTCATTATCGAAAAATCACGGCCCGATGACGCTGCCAGCCCATGCACCACACCAAACAGTCACTCTATGAGGATGCATCGGCTTTTCAACAATCACTCGTGGATTCTCATTTGCCCAAATGCGGCAATTCTCCCGATTGTGGACACATTTGGTCGATTATACTGACCAAAAAAGGCACGAAATGCATTTTGATCCGGACGCCCATTTTCATAAAAGGCTTGAACAATTTTAATGCGCTGCACAATTGTGCTTCTCTTCATGGTTGAATTTGTCAAATACTTCAGTCAACAAAGGAATGTCAAATGAAGTTTGACAAAAAACTTGACTTTAAGGTGTGACTCAAGGCGAATTCATACAAGGTGAACTCATTTATGCAACTCTGTGTAAAATTTATTGGACTGTCAAATAAAATGCTTTGGAAAAAACAATGGCCGCACACAAAAACAGTTCAATTTGACAGTTTAATAATTTTGCCTTGGTAACAGCTGATCACCAATTTCTGAACTAAGGCCACCTGGTATGAATTCGCCTTGGTGTGACTCGTCATTAACAGAGTACGTTTGTGTTGTACCACCCTGTATATTTTACTAAGCGCTTTTTACTAAACACACTTCTTAGCGATTTTCAACAAAACCAAAATACATTTTAAGCATAAATTTTTTTTTTACTTTTTATAGTTTCTATTCTTTGTATTATATCTCATTAAAAATCAGTAAATATTCATTAGATTCTTCTTAATTTATGTTTTTCCAAACAGGTACACGACCAACAAATTGTTACTGCCTGCCTTGTTTAGCTAAAAATCTAAGACAGAATTTTCCTATTTTTGTTTTGTTGGCGGTTGCTTTCATTTTTTTTAAGGAGTCCAATAATTTTTCGTTTAATTGTTCTCTAGTTCTGGATGTGACCCTAAAAACTAATTCGTTTTTGTTTTACTAATACCACCCTCGATGTCTTAATGTTATCTAATTAAATATCATACCATTAATTTCCTTTGCTTCCACTGATGTCCTTTTTCACATCCCTACAAAAATTACGAATCTCATTTACAATCATGAAGTGTGTAGTCACCCTCAGTTAATCTCTCCTCTCTTTTTGCTTAATGCTTACATGCACCCATCCTCTTTGTTTTCATTCGCTTTATTAAACCGTTCATTTAGTTTTGTGTTTATTCTGCACCACATGTTTCAAAACACAATTTTTGTTTTCTTCTTCGTCAGTTAAGTCCTTTAAAGCCATTATAATCCTTGTGAGCATAATCAAAATATTTATGCTTGCATATGCTAAATTTTTATTTTTTTGGACTGAACTGCATACGAAAGTGTGCACAAGCAACATGAACCTCGCTACATGTTGCATGGAATTGTGCAGAAGGTGACATTCATGGCGTTTCAGCACACAGATGTTGCATGTATGCATTTTTTATAAAGTATTTTATGCAATTATGGTTTCTGAAACTGTAACTTGCACAAGGCGTTGCAGGATGTGGTAGCGTGAAAAAAACATGTATATGGACACTGCTGCGCTTGACAATGCACAGGAAGATTGATCCTTCAGACGTTTTTGTATTGAATTTTTATGTTAAGCGTGCCTGAACACATGTTAGCAGCAGATTATATACATGTTCTTTCTTTGTAGGCGACGGTAGTTTTTTTTTTTAAATATGGACAATTCAAAAACTAAAAATATTAATAAGGTGACATGCAGCAGCATGTTTATTTTTGCAGGGTAACTGTTATATTTTATCGAGTCTACATTCATTTACATGACAAATCATAGCTGTTGGCAACAGTCTTTATTAGACTGGCCCAAAAGATTTTTTTTAAATTCAGAATTATCATATACAGCCTAGACAGATGACAAAGATAACGCAAATTAAGAGACTTAATCTGCATTATGCAGGTTCACAATGCAGTTAAATTTTGTGATTAATTCCGCATTGACGAAGGAGAATTTGGCAGCACTGGTGAATTTTGAGAGTTGTGTAACTATTGTGAATGATTTTTTTACATTAACCATTACTATTTGAATGATTTTTTATTTGAGTGATTTTTTAAGATAAACAAGTAAAAACTTTATATTCGACCGGGACGAATCTTAAATACCCTCCAAATATTTAGTAAATAAAAACTCTATCTTTATTCTTATTAAAATTTAAATTTGTATGGTATTTGGCTTAAGTAAACAGGAAACAAATTTATTTTAATGCTGTCGTTTCCAATCTGTTGGGAGGAGCATGATTGAGACACTTTTCCGTTAGTATAAAAACTTACGTATTAATGTATTATATCAACGTGCACAAAAGGAACTGAGATAAATTAAAAGTTAAAAGCTGGGTCACATTTCCTTTAAGAGTTTTAAAACTCTATATAATGTAACTCCAAGAAGGCCGTGGGGGAGACATCTCACCTAAATCGCAAATAGTTAAGAACTAAGTTTTCGGTGTAATTAAGTGTAGCAAAAAAGTTTTTTTATAAGGTCATTTAGAAGGCAAAGGGGGGGGGGGGTGGAGGGGTAGATCAGAGAACAGTTTACCTTCGTCGCAAAAGCTTACAAATTAAATTTTTATGGAATGTAGGCTTAAGGAATATAATTTGTTAAATATCTACACTATTTTGTTATATAATATGTAACTTTAACGCCCACTAAAGAGGGCAAGGTCCAAAAAAAAATTTCATTTTATGGCTCCAAGTTTAATGCGTTGGACCTTCTTTTACATAAAAATATATCATTTGCTTAACAAAATTACAAAAAAAATTAAAAATTATGTTGTTTTTTAGAAGTTGGTTTAGTTCTTCTCAGCGGAAATTTTTCCCCTCTGACCTGATTCAGCCCACTTACGAACTTGACCTGTGCTATCGTTCTAGATATATTTACAGTAAGTTTCAAGGGTCTGGCTCTTTTTCTTTGGGCTGAATCGTGATTTGCAGAGACGTACTAAAGAACGCACGGGCGGACATGGCTAGATCGGCTTATATCTTATCACCGATCAAGAATTTTTATACTTTATGGGGTCTCAGAGGGATACTTGCCTGCGTTACACACGGAATGACAAAGTGAATATACCCTCGAATTCCTTTTTGGGGTGTATATAAATAATTCTTTAAATTGAATTAAGATTTATAGGCTAATTGTTCGAAATTTTTTTCTTTATATTCAGAAAGACATGATAAATATTCCAAGGCACAAAGGAAAGCCAACATCTGTTTTTAGTCATTCAACTTACGCAGCAAAGCAGAACAAATGTTTTCGAAAGCCGCAACGCTTTCATCATCAGTTGAGCGCTGATGTATTGTGTTTGTCACCACTTATTAGGTGGCTTGGTTGGTATAATTTAAAGCAAAAAATTTCGAACAATTAGCCTATAAATCTTAATTCAATTTAATATAGCAATATGAATGTTCGTTAAAAAAATACTTAAAGTTCTTAAAATTGTTTGCTTCAATTTTTGTGACAAGTTTTAGTCATATCAATTTTATTTTCCTTTTTAATTTAAACTATTTTCCAGATAATAAAATTCCTAAGTTGACGAGAATATGTAGTAGTTCACTGTACAGATAATGTGTACAGATTGCCAAAACATCCCCCAAATTAGAGCATTCCAAAATTTTTGAAAAAATACAGAAACACTTGCACAGTAGGTGTGACGATTTCTAACAATAACCAAAAAAATGGCATCAAAATTACATCACAAATACATTATCATTACACACATTCATAACACATCCACCTAAAAATGGTACAGAGAAATCCAAGAAACAATAAATTTCAACATTTTTATGTATCGTAATTCAATATAAAACAAAAATGTTATTATAAACCATACGAACAAAAGACATGAAGATACAAAAGGAAACCCCTTGGATACAAAAATGCTATTAACCCGCATTTGCACATGGAGGCATGCATGTGTTACTATTTTCACCATTAAGGAAAACTATAAAAAAATTGTTTGCAAAAGAAATAAAAAAAGGAAAGCAAAAATATGCAAAGGAAATTTTACTTTCCTTTTGAGACAATGACCACAAGCAAATGTTTAATAGTGTTAAAATCGTATCGTTGTTGTAGTTGTACCCAGAAGAATACATTTTAATAGGAATACATTTTAAAAGTCCCTTAAGTTGTCCTGCTCGTAATAATGATGATGTTGTAAATGTTCGACCAGAGTGATAAAAGATTTTCATGTATTCGCTCACTTTTATGATTCCCAGGACACTTGTATTTTTTTTCTTATCCTTATTTGTTCATAATTCTTTTTTTCGGGTAAAATCTTCTATGGAATATGATTTCCTTTATTCGCACCAAAGGGACAAAAAAAAACAAAATTGATTAGCTTGTTAGTTTTATTTTGTTTCCCACATCTAATATTTCTTAGAAAAACAAATAAAGGCATTCAAATAACAAGCAAAGTTAAGGCTCAGAAAAAACCCCTATAATATGAACTACATGAATCCAATTGTATATAATTTACTAGGTGGCAGTATTTGCAACAATAAATCATTTCGAATACAACAGTCACTTTCAGTACTTGTCGCTGACAAACGCTATCTGTACGATATATGAAGGAAATGGTAAAATATAAATCAGAGATTTGTATTTATATGGATTTTGAAGTCGGCCAGAATTTGATCATTTGATTTGATCGAAATGTCAAGTTTTTAATATTCTTTTTTATCTCGGACCAGCACTCAGGGGATGACTCCTATATATGCAATGCATTGCGCCGGAACTGAAAACGAGGGTATAGTATTGAAGGGACAGATCACGAAAGTTGAGAAGATAGACAGTAGCTATTTCAACCTTGTTTACTTCTCCAGCTAATTTTTGCTACAGAGCCGACGAAGGTGGGTGCTGTTACTCTGCTTTT
This sequence comes from Linnaemya tessellans, assembly GCA_951800035.1. Classification (NCBI taxonomy): domain Eukaryota; kingdom Metazoa; phylum Arthropoda; class Insecta; order Diptera; family Tachinidae; genus Linnaemya; species Linnaemya tessellans. The sequence continues at coordinate 91,790,981 of OX637534.1, forward strand.
AGTACATGATAGTGTCAGTCGCTGCCAATTATGTTCAGTGACCAGTGACTAGGTCTTCATCACTGAAACAGGCTGGCAACAACTAACACAAGCACGCACTAATGCTGATCAGAAGAATTCAACACAATATTTCATGACCCAGCGCGGGCTCGAACTCAGGACCCTCCGCTTTATAGTCTCGTGTTCTACTACTTCAGCCAACAACACCCATAATGTTTAAATGTTTTTGAAGTGCCTTCACAAGAGCGAATACGATTTTTTAAATTAAAACTATCCTAATGGCAAATGATTTTGCCAAAAAATCTGTCATATATACATTTTGAATATTAATCGAACAATATTTACCGAATTGCATACTTCATAAAATTTTGTTAACCGATGTGCGACGATTAGTAATAAGTGGTGACAAACACAATACACTTAAGCGCTGATGATGAAAGCGTTGCGGTTTTCGAAAACATCTGTTCTGCTCTGCTGTGTAAGTTGAATAACTAATGTTGGCTTTCCTTTGTGCCTTGGAATATTTATCATGTCTTTCTGAATTTAAAAAACCGAAATTTCGAACAATTAGCCTATAAATCTTAATTGAATTTTATTAGTAATCAAGTTGAATGTTTCTCCCACACAGACCGTAAAGCTCTATGCAGTACCATCCAATGCTGCCATTATAAAAACGAAGAAACTCAAGTAGCTTTTGAAACATTCAAGCCACCATTAACATCATGCGGTCAGATATATTGGAATGGGTAGTCAAAAACTAAACTAATCGAATGGATCATGCAATTCGTATGCCGGAAATCATATTTAAAAATTAAATGCCATGAAATTCTCTACCAAACTATAATAAGAAAATTTTATTTGATTTTTTTAAGAGCTTTCAGATTTAATTCAAAAAAGTACATACAATTTATTCAAATGCATGAAATTTTTATTTAAGTCGATAGAACGATCTATATAATTCAATGTTTAAAGATGATTGCGCGGCTACACCTAAAATGGTTCATACGCTGGATCCAACATGTCAGCCGGTATCTCACGAATAAATTCTGCAATATTTTAGCTTCCAGTGTTTCAACCCTTGCGGTCTTGTCCTTATAGCCTTAAATTAGCCCCACAAAATATAGTCCAAAGGCGTTTAAATTGCACAAAATTGATCTTAGTCACATGAATCTTATTAATAAAATTCATTTCGTTCGTTTGTCTGTCGATTCATGGTTAAACTATAGACCAAACTGAATATGTTTAGCAATACCATTTTTGGACCCCAGCCCCTTTAGTGGACGTTGAAGTAGCATATAACATGGAAAAATAGCGTAAATATTTTACAAATCGTATAATTTAAGCCTACATTAATTAAAAATTAAATTTTAAAGTTTTTATGACGAAGCTGAGAAGTTCTCTGATTTTCCTATACCCTACCCTCCCCCACCTTTACTCCCTAACTGGTCCTATCAAAAAAAAATACATTTCATAAACCCAAAATTGCCATTTTGGTGTTTTATGACAAAGGTGAGATGTCTCTCCTACGGCCCCTTCTCGCAATAACCCGTACAAAATAGAGTTTTAATTTATTAAATATTTGGAAGGTATTTAAAGGCGGATTCACCCATGTTGTTCGAACAAAATTATTGTCCGGACAAAATTTTCTTTACTGAGAGTTTTCTGCAGCACGATTCACCCATTGAGAAACATTTGTTCGGAAAAACAAAGCTGCCATACATGTAAAAAATTCGTTTTACCAAATGGTAGTACTGCAGCAATTTTTTATATTTTGCTTTGTCTTCTTGATATTTGGATATTACATATTTTAAATTATTTTTCAAGAATTTATGATAATAATAATGGATGAAAAAAGAAAATTGATTTTCCTTACGGCTTTGAATTGCATAAAGCATTGTTATTAGCAAAGTACATATAACATAAAAAACAAATAGATAATAATATTTCTCATAATTTATATATTTTTATTCTCATACACAATTTAATATATCAAACACAAAATGACACCTCAACTTTATGTGAAAAAGTTTAACCTATTGGCAACTCAGCTCAATTTTGTCCGAACAAAATATAAAATTAAACCAATTCAAGCTGAGAGTTGTTCGTAAAAAATATTTTCTCTCTCTCAAGAAGAGAGACGTCAAACTACATATAAAAAAAAATTTTGTCCGGAAAACATGGGTGAATCCGCCTTAAGATTCGACCCAATCGAATGTAACCTTCTTACATGTTTTTTTCTTTTTCTAAAATAAATCAGGTAATAAATTTTTCGCAGAACCTTTTTAAGTTATTACAAAAATTTATTCGACAAGCAGATTGCAGCTGTTTTTATTTGTACACAAAATCAAAACAGGCTGCCAATGCGATCTTAAACGTAATTTATTTTAAATTTTCCAAATGAATATTTTAAAATTATTAAATCGTTTAAAAAATCAAGCAGATTCCAAAGAAAACATGGGGAAATAGTGTAATATCCGGTCCAGTCTTTTCCAATATTTAACTTGGCAGCTGTTTCCAATATTTAACTTGGCAGCACTAAGACTGCACTAAAAATAAGTAAAAACCAAGTGGTTATTTGTCAATCTGTTTGTATGTGTGTTGCTACATATCAAAGCGTATACTTCCACATAAATTTTTAATTTTTATACCCCTCAAAAAAGAATTGGAGGGTATATTCACTTTGTCATTCCATTTGTAACGCAACGAAATATCTATCTGAGACCCCATAAAGTATATATATTCTTGATGAGTGATGAACTCTAAGACGATCTGTCCGTCCGTCCGTCTGTGAAAATCACGATTCAGTCCAAACGAAAAGAGCCAGACTCTTGATGTTAGTATAAATATATCTTGAAAAATAGCACAGGTCAAATTCGTAAATAGGGTGAAATAGGCCAGAGGGAAAAAAGTTGTAATTTTGTTAAGCAAATGAAATATTTTTACGCCAAAGAAGGTTCAACGCGTTAAAAAAAAATAAATGTTTATACTCCGCCCACTTTAGTGGGCCTTATTATATGCAAAAGTAATGCACAAATTTAACAAATTGTTTTACATAAGCCTACATTCCTTAAAAATAGAATTTTTAAGCTTTAATGATGAAGCTGAGACGTCACCTGGCACTCCTCTGCTCTACCGCCTCCTCCCCCTTTAATCCGATAAAAAAATTAAAAATTAATTTCCTATTTAATTATCCCAAACATTAATTTTTACAGTTTTATGGCAAAGGTGGAATGTCTCCCACACGGTCCTTGCAAGAGACCCCGACAAAATGCAGTTTTATTACCCTCCGAAAAGAATTGGACCCCATAAAGTATTCATATTCTTAATCAGTAATGAAGTCTAAAACGATCTAGCAATGCCCATACGTTCGTCTGTGGAAAACATAATATAGTCTGTAGTAATAATTTTAACGAACATTTTATATTGCTATATTAAATTTGAATTAAGATTCTATAGGCCTTGGAATATTTTTCATGTCTTTCTGAGATTTAAATTAAAATTTCGAACAATTAGCCTATAGAATCTTAATTCAAATTTAATATAGCAATATAAAATGTTCGTTAAAATTATTACTACATACAAATTTAAGCTATGGCTTGAGCTACCCAATAATAAAAATTGGAAAAACGTTCACATGTACTTAAGTATAAAATTCAAACCAAAAAAGTTTGACTTAGGTATGATGGAACAAAAAATTCAGAAAAATGGGACATGAAGCAAAATAATCAAACGGTAACACGGGTATTATAACAATAACATGTTAACATCAGGTTGATACAGTTCCCGTATTCTTTTTCACAATAAAATTTGTGTAAATAGGAACTGTTATCACATTCAACTAAGCCACCTAATAAGTGGTGACAAACACAATACACATGAGCACTGATGATGAAAGGGTTGCGTCTTTCGAAAACAGCTGTTCTGCTCTGCTGTGTAAGTTGAATAAAACTGATGTTGACTTGCCTTTGTGCCTTGGAATATTTTTCATGTCTTTCTGAGATTTAAATTAAAATTTCGAACAATTAGCCTATAGAATCTTAATTCAAATTTAATATAGCAATATAAAATGTTCGTTAAAATTATTACTACATACAAATTTAAGCTATGGCTTGAGCTACCCAATAATAAAAATTGGAAAAACGTTCACATGTACTTAAGTATAAAATTCAAACCAAAAAAGTTTGACTTAGGTATGATGGAACAAAAAATTCAGAAAAATGGGACATGAAGCAAAATAATCAAACGGTAACACGGGTATTATAACAATAACATGTTAACATCAGGTTGATACAGTTCCCGTATTCTTTTTCACAATAAAATTTGTGTAAATAGGAACTGTTATCACATTCAACTAAGCCACCTAATAAGTGGTGACAAACACAATACACATGAGCACTGATGATGAAAGGGTTGCGTCTTTCGAAAACAGCTGTTCTGCTCTGCTGTGTAAGTTGAATAAAACTGATGTTGACTTGCCTTTGTGCCTTGGAATATTTTTCATGTCTTTCTGAGATTTAAATTAAAATTTCGAACAATTAGCCTATAGAATAATATAGTCTATATTTGAACCCCGCCCCCTTTAATGGACGTACAATATTATATGCAAAAATAGTGTAAATATTAAACAATTTGAATTCCTTAAGCTTATAAGAACCTGAGATGTTCTCTGATCTCGCAGAAGTGAAACGTCTCCCCCACGGCCCTTCCCGGAATGACTTTGTCAAAATATAGGTTTAAAATTGGGTACAGAGATGTCTTAAAGGAACTCTGCCCCACCAAGTTAAACATTTGAAATTTACTTACTAAATATTTGGAGGGTATTTAAGATTCGACCCGGTCGAATATAAAATTTTTACTCGTTAATTATTTTTTTATACTGGATGTATTATCTGTCCGTATTTCTTTTTATCTGTATGTATTTCTGTACCACAGTCAGTTTTTTTTTTTTGCAGGAATTATTTTTTAACAAAATCATTTAAGCAGAAACTTACCCTTAAGTAAATATAATGACTCATCCAAAATATTTTTTTACCACCACGTCTCTCTAAAAAACGAAGGAGACATGAATGGAAAAAAATTTACTATAACTTTTGACTGTGTGATGGAGCTGTTCTTCTACATCGAAAAATGTAGTCATTGATAAAGTACTTTCCTCCGTCTTTACTTATAAAAAGTGTCTCAATGGTTTTATGTCTGGCCACTTAAGATTTTTAGATGGGCACTTGTTTGTTTGGCTACAAATAATTACCACTTTAATATACGAGCACATATTTTTCAATGTTAAAAAATGAATTTAAAAATGATATATAAAATTTTATACTTTATGAAACGTCTCGACGCAAAGGATGAAAAAAAAATTAATTTTTTTATTGTGGATATCGAGAATAATAACACATGTTGTTTAAAACATCAAACTATTGTTACTACGTTGTGTCAAATGTTTTATATGTTGTATTATCATATTACAATATGACAGACTAAATAACTTAAGGAAGAAGCATAGAGCATATAATACAAATGAAAGCTTTAAGGCCGAGACACATAGAATCCATCATACGTTATACGTCGCCTTTTTCAACTGACAACTGAGTTGAAATACATGCTTTCTTATTTGAGTTGTCACATTCAGTACTTCTGCGTCACCGCAAAGTACGAAAGTTGACCAACTTTTGACGTACGTTGAATACTTTGGCAGACATCAGTAAGTTTTTCAGATTCTTTCTATTAATTTTTTTGTATTGTGTGTTCTTTAAAAAAATTTTATAAAGTAAATAAAATAGCAGTTAAGTAAATGAAATGGCGAACAAGTAACTGATTTAATATCCGTCAACAAAGTACTCATTGTGCCAACCTTCTCCGTCAATACGTTCATGTCAAATACAAAAGGCGACGCATAACGTATGACGGATTCTATGTGTCTCGGCCTTTACTCCATTTATGTATATACATTTGCTAAGATTCTCATGAGAAACTTTGAATTGAATAAATTGCGAAACCAACAACAACGTCTCTATGATTTTATTTTAATACAAGTAGAAAAGAAATTTTCCTACAAAAAAAAATTCTTAATAAACTTATCATCATCAAAATAAACTCCTTTCATTAAATCCTGAGGTCTTCCATAATCCGACACCAATTTATTAATGCAGTTGGCCTGACACCATTACAACAAATATTTAAATTTAATGGAATAATTTTATCTTTAAGTGTTTTATGGCTGCCACTTTCACACCAATTTACTTAAATTACAATGCATCTTCCTTCCATTAATACACAGATAAAGTAAAAAATTTTAAAACTGTAGGAAAAACTTCCCTCCAACATTGACACAACGTGACAAATATGAAATGGAAAAGATTATTTAGCTGGAAAAGAAGTAATAAAATAAAGTGCATAAATTTCTTTATGATCCTTATGGCAAGACACAATTACGCTTGAATTAAGAACACAAATGATGTGAATTGTATGTAAGGAAAACCCACAATATCAAGATCTCACTCAATGTTAATATTGACAGTAAGTGGCGATTTCCATTAACACAAAAATGAGAAACAAAATATTCTTTTTAATTATTTTTTAAATTAAATTGTAATAAAGATGCCACACTCAAAGGAAATTCAAAATAATATTGTGTCTTTAATAATTATAAATATGTATATAAAATCAATCAAATTTCTGCTAAAAAAAAATAGTGCACGATAAGAAAATATTGTGCACAAATACTCGTAGAATCCGAAAAATAAATTTTGAACTTTTCTTTAAGCGCAAAGAAATAATAATGAAAACAAATTGTTTCCTTAAGCATTCTTTCCATTACTTCTAGGAACACACCTGGGACGTGACGAGTTTGTTGGCAAATATTTTTTATATGAGAGAAATACAATTAATTGATATATTAAAAAAAGTTAGTTTTAACTTTAAAAATAATCAACTTGAAACCATTTCTATAGTTATTATATTTATTTTAAAAGCCTTAAAACACAAATAAAATAATTATTACCATAAAAAATACTTTTATTTACTAAGCCATTTAAAAATGAAAACAGAACATGGTAATAATTTGGTCGTCATTCAGTGGCGCAAGCAATCTTATACAAATATACGCTCCACATTTTTTTGTGGTACAATTTCAGCTATATAATCGTCCACGAATTAATTAGGAGATCTGTTCAGAATCCAAGTATAATTTAAATTTTTCTCAAAACATAGTTATTTATACGTAAATTTTTATTCTGTCCCTTTAAAGTAGTACCACTCAGTTACAATATATTTATGCCAGTTCTTTTTTCCAATCCTCGCAGCATGTTTGATTTGCAGTTTTTGTTTTGCAATGAGCTCTCAATGATTTAGCCAGCTCTTCATGGGTCCCTTCAATCTTGGAAAGAGGAAAAAGGCGCGGCGGCCAAATCCGGTGAACACGATGGTATGATTAGGTGTTGTGTTTTACTTTTTTTAATAAAACTTGGTTTGTTAATATAAACTTGGTTTTTTAATAAAATCTTTGGCTGAAACTTCGCTGTCACATCAAATTGAGCAAGAAACTCGAATATTCCCAAGAAATTTCCCTTATGAGAATCTTCCAATAATTCTAAATGTACTGCAAATGGAAGTCCTCTTATTTTGGGTCATATAATAATCGCAATTATTCATTGTAAAAATTTTTCCGGTACAAAATGTCTCCATCGTGCTCTTGCAGTGTTGTTTTGGTTTCTAAAATTTCGGAGTTCTGAACAGTTTTCCACCTCCAAATGAAGCGGACTATGAAGCGGAGGGTCCTGAGTTCGAGCCCGCGCTGAGTCATGAAATATTGTGTTGAATTCTTCTGATCAGCATTAGTGCGTGCTTGTGTTAGTTGTTGCCAGCCTGTTTCAATGATGGAGGCATAGTCACTGGTCACTGAACATAATTGGCAGCGACTGACACTATCATGTACTAAAAGCAGAGTAACAGCACCCACCTTCGTCGGCCCTATAACAAAAATTAGCCGGCGAAGTAAAAAAGGTTGAAATTGCTACAAAAAACTGTCTATCGTCTCATCTTTCCTAATCTGTCCTCTCAATACTATCCCCTCGTTTTCAGTTCTGGCGCAATGCATTGCATACGTAGGGGTCATCCCCAGAGTGCTGGTCCTACTCCTAAAAAAAATCATGCCGTCCAAGGCCTCACTGGCGTAACCCGGCGTAAACCCCTCACTGGATTCGAGCTCGTTAAATTTTTAAACTTTTAAGACAAAGGTGATCTTCCCATAAACTTTAGCCCCCTAAATGACCCTATCAAAAAGCCCTTTCTACACTTAATTTCCTTAAAAATTTACTTCTTAAGTTTTTACGACAGATGCGAGATGTCAATCCCACGACCCTTTTCGGAGTGACCCTGTCAAAATAGAGTTTTAAAATTGGGCAAAGAAATGTTTTGAAGGCACTCTGACCCAGCAGGCTAAAATTTTTTAATGTATCTCCGTTCCTTTTTGTACGAGTTGTATAAAATATTAACTCTAAAAATGACGGTGTCTCAGTCAAGCTGCTCCCATTTGGAGGGTATTTAAAATTCGACCTGGTCGAATATAAAGTTCTTGCTTATTTATATAAACAAATAAGTTTTATTTTTGGCGACAAATAATCAGGATGAAAAATTCGTCCTGCGTTCTAGTTGTGTTCCCAGTATAAAGTAATTTTTTAAGCAACACCAAACAAAATGTTTATGGGCAGTTATTCAGCCTTATCATGAATTCCACATGTTCCGAATTTCCGAATAAAATATATAAAATTTTACAGGTTTTCATGGTACCAAATGTTCACACGTTCAAAAATTTTAATGCGAAATTTTATTTATGATAATAATAAATACTTTTTCCCGTGTGTAATTACATATCGGTATAATGATTTTCATTTACTGTTTTAATAACATTTTGCGATATTCCTCTGTTATTGAAAATAACAAATGGCTCAAGTAAATCGAATGAAGCTGAAAAGAAAGCCACTTAAATACTTGACATAAAACACTTAAGAAATTCAACTGAACGAAAAACCCAATGAAGGAGGAACCTTCGCAAGAAAAACATTTTATTGTTTCAATTATTTTTACCATGTTTTTTCTCTTTTGATTTTAAAATAAAATTACTGCACAATAAAATAAAATACGAAAGAAAACCAGCAACGAATTTATTCGAGGTTACAAAAGTATGGTCGAATGGTATTCGAGGTTACAAAAGTATTCACAAGCTCAAGCAGTTTACCTTTGACTTGGCATACGAGCACAAAATAAATTAATTAACTTGGAAGTTTTTCACTCAAATATTTTCGAGTACTTCGAATAGCAATCAAAATGTACAACTTCTTTAAATGCAGGAAATGTAAAATGATAGTAAGTCATTCAGTAAATGATCGGCTTCATTGAACCAATTACAGACCACTAACTGCTGCCACTAGTGTCTGACATATTGTAAGAACAAGTATACAAATTTCAAATGGTTTGTTTAAAAGTTGTAATAAATAAAATACACTACGTATAGGCATTTAAAACAAAAAGTCCACCGACAATGTGTGTGAAGATAAATATGCCCAGTTAAATATCTTTCAACGTAAGGGGTTGCGTTACAACATATTTAGATGTGAAGTTAAATATGTTATGCGGTAGTGAAATGAGAATCAGTAAAGCGTTTGTATTCAAAAATCATATTAAATAGGTTTTTGAAACATTTAAAATAAAATTATATTACAATATGATTATAATTCGCGATCCACAATCCCTAAACGGAGTATTCTAACTCATCAAAATGCGTATTTTTATACCCTCCAAAAAAGAATTGGAGGGTCTATTCGCTTTATATCCCTGTAAGATCCCATAAAGTATATATATGCTTGATCAATGATGAAATCTAAGACGATCTAGCCATGTCCGTCCATCCGTATGTGGAAATCACGATTCAATCCAAGCGAAAAGAGCCAGACTCTTGAAGTTTGCTACGAATATATCTTGAAGGATAGCACAGGTTAAGTTCGGAGGTGGGCTAAATCGGGAAAAGGGAAAAAAGTTCCCCTAAGAAGAACTAAAGACCGAGACACATAGAATCCGTCATACGTTATACATACGTCGCCTTTTTCAACTGACATGAACGTACTGACGGAAAAGGCTGGCACAATGAGTACTTTGTTGACGGATATTAAATCAATTGTATGTTCCCCACTTTATTTATTTATGTTAAATTTATATATTTTATAAAATTTTTTTCTATATTATTTAATTTTTCCTGAACACACAATACAAAACATTGATTAAAACAATTTGAAAAACTCATCGATGTCTGTCAAAGTATTCAACGTACGTCAAAAGTTAAAAGTTGGCCAACTTTCGTACTTTGCTTTGACGCAGAAGTACTGAATGTAACAACTCACATAAAAAAGCATGTATTTCAACTCAGCTGTCAGTTGAAAAAGGCGACGTATAACGTATGACGGATTCTATGTGTCTCGGCCTTAAGCCAACCTCTAAAATCCAACATGATTTTTTAAGTTTTTTTGTAGTTTTGCTAAGCAAATTATATATTTTTATGTCAAAGAAGGTCCAACGCGTTAAACTTGGAGCTATAAAATAAAAATAAAATAATTTTTGGAATCCGCCCCTTTAGTGGGCGTTATTATATGCAAAAATAGTGTAAAAATTTAACAGATTGTATTCTTTTTTTTTGTTTTTTTATCTTGGACCAGCACTCAGGGGATGACCCCCATACATATATGTATGCAATGCATTGCGCCGGAACTGAAAACGAGGGGATAGTATTGAGGGGACAGATTAGGAAAGATGAGAAGATAGACAGTCTTTTTTTTTTTGTAGTTATTTCAACCTTTTTTACTTCGTCGGCTAATTTTTGCTACAGGGCCGATGAAGGTAAACCTACATCCCTTAAAAATAACATTTTTAAGCTTTAATGACGAAGCTGAGACGTAACCTGGTACTCCTCTGCCCTACCCCCTCCTTCCCTTTGTACCCTAAATGACCCTTTAAAAAAATTTAAATAAATTTTACATTTAATTATTCCGAAAATTATTTTTAGAGTTGTATGCCAAAGGTGAAATGTCTCCCCACGGCCCTTGCCAGAGAGACCCGGCAATATACATTCTTTACACCATCCAAAAAGAATTGTACCCCATAAAGTATATATATTCTTGATAAGTGATGAAGTCTAAGAGGATCTAGCAACGCACATATGTTCGTCTGTGGAAAACATGATATACATGTATGTGCTGTGAATAGCAAGATTTTCGAATCACATGCGACTTGAAAAACGCCAATTTTTTATACCCTCCAAAAAAGAATTTGGAGGGTATATTCACTTTGTCATTCCGTTTGTAACGCATCGAAATATCCATCTCAGACCCCATAAAGTATAAATATTCTTGATCAGTGATGAAATCTAAGACGAACTGAGCATGTCCGTCCGTCCGTCTGTGGAAATCACGATTCAGTCCAAACGAAAAGAGCCAGACTCTTGAAATTTGGCATAAATATATTTTGAAGCTTAGAGCAGGTTAAGTTCGAAGATGGGCTAAATCGGGCAAGAGGGAAAAAAGTTCCCCTAAGAAGAACTAAACCAACCCAGAAAAACCAACATAAATTTTTAAATTTTTTGGTTATTTTGTTAAGTAAACAAAACCCCGCCCACTTTAGTGGGCGTTATTATAGGCAAAAATAGCATAAAAATTTAACAAATTGTTTTACTTAAGCCTACATTCCTTAAAAATAACATTTTTAAGCTTTAATGACGCAGCTGAGACGAAACCTGGTACTACTCTGCCCTACCCCCTCCTTCCCCTTCGCCCCCTAAATGACCCTACCAAAAAAAAAAAAAAAATTTTAAATTTTGTATATAATCATCCCAAGCATTTATCTTTAGAGTTTTATGACTGCCTGTTGCTGCCCTACCCCCTCCTCCCCCTTTTCCCGCTAAATGACCCAATTAAAAATAAATTAAAATTTTTTTTAATTTTGTGTATAATCATCATAAGGATTTATTTTTAGAGTTTTATGTCTACCTGTGTCTGCCCTACCCCCTCTCCCTCTTTGCCCTCTAAATGACCCTATCAAAAAAAAGAAATTTTAATTTTGTATATAATTATCCCATGCATTTATTTTTAGAGTTTTATGACAAAGGTGAAATGTTTCCCCCACAGCCCTTGCCAGAGCGACCCCGCCAAAATACAGTTTTTATACCCTCCAAAGAGAATTGTGATGAAGTCTAAGACGGTCTAGCAATGCCCATACGTTCGTCTGTGGAAAACATGATATTGTATATTTTTTAACCCTGCCCCCTTTAGTGGGCGTTGACATTTTGACGATTTTTGCTCCAAAATTATCAAAGTGCCGACTTGGAAATTTTTGGTCCAAAAACATTTAAAACACGATTTAAGTCTAATTATATAATAAAATAAGAATTTTTATTTAGACTCAAGTTCAAATCTGCCATCTGCAAATTATTTTTTGGTCTCATTTTCAATTTCGTAAGTAGAAATTACATTTGCAACTAATCAAGCTTGTCAGTTTGATATTTCTTTTAAAAATATTAAGTAATTTATTTGTATTAAAAAAGCACTCAAGAAAGTGAATCTTTTCAACTGCTGCAAAAAGAAGCACGAAATTATTGCATGTTTCAACTCGTCTTCAAACACACAGAGTCATTGTCATTGTCATTAATGAAGCATTCAGCATTAAATTAAATTGGCTGCGACTTAATTTCATTATTTGTTGGAAATTTGCAAAAGGACTTCTCTCCCTCCCCTCTCTTATCATTATTTATTGATTTCTTGACAGTTTCCTTTTTAGTTTTTTCTTTTACTTGGTCTCTAAAATATACCACTTGTCACCCTTATTTCTTTGCCTTTTGTTACCGAACTGTTTTCTGTTTTTGAATGTATTTTAAATTATTTATTCGATTTTGAATTTTTACGAAAAATATACTCAGCAGGACTGCTGACACTCATACTTTTTCAGGCAATTAATTTTTAGATTTGATTGTTACAAGAAAAAGTTACACACAAAAAGTTGTGTGTATGCAAGTGGAAAATGTTGCAAAGGAAACAAACAGGACAATAATTACTAATAGTGTGGAAAATATAAAATAGCCTAAAGGTAAAATAACACCAAATAAAAAAGTAATAACACATATTTCCACGCTAACATATTCGATGGAGCTAAGTGAAAGTTCCACAAATGCGGGTTTGCTAGGGAAGGAGTTAACTTTTCAGCCCGCAATTATTTCTACAAGAAATTTAATTTCTATAAATACTCCTTTTGGAGGCTTTTATTAAAAAAAAAATAATAAATAAATTTTTGAACCAATTTGAAATTCCTAGCTAATAGTATCAACACAAAAGTCCTTGAAGATTCTATTCATTAACTGTTTCGAAAATTATTTACTACAAATTTATTTTTCCCAGAAATAAATATTGGCTTTTTTCGTTACATGCTCGAAGGAAAACTTAAAATATATTTTCCAAACGAAAATGTATCGGGAGCTCAGAAATTAATAAGAGCCAATGAAATGCAGGGATTAAGATATACTTTTCCCACAGCAAATGAAGCCATTTTAAAAATACAATTTTAACAAATTGTATTACTTAAGCCCACATTCCTTAAAAATAACATTTTTAAGCTTTTATGACGAAGATGAGACGTAACCTGATCCTCCTCTGACCTACACCCTCCTCCCCCCCCCCCTTGCCATCTAAATGACCCTATATACAGTTTTCATACCCTCCAAAAAGAATTGAACCCCATAAAGTATGTATATATTCTTGATCAGCGATGAAGTCTAAGAAGATCTAGCAACGCACATACGTTCGTCTGTGGAAAACACCATACAGTCTATTTTTGGACCACACCCCCTTTATTGGGCATCGAAGTTACATATTATATGAAACAAGTAAAAACGTTATATTCGACCGGGTCGAATCTTAAATACCCTCCAAATATTTAGTAAGTAATGTTTAACTTGGTGGGACAGAGTTCCTTTATATAATATCGTACGTCAACGCCCATTAAAGGTGGCGGTGATCAAAACTAGACAATATCATGTTTTCCACATAAGAACGTATGGGCATTGCTTGGCCGTCTTAGACTTTATCACTAATCAAGAATATACATATTTACTGTATAGGGTCCAATTCTCTTTGGAGGGTATAAAATCTGTATTTTGGCGGGGTCGCTCTGGCAATTGGTGTGGGGGAAACATTTCACCTTTGTCATAAAACTCTAAAAATAAATACTTGGGATAATTATATACAAAGTAAAATTTCTTATTTTTTTATAGGGTCATTTACGGGACAATGGGCGGAAGGGGGTAGAACAGAAACAGGGAGTCATAAAACTCTAAAAATAAATGCTTGGGATGATTATGTACAAAATTACAAATATTTTTTTTATAGGGTCCTCTAGGGGGCAAAGGGGAGGAGGGCAGAAATGTCGTTGACAGGGAACAGGTGGACAGGCTTTCCTTTCCCGAGGATTCAGTTAGAGTTTTCACTGACGGATCCAAAAGGGGAATAAGAACGGGCGGAGGCTTCTATGTGGAGAACTTCAATGTTAGATCTCCATTCCGGCTCCAGGACGGTTGTACTGTCTTACAGGCCGAACTCTCTGCTATTACTCGGGCAGCGAGGTGGCTAAGGTACTATAGGATATCGAATGATATCTTCATTGTTACCGATAGCAAGGCAGCCATCTCTGCTATTAGTGGTGTGTACAGTACATCAAAAACTGTGGTCGAATGCCGACTGTCTATCAACGAGATGGCGAGACATTCGAGGGTGACACTGGTTTGGGTGCCAGGGCATTCTGGATGTCCAGGCAACCATACTGCGGATGAGATTGCCAGACAAGGGACTGAATTGAACAGTTCAATGATCAGTCACTTCACTGGCATTCCATTAGCGCGATGCAAGTCTCTGATTCAAAGCGAATCATACAAACTAGCTCAACTTAGGTGGGATAGTGTGGCTAACTGTCTCGTGCCAAGAGCCACGTGGCCCCATTACGATTTGCGCAAAACGCGCGACCTTCTCAAATTTGACAAGGCGCGCATGCGTCAACTGGTGACTGTTCTGACAGGACACTGTAGCTTTGGGACTCATGCTAGGAGGATGGGTCTAATATACAACGACTATTGCAGAAGCTGCAATGATGAGGAGGAGGAAGAAACTGTCCTCCATCTTCTGTGTCAGTGTCTTGCCCTCGCTAATGCAAGGGCAGCGGCGCTGGGCTCCCGATTCCTGTCAGACTTAGACAACCTGGCAAACATGGAGCTTTCAGGGATATCATCCTTCCTCAGGGGTACAGGATGGTTTGAAACGGCGGAGGACATCCCTTAAGAGGTCCTCTGCTTAAGGGCATCACAAAGGGACCGAATTGACGGACCCAAGTGGATTGTCCCGCTAGGGACAACGGCCCTCTAACCTAACCTAACCTAGGGGCAAAGGGGGGAGGAGGGGGAAGGGCAGAAACAGGCAGTCATAAAACTCTAAAAATAAATGTTTGGGATAATTGTATACAAAATTTAATTTTTTTTTTGGTAGGCTCATTTAGGGAGAGGAGGGGTAGTACCAGGTTTCTTCTCAGCTTCGTCATCAAAGCTTAAAAATGTTATTTTTAAGGAATGTAGGCTTAAATAAAACAATTTGTTAAATTTGTATGCTATTTTTGCATATAATAACGCCCACTAAAGGGGGCGGGGTCCAATTTTTTAATTTTTCTTATTTTATGGCTCCAAGTTTAACGCGTTGGACCTTCTTTGACACAAAAATATATCATTTGCTTAACAGGATTACAAAACAACTTTACAAATTATGTTGTTTTTTCTGAGTTGGTTTAGTTCTTCTTAGGAGAACTTTTTTCCCCTCTCTCCCGATTTAGCCCATCTCCGAACTTATCCTGTGCTATCCTTCAAGATATATATTATACGAAATTTCAAGAGTCTAGCTCTTTTCGTTTGGACTGAATCGTGATTTCCACAGACGTACGGATGGACGGACGAACATGCTCAGATCGTCTTAGATTTCATCACTGATCAAGAATATATATAGTTTATGGGGTCTCAAATGGATATTTCGCTGCGTTACAAACGGAATGACAAAGTGAATATACACTCCATATTTTTTTTTTGGAGGGTATAAAAATTTCGGCCTTTTTTCTTTGATGTTCTAAGACACTGTAATGAAATAAATTATTCTAACGCAAGAGATACTTTTTATTTTATTTTATAACATTTCATATTAGTCGATACTGACAAAACTTTAATGTCCCCTTGTCAGCAAAAAGAAATAAATTAAACAAAGCACAAAAAATTAAAATAGACAGTAAAAAAATCAGTGTGAAATTGAATGTCATTACTAAAGAAAAATTCACTAAGAGGGTGAAATTTCAATTGTTTATTCCATGTATTCATTCCCTCGTATAAAACCAACAACTAAAGCCACACAAAAATTTCTAAAATGCCATTCACTAAGTGTCAATAAACTTAGGTATTCGATATAAAAACTGCAAGTTGTAAGCCAAAGGAATCACTCGAAGGAAAATAAATCGATAGAAAGGGAATTTGATGATAGTTTGGTCATAAATAAACCTAAACTTTTGGTTTTTGAGGTAGTTTAAGATATTTTGAAAATAAGAACGAAATGGAAACGAAAGCGAAACCAAACCCACCACCCATCTTGATAAGGAAACTGTTGTATAGAGAAATAAATTGTATTTTATTTTCATTTTTATTATTATTTACTTTTAATTTGATTTCCAAGTTGTTGAGAAAGCTAAACATAATCAAGAATTATCAATAGATGTAAACACGTATCGTTCTAATTTCCTTCATGAAAGTTTTAATTGCAAAACTGTTAAGGGCATTTAATCATGAACAATTAATCACTTCTGAAAATGTTAAAAAAGTTTCAAAGCAGACCAAACATTTTTGGGCGTGCCTTATAAACTAACTGCGAATTTACAATTTATTTTAGACATTCCGGTAATTTGAAGGTGAAAACAGCACGAAAGATTCGTGGATCACTAAAAATTGTACAGGGTCCGACAAATAACTTTTTTTTTGAAAATGCTAAAAAAAACTACTGAATATTTCCTCAAATTTTTTTTTGTTTGAAAGTACAATCCTTCCGGTTAATAATGGAAAATAATTTCATTCAAATGGCTGCCTCGGCTGGCCATGCACATTATCGATTGTGTGCAGCTGTATTTCACCAATGGCTTCACGAATATTGTCCTTTAAAGCGTCAATTGTCTCTGGCTTGTCGGCGTAACACTTACCTTTGACGGCACCCCACAAATAATAGTCCAACGGTGTCAAATCGCAGCTGCCAGGTGGCCAAACGATATCAGATCTGCAGCTCATAATGCGATCTTCAAAAACAGGGCGCAAAACATCGAGTGTAGCTTCGGCTGTGTGGCACGTAGCGCCGTCCTGCTGAAACCAAATGTTGCCAATATCCTCCTCTTGAACAAAAATTTGTTCAACACGGCCCGATAACGATCGCCATTGACTGTAAGGGCCACTCCTTGCTCATTTTCGAAGAAAAATGGCCCAATTATGCCTCTGGACCAAAATCCGCACCAAACAGTGACTCGTTTTGGGTGCGTCGGCTTTTCAATGTATGCGTGCGGGTTTTCTGTGCCCCAAATGCGACAATTTTGCTTGTTTACATACCCGCCAAGTTGATCTTGAATGAACTTCATCTGAAAATATGCTTTTTTTGGCCAAATCGGCATATTCTGTAAGTCGATCGCAGGCCTACTTTCCCAGCGTTACTCAAGCGTATACACAACCATATTCGTTCAGCGGAAGGATAAAACTAATTATCTGTCAAATCAGACAGAAAAATGTTACCATTCACGAAATAAGCACTAGTTGAAAAAAAACGTTAGATGGCGGACCCTTTAGAAAGTTATAGGCCATATTCAATTTAGTCAATTCGACATATTGTCTTAGTTAATCTATTAAATATAGACATACTTGACCACATATCAAACAAAAAGCATTAATATTTGTAAAATTTATTCATTATAAAAAATAGGTCTATTCCATATGCATTGCGAAACACACTACACAGCAAATTGTGTTTTTAACATACAGACTGTATATTAGATTTGTTCAAAATAAATTATTTGCAACACTTAATTGACAACCTGTACAATAGAAGTTTTCGTTTGAAGGAAAAAAGAAAATAATAGAAATTATTTTCCATGTTCTGAAGGAATATTTTAAAATTATGGTACTACTTATATAAAGTGAAGAACTTCTTCGAAACCAAGTTGTTATATATAAAAACAACAAAAATAATATTTCACGCGTCAGTATATATTATTATTATTAACACAAACAATACCAGCTGTTTCCAATATATAACTTGGCTGCACTCAACTTAGCACAGCCAAAAACAAGGTTGCATTTCATAAAACATACTTAAAACCAATTCCAAAGTGGTTTTAAGTTGGTTTTAACAATATCATTTTGTTTGGTAAAATCAGGTTTTAGCAGTTGGTTTTAACGTCAAAACCAGAATTTATTAAAACCATTTCAGTGTGAAAACACTATTACAGCTCTTAAAATATTATAAAATTTATAATATTTTAAGAGCAAATAATTTAGATCATTATTGAAAAGCATTTTATACGTACGACAAAATTCTAACATGTAGTAATGGCCCTTAAAGTTTAGGGTCCTTATTCATAAAAAATATTTTGTCTTATAAACGGTTTATAAAATTATAGTGATAACATTATTATTATAAATTTAAATAAACAAATAAAAATAGTAATCAAATCCAATTTTTATTAACAAACATTTTAAGTTTTTGTCAAATTTTTTAGATTTTTTTTTAAATTAATTATAATAGCTTAGGGGCCTTACTCATACAAAATATTTGTGTCTTATAAACGGTTTATACAACAGATTTACATACAAAAATAAGTGTTATAAACTCTTTATAAAGCAGAACTAGTTTTTATGAATAAGGCAGTAGATTTTTATTTGCCTATTAGGCTTTCAAGAGCATTTTTCTCTCAAAAAGATTTTAAAGAACATTTTTGTTTTTAACTTCCCGCTAAGAAACTTTAAAATTTTCAAAAAAGTGGGAAGTTACTGGTTTCACAACGTTTTGAAAAAATTTACTTTTCACAAGATCTCGATGTTTTGAGTTCCCTGTGTAAGTATAACAGTTCCCGCTTATAACTTTTGAACGAATGATCTCAATCGCACGCATTTCAAAAGGTTCTCTCAAACTTAGACTTCCTGTGAACTGGAACTGGTTCGGATCGGTACATTTTGAGGAAGACATATAAAAAAATGATTTTTCAAGTGTTTTTTTTACAATAACTTTTAAACGTTTTTGCAGATCGATTCCTAAAACTAATCAGCTCCTGATATTCAAAAACCACGGCGAGCGCCAAAAAATCGGTCAAAATCGGTTGATGCGTTCGTGAGATTTCATGATTTAAAAAAATCTGAAATTGTATATCTGATCAATTAGTGTTTGAAACAAGTTCTTCTAAGGGTTTATTCAAAATAATATTTCTTGTGAATTGGAAACGTTGGAAGTGTTTATTTGAATAACTTTTAAATAGCTTTATCGATCGATTGTATAAGCTAATCACCTCTTGCCATTCAAAAACCACGGTGATCACCACTAACCGCGTCAAAATCGGTTGATGCGTTCGTGAGAACGAAGAAATTCGTAAAAGTAATTCCATTTTACGATGGAATGAAAATTAGCGAGAAATTGCAGGGATGGCCAACCCTTTTCCATATTTTTTTTTTTTCGTATATACATATAGTCTAATAAAATCCACTAGGCCGTAACTGATAACAGTCCAAAATAGGTTTTCTTAATGTATTTATATTAATTTACTATTTTTGATCAAAATTTTATATACGATTTTTTTTCTTTTTGCAGTTACAGCTTGTTGATGGTTGGCGATATTTTATTTAGGGTATTTATATTTTGTATTTAACAAATAGGTTTTATCATATATTTTTATTTGGCCCAGCCCTCAGGGTATGATCCCTACAAATTCAATGCACTACACAGAAACTAGAAAAGAAGGGATAATATTAAGAGGACAGATGAAGAACGATGAGTAGGTTTAAAGGGGATTGATGTTACTCTGCTCTTTTACAGTGCCAATTTCTGCCAGTAACAATCAGTGACTAGTGCAATGCCTTCGCCCACTTACACAAGCGAAAACAACTACTGCAGTCATGCATTGATGCTAATCAGAAATATTCTACACGATATTCATAACTGAGTGCGGAGCTGAACACGAGATTATCCTCTTGTTAGTGTCGCGTTAAGTACTTCAGTCAATAACACTCTCATTTTACTGTAAGCCGAAGTTCAAACTCGGATATGGAATTGCATAGGAGATTTTTCCCCGGAGTGGCGATCCTTAATAAAAAGGTTAATTATAGTATGAAGATCAGAGAACATCTCAGATTTGTTCAAATATATTAAACATTTTATTTTTAGTGAATCTAGGCTTAAGTAATACAATTTGTTATTTTTTGACACTATATTTGCAAATAATATCTTACCTCAACGCCCACTAAAGGAGATGGGGTTAAAAAATTGATTTTATGGCCCCAAGTTCAACGCTTTGGACCTTCTTTGACATAAAAATATATCACTTGCAAAAAAAACTTTAAAAATTATGTTGTTTTATAGAGGTTGGCTTAGTTCTTCTCAGGGGAACTTTTTTCCCTCTGGCCCGATTCAGCCCATTTACGCACTTGACCTGTGCTATTCTTTAAAATTTGTTTATACCAAATATTTCATTTGGTCTGATTCGTAATTTCCACAGACCAAGGGACGGACGTGGCTAGATTGTCTTGGATTTCATCCCTGATAAAGAATATATATCTTTATGAGGTCTTAGGGGGATATTTCACTGCGTTACACAAGGAATGACAAAGTGAATATACCCTCCAATTCTTTTTTGGAGGGTATAAAAATGAATTCAACTCGGAGTTTATCAATCATCTTGGGTTCCAGGGCATGAAGGCATTCAGGGGAATGAGATGGCGGACGAATGCGCGCGAGCTGGTTCGGCCTTGGATGAAGCAGTATCGCGTAGGGACATTGACATTCCCTCAGTTGAGCTGCTGGGCAGATTACAGGGGTGGGCAAGGAGGGAGGTGACAAGCAGGTGGTCAAGTATTACTACCTGTAGGGTCTCCAAAACTCTATGGCCCTCGCTTAGCAGAGCTAGGACTAGGCAACTTCTGTTTTTTAGGAAACAGCCGTTGGCACTCCTGGTAGTGGTCTTGAGGGGGCACTGTGCAATTGGGCACATGTCGGAGCGTTTGGGCTTTCCCCATGATGGCCGCTGCAGGAGCTGCTTCGATGAGGAGGAGGAGGAGTCAGTACAGCATTTCCTTTGTGACTGTCCGGTCCTGCAGCAGCGTAGGCTTAGACATCTAGGGTCTCGTTTCCTGTGAGATCTTGACTGCCTCAGGGATGCACCGCTGGCTGCCCTGGCGGGCTTTTTGAGAAGTTGTGGGTGGTTCTCAGGAACCACCACTTCGTCTTGACAGGAGTGTGTAGAATATAGTCCTCTGGGCATCACAATGGGCCTTTTGATGGCCTCCGAGTGTTTTTCTCGCTTTACTGCGGGCAGCCCTTTTAACCTAACCTAACCTTATCAATCATCTTTCCCTACTTTTTGCAATTATAGGCCTTCGAAACAGGATAAATAAAGACGATTTTTCATTCTTTTCTAAAATAAGTGTTACAACGTTTTAAAATACCCTGTTATGCCCTATTGAATAATAAAGGGTATCAAGTAGGCCATATTATTTAACTTTAATGTGAAGCTTTTTGTGTTGCTGTAACATACATTTTTATAGCTCATTAAATATCCTATAAAAGTACGTACTCATGAGTTTTTTCTTTTAATGAAATATGTATATATTTCATATTGATTGCTTGCAAAACTTTTGTATCAATTAAATATACAAAGCATTTGTTTTATGGCCAGTGTCTCGTCTCCATTCAGTCTCCCTCTCACTGCGTAAGAAAAATCTCACGCAGCTTTTATATTCCAACCATCGGACTTCAGTTTATATTCATACCAACATACAAATTACATTTATTGAAATGTTGCTACTTCTAGTCAGCGGAATAGTTTTATGCCACACCACCACCCTACTTCCTAGTAAACTAACACGCATCTCTACACCCGTACACATCAAGGGGGAGACAATGCGTTAAGTAATGATACTACTGACATATTTATGAGTTCAAGTGTTATTAGAATTTATATCTGTGCTGATTAAATATTACGGACGTTTAAGTACGTGTATTTGAATTATTTAGCATTAGATAGTCGTGTATACCGGATGTAAAAAGTATGTGTATCTCTTCAAACGAATACATACTTACGTGATCATTATTCATTCACACACAAACGTAATCATTTTTCTCCAAATCTTTAGAAAATTTTGTGAAAGTGTATAAGCGGTTTTCACATATCAACTTAAATTGAAATATATTTTAAAATAAAGACGATGTCTCTACGAAAATGTGGGAAAATTTACAAAAACAAAACATGATTATTAAATTGTTCAAAACATTTTTTGTAGCTTTACATAAGCCTACTTAATACAACAATATATTAGAATATTAACTTAATTTCACTGTTAACGTAGGATTCCACGTACCCAATTGATGTGTAATTCCAATGCATCTTAAAAGATGCCGGTCAAATTAAAGTTAATTAATTAAGTGAGTAATCAATGTGGTAAAGAATTTACTTTAACAAACTTAAGATGCATAATACTACCATACAAAAACTTATCGTTTGGCTGCGGCACGAACTTTATAATAATTCTTAGATAAATTTTGTTTTGAAAATAATTTTATTTTTTAAGCCCTCCAAAAAAGAATTAGAGGGTATATTCACTTTGTCATTCCGTATGTAATGCAGCGAAATATCCCTGTAAGATCCCATAAATTATATATATTCCTGATGAGTAATGAAATCTAAGATGATCTAGCCATATCCATATGTCCGTCCCTCTGAGGAAATCACAATTTAGTGTTTGGACTAAATCGTGACTTGGTGAGAGCCAGACCCTTGAAATTTGGTATAAATATATTTTGAAGGATCGCACAGGTCAACTTCGTAAATCGGCTAAATAGGGTCAGGGGAAGAAAGTTCACCTAAGAAGAATTAAACCAATCTCAAGAAAACAGCATAATTTTTAAATTTCTTTTTATAATTTTGTTGAGAAAACTATATATTTGTATGTCAAATAAAGTCCAATGTGATGAACTTGGAGTTATAAAATAAAAAATAATAATTTTTGTACCCCGCCCCCTCTAGTGGGCGTTATTATATGCAAAAATGGTGTACAAATTTAAAAAATTGTTTTACTTAAGCCTACATTCCCTAAGAATAACATTTTTAAACTTTTATGACGAAGCTGAGACGTAACCTGATCCTACTCTACCTTACACCCTCTTTCCCTTTTGGTCCCCAAATGACCCTATTAAAAAATATATTTTTTTTACACTTAATTATCTCAAAAATTCATTTTTAGTGCTTTATGGCAAAGGTGAAATGTCTCCCCCACGGCCCTTTCCAGAGCGACCTCGCCAAAATACAATTTTAATACCCTCCAAAATAAATTGGACCCCTTAAAGTATATATATTCTTGATCAGCGATGAAGTCTAAGAAGATATAGCAATGCCCATACGTCTGTCTGTGCAAAGCACGATATAGTCTATTTGTGGACCCCAGCCCCTTTTAGTGGGCGTTGAAGTTACATATTATATGAAAAAATAGTGTAAATTTTTAACAAATTGTATTCCTTAAGCCTACATTCCTAAAAATTTTATTTATAAGCCTTTACCTCGAAGGTAATATATTCTCTGATCTTCCTCTAACCCACTCCTCCACCCCCTTTGCCCCCTAAGAGGCCTATAAAAAAAACGTTTATTTAAATTGACTTAAGATTCATAGGCTAATTGTTCGAAATTTTAATTTAAATCTCAGAAAGACATGATAAATATTCCAAGGCACAAAGGCAAGTCAACATCAGTTTTTGTTATTCAACTTACACAGCAGAGCAGAACAGCTGTTTTCGAAAGACGCAACCCTTTCATCATCAGTGCTCATGTGTATTGTGTTTGTCACCACTTATTAGGTGGCTTAGTTGAATTTGATAACAGTTCCTATTTACACAAATTTTATTGTGAAAAAGAATCCGAGAACTGTATCAACCTGATGTTAACATGTTATTGTTATAATACCCGTGATACCGTTTGATTATTTTTCTTCATGTCCCATTTTTCTGAAATTTCGAACAATTAGCCTATGAATCTTAATTCAATTTATTATAGCAATATAAATGTTCGTTAAAAACGTTTATTTAGTTTTTAAGTTTTTACGATTTAGGTGAGACGTCTTCCCCACGGTCTTCTCGGAGTACACCTGTATAGAGTTTTGGGCACAGAAATGTCTTAAAGGATCTGTGGCCTATCAGATCAAACATTTTTAACTTATCTCAGTCCTTTTTTACACGTTGATATAAAATACAAATACGTAAGTTTTTAAGCTGACGGAAAGGTGTCTCAGTCATGCTGCTCCCAACAGATTGGAAACGACCGTATTAAAATGAATTTTTTTTTTCTTGTTTACTTAAGCCAAATGCCATGAAAATGTAAATTTTAATAAGAATAAAAATAGAGTTTTTATTTAATAAATATTTGGAGCGTATTTAAGATTCGACCCGGTGGAATACAACATTTTTACATCGTTTTGCCTATTTTTGCACTTTTCTCTCACAATATTTAATTTCAACGCGGTACTAAGAAGACAGTGTTTACTATTTCACATTTATTTTTCGCCAAGAGATGTCGAATTTTGTCCACTTTAAGCGATTACATTCAGATTTCACAAAATGTATAATTCCAAGGGAGTAATTATCGTTCCCAAGCAGTCCTAACAACTTAACGTTATAAACGTTGGAAAAAACACCCTTTATCTGAATATATTCCTTATACATCTGTATATATATTTTAGAAAATTAACATTAATTGCTTTACAACATGTTTGTGTGTGTGTGTTCACTAATGCATTTTAAAGAACACATCATTAATTCAACAATAAATCAATCAAATCGTTGCAATATACAAATCCATTACAATTTTCGTATCATGAATAAAACAGCCAACCACTTAAAAATTCAGCAATGATATAATTTACAAAATAAACCATTTCACAGATCCTCGAACACACACACACACACACACACGCACACTCAAAGGCATGCATGCAATATTAGCGCAGATGGCACAATAGTAGGAAAAACTATTTAATGTTAATAAGCTTAATTGATTCCAAACCGGAAGAGGAAATTGTTTTTTTCCATTGCACTAGAAGTGGAAGGACAAACACCACATACAAAAAAAAATCATTGCTAAAAAATATGTGAACAACTACGAGTAGCCTCTACCTCATAAAAAAGTATGCATGTGTGTAACTAAATTTCCTGCTCTATAACTTAACGGATATCCGACCAAAGCATGTTAATAAATAATAAAATAAAAAAAAGAAATTTCTAAACAGGATAAAGGACAACAGGACAGCAAGGCTACAGGAAAGCAAAGCAACCAAAGAAAACTGAGCGAATAATATTGTGCAGCTAGAGGAAGGCAGCATGAAGATATTTTTTTAAATTTAATTTCTTTCGTACAGCCAACCTAAAGAACTACGAACGTTGCACAGTGGGGTGAATGGTAGAGAAAGTGGCGATTAATTCATAGAACTCGTAATTTTAATATGTTGTTATTTTTTATTGATGAGTATTAGTAAATATATAAAAAATCAGCATTTAAAAAAAGTTTTTGAAAAAAAAATTATTAACCTTTCATGGGCTTTTTTGTATTTTGGAGAAAATTGTCTTATTTTACTATTTTTGCTGTAACTTTGGAATGAAAAACGATAAATTAGTAAATTAAATTGTAAATTACAGCATACTTTATGTGCATTTAGAAAAAATAATAAAAAAGATAATAAAAACAAATTTGTTTTTTTGTTTGGTTTTTTTTCACATTGATTTTTAGCAACCGGAATTCTCTGACAAAAACCTTCATAACTCAAAAATCGCACAAATGCACAAATAGGTATTCTGGGATTTATTAGCTAAAATCTTATATTTTCAGAGCATAAAAGCATTTTTCCTGCACTCATCCGCAAAGTTGTTGAAACTCAATGTATATATCAAAAATACCACATTTTTGGAGATATTTAATTTTTTTTTATATTTCTAAAACATTTATCTAAACAAAAAATCATTTTTTAAATGCTCATATACCTGAAGCTGGCGGTTCCATTATAAAACTTTTACTTATAGAAGTCTTAACAAAAACTATAATTACTTGAAATATCAAAATAACGCAAAAATAACGTAAATGATTGAACTTTGAACACACACTGCAAATAAAGAAAACTACCAAAAACTTTTATTTTTGCAGTTAGTGATGTAAAATTTTATTCACTTTCATATGGTACCAAATACGGTTATGAAAGTTAAAGTTAATCTTTTGAATTAATCGCCACTTGTGAGGGCTTTCACCCCACAGTGCGTTGGGTAGGTACTACTGGATTTTTATTAAAATTGATTCGGCTCTATACTAATATTTTTTCTTATTTGCTTTATATTAAAAAGGTTTTTATTGGTATTGGATTTATTAGATCTAATGCTTAATACCAATTGAAGTAGAAAAATAATCATTATGGAGTGTATTTCTGGTCAGAGCTCAAAGGTTTTGATATGGAATAAAATTGCAACAGGCTTTTTTTGTAAAATAAAAACAACGATTTCACAAATTTTAGCAAATATTTACAACATGTATAACAGTTGACGCACTCTTGTGAGTCCCCTTATTCAGCTCTGCCGTTTTTATGACGCTTTTTGGCCTCTTTACTCTTTTATATTTAATTACACTTTTTTATATATCCTAATTTTCCTTTGTTTTTAATTATGTTTCTTACACTGTTCCTACTTTTTAAAGAGCTTCTTGTTGGAATTTATATTTTAGTAATTTTACCAGTTTTTTTTACCCTCCAAAAAAAAAATGGAGGGTATATTCAATATCCCCCTAAGACTCCACAAAATATATACATTCTTGATCCGTAATAAAATCTAAGACGATCTAGCCATGTCCGTCCGTCTGTGGAAATCACGATTCAGTCCAAACGGAAAGAGCCAGATCCTTGAAACTTGGTTTAAATATATCTCGAAGGATAGCACAGGTCAAGTTCGTAGATGGGCTGAATCGGGTCAGAGGAAAAAATGTGCCCCAAGAAGTTAAACCAAACTCTAAAAAACAACATAATTTTTAAAGTTTTTTTTTGTAATTTTGTTAAACAAATGATAAATTTGCAGCCAGAAAATCAGAAAAATCAATTTTTGGACCCCGCCCCCTTCAGTGGGCGTCGAAGTTATTACATGAAAAAATAGTTAAATATTTAACAAATTGTATATTTAAGTTTACAATCCTTAAAAATTAAATTTTAAAGCTTTCATGAAATATTCTCTGATCTTCCTCTGCCCTACTCTCCCCCCACAATTGACCCCTAAACGACCCTATCAGCAAAATTGTTTCTACACTTAATTATCCCAAAAATAAACTTTTTAAGTTTTTACAACAAATGTGAGGTGTCTGCTCTACGGCCCTTCATGGAATGATCCTGTAAAAATCGAGTTTTGAACTTGGGGACAGAAATTTCTTAAAGGAACTCTGTGCTAGTAGGTTAAATTTTTTTTTTTATTTTTTTACTAAGTATTTGGAGGGCATTTAAGATTTGGCCCACCGAATATTATGTTTTTACTTGTTTTTACTTTATAGCTGCGTTACACACGGAATGATAAAGTGAATATACCCTCCAATTCTTTCTTGTAGTGTATAAAAATCAAAAAACTCCGAAAATGTTTGCAGAAATGGAAAATTTAAATTTATTTTTAGTATAAAAAATTTTTAGCTAAAACTAGATTTTGTTTTTGTAATTAAACCAATTTTGTACTTAAGGAAGAATTAAATTGGTAACTAAAGTCCAGCAAAATCAAAAAGTCGATTCCAGGATTGAACTCTTTTTGC
The DNA here is from genome assembly GCA_951800035.1 of Linnaemya tessellans. NCBI lineage: Eukaryota > Metazoa > Arthropoda > Insecta > Diptera > Tachinidae > Linnaemya > Linnaemya tessellans. The sequence continues at coordinate 91,819,133 of OX637534.1, forward strand.
TATATAAATTTAACTAAGTGAAAAAAAAATGTTTTTACTTTATTTATTCCACATATCGACGCTTCCATTCTATAACGTTCTAGGTGTACTTAGAACGTTTTTAATGTCCTTGAATTTTTGAATCCTACGTTCTCTAATTTAAATACTGTCAAAATTTGGTTAAGATGGGCCGATCCGTTCCAAAGTTATAGGCATAAATATGCTTAGACTACACACTTAACATAGACTACACACAAAACTTTGAGAGCTCGTAACTCAAAACTCACATTTTCGACTTAGAATGTTATAGAATGGAGACATCGATTTGTGATGTTTTTTGAAGAAATTCGTTGCTATCTATTAGAAATAGGAAAAGCCAAAAAGATAGCTCCAGAGCTGGAAAATGTAACTGTTTTTGGAATATTAAAGTAACTAAATAAAACTAATATTTCTTAATGAAACATATTTTATTTTTTAGAAAGAAATAGATTTGCATCGAAAATAGAAAGATGGACGCATGTATGTATTTATATACTCCAGATGTATTTCGAGGTAGAGTATGCAAGATTCGGCATAATCGAATATAACACTTTCTCTTGAACGCTTTTCTAATGTGTTGTTTGCAGTGTTCACTTTTTCATACTTATTTTTTTTTTCCTTTTGATGCTTTGGACAATTCTCTCTGACAACATCCAGCAAACCTACCAAATAGCGACTTTTTTGGATCTCATGTGTATTGGTATGGTTCTATCTGCGACAATTTTGTTTGTTCACGTACCCACAGAAATGAATGTAGATGATTTTTCGATGAAAATTAGTTGGCAACTGCATACACACCTCGTTGTCTATGGCCGTTTACGTTGAGTTCCTTGACCAGTTGAATCTTCTACGGGTACAGGCCCAAGTCACTACGCAAAATTCTGCGATTTGCGAAAGGCCGGATTTTTTGGGTTTTGTCGAGACTTACCAGTGCTGGTCGATTGTTTACTAAAGTAGTGGAACGAAATTTATCAACTCCATTGCGAATATTCCTTTCGGTGGGATGATTATGATGACCATAAAATGAATGAAGTAAAGTAGAGCATCCGGAACAAAACACACACTTTGATACAACAGTTTTATTATTTGCCCGTTTAGTTAAACGCTATATCCGTCCACAGTGATTTGACAAAACAGACTCAATATATGACAACTAATTTGACAGATGTAGCTTCAACAAGATGTCCGTTATCAAATGCAAAGTTCTAAAGTCCCTGTTACAGGACTGTTACGAATTTTTTTGAATCTTTTTGTATTTTGTTGACAAATAATTGTGTTTCATAAACAAAATATTTTTTCATATCAAATAAAATAATTAATTTCCTGAAGAAATAACACAAAGGAGTGACGAAATATTGAAATTAAAAATTAAACTAAAATAAGGAGACCTTAAGCTTAAAAATATCAGATTACAATAATAATTAAAAAGAGGTCAAGAAACCAGAAGAATTTAATATTACCAATTCTTCCTGCTTGAATCTGTTATTGAAGTTTTAAATCCTCCGAAATTAATTAAATTAAAAATCCCTGTTTACTACTTCTCTATACATATCTACGCATATGCATAACACAGATATACATACCCAACAGGAAATGTCAATAGTGAAACTGTCAGGCACAGTCACCAGTGCTAGTGATTTATATAGACATTTTACTATAGACATTTAACATATTCGTGCCATTAAAAATGAACTACTGACATTGGTACTAGTGCCTATCTAGTTCATTTGCGACCATATATAGACATTTGAACCAGTGATTCACTAGAACATTTTAGGAATCATAGTGTAGACTATTGGTACTTTTCTGAAATAGGTAGCAATAGTGAAATCGCTTTGTTAACTTGTGGAATTTTATTAAAAAGAAATTAAAAGGCACCAATTCGAAAGTCATTTTTGTTATACCAAATATTATCTAACACTAAAATAAAGTACTAATTAACTTCAGTCATCTGTAGACCTTTTATTGACAATGTCGCCAAACAGTCACCGAAATAGTAGACCAAAGTGGTACCCTTGTACCCAGGTTTCCTACAGGGTATATACACAAGGGTGTTATGTGATATATTTGTATGTATGTACATCATTTCCACATGAATAACTGACTGATATTTGAATAAATGTTAATTATGACTAAAAATAAACAAAATTTGAACTATTTTGCTATTATTCTCATCAGTTTCTGTGTTTCGTACCTTTGCTTCATTTCCAAAACAAAAGTGCAGCTGAAAAAGAAGGCTTTTGTAGAATTAAACGCTTCAATGGAGAAATTCTTTTGAAGACAACGTTCAGAAAGTACACATTTGCAAAATTATCAAAATATTAACAACAAAGAAGAAAAAGGGCAGTCAGTGATACATGAAGAACTATTATTATGATCATATCTGATTATTTATCCCTTATTTTCATATCAGAAAATCATACATATTTGTATAAATATATACATATATACAAGTATGTATGTATGCACATATGCATCTACATATCGATGGTCACAAGTAGAAATGCCCTAACTCCAATTTTTAAGAAATTGAGTTCTTTCAGTGATACCAACACATTTCACACATACACAACTTGTCACAAAATTTTAGTGCAATAGTATCAAAAATAAACATTTTACACGCAAATGATAGTGACAGTTTCTATTGTGCTCAATACACTTTCTGTTATAATTTACCTTTTCCTGTAAAATTGCAATAATTTGTTTTAGGGCCTTTACTAACGATATATCGTATATAGACGTGCGTCTATCAAAGCAGACAAAGAATTTTAATGAATTGAATATCTGTGAAAAATTTTTATTAGAATCTATATGCACATGTATATTCATGTATAAAAGGTTTTGCAAAATTTGTATTTTAAGGCATATTGGAATTTTTTTACAGAGCAAAGCACAGGCTTTGTTCACAAAGAACACCTTTATCGTGATACTGTAATTACAGTTAATGTACATGAAATATCTTTATCTTTTTAACTTCAAAAGTGCGAAATATCTAAACCTTTTCAAACTTTGTGCGTTGACACATAAGAAATGTGTTTTGACATACTGAAACAAAGTTCCTCATCACACGTTGTTAATGGTGTAGGTGCTTAAGCTTTATTGTATCGAGTAGAGGGAACAAATGTGAGACACAAACAAAGCAATAACTCCTTTTGCAAACACTTTTAAGTAAACTATACTGAAACTTCGCTATAGGCGAACACTCATAAGTAGATCTTCAATATATTGAAGTGCATTGCATGATAAGAAGTGCAAGTCATTAGAAAAAGTGCAAGTCATTGTAAAAAGTGCAATTCATTGTAAGAAGGTGCAAGTCATTGTAGAAAAGTGCATATCATTGTAAAAAGTGCAAGTCATTGTAAAAGTGTGCAAGTCACTGTAAAAAGTGCAAGTAATTATGAAAAGTGCAAGTCATTATACTGACATTGGTACTAGTCATTGTAAAAAGTGCAATTCATTGTAAAAATGTGCAAGTCATTGTAAAACCTGCAAGTCATTGTAAAAAAATGCAAGACATTATGAAAAGTGCAACTCATTATAAAAAGAGCAGGTCATTATAAAAAGTACAAGTCATTACAAAAAATGCAAGTCATTATAAAAAGTGCAAGTCATTATAAAAAGTGCCAGTCGTTATGAAAAGCGCAAGTCATTATAAAAAGTGAATGTTACTATAAAAAGTGCAAGAAATCATAAAAAGTGCAAGTGGAGAGTATAAGTCGTTTTAAAAGTGGGAATCGTTGTCGAAATTATAAAAAGTGCAAGACGTTATAATAAGTGCAGATCACTATAAGAAGTACAAGTCAATACAAAAAGTGCTAGTCATTATAAAAAGTGCCAGTCATTATAAAAAGTGCAAGTCATTATAAAAAGTAAATCTTACTATGAAAAGGGCAAGACATTATAAAAAGTGCAGGTCATTATAAAAAGTACTAGTCATTATAAAATGTGGAAGCCATGATAAAAAGGGGTCGTCATTATAAAAATTGCCAGTCATTATAAAAAGTGCAAGTCATTGTAAACATGTGCAAGTCATTGTAAAAAGTGCAAGTCATTGTGAAAAAGTGCAAAACATTATGAAAAGTGCAACTCATTATAAAAAGAGCAGGTCATTATAAAAAGTAAAAGTCACTACAAAAAGTATAAGTCTTTATAAAAAGTGAATATTACTATAAAAACGGCAAGACATTATAAAAAATGCAAGTCATTATAAAAAGTGCAACTCATTATAAAATGTGGAAGCCATTATAAAAAGGGGACGTCATTATAAAAAGTGCCAGTCATTATTAAAAGTGCAAGTCATTATGAAAAGTGCAAGTAATTATAAAAAGTGCAAGTCGTTATAAAAAATGCAAGTCATTATAAAAAGTGCAAGTCATTATAAAAAATGCAAGTCATTATAAAAAGTGCAAGTCATTATAAAAAGTAGAAGTCATTATAAGAAGTGCAAGTCATTGTGCAAGTCATTATAAAAAGTGCAACTGATTATAAAAAGTTCAACTCATTAAGAAAAATGCAAGTCATTATAAAAAGTGCAAGTCGTTATAAAAAGTGCAAGTCATCATAAAAAGTGCAAGTCATTATAAAAAGTGAATATTACTATAAAAAGGGCAAGAGATTATAAAAAGAGCAAGTCATTATAAAATGTGAATGTTACTATAAAGAGTGCAAAACATTATAAAAAGTATAAGTCGTTACGAAAGTGCGAGTCATTATAAAAAGTGAATGATACCATAAAAAGAGCAAGACATTATAAAAAGTGCAAGTCATTATAAAATGTGAATGTTACTATAAAAAGTGCAAGACATTTTAAAAAGTGCAAGTCGTTATAAAAGTGCGAGTCGTTATAAAAAGTGCAAGTCATTATAAAAAGTGAATGTTACTATAAAAAGTGCAAGACATTATAAAAAGTGCAGGTCATTATAAAAAGTACTAGTCATTATAAAATGTGGAAGCCATTATAAAAAGGGGACGTCATTATAAAAAGTGCCAGCCATTATAAAAAGTGACAGTCATTATAAAAAGTGCAAGTCATTATGAAAAGTGCAAGTAATTATAAAAAGTGCAAGTCATTGTAAAAAGCGCAACTCATTATAAAAACGAAAAGAACAAAATTGTTTATAGAGGATTTTTGAAGGACGGCAGAGGAGTTTTTTAAGTGCACCCGGACCACTGATCGTTTACTCTCTTTCGAGAGTTTTCAGTCTTACTCGCACTAGTTCATTTCCACACCTCACATAACTTACGTTGCTATTTCCTATGTGAAGGTATAGGGAGTGTACAGTCAGTCACGAAAATGGGTAACAATGCGGTTTAACACATCGTCTGAGTCACTCCGTCGGCATTTGTGTACTGATACTTTGCAAATTTATTTGGCAAAGAATTTTTCCAATACAATTGTTATTATTTTGTATGAAATGAGAAAATCGTATGAGAATTAATAAAAATTTCATTTTTGACACAACATTTTCTTAAATTTAAAAATTAACACCCTTATTTAGGACCAAAGAAATAATAATGCTGAAAACCTAAACTAAGACCCATTTAACGCAAACGTCAGATAAGGCATGTAAATGTTCAAGAGAAGGATATATTTTTGTTATTGCTTCTGGTTAAAAATGTTGTACATTTTCCTTAAAAACGTTTATTGTTTCATTTGCCGTTGCCAACGTCATCCCTATGGTAATTGTATTGAAACTGTGTTCTCTATTATCCTGCTGCAAAATTGTGTATTTACAGATATCTATCTCGAGTATGTTTGTATGTTTGTGTTCATGTGCACATGAAGCAACTTATTTTTCATCTTTTATAGTTGTTGTTGTTGCTGTTGCTAATACGATGCACACTTTAAGGATTAGTTAAGGATTGTAAATTATTTGTCTAGACTATTTGACCAAAATGAGCACAACGCAAAATGCTAAGTTTTCCCTAAATACTCTTACATACGAACGAGCATTGCAGCCATGATGGCAACGTAAAGATACTCCTCTCTGTTCTATTTCGTTGCGTGTTTATTTATGATAAAAGTATTTGAGTCTATATTTAATCCGGAAATGCTTATTAAGAATTTGATACACTTTTTCTAAGCATTATAAAAATGTTTTTATTGTATAATAAGTAAATTTCATTTTAAGGCTCTTAGTAGTTTACAGGTAAAGAAAGATAACTAAAAACTGAATCTACTTTTGGGATTAAATATATATTTTTTCGCTGCATGTTTTGCATATTGATGATGATGTTGTTGCTGTAGCAACATCCGTGCAAAGAACGTTGTAGTAAAATGTAAGAAAGTATAAAATGCAAGTTGAGCTCATGAGTTGAGCTCGCAGAGTTTTTTTTTTGATTTCATAAACATTGAAACTTCTAAGACTTTAAAATATTTAAAGTTAATATAAAATCAGGTCGAAGAAATTACAAAATAAAGGCACGACGAAACTCACAATGGATATTCTACATGAATGACTCCCAGTTATTGGAAAACCCTTTAGAACTGATATTTATTTACTTTTGTGTCATTGTCCTTTTACCTGTAATCATTTAATACGACGCATAGTGGCTTAGAAGCCCCTTGGCGATATTCAGTGTTCGGTACAAATGATCTTGCATGAGTGCATAAGTGTAAATAATATCAAAGGCTCTATATAAAAATATATTCCTCGATCAGTCCATAAATTAAAATATGTAAATTTTTGCAAATTTGACGTCTTTGTGGCGCAAAACAAACCAAATTTTGTTTTTATACCATCCAAAAATAAATTGGAGGGAATATTCACTTTGTCGTTCCATGGGGAACGCAGCGAAACATCCATCTGAGACCCCATAAGGTATATATATTCCTGATCAGTGATGAAATCTAAGACGATCTAGGCGTGTCCGTCTGTCCGCCCGTCTGTGGAAATCAGGATTCAGCACCCTCCTTCGTCGGCCTCGTAGCAAAAATTTGCCGTCGAAGTAAAAGGGTTAAAAAAGCTAAAAAAAAATCTCTATCTTCTCATCTTTCTTCATATGTCCTCTCAATACTATCCCCTCATTTCTAGTTCCCGCGCAATGCACTACGTAAATAGGGGTCATCCCCTGAGCGCTGATCCGAGCTAAAAAGAAAAAATATTCAGACCCTTGAAATTGTTATAAAAAAATTTGGAAGGATAGCACAGGTCGAATTCTGCTGAATCGGGCCAGAGGAAAAAAATTCCCCCTTCAGCATACAAATAAAAATAAAAATTTTAAACTTTTATGACGGAGCTGCGACGTAACCTGATCCTCCTTTGCCTCAAATGATCCTATCAAAAAAAAGTTTACACTTAATTATCCCAAAATTTATTTTTAGTGTTTTATGGCAAAGGTGAAATGTCTTCCCCACGGTCCTTGCCAAAGCGACTCCTATAAAATACAGTTTTAATATCCTCCAAAAAGACTTGGACTCCATGAAGTATATACATTCTTGATCCGTGATGAAGTCTAAGACGATCTAGCCATATCAGTCCGACCGTCTGTGGAAAACACGATATAGTATATTTTTGGACTGCGCCCCTTTAGTGGGCGTTAAAGTTGCGTATCATACGAAAAAATAGTGTAAGTATTTAACAAATTATATTCCTTGAAAACTTAATTTATAAACTTTTGCGACGAAGGTAGTATGTTCGCTGATCTTCCCCATAAAAATGTAAATTTTAATAAGAATAAAAATGGAGTTTTCATTTACCAAATATTTGGAGGGTATTTAAGATTCTACCCGGTCGAATATAACATTTTTACTTGTTTAATATTTTTTTTACTAAAAAAGAAATATATTTTGGGTCTTTGTAATTTTTTCTATTCATTAGAAAACGCTGTCGTCGGAGTTGAACACATTTGTGAACGTTTTATGCCATTTCTCATGACTTTCTATTAGATTTCCTGTTTACATTCTTCCTAAAAGCTGCAGTTGTTCAAGAAGTCCCAAAGAAATAATTCTGAGATGGATAAATCGGGGCGATTTTAATAGTCATACCAAAACAGTGGATTAAGGGAGAAGAAAACAATTCCTTCCCAATATCGTGGGAAGGATTCTGCTATATGTGCAATATCGTGTTGTAGAAATAACATCTTCATCAAGAGGTTGTTCATTATGGCTCCGAACCGTTCTCTGGTAACAGTAACCGTATTACAGATGACGTCCTCAAAAAATCTCTTCCGCATGAATATGGCCGCGAGGGTGTGTAATGGATCTTTTTAATGATTTTGTGATATTTTTAACTCAAACTCGTCCTTTTCATTGTTGAAACAGAGAATCCTTCAACAGTAATTCACTGACAATCAGTTTGCACTTTGAACGGGGTCATGTGCAAATTATTCACTAAAACTCGCTATAGAGTCGGTCTGATTGAGTGTCGTTGGGTTCTTCGTTCTCGGCGACACCGGCAGCCACAGCCGCGACAGACCGACTAGTCCAGTGTCGGTCACCAACTTAAGGTCTTTTGTGCTTCCAATCTGTTCGACTAGAGCAGCTCAGTCGCGGGATGTTCGCGTAGTTATTGAGACGCACGATTTGAAAATCGAAGTGAAAATGCATGCTCTTGCGGCGTGCAGCACTTCGTTGCTACTGCAGCTGTCTAGTTCACAAACACCTTCCGATAGGGTGATTAATATTACGCCACTCCATATATATTTGATACACATGAAAAGTTACCAAACTATAGGTATTTACAAAAATAAGTACCTATGCCACTGTGCAACGCATTTCTATTGTAGCATCCCAGTACACATTTTTGTTGGGATATCTAATGTAAGAATAAATATGAAGCTTCTTTTTTTGCACACTACAAAGGTTTCTTTCAGAACTTTCTTTTTTGGGAAAAGAATCAGCACGAATAATATTAAAAAATTCTGTGAAAAACAACAAATACCCAAATATATGTATAAAATTAACTATAAACGATGCGAGTGCCAGCGCAAAAATAACAAAATGTTGTCAACACTGCGAATTAGCTGTTGTTGTCTTCTTTGTCTCTTACAGCTACAATTAGAGTTGGAAAAAAGCCAGCCAGTTGTAATAGGACATAGTAAGAAAACAAAAAGGGAAAAATTGATTATTGAGTTCTTGTTATAGCTTTGATATTGACTTAAACTTCTGATTCAATTGAGTCGAAGTTTAAAATAATATCTTTAGTTATTCTAAGAAATGTTGGGTAAAGGTTCCCTGATGATCTGCATTAGCCCCAGTGAAATGCGCATAGGAACTAGCTAAAACCCCTCAATAATCAATTTTGAATTTTTTTTTGTAAATATGGGAAAAGAATCAGCACGAATAATATTATAAAAACTTTCCTTGACATTTGACAACGCAACCGACAATTTTCTGAAACGCAAAAATTTCGAGAGAAGAATGTGAAATATCTCTATTGTGCAAGCACAAATTTAATCAGATAAAGTTCAATGTTTTGTAGAAAAATTTCATCTTCAATAGTGCTAAGCGTATGTGCTCTCAATATTCGTAAAAGAAATATTTTGAAAAAGCATCAAAATTTCACAGTTCGAAAAAATCATTCAGAATTCGATCGCAAATCTCTCCGACTTTTCAAGAAAGTTTTCGGAACATATTTAGACAAAAATTTCTATAGCCGTATTTACGTTTACAAATTGGAGGAACTTTTTGAGCGAATTCGACAAAATATGTTCGTTAGGATAATATTTATGACGCACATACTCGCAACAATTAGCGAAAGGTTCAAAGCTGCGTTCTCTCATTCATTTCAACATATGAACATACAAAAACAACATCGCAAAAAAAACCCATGAATGAAAACATAAATTTAATATGATTATGAAATTTGATATTTTAATGACGCCTTTTTAGATGTTTTTTATCTCTTTGTTTTCTGGGTAATTTGCAAACAAACAAAAATTTTTTTAAATAAAGCTGAACTCGGGAAAAGGTTATTAGCTTCTGATGGTTACAATTATTTGGGTATTGGAAAAAAAATATATCAAATGAAATTTGAGCGAGACATTGAAAATAATATTGTCGAACGGTTAAAGGAAGAATGCATTTGTTTTATTATTTAAAAGATTATAGGGCTATAAGGATGTGTGAAACAAAATATTTTAATGAAACTTAAGGCACCAAATGAATGAAGATTTTTTTTATTTAAATATCTTCAATTCAAATAATACATTTTGAAATTAAACAAGTAAAAACGTTATATTCGACCGGGTCGAATCTTAAATACCCTCCAAATATTTAGTAAGTGAATTTGATATGTTTAACTTGGTGGGACAGAGTTCCTTTATATACTATCGTACGTCAACGCCCACTAAAGGGGGCGGGATTCAAATATATACAATATCATGTTTTCCACAGACGAACGCATGGGCATTGCTAGACCGTCTTAGACTTCATCACAATTCTCTTTGGAGGGTATAAAAACTGTATTTTGGCGGGGTCGCTCTGGCAAGGGCTGTGGGGGAAACATTTCACATTTGTCATAAAACTCTAAAATTAAATGCTTGGGATAATTATATACAAAATTAAAATTTCTTTTTTTTGATTGGGTCATTTAGAGGGCAAAGGGGGAGAGGGGGTAGGGCAGAAACCGGCAGTCATAAAACTCTAAAGATAAATGCTTGGGATGATTATATACAAAATTTAAAAAAACATTTTTTTTTGTAGGGTCATTTTGGGGGCAAAAGAAGAGGGGGGGGTGGTAGGGCAGAAATCGGCAGTCATAAAACTCTAAAGATAAATGCTTGGGATGATTATATATAAAATTTAAAAAAAAATTTTTTTTTTTGGTAGGGTCACTTAGGGGACGAAGGGGAAGGAGGGGGTAGGGCAGAGTAGTACCAGGTTTCGTCTCAGCTTCGTCATTAAAGCTTAAAAGTGTTATTTTTAAGGAATGTAGGCTTAAGTAAAACAATTTGTTAAATTTTTATGCTATTTTTGCCTATAAATTTTTTTTTGGTAGGGTCATTTTAGGGGGGGGGGGCTAGGTCAGAAATCGGCAGTCATAAAATTCTAAAGATAAATGCTTGGGATGATTATATACAAAATTTAAAAAAACTTTTTTTTGGTAGGCTCATTTTGGTGGCAAAGGAAGAGGGGGGGGGGGGGGTAGGGCAGAAATCGGCAATCATAAAACTCTAAAGATATATGCTTGGGATGATTATATACAAAATTTAAAAAAAAAAATTTTTTTTTTTGTAGGGTCATTTAGGGGGCGAAGGGGAAGGAGGGGGTAGGGCAGAGTAGTACCAGGTTTCGTCTCAGCTTCGTCATTAAAGCTTAAAAGTGTTATTTTTAAGGCATGTAGGCATAAGTAAAACAATTTGTTAAATTTTTATGCTATTTTTGCCTATAATAACGCCCACTAAAGTGGGCGGGGTCAAAAAATATTTTTATTTTATTTAATGGCTCCAAGTTTAAGGCGTTGGACCGTATTTGACATAAAAATATATCATTTGCTTAACAAAATAACCAAAAAACTTTAAAAATTATGTTGTTTTTTCTGGGTTGGTTTAGTTCTTCTTAGGGGAACTTTTTTCCCTCTTGCCCGATTTAGCCCATCTTCGAACTTAACCTGCTCTAAGTTTTAAAATATATTTATGCCAAATTTCAAGAGTCTAGCTTTTTTCGTTTGGACTGTATCGTGATTTCCACAGACGGACGGACGGACGGACGGACGGACGGACGGACGGACATGCTCAGTTGGTCTTAGATTTCATCACTGATCAAGAATATATATACTTTATGGGGTCTGAGATGGATATTTCGATGCGTTACAAACGGAATGACAAAGTGAATATACCCTCCAAATTCTTTTTTGGAGGGTATAAAAACGATCCATAACCGTTTGCCAGATATGTGTGTAACATCTGAATTATTCATAAGCAGCGGCAGGAAGTTCATGCAAACAAGAATGATGAAATAAAGATTACGCCTTGCGCATGATTTACCGTTTGATGATGTATTTGTTCCCTCGAAGAGATTGCCAAATGTTTATTATATGCAAAACTAATACTTTCTCGTACAAAATTAATATTTTATGCTAAATTTGGCAACTCTTCACACAATTTACTCAGAGAGATTTCCAACAAGCAAATTAAATCGGATTTATGAAAGTGCAAGTTTTGTGTTATATTTTATAATAAATTGTGTTATATTTTAAAATAAATATATTAAAATAATTATTAAATAACTTAAATTGTAAAAAACTTATTAAAACTTGATTTTTAAAGCTCATAAACTGTTAACAAAAAACCTAAATTAAAGAGAAAAGAGAACAAAAAGAGCAAAGCATGAAATGTGCAGTGGGCAATTGCAAACAAAGTAACAGCAAAAAAAAAAGTGAGAAATAATTGTGTTAAAATGTAACATTGTTAGAAAATTTTTTTTTGTTTTCAAAACGCTGTGTCATTTTATAGTTTTCCAAGAGATGAAGCTCAAAGGAAGTTATGGCTGATATTTTGCAAGGAAAAAAATTTCTTTTGAATGGGGAAAAAGGAAAAATAATTAGCACTTGGGTTCAATATTTACATATATAAAATAACTATAAATGAACAATTTCAAATAAAAAAAGTGGAAAGTACAATTTTTTTTTTAAATTATTTATTATCAAACAAATTTAATTTGAAAAATCGCAATTTTCCCCACTGTCCTGTTTTTACAATAACATAATAGTTCTCCAACTGAATTTTATTAGCCAATCAGAACACATGTTGAGTGACGTCAGAGTTCCATCATGCGCAGAAAAGTATTTTTATTTCAGCTTGTTGACGTAATCTTTATTTTATCGTTCTTGCATGCAAATGCCTATTCTCTCTCTCTCTATCTCTCTCTCTCTCTCTTAAGTCTAACAACAATAAAATACAAGGAATCCCCCTTTAAAATTACATCAATTTTTTAGACCTTATTTAAAGAATATATTTTTCCGAAAATGTATATTTTCGTGTAACACACTTTTTACATAAAATTATGTTTGCGTTTTTTGTTTAATTAATACACTCTGGCTTTGAAACTATTTTTAAAACACATAAATTCACTGAACGTATTAGAATTAGATGAACAAATTCTCGCTATATTGTTTAACGATGAGTTTCAAACATCAAAAACTTAAGCAACATATACACGAAGTTTTTTCCCCATTTCTTAATATCGAAATATACAAAATCCATTTTAAACTAATACAGAAAACGGTTGAGCCTAAAGGCCAATCCTGCAACTTACCGCTAATTTTAACCACATCGTAACTTGGAGTTACGACAACTCCGAACGTATTTGTTACGTTTAGATTAAAAACAGACCTGAATAAGTGTCTATGTATAGAAAATAAGTAAATAAAATTAATTGAAAACTTGTGAAATATTGCCCGTTAATTATTTTTTAAAATATCAATGTTCACAAGAATTCTTTTTATAAAGTAACTTTTTCAATATTAAAAATTACAATTCGTTTTCCCAGAAATAAATTTATTGATCCTTTTCCACCCTTAATTCCAAAATTGTCTTGTATTTGCGAATATGTTTTTTTTTTCATTTAAATAACTTTTTGCTAATCGTATAAACTTTGTAAAATGTCAGATAGAGCGTTTTGCATTACCGATTGCATTGATCGAGTGAATTTTTCGTCAATACGTGAAGTAGCTGAGATTACAGACATCTCAACTGAGAGAGTATATCACATTTTACATGTATATTTATTTGGATGATGTGTGATGTTAACCGTACGGTAATTAACGTATTGTACGGTAATTTAGGCCTCCGAACGGTAAGCAGGTAATTTCTATATTTGTACGGTAATTTTAAAAAGTTTTAATTTTTAATTGTTAGACGCCAAACATTTTTTGTTTTTCATAATCACCCTTATCGTATTTGGCGTTTTACGCCTTCAAATTTACGACAAATTGAAATAGCTAAAAGACAAAAAGCTAAAATTTTCTTTAATCTATTACAAAATGTCGGTGAAAACACCAAACACGATAAGGGTAAATATATCTACCAGGGCGAATTCATAACTGTGTTAATAAATCAGTTTTGTGACAGTCCAAATATAAATTCTTCACTGCAAATTCTCTTGCGACTACATATTTCTCAGTAAAAACATCAAAAAGGTACGATTTCATTACAACTGGAAAATAATACCTATTGTAGTTAAATTCTATACGTTTCTTATTATTAATTTTGTACCAGACTTTGCGTACGGTAGTTTTACCTAAAAAACGGTAACTTTTTTAGAGCTGTACGGAAATCGAAATAAAAAAGTTAACATCACTTTTTGGACATGAAAAAGATATTCACGAGGACTGTTAACTGCTTTCTTTTTTCAAGCCTGACAAAATGGCTGGATGGTAAGAGATTTGGGTCGAATGAAGAGGTCATAATCGAAACAAAATTTTTAGGTCCTTGTGAAAACCAATTATTTGGAATGAATAAAAATATCCGAAAAACGCTAAAATAAATGTATTCATGTAAAAAGAAATTATGTTGAAATATAAAACGGCTATTTGACAAAAAAAATAAAAAATTATTTTCAAGCAGTTATGGAACAGACCTCGTATTACATACAAAAATAAAGTATTCTTAATATCTCTAGAATATAAAAATGACATTTGGCAACGCCACCGGCAATTTTCTGAAACGCAATATTTCTTGACAAGAAATATCTATTGAAAGAATATGAGAAACCACATTCAGTGTTTTGTGGAAAAATATGAGCTTCAAAAGTCTTAAGCGTATTTGCTTTCAATATTTGCAAAAGAAATATTGTTAAGAAGCATCCGAACTGCACGGTCCGAAAAATTCATTCTGACTTCGAACACAAATCTCTCAGACTTTGCAGGAAAGTTTTCAGACAAAAAATTCGGTACTCGTATATTCGGTTACAAATTCGGAAATTTACAGAAACTTTTTGAACGAATTCGGCAAAATATGTTCATTGGGAAAATATTTAGGACAAACATGTTCGTACTTGCCATATTATAAACATACTTCAGTCATTTAAAAACGAAAGGACTTGATGTCATTAATTGAAATATATTGAAAAATATGAAGACATTTCATATAGACGAATGAGGGTTGACCACTATAAAATTAGCAAGACTGACTTGTAATCGGTTTGCAACTTCCTTGAGTTGCTTGTTTTATATATGAAGATATGCCTGAAGGCTTATAATTTTAACAAAAAATGTGTCACCTGGATTATGGAATGAGAATAAATTTAAAAAAATTGTTCATAAACTAAAGTAAAATGGAAATCAATTAAAGAATATTTCTTGCAACACTGAATACTTAAATACTGATGTTGATTTATTTTCTATAAAAGAATGCTACATATTTTTCACTTTTCAATCAAAAATGGCAATATTATGACATTTGGAAATAGTTTAATTTATTACAAATGAATGTACCATCTCTTGCGAAAAATTATTTTTATTTTAAAAATACGGCCATTGTAGTTTTTTAGCAAAACAGTGAAAAGAAATCACGATTAATGTGCTTAGAGCAATAACTCCGTGAAACACAAAATAACATTATTAAAGTATTTGCGAAAAAAGAGTCATCATGATTGAAATGAAAAAAATGTTGTGCTAAATTCCCAAAAAAATTAATTTAATTAAAATTACTTACAGTTAAAAATATTCTCTCTTAAAAGCATGCAAAACAAACAAAGATACGCTGTTTGGCAAGAGAATGCACACATAAAACCAATTTTATACATCGTGTAGCTAAAGTGGCTACTGCACTTCAAAATTAATAATAATTTCTTACAACTGCCTTCGTAAAATCACAATTTCCGAATCCCGTTGTTACGAAATTAATTTCCTCATTTATCATTCCAGCACCAAACCCGCATCTACAAAGACGAAATCCAAAATATTTATCGTGTGAATTACAAAAAGATTTCTCTTATATTTGAAATACTGAATATTTACTAACTCTTGCATTCACACGCAATATTAATAGTAAAAACAAGTAAAAACGTTATATTCGACCGGGTCGAATCTTAAATACCCTCCAAATATTTAGTAAGTGAATTTGATATGTTTAACTTGGTGGGACAGAGTTCCTTTATATACTATCGTACGTCAACGCCCACTAAAGGGGGCGGGATTCAAATATATACAATATCATGTTTTCCACAGACGAACGCATGGGCATTGCTAGACCGTCTTAGACTTCATCACAATTCTCTTTGGAGGGTATAAAAACTGTATTTTGGCGGGGTCGCTCTGGCAAGGGCTGTGGGGGAAACATTTCACATTAGTCATAAAACTCTAAAATTAAATGCTTGGGATAATTATATACAAAATTAAAATTTCTTTTTTTTGATTGGGTCATTTAGAGGGCAAAGGGGGAGAGGGGGTAGGGCAGAAACCGGCAGTCATAAAACTCTAAAGATAAATGCTTGGGATGATTATATACAAAATTTAAAAAAACATTTTTTTTTGTAGGGTCATTTTGGGGGCAAAAGAAGAGGGGGGGGTGGTAGGGCAGAAATCGGCAGTCATAAAACTCTAAAGATAAATGCTTGGGATGATTATATATAAAATTTAAAAAAAAATTTTTTTTTTTGGTAGGGTCACTTAGGGGACGAAGGGGAAGGAGGGGGTAGGGCAGAGTAGTACCAGGTTTCGTCTCAGCTTCGTCATTAAAGCTTAAAAGTGTTATTTTTAAGGAATGTAGGCTTAAGTAAAACAATTTGTTAAATTTTTATGCTATTTTTGCCTATAAATTTTTTTTTGGTAGGGTCATTTTAGGGGGGGGGGGGCTAGGTCAGAAATCGGCAGTCATAAAATTCTAAAGATAAATGCTTGGGATGATTATATACAAAATTTAAAAAAACTTTTTTTTGGTAGGCTCATTTTGGTGGCAAAGGAAGAGGGGGGGGGGGGGGGGGTAGGGCAGAAATCGGCAATCATAAAACTCTAAAGATATATGCTTGGGATGATTATATACAAAATTTAAAAAAAAAAATTTTTTTTTTTTGTAGGGTCATTTAGGGGGCGAAGGGGAAGGAGGGCGTAGGGCAGAGTAGTACCAGGTTTCGTCTCAGCTTCGTCATTAAAGCTTAAAAGTGTTATTTTTAAGGCATGTAGGCATAAGTAAAACAATTTGTTAAATTTTTATGCTATTTTTGCCTATAATAACGCCCACTAAAGTGGGCGGGGTCAAAAAATATTTTTATTTTATTTAATGGCTCCAAGTTTAAGGCGTTGGACCGTATTTGACATAAAAATATATCATTTGCTTAACAAAATAACCAAAAAACTTTAAAAATTATGTTGTTTTTTCTGGGTTGGTTTAGTTCTTCTTAGGGGAACTTTTTTCCCTCTTGCCCGATTTAGCCCATCTTCGAACTTAACCTGCTCTAAGTTTTAAAATATATTTATGCCAAATTTCAAGAGTCTAGCTCTTTTCGTTTGGACTGTATCGTGATTTCCACAGACGGACGGACGGACGGACGGACGGACGGACGGACATGCTCAGTTGGTCTTAGATTTCATCACTGATCAAGAATATATATACTTTATGGGGTCTGAGATGGATATTTCGATGCGTTACAAACGGAATGACAAAGTGAATATACCCTCCAAATTCTTTTTTGGAGGGTATAAAAAATCAGTAAAGTTTTCATAAAACAATAAAAATCTGTGAGACTTGTTTTGTATAAAATTTTCATTTACTGCTCGTATTAAATGAAAATTTATGGTCTTTATATTTAATTAAATGAAAATTTGTTAGTTGACAAACTCCGAACTTTCACGCAAGACTTTCAATTTAGATGATTACAGGACTTAACATTTACTTCTTTTCACCCTTTCATGTAATAGATTTGTGAATTTATGACCATATTTCTTATCACACTATTTCACAAGATTTCAAAAACAAAAGATATTGTAAATTTATGCATAATTCAAACATTTACGACTACAGAATATGTTTTGTTTTAAGTGACAACAGCAAAACTGATACTTCAAGTTCATTTAACAGACATTAAATTTTGTAACAAAATAAGGGGGTATACGAAGAATACAATTTTTCCATTTCAATGAGCACATTTTCTAATTTAATGTAATAAATTTGTTAATTTATACGAATGCTGCTTACTCGTACAATGGTTGAATGTGTTGTGTGGTTCTAACACACAGCACACGCGCTCACACATTTTAAATTAAACTACTGACCCCATGTCAGCCTAATAACGTTATTGTAACGATATAATTCTATAAAAATACCGTAAAGTCACGTTTCCATTGAGTAAAAGAAGCATGATTCCTTAAAAAATTATATAATACAATAATAATAAAACAATTCTTTTGTATTTTTATTCCCCACTGGGACTTTTAAAAGAAAGGGTTTTTAAAGCAAGAAAATTCCTTTAAATATTCTTCTTGATGTCCACAGACTTTCAACAATCAAATAATTTAAAATTGAAAATTTTCTTAGTACCTAGTCATACAGCTTTTGCTTACTAGGAAACAGAGGAAATTACAAGGACTCCCAAATCGTTAATAGCAGTGATTCAATATTAAATTGAATTAATAATCTAATGACCTAATTAAGTTGCTGTAGCAAAATATATTTTGTGCAGTCGTGTTTGAAAGTGTACATCTTAAAAACTTCCATCGCATTTTTTTAGTTTAATCTTTTTTGAGATATGACTATGTTGCAATAAAAGAGCGATATGTAATACTGGCCATGTATTCAAAATAGTGTCTCAAAATTAATCACCTAATTTTGCTTTTAAATAATGTCTTTACTAAATAATAACAAGTAAAAACGTTATATTCGACCGGGTCGAATCTTAAATACCCTCCAAATATTTAGTAAGTGAATTTAAAATGTTTAACTTGGTGGGACAGAGTTCCTTTATATAATGTCGTACGTCAACACCCACTAAAGGGGCGGGTTCAAAAATAGGCAATATCATGTTTTCCACAGACGAACGTATGGGCATTGCTAGACCGTCTTAGACTTCATCACTAATCAAGAATATACATATTTACTTTATGGGGTCCAATTCTCTTCGGAGGGAGTAAAAACTGTATTTTGGTGGGGTCGCTCTGGCAAGGGGTGTGGGGAAACATTTCACCTTTGTCATAAAACTCTAAAAATAAATGCTTGGGATAATTATACACAAAATAAAATTTTTTTTTATAGAGTCATTTACGGGATCAAGGGGGAGGAGGGGGTAGGGCAGAAACAGCCAGTCATAAAACTCTAAAAATAAATGCTTGGGATGATTATGTACAAAATTAAAAATATATTTTTTTGTAGGGTCATTTAGGGGGTCAAGGAGGAGGAGGGGGTAGGGCAGAGTAGTACCAGGTTTCGTCTCAGCTTCGTCATTAAAGCTTAAAAATGTTATTTTTAAGAAATGTAGGCTTAAGTAAACAATTTGTTAAATTTGTATGCTATTTTTGCATATAATAACGCCCAATAAAGTGGGCGGGGTCCAAAAATAATTTTTTTTTATTTTATGGCTCCAAGTTTAAGGCGTTGGACCGTATTTGTCATAAAAATATATCATTTGCTTAACAAAATAACTTTAAAAATTATGTTGTTTTTTCTGGGTTAGTTTAGTTCTTCTTAGGGGAGCTTTTTCCCCTCTTGCCCGATTTAGCCCATCTCCGAACTTAACCTGCTCTAAGCTTCAAGATATATTTATACCAAATTTCAGGAGGCTAGCTCTTTTCGTTTGGACTGAAACGTGATTTCCACAGACGGACGGACGGGCATGCTCAGATCGTCTTAGATTTCATCACTGATCAAGAATATATATACTTTATGTGGTCTGAGATGGATATTTCGATACGTTATACACGGAATGACAAAGTGAATATACCCTCCAAATTCTTTTTTGGATGGTATAAATATGAAAACGGTTGACCTTACAGTCATCCCTGCTACTTCGTAACGTGGAGTTACTATGCGGAGTTTTGAAAAAAAATCACTTTTTTCGAATTTCTTTGCTCACGATACCGTTTTTGGACCGGTTAGTAGCGATCGACGAAAAAATATATTCCCTTGGTTTTTTTATTATTCGTCGAAATCTACCACTCAGAACCGGTTCCAATTCACAGCAAAAGTTTGAAAACCCCTTTTAAATGGCTTTTTACCAATTTTTTCGTTTACAAAATCTGGAAACGTTCTCGACGTGGTTTTTGAATGTCAAGAGCTGATCAGGTTTTGGAATCTCCGGCAAAAGCGTTTAAAAGTTAAAAAAAAACACTTTTAAAACACCATTTTTTATTTTTTTTATATTTCTTTATATTATTATTATATTTTCATATTTTCATTATATTTCTCATTTCGATTCGGTCCAGCCGTTCAAAAGTTACATATAAGAAAGTCCACATACTTACACACACACAGAAGACATAGATACTATGAAGTACTAAAGAGGGCGTTACAGTACCCTCATCGGTACTGTAGCAAAAATTCGCCAGCGAAGTAAAGAAAAAAATAGCTTCAAGAAACCCTCTATCTTCCCATCTGCCTTTGTGTGTCTTCTGAATTCTCACACCTCCTTTCATAGAACAACTTTAAAATATTCGTATTACAGGTCTACCGATTACAACACACTTGTTCCTACGTCGGCCCTGTAACAAAAATTTAGCAGCCGAAGTAAAAGGTTGAAATAACTATGTACAAAAAATTCTCTTCACATCTATCCTCTCAACATTAATCTCTCCTTTCCAGTTCCGGCGCAATGCACTGCATATGTAGTGCACCTGATTGCATGTCCGAATTAAAAGCAAAATACTTTTTTATTATTTATTTGCTTAACAGATATTTATTAATATGAAAATTGGATTTTAGGTGCTTTCCCCAAACGTATAAACTATACATGTATTTTCATATATACATATACATACATATATGTATGTATGTAGATGTATTAATATAATGTTCAACAAAATATCCCTCTTACTAACAGCATAAAAACTCTCCCATTGAAAAGAAACCATATGCTCCTTTCCAACAAGAACAAATTAAATAAACGCTTAATCAAGATTAAAATTCTTAAAAGAAAAATTATAACAAAACGAAATTCCCTTGTTTTTACGTAATATTAAAGTTATGAATATAATAATTACAAGTTATGAGCAAAAGGAGCACACCAGCGAACGGCAACATATGTTACACAAATTACAAAATAATAAATTTTTTAATATCTTTGATTATGGTTTTGAAAAATGTTACAAAACCCCCAACATATAAAATGTTTATTACATGTTAAGTAATTACATTTATAAGCCAGGACTACTTTCTTCTGAAATCGATGAAAAGATGCAACATTAAAAATAATTATTGACAAGAAATACTAACATAATATTTATGTAAATGCATCATATCTCGAAGGAATGTAAGTAAGATTCATATCACTAAAGACTGTTTTTTTAACAGCTCGACCAGAGACACACACATACATACATACAGACACAGTGACGGCTTTTCAGGAGTAGTCAAGAAAGCTTCCTAGGAACTAAAAACATGGAGATGTGGTGAAAACTCGATTTTTTTCAAAACTTAATAAAACCACACACTTTCCAATTTTTTGAAAATCTTCAATTTTCTTAGTGAGAAGTTAGAAAAACTTCTGTTAAAATTAAGTTTAAGCTGTTCATAACTTTTTTGATTGATGCTTTTTTACATTTTTTTCTGATACAAATATTAAATAATTTTGTAATTAATCCAAAAAAGAAGAAAAATTGCTATTCGCCTAAAAGTTAATTTTCTTATTGATAACAGGGTCAACCAAGGCAAAGTAAAAGAGTTCACTTTTAAATCTGTTATTATATGGTTTTTTGGTGCAACTTAATTACAAAAGTAAATACTCGTACTCGTTCTATAGGATCGAAACGCATACTTTCCGAAATTGTATATGGCGATGAATGACTAAGCAATAAAAAACTAATGGCAAATCAGTAATGTTAACAGTACAGTAATTACCGTATTGTACGGTAATTTAGGCCTGCGAACGGTAAACAGGTAATTTCTATATTTGTACGGTAGTTTTAAAATGTTTTAATTTTATTTTGTATGATCTCTATTGTGATCTCTATTTAATTTTTAATTGTTAGACCCCAAACATTTTTTTTCATAATGTGTCTACCAGGGCGAATTCATAACTACGAGTATGTTAATATGTAGATCAGTTTTGTGGCAGCCCAAATATAAATTCTTCACTGCAAATTTTCTTGCGACTACATATTTCTCAGTAAAAACATCAAAAAAGAACGGTTTCATTATAACTATGCAAAATAATGCCTATTGTAGTTAAATTCTATATGTATCTTATTATTAATTTTGTAGCAGACTTTGCGTACGGTAGTTTTGCCTAAAAAACGGTAACTTTTTTAGGGCTGTACGGAAATCGAAATAAAAGAGTTAACATCACTGTGGCAAATACACATGTATTAAGTACAAGTGCCTCAGTCAAGTATTATTTCGCTCCTAAACTATAATCGGAAACCCATACATAAATCAAAATTCTTTTGTTTTTACCCTTGAAAAAGAAAATGTGTCTGAAAAAAATCTTCCCTTACAAGATATGGAATTCACACTCAAATTTTTAGTTCAGCAGAATTTTTTTTAATACTAGAAGTATATAAAAACCCGTATCTGAATTTTTAAAGAAAAGAGTTCCAATGAAAATTTAATTTTTTAAAACTAGATCAAATGTATATTTATCGGAAATATGTTAATAATTGTTCAGTAAAATTTTTGCTGCGATTATCTTAAAAATTCATATTTTCTTCAGGTTTATAATATACCAAATTTATTTATTATAGACATATTTTATATCAGCAGAAAATTGTCATATAGAAAACTTAATAGAAGAACATCAAACTATCTGTGAAGTATAGATGTAAGGAGTGAGTTTTTAGCTACTTTAAAATAAATATTTACTTACATGAAGCCACGGAAAAATTGTTTTCTAGTACATTTATGTTATTATTAAATTCGTTTTAAATTTCAATGAAAGATCTATTTAATTTTTTTAACTCTGAACATTTTTTCAGATAAAAGCTAATTATGGCAACTCTTTTTCTCATATCTTTTTTAACTCTTTATGCGCTTTTTTATACACCAACAACAAACTACGGCTAATAAAATAAAATAAGCCACGTGGCATTTTTGCATACACACAAATGACTTTTTAATACGAGTAACATTAATTTCAGCTTCTATATTTTATTATGCTTAAAGACTATGAAGTTCTGATTAATTTAACACAAATTTCATTTTAAACAATGCACTTTACACATTTTAATTAATTAATTAAAAACACATTCACTTTACAACACAACAGGTAGCCGGACGAACAAAACAAAGACTAAAAGAGGTGGCGAAATAATTAAGTCAAGTGCGTATGTGTGATTGGGTGTGTGTACTTGCAGTGGTGAAATTATGCATTATTAGTGGTGTGAAAAGGGGTGAAGAAGAGCACTGTTGCTGTTTTGTCTATGAGTTCGGGTTTGCGTTTTGATGTTTTTGCATCAATATATTGTACATAATACATATGTAAATTGGTTTTCTTATACACACATGCATATATGTACCCGTGTATGCATACGTGTGCACTTAAGTAAAAATTGTTTGCTACATACAAGTGCTATTTTCTATTGTTCCCTAATTCTTCTTATTGTAATGCTTCTGCTGTGTATTACTTCTACATTTCTTGGGAACTGTCGTCGAGTGGTTTCAAAATGATAACAATTTTTACCAAAAAAAAACAAAAACAAAAACATTTTTGTTTTACCGCAGACGCCAGTGGCTGAAGATTTCATCATTACAGCGTTGGGATGGCTGATGGTCGTGCTGGTAGGATAAAGCTACTTGTTGTTGCTGTAGAGGGATGTTTAAAAGTAGAATACACAATTTGCTTAAGAAAACGCATAACAGTCCAAAAACAACATGAGGAGGCTGGAATTTGTCTGTCTAACGATCAATCAGGCAGTATTTTTTCAGTTATTTTAACATTTTATGACCAACAAGTAGAAAACAACAGCAGATGTTTTTAAAACACCTAAATATAAGATTTAAATCCAAACAGAAATACCCAAGTGTAGGTAAACATACACATACATGTATGTATGTACATATGCATGCACATCTTTATATGGCTATGCGATTGAGTCTCCTCTTTAAAGTCGGTGCTTCTTTGTATGCACAATCTTGCTGCTTTCAATTTCTTTTTATAAATTTAAGAGGTCTAAAATACAATATATATGATAATGAATTTTGATGAAATAAGGATAGAGCCGTATGATTTTTAATTATTCACATGAGTGTGAGTTTCGTTTATCTTTAAACAAGGCAGGATATTTATTATATCGTAAGGATTATAAAGAATTTAAGAATAAAGTGTTTTAGTTATACCTAAGTAACAACGTTCATATGATTTTTTTTAATTTAGAGCAATTTTACTTCCAGAAACATTTTATTTGAGATTTTTATGAAAAAAATATGCACATATCGCTCTTTTATTGCAACATAGTCATATCTCAAAAAATCAAAAAAAAATATTATATCTCTAGCTGAACCGAAGTTATGGGTAGGTGGAGGGTAGGGCAGAGGAAGATCAGAGAACATCGCAGCTCCATTATAAAAGCTTTACAATTTAATTTTTAAGAAATATTTACACTATTTCTCCATGTAATATGTTACTTCAACGCCCACTAAAGAGGGCGCGGTCCAAAAATTTATTTTTCTGATTTTCTGGCTGCAAGTTCAACGCTTTGTACCTTCCTTGACGTAAAAATATATCATTTGCTTAGCAAAATTGCAAAAAAAAAAACTTTAAAAACTATGTGGTTTTTAGAGGTTGGTTTTAGCTCTACTTAGGGGAACTTTTTTCTCCCTGGCCCGATTCACGAATTTGACCTGTGCTATCCTTCAAAATGTATTTATTAAAATTTTTAAGCGTCTGGCGCTTTTCGTTTGGCTGAATCGTGATTTCCACAGGCGGACGGACGGACATGGCTAAATCGTCTTAGATTTCATCACTGATAAACCCTAAAACTTACCGCTAATTTTAAGCACATCGTAACGTGGAGTTACTATGCGGAGTTTTAAAAAAAAATTTAATTTCTTCGCTCACGATCGACATGGCTTTTTAATTTCGAGCTGATTTTGAGTGCCCAACTGATTAGTTCATGGAATTGATGGATAGAGCTATTTAAAAGTCATTTAAAAAACTCTTTTGAAAAAAACATTTTTCCTCAGGTGTTTTAATATATCTCGAAATCTACCCGTCAGAACCCGTTCCAATCCACAGCAAATCTAAGTTTGAAAAACTTTTATATTATATTTTTTTTTAAAAATTACTCTAAAAAACATTTTTAAAAAAGAATTTTCTTCTTTTAGTTTTTTGATGTTTCTCTAAATCTAAGTTTGAAAGAACCCTTTGAAACGCGGTTAGATTGGTTCGATTCAGTTTAGCCGTTCAAAAGTTACAAGCGGGTCCACGTACTTACACACACACATACATACAGACATTGTGGCTAACTCTCAGGAGTAGCCAGGAAAGCTTCCTAGGACTCAAAACGTCGAGTTCTGGTGAAAACTTTATTTTTCCAAAACGGGGAAAAACCAGTAACTTCCCATTTGTGAACATTTTTAATTTTCTTAGCAGGAAATTAAAAAATTATATCGACATTTTTATTTGCAATTTATTACATAAAGTGAAAATGATATCCACCAGTCTTGATATATAATTGTAACCGCTTTATGGCATTTTTTAAAACTTTCCATAGGATTTCCGGCGATAACTTTTTGTATTCCTGTTAAATATTCGCCTTAAGGTATGCGATTAAATGGTTTTGGTTGGCTTAACTCCGCGATTTCATGTTGCCCCAAAAGTAGTTGATGGTTAAAACAGGCGATCTTATTAACCATTACAACAGGAAAGGATTGCTGCACATACTTTCTGAAAGTGTATATGGCAATGAAATATTAAACAATAAAAAACTAATGGCAAATGCATATAATATTTACAAGTTTCTCACTCAAGTATTGTTTGAAGTTTAAAACGTGTTTTCATACGTACACACACGCATATATACATATGTATGTATGTATATACAGTGACAAATTAAAAGCGATCATCAGTCATGAGTCAAAGTATAATCAACAACAAATAAGCAAGACAGAAAACATTCTGGCCAAATGGTTGGATTCAATGGACGGCCGCCCTTGCAAACAAAAACGTTTCACATAATTTTAATAAAAACCACTCCAAAATTTTTACTTTTTTACAAACTGTCTGAAAAACGTACGAGTATAGTTTACTGGTACTTTTAGTTATTCATATTCAAATAAAAATTGAGGACTCGCATGTGAAGCATCTTTTAACAGGACGCGGCAATGAGTGACATCCACACAGCAAAATTATTAAATAAAATACAAAAATATACAAAGTTTCACTTTTAAAACATTTGAAACAATAAACAAAACACAAATTTCAAAGAGAAAATAAATACTTACACACACACTCTTATATCCCAATTGCGAACGCTTGTAGGTACACATTAAAGTAGTTTTTATCCTTCCATATAAATATTATTTATTGCTTTAGAAAATAATTCGTTTCAAAACAGAAACTATAAAAACCTTTTGAATTTATAATTGGTTCTACTCAATTTTCAATTGTTTGACTTTGAAGTATACCGTATTAGAAAGTATATTTTATTATGGCTTTTATGGTTGTTATTGGTTTCTAACTCAATGCGTTCAGAGAGCAACAAGAAATTTGTACGAGTATTTCTAATTAGTTCTGCTGCTACTTCAATATTAAATACGAAGTCAATCTATCATTTTCATGATTTCAAACAAAATTGTTTCATATGGTTATGGAAAAGTC
Source organism: Linnaemya tessellans (assembly GCA_951800035.1). Lineage (NCBI taxonomy): Eukaryota > Metazoa > Arthropoda > Insecta > Diptera > Tachinidae > Linnaemya > Linnaemya tessellans. The sequence goes on from OX637534.1 coordinate 91,845,993, forward strand.
CTCACAACAAGGAATAGAGATGTTGATTTCGCAAAGTAGGCAATATTAAAATTAAGTTGCAATCAGGGCTATGCTAACATATAACTGAGCTGAGTTGCTAATTTTAGAATTCAATATTGCAGAATCGTAAATTCCAGATTTTTCTACAGCAAGACAGAAAAAGCTTTAAGCGAAAATATTATGTAAAACTTTTATTATACCCTCCAAAAGAATATTCACTTTATCATTCCGTGTGTAACGCAGCGAAATATACCTCTGAGACTCCATAAAATATATATATTCTTCATCAGTGATGAAATCTAAGACGAATCTGTGGGAATCACAATTCAGTTCAAACGAAAAGAGACAGACCCCTGAAATTAGGTATAAATATATTTTGAAGGATAACAAAGGTCAAGTTCGTAAATGGGCTGAATCGGGCCAGAGGGAAAAAGTTTCCCTAGGACGTACCAAATTAACCTCTAAAAACATGATTTTTAAACTTTTATTGCAATATTGCTAAGCAAATAATATATTTTTATGTCAAAAAAGGTCCATGGTCCATTTTTGGACCCCACCCCTTTAGTTAGCGTTGACGTAAAATATTATATGCAAAAAAAGTGAAAGTATTCAACAAATTGTATTACTTAAGCCTACATTCCTTAAAAATTAAATTTTTAAGCTTTTTCGACAAAGGTAAGGAGTTCTCTGATCTTCCTCTACCCTAACACCACCCACCTTTGGCCCCTATATCACCCTATCAAAGAAAAGTTTTTAACTTTTTAAGTTTTTACAGCGGAGATGAGATGTCTCCCCCACGGCTATTCCCGGAATGACCCTGTCAAAATAGAGCTGATGTTAAGGTGTCTTAATCATGCTGCTCCCAGCTCATTGGAAACGACCGTGTTAAAATAATTTTGTTTTCTTTGTTTACTTAAACCAAATAACACAAAAACTTAAATTTTATTAAGAATAAAATTAGAGTTTTTATTTACTAAATATTTGGAGGGTATTTAAGATTCGACCCGAACGAATATAACGTTCTTACTTGTTTATCACCATTTTGGGCTGAAAACTCTCACCTAAGTGGTAAATGATGTAGATAATGCGGCGGAAAGGAAATCAAATACGGTTTGTTGCCGCGACTCATACGATTTCTCAAAGAAATCCCTAATCACAAAAAAGGGATTTTTTTATATTTTTCCAGGATTTTCCATATTGTGGAAATATTTAAGAGCACATTAGACCTTACAGTGATCCAAACTTTTTTTATTGCTGCCTTGCGATTTGAGAAGACATGCCATAAACTTGATATGTGTAATGAAAAGAGGTCTATTTTGAAACTTCCTGGTTAGTTTAACAATGAAATTTATAAAAAAAAGTTATTTAAATATGAGAGATGGGTATTTCTATAAAATCGTTTATAATTAAAAAATAATTAACGCTCTTGTTTCTGTAAGAAAAAACGGGACCAGTCTGAATTAGAAAATTAAATTATGCTGCTTCTAACTTTTAACTAACTAGTGCTATTGAAGAATTATTTGAAATATTGAAAGTTTTGCTTTTAATATATACAGCAATAGATTTTTAATCTATCGCTAAGCGGATAATAATTAATTTTCGTGGACCAAGGCAGGTAAATCTGAAATTTTGCATTCTAATCTATAATCAGAAATCCAAATACAGAAAAAAATTTTAGATCTTCGATAGGAAAACCTGCACAAAATATTCCCTATCAGATAAAAAGTCTCAGCTTGGTATAGGTTTAAATTTTTCTTAGCCACAGGTGGCGCATTGTGATTTCTCCTGGCTCTAAACTTAAGTTTCAGGCAACACTTAAAAACATAAATTATTTAAATGTTGTATGAAACTTATTCAGTCAAAATACCCTTTCCAAATTTGCTCACCTGCGAATTCCACTTTCCAATATTTAGTCATGTCCAATATTGCTTTTTGAAATAATTGTTCTTTTGAGATTACCCTCGTAATTATGTGCATATAAAGACTTACTATGTTGTTGACTACTTAACGTTTCCAGGTAGTAGCACCTCCTGTACGAAGGAACAAACAATCGTTTCATTATCTGTTTTATAAAATTTTGAATGCCAGATGTTTTATTATTAATACAAAGCAATTTTAAATTTTATGATTCAGCTAATATCTTTTGGTTAATTAGTCTTCCACATCCTTTTTTTTGCAGAACAGAAATTCATTTAATAGGAGGAGTAATTAAAGAAATTAATTTGTATTAAAAATATTTATAAACATGAAAAACTGTCTGCGTGTTTTCATGTTTATAAATATTCATGTTTTTAGTAGGACCAGCACTCAGGGTACGAGCCTTACACATGCAGTGCATAGCACCGGAACTGGAAAGAATGGGATACTATTGAGAGGACATATGAAGAAAGATAGAGAACTTTTTTGTAACTATTTTAAACTTTACTTCGTTGCAAATTTTTAGTACAGAAAAAGTGGACACGGTACTCATGACTGAGCGCAGAGTCGAACTCGGGATTTCCTAAATCTTTCAATATGTGACGACATTCAAGATTATTCGGTAAGACAATTTCCGGGATATATAAATTTTGAAGGGTCAGCAAATATGAGGCATAAAATATTGATCCAAATCTTGAGCCATGGGATCCACAAATAACCCTACATTATTAAATTCAATTATAATTGATAGGAGAGTGTTCGTAAGATATGATGAATGATTCAAGGATCAATAGAGAAGACAATATGAATTTAGTTTCTCGACCCACAAAACAGAACTATTTGCGAAAGCCGCTACACTTTTATCGCCAGTACTCATGTATACATATTTGATTTCTTTCACTTAACATAAAGGGTGTTCAAATTTAAAGATAGAAAGTAATTGGCTTAACAACATCCTTTTTGACGAGTTCAGTTTTATTGATATCAATGTAAAGCAGAAATGTGGAAACTAATAATGGAATATGATTTCGGGTAAATGTCCACCTCTTTTCATCGCTCATCTCGTCTATGCAGCGTCGAATTTCATCTGTCAGTGAGCCAGTAGGTCGTAGTTTGTTCACTTAAACCCGGTCTTTCCAATGGCGCTAGAGAAGATAATCACAAGAACAAGACGGCCACATCGAGAAATCACGCGGCCAGGAAATTTCTTATTCAATAACTGGCGCCGGCTTGCTAAAACTATAGGTCACTGATGTTCAAGATTAGCCAATTGTGGCTACAAAAAATCGGTTATCAATGGTTCGATAGCGCAGAGAATTTACGGTGACGGTCTTTCCTCGCTCACTTTCGAAAAAATACGGGCCGATGATGCCGCCTGACCACAAACCGCACCATACGGTCACATTCTTTGTATGTAATACTTTTTCGTGGATTTTGTGTGCAACATATGTGACAATTTTGTTTGTTTATATGACCGCCTATAATGGGCCTCATCCTTAAAGATGATTTTGTTGAAAAATGAATAAATGTCAAAGGATGACGTTTCTTGACATTTCATCATTTGACAGCCAATTTACTTCCTAACCTCAAATTTGCTCACGATAGTATATCAAATAAGCAGTTTATAAACTTATAATATTTTTTAAGAATTAGGCTTTAAACATATTGACAAGAAAAACGGCGGCTGAATTTATATGCTCTTATTCGCTGAACAAATTGTATGAAACCCTAAATAAATTTTTATATATTTTACAAATTTGGCATTTGTTCTGCATATGAGTTTCACTAAAGCCACGAGATTTACACGATCAGGGCCGAAGTAAAGAATTTAAAAACTGCGACAATTGCACATTTATACATGTATCTCGAACCATATAACAAATGGTGAATGATAGACTAGAACATTTAATATTATTTCAAAAAAATTATATACAAATTTCGACAATAACATCTCCGAAGGAGATCATTAATCTCAGTAATGCAAGTTCCAGCATATCCCTATTCCTTAGAATATTGATACCGTCTAATTCTTTCAGAATATCATTTTACGAAATCCATCACATAAAAGTTATAATTCAAATTGGTCTACGTCTGTGAGCTGGTAATTGGTTTTACTACAGGATCAGAAGTTCAAGATTATGCCGGCCTTGTGGAAGCCCTCTTTTATCTGAACAGTTTCAGTAATAGCTTTTGAAGCAGTGAGAGATATTTTTTTATTTATTTACTTTTTTTACTTTTTATTTCAAGTCCAACTGAATTACCATTCATACCTTGTAATCTTAATTCAATAAAATATTAAGAAAATCATTATTTAACGAAAAATAAAATTGGGGTTGCACGCGTCTATTTGAAACAGATTTGTCTATGATGTAATAAAAAAATGTTAACTATAAAATTATATAAATTTATTGTTCATTCACACTCTCTCAACCAACTCATTATGCATGCACGTGACTAAGACCGCCATTACACTGTACAAATATACAAACATGTAACTTAATTTGTGGAAATTTTGGAAAATGATTTGTGTGTACATATTCTTTATTCTAAATAAATAAAAATAAACAATAAGATTCTGCATGTACATACACATTTATGTAGTTCAAAATTTCTCTAGCTTAATCACAAATTTTAATTTTCTCATTCCAAGTAAATATTATAAAGCATACAACCATCAAATAAAAGAACTCACTCTTTTAACTTGTTTTTAAGTGCAACAAATCGTTTATAGTAGATCCTTATTACTCGTAGTTTATCTAGTATGTCTCATTAATTTTACAATTATGCAGTCATGATCACTGCCATGTCACAGAGAGTTTTGAATTTCATGATATAAAAGCGATTTTAAAGGATCAAAATATGGAATGAGCACCGTTTCTGAACGGAATTGAACTCTGTGACATAGCTGAATGTCTCAGACAACGATACAAATATAAACAAGTAATAGCCTCAAAGGATTTCATGCCTGACATTCTTCTATTGATTTCTTTCTTATTGTGTCTGTTGTCCATAAAAAATAAAAATAAAAAATACATGCAAACATATGTAGTTATTGTAACAGACATAATTTACTACGAGTAATCACTACCTATTCCCTGGTATTATTGTAAAAATCGATTTCAATTACAACAAAGAAAAGTAAGAGAAACACATATTACAGATACATATATATGTACATACATATAATACATGTTAATGTCCAATTAACTACTCCAATTTGAAGTATGAACTTTAGTGTAAGTATGTAACAATACAACTAATTATATCTTTTATATATAAACATTTTCTGTGGGTTGAAAAGATTTATTACAAAATGAAAAAAATTAATTAATTACCACACGTACTACCTAATGAATAAACAATCTACATGTCGCATTTTAAAACATAATCCGAAGATTATAATAACAATTAATATCAATCCATAATAATCAAATGAATTAAAATCAAATACCTGTTTATTTTGGTTGTATACGCATCGTTTTTTTATTGGCGTTTTAATGATATCACGCTTTAATATTAAGTATATTAACACCTACAAGTTCAGTTATCGCATCTATTGCTTCTGTCCATAAACGATTTAAAATCTAGCGGCATATTCACACATATAACACATTTTCTGTGTACAGGCATTGATGTTTGACGTGTTGTTGGATTGGATTAGAATGTTATAAATAGATTACAATTAAATGGCAGCACCATGTAGCTAATCTACTCACCAGTCATTTTCACCACGAAGATGGTGGTTAGGAGTTGCTAATAATAAGACCCCTTTTGCACTAAGAAAGTTTACTTTGACAAAGTCTTTTCAATTTTCTTTTAAAATTTGGTTCATATTCGCACACACAAAGTTTACTTTGACAAATTTTGTTTTCCCTTGAAGTTCTGAAACTTTTGACATTTGGCGTTTTGTTTTTGATCGGTGTATGTATAAGATTTGCATAGGAGTGGAAAAAATGGCATTTTACACCATTTTTATTATAAATATATTTATGTAAGTTTCAATTTAAAGACGACTGCTTTTCCAATTAACGCAACTTTTTTTAATACACCAGAAATTTACTGCTCGCAACGAAATAAAACATTAAAGAAAACGTCAAATGCAACCATGTACTACTAAGTATCATCCAATTCACACGATGAATTTTATGACGTCCAATTTTGACGTCATTTTTAGTTTCAAAGCGAACGGTGTAGAGAAGAAAGAGGGGTAGATTTCACGGTTTTTTTTATATTTCTCTTCAAATCAGTACCTATTCTCAGTTTTTCTTTTTATGTCATATACACGTGAAACAATAGCTCTATTCGTTTACCCCAAAATTTTTGCAAATTTGTAGTGGATTTTACTGAAATGTGTTCGTTTACACAAAAATTTGCAAAAGAGAGCATGAAATGAGAGCGTAAAATGGCAGTTGCTGATTGAGAGCCTGCAAATTTTTGCTGGACAAATTTTTGCCAGTAAAATCCAGTAGAAAACAAAAAATATATGAATCAATAGACAAAAGATGAGTTCCGCTATTTTCGATGCAATGAATTTATCGGTTGAATCATCATCTGAAAGCGAAATGGAAATAATTATTCTTGAAAGGTAAAGAAATGAAATAGCATACAATATTGAGTTTATATTTGGCATCCATTGCGGAATTTGTCTTTGTTTTATTTACACTAATGTTTTAGAGATGTAAAGTCAATATCTTATATTCGAATACTTCTTACTGCCTATTATTCTGGGCACCGATTATCAAACATGAAATATTGATATATATTATTAACAAGAAATAAAATAAGTCATGACACAATAAATGAGTTTAAATTTTGTACAGCAGTTCATTTAATAAATACATTTGGTAATGAATTAATAACTGATAAAATACATTGCATCAAGTACCAAAAACATTATGTACTGGGCAGTCAAAACAAACCATATTTTACTACTCTAAGCTATTTAGGGATCAGCTGTTTTAAATAACCTGCAAATTTCTGCAATTTTTCCGTTCGCGTACTTTTTTGAGCAAGAGCCAGTCCTGAGAGTAAAATTTTCAAATTGAACAAAATTTACTCAACTACTGAATTTTACTGGAAAAGTAAACGAACAGACCTAATAACAAAAAATTAAACTAGAGATGAAAACCAAATTCATGCACGCAAAGAGTTTTTGGAACCAATTTCAAAAGGGAATTAATAATATTAGACGTCATAAAATTCATCGTGTGAATTAGATGTATATATAGCGAACAAAAAACAAATCAACTTTGCAAGTACATCAACGTGTGTACTTATCCCTCTATTATTTTCCCTATTCTCTCACAAAGTCAACTATATTATGTCCGAGCGAAAGGGGTCTAACCTGTGGGTCTAACTAAAAGGCAGCGAAAATAATCAAGCCTCGCAAATGTATAAAAAAAATTTTTAATACCATTCGCTTTAATATTTCCAAGATTGAAGTCTGTGGTATATAGCAAATGGTCCAAATTGTTGTCCTGACCTTGCTATATACATATTGAATTTGTGGGTACATCAAAACTTTCTTCTGCTTATTACGATACAATTTAATAAAACCTTTTACAGTCTCTTAATAATTCTCTAACTTAGCATTTACACATGAAAGTAATTGCATGAAAGTCGCAATCCACTCAAAGTTTTTCACTAACACATTCAAACTTATTTTACTTTCCACTCAGCCAAGGCAGATTTAAATCTGCCTTGGTTCGTACCCAATTTTATGGGATATGAATAATAAATCATACATTCATTCTATTTTTTGATTTTGGCTCTCAATTTCTAATTGTTTTAATTCTAGAAGAATAGCAATTTTTGCAAGTTTTCGCTTCGACGATATTTTTAAAATGAACGTTCACTTTCCTGTGTATACGAACAAAAAATTTTCAAGAAAGTTGTCTTTTTCATTAAAATTTGTATATATGTATAATACGTATACAGAATTTTCATGAAAGTACTTTCATTTGTAAATGTAGCGTAAATGACATCGAGAAAAACTTCAAAAATTTTTCCCGAATATGCCACTATCGCATTCAATTGTTTTAATATATTATCCATACATCGGCTCATATCATATATCTATATATATATATATATATATATATATATATATATAACACGCACGATTGGGCCACTCGACGATATCTGTCTAAGTGCGACATATTCTTGATCCAAACATATATCGGGCAATTGTTTTATAAAATTTTAATATTCCTACAAAACAAAATATCCACTTTATGTAAGCCGCCAAAATTACAAAAATGCACTGGCGCCGCTAACAACTTCCAATTGACTTTGTCATGTGGTTCTTTTATATCTATAAATTTCTGCATTAAATAAAACTTGGAAAAAGGTGTAGAAGGAAAAAAGCTAAGTATTTTTTATAAACGATTAGGCGTATGTATTTGGATTGATTAATTCGAAGAAAATGTGTGTCATTATAGTTATTAATTAAAGTGCCAAAAAAGATTTAAAAGCGACCGCAAATTGGAAAAACTAAACCGCAATATGATTCCTTAAGAGAACGAGACTCTTGCAAGAAATAAAGAAAATTTCTGTCTGCCAAATACTAGTCACAGCAATAGAAAAAAGTACGAAGAAAATACGTAAAGTTAAATAAACAAGGAAGACATCATTTGCATTTATTGATACAAGCTTAACAACTTTATTTATATATAAACAAAACATTTTTTATTAATATTATTAGCAATTTGCTACGGAAAAAGCATTAGATAAACAAATAAGAAAATACACGCATACACACAAACTAAAGCAATAAAATGGGTAATAAAAATTCTTGCTGTGCCTACTCGAGTCCGCAATCGGATCGAAAATCAAAAGACATACCGCCCGTTTATGAAGAGCGTCATCATATTCACCAGCACTCCTCGCAACACCAATTGGATGGTCATGTTACAGCATCTACGGCTGCAGTTCATCATAGCGAAGAGTTGAATGACAATCCAAAACATCTACAGCATATATCTGAACGAGAGGGTGTGGAAGGAGAGGAAGATCCTTCCGTAGACCCAACAGCTGCCACAATGTTTTTAGAACGTTCAAAAGTAGAAAATGGTGGCATAACTCGCAAGAGATCTCAGCACCAAATAGCTCAACAGAATTCCACGGGTGGTCTTAAGAAAAGCTCATCCTGTTCAACGATCTTTTTAGATGACAGCACTGTCTCACAACCCAATCTAAAGAATACCGTCAAATGTGTGTCACTAGCTATATATTATCACATCAAGAACAGACAGTTTGACCGGCGTTTGGAAATCTTTGACGAAAAACTACATCCTTTGACCCATGACCCGGTGCCAGATGATTACGATACACATAACCCAGAACATCGACAAATATATAAATTCGTACGCACTCTATTTAATGCAGCACAGTTGACAGCAGAATGTGCCATTATCACACTAGTCTATTTGGAACGTTTATTAACATATGCCGAATTGGATGTGGCTCCTTGCAACTGGAAGCGTATGGTATTGGGCGCCATCTTATTAGCTTCTAAGGTATGGGATGACCAGGCCGTTTGGAATGTGGACTATTGCCAGATATTAAAGGACATTACCGTGGAAGACATGAATGAACTGGAACGGCAATTCTTAGAATTACTGCAATTTAATATAAATGTGCCCTCTTCGGTATATGCAAAGTATTATTTCGATTTACGCACTCTAGCTGAAGCCAACGAACTCTCATTCCCCACTGAACCCTTGTCGAAGGAGCGGGCTCAAAAGCTGGAAGCCATGTCAAGGGTTATGCAAGACAAAGTTACTGCTGAGGCACTGAAGAATGGTATAAAAAAATGGTCGTCCATGGACAATATCAGCCAAGGTGGTCCCAGACGTAGTGTAGCTATACTATCGTGATTTTTATTAGTTTATTAAACTCAAAGAATAATGCAAAAAGTTCACTTACAAATCCAAAGTTTTAAATGGTTTGCTGCGACTTACATGTTGAAAAAAAGGAAAGGAAACCAATTGCCAAAACATTTCTATTATGCACACACTCACACACACATACACCCACGAAACATAAGATACATAAAACTCATTTTGACAGACAAACTCAAACTACAATTGTAGTATATTGCTCTCGAAAACAAACATTCATAAAGCATTTGCTTAGCAAACTGCTAAAGGACACGATTAATAAACGAAATATATATTTTAAATCCAGTTTATGTTGCGATAAAGTCTCGGCATCATAATCCTAAATTAGAAAATCAATAGTCTTAAGACAATTATAACCAAAGTCATGTTTTAAATGTAGCAGATGAAGTAGTTAACAAATTGGGAACTGATTTTGGGTTTTTGCAAAGAAGGGTACTAAATAAAAGCAAATATTTTAGAGGACTGAAGCAAATATAATTACAAGTACATAAAGCTATTAAACACACATACTTATGTATGTATATTTTACAGCAACCTGTAATTAATATAAAATTAGAGATCTCAGTAATTTTCTTTTTCTTAAATTGTTGGTGCATTGTTGTCGTACTTCAACTTGCATTTAGTGAACCCTTCAAAAAAATTTGTTTTATTTCAAAATATGAGAATGCTTCATTCAAAATATGAGAATGCTTCAGCCTAAAAATCTATAGAGATTTGAAAACGAGCAAGTAAAGAAATTACCATAATTTTCATTTTCAAGAACTTTTTAAAAAGACCACAAATAAGTAAAAGGAGTATTCTGAAAGGACATAAAGGGCGTCTATCTTAAATAAAAAACCTAATACTTCCATCTAGTATGATGAGATATCTTTTTACATAGGTGTATAGGTGTACATACATATGCATGTATGCTTGTATATATGTGGGGATACCATGAGATTTTATTAAAACATAAATTAGATTTTTAATAACAATTATAATATTAACTAGTAGATTTCAAGTAGTAAAGTAATTAATAAATTAAAAAACAAAAATAAATTATGCAATTTTAAAAATCAAAGTTTAAATAAAAAACGGAATAAATTCGTTTCAAACATTTTTTATAATTTCTTAAAATTTTGCTGCTTTGTTTTATACGTTTGCGAAAAAAGTGAAAAATGTTAAATCTTTTCATTAATAAGAATCAAATAAAAATAGTTTTATTTCTCTTTTCATCTTTTATGTATGTATATTGTATTGTATATTTAAAACGAAAATCCAAAAAACTGCAATTTAATATGAATTTATGTTACATATTTTTTATTTATGTTTTATTTTAATTATAATATTTCTGTAGAAGTTTAATACTTTTTTTTTAGTTTTTAAGAAGAAGCTTCCTTAAAAAACGAAACCAATAATAACAAAATTTCTTATACTTAATTTCGATTCTATTTTTTGTAATAAATCATAAGAATAGATTTTAAAAATACACCGAAAAATTAAAGTAAACTTTGTTTTTATTCAAAGAAAGTTGGGAATCGATGTTCGACGAAGGTTATTCTAAAAAAAATCAAATCAGACAAATATAAAAACTTTAATCATCAAATTGGCTTATTTTAATTTAAATTAATCGCTTTTAAAGAGATGTTTATGAAAAGTTATACTAGAAAAAGGTTAGTTTTTAAAAAATGTTTTAGAAATTCGAAAATGAAAACAAGTCTAAATATTTTTAAACTGCACACACCCAAAAGTATAGAAATTATCTTTCAAAAATGTTAAAAAAAGTAACTTCTATCTATGCAACGATGTTACAGAATTTTATTCGACCACACAAATAACATTTAAAATTTGAGGTCTATAAGCGACTATACCACGGCTTTCGCTCTTGATCGAAATTAGTAGTTAAATTAATTGTTTCAACAAAATAAAAATTACTTTTATGTTCTCTTTAAATATATAACTTTCTACTTTGCTTTCTTTAGTAAATTGTGTTACTTATTACGCATGAATCTGAAAATATTTCGATGTGCATTTCACCTTTACAAAACAATTGTCCTAAAATCAAAATAATCCCCCTATTCCGTAAACCAAACCGTCATAGAAATGATTAGTTTTTACTGATGTAGATATTTTTAAAAAGATGTTTAATATCTATAGTAATAAAAATTACTGCTAAAAGATCAAAATATTTTCAATAAATTTTAATAGAAACAACCTTAACTTTAAACGCGCGAATGCAGTTACATATTTACTTTGTACGTATTCAGGAACAGCACAAGTTAAGATGTAGATTAAAAAAATCCTAGTATTAACAAATCCAAAACATGAATTTCTTTTAACAACTTGGTTCTACAAGTTCGTTTTATTGTATAGATTTTTTTTATCCTAATATAAAACACTGCAAAATTAAAAGGGAAATTAAAGGAATACTTATAGCTAAAGTTTTGTATCATTTAAAACATATTTATCAAATAACTGCTTATGATGATTTAGGAGGCGGCCTGTAACATCCAACAACAACAGCATGATCACGTTCATAAGGTTCAAGTGTAATCTGTTCTTGGGGCTTTAGTTTATCAGCCTGCATCTTCTTAACTTCTGCAGCAAACACTGCTTCTGGCTGAGCTGTTGAATCAATGCAGGACGCTTTAATTGATATAACGAAATGTCCCCCATTTTTTAGAAAATGTTGAGCATTAAGCGCGACAATACGTCCTTGATCGGGTTGGGCAACATCAGCAAAAATTGTGTCAACCATACCGACGAGCATCCGATATTTGTGTGGATGGCGAGCATCTTCGATAATAGGTATAATATTTGTACGTTTCTTCGCTACATTTATTAAATCTCGGCCAGAACGGTGTGAGAATTCTACTGCATATACTAAGCCTTCAGGACCAACAATATCTGAAACATGGGAAACTGTTGTACCAGAAGCAGCACCCAAATACAATACTTTAGAACCAGGAGGCATATGTATTTTGTCAACTCCACCCAAAATGGCAGCAGCTAATTTGGACCGGAAAGGATTCCACACTCTGTACTCAATTTTTTCACCATTTGTCTCGACTGAAATGCGTTTCTCTCCATACACTTCGGAACCAGGTACGAAATTCCGAGTAACCAAAGCATCTTCTTTTCCACGGGCGATGAACACACCTTCATGACGATGGGGTTCGATTACAACCGTTTTACCCCCTTTGAATCCACCAGCACCGCCTCCACGGCCACCACCGCGTCCTCCGCCACCTCGACCTCCACCGCCACCTCTGCCACCAAAACCACCGCGACCGCCACCTCCACGACCACCACCGCCCCCTCTACCACCGCCGCCACCACGACCACCGCCGCCACCTCCACGACCACCGCCGCCACCTCCACGACCACCAAATCCGCCTCCTCCACGACCACCAAATCCACCGCCTCCACGTCCACCACCACCGCGACCACCTCCACGGTCACCATCACCACCTCCTCTCGGTGAGAACCCTGGTTTACCCATTTTCGATTTTTATTTATAACTTATTTAATAATATAAAATTTAAAAAATTTCTACACGAATACACGCGGACTTAAGTTTTTACCACGTGCGTGTTATAATAAGCGGTATTCAGTCTGTGGGAAAAACTATACAACACTGTTTGCTTCACTAAACTGAACACAGCTCACAGATGGTGTTTACTTCACTACAGGGTTCTAGTTCCACTAAAAGACCTCAAGGTATGCAATAAAATCTCCAGTATTCCAGCAAACAATTTTTTTTTCTTGGACCAGCATCAGGGGATGACTCCTACATATGCGATTCATTGTGCCAGAACTAGAAAAGTTTGTTATGAGAAGGAGGGAGTAGTGTTTGTGGACGTTCGATTTGAACCTTCCCAAGTAGAAATTGGCAGGAAAGACCTCTGCTGGAAGTTTTTTCCACATACGAACCGTTCGGCCAAAGTACGAGTTCTCTCTGCAATGCGTGGTGCGGTTCACTGGCAACTCAACCACAAAAGGAAAAAAAAAGTGCGGGTAGCTCGCATACACAGGACCTTTCCTATTATTAATAGACTGTTTTTTTAAAACAACTTGTTCAACTATATAGAGATAGAAATATACAACAGATACATATATATAAAGTTGAGCATGTTTGTTGTGGCATATAAATATGTTTGAATGGGTGAAAAACCAAATATACCGTCTAAACGTTGCGACTTCTGCTCAGTTTACAATATTTCAACCAATTTTGCATAAAATGTCATTAATAAATATATGGATTTTTTTGTGCTCAACATATAAGTTTTCCTAACCTCTTCCTTAAAATTATTTATAAATCATTATATATCGTGTATGAATTATCTCTTGCGGAGAGCTCTATCACATTTAAAATACAACTATGCCATTTACCAGCTAAACATAGCTATAATTTCGAATTGTCATGTTCTTCGAAAGTTTGTCAACATAAACATGATGGTTGTCAAATTTTCGAATTTGCCTTCTTTTCCGCTAAGCTGTCAAAAACGTAGGTAGTGGATTTGTAAAAAAATAAGTAAAATTTAAATAAGAAAAGATATTTTTAGATGTCATATATCGAACTTAATATTCTAAAAATATATTAAAACTAAATGTGTCTAATAAAGCCGATTACTTTTTTAATATATTTTCACGCTATCTACAACGATTGAAATGGATTGCATATCTGATTGAAAACTTATTGGCGATGTAAGTAGCGTACAATGGCAAAGTCGAAAAATCACACTAATCACAACCAGAACCGCAAGGCCCATCGCAATGGCATCAAGCGTCCAATGCGTAAACGCCACGAGTCTACTTTGGGTGTAAGATTCATATATTTTTATCCATAAGTTATGGTTTTAACAATTGATTTTTACAGATGGATGTTAAGTTTTTGACAAACCAGCGTTTTGCTCGTAAAAATAATTTATCCCGTGCAGAAGCCGACAAGCGTTACAAAGAACGTGTTGCTGCCCAAGCCGGGAAAAATAAGCCTGTTTCTCTTCAATAGATTGTAACTGCTTAATCTACTAGTTTAGAGTGAATTTTTTTCGCTGCCTACATCTATATGTGAATGAATGTGTTTTACGAAATAAAAAAGGAGATAGAAAATATTCCTGCTCAAAACTTTTATTTATCAAGTAGGTTTTTGTTAATAAAGTGTAAATATAACATGCTCAAACTTAGTAATAGATACTTAAAACTTTGTGAAATGGAATGTATTCCAACTCGTCAGCATGCTGACGTCTATAATCCCACAGAAAATGATCTATTAATATTGAATTTATGTTATCTTTAGATACATCTGGGTGATTTAACTCTAATTCTTTGAGGAGCTTATCTTTGACTTCTTCAACAATATATATAGATGCGCCTCGTATTTCTATTTCCATGGGATCACCGTTCTTAAGGATTTTATCCGATTTTAAAACTTTCATTAATTCTTCGTTATACTCTAAAGCTCCGAAATGTACCAATACTTGAGGTATTCTGTAGTCTGCAAACATGGTAATGGTATACAGGTCTTGGAAAGACCCCAGGCCTGCACCCCTGAAACAAGCCCAAATATCGCCCACTAAGATTTGTGCTCGTTTATAAAGTGCAACACGTTGGCCGCAGTAATCAGCTTCGTCTCTGAAGCAGGGAAATTCTTCTACAATTAGTTTTAGCAAACCTAAAGCTGAACCTTTAGCAGCTTTTACAACGTTTTCAAATTTTCCTTGCCATTTTTCCAATAACCTTTGACCTACTTGGTGCAAACATTTTAAACGTTCTTCCAACAGAGGAACTATTGTTTCACCATCATCAGAACGAAATACATGCTTCAACGTATCCAAAGTTATTTCGCTATAATATGTGGAATTCGTAATGTCCAAGCCTTCCTTCATGGCTCGATTGAGAGCTGCACATAATGCAAAATAACCGGTATGGCCCATAACCTTGTACTTGGTGTAATTACCTAAAAACTTTAGTTTAAAATTTATATCGAATAATTACTTTTGAATTTTATTTACTGGGTGTCCAGAAACAAAAGTTTAAAGTGTCCACTACAAAAATCCATTCCATCGCAAAATCATCTGTCGGCTTTGGATGTAGATCATGTTGCGAAAAATTGTTTACATCGATGCGTTTATCTTGAATGCCACCTATTACTTCCTTAACAAGATTTTCAATACCAGTTTGGTTTATTTTAAGGAATTTGGCATTTTTCACAATATATTCCCCAGACTCTCGAGGAAATAAAGGAGCTTGAGACATATTTTTAACGTGAAAACCAATGTCTTAATTTTATTATATTACTACAGAAATGATAGACCAGCATGAATTTTACTAGGTGGTCTTAGTATTGGTACACATGGATATTAAATCATGGTTGCCAAAACGTTATATCTGCCTTGATTGTAGCTTTCTACTTTGATTTGTTCTACAGGTTGTTTTCAAATAAAACAATATATTTATTTGTCCTAGGCAAATGTTGAAACATAAACTTGAAAAGATTGGGTCTTATTGGATTTAAGGCACAATTATTAACAGCGTTGACACATACAAGACCACTAGGATCTTGATATAAAAATTTGACATAAGTGTACACAAACAATAATTGAGCAAAAAATAAACATCTGCGATCTGTTTATTACATGAAGCGGTCTTCGGAAAAACATCTGTTCTTGCTAGACAGGGATGACAAATTTGTTTAAATTTTTTATGTTATCGATAAAATTTTACGTATTAAATGTCATCCCTGTTGTTTATATTTTTCATACAAATACAAACCCCCATATTCAAAAAAAAAAATTAAACGTATTTGAAATCTGTTTTAAGAAAATTTTGTATGAAAAAATTTTATTGAAATAGATTTCAAACTCATTTTAAATTTTATGAATACCGGGGAAAGAATTCTAATTAATGCTGTGAAAAATCATGAACGGAAATCTGGATTTGGTTGCAGGATGACAGTTCGAGCGAATTGGTGGTGACGAAATAGTTTTTAGGACTGGCCAAATAATTCTTCGGACGATGCCTGGAGTAACAGGACAGACGGGGAAAAATGAAATTTTATACAATGAAACATTAGTAGTATATAAAAACAGAACAGCTTAGTTCTCGCTCTACAAATTCTAATGGGCAATAAGTTCCATCATGTATCTTTAAATAGATGTTAGGCTGAACTGAGCACAGAATTCTCCATCTCGATGTTAGAACAAGGAATACATTTTCTAGAACGAAAAGCAGCTTCACCAATTACATAATATGACAACATCACTATTTGCTAATATAGTTTCGGCTAATAAATTAAGGTTTTCCAATTGCAACAGCTCCAAAATGCAAATGTTTTAGTACCCTGCCATCGCTTTGAAATCCATAAGCAGATATCACAGAATATACAGCCTATGGCAGATATATCGACCATAGCAAATGGTTTGACTTACCGTAATGTGTACATGTATTGTCATGTAAAGTCACCTTTTTCAAGTACGATTTGTAGTGTGATTTTGATATACAACTTTACAACAATGGGTAGTAATTCATACTATTTACTTAATCCCAATACATAAAAAATAATAATATAATATACGCCTAACGTTGGACGTATGCCTTGGTCAAATCGACAGAAAGATATACTTTACTATTGTTACACTTGAATTATTTTCGTGCTCTTTGAATTAACGTTGAGAACCTGCATTATCTGCATCCAAAATTGAAAGCCCTATATAAAACCTAGCAAGTGTGGAAACTCTCGTATGTATATATTACGACCATATGTTTGTGATAAATAAGTACAAAGGAGATAAACTTGATAAATAAGAAAAATTGGAAAAAAGAAATTGACGTTGACATTTAAACATCAGTCTTTAATATGCTATTTTCCTAAAATGTTTTTGAGGAAATGTGCACAAAAATGAAAAATTAATAAAAGAATTATCGATACATATATTGGAAAAGAAAACCATATATTTAGCAAACAAATAGTCAATTTTGTATGTGCGTTCTTTGCAATGTAAAATCCAAAAAATTAAACCAATATAAAAAGCATAAATAAATCATTATCTAGTTCTTTTTATTAAATAATCAGAAAACTTATTAAAGTATATAAAAGACAATTAATTGCTTATAGAGCCAATGATGTGTGATAATATAAAGTTATCTAGCAAATAAATGACCACAAGAAAGTGAATAAACGGAAGCTAAATTGAATTGATTAATTACAGAAAAAATAAATTCCATTTAAGATAAAAATAACCACAAATTGTATTTGATTGATGAGTTGCGTGTAAAATAAGTCAAAATTTGTGCTTTCAATGGAAAATTTAGTGGCTGTATTTTAGTTCTTCGGATGTAAAATATAAATATATAGTACACATTCTGAAATCAATGATTTTACTTGTAATAGTCGCGGATTTTTATGCTTTATTGTAATAATTTTTGCTAGATTCGTATTAATATTTCTCAGTCTATAGTACGGTTGTTATTGCTGTTGTTATTTGTTGACGAGCTCCCAACAACAATATATTTGCTTACATATGAACAACGGCAGGAAAGCAGTTTTTATTGTAATTATAATAATAAAAGGTGAAAAGATAGATATACATACATATAATTAATAAAATCATTATAAATGATATATGTGCAGTGGTTTGCAGTAACCTATATAGAGACAATTGAAGGGAATACATCAGTGAAGTTATTTTGCTAACCGAACTTGGATTAAATTTGTTTATGCCGAACTGTTATAAAAGGTACGTAGTACGATTCTTAATATAAAATGCCCAGTAGGAATATATATGGAGTTGTATGTATGTACAAACGTGCACATGATAATAAATAATAAAGTGTGTTCTTTTCCGACAGAGTATTTATTTATATAGGTATATAGCCTTTGGAAATATTACAAATCACTAATGATAAAAGATTGGCAAAGAGCCTGAAGATATTTCTGTAATTTATATATAAATAGCTTTTTGGATTATATTTGCTCATTTCATAATTTGTAAACCTCTTAGCTGCAGAATTAAATAAACATATGTAAATGCATTATTTACATTAAAATAAATGGGTGATTACGTTTTTTATTTTTATTTTTTTCAAATAAAACGAACTTAAAGTTTAATTCGGGCTAAGTTTGAGAAAAAAGTAATGGATTATATATGTTGTGATATCTAGTATTTATTATTTGAAAAAAAAAAAAAAACAAACGATGACTTCCAAAAATGTACTTCGTTGAAGTGGAAGAAGATAAACATTCAGACTGAGAACTCTGGCGCCAGCTTTATACCAACAATAACAAATATGTTGGTGCAGAATATTCCTGCTGGGTAATAGATTTTAATTATTTTGTTTATATGTATACATAAGTATGTTGAATATTATAAATTAGCGTATTTTATTATACATCAATTAGCGTAACTACAATTGAATTAGTTATAAATAACTAACAATAAAATTTTATTTCGTAATTTGACATTTGTTTTTCCACTCCTCTTTGCAAACGCATTAATCAATATTTTGTTGAAATATTTGAAGTGTTTAAAACTTTAACATTTACCTAATTAAATATCTCCAACTAAGTACTTATAATATTTAAAACATGTCATTATGATTGATCATAACTTTCGGGTATTATTGCTATGGAATTTATGTCATACACACACACTAATAAATGCTAATTTTTATCAATTTAAGTTTAGAATTTAGAGAATTGCTATATTCAAGTCATATTTATCTATAACTTGATAATAATGTCTGAGTCATAACATGTTACTTGATAGATTTTTATACCAAGTAATAAAATAAACTTTAAATGACTGTATTTTCGTTGTTCTATGTTATTTATTATTTAAATATATGTATAGTTTTAGCAAACTTGGGAAAAAACGTTTTTGTTAATCTGCTAATTACATTCGTATTTTGTTAGTGCCAGCCAAGGTGGCGCTGTCAACAAAATGTTTCCCATCGGTGACATGAACCTTGCCCGATTTACATATTTGGTAGTCATCCATCGCCGATGCCATTTTATTTTGGCAAATCTTTTAAATGCAAAAAGCTTTGTTGACTCTTCTATTCCATTTAATTTAATCTAATGTATTTAATTTTCGTTTCAAACACTGAAATATTATAATGATGCCAAAGATTTTTGTAAATATTCTTGAAATTAAATTTAAAATTCTATATTTATTTATATCGATTACTGTTTTATGGTATACATACATATATCTTTAAGTTGATTGAACTGAAATCTATCACGTTTGTCTGTAACTGTACAGTGGGATCTTTCACAAAATAAACAGTAGTAAATACCGATTGAAATTGTCTGAACATCCTATATAAATAAAATAGTAGATAATTACACAGTCTAGCAGTTATTTTGAAAAGTAAACAAAGTTGGAATTATAAGAAATGAAGTTGAATTATAAATAAAGAATTTATGATACGAAAATCTATAGAATATCAATAGTAAGTAAGATACGCAAACTTTTTGTTTTTGCTATAGTGATACATATCTAGAGTATCATCTGGCATCCCTGCCTCAAAGCGTATTCACGTGTATTTTTTCATTGTGCTTGAATTTTTTAATTAAATTTAAAAAAAAGCGTTTATATAAGTTTTAAGGTGCTTTTTTGTAATGTTTGCTACAAAAAGGAAAAAATACTGGGGTAACAACCCCAAATTCAAGTTACCGAAAACAAATGAAGGACCTATGTCAAGTGGTAATAGATTTCGTTTATTGGCCGATACTGAGGATACAGAAGATATACCTGTAAAAGAAAAAGTTCCACCAATAATTGTGGACTCTACCCATAAGTTTTCGGATGTAATTAGTTTATTAGGTGAGGAATACACCTTTAAGAGAATGTCTGTTGGTACTAAAATAATGTCTAGCTCGTTGGTGCTATACGAAGCGGCCTTGAAGATTCTCAATAACAGAACTTTCCATTATTACACCCATGAAGTAAAAAACGTAAAAAATTTTAAAATGGTTCTCTTTGGGTTACCCCAATTTTCTACGGATATTATCAAAACCGAATTTATCAATGAGTTTAACATAACACCTGTAAGCATTTCGGAAATCAATACGAAAAAATCTTCTGCTGATGATGCGTTATACATGATTGAATTCAATCGTCAACATGTATCGAAAAGTGAAGTTCTAAAAATTAGATACCTTTGTAATATCGCAGTGTATTGGAGAAGGCCACTTAGAGGTAACAGGGGCCCTACTCAATGTTCTAAGTGCTCTATGTATGGCCATGGAGCAAAAAACTGTTATAGAATTGCAGTGTGTTCAGCCTGTGCCGGGAATCATGATTACGCTGATTGTAAGCTAAATAAAAGTTCAAATGATACTAGTGTGGTGTATAAATGTTACAACTGCGTAAAAAAAGGCTTTAAGCATGTCAACCACAAAGCGGACGATCCCAGATGTCCATGCCGCCAGGAATACCTTGAGATCCGACAACGTATTACCTCAAAGTCCAGACCGGTTGGTAATCGCACCAAAATATTTTCTCTCAACACTGACGATGAGAATTTTCCACAACTGCAAAGCCAGGCTCGTGCCAACGACATGCGGAATTTCCACCCACAAGGGATTAAACAGAATTCATATGAGTTTAAAAATATTCATAATTCCAGTAACAATGAAGACATCTCCAATGAGACCTTGTTACAAATATTTTTTGATGCAATAGACGCACTTCAGAAATGTCATAATAAGTACGACAAACTAAGAGTTTTAGGTAACATTCTTAAACATGCCATATAATTCAAATGTTATACAAAATGTTCATGTTATGCATTGGAATGCGCAAGGCATAACAACTGAATCAGCAGCCGCACAGCTGGAGCAAGTTTTACGTAACAAAGGAGTTGATATTCTACTCCTTAACGAGTCGTTTTTAAAACCGCACCATAAATTTGTTATTGGGGGGTACAAAATTTACCGCGAAGACCGGACTACTCATGGCGGAGGTGTGTTTATCGCAATCAAAAGTAATATTCAACACAAATTGTTACCTAAGAAAAATACACGCATAATCGAAACTATCTCGATTCAAATAATGATTAATGGAAGGCCTGTAATTTTTACTGCAGCGTATATGCCGCCGGCCACTACTGTGGACTTTGTAACGGATCTGGATTTATTAACCAATTCTACCAGTGACTTTTTTATTTTTGGTGATCTGAATGCACATCATACAAACTGGAATTGTGTGGCGAACAACACTATCGGGAATGAGCTTTACAATCATTGCCTGCGTTCTAATTATTACATTTACCACCCAGATGCCTTCACACGATTTGGGCAAAATTTACGACTTGTTCAGCCGTCTACGGTTGATATCCTGTTAACGAACTCTAGTATTAATTTTTCCAATTTGGAAACCCATCCTAACATACTTCAGTCAGATCATGTACCAATCTCTTGCACCATTTTTGGTCAGATTCAGAATATGACAGAGGCAGTTCCCCTGTATCATCGTGCTGACTGGTCAGCAATAAAAAACTGGGTTGATATTGAAATTAGGAACCAGCACATTGATCAAACCGTAAGTAATGTAGAAGGCCTAGAG
This sequence comes from Linnaemya tessellans, assembly GCA_951800035.1. Lineage (NCBI taxonomy): Eukaryota > Metazoa > Arthropoda > Insecta > Diptera > Tachinidae > Linnaemya > Linnaemya tessellans. The sequence continues at coordinate 91,868,359 of OX637534.1, forward strand.
TTGTCCTTAGGTAAACTAATTTCAATCGCAAGCGAGGCTTTTAATCAAATCCCCACTGGTACTAGAAATTCCTGGCAGAGGGAAATCTCAGATGCTAGTAAATTTTTAATAAGACAGCGAAACAAGTTTATTCGAAAGTTTCAGCGATGTAGGGACTTAAACCAACGTATTCAATTAAATTGCATATTAAAACTTTTAAACAGGTTAATTAATTTCCACCTGAATAGAGACAGAAATGAACGCTGGTCAAGATTTATTTCAAAACTACCCACTGGTTCGAAAAAATTTTGGAAACTTTCGAAAGCCCTCAAAGGGAATAAATCCGCTTGTACTGAATTACACGTTAATAATGAAATATTAAGATCTAGTTATGAAAAGGCTAATGCACTTGCTAACGTTTTTGGTAGCTCCCATACCATTACTATAGATAACTCGTCTCCACTCGATTCCAGGGTCTCAGATTACATCAGTTGCCTGGATAGTGTATCGGATTTTAGATCTACCGCTGAACGAACAAATGTGAATGAGGTAAAGTCACAAGCCTTTCTGCTAAAAAATAATAAGGCTCCGGGGCTTGATGGCATCAACTCTATTATTCTTAAAATTATGCCTGACTATTTCTTTGAGACTTTAAGCAGGCTATTAAATTTTTGTTTAGAAAATGGATACTTTCCTCAAATTTTTAAAAAAGCTAAAGTAATTCCTATCCAGAAAGCTGGAAAAAACGCCAAACTACCTAGTAGTTACAGACCCATCAGCATATTAAGTTTAATAGATAAGATCTTTGAGCGAATTATTCACGAGAGGATTTTACGCTTTTGTGACGAAAATAGCATTATAAATAGCCAACAGTTCGGTTTCCGTAAGGAACACTCGACTACTCATCAACTAAAAAGAGTAGTAAACTTTATAGAGAATAATAAGCGCAATCGTAAAAGCACTGGTGTTTTGTTTCTCGATATCGAGAAGGCATTTGACTCCATATGGCATGATGGGCTAGTATTTAAACTCAACTCCTTTGGGTTTCCGATTTATCTCCAAAAGATTATTAAAAGTTTTTTAAAAGATCGCACGTTTGTTGTTTGCGTCGATAGCACATTCTCTAGCGAGAGGCGAATACCTGCTGGTTTACCACAGGGGTCAGTTTTGTCGCCTACACTATACTCGATATATACGTCGGATATCGTAATTCATAAAGACCATAAAGCAGCTTTTTACGCAGACGACAGCGCCTTTATTTGTTGCGGCAAAGTCTCGAATGCGATAATTAAAAGAATGCAATACTCTCTGCAATTGGCTCAGAGGTACTTCGATAAATGGAAAATTAAAGTTAACGATCTTAAAACGCAGGCTATTATATTTCCTTACAACAAGTCACCAAAACGTTTACCTACCTTGCAACTAAGCTCGCAAGGAACAACGATTCCTCTAAAAGATGATATTAAATATTTAGGAGTGATTCTTGACAATAAACTTAAATTCAAACAGCACGTGAATTATATATGTGAAAAATCTATTAAATGTGGCCGCGCTCTGTACCCTTTGCTCTGCAGGAGATCCAAGCTAAACTTAAAAAACAAGATTTTAATTTATAATATGTGCATTCGTCCCATTATGACTTACGCTTGCCAGGTATGGTTTCACAAAACCGCTAAAACGCATACGAAGAGAATTCAAATAATTCAAAACAAGAATCTGAAAATAATACATAGATTATCACCCAGATACTCAACTGAACTACTTCACAAAAACTTTGATCATAAAATGTTCGACACATTTGCAAGGGAACTGACGCTGTCATTCAATGAAAAATGCAGAATGTCTGAATCTGAAACCATAAGGAATTTGCCAAGCAACCACTGAGGTTCTTTTTAAGAAAGAATCTAGTAAGTGATTGTTACCTAAAATTTCTTATACATACTTTCTCTGTGTTTACGAAGGTTTTTTTTTGTATATTTCAATTTTTCCTTAAGACTGTGATATTTTTACTTTTGCCTTTACATTCAATTATTAGTTTCTAATTGCTGTAGTACTTATTTTAGTAAAATCTCATAACTTGTACATATGTGAAATAGAAATAAAGAAAAAAAAAAAATTAAAAAAAAAAAAAAAAAAAAAAAAAAAAAATATCTAGAGTATTTTTTTCAGTCTGGTATGAGCAAAAAAATTACTTCTGTTTATTGACTTTATTTATTATGTTATTAAGTTCCCTTATTTAACACATTGTCGTCACAATACTAATATATAAATGAAATTTATTTGTTGGTGGTTAAGCAATGTCTATATGCATTTCATTGGTGCTTTACCAAATCGTCAGTAGACTTCAACCACAGTTTTGAAAAGTTAAAAACCTCTTATCTTATGCATATACTTCCGAAAACCATCTGAGAATTCACAACTTGTAAATTACAAACTATTTTCAAAAATAACAACAGAACAAGAACATAGGCTTGCAACTCATACAAAACTAAACCAACAAATAAAGTATGTTCGATACGAATCTATTTTATTTTTCTACACCTTTATACAATCAGAAATCCATTGGATAACATACTTTATTTGTTGGTTTAGTTTTGTATGAGTTGCAAGCCTATGTTCTTGTTCTGTTGTTATTTTTGAAAATAGTTTGTAATTTACAAGTTGTGAATTCTCAGATGGTTTTCGGAAGTATATGCATAAGATAAGAGGTTTTTAACTTTTCAAAACTGTGGTTGAAGTCTACTGACGATTTGGTAAAGCACCAATGAAATGCATATAGACATTGCTTAACCACCAACAAATAAATTTCATTTATATATTAGTATTGTGACGACAATGTGTTAAATAAGGGAACTTAATAACATTTTGATTTAAATTTTATTTTTCATTTTGCCTTATAAATACTTTTCTTGTTATCCAATGGATTTCTGATTGTATAAAGGTGTAGAAAAATAAAATAGATTCGTATCGAACATACTTTATTTGTTGGTTTAGTTTTGTATGAGTTGCAAGCCTATGTTCTTGTTCTGTTGTTATTTTTGAAAATAGTTTGTAATTTACAAGTTGTGAATTCTCAGATGGTTTTCGGAAGTATATGCATAAGATAAGAGGTTTTTAACTTTTCAAAACTGTGGTTGAAGTCTACTGACGATTTGGTAAAGCACCAATGAAATGCATATAGACATTGCTTAACCACCAACAAATAAATTTCATTTATTTATTTATTATGTTATTTTTGTTTGTTTGCTTTCCAGTTAGTGCTAGGCAATTTACAAATGGGTGGTAATTTCACGATAAATACAATTTTTCTGATTTGTGCAAAAGATTTTCTATACCGAAAGTTTAACACCTACAATTATTTCGAATGGGAATAAACTGTTTTCATACCAATTTTAATGTATATTACGAAGACGATGACATTTCTAACGATATTCTTTCTGAAAACGTTTGTGATAGATTTGCATTCACACTAATCGCCTGGAATTTTTTTTCGAAAGAAATATTCAAACCATTTTCTGATATCTAAGCGTTATTATCCAAAAATGTTTAAAAATTTTACTGCTTGCTCGTCGATGTCTCAAGCTATCGTTCGATCGAATAAATAGCATTTAAAACAACAACAATCGTCAAAATTTGTTTTTGTTTGAAATGTTATTTATTCGATCGAACGATAGCTTGCGACATCGACGAACAGGCAGTTAATCTTGCCCCACAAAATTCGTCACAACCGTTTATTTGCTTTGATAAAAAACCTGGCAAAAAAATTTAGAAAATTTAATTTAAATAGAGTTAGTTTACATAAAAAAATGTGAAAAAACGTTACGCAAGTGGTGATATTGTTTTTTTTGTTTGTTTTCTATTTTTTTTTCCAGCCACAAGTACTTTTTAATCTTATCGCCGTGAAAGTTAATACATTTTAAATACGAGTACTTTGAAAACTTATTCAACTTCTGCTGCTTAAAGCACACTTCAATTAAAGAGATATATTATTATTAAATCATGGCATACATATTTTGGCATTTACAAAACCAGGAAATATTTTTTTTTTGTTGGGCGACATAGTGTCTGTAAAGATAACATATAGATATGAATATTGAATGTCATGTTAAAGGAAATATCCTTGGGACTATTTTTATTATTGCTTCTTTTCTTAAATTTTTCAAAGACAATGAATTTACAAGGTTATAGTGTGAGTTTTATTTTTATTTTTTATTTTGCAATAATTTTGTGTAAAGTCTCCTTTCAAAGACGCTTTTGAGAGGTTTTCTAACAGTTTAATACACACATATACAGTTGTAAAACATGTTAATGGAACTGTGGAAGACCTCAGTTTTGTTATTTGCGTAAATAGTTATAAATTTATTATTTAACGAGATTACAACATTGAAATCTAAAATGTTTATCTTCCAGTTTGCTTATTTAAAGGGTGGAGTTTTCTTTATATATATGTATGTGTTTATATGCATGCATATAAACGGAATTTGTGGAAATTCCATTAAATTTTGTTTACTTACAACTACACACTTTCTTTTGCTTGCAACTAAACAGTTCTCATATAAAATAATGTAGAGTAGAAAATTGCTCTAAAATAGATTTGGTGTGAAAATAATATTTTAAATTACATTTTAAGACCTCCTTATATATTTATTAATACGGCCCTTTTTGGTTTAAACAAAATTCTTTAGGCTTAAAAATGATGCAGACTTTTCATTGTCTTTCATATATTTCTGAATAACACACATTACGAATCATAGTCTATCAATCTTAATAAAATTCAATAAACGGAAATATATGTACATATACTCACAATGCAAATGTTTAACTTAGTGGAACAAAGTTCCTTTAAGACATCTCTGTACCCAATTTTAAATCTCTATTTTAGCAGAGTAATTCTGGGAAGGGCCGCGTGAGAGACGTTTCATTTCTAGATCGTGTTAGACTTCATCACTGATCAATGATATATGTTCCAATTTTTTTGGAGGGCACAAAAACTGTATTTTGTCGGAGTTCTCTCTGGCAAGGGCCGTGGGGAAGACATTTCACCTTTGCCATAAAACTCTAAACATAAATGTTGGATAATTAAATGTAAAATTAATTTTTAATTTTTCATTTTTTGATAGGGTCATTTAGGGGAAAGGGAAGGGGGTGGTAGGGCAGAGGAGTATCAGGTTACATCTCAGTTTCGTCATTTAAGCTTAAATATTTTATTTTTGAGGAATGTATGCTTAAGTAAAACAATTTGTTAACCTTTTACACTATTTTTGCATATAATAACGCCCACTAAAGGGGGCGGTGGTTCAAAAATTAAGTTTTATGATTTTATAGCTCTAAGTTTAACGCGTTGGACGTTCTTTGATATAAAAATATATCATTTGCTAAACAAAATTACAAAAAAAAACTTTAAAAATTATATTGTTTTTTAGAGGTTGGTTTAGTTCTTAAGGGAACTTTTTTCCCTCTTACCCGATTCAGCCCATTTACGAACTTGACCTGTGCTATCTTTCAAGAAAATTTTCGTTTGGACTGAAACGTGATTTCCACAGACGGACGGACATGCTCAGATTGTCTTAGATTTCATCACTGATCAAGAATATATATAGTTTATGGGTTTTCAGATGGATGTTTCGCTGTGCTACAAACGGAACGACAAAGTCAATTTTCCTTCCAATTCTTTTTTTGGAGGGCATAAAAAGTTAGCTAAGAACTCCGAGTTTGCATATTGTAATAATATATTATCTCATTATGTATTATAAAATTCTTATGAAACAAAAAAGGAGTTAAAGGTTCAATGGTGTTCTTCAAAAATTTTTCCAATATATTGCAAATATTTTTGAAATTTAGAAGGGAAATATATTTATTTCAGAAAATAAACACGAAAACATGATTACTTTAATTCTTTAGAGCAGGTAACGAAACGTTTATGTACATATAGATAATTTCATTTTTGTGTTTAATGAAAAACATGTTCGTTTGCAATGACTGGTTCACAATTAAATTTTAAAACAGCTTAAACTAATCGTATACGACATAAAATCTAAAACATTAAACATTTCAACCAAGCTTCACGCAATAATTTAATTTAATAAATTTCTGGTGCTTAAGAGATTAATAATATTTATGTTTGGCAAATGCATAAAACTTAATACAATTGCTAATGCAATCTAAAGTACATAGATTGCTATAATACTGGAGATAAGAACTCTTAGATTTTTCAATCAATCTGAAAATACTCATAGCTCAACTGTTTATTTAAGCAATTCATTTGAATAATTATTTAATACAATTTCAAAGAGGAAACCCATACAGGCTACAAAATACACAAAATGAGATGATGTATTTGCAATTCAATCAATTTAATTTGTACTAATTTCTTATAATAATCAAAATGTTGCTGAGAAATAAGAAAAAGAATAAATAATTGAAAATGTAAGCAATTTGGTGAACCAGTTTTTAATTTCCCCCGCGGTCGCAGCAAAAAGGTAAACAGAGAAAAACCTAAACCTACAAGCTCCACAAATTTATCTACATTAATATAACCATTATTTGTACATTATCGTTTGAAAGATTGAGAAATATGTATACAGTTATACAATTATTATAAACAATTATTTTATTTTATTATATTAATGACAGAACAGCAGCAAAAAAGATAACGATTTCAAACCAGAGCAAAGATTTGTTTTAGTTTTTGTTCATACTTTGAATCTCAATGAAGTAAATTTTTTAAAAGAAGCTGAATTTATTTATAAAATATATAAATAATATTAATCATTTAATAACTAACGAACTATTTGAGATAAGGAATATATGTACATAAATACGTATCCTATGCAGTTTTAACTTAAGAATATTCTAAAAATTCAAAATGTCTGAAAATGTGTCTGTTTATTCTATATCGTATTTTTTGGATTCCATGTATCCAGTTGCCACTTCTAGTACAACAGGGAAAATATTCTCAACAAAACAAGATATTGTAAGTTTATTTTAATTTATTACACTTATTTTTGTAGTTCTTTGTTTTAAAATTAAAATTATAGTATGGGTATTTGTTTTGTTGCCATGGAAATTTAATAGGGAGCAAATTATTTAATATAAAATTTTATAGAATATATGTTAAATTCCAGATAAAATTAATTTTGTCGCTCAGATGAATATAGAATTGATGCTATTTTTAAGTGAGGTCACACAAAAAATAAAAATTGTGTAGTGGAAACGTAATATTTGCCCCTTTCAACTCGTACTTTTTGGCTTACAAATTTACAACCTTCTGCCAAGTAAGTGCCCTACGTAATATACATACACATAGACATGTATGTATATGCTACTCATGGATATAAATATGTGAATGGATATGGACATATGTTTGTGTGTATGTACATATATACGTGGACGATGCCAAATATGTTTGTTAATATTCCCTCTACATATTTCATCTCTATCAATAAAATTCCATTAATTTAGTTAATAAAATATTTAAAAATTGAGAATATCTTAGTTTATTTCAATACGTACTTACAAATTATCGCAAGCTTCATAATCCAAATTGAAGATTATTATTGTTTAGTTATGTCAAAATGTGTAATATATATTTATTTTGTTATATTTATGAGCCTGAAGGTAGTTTTAATAGAATTGTAATTATGTAATTTTATGTATTTTCAATATTTCGGTTATAGTTTTTCGACATCGTCAGGAAGTAACAAGTATGAAATTAAACAAAGTCGTACATCCTGTTTCTTAAAAGTTATCAGTACATAGGCATTTGATTAAGAAAACATTTAATATTTATTTATTTAAGCGCCAACCGGTTGATATGTAGTAAATACATATATATATATATATATATATATATATATATATATATATACATATATATATATATATATATATATATATATATATACATATATATATATATATATATATATATATATATATATATATATATATATATATATACTTATGTACATAGGTATTTAGGTAAACATTTTGTTTTTAATTTCGTACAAGAACGTCTCTTGGCCTCCTCTTTCTCTTAAAGGCCAATGCCAATATCATTGAAGTGTTACTTTTATTGTTGTCGCCAATTGTTTTATTTTTTATAGTATATATTTTTTATTTTATTTTTTATATGTACACGTACGTATAGGAACGTTTGCATGTATAGTAGTTTCTGAACAAATAAATCCCTTATCTAATTGTTAAACGAAATGCGTGTTTTTATTTTCTCTTGAAATCTAAAGTTTGTTTGGTTTTATCTTGTTAGCGTTTAATGACGGAATTAATTAGCTTACGTAAATATGCATTTCTTTGGTTCAAAATGCGGTGTTTGTGTGCTATTTTTTGTTTAATTTTGTTTTCTAAATTAAAAACTAATTAATTGAATATGACATGACCATAAAAACACTGATTAATTTAATTGCTTTAAAATTAGCCTTAATGTATGCTTTACTCTTCTGTAAATTTATTTCTCAGATTTAAATTAGTGATGCCAGCCTGATATTTTTTTACATTATTATTAGTATTCCTTTAATTTGATTCCGAAAAACTTTAAATTCATATTTATCAAATATTTGACGAAATAAACTTAACCAATAATTTTGGGCAAAGGTTTCTTCAATATAAAATGAAAATATAAAATAAAGATAAAAATATAAAAAATTTATTGCCTACGCTTATTCCGTAAAATATTTTTTTTCTGAAATTTGTTGCCTATATGCAAATTATAATAAAGAAAAGAAAATTCCATACTTGACCAAATATTGATAACTTATTATAGATATTGAAGGAATGGGAAACGGGAAAGATTTTTCTCATAATTTTTATTCATAATTGAACTGAATATGAACATTTTGTTACGACAATGAGTTTGAGTAAAGTTTTAAGCGCTCGACTTGAGCAACAAATTTACAATATGAAAATCTCTGGCTTTTTTGAGTGGCTCGTATAGTTGATTTGTTTATTTTTTGGTTCCATAAGCACCACTTATTATTTCTTTTTGTTATGCCTTCTCATACTACATACATTTTGAGTTTTTAGAATGGCTGTCAGTGAGTCGTAATGAGGGATTTTTAAAATCTGTCGGACTATATAAAAAAACTCATAAAATTTATAGAAATTTATGAAATCTTTGAGTCGATAGAACGTTGTACATTTATAAGCTTCTCCATTTTGTTGAAATAAAAATTTGTCCACACCAAACAATGTACTTTTCGGGAGGCATTGGCTGTTCGTGCAATGCTTTTGGCTGCTCTTCACCCCAAATACTTAGAATTTTGAATGTTCACGTATGCATTCAACCAGAAATGATCTTCGTTGCTGAACACAAAAAGTGCACGATGCACTTCCTTAACCGAGTATGAACTTCATACAATAAACTGCAAGCGTTTTTCGTTTGTAAGTCGATTCATGGTTAATTTAAACTTGATATGTTTAAAAGTAAAATGTTACATGAAAACAGCTGAGCTGACAAAAAGAATGTTTTTAAAAAATTAACCTTTATTTATGTCTACATACATACATATTTATGCAAGTATGTGTACTATACATATAAAAGAACGTTATCAAACATATTTGACTATAAATATAAGAAGTACAAAATAGCGTAACCACTACTGATATACATAATAAACACGTATCTGAATCAAAATATTTTTCAATAGTATTTGGGCAAATATTTGACTAGTGTGAACGCACCTTAGTAATAATTCTCAAATTAGAAGTCAATCAATAAAACCGCCAAATCATACATATAAAACAGCACTAAGGAGAAACGCAAATTTTGAACTAAACAGCGAATGAAATATGCCTTATTGATTTTCTTTATTTTAATCCGAGTAGTATGCACATGCACTGCATTGCATTAGAATAAGGTAAGGCGTTTTTAGTATGGATTTATATATTATTGTGGCGTTATTCTGATGAAACGATAAGCAAGAGGTACCAATTAACAAAATAGTTCCTTTTTATGTCTGCATGAAATGTTTCAAATTTCAAGACGGTATATTTTAGAAAATATTACAGAAGAGAACTTAACATGGCGAAATTTACCAGGAGATTTACGCCTGGCCCTATTCTAATGGAAGGCAGTGTACATACATTCATACATATGGAAATACATACTGGCATAAAGTCAATTGTGCAAGGAAGAAAGTATAAATTCAATATATCGCTACCTAAACAGCAAAATAACGAAATAAGTTAAAAAAAAAACAAAAAACTATTTAAAGTGGAGACCACTTCAGAATTTTCAAATCTGGATTTGAACTAGAGTAGAAATATGTTTATCAGATAAAAGAAATCTGTTTTTTAAATCACAATCTAAGCCATGTGCCTTACCTTATTTTGATTTATTATTTTATGAAACAAAAGAGTGTATAATCAATTAAAATATGTATGTATGTGAAGAATAATATATTTTGGTTATTAAGAAAAATAATTAATTGTGGCGGATTCTATCAATGCGGTAAAAGTATTTGATTATATTCCTGGTGCGTCAGTAATACATCATAAAAGGCCAACTACAAAAATAAAACAAAAACTACTCATACTGATGGCATTCTACTCTGTTTTAGTTTACTTTGCTCTATATAATATTTACTATGTAGTATTGCTTGACATATACTCACAGTTACGGAGAATTATTATTATATTATTGTTCATTGTAGCAAAATTTGGAGTCATCATTAAATATTTTTTATTTACGTCTACTAAACAGTCATTTCTAGTTGCTGGTCTGAAACAGAGAGCAAGAGAAAGTAGGAAAATAAAAAAAAAGCGAGATTGTAAATTCTAAAAAGAAATACTAATAAAAAAATAGTAAAATCATTGAGAATACAAAATAAAGTAATTAATAAAATTTCGAACAATTAATTAACAAGTTTGAAAATAAGATTGTCGTTTCATGTGTGAAAGTGTCTTTGTAACTAAAAAACAAATCTTTTTGTACTCTACTTTTAAAATAATTAACGGTTTATGAGAAAAATGGCTAAAGCTAAATTTAACTAAAAATCTATAAAAAAGAAATAAAGTATGTGTGGAAATATACATACATATGTAGTATATGTGTATGTAAATATACATATTTTGTAAAATTTTTAGTTGAAATTGTTTATACAGGAAAAAAGTCAATATGAAAAAGAGGCCAATTTTGGCCCAAGTAGGTCGAGCCTATTCGGAAATGTCGCCTCTAAATCCGGTAGTTACATCATCTGCTGCAGCATCTGCTTCACCTGCCTCTTCACAGGGAAATCCTGGTTCAATTTCTGGCTATGGCAGTCTTTTTCCATTTGGTTTCTTACGCGCTTCGTTTTCCAAATCAGGCGGTTCATTGCAGGTAAAATGCTGCGTTAAAATCTCTTCAAAAATAGAATATTATTTGGAAAACAAATTCATAATATATTAAACTTAGGACATAATTTTATAAATCACTGTGTGTTAATGAATTTTATAGGAAAGCAAAAGTAGACTTTCTAAAAAATTTTAAAATTTTGTTCCTGTTTCATGAACAATTTGTTCACCGAACAAACGTTTCATGCGTTGCTTTGCCTTTGGAAATGTGTAAAATTTGTATGAAAAATAGAAGTAGAGTAAAAATAACCCAACGTGATTTATAAAATTAGGACCTTAGTCTATTTATTTATTCATTTAATAAAAATTAAAAATAATATTGTTGCATGGTATTATATTATAAACATGTTTTCTTCAGTTACGTATTCCTCACTCTTGTGAATGTGCTAACTGTTGTATCGGCTGCATGTGCCACAGCAACATTATAAATGAATGTTGAGTTGTAATATGACAATTCTCGCAAATATTTTTTTATTTTAGATTAAAATCTCAATTGGGAAATATGATTAAACATCCCACACCTTCCGATATAGCCCACCGGCATAATGTGCCCTTTTAATATGTTCATTATTTGTTTGCTAATTTTATTTACATGCAAATGTATAAGTATTGTATATTTTTATTTCGCTTTCCATTATCTGTTGTCAGTATTTTGCTGATAACAACTTGTTTGTGAAATATAATATAAAATGTGCATGTTAATAATATGAACTTTAGGGGAAATAAATTTATCTTTCAAAATCAAATATGTTTATTATTATCAAACAGAAAAGCAGCAGGCAGAGTAGATAAAATAATTACATCAATCGATTGTGAGAAAATTACAAATGAGTAAAAGCATCTAAAACGCTTTTACTCGTAATTTCTACGAAAAAACATTTAATATTATCAGGCCTAAGTATCTACATTTAAATGTACTCTCTTATTCATGTATCCTTGTACACAAATTCTAACGTAATTAATGGTATTGAAGTGTTTGAATAAATTAAATGAAGTAGAAATTATAATCACATTGCGACTAATACTTTTCACAAATACTTAACCCAGCAATCATATTTTATTACATTTGTATCTTAATGAAACATGTTGGATAGCCTGAATTTCTAGTAAATTTTTCTGTTGCGTCCTCTCTTGGAAACGAATTTTTGCTAGAACATTCGCAAAAAGCCCATGAAAATTTTCAATTTCTTGAGAACAGAACGTGTTAATAACACTTATTCAAATGGCGAAGTAAAAAAAAAATACTTTTAGAGAAATTTCGCTAAAAGAAGCTATACAAATAGCTGACATTCTTCCTGAAGCATAACTGAAATGTCTGAATCGAATAGTTCAAAATATCATTCATTTTATGGAAAAACTATCAAAAGGAAAACTATCAATTAAATTACACATACATAACCTAAAGTTTTGGCTTCGATATTCCCCTTACATATGTATTTACACATCGTTTACAAATGTCAGAAATAGTTTGAGCCTTTAGTACATCACCAATCGAGTGGTCATGCGGTAGCAAGACTATGTCTTGCTACCGCATTTCTAAATAATTTTTAAAATACTACTGATGTTTATTGGTGACTTTCACCTTAGCGGGTTAGAAAATATCAAAATCAAAGAGGGAGATTGCCAATCGTAACAAAACTGATTATTGCGCAATTTCGATAGGAAATTTTATAATCTAAAAGATTTTTAGTTTATTAAAACATGAAAACAGTATTAGTAACATCTGTTAAAATGTTTTGAAAATTTTTTAATTGTATAATTCACATAAAATATGTGTAAATGTCTCGAGTACATACGTTTGAAGAATTTGTGGAAAATTTATTTGGAAATATACATATCAAAATAAGTATATCCAAAGTGGTTTTTGAGAAAGATGTCCGATATTTAGCACTTTTGGGCGACTTTTGAAAAAAATGATCGCTGGGTATTCTAAATATATTTGTATTACATCCTAAAAGTATGTGTAAAATTTTAATCATTTAGTTGCAATTTGGTGTTGCCAAGAGTTAGTAAAATTATATATGTGACTTGCATGTATATTATATTCGTATCCACAAATGTATGCATAGTATTATTTATTCACATATAATCAGAACTATAATTTCCATAAATAAGATAGATAATTTGATTAGATCATTGGTTAATAGTGATATCGCTGGCAGCTATAAATTGACATATATATATATATATATATATATATATATATATATATATTTATATATATATATATATATATATATATATATATATATATATATATATATATACATATATATATATATATATATATATATATATATATATATATATATATATATGTATATATATATATATATATATATATATATATATATATATATATATATATATGGGCATTTCCAGAAAACCACGACAGAAATATTAAAAACCGCGAAAAAAAATTTTTTTTTTCAAATTTAATTAGAGAACTGTCTAAATTTTTATAATTTATTAACTTAAAAATATATTTCCATTTTTATTTTGAGTAAATTTGTTTGCAAGATGTATGTTTTCTTACATTGCACTCTTTTATACACTTATTGTATCAACAACAAATAGTTTAAAAAAAAGTTGCAGAGATCTAGTAAAGCACGAATAACGGTTAAATTTCTTTAAAAATGAAAATTCCGGAATTATCTTGATATTTTATTATATTTAGTTTCTTTTACTTAAAATATGTATATTTTTTATTTATTTCAAATATGCAATAAAAAGAAAACACTAAAAAATAATTTTTGGAAATTATGTCCCGTTTGCAATGTCCCGTTTGCAATAGTTATAAATTTTTTTTTCTTTTAATAATAAAAGCTATTGGAAAGGAATAACTTTATGAAGCAAGCTTTATTATTCTATTATATTTAAAAAAAATTTGCTCCTAAAAAATACGACTAAATTCGCTAATTTTTCAATTATTCCACATGCTGCCAAAAATGACTTCCATTTCTTGTCCCGTTTGCAATGCTATGTTTTTTTAAAGTATTTTGAGAATGTAAGAGTTGTACAATTTGCATTTTGCACTCAAAAATAGTGCTACTGAAATGCAATTAAACCGTTATAAAGAGCTTAAAAAATTGTTATGTTTTCATATTTTTTTTTTTAACTTGAATGCGTACGAATGTCCCATTCGCAATCTTGGAAATGCCCATATACATATATATATATATATATATATATATATATATATATATATACATATATATATATATATATATATATATATATATATATATATATATATTTATTTATATATGTCTCTGTGTGTGTATAAGAGTTTTAAAATAAAAACAATACACTTTAAATACATACACTGCTGCCAATATTTTGATTAGGTTGGTTTGCTATAGTTCGAAATATAAGAAAGCCCTTAAAGATTTAAGATTTCTTCTCTTCATACAAGTAAATAGAATTTTTAATTCATTCATTAATTTATTGTTACTTATGTCCATGTAGTGTATGTAGCCGGAAATATCCATATTTGTAAACTTTCCTTTCAAAAATCAATCATTTTGCTTGTTTACATGAAAAATCATCAGGTTTCAACGATATTTTGATCTTGACAATTTTATAAAACGAATTCTCTTAGGCTTAATATCTTTGACAATCTTAAAATTTACAAGTATAATTTTTATGCTCCAAAAAAGAACTGGAGGGTATATTCTCTTTGTCATTCCATCTGTAACGCAGCGAAATATGATGAAATCTAAGACGATCTAGCCATATCCGTCCGTACGTCTGTGGAAATCACGATTCAGTCCAAACGAAAAAATCCAGACCTTTAAAATTTCGTATAAATAAATTTTGAAGGATAGCACACAGTTCAAGTTCGTAAATGGACTGAATCGGGCCAGAGGGAAAAAAGTTCCCCCAAGAAGTGCTGAACTAACCTCTAAAAAACAACATAATTTTTAAAGTTTTTTTTTTGTAATTTTGTTAAGCAAATGATGTATTTATAAAAAAAATTACACTTAACCCCAAAAACTGACTTTTTAGTGTTTTATGGTAAAGGTGAGATTTCTCCCCCATGGCCCCTCCAGGACTGACCCCTACAAAATAAAGTTTTTATTTACTAAATATTTGGAGGGTATTTAAGATTCGAACCGGTCGAATATAACGTTCTTACTTGTTTTCTTTTGTTTATTCCGTGAAATAGTTGACATACATATATACATATATTTGATTTTAAAATCTTAACTTTTTTCTTGTCCTGATTCAAGGTAACAAATAAAGCTTACTATTACAGAATAGTTTTTGTTAAGAAGCGAATACCAAAATACGTTTTTAAAATAAAATAACTTATTATGTTGCAGAAAATAAGTTATCATAAATTTAAATGGCATATCATGCATACCTAGTGGTCTTGGTTCCACTTCTTCCGCAGTTTTGACCGATGTTCGGGATCGAGTTTGGTTAAAAAAAAAACGTTCGGTCGGACATGTATTAATTAATATTCAAATTTATTTTAATTTATATAATATGAAGAATAGATTTAGCCCCTTGGCCACGAAGTTAAACCAAAAATATGAGGACTAAACGACAACAAATTCTATTAAATTACTCTAAAAAACTCCGAACTGGCAACACTGTTGGCAATAATGAAAAAACAAACAAAAGTTGGTAAATACAATTGAGGGAACAATTTTTATACAATATATGTATGTATGTGTGTTTATGTGCATATAATTTCTCCTTTATTTAACAACTTCGTTTACATATTAATTGACCTGAATTATGAATAGATATAAAGGACAAAATCTTTATGAATTTATTGTGCATATAATAATTTTTAATTTTTTGCGTGTTTTTATAGACACGTTTTTCAAAGGGAAATTTACTGTATTTTTTCTTGTCAAATCATTGCCATCTTTATCATGATGAACAATAGAAAAGCGCTATTAAATTTTATACTGACAATTAAACTACAAATGTGTATATTCTAGTTAAAACTAATTGACAGCTGAGTTTATTTGTTGACAATGAAATAGAATTCTTAAAACTGTTTTTAGTCTAAAATTTTCGCAGTGACGGAAAGAGTTTAACTGTGGCGTGTATATGAGAAGAAAAAGGAGAATAAATTGGAAAACTGTCACCCAAACTTTTGAAAATTAAGCTTGTGAATATAAGGCCCTAAAAAAAATTATTGTGCAATATTTTGCTTATTACCGCCCGCATTTTCTAATTTGTATGTTGGTTTTAAAACCGGAAGCAGTTGTGTTTGAATAGAAATTTTTCTTATTAATTGCTTCTTAATATAATTTTTATTTGTATCTCTTAAATCGATTGTGTACTTTACTTATCAAAAATTTGTTTTCTAAATTTAATTAATGTGCAAATGTTTGGGTTACTGGTATTTACTGTTGAAATTCTACAAAAAATATGCTTTAAATTAATGTGCACTCAAGATTCTGCTTTCAGTTAATCTTATGAGCATTTAAAAACTACAACAACTAACATCCGGCCCCGGTGCTTTGTGCAAAAAAAGTGAAAGGAATTTAATTAAAAACTTAATCCTTTTAAATGTTTATTGTTTGAATTCTATAAAAAATTTCATTGTTCTAAAGCGGCATTAATCTAAGAATATCCTCGTGGTGTTTCAATTTTACTTGTGTTGTTCGTACGCCTAAAAGCCTTTTATTAAAAATTTAGTGACATTTTGTGCACTAAATATTAAAATGGAGATGTCACATGGTAAAACTTTAAAACAAATCTTAAAGGTTCGCTTGAAAACCCCATCGCCACAGGCTGAGGTAAGCTTTTAATTTTTGAATAGTAATTGAAAATTTATTTTGAAACTTTTTTCCCTTATTCCATTCATAATTTCTGGATTGAAAAATATCGTTTGATATACATACTTACATATATGTATATCTAAGTTTAATAGTGCATTATTTATAGTGTATACGTATAGTGTATAATAAAATACACAGACCTGCCGAAGGAGTTTTCGATTTCACACTCTAGTGCTGGGGTTACCTAAAAGTTACAAGCATCGTGGCTACCATTTGTAAAATTTCACTATTTGAATGTCACACTTGTATACCAGACGTCCAAGTAGTCTACAGAATTGCCTTATGCAATATAACTTTGTTTTATAAATGGGGGTCCGGTGTCGGTCACCAATCATCAATTTTTGACATTTATGTCATGTTTCAGACGAGTGTAAAGAAATTTGTTTTTATAATACACTCGTCTGACTTACGCTGTTAATATTGACTTGTCAAGAACATTATTGCCATACTTTGTTGTTTAATATTTTTCTTGCTTAAAATTGCAGTTTTTCATTTTCAACGGGCATCTTGGTGCAATTCTTACCGATTGCAGAAACCATTTTTTACATATGAAATACCTTGTGATTAAAATATATTGATCCGTATTGTGTTATTCGCAGTCGAAATTGGATAAAGAAAACAATTAAAATTACTCTTTAATCTTTTACATGCAAAATATGGATGCTAGTTGATATAAAATGTTAAAATAGAAAGTGTTGTTTACTGTAGAAATTCCCTTTTTTCTGTTTAAATTAATAATTATATATATATTTATTTTTAGGTGATAAAACAAATTGTTTGTTTGTTAAATAAGAGCTATAAAATATTGTATTATGAAGATTGTCTGTTGTTGGTCACAGAGACACTTGAAATTGCATTGCAAAAATCACAAAAAGAGGTGAAAAACTGTACTTTTAAGTTATTCCTCATCAACGATTAACATTTATTTTCTAAAAACCCAAATTAAATTTTTCGCCTCAATTGAACAAAATTAATTTGTTACTCGTTACCTAAAAACAGATAATTGATTTAAGTGTTTTTTTTTCTATGTAAACCTTTTATCCAGATAGATTTCGAAGTATTTTACATGATCACTGTTTATAATGTATGAACAATTTATAAATAGTGCAGGATAGGTCCTTTCTTCTTAATGTAAATCTGGACTTGTTCAGACATGCACCTGAATTGAGTTTATCGTAATAAACAGCATTATTGAGCCAAATTAGCCACATACAATTCCAATTAATTTTTGTTCAATAAATAGGAAATTGTTATAATATTGAGTAAAATTACTCACTGAACAAAGTTAGTCGAGACTTAGCACCTAAAATGTAAACAAAGAAAATACAACTAATATAAACAAAATATGTAGAGACATGTTGAAGTTAAATCGTTGATATTAAATTTAAAATTATTAATTATAAAATAAAAACTAAAAAAAGGTCCCAGATTTGAAGTTGAGGTTCCCATGAATATGGAAAATGTTTACTTTTATTTGTCGTACGTTAATTGAATGAACCAAATACTGTATATGTTAATAGTCACATGGTGCTCCGAGCCAAAGCCACATCGCTGTCTTTTCGAACACCTCGTTGAAATCCACCTTCTGCCAAAAATCTCAATGTGGCAGAAAGCTGCATTTGTGCTGGGATGGAAGAATCGGACAGCCTGATATGGTGTTTACATATACAGCAATATTCAAATTATAACAATTAAGGCCATTATTGAGACTAAATGTTCATATAAAAATTTCAATTAATTTACTGGCAATTAAGAGATAATTATTTTAATAACACTGCTCTACAAAATTGAACTTTTTGCATTCCCTTTGATCACCACCATTTTTTTTTTTATTTTTTTATTTTGATTATAAAAATGGTCGAAATTTAAAATTTTATGGATACGATTTTTTTGTAATTTTTTTCTCTAAAATTTGCCATTTTTGAAAAGGGTGATCCATTGATTTTATCGTATCTCTGTCCGATTTTGTTGAAGGAAACAGCATATAATAGCAAATTATATTACCTTTAAGTCGTTTTAATACCATTCTTTCAAATACTTATTGGTTTCGGAGTTATTTGCATCGCAATTTAAAGAAAATCGATTTTTTATGTTAAAAATTTCCTTTTTTTTTAATTCGTAAAAAATCGAAAATGACAAAAACTTACCATTTTTATTACATGATCGTAAAACTGTGAACATTCCAAAAAAAGCGAGCTTTATCTCATGAAAATCCATGGATAAGCGGTAATTTTATTAACAATTATTATTTTCTTAAAAAAAGTTAGTAAATAATGTGCACAATTTTTTCACTTCAAACAATTAATTAAGTTATTTATAGACTAACATTGTTGTATTTCTTGACAGTTTGGTAAAGTTGTAGGGGCGAAGTGAGCCCAGGTTACCTGCTATAGATTCGCTTTGCTCTTGTTGTGAATGTACATGGTAAAATGCAGGGCTGTGGAGTCGGAGTCGGAGTCGAAGAGTCGGAGTTGCACTGTTTTTGCCGGAGTCGGAGTCGCTAAAAAAAGTCGCGACTCCGACTCCGACAAAGAATTTTTTAAATATTTTTCATAATAAAAATTCTGCGAATTTTCGCGAAAAAAAGTTGTTTGTTTTTTACAACCTAATGCTGAATCTTTTGGTAAAATAGTGCTCATTAAAGGAAAAATTTCAAACAATCGTTAGTTCACCGATTTTGATCCATAATTGCATTTTTAATACATATTAATATTTATTCACAAAAACTCCTTTTTTCCACAAAAAAATAAAATTTTTGCAAAAAATTGCAAAATATTATAGTTTGATTATATTTTATGAGAAAGTTTTTAAATTTGCTTAAAACGGCAAAAAAAAAATCAGTGAAAAATATGTTTTTGTGAAAATTCTTTTTTAAAAATGCAATTATGATTCAAAATCGGTGCACTAAAATTTGTTTGTAAATTTTCTTTTAATGACCACTATTTTACCAAACAATACAGACATATTTTGTAAAAAACAAACAACTTTTGATTCAGCTTTATTTTGTTATATTTATTTTTATGTTTTTTCGCGAAATCCCAAACTTCAATCGCGTTTAGAGGTCCATAAGTACCCTCAAAAAAAGTTGTTAAACATTTCTTGATTCAATTATCGGGATACCCTAAGGTCCATATACATTTAGCATTGGAGTTGAAGTCGGAGTCGGAGTCGGAGTTGGAGTCGGAGTCGTACTTTAAAAATTTCGGCGGCTGGAGTCGGAGTCGGAGTCGCAACTATTTTTTCACGACTCCACAGCCCTGGTAAAATGTTTAAGTTTTCCAATTCGCTCTCAATAACTTTGTCATGAAAATATTAGCAAATCAGCAACCTTGGGAGTTTTTTCATGGACGTGTTGTTCGCAATAGGGGCGACTCATTTCACCAATACTAAACAAATTTTCTATACAAACACATGGGAATAAATATTTCCACAGAATATTCCCCCTGATTGCGTAAAGCCTTAACGTTTACGCCCCAGGCGTTTTTAGTACTAGATTAAAGAAAACTGCTTGTATGTTTCTTTAATCTTATACAATAAACGTCCTCGTCGTAAACGTTAACGCCTTACACAATCAGGCGGATTATTTAACAAGTTCTATAGTTTTCATTAATGTTTGTCAACAACTGCTAAATTAAAAAAAAAAAAAATAATTACTGTTTGTATACAGCCTCATTTTCGTTTTTTGTTTGCCTTTTATTTTAATAAATGTGTGTTCCAAGTGAATACTCCTAATGATTCTTAACCTAACACAATATTGTATTAATGCGTTTCTTTTCGCTCTATATACTCGTACATTTTGAATACGTACATACATACACGGAACTCAGATGAAATTGTGTCGTTTGTAGCAAAAATTTATTGATTTCAATTTATTTGTATTCTTTTCGGTTGCATATTCATTTAAAGAGAATGATATAATAAATTTATGATCATGGAAAAACAAATGTCAAAATTAAACTCATATGATTTTGGTTAAGTTCTTTGTTATATTTTGCTGTAGATAAATGAGAAAAGTAGACATACATACATATAAAATTTCTTTAAATTAACCTCAATGAATTGTGTAGAATTGTATTTGAACAATAAGTAGTAAGAAGAATACAGTAGATTTGCAATTTTACTAAAAATAATCATTAATATTTTAAACATGCTAACAGAAAAAGATAGTTTTATATGACTTCCTAAGAACTACAAAAAAAAAGAGCAACTCAGTGAATAAAGCAAGCGTGTGAAAAATAAAATGAAATGTACAGTTTGTCTAGGAATATAATTGTTTTTTTTAGTTCAAATAATTATATATATTCAAATAATTACTTATTTAAGTGACAAAGAATAGTAAAAGAGAAATAGTATAAATTTTACTTACTAATTCAAAAGATTTCCTTGACAAACTATTTTGCATTTAAAATAATCGTTAATTTAAGCACATTATAAATATGTTTATACGTATTTTACATATACATACACCGTTACTTAGCTTATTCTGAATAATTTATTTCTGATTTTATTAAGTTAAAATACAAAATGTTGAGGTAGATTATGTTTAAGTTTCTAAATTTATATCGTAAATTATACACTCTTATTTTCTTTAAGTATTTTTAAAATAAATGTTCTTCAGAAATATTATAAATAAATTAAATTTGTCATTCGCATTTTCTTATTAAAGTATCTTTCAAATACAATTTTTTCTGTAGTGTTACTAATTTGTCTATATATTCTTCAATTTACTTACTAATCCAAAAGATATTGACAGTTCAATTTGTAATGTCACATTCGTTTAAAAGAAAGTGTCATTGGAAATGCAACTCTGTTGTTAATTATTGTAGCCTTCTCAAAGATTGTAAAAAAATTTTTTCGAGTAAAGGGAAAAATATACCCAGTAAAAATATGAGAGTTTTATGCCGACAAGTTTAATAAAAGAGAAATGCAAGAGGTTCACTCAGCTGATTTCGGTTACACACCTTCTCGACTAAAAAACAAAAGGGGGCCATAAGGTAATAGCGCCAGCAGTAATAAGTCAAAATATTGCTTTTATTATGCCAGGTGCATGGGTAATGTATATTTGTGGACTCACAAATATTTTTGTTCATTTTTAATAAAACGTATGCATTTCTGTTTATTAAGGTACGTTTACACTTATCAAATATTTGCCCAAAAAAGCGTAACCACTAAGTACTGATGAAAGATATTTTAATTCCGATACGTGTTTATTAAGTAAAACAGTTTCGTACAAAACTAAGAGACAATGTCGTAGATCTCAATATTATTGGAAACTATTTAGCTCAATAAACACTTGTCTGAATTAAAAGCTTTTCATTAGTATTTAGTGGTTACGCTTTTTTGGGCAAATATTTGACACATTTAAAATAGTAATGAACCTGAAAATTATTCTTCTACAAGGATTTTCCACATTACTATTTATTTTTTCACTATATTAATTGATTTCCTTCATAATATCACTCCTCAAATATAGTACAAAAAGACAGGAGCTCTAATCACTATCAAATTAAACGTTTTATTTTTGTATGTACCTGCAATAAGCTGTCTTTATTACCAGTAACATAATTTTGACAATTGCTGCAATATATGTTAACATATATATAGCGTGTAAAAGTGAGGTTATGAGCACCTGAGCAATATATCCAATTGTGATGAATAGGTTTCTGATCTGTTATTACAGTCCGCGAAAATTGAAAATTTCTTTTAAATTCAAAATCTGGATAAATGAACATCGCACAGTCCATAACTGAAAATGATTACAACTTATCGTGATGGTTAACATATTAATCGCAGCACTTTAAAAGTTTATAATAAATTAAAAATGGTATTGGCGCCAAGAAAAAAGCTATCTATCCCTTTCTTTATGATATAGAATAATATGAAAATATCATTTCAATGATGTATAATAAATTTAAAAGCCATGAAATTTCGTATTACAGACCAACACAATACCGTTTGCAAGGGATAAAAAAAATAAAATGGCTACCATGAGATGACGCCCGGTAAGAGATTTAAAGAAATTCGAAATAATACGCAGTTTCTAAACAGAAAGTCCGATTGTAATAAAATGTTATACAGTTTAGAGTTTGTATTATATATCATTAAAGGGACAGAGCCATGAGATCCTAAAATGGATCAGCGCGGAGTTATGAAAAATTAAATCCTATTCCAAAATGACCGTTTTGATTTCATTAAAAAAGATTTTCTGCGTTAAGATTTTCCCATTCAAGAGCTAAAAGAAAGTTTGCTAATAAAATTTGAATTTTAACTTTTTACCTACTTTGGATTAAAATCCAAAATTTTGTATTAAAAATAAAAAGATAAAAAAGATACATGGCGTTATCCAGTTAAAAAATATAAACAGTTGAAGTTAAAAATATAAACTTTGGTCCGTTTTTTTTAGTAGAAAAAAGTATTTTAATGATGAATTTAAAAGGTAATAAATAGTACAAGGCATATTTAAAAAAAACATGTTTTCAAAACTTTCCTTATTGAATGGACTAGAATCCTTCATCGGCCCTGCAACAAAAAATTAGCCGGGGAAGTGGAAGGTTGAAACAACTAGAAAAAATTATCTTCATCTGTCCTCTCACTACTATCCCCACTGCATATCCCCTGAGCGCTGGTCCGAGTTAAAATAAAATCGACCTATTTTTATTGGAAATTATAACTTTAATGCCTGTTTTCTCACATCGTAAGGCTATATTTTTTTGAAACCACTTTAATGCTAAAAAATAACAAAACACAGAAATATCCAGAATATCTCTTTGGAAGTTGCGCGATATCTGAGAAATAAATCTCATTTCCTCCGCAATAATTACATAATTTTCTACCTAAGAGACATTTTTAATATCTTTTCAGAATTTTTTCTATCCGAATTTTAGCAAAAAAAAGTTTCTAATTTATGTAGAAATTTATACTAAAAGATATAATAAGTCCTAAATTTGAAAAATCTCAGTTAAATGGGAAATTATGTAGTGGAAAATTTATTCTACCCAAAGTTCAATAAAAAAAATTTCAAATTTATAATTAAGGATATAAAAAGCCTTAAAATTTGGAAATTCTCAGTTAAATGGGAAATTATGTAACGATATTGAGATCTACAACATTTCCAAAGAAAACTTAATAAATCCCAAAATTTACACTTCATTATTTTCGCGGTAGTTTTATTATTTAGATGCAGAAAATTTTTTTTCAAAATCATTTGATTATAATCGGACTGCCCGTTTTGAAAACACGACATTGTTTCTATTTTACTTCCAGCAAGTTTGTTTTAGACCAGACATAGGCATTGTGGGTGAGCGCGCTTCACATGTATATAAATTCGCTCTTCAGAGTCACACGTATTTGTTGTTACTCACAAATCACAAAAATTGTGATTCAAAATTCAGTCTATCACAAGCTTCCAACCAAGACGGTTGTTTGGGCGCTCGTGGAAAAAAGTTATTGAAGGGTGGGGAGAATGCTCGTTTGTTTGCAAAATTTCTCTCTCACACACACAAACTCAAAATGTTGATGTGTTTGTGCCCATGTCTGTTTTAGACATAAAATAGAAATATTCAATTGTGAAGCGAAATTGCTGAACAAAATTGGTGCTAATTAAATTCGCCCTGTCGAATTCCAGATACAGTTTGTTTTTTGTTAAGAAAAACTGCGCGATTAAATAAACGAATTTAGATATTCTGTTAAATTATTTTAAATCAAATATGAAAATGATATTTGTTTTCCAAACACTTTTTGCTATATGAAAATAATTAGCAAACGTGAGCTCAGTATTTACTAGAGCGATGTCCAATTTTAAAACCGCCAGCTCTTCAACGAAATTCTTGCTTTTCTCTCTCTTTTATAAACCTGCTTGCCAGTAACCTAAATTTTTTCTTGGGATTTTATACAGAAATCTGTAATATTATTTTTGATTCATGACATTACCAAGCATTACTGTGAATATCCTTAAAACACGAATAAAACCATTTTTAATTTCTCTTTTTCAACTGACACACTTGTTCTTTTTTTTTTTTGTCATTTCCTTTGTCTCAAAAGGCAGATAAAACTAATTTATGACATTTCTGCTTATAAGAGTTTCATATTAAAAGTCGAAAAAAGTGATTTTTAATCGAAAGAAACAGCCGTTCATAAAAAAGAACAAAATTTTTGTATATAGCAAATCATGAAGAATGATGACGATATTAATATTCATAAGCAACAGCCAAAAGAACAACAACATCAGACCCAAAATCAGTTGCCGACATTATTTCCAACACAAATTTCACTAACAACCAATACCGACGACAAGAGTTGCCAACATGATAAACCAACTGCTGATGCTGCTGCAACTGGTAGTAGTGACACAAAATTGCAACAAAATACTCCTAAGCCATGTCAAAGAGAATTGCATACTCCTTATATTTCACCTACAATAAGTGCATTAGTGAGAGGATTACATGACACCCGGATCAGGGATTCTCATACATTACATTTGCCCTTAAATGAAAATGAATTTGAAAATCAAAATAAAGGAGATCATGATGGCCATGGAATACCACATGAAACCAAGAAGTTAAATGTAGTGAATTTTCAAGAAGAAAATGAGCAACATCATAAAACAAAAACACATTCAGTGATCAATATACTACATCATACGATCGTACCTAATACTCCTTCAAATAGTTCGCCTAAAAAAACCGCATCAGCAGGAGCGTTGTCTGTACCGCATGGGCATGACAATCAATCGCAGCAGCAACAGCATCATATCCACCATAATCTATTTCATTTACATCCGTCATTGCCACGTCTGGTGGTAGATCTTGCCGGCGATCCCGCTAACAATATTAATGGCGATACTACACACAAAATGCTCGAAACACCTGCTCCACCTAGTCCAGGTGGAGGACGTCGTTTGAGCCAATTTAATTTTAATTTGAGGCGTTTTTCACATAACAATACTGGGACGGTACTGTTAAATATTCCTTTTCTTCCTATTGTGTTAACAAGTTAATATTTTCTTGCATTTTATCCTGAATGAACCCTAATGCTTTCGCCTATTTAATACTTTTCTCATTTCCTAACTTTAACAATTAAACCAGTCTTGTTAAATTTGATTGGCATTTAATGACTTTGAAAAATATTCAAAATTTATTCGACTAAAATCCTTAATAATGAATTAATTGTATTAATTGATCCTGCTTTTGCATATCTCGCGAAACAAAACTTATTTTGAATTACCTTAAAATTCTTTTTATAATAAAAAGTTTTTAACTTCTCGCTAAGAAAATTAAAACTTTCAAAATTTTCTGACTACTCCTGTGGAGCTGCCACTATGTGTGCATGTTTGCGTGTCGGTATGTAAGTATGTAACCCGCTTATAACTTTTGAGCGGCTACACCGAATTATATCTTAGCAAGAGCATATAAAAGGCAAATTCATGTACCAGGTTATGCCAAGTTAACAGCTGCTTTTTTTTTAGGAAGTTTGGCTTGTAAAATTTTATTGCAATAAAATTTTTAGTAGGTTTGATTTGTCAATTTTCATTGCAATAAATTACCAAGGCGAGTTAATACCAGGTGAACTCATGGGCGAATTCCCTGCAAGTTGAAATGTCAAAATCGTTTGAAAGTATATAGAAAAACAGTTTCGACAGACAAACTTGTTAAAAGTTAAAGCAGCACAAAGTAGCAAAAAACCCGGAAAACAGCTGTCGAGTTCACCTTAGGCTGATGACGGAGTCGCCGCTAAAAGCGAAGCGAAGATAGAAGCGATAATAGTTTGTGTTATATTATGCTATAAGATGTCAGAGTGAATTCTATATTGAACAAGGCCATTTCTTTTGTTTACATTAATTTGTTAGTGTTTTTTATTTCAATTTTAACACACAAGACTCTTATATATTGTTTAATTTAATTTTTATTTGATTTTAACACACAAAAGTTTATTAAATAATCACAATTTCACAAACGAACGGAAAACAGAAAAATGCCATGACAGAAAAACAAAAACGAAAGAGAAGAAGCTATAACGTGCTAGAAACCTTTAGGGGGCCCACAGACATCGGTCTTTTTGCACAGTTTTAACCGTACGATTCAAACTGTACTGTTAAAACTACTAGTGCGTCGGCAAAAATCGACGTTCTTTTGGAACGTGCAAAAAATCTGTCGCGTCTTGATTTTAACCGTCGGTTTTCACACGTGTTCTTTCAAAACTGCTTGTGGGCCAAACAGTAAAGAAGGACGGCTTTTGCTAGTGTAACATACTGAAAATGTAAAAATGGCTGATTCGCGTGTTTACATACATTTCCATAAATTTAGTTTTGATTATTGCGAAGAAGAAAAGAACGGATAGTGTGTGGGTATGGTCGTTGTACGTGTTAAACCGTACAGTTTTACCCTTTCGGTTAAAACTGTTCAAAAGAACGAAGTGTGTGCCCACCTTTACACAACCTGCTTTGTAGCACACACTCGCATCTAGCTTCGCTCGCACACTGATCACATAAGAAACCACAGGCGGTGGTTTGTAGCACATTATAGCTTCTAGCGGCCACTCTTTCATCAGCCTTATATGGATTCACCTTTCAAAGTACTATGCAGATTTTGTTGATTCAGGCTTGACAGCACCCGGTATATGAATTCGCCTTTTTAAACCACAAACAACTCAGGAAATATATTTTTAAGTGATTTTAACGAACAGAAAACTTTGGAACCGGTTTGGAAAAGAAAATATTACTAAAAAAACTTTATGTTTGCATTTGTTTCATATATAATGCGACATGATTAAAAAATCCGTACATTTTGGAGAATATAAAAAATCTGTCCGATTTTCCCTACACTTCTATTTTGGTATCAAAAATACCTACATGGATAGATTTTCCTCCTCTTCTGGCAACACTGTGTATATGGGCCCTCACCGATTTGGGCTTTATTCTCAGATTTAATCTGTAAAAATACATTATATATATATATATATATATATATATATATATATATATATATATATATATATATATATATACACATATATATATATATATATATATATATATACATTTTTACAAGTTTATGGGTTATCATAATTTTATTTAATTATTATCTTGCTAATTTGAATACTTTATTTTGTATATGTACATATATTTTTCTAATTAATTAATCTAATTAATGCAAGACTGGCTTAACCTCTTTTTTCTGTACATACATATATTTCGTTGGTCTCATGTGGAGGGGCCCCTGAAATGAAACTTTTTTCAAATTAATTTTTTTTTATTCCTATACATTTTACTTAAATATATGTATATACTTCGTTACAAAAATGGAGTGCAATATTATCAAGAAATAATGGTCAACAACTTGTAGTCACTGTTTTTCCTCTGTAAAGGTACAATTATATACTCGTAAGTTAGGCACTTTCTGCATGATACCAACGATACGTTCTTTAAAAATTTGACGATGTTGCTTTACCTGGAATTTTTTCCTGTTTCCTTTCAATCATTTGTTTCTTATTATTTAGAACGATAACAGGAACAAAAATTGCACAAACTTAACTCAAGTTACATCTTGTAAAAACATTTTTGAACGTTTGACTTGTAGTTGCCATGTTCACAACTTTATGTCCATCCCTCCCTCATAGATGCAGTTCTACAATAATGACATGATCATGACCAAGAGTTTGTCTATTTCTCTATTATTACTTAAACAATGTAGCTTCTTTTTGTTGTTGCCTTTTTTTTAGTTTATCTATAAAAATAGCCAATTGTGGTTATTAACCTTTTTCTTTTATTTCATACTGATGTGGAAGCTATTTTTTATGTTTTCTATGCAGGTGCTTAAAAGATTGCACTCGTATGGTTAATAAGTCTTAGAAATTATTTATTTGTCAAAGCAATATTACGGTCAGCGTGTCTGTCAGCAAATGTTTTAATAATCAAAGAATTTAAAACAATTTAATCAAATGGGAAGAAAACTAATTAAAATGATTTAAAAATATACTTTTCATGGAAATTCTGATTTCACAGTTTCATTATGATAAAATTTTAAAATATGTATAATTGATATTGACCGGAACCTTTTAGTTCTCCCACAGAAGTAATTCCATAAACTTAAATTTTGATAATATCAAGTTTTACGTATTTGGTAGAATATGCTTCAACTTCTTTTAAAGTTTTTCTCTTTTTTAGAAATAGCTATTTTTATACTTTTAGAAAATACACTATTATATATAATATTAAATTTTAAAACATTATTTTCAAGAACTAAAAATACGTACATATATTATGTACAAACATTTCGTAAATACAGTGAAACTTCGATATAACGAATTCCAAGAGGACACGAAAATTCTTCGTTACACAGGGTCCGCCAAATAAATTTTTTTTAAAAAGCTATAAAAAAAATATTGAATATTTTCTCAAATTTCTTTTTTTATTTGAAAGTACAATCCTTCCGGTTAATAATGGAAAATAATTTCAATCAAATGACTGCCTCGGCTGGCCATGCAGTAGCCTACACGATCGGTCCAATTTTTAAGCACATTATCGATTGTGTGCAGTGTATTCACCAATGGCTTCACGAATATTGTCCTTTAAAGCGTCAATTGTCTCTGGCTTGTCGCCGTAACACTTATCTTTGACGGCATCCAACAAATAATAGTCCAATGGTGTCAAATCGCAGCTCCAAGGTGGCCAAACGACATCAGCTCTGCGGCTGATAATGCGATCTTCAAAAACAGGGCGCAAAACATCGAGTGTAGCTTCGGCGGTGTGGTACGCAGCACCGTCCAGTTGAAACCAAATGTTGCCAATGTCCTCCTCTTCAATTTTTGTGAACAAAAATTCGTTCAACATGGCCCGATAACGATCGCCATTGACTATAACGGCCACTCCTTGCTCATTTTCGAAGAAAAATGGCCCAATTATGCCTCTGGACCAAAATCCCCACCAAACAGTGACTCGTTTTGGGTGCGTCGGCTTTTCAATGTATGCGTGCGGGTTTTCTGTGCCCCAAATGCGACAATTTTGCTTGTTTACATACCCGCCAAGATCAAAATGAGATTCATCTGAAAATATGATTTTTTTTGGCAAAATTGGCAGGCCCACATAGCGAAGCGTTGTTCAAGCGTATACACAACCATATTCGTTCAGCAGAAGGATAAAACTAATTCACGAAATAAGCACTAGTTGAAAAAAACGTTAGACGGCGGAGCCTTTAGCTATTGCTTCAAATATAATCAGCAAAGCCTTGTTATAACGAAATTTTAAGAAATATGAAAAAAAGTTCGTTATTACTGTAGTTTTGCACACACATTAAGACTTCGTTCATTTGATAACGTGACTTTAATTATTTTTTTATAACTTTATTCTTACTTCGTTGTATAGAGGCTTCTGTACGAGTACTTCGTTGTATAGAGGCTTTACAAATGCGCTTGTAAATATATTTCGACTTCGCAGTTTTTATAACGGGATTTTACCATTTAGGATTTATTCTGATTTCGCTATATTACGACATTTCAAGGACTCTATATAGTCTTTTTCTTCAGAATTTGTTCGTTATAACGGGTGTTATACTACGGAAGGTATACTACCTTTTTTTGACGTAATTTTGGTAAACATTGCATTTATTTTTTTTTCTATGTTCTTTGTAGGAATTAAGAAATAGCTGAGATAATTTCCAAATATAGGGTGTTTTTTATAGAGTGGCACAAGCTTAAATCGTAATAAAAAATATTTTTAATATCAATGAAACGGGCTTTATTGGAAAGAAAATTTTATGAAATTAATGTTTAAATATGATTTCTGCCGTGTGGCCGCCACGGCTGGCGCGTAGTAGACGCAATCTGGAACACCAATTATCAGCAACTAAAAAAATCTTCCATAAATTGGAGGGACACAACCCCAGTTGCTGAGAACGGCGATTGATTAGGATTATCTTCAGTGCTTTCCTGTACAGCGGCTACATCTTCTTCAGTGCACACTGTTCGGCGTCTCACGGCATGCACATTATCAGTAACAGTAAACGTGGTCCAAAAACGATCTATTGTTCTGCGAACTAGCCGCTCTGAAGAACGATTATCTACGCTATAAAATGGAAGAAGTGCACGATGAGTTTGACGAATAGAACAATTATTTTTGTTAACAATTTGCACGCGTTGCTCTGACGTAAGTCGATTCATAATGTAATTTTAAAGCAAACTAAACAAAAAGCAACTATCAGCTGTTAAATGGGTGCTCAAATAAAGCAGTGATGGCAACTAAAAGTTGTGACACTCTAAAAAACACGCTTTATTTAAAAATGATTGTTATGGTCACCTGTAAACTAAAAATAAGCACTAACGTTTCTATGGATCATAAAATAAATTATAAAGCTTCCATTTCGCCATATATCTCTCGATGCAATACTTTTTACGAAATAATTCTTTTAACTCTCTGTTATCACAAATACAAAGCTTAATGTGTACGTACATCATTGCACATTTTTCTTGTTTGTTACGTTGATTCTTTTAATTGCATGTAGTAAAGATGTTGGTAGATCCTTATGGTAGAATCTGTGTTTTATTTTTGTTTGTTTGCATCCATCTACCAAAGAGTTGAATGATCTTGTATGTCGTTGTTTGTTCTTTTATTGTTTTGTTTTAGTCTCTGCCCTGTTGCCACTGCTGCTTTGATTAACAAACACACCCATTTGAACTCAAATAATTGCTGGTGTGGTCAGGGGATTAAGTTTAATTGTCATTTCAGAGTACTTTTTCCATATTCTGATTCTGTCGTCTATCCCCAGGATGTTTAACAAATTTGTTTAAATTTTCATTATATGTTGATGATTTGTTTTTCAGAATGGCACAATTTTACATGTTACCGAGATTAATTACCAAGGAAACTGAAAATACGTTCTAAACAAAGTTTTCGAATGTGCATTAAATATGTATGTATTAAAAATGTAATGCATTGGCTAAAGTAGTTAAGACCAGACTATGAAGGCGAAAGTCCCCAGTTCGGCTCCGCGCTCAGTTATGAATGTAGTGTCGAATTCTTCTGATCAGGAATATGTCAGGAACGCAACTGGAACGAACGACGAATTTCGTTCAGTACGACAAATTCGTTGGCAAAAATTCGCTCTATAAATTCGTCGTATGAATCACAATAACGACGAATAAATTAAAATAATGAACAAAGAAATTGTAAATTTTTTTAAAAATCTTTGTTATCCTCTGATGCCAGATTGTTTAGATATTCAATAATTATCCCGGTGGTGTACATTTTTTCCACAACAAATTATTTTCTGAAAAATTTTTTTTTCTGTAAATAAATTATTCTTTTCATTTAACAGCTGATGAAGTGACTATATGAAGAAGTAAAAAAAATAGGAAGAAATACTATATTATAAAAAGTGTTCAAAATTAATAAAAAAAACAGTCGTCCGAATGATAAATTTTTGTGAATTGGTGAGTGCATTTTTAGTATGCGCTGGAAATTTTCGTGCTGCATGCAATAATACAGTAGGGAACTAAGTTTTTTCATAAAAACCCAGTTTCAGTATACGAAACCTGGGCACTTTATACTGATTTGTTCGTCGTTCGTCTGCGTGAGAAATAGAAATAAACCTATCGCAAAGTTCGTTGTGCACGACGTATTTCGGCCACCGTACATATTGTGTGTATTTTAATTTACTTAAATGTGTTTTATTTCCAACGACGAATGCTCGTAACGAAAAATTCGTCATTCGTCCCAGTTGTGTTTATTGCGTTAGTGCGTAGCTGTCTTAGTTGTTATCAGCCTGTTTCAGTGACGAGGGCATAGCACTGAGCATATCTTTCAGGGATTGACACTATAGTGTACTAAGAGCAGAGTAACATCACCCTCTTTCGCTGACCCAGTAGCAAAAATTAGGTGGCGAAGTAAAGATTAAAATAGCTAAAAGAAAAATAAATAAATAAATAAATCTCTATCTTCTCATCTTTCTTCATCTGTTTCCTCAATACTATTAAAGAGTCCATAAGTTTCTGAACGTTGACCACAAACTAATTTAGATCAGTTGATAAAAAATAGCTTGTAGTCTCCTTAATATAGTAAAGCGTGTTTTTTTCGAGCAACGCTTGCAAATTGCTGAAATTTTTAACCAAAATAATTGTTCTATTCGTCAAACTCATCGTGCACTTCTTCCATTCTATGGCGTGCATAATCGTCCTTCAGAGCGTCTAATTCGCAGAACAATAGATCGTTTTCGGACCACATTTACTGTTACTTATAATGTGAATACCGTGAGACGCCGAACAGTGCGCACTGTAGAAGTTGCAGCTGGTGTACAGGAAAGTATTGAAAATGATTCCAATCAATCATTTCGTCGCCGTTCTTATCAACTGGGGTGGTTGTGTCCCTCCACTTTATGGACGATTTTTTTTATTTGTTGAAAATTGTTATTCCAGATGTAGCCTTCTACGCGCCAGCCGTGGCGGCCACATGGCAGAAATCATATATAAATCTTGATTTCATAAAAATTTCTTTCCAATAGAGATATTAAAAATATTTTTCCTTGTTTTTTTCCTTTATTCCCACTATTTTATAAGAACTTGCAGCTTATCCGAAGAAAATTTAGAGATCTTCAATATTGTAATTCTCCAGTTACAGAAATACCTATAATTGCTTCGTATGAAGGTGTGCGTTTGACCTTTCCTATAGCACATCACATTTGTTTGGAATGTGCAGTTCTAAGAGTTAACAACATTAAATTTAGAGATCCTCACTATCGTTGTTTTTATACCATCCAAAAAAAGAATTGGACGGTATATTCACTTTGTCATTCCGTGTGTAAAGCAGCGAAATACTCCTCTGAGACCACAAAAAGTAGTTATATTCTTGATTACTCATGAAATCTAAGACGATCTAGCCATGTCCGTCAGCCTGTGGAAATCACGATTCGGTCCAAACAAAATGGGGCAGAGCCTTGAAATTTGGCATAAATACATTGTCCAGTTAGTAAATGGGCTGAATTGGGGCAGATGAAAAAATTCCCCTAAGAAGAACTAATCTCTAAAAAACAATATAAGTATTAACGGTTTTTTGTAATTTTGTTAATCAAATGATATATGTATTTTCTTTTATGTCAAAGAATGTTCAAACCAGGGCTGTGGAGTCGGAGTCGGAGTCGAAGAGTCGGAGTTGCACTGTTTTTGCCGGAGTCGGAGTCGCTAAAAAAAAGTCGCGACTCCGACTCCGACAAAGAATTTTTTAAATATTTTTCATAATAAAAATTCTGCGAATTTTTTTTTTTTTAAATATTTTCTATTTTCAAATATTTGCCTTTTTACAGAAATTGACTTAATCTTTTTAATGAATTATTATTTAGTGCACCGATTTTGATCCATAATTGCATTTTTAATACATATTAATATATATTCACAAAAACTCCTTTTTTCCACAAAAAAATAAAATTTTTGCAAAAAATTGCAAAATATAGTTTGATTATATTTTATGAGAAAGTTTTTAAATTTGCTTAAAACGGCAAAAAAAAATCAATGAAAAATATGTTTTTGTGAAAATTCTTTTTTAAAAATGCAATTATGATTCAAAATCGGTGCACTAAAATTTGTTTGTAAATTTTCTTTTAATGACCACTATTTTACCAAACTATACAGACATATTTTGTAAAAAACAAACAACTTTTGATTCAGCTTTATTTTGTTATATTTATTTTTATGTTTTTTCGTTAAATCCCAAACTTCAATCGCGTTTAGAGGTCCATAAGTACCCTCAAAAAAAGTTGTTAAACATTTCTTGATTCAATTATCGGGATACCCTAAGGTCCATATACATTTAGCATTGGAGTTGAAGTCGGAGTCGGAGTCGTACTTTAAAAATTTCGGCGGCTGGAGTCGGAGTCGCAACTATTTTTTCACGACTCCACAGCCCTGGTTCAAACCCCGCCGCCTTTAGTGGGCGTTTAAGGAACGTATTACATGGAAACGTAGTGTAAATATTTAACAAACTGTATTATTCAAGCCTACATTAAAATAAATTTTAAAGATTTTATGACGAAGCTCAGATGTTCTCTGATCTTCCTCTACCCTAGCCTCCCTCAACCCTTGCTTGGCCCCTAAATGAAATAAAAAAGAATTTTTTTAACACTTAATAACCCCAAAAAGTGACTTTTTAGTGTTTGACGGTAAAGGTGATATGTATCCCCCACGGCACCTACCCGAGTGACCCCTACAAAATAGAGTTTTTATATACTAAATATTTGAAGTGTATTTAAGATTCGACCCGGTCGAATATAATGTTCTTACTTGTTAAGATATGAATTGGTCCGCGAAAATAGGACTTTTGGTCCCACTATGCGATGGCTAAAAAATATGATTTGCTACAACTTTTATTTTTCTATGCATTTATTTAATTTTTATTTACTAGTACCACCATGGAAAGTAGAAGAAGTTGAACAAAGAACGCTAATGAGATGGTGTAGCGGCCTCCAAATCAGTACTGACCCGTTCTGCTGGTTTGATTATTATAAAATATTCTAATATTCCACTCTTAATAAAAATAACTTGAATTTAATAAAAAATCATAAAAAAATAATTTGCAGATTTGAACTTGAGTCCAAATAAAAATTGTAAAATATTCTAATATTCCATTCTTAATAAAAACTACTTGAATTTAATAAAAATTTATAAAAAAAAATAAATTGCAGATTTGAACTTGAGTCCAAAAAAAATTCGTATCTTGATAATTTTACTTTATTTCATTAAAATTTTAATTGTTTTAAAACAAATTTAACTCTTAATTTACTTTTTGTTTGTTTTTAAATGACCAAAGAAAGGTAGTGAAGGTAGTCACTGCAACAAAAGCCATGATTGATTATAAAATTGATTAATTACCAATTGTAAAATTATTTATAAAAATTATGCAGTTTTTGTATGAAGTTTTATTTTGTAAATGAATTTGTCCAAAGGTGAATGAATGTGTAATTTTTTAAAGTTGAAAATTAACAAGAAAAGAACATGTCAATGAGGAAGTGCGGTGCATTAAATGTTGTCCACAACATTTCCATATTATTGTTATTGTGAATAATTTATCGTTATGATTATGTACTATATATTTGTTTTGTTGCCTGTTTCACATATTTATTGGCGATATGCTTTAAAATGCAAAATCCACGAAGATCACGTGCTCAGTTTAACAGGAATATGTTTAAAGTCTGGCAATACTAGTTATTTTTGTATGAAACTGTGTGCATATCTAATAATATTGTCAGTAAAGTATGCCTATAAATGTGTTCGAATAATGAAACTACCAATTTTTGTCTTACAATTTTGCCAGAAAAATTATAGTCAGCTCAATGTATTGTCAGACATCTGGCAATGGTGGGAACAGTCATTGTCATGTGATTGCCAGACATTGTAAACTGGCGATTTCTTTAGTTTAAAATAATGCATCTGATAATGGCACCATTGTTTGATAAATATTTTTATTGCAAAAACTGCCAACTTGAAAGAAGAAAATGTCTAACAATTGATCTTTCAGTCCGACAACCGCGTGAGGTGACAATTTTTCTTAGAATATAAATTTGCTATCAGACAATTTCCATTAGGTACCATTTTTTAATTGTCAGCAGATGTTGCAATATTGTAAGATCTAGCAACCATGTGGTCATACTCTGAGCTGTGGTATCCAAAATCATCAATTATACAATAAAAAAACTAAATGAAAATATTTTATTAAAATGTATGAAATGTTTTTACATAAACTACATTAAATTTTATTAATACGCTTTCATTTCTAGATAACATTCACATATAATTGACATCCACAGTCTTATTAGAGGTTACTAACTTCGACAACTTCACTCAACAGCAATTATTATTTTATTACTATTACCATAATATTATGAAAAATACAATTTATTATAATTAAGAACATTATAATCGACCGGATCGAATCTTATACCCTCTAAATATTTAGTAAATAAATTAAAAATGTTTAATCTGCAGGGGCAGAGTTCTTTTACGACATTTCTGTGCCCAATTTTAAAGCTCTATTGTGACAGGGTCACACCGAGAAGGGCCGTGGAGGAGACATCTCAAGCGGAAAATTGCTAAGTAAATTTTTGGGGTAATTAAGTATAGAAACATGTTTTTTTTGATAGGGTCATTTAGGGGCAAAGCTGGGTGCATCTTACTTACTCTCGTCGCAAAAGCTTATGGAATTAATTTTTAAGAAATGTAGGTTTAAGTAATACAATTTGTTAAATGTGTGCCCTATTTTTCCATATAATATGTAACTTCAACGCCCACTAAAGGGGGTGAGGTCCAAAAATGATTTTTCTGATTTTCTGGCTCCAAGTACAACGCTTTGGACCTTCTTTGACATAAAAATATATCGTTACAAAAAAAAAACTTTAGAACTTATGTTCTCTTTTAGAGGTTTGGCTTAGTTCTTCTTAGGGGAACTATATTTCGCTGCACATGGAATGACAAAGTGTTTTTTGTAATATTTTACTAAAAAACACTCAATTTATTTTATCGTTATTTAGCTGCATTAAAACCCGAGACGATTTCATTTATTAAATTAAGTTTTAAAAAATCTATCATGTAAATTATGCTTTGTGCAAATAGTGGAAAACATAATCAATTAATTTTTAAAAAATTATAAAAAAAGAACGCCTGAAGGTGATATCGATTTGTGGAAAAACAAAGCCAAGCGAATATAAGTGAAGACAAAAGTCAACAACGTTTAAATTGTAGAGAAAATTTAATCAACAAACCACAAACTACTTTATATGTATGAGTATATAATACATATACATATGTAAGTATGTGTGTGTGTGCACTGAAGAGAATTCTTAATTCATTTCTTGTAATAAAAACGACTATCAAGTTGCCAGATGATCTAAAGTTCTATACTGAATTTTTACTTTAATGATTTTTTTACAAACAAATAAAAAATCTAGGTATTCAATTTATAATAATACCACTTTAGTATATATATATATATATATATATATATATATATATATATTTATTTATTTATATATATATATATATATATATATATATATATATATATATATGTGCGTGTGTATATATATATGTATATAAGTATATATCATATTAAACTACAGCATCTTATAATTATTGATAAACAGAAATGCACTGAGTACTGATGATGAGGGTGTATCAGCTTCCGAAAACAGCTGTTCTGATCTACTGATACTTAAATGGGTGTTGACTTTCCCTTCTTCCTTGGAATACTCTGCCAAGTCACAGAGTTCAATTCTTTTAAGAAACGACTTTGATGCAGTGTTTTGGCTGCTCAGAAAACTATAAACGAAAAAATTTTCGAAATGAAATCATTTTTAATATAATGGAACGAAATTAGCTAATTAAGTTAAAAAAAATTTCGAAATGAAATTCCTTTCTTGTTGTCCGGGGATTCAAAATACGGAGTCAGTTTCGTTTCCGCATTGGATTCTGTAACATGCCTGATTTATCATATTTTTCTGAGTATAGCACTTGAGGAAGACAATATACATACATATATAAACAAGTAAGAACATTATATTCGACCAGGTCAAATCTTAAATACCCTCCAAATGTTTAGTAAATAAAAATTCTCTTTTGTAGGGGTCACTCTGGGAGGCACCGTGAGGGAAATATCAAGGAATGTAGTCTTAAATTATACAATTTGTTAAATTGTTATACTATTTTTGCATATAATATCTTACGTCAACGCCCACTAAATGAGGCGGCGTTCAGAAATTTACTTTTTTATTTTATGGCTCCACGATCAGCGTTTTGGACATTCTTTTACATAAAAATATATCATTTGCTTAACAAGATTACAAAAACATACTTTAAAAATTACGTTATTTTTTAGAAGTTGGCCTAGTTCTTCTTAGGGGAACTTCTTTCCCTCCGGGCCGATTTAGCCCATTTACGAACTTGATCTGTGCTATCCGTCATAATATATTTATACCAAATTTCTGTCTCTTTTCGTTTGGACTGAATCGTGATTGCCACAGAAGTACGGACGGACATGGCTAGATCGTGTTAGATTTCATCACTGATCAAGAATATATATACTTTATGGGTCTTAGAAGGATATTTCACTGCGTTGCACACGGAATGAAAAAGTGAATATATATGTATATAAAAATATTGGGTACC
The DNA here is from genome assembly GCA_951800035.1 of Linnaemya tessellans. Taxonomy (NCBI): domain Eukaryota; kingdom Metazoa; phylum Arthropoda; class Insecta; order Diptera; family Tachinidae; genus Linnaemya; species Linnaemya tessellans. The sequence goes on from OX637534.1 coordinate 91,907,625, forward strand.
TGCGGTAAATTAAAAATAAAATCCACATTTTTTAACAGATTTTTATGGTTTATAGCTTATTTTATTTTTAAGACATGTATGTAGCTCTCAGAAAAATGTGCAAAATGTCGAATATTTGCTTTATGTTTTTTTAATTCCATTTTTAAACTAAAAAAAATTACGAATTTTTTTTTCTGTATTAATTTCTGAATAATTCCAAAACGATAAAAGATAGAGAAAAATTATATTCGACTAAAATAAATACAATTTTGTTACACATCTTCTGGTGATCTTTAAAATTCGGATGACTCGTTTTCGAGTTACGGTGAATATGTCTCCGTACCTGACTAATTTAGGGGGGAAAATTTGCCACGCCTATGAAAAAAATTCCGACCTGATGGAAGAAAACCGAAAACGGATTTGAGTTCAGCGCATTAAAATCCATATAGTCCACATAGTTTTATTTAAAGGAGTATTTTGCTGCTGAGCAGTGTTATTAACAAAATAATTGAGCTGTTTAGTAAATTAATTAAATATACAATATATACTCCTATATGTTACCAAAAAATTATCTAAATTGAATTTAATGCAAAAAACTGCTCAAGGCAGAAATTAGTTAAAAACTTAATTTGTTTTTTAAGATATATAAAGATATTTATTTATCTTCGTAGTCGATATTTTAAAACTTCCACACGATGTTTCTAAAAGTAATCAGAAAATTTTTACAATGTATGTTGTTCCCAAACCCATCAAAGTTGCTGTACAAAAAAAAGTAACGCAGTAAATAAATTGTGTAGTGTAAACATTGTATCAAATCAATGTCAATACTGTGTTCATACATTGCAAGATACATACATCTTGTTTATTACGATTTTATAAAAATATTTAAGGCAATGGTGCGGTCGAAAAATGCTCATTAAATAATAAAGTACATTTGCAACAATAACAAGTAAGAACGTTATATTCGACCGGATCGAATATTAAATACCCTCCAAATATTTTGTAAATAAAAATCTTTTATTCGACATATTGTTTCAATCAAATTATTGCTTGTTTATTTGTTATGTGGTCGAATATGTCATCAGCAGACTTTTATTATTTTGGAATTAGTTTAAAGTCTACTGATCGTTTGGTGTAAGAACCAATGCAGGCATATAGACATACTTGACCACATAACAAACAAACAAGCACTAAAAACTCTAATTTTATTCTTATCAAAATCTACATTTTTATGGTATTTGGCTTAAGTACAGAAGACAAAAAATGTATTTTAATACGGTCGTTTCCAATGTATTGGGAGGAGCATGGCAGAGACACCTTTTCATCAGCATAAAATCAATTTGCGTATTAATATTTTATATGAAGGTGCTAAAACGGGACTGAGATAAGTTAAAAATGTTTAACCTGCTGGTTCAGAGTTCCTTTAAGACATTTCTGTGCCCAATTTTAAAACTATATACAGGGTCCAGCCGGGAAGGGCCGTCTCGCCCTTATCGTAAAAACTAAAAAACTAATTTTTCTAATTGAGTGTAGAAACAATTTTTTTTTATAAGGTCATTTAGTAGGCAAAGGGAGTGAAGAGGCAGGGCAGGGGAGGATCAGAGAACATCTTACCTTTGTCGTAATAGCTGATAAAAAAAATTTTTAAGGAATGTAGGCTTAAGGAATACAATTTCTTAAATATTTACACTAATTTTTCATATAATATGTAACTTCCGCTAAAGGGGGCGGGGTCCAAAAATAAACTATATTGAATTTACCACAGACGGAGGAATGGGCATTGCAAGATCGTCAGTGTGTAAATACTTTATTTTGTCGACGTCGCTATGGCAGAGGCTGTGCGGGAGACATCTCCCCTTTGCCATAAAACACGAAAAGTAAATTTTTGGGATAATTAATTGAAAACATTTTTTTTTGAAAGTGTCATTTAGGGGGCAAAGAGAGAGGAGCAGGGTAGGGCAGAAAAGTATCAGGTAACGTCTCAACTTCGTCATAAACGCTTAAAATTGTTAGTTTTAAGGAATGTAGGCTTAAGTAATACAATTTGTTAAATTTTTGCGTATAATACCGCCCAATAAAGGTGCGAGGTTCAAAAATTAATTTCTTTTATTTTCTGACTTCAACTTAAATGCTTTGACATAAAAATATATAATTTGCTTAACAAAATTAAGGAAAAAAATAAAAATTATGTGGCTTTTTAGGTTGGTTGGTTGGTTCTTCTTATGGGAACTTTTTTCCCCTCAGACCTGATTCAGCCCATTTACGAACTTGACTTGTGCTTTTCTTCAAAATTTATCTATACCAAATTTTAAGGGTGTGTCTCTTTTCATTTGAACTGAATTGTGATTTCCAACAGACGGACGAACCGACATGGCCAGATCGTCTTAGAATTAATCACTGGTCAAGACTATATATAGTTTATGGGGTCTTAGAGGGATATTTCGCTGCGTTACACAGGAAATGACAAAGTGAATATACCCTCCAATTCTTCTTTGTAGGTTGCAAAAACAAAATCAGCTGTTAATATAGCGTAGCACTCCTGTCCTTTCAACTTTTCAAATGAGTGTTAAATACGTAGAATTTTTTTCTTAAAGAGTTCATTATTAGAAAATATCTTCTTACAGTTATAGAATTGCACATATTTTTCAGAAAAGAAGAAGAAGAATGCAGCATGTGTAAAGAAAAAAGTCGCCTGTTTTAGTACACCAATGCTTAAAAATAATGTTAATATGTATTTTGTTACGAAAAATTTTAATTTTGTATTCTTGTTTGGTGGACCTTCCTGTGGGCGAGTGCTTAAAAATATATGAGGAAGTGCATCGAGTGTATTTTGTTTTTCTAAATGAAAATTCAATTCAAAAAGACTTGACTTCGTATATTCAGAAAATCTATTTGGCCTCTAATATTTAGTAATTGCATTACCCGCGTATGTGGCATCATTCGTAAGTAAACTAAGTACAACGTGGAATTCGTTGATCCAATACTAAAAGAGATTCTTTTTTTGAGCTTGATCTCAAAATTCATTATAAAAGCTGCATGTGCATTCTTATGTATTTTTCTGCAATACTATAGTGATCGCAAGCGCTAAAAGAAAAAAAAAATCACTTACTTCTTGGCAAAGAAAAAAAGAGTTTATTTATTTTTAGAGACCAATGGTCGGTCGGTCACTTACTGCCTGCGTTTACGTATTGTATTCGTTACATGATGCAGCAAGCGACAGACTGACTGACTGCCTGACCGTATGATTGGCTGACTGACTGAGTTACAAACAAAATGTAACTTTATAACAGAAAAAAAGAAGAAAAAAATCAAATTGCGTTTGGTTATAAACGAAGATTTAGCAAAATGTTAGTTTTAAGAGTGTCTTTCAAGTTGTTGGTTGCTTTTGATCATTTACGGAAAACGTTTAAAATTTTGCTTGATCACGCTTTGAAAATATAAAAATTTTACGCACCGCAATGAAATTTGTTTCGGTTGCTCGTTTTAAATTAGCCATAATTAAAAAAATGCGCTAAAAATAATTAAATAAATTAACGTGAGACTATTGGGTTTTCAGAAGAAAAACAATTCCATATAAAATAAACAAACTGCATATTTATTTCAAGCAGCAAAATAAAAACGCGTTTTTCTTGTGTTTTGATTTGAATTTGTTGCAAATTGAATGTTGACTTGTTATTAAAACTGTTTTCTTGTTGTTGTTTTTAGTTGCTTTATTTTGGTTTAATTTGCATTTTATGAATTTGAATTGTTTACCGAAACTGTTATTATTTTTCAAGTATGATTTTTTAAGTAGCACGGCCAGGTATTGAAAAGAGTTTATTCCTTTTCGCTTTGAATGAAATATTTAAGAGTTCTTGTGTCTAGAATTTCAAAATAATTGTCATTAAAGCTGTCATATTTTTATTATTCAAAGGGACTCCATTGTCCTGTTGTAACAGCAGCCTGAACTAAATGTGTTAGTTAACTTGAGCTTAAATTAAAACTATTGTTCTTTAAATAACTATTATTTTAATTGAAATTTGTGCTACTATTCCCTTAAAATCAAGTGGCAATTGTGAAAAGAATGAACTTGTTACTAATACTGTTCGATTTTCTGCTAAAATATTAATACAACTTCCGGTATGTTGTATCTCTCACCCCTCAATTGAGAGACAAAATAATTTATGCAATCAACTTTTTAATAATAGTTAGATTATGAGATTTAATTATATATTTGGCAGGAAATATGTGTGTTAAAATAGATTTCAGCAAAAAAAAAAATTATATTTACTCTGATAAGATTCAGTGCGTGAGTTGCAGTAGAAATTCAAAGTTATAAAACTATAAACAATTAAGATTAAATATTTTAATTTTATTAATACACATTTTGTAGATATTTGCCGTGTGCACCACTAAATAGTAGTGTTTTAATAACTTTCACTTATTTAGGTATTTTAACAAATTAAATATATACATATATGTATGTGTATACAGATTTTTAGAAGTTCAGTTGAAATGATCATACAACATGTCGTTCTTCAGTGTACAGATAATAATATATATCGGAATACATATACAGATGTACAGATAATAAAAAAGTCGGAAAATAAACGCTTTTGAATAGGAGTGAAGTTTCTTCCCCCAAGAAAACTATTGAAGAAGAAATCATTAGCCCAATTCACAATCCTGTGCAAATGGTCTTGCATTATAGCATTTGCAAATTGAGAGAGTATTTGAGAGCATTTTCAATGTATTTTGTTGGTGTAGAGCAGGGAAAGGCAACCTATACTATTACATTTTGCGATTGTATTACATATTACTCTCTGTGCTCTCACCACGAATCGGTATTGCCAATCAACTTTCGTCACTTCTCCCCAATTAAAACTTTAAAATCTCCAAAAACTAACTTAATTTTATTATGGGTATTTGCAATATATTAGAATATTAGTATCGGCATGGCATTGGGGCAAAATGATGTTTGTGGCTCTATATGCAGTGATGGTGTGTAAATAAGAAGGTTTTGTAGGACATTTGACAAAGAGTAATACAAATACACATACGTACATTTATATTTTTCATTGCATTATTCACCAACAGGCATTATTTGCAAAAAGTTTGAATGTAATGAACACAATGAATTGTGGTTCAAATTGTTAACAAAACACCAGGGGGTCATAAGGGAATGTCATTCATAATTTTCCGCATCTCTTCATACTTTTCGCCAAAACATTTGCCTTTCCCTGTACTAGAATCAGCAAACATTTTTTTCATAAGGATTTCTCAACTGTGATCGGACTCACATTGCTTTCTGGCAACGCTGATTCTTAAAGTATGCGATAAACTCAACCTGCCTGTTTGAATGCTGAAACTAGACTGATTAAAGTTGTTTACAGCTCTACAATGCGTGTACACACGTACGTAACAGAAGAGTAAATGAAAAGGCGCCGCGCCCTGCATTTGCCTTTCCCTGGTGTAGAGTACAATTATTTTGCTCATGCTACGATGCTAGACTACTTGCTCGAGATTGTGAACTGGGCTATTATAAACAAGACTACAAGAGGAATCTTACATAAGTACAAATGAAAACAACTAAGAACGTTATATTCGACCGGGTCGAATCTTAAACACCCTCCAAATATTTAGTAAATAAAAACTCTATTTTGTAGGGATCAGTCCGGGAGGGGCCGTGGGGCAGACATCTCACCTTTACCATAAAACACTAAAAAGTAAATTTTTGGGATTATTAAGTGTAAACAATTTTTTTATAGGATCATTTAGAGGGCAAAGGTGGGGGTTAGGATAGCGCAGAGAAAGATCAGAGAACATCTCCGCTTTGTCATAAAAGCTTTAAAATTTAATTTTTAAGGAATGTAGGCTTAAATTATACAATTTGTTAAATATTTATAATATTTTTCCCTGTAATCTGTTACTTAAACGCCCACTTAAGAGAGTGGGGTCCAAAAATTGATCTTTCCGGCCCCAAGTTCAACGCTCTGGACCTTTTTTGACATAGAAATATATAATTTGCTTAACAAAATTACAAAAAAAAATATTTAAAAAATTATGTTGCTTTTTAGAGGTTATTTTAGTACTTCTTATGGGAACTTTTTTCCCTCTGGCCCAATTCAGTCCACTTACGAGCTTAACCTGTGCTATCCTTCATAATATATTTATACCAAATTTCAAGGGTCTGGCTCTTTTCGTTTGAACTGAATCGTGATTTGCACAGACGGGCGGACATGGCTAGATCGTCTTAGATATGACCACTGATCAAGATAATATGTATACTTTATGGGGTCTTATAGGGATATTTCGCTGCGTTACACACGGAATGATAAAACCCTTCAGTTCTTCTTTTGAGAGTATACAAATTTAAATACGAGTATATTCTGAATTTTTTTTACAAAATGTAATAAAGGGAATATTGAGTAATCCTTTTCGCATCATAATATATCAAATAGAATTTTGAGTATTCTTTATATTCGTTTCTTGTAATTTTATAAAGTATAATCCACATGGACGTAAGTGGCAAAAAGTTCAAAATATATGTTTTATCAACTTATGTCATCTTAAAAAAAGTTTATTTTTGAATTTTCATTAGCCATTGCCTTTTAGAATTTCTATGACAATACAATTGGAGTAATTGATCAAATACGAAATTACTATTTTATATGTTTTTTGCTTGAAATATATGTATATATTGAAGAAAATGTGCATCTATCTCGGCTGAAAAGGTTTTGATTTAGTTTTTTTAGCTTATGCAAATTAATTTGAATCGTGAAAATACAAAATTACAAATATTTATTATTTAAAGATTAAATCATATATATTTAAATATATATGTATATATTGAAGTTTTAATGCTGGTAAATTTTATGTTAAATAATACTGCTTTAAAGAAAATATATTTTTATTTCAAATACATGAGAGCAAAAAACACTTTAACTATTTTACCAGCCCTGCCTTCAATGATAATTCAATGCCTTAATTGATTGTTACTCATACGCCTGGTTGTTCTAGACAGCAATTTCTATCGCCTCTTAATTAAATTAAGTTTTCTTAAGTGATTGTGTGTAAACGTATATTGTTAGTGAAAATAAAGGGTGCTTTTTCGAGATGTGTTTAGTTAAAGTAAAACACTTTTCAATATCCAACACATTCTCTTTATTTACATGAAATTACTTTTCTTTCATAATATCAAACAGATTATATAGTTTCAACGCTTAATTCACGAAAAATATTTCTTATTTGGCAATTTTCGAATAGAAACAAATAACGATATCATTAAATATCTCTTATGAATTGCACCTTAAATTTTTATGTTTCAAAAGATGTTTGTTCATTGTGAATTAGATAAGATTATTTCACTTATATTTGACGTTTTAGAAAATAAAAGTAAAGCGTTATAACGTATATCCAATTTATTTGTTTTTCGTCTTTTATTTTCAAAAATTGGTGGTTTTCTGTTATACCACTTGAATGTTCTTTTGATTTGTTAACAATTTTAATTTATTTTAATATTCTTGTCAAGGAATAATTCGATTGTCAGAAAAATAAGAAAAAAAAAAAACACCCGTTATATTGTACTGCCTGATTTCTTACGTGTAATTTAATCATAAAAAAAGCTATCAGTAGTAGAGGTTAAAACTATCACTAAAAATTTGCGGCACGCTCTAGCTTTTTAATAATTTTTGTAAAATTGCCTAAAGCATTTTTCTTAAATACAACAAAAACAATTCAAATCAAAACAGCTCAAAATGTTTATTAATTTCAAACTGATCACACCATGCGTCAGTATTTTTTATTATTTTTTTTTGCCGATTATCTATCTACTGCCTGTCGTGTGGAAAAAAGTTTGTGTAAAAGTGCTTATAAATTATATCTGTACATAAAAAAATGTTATCACAAGAGTTTTCCTTCACATGAATAAATGACGTCTTTTAAAAACAATTAAAAAAATTATTTAAAATTAAACAACGTTTATCATTTTTCCAAAGCAAAAAGTAGAGACAAAAAATATATACTCGTTCATTTTAAGTGGCTAAACAGCGCCCAACCATCAAATAACTCTTATCCTAACGGCACTCAAATCATTCGCTTGAAGACTCTTCACTCCAAATGACACTCAAAACTGTCAACTTTAAGAATTCTAGACGCACGATTTTTCATTATGAGCTCAAAATAAAAACATTTAATTAAGAAATTAAAAAATAATAATATAAAACTTATAGTAATAAAAACGGTTACAAAAGAACGCATTAAATATTAAAATGTGTATTAAATATTAAAATGTCATATTGTACTTGATAACTTGACTTGTATGTGCTATTCAGTAAAGTATTTTTGCACAAAATACTGCTGTTTTAAAAAAATATCTTTTTACAAAATAATTAATTGTATATAAATGCTGTGACACGGTCAACTAACACGTTTAGTATGAAATTATCAAAGAGTTGGGATGAATTAATTTTAAGTGCGTCGCGTTTGAGCTTAAACAATTTACGCACGCCTGGCAAAAAGAAAAATAAAAATGTTAGTATAACATAATAAATGATTATATTTGTATGTATGAATATTTATTTAAACTTGAAATTAAGTAAAACAGCAAAATGCAAGTGCTATTTAAATAAGAACTTTATGGGAAATTGTGTGTTAAGTTTATTGAAAGAAAGCGATATTGGAGATAAAAATTTTAATTTAGCAAAAACACGTATGTACGTCATACACGTAGTTAAATAAAGATGTCTTAATATAAAAAAGGCCTAACTCGATTTTTGGTACTTTACAGGAAAAGGAAAAATCTTAATAAAATCCATAAAATTTATCACACAAAAAAAGTTTTGATGAATTTTTAATAAAATGTGTTACATCTTTTTATTAAAAATTGCATGAACACTTTTCTTGTGTTAGAAATTTTTTTTATTGTACATCAACACTAAATCGAGTTACGCCTTTTTTTATTTTAAGCCATCGATAAATACAGTATATCCTCGGTCACTGCAGCACATGTGGATCGTATCTTCACTAACCAGCTGTTTCAGTGATGAAGGCATAGCACTGGAACTATCATGTGTTGAGAGGAACAGCATTCTCCTTCGTCGGGCTTGTAGCAAAAAATTTGCCATCTAAGTAAAAAAGATTCAAATTGCAACAAAAACCTCTCTATCTTCTCATCTTTCCTCATCTGTCCCCCCAATACTATCCCCTCCTTTTCAGTTCCGGCACAATGTATTGCATATGTAGGGCTAATCCCCTGAGCGCAGGGTCACTCCGTGGTGGAGACATCTCACCTAAATCATAAAAACTTAAAAAGAAAATTTTTGGCGTAATTAAGTAAAGAAAATAAAATTTTTGTAGGCTCAATTAGGGGGCAAAGATCAGGGAACATCTCACCTCCGTCGTAAAAGATTATAACTTTAATTTTTAAGAAATGTAGGCTTGAATTATAGAACTTGATTAATATTTACACTATTTTGCCATGTAATATCTTACGTCAACGCAAACTAAAGAGGGCGGGGTCCAAAAATTAATTTCTCTGATTTTACGGCTCCAAGTTGAACGCTTTGGACCTTCTTTGACATAAAAATATATCATTTGCTTAACAAAATTAGAAAAAAAAACTTTAAAAATGTTGTTTTTTAGAAGTTGGATTAGTTCTTTTTAGGGGAATTTTCTTCCTTCTGGCCCGATTCAGCCTATTTATGAACTCGACCTGTGCTATCCTTCAAAATGTATTTATACCAAATTTCAACGGTCTGGCTTTTTTCGTTTAGACTGAATCGTGATTTCCACAGACGGACGGACATATACGGTCTTAAAGGGATATTTCGCTTCACACGGAATGACAAAGTGGGTATAGAAAAAGTATAACTGTGCATTATTGTTTGAAACTATTTTCATTCGACTCAAATTATGGAGCCACAATTCTTTGATTGCTTTGTCGTTTCATTTCACACAATACGATAAATTTAATACACTGTTAAAAACATAGTACGAAAAATTTATAAATTTTATTACACTGCAACGCAAGGCTGTTTAGATTTTTGTTTAACTAGTCATAAATGAAAATAAATTTTAAAGTTAATCTAATTCTTGTTATTAAAATCAACTAGCACTGAAATATATTTACAAGTATTGTAAATATTTGTTAAACAGTTTGCAAGTAGAAATTTTTTAATGTTATTTCAGTCAGTACAGTAAAGGAATGCAATTTTAGAACTTGACTAGTGTACACCGCTTATGTTATGGCTGAGCGTCAATGTTAGCTTTCATATATAATTTCAAAGGAGATTAAAAAAAAAAACTGAACGCAAAGACAAATTTGTTCTGTTTTGCACAACCTCAAAATTATTGAACAAGTAGTCGTCGGTACATTCAAGAACAGGGACATGGACATGTTAAGGCTGTTGCTCTGCCGTCATCATGTTCATGTCATCAAGTCGATGGCTCGTGGAGACGTAGGGTAAAGTATAGCCGACATCTGCTACATTCATAGTTACACATAAATACTTTTAGCTCTTGTGCGTGCATATTTCTTTTAACATTTCACTACTTCTACTCTGTCCAACATTTTCCAAGCAATTTCGTGGTACTATCTCCCGAGAATTCTGATTTTCCACATATGTACATATAAAAATATGTCTTTAAAATAAAAAAATTGATAGGCATGAATTTTTATATTATAGGGCGATTAATATCAATACAAACTTTGCTTTCTTTTAGCGTGAGAACTAGAATAGCAGTGAATGAGACTGAATAACGTTAGATAACTTTAGCAAAAAAGTCAAGAATCTTTTTGTCATATAGATAACAAATTTTAATTTTTTCTAAAAGCATCATGCATATGAATTATTTTCATTTTATTTAACTTAACGTTGTTTGTAAACCATGAACTTATTTTATTAAAGCGAGAAAAGACAATATTTTTTATAGACTCAATTAAAAATCCAAATGCAAAATCTTTATTGTTGAAATAAAAAAATAATTGAATTTATATTTAAAGATACAATATTAATAGAAATGTTTTTAAAACCACAAAAACAAATTAAGTTGTTTATGTTTTGATTATAAGAAAACGTCAATGAATTTACTTTGCAGCTCCCGGGATCAAAAAGTTATTTTCATCTAACTTTTCCATCACTAACTGTTTACAAAATTTAATTTTTAAGGAATGTAGGCTTAAATTATACAATTTGTTAAATATTTAAATTATTTTTCCATGTAATATGTTACTTAAACGGCCACTAAAGGAGGCGGGGTCTAAAAATAGATTTTCTGACTGCGAGTTCAACGCTTTGGACCTTCTTTGACATAAAAATATATCATTTGCCTTACCAAATTACAAAAAAGAAAATGTAAAAATGATGTTGTTTTTTAGAGGTTGGTTTAGTACTTCTTAAGGGACGTTTTTTTCCTTCTGCCCCGATCCAGCTCATTTACGAACTTGACCTGTCCTATCTTTCGAAATGTATTTATACCAAATTTCAAGGGATTTTTCGCTGCGGTGCGGGTGGTTTTACATTCAAAAAGACATGATACAAATTCCAAGATACAAGGGATTTCGTTTAAACCCGTCAAAACCGGTAATATAACACGAAGAGTGCTATTAATTTTTACCCGGTTAACGCACATACATACATACATATATTTATTTGAAAAAATTTTTACTCTTAGCGGATGGTAAAAAATTACTTTGAATGACAGCTTGACAGTTCCTTATCCTTTCTTTTGTCAATGTCAAAAATTTATTTGGCACAATAATTTTTATTATTGGTTCTTTAACGCGTATTCTGTTTGAAATGTCATTAATCACTTAATCACACAAATGATAAGATGTTTGTGATTGTGTTTACTTTGTCATTTTTGATATTCATTTACAATTTATTTCTTTTCAAGAGACAGAAAGACTTGCATGTCGTTAAAATTAAAAATAGAAGAAAAAAAAAATATGGAAAACAGTTGACCATAAAGCCCATCCTTCCCGCTAATTTTAACTGCTAAAAATGGTATTATTTCAATTTTAAAATTGATATAAGTTTCGAATGGATGTAGTTCCTCGATACCTATAAAGAATCGAGAACACTAATTGACCACATTATAATTTCGGTGTCTCAGGAATAGTCAGGAAATCTTTTAACGGAACACAAATTATAAAATAATTTCAAAATAATGTGCAAGATGACGTTTAAAGCTGCGTGAAAAATTTTCGAACTAGAGAAAATGTCTTCAAAGTCGGATATATTTTCAATCAATTCGTTAAATATTTTTATGTGGAATTGCGTTTAATGCTGTCGCGATTGTTCAAACGATTGATAATAGCCGATTATTTGGTTGCCATATGCAATTACTTAATCGGGTATTAATAGATTATTTTTAAAATCGCCGTAATCTTTTTTGAAATAAATAAAATTATAGTCATTTCGTAATAAAGCACGACTTTGCGTCGTGGTTACGTTCCAAAAGGACGCGATCGCAGATGGGTTCCAAGGTTACGAAAATACTACATTTTAAAAAGAAAATTGAGCAAAGTAAACATTTAAAAAACAAAAATAATACAAAATTATTATTACACATATACAAAAAACAAAAAAAAAAAGATTCAAGTAAAACAAAATAAAATATTCCATAAAACTTACTGCCTGTCCCACGATGTCACTCGATATCGTTCTATCGAGTAAATACATTTAAAACAAAAACAAATTTCAAAATTTTGTTTTTGTTTTAAGTGTATTTACTCGATAGAACGATATCGAGTGACATCGTGGGCCAGGCAGTAAATCACTGTCTAGTGAGTCCATAGTACCAGTTATCGGCTGTCTTTCACAAAAAATTGGTCCAATGTTTGCTGAACAGCTTTTTTTTCAATGTAAAACAAATTTCCTTGTAGCAATTGGTATTCGTAGCTACCGCCTGGAACACTTTAAAACTCGTTCCACATTCAAGATCGTTAAAAAAACAAAGCAAAACAAAGTGAAAATAAAACTTTATTAAAATTGCGTCGATTTTCAGTTAGAAAGGGAATCCTCGAGTTTTGATGGCATGGCGCAATTTTGTAGTCGTTGCCACCTTTTAGAGAAAAAAAATTTCACAACAAAAAATTAAAGACTCAAATCCGAAACAACTTCGAAAATCTAACGACGTACAGTGAAAATGAGTACTAATTCAGCAACGATGCAACTTCGAAAAAACGCAAAACGAAACGACGCACAGCGAGATATTAGTGAATTCATAAGTTCTATCCTTCCGCGATCCGAGCAAATGGTTATATTATTCGCGCGATTTCAGTACCGAAACTGTGCCCAGATGGCGATTCTTGCATTTGAGTCGTATTAAGAAGTGCCTAAAAGAGTTGCACAAAATTATTTTATACCTAAAACTTCAAGGCTTTGCTAAAATCGCACTAATGATTGTAATACGATAAGGAAAAGGATCGCGGACGACTCTTATAATACCTAAACAGAGATTTTGTAGTAAAATAAATGTATTGATTTTATTCGCTCGTACAACAATCGCCTTATAGACACAAATAGGGATAATTAACAGAGTTAAATACGCGTGCGATGAAATAACAGTCATTTAATTGTCACCGGAACGCGTAAACTATTACTCCATCGTCCAACAATCGCCTGAATGGTTATAACAAGTAGTAGCGACATGATCATTGGGATCTATTCTTATGGTAATAACTTAATACAGCAAAGCTTCCCACCCAAATAGGACGAAGCAGGTTATATAACTGAATATTATAATCTTCAGTGATATTTTTGAGAAACGCTGCTTCTCAATTTCTAATAAACCGCTAACACTACATTCTTACATTTCATAAGTGGAGATGCCTTGAATGTTTATGCCTGGAGTTTCTAAAAGTTTTTCCACTAGCACTTTAAAAACACTAAAGCTTTTCTAAAAAAACTGTTCTGCAAATTGATTGTTACTTTGTTTCTTAAACATCTGTTTTCATTTTAATAATTCTTTTCACATGTATAGTTTTAGGTAGAATCTTGATCGCAATTAGTGTATGAATGTAGTAGCAAGATCTTGTTCAAGCATGTTTAACTATTTTAACAAATAAAAAACTTCTCGTATTTCATTTGATATTTTCAACAGAGTTTACATTGTCATTTGCTTTTTTCCTATCTTAGAACCTCAATCGCTTTGGAGATTCTATGGGTTCGTTGGGATATCGAGCACTTCTACAGTATGTGGAGTCAAACGATTTATCCGGGCTTCGTGCTATTTTAGATAGTCGTCATTTATCGGTCGATGATCGTGATGAAAATGGCACTACCGCTCTTATGGTTGTGGCAGCACGCGGTTTAACACCGTTTGTGCGTGAACTATTGTCACGTGGCGCTGATGTTCAGGCTGAGGACAACGATAATTGGACTGCTTTGTTATGTGCCTCTAAAAGTGGACATTTTGATGTTGTCGAATTGCTTTTAGATCATGGTGCTGATATTGAACATCGCGATATGGTGAGATTAAGAACGCTATCTATTAAATTTTGTTAAACTCTTTGCTTCTTTATTAGGGAGGCTGGACGGCGTTAATGTGGGCAGCTTATCGTGGTCACAAAGAGTTAGTACGTTTCCTTTTAGATAAAGGCGCCGACGTTAATGTTCATGGAAATTACCATTTGGGTCCGCTTCTGTGGGCTGCTGGACGTGGTTTTAAGGAAATTGTGGAGATGTTAGTTAGTCGTGGTGCTAAAATTAATGTGGGTGATAAATATGGTACGACAGCCTTAGTGTGGGCCTGTCGCAAGGGTAATGTGGAGATAGTGGATACGCTGCTGAAGGCCGGTGCCAATGTCGACACTGCTGGGATGTATTCTTGGACTCCGTTATTGGTGGCCGTTTCAGGGGGTCATACCGATTGCGTTATATCTCTGTTGGAAAAGAAACCCAATATTAATGCTTTCGATAAGGATGGCATGACGGCCCTGTCAATTGCCTCCCGTGAAGGTTACCAAGAAGTTGTTGCCGCTTTGCTTGCTATGAGTGCTTACGTCAATGTACAAGATCGTGCCGGTGACTCTCCGCTAATACATGCTGTCAAAGGTGGTCATCGTAGTATAGTGGAGACTTTGGTGAAGAAACATGCGGATGTTGATTTACCGGGAAAAGATCGCAAAACAGCCTTGTATACGGCAGTGGAAAAAGGTTACCCTCAAATAGTTAAAACTTTATTGCAAAGTAATCCTGATCTCGAAGTTGCTACCAAAGATGGCGACACAGCCTTACTAAGAGCTGTACGCAATCGCAATTTGGAAATTGTACAAATGTTATTAGATCGTAAGGCGAAAGTTGGTGCTAGTGATAAAAAGGGTGATACTTGTCTTCATATTGCCATGCGTGCCAGATCGAAGACGATTGTAGAAGCTTTATTAAGAAATCCGAAAAACAGTCAATTGTTGTACAGACCCAACAAATCGGGCGAGACTCCTTATGGCATAGATACCTCACATCAAAAGACAATTTTAGGCCAAGTATTTGGATCGAGGCGCTTAAATACAAATGAGGACTCAGAAGGCATGCTGGGGTATGAATTGTATTCCTCTGCTTTGGCTGATGTGTTGAGTGATCCCACCTTGACCACACCTATAACAGTGGGCCTGTATGCGAAGTGGGGCAGTGGCAAATCATTCCTGCTTAACAAACTTAAAGAAGAAATGACAAATTTTGCACGACAATGGGCGGAGCCGCCCTTAAAAACTGGTGGCCTAATATTTTTGGTATGTTTTCATTTAGCTTTAATTTTGGGCACCATAGTAGGCCTGGCCACTTGGTCGTCCATGTGGGGTGGTGTGGCCGGTATTAGTTTCTTGATGTTTGCTTATATTCTGCTAGCGATAATACGTTATTGTAACTATCAAATGGACATGTACTGGGCTTATTCGATTGATCATGGCATTTCAAAGCGTATGGGACGTTTAAGACTGATACTACAAGTGGCCTTTTGTCATCCGCCCGGTGCTCAATCCGACATACAAGCAAAGGCGGTACGATTTCATTTCGCTGAAGCCAGCAGTGCTTCGCCCACAGGCGAAGGGGCTGTGGCTCATATGTTGGCAGCACTGTTTGATGCCATTGAACTGCACTATGGCTGGTTGGCGACTAGACTTTATAGAGCTTTTCGCCCCAGGCCGTTAAAAGTATCGGCTGGTTGGCGTTGGCGCCGCATGTGTTGCCTTCCGATAGTGGTTATATTTGAGATCGGCTTATTAGCCTTAATTACTGGTGCTTCATTGGTCGTAGCCTACTTCGCTCATGGGTCCAATATAGAACGCGATAATGTCCTGGTTACCATATATGTTATATGTGCTGTGTTTGTTTGTATAATTTGTACAAATCTTCATGTATTGGCCAAAGCGATAGGGTCATTGTTTGTGTCCCAAGGCCGTCATTTAAAGAGAACAGTACGTTCTAATGAAGGAGCTCCTTTAACTGCCTTAGGTGCTGAAGTGGCTCTTATGGCCGATATGGTAAAGGTAAGTTCGATTGAATATTTAAATTTTATGCCGCACTATTATCAACGTTTAAATTGCAGTGCTTAGATGCTTTCATCAACCAGCAGAGCCGTTTAGTTGGCGTTGTTGATGCTTTAGACTCCTGTGATACTGAACGAATATTATCTGTTCTTAATTCTATTCAAACTCTGCTTTCTTCGCCAAACCGACCGTTTGTTATACTCATAGCCGTCGATCCCCATGTCATTGCCAAAGCAGCCGAGGCGAATAGTCGACGTCTCTTCACCGAAGGCGGTATAGGTGGCCATGATTTTCTAAGAAATTTGGTACATTTACCAGTGTACTTGCAAAATTCCGGCTTGCGTAAAGTTCAAAGGGCCCAGATGACCGCCTTGCTATTCAAGCGCAATTATGGTGATAACCAAGGCGATGATGCGCCTACTTTAGGGCATTCAGTTTCAGCGAGACGTTTATCGAATGCCTCAGAAATAATGTCGAGTCAAGAGAAGTTAAGAGGACCTATGGGTGCTAGTGGTCGAGGAACAGGACCGGGAAAAAAATTACGTTTATCGGAATCTGTGGCAAGCTCTATTGGCTCCAATCTGCATCGTTTGGGTCAAAATACGCAAGGTGTTTTAGACATGTCAAAGATAATGTTGACAGATGACTATTTCAGCGACGTCAATCCTCGCAGTATGAGACGCTTGATGAATGTTATTTATATCACTGGTAAGAGGAATTTAAAATAATACAATTATACAATATAGCAAAAAAGTGCGCAGATTCAAATATTTAAATTTCTATCCTGAAGAACAATAAGAACTTGACAATTTTTTTTAATAAAAAGCAAACCAATGAATCGATTGTAACGTGTGCTGTGTGGTTTGTGGCACCGTGCTGTTGAAACCCCATGTCGTCCAAGTCCATGTTTTTCAATTCGGGCCGAAAATAATCGGTAATCATGGCGCGATAACGTTCGCCATATTTTGCTTGTTGACGAACCCATTGAGCCAAAAATGAGCTTCGTCACTGAAGATGATTTTGCGATGAAATTCTTCATCTTGGCGCATCTTCTCCAGAGTCCAATCGGAGAACGTATACTTTACCATGATGAAAATGTTGAGTTTACTGGAAAAAAGTAACAGTCAGTGTAATAGTGCGTTTACAAATTAAATTCAAAGTTGTCAAGTATCTACTTGAAAACCCCTTATTTGTATATCGTTACCTTAAATCCAAAAGGCCTTAATTGAGAAAGAATTCAGAAAATATATTGAATGTTTGTCTTGGATTTTATGTGAAATATTAGTAAATTTAACATATTTCATTTTGTTAAATATGTATATCTGCCTACATACTATTAGCTCTTACACAAGCAATTTGGAAATTCAAACTGTGGTCATAAAGTCATATGCCATAAAATGATAGCACGAAAATTTATGTCTTGTGTGAACCACCCCCCATAATTTAGTGTGCTATTTAAAATTCGGTCAGCTGATAAGAAAATAAAGCTGCGTTCACATCTGAGAAATTTTCGACGAAATAAGCCTAACCAACAATTTCTGTTTTAATTTTTTATAATTTTTATTCTTGTGCCATATATAAGTATGGTGATCATGTTTTTCAACGCAAAAAGAGGTCACTTAGAAATGTAATAAAAGTTGTATTTACTATCTATAGTCAATTGCATATATTCTGGGCATGGCTGACATATATTAATATTTTTTAAACAATAAAGTACGACCAGAACTTAAAATATGTCCAGAAATATTACAGTCATTTGATAAAAAGATTTTAATTTCTCCACAATCCATTTTCTATTGTATTGATGATTATATCTTTTATTGTATTGAGAAAATAAAACTTTTAATTTTGGAGTTTAAAGAACAAAAATTAATAATCAAAAAAAGTACAAAGGCACTTCAATTAAAAAAAGGACACTTTAATATTTTTTAATCTAAGAGGACATCGTGTAAAAACATAAGACTGTCCTATTAAAAAAGGACGAATGGTCACCGTATGTATAAGTAATGGCGCCTAATATAAACTATCGCCATTTAAAATAAAGAGTTTCAGACTTGTCACTCAAATTTCTAAGGCTATTTTATGAAAAAACAATAACCATACCTCAAAAAGTTTTATTATTTTTTGTAAAATATATGTACATTGTGTGAATACCCCAACTGTTTAATAAATTAAATGAAATAAATTATCTGAAATAAATTAAAGGATAATTATAATATTTTTTCTGTTTATTTTCAGTGCGTTTATTGAAAGCATTCCAAATTGATTTTAGTTGGTATCGTTTAAGTTCCTGGATTAATTTAACTGAACAATGGCCATTGAGAGCCAGCATGATTGTGTTATATCATGATCAATTTATGGAACAGTCTGATGATAATGCATCTTTACAAAGCGTTTATGAAAAGTAAGCTGATACTTTATATATATTATATAGAACTATAAATAATTTTAAATTAAATTTACTGTATAAATTTTTTATAACTTTTGAAGAGTTCGACCCAAGATAACATGTTTGCGAGAAGCTGCCCCTCTGTTAGAATTAGATCGTGATGAACGAAAATTAGATGCCTTTTTGCAATTGCATAAATCTGATCTTTTAATAGCAGACTTACGCATCTTTCTTCCATTTACCATTAACTTAGATCCATATTTAAGAAAAGTGTTGAAAGGTATTTAAACTACAAAAATATATTATTTTAAATTGATTTGAATTCTTTCTCTTTGAAAATATAATTACTTTACAGAGGATCAACAGTCTATCGAAGATGAAGGCTCATTGGTTTTACAAAATCGCCCCAGTGTTCAGCCAGCACTACGTTTACCACCAACACCTACCACTTATGTGCCTTCGCCTTTAGGTCCTTACCCGCCATATCAGCTTCTGCATAATGAATATGCCGTGCAGGAATTGAGACAACGAAATTTAAGCTCTAGTACTGAACCTCCCATGAGTCCTCTACTAAGTTCGCCTGCGGACTCCTTTGGAGTGAGTTTAAAAACATAATAAATAATGGCTTTTGTCCTAGATTTTTTCTTTTCATTTATTCAAACACAGGATGATATACTGCAAGCGAAACTTTCTGATCTTACGGTAGAAGGTATTATAAGCTTAATCGAACGTGTGGACGATTTAAAGCCAGCTTTAGCAAAATTAGCTCCGATTCTGAGAGAGAATTCAATAAGTGGACGTGTTTTAAAATATTGTGAATTAAATGATTTAAAACAGGTAAGCAGATGCCGAATTGGGGGAATCTATATTGTATTTTTTTCTTTTCTAAAATTTTCATCGTTTTATCGATATTTATGCCATCGCAAGCAAACACAATAGTGTGTATTAACAGCAACAGTTTTCAGTTTCGTTTACTTCATAAATTCCTAAATGACAGCACAAATTTGATGTCACAAAATGCCATAGCGTGCTTTCAGCTGTAGTTTTGCGAGAAAGTATAAAACGTGATCCCTCCTTTTCGAAACACTGTATCTAAATTGGGATTCCCGAACATGCTAAAAACATTTACTCCTTTGCTTTTCAAGTCAACAAAAAGTTAAGTTATTGTTGTTTTTTTTTTTTTTTTTTTTTTTTTTTGGAAATATGTGAACATTACCAACAACGATTGACACTATCATGTACTTAAGAGCACATTAAATCAGTCCAATTCGTCATGGCTACAGCAAATTATCTATCTTATCACCTTTCTTCATCTTTCCTCTCAAAAACTATCCGCTCCATTTTAGCTGCGTCACAATACAATGAATTTTTAGATGTTATCTCTTAAATGCTACTACTGTACTTTTGCAATATTTTCTCAAAATTGTTAATAAAATATTGGCCTAGAATTCGAAAACTAGAAAAAGTTAGATATTATTACTTCCAAGTTTATGTACTTCTATAATTAAAAAATTGCGAAAAAATTTTTCCAATCGAATTGTTATTCAAAAGTTATAAGATGTTGACGTACAAACATTATTGTAAAAATTTAAAAAATAGCTTCTTAGGACTTCGAAACATCTAAATCTAGATTAGCAAATCATGTGCCGATTTGGTATTATTTTAGTGAGTAGCTTTTCTAAGATGTTAGACTTACATATGATAAATATTTTTTTTTTTGCTAAATAAAGGCCCCCATTATGAATTGCATACGATTGTCGATTTTCGCTAACTATCGAACATCGATTGTCGAACATTGACAGTTCGAAATTTTTTCAAGTTTAAACAAACAGCCAGTTCATATACCAAATTTATTTAAATTAATCAAATGGTTTACAGTGAATGTAATGTATCTTTTAAAATTTTGTAGGTTGTTAATTTAAGTTTTGGCCACTGGGAGCTCTTCCGTTTACTTATTACTACCATGCGTGATTTTGAAAAAGTCCAGCGAAAATTTAAACCCGCTCCAGCCATATCGGATATACCAATGAATCCAGTAGCTCCGTCTGCAAAAGATCAAATTGATTCACATAATTTGCCACCAAATCAGCCGTTGTCTAGGAAGAATTCTACAACATCTCATATGGAAAAGCAGGTAAAGTAAAATGGACTCCCTCAATTGGCAATTAAAATATTAAACATTATCACAGCAAAGATTTTATAATTTACACTAGATAATAATGTTAGATGCTTAACCTACACAGAAATGTATTAAAATTAAAGTTTTTTTCATTTTTTTCCGAACACGATTTCAAGTATGTGTGACTCATTAACGCGTCAATACACTCGACTTTTTCAGCTTAGTTTTAAAATTGATAATTCCTTCAACATGCTCTTTTTTGTGAAATTGAAATATTTATGAAGACAAATAAATACATCATATATATCCATTGTCATATCTATTTAATTGAAAACGAACTATTTTTATTTGTCGTTTTTTCCAAATTTTATTTATGCATCACAAAAACAATAATATCAAAAAACAATATCAGTCTAAAGTACATGATTACGATATACTACAGGTAACAGCAAAAATTAAACTATTTTCATCATATTTGTGTATTCCTTTTATTGGTTTCGTTTTATGTAGTTGTCATACTGTTGTATAATATTTATGACTATGTAAATGTATTCCCGTTTTTATAGTATGTGTAATTATTGTTAATAGTTTCAATTAATACTGTTATTAATAATTTCAATCGGAAAAAAGTTCTTTGAATGTTTCGTTTTTTACTCACTCGTAGTTAAGATTTAACATAATTAATAGACATACAATTTTAAAAATGCCTCGTCCATTATATTGAAAGTAAGAATAGTTTAAATCAGAGGTTCCCAGACTATGCAAAATTTGGATTTCACAATAAGAAAACTCAGATTGGATTGTATTGTGAGTAGATGTCAAGAAAAGTTTGTTTTGTTAGGATTAACCGCAAATTTTCCAGTTCCGTGATATTCTTTTCGTATTTAAGTCGGTGGACAATCAAGCAAGTTTATGCAAGATTACAAGGTCACACCCAGTGTTGCAAGTAGATATCTGAAAGAAATACCTACACATACTAAAAAAATCCGATGTTTCCCTACACTTTGAAAAAAATCCCTACGCATTTCTGTCATTAAAATAGAAGAAAACCATTACATATAAATAGAAGAAAACCATTACGTATATTTTTATTAAATATATATTATTATTAAAGCTTTGGTAAAAAAAAGCAAAAAACTAAAAAAAACTTACCAAATATTTGGAGGGTATTTAAGATTCGACCCGGTTGAATATAACGTTTTTACTTGTTTTTGTTTTGCATTTGTTGTCCGTCCAGTCCATATATCTGTTTCTCCGTTTTGCCAGTGTTCTTGCAAGAATTATTTTATTTCAACCTTCCTTATCTGGCAGTTGTATAAATTTGATAACTTTAATAAATAATGATATACTAAGCGGTAAATCTAAAAGGAAATTCATTTTATATATTGAATGTTAAAATTTCGTAAGTGAAATGTTTCCAAACATTTTCTAAACACCGTGCTTTCAGATTATGTCTAAGTAATTTTGCAGCATATCGAAAATGTGGTGACTTTAAGGAATGAATGAAAATCAGTAATTGCTGATGCAGCGATAAATATTGGCGTAGGAGCAGATCTTTAGAAAATTTACAATTTCCAAAAATATTTATTAGCAGCTTAATCATAAATTGGTCAGCTAGCAATCTATAACAAACTCAATTTATTAATATTTGTGATACGTATTTGTTTGCTTATGCCTTCTTATTCTTCAACATTATTGTTTTTTCTTTCCTTATAACCAAGTATTATTTACGTCTAAATATTTATAAAGAATTTTAACTCTTCCTGGTATTAACTTTTAATTGCCCATAAACAAATTTTAAAATAATGTAAAATCATGAAATAATTTCCATTTATAGGTTACATTAGAAGAACAAATGATTTGTGGTGCGCTACAGACGCTTAATGAGGATGCCTTTGAAGATGTGGCCAGCAGCGAGAGACCGAGTCCATCCGGCTTGCCAACAGGTGAGATGATAGCTGCAGCCGCACAACTGCATTTAGCACCCATACGAGAATCATCGGAATTCGGTTCACCATCCGATGAGCAAAAATTCAATAACAATTTAATACCATATATTTCCAACAACAACAACAATAATAATAATAATAGCAATAATTTCAATACTACACCGACACAACAACAAATCCAAAACAGACAAGCCACTACCACCGGCTACAATAGAAGTGCCAGCTCACATTCATTGCAATGTTTTGGTGGAAATATAAATATGGGTATGGGTTTCAATAATAGCACGCTAACTGCTAATAATTCCTTAAATGTTGGTACTGGTAATGGTGTTGTTGGCGGCAGTGGTAGTGGAAATATAAACCTAGGCTCTAATAATTTACGTCATAGCATTGGTGATGGTGCCCATTTATTATCTGCTTCCAATATAACAACCACTGCTGCCAGCGGTACTCGCGGATTATCTCAACGTCATCATTCGGTTGGTGATGATTTGCTATGCCAACCATTTGCCTCCTCGCAATTGCGATCAACTTCCAATTCCAATTCTGGCATACCCACCGTAGTTGTCATACCAAATACCAATGGCGATCAAATCATGCATCATATTGTTGATGACACTAGATTATAGAATTTGAATTGGTTGGGTAAAGGTTGGTTTCAATTATGATAATAACTTCAGTGCTAAACTCCCATAAAAAGAACAGACTACAACATATCTTAGTAGCAAATAAATTAACACGTAATGAAACCCTTACAATTTATATGTGCGTATACAAGTAGATGCTAAACAAACACAAATTTAACTAAAAACTTTTACACTCGTCACGTAAAAGCATTCAACTTTTGAACAGAGTCTCACTTCATAACGTTATTGGCTCCGAAATGTTTAAAGCCTATATTTAGGCAACTTAGTAACGTTTTTTATGAGCTCATTAATTAGATTATCCTTAAAAAACACTTAACGATTTTACTAAAAGAATTTAAAAAGTAATATTTAACATTTAAGATACAATATATACCTTGCCACATAAATAACATTTACATAAGACATTTATCAAATTTCGATCAAAGTCATATATAATAAATTTTGATTGAGACTTTTATTTATACGACCGACCGTGTTTCCTGTATAAAGCTGCTTATAAATCGTCATTTTCATGGCTTTTAAGAAAAATATTTTGCTTACACTGTTTGAAAAACTATTAATCATATTATTTATATTAATAACATTTGCATTTAGTTTTCAGGGACCGGAACAAACACATTTTATTTATTTATTATAATTATTATTATTATTATTTCATTTTATTTAATTCATATACATACACTGTTTTTCATTAGAATAAGACTAGGCGTTTTTGGTATAGATTTACTTGCTTTTTCCAAATAAATTTTTTAATAGTTTTAAAAGTATTCCATCTTTGAATTTTAAACATCTGAAGATACATCAATACCTCACTTTGCGTCGTGGTTACGTTCCAAAAAAACGCCACGCAAATTGAACCGATACAAAGTGAATTAAAATTTTCGATAGCAAATCATGTAAAGATCGAAGGGTTATGAAAATACTACTTCTTTAATTAAGAAATAATTGTTTTAATAATGAGTAAAATTTATAATGCAACACTGTTAGAATTGTGTTCAGTGAAAAGACAAATACTAAATGAACAAGCTTTTACAACGAAAGTACTTATTAAACACACTTTGTTGAAATTTGATTATCAAACGTACGTGATGTTGGCTGAAGTAGTAGAACACGAGACTATGAAGCGGAGGGTCCTGAGTTCAACCCCGCGGTAGAGTCATGAATATTGATATGAATATTTATGATACAAATTTTCACAAAACAACCAAATTTTCGCAGAAAAAATGTAAATTTTTTTTTTCAGTTCTCAAATGATAATTTTCGTAGCAGTATTGAGTATGTATGAACAGTAAAAAGATATTGTCAATTAAATGAATATTGTTTCAATTTAAAACGCATTTAATTATTCCATTAATTTATGAAAAACAAAATAAAAATTTATCACTGTCTGGTGGGTCCATAGTTGCTTTTGCCGTAAGTCGGTTTTTTTTCACAAAAAATTTATCCAATGTTTGCTGAACAGTTTTTTTTATCGTAAAATAAATTTCCTGGTGGCAATTGATATTCGTAGCTACTTCCTGGGACACTTTAAAACTCCTTCCGGTGTCAGGATTATTTCTTTAAATACATCTCCATAGCTTCGCCAATTAAACACATCGCACAACACACTAATTGAAACTGAACTCTAAAATTAGCAAAACAAAGTGAAAGTAAAACTATTAAAATTGCGTTGATTTTCACTTAGAAAGGCATGGCGCAATTGCTATCTTTTAGAAAAAAAAGAGAAAATAAAAAAAAAGTTAAAGACTCGAACCCAAAACATTGCAACTTCGAAAATCTAACGACGCACAGTGAAAATTAGTACTAATTTATTGACACAAAGCGAAGTATTGGTGTATAAAAAACAAACTATTTTACTGATTGATAACTTTTTCTAATCGTTTCATTAGAATAAGGAGAAAGCCAATGAAACCATACCAAAAACACCTGGCCTTATTGTAATAAAATCAAGGTACATACCCTACAAATGTATGCAGGGGATGTCCTGATTGCTTAGCAAAGTTTCTTCCAAACTCTATTAAACAAATCATCGATTTTTAGTGGAATTAGCTTGACAGAAAATTTGTATTTGAACTTATAGAATATTACTTTTAACCATTATACATAATCATATCCTATTAAACGATATAATAGCGTGAAATCGTCTTAACTAAAAGTTGGAGTTGCCTTAGCAGCTTAAACTATTTGCTAAGTTTGTCTAAGTTGTGAAAGTATATTTTATAATAAAAAAATTGGAAAAACGTTAGCCATTGAAGTTAAGATCACAAATTGTTATATGTTTGAAATAATTAAAAACAAATTCAACCAGGCACATATATAAATGGAAACAGTGTATAAAATGAAATTTAATATACCATATGGCAAATTTTACTTATTTGGATTCGCAAATTTGCCTGTTTTTTCCTTCGAATTTTATCAATAACTTTCTTTCTGGCCACCTGTTCGACGAGCACATAAATTCAATAATTTTTATTAAATTCACAATTTCGCAAAATAAGACAGAACATGGCTTATTATATACATATTTTTTATAAACACAGTTTTTTAATACATGTACGTTTTTTGCAAAATATACTATACACATAATATTTTTTATATGTTTATTTAATGGCTTCAATGTTTGTGCGCACACTAATTGGTTTGTACCATTAAAAAAATCAATACAAAATATTGCTCATTTATATTTGTTGAACACAACTCTTGGATAATTTTGAATTTTCGTTACACCAAACTTTGCTTTTTCATATATATATATAAGCTTTTTAAAATTAGTCTGTAATTCTAATAAATTGTATGTTACTAAATCATGTTTATAGTAGGAACATACTATATTATTACCATAAAACATGAACAAAAACAGGATAATAAAATAGCTTAGTATTAACAAAATTGAATTGTGGGAAAAATAAAAACGAAAAGATTGAGAGAAAAAAGTTGTTATATAAAGGCATGTATCGCATAATTGTACTAATATGAAATTGCTATTGTGGTAAAACATTTTAAATCATAGTAAAAAAAAAAAATAAAAGTGAACAAATTAATAATTGTAAAATATTGAAATAATAAACAAAATAAATGATATTCTTTTTATGCAAGCAACTAAAAAAATGAATTTTTAACAGCTGGTGTTTTTTATTTGTTTTTTGATTATCATCAATTTTCCTCAAATCTAAATGCTTAAACTCATTTGTAATAATTCTGAAGACATGTTTTCATAAGAAATGAATAACCTGGTGCCGGTTATATGTATTAAAATATTTTGCATGGAGTTCATATTATTTGGCTATAGAAAAATTAATATTTCAAAGATCATGCGGAAATCAAATCATCAATGTCATAATAATATTCAATATCATTCCATTTTTATCTATTAATTATTAATCATAAATATGTATATGTTTTTAACACATTCAAATATATCTGTCGAATTTCAGATATGATTATTAACTATAGAATATGTTATATAGGACTTTTCGCTGTTGTAGTTAATTACACACTCGTATGCTAAATCCTATCATTATAACTGTACAGTCCCTGTTTTAAGCTTAAAAAATCATAGTACTATTTATGTTCGACTGTGAGATATCTTATATACGATTAAAAAAAGTTCCTGGAAAATTTTTCAGGAAGTATGTAACGTAATATGACTCGAAATGAAAACGATCACAAGTTTATTTCTTATGGAGTCGATCTTAAGTCAACTGATAAATAAATTAATACCGCTTGAAATTAAATTAAACTACTTGATTTTAAGTACATAAACTGTTCCATAAATACTTTTCACTGACATTTTTTTCCAATTCTTTAGCAGTTAGTTTTTTTTTTATAAAAAACAGGGTATCAATCAATGATACCCTGTATTATTTTTAAATAATTATTCCTTTTAATGGATGGAGCCTATATTTCTTTCCTAAAATGAAAATTAATATAAGATTTGCAATTATAACAAACGCAAAACTTTATCCATAAAATTCAGACGTCAGTTAAATTTATAATTTGTATCTATTTAAAAAGAAGTAAAATTATTGGTTTGGCAAGTTTCCTTGCTTCAGTTGTGATTTCAGTCGTAAAAATTGAACTACTCTTATTTGTTTAAGCTTTAGATCTTTATTTTATACTTATATAAATTGGAAATATAAAATTTCCTGATGAAATTAAGAGACTGTTAACGAAATATTGGCAATAAAACTAAATAATCCGCTTTATTCTCTAACTATTTGTCAACGTCACCTCAAGACAATATCAAAAATGTGGCGGCTGCATTCTGATTGTGGGTGCCAATTGATTCCTGCTGACAGCCTTTGACTATTCTCTAAGCCGTTTAAAATAATAAGAAGCTATTAAAAGAATTTAAACACTTACTTTTGATATTGTCTTGAAGTGACGTTGACAAATTGTTACAGAATAGGGGGGAATATATAGACATAAAATAGAGGAAATACAATACAGTTAAAACAATATTATATCCATAAATCATGCCTAATATAAACAAAAACTTTAAGTACAAAAAAAAATATTTCATAAATATGTCAGGTTTAGATAAGATTGCTTAAGACGGAACATGCGCTTATATCTTTTCATAAAATATTTGAAATATCATTTAATAAAATGTAATTGAAATAACTATGTGTATGCATACACTCATATGAGCTTAAAACTATGTTTGTGTAATTTAACTGTTGACATCATCTATAAATGTTCGAATTTCTGTATTAATGTGTATCTTTAATTTTCTTCTGTGAAATTTCTATTTTCCTTCATTTTCTTTCTTTTTTTTTTTTTTTTGTTCGATTAAACCTATCCACTTTTCCCTTTGTACGGGCAATTTCATTACAGACTATGAATTACAAGGACTCCCTACTACGATACATTCATCTAATCTAATAAATACTAACCTAACTTTACCGCCATCTCCCGTACAAACACGCCGAGATTCAATACTTAAACATCAGGGTAGTGTAAAAACTGAAAAACGAGTGTCGATCAAACAGACCCCAACAAATAGCAATTCAAAGTTATCGGCATCAAATCTTGAATTTGTATCGGAAAAATCGAATGACACTTCAGCAATGAGTTCCTTGGGCAATATTAAAAAAAGGCAAGGAAAGCCTCCTTCAGGTAAGAATTTTTTCTAATAATCGGGCAATTTAATGTTAATTAATTTTACTATAATTACAGGTCCCCGTCCCGCCTCTTTGGTTATAACAAAAAATGATGGAAGTTCACATTTTAAATTGGTGCGGTCGTCATCAATAGATTATGATGATATTGAGTCACAACAGCATAATATCACAAATATACAAAGGCCAATAAATCGTACAACACTTTTAGAACAATTACAGGAAGATGAATCTGCTCCTTTAGTATTTACCGTACACAAGTGATATTTTATATATGTATATATTAATGGGTTTTATTTAAGATTAAAGAAAAAACTAAAATAGTTATGGGCTGATTCAATGCAAAGTCAAACAAAAACTTTTATTTAGAATAGTTTTTATAAAAATGTTGCAAACAAATTCAACCGTTGATTCTGAAGAAATTTATTATCCGGAGAATAATATTTTTAATGAGAGCTTTCTGGGATTCACTCATTTCAAAAATTTTATCAAGAAAATTAAAGTTGCCGTATGTAAACAAAATGTATTCCTTTTAAAAAGTGGCAGAACTAATATTACTTTTGCTTTTTCGGGCGATATATTCATTGTTCCTCATTTTAAAATATATTTCTTTATATTTATTAATTATTTTATATAGGAAATTGTCACTCACAACCACTTCACAACTTCAAAGCACAAAGTGACTATTTAAATTTTAAGATGGGGCAACTCAATTTAACTTTTCTCTGGAAAACCTAATTTGTCTGCCTCTTTGAGAGAGACGTCAAACTTCACATAAAAAAATTTTGGCCGAAACAAAATTTTCTTTAGAATGAATGGATGAATCCGCCTTTAGAAAACAGAATTCATCTTCAGAAAAATTTTTTCGCCATGAAATAATTTTTAATTATATAACATAATTCCATTCATGATAGTACAATAATCCACATTTTTTGACAGTATTTGTATAAAAGCAGCGTTTTCTCTATTCACATTTTCAATAACAATTTTATTGTATCCGTTCTGTACTTTATTTGAAACAAGACCTTAGTATTTTTTAGGTAAATATTAGTTATAAAAAAAATTTCACAAAAAGTAACTGCCTATTTCACGAAAATATAATTTCTTTCGTATAATTACAGTTGAAACAAAAACAATTTTTTTACTCTAATGCCCTTACATTTTTTTAAGTAATCAGTCCTGAAATCGGTTGGATTCAACCGTTCTCTTCTCATTCATGGTTCAAATTCACCCCAGCAGAAAAATTTATATGAAACTTACATACAAAGGAAACTATTTTTATTGCAAAACAAAATTCTTGTTTCTATTCTTTGAAGACTGTCTGTGTTTGAATTTCGAAAATTTCTGTTCTGCATGGGACTCAATTCGACTGTTTTGGAAACATTGAATTACGCTGGAATATACTTAAATACGCAACTTTGTAATCGATGTTTTCACTAATAGCGAAATGAAATTAGAAATCCGTATAATAATCAGATTGCGTCATTAATATTTTTGAAGGTTGCCTGAAAATCGGCGAAAACAGAGGCGCCCATAAAAATATGCACCAAAAATAATAAAATATAGCCCAAAAATTAAAAAATGAAATATAGCCCAAAAATTATGAACATGCTATAATGTCCAAAGTCCGGAAACGCGCTACTAAGAATTTTCTCCTCTATTGTATGCCCTAAAATGTTGCTGTTTATTTAAAATTTTCTAAATAGCCGATCTTTGTCAGTACTTAAAGATTTTCTCCACTAGACATTCGAAAAGTAGCTTCTCTGACTAAATTTTTTTTCGCATCTTAAAAGTTTCCCCTCTAAGTAAGTCGAAAACTAGCCATGCATAAAATAAAAATAAATAAAATTTATTTGAAAATGCTCAAATATTATGAGACATTGCCCTAAAATGTTGGGTAGGTTTTCATATGAAATGTAACTCAAATTTGTATGAACATATTTTGGGTGATACTTCATAAACTTTTTTTTTGGGCGATTTTTCATGCATCCGATTTTCATATTCAATTTAATTTTCAAAACGTCATATTTTTGGGGATGTAAAAACAGTATAACTAAAAACACAATTTAATTTTTTTTGGAAACGGGAATTCACTATTTTAGATTCCTCGAGAAATTTTTGATTTTCTCAAATGGAAAGAAGAATTAACGATATGTATATGGTTGTGTGCAATAAACTGATTAAAAACAATTACAGTTTTTTTTTAAATTACATATCTATGTATTTTAGACCGAGGATATTAATTTATTGATATTTATTACTCTTTCAAGAATAAATGTTTTAAGAATACTGTTTTTTATGCGCTCTATGAATTTTGTATTCAAATTAAATTTAGATTATTTTGTCCTTTTTTTCTTGTTATCATAACCAGTTGCCTATTAATACAATTATAATTATTAATCAATGCAATAGTGGAATCTAAGACTTATAATTAATAACACAAAAGATTATAATTAGTAACAAAAATATGACTTGAATTTGAATTGGATCCCACAAACGTCTATCTCAACTGGATTATTTGAATTAACTATAATTGTTTTTAAGATTCTTTAGTATGTATAACAAAAGTATAAAACATTCATATATGTATGTACATATACCCGTACACTAATTATGTAGTTATTTAAATATATATGTACATACAATAAATGTATACATATGTACATATATGTACATATGCACATAGAAATATATATTTTTGAATGTTTTTTAAATTTATATATTAAAATCAGAGTGGTGTGGATGTTTTAACGTTAAAATAATTAACTTTTAGAAAACACTACATATTTTAATTGCTTTGTAAGATATTTAAATGTTGTGTATATACCGAAACAAATTAATCTTAACAATCTTTTTAAAGTTACTTGCATATATGAATGATCAATAAAGCAAATTACTTATTTTGATTACATCAAGCTTAATTCTTTGAATTAAAAATGAAATAAAATGAAGTTATTTCAGTAAAATAAAACAATTTCTAGTAAAGTTAACAAAGTACAGACAGCAATTTTAACTTGTATTTGAGTATTTAGAAAAGGTATTCTATGAGTATATTTCAACGCAAAAAAGAGGACATTTAGAAATGTAATAAATATTGTATTTATAAATATAGAATTCACAACTTGTAATAATATAATAATATAATATGTAGAAAAATAAAATAGATTCATATCGAATATACTTTATTTGTTGGTTTAGTTTTGTATGAGTTTTAAGGCCTACTATTCTTATTCTGTTGTTATTTTTGAAGATAATTTGTTATTTACAAGTTGTGAATTCTCAGATGGTTTTCGGAAGTATATGCATAAGATAAGAGGTTTTTAACTTTTCAAAACTGTGGTTAAAGTCTACTGACGATTTGGTAAAGCACCAATGAAATGCATATAGACATAGCTTAACCACCAACAAATAAATTTCATTTATATATAAAATGGGTTTAGAAATATTACAGTCATTTGATAAAAAGATTTTAATTTCTCCACAATCCATTTTCTATTGTATTGATGATTATAACTTTTATTGTATTGAGAAAATAAAACTTTTAATTTTAGAGTTTAAAGAAAAAAAATTAATAATAAAAAAAAGTGCAACAAAGGAGACTTCAATTGAAAAAGAACCCTTTATTTTTTTTTAATCTAAAAAAAGAAGACTGTCCTCTTAAACAAAAGGACGAATGGTTACCGTAGTGCGAATGTTTTACCTTACTTTCCTAATTTTCCGAAAAAGTAATAGATATCCTAGAATCAGAAAATATGTTTTGTAAAGTTATTAGAGTTCAAGTTTGTTACAAGTATTTTTATCATTCTTGATACATTCTAGGACATTTAATCGTCCAACCGTTAATCCACTCTTGGAGAAAATATTCCCTCCTACCCACAATTCTATTTGCCAAATCAATATTCTGGCAACGCTAATTAAGTGCATTGTGAAGTTGTGTTGGCAGTCCTAGCAAAAGCTCTTAAAGCTTTAGTATCTCAACTTTTTGTATCTTTAAGTTTGTTTTAGGAGTACTCTCTATGTTTCTTAATTTTAACAAGTATTTGCAGTTTTGTTTACATCTACTTCGCCGGTATTTAATTTTAATGAAGGCAATATATTTACCATGTGACATCACGAAAAAGTTGACCTAAATAAAAACAAAAAGAAACAAACGTCATAATGTCAAGTAAACATAGAAATATAGCAAGTATACAGACGAAACAACCACAACTGGGATAATTTAACAAAAAACAAAAAGTATCTCAAAACAGAAAACAGCTGTTTATTTAGTTTTGCGTATTGCAAGCAAACGAGTGGTTGGCCCAAGGCAAGAAATAAAATAAAAAACATGTTAGTGATTTTGCTTTGAGTATAAAAAAGGGGGAATGAATACAAAAATTTCATTCAAAAGGTCACCTTGAAACATCTACAAATTATTATTTTATTTAAAACGATTTCTGCGTGCATCTGAAACACATCGTGATTTAAAGAATATTTAGGTAATTAAAAAAGATTTTTTGTTAAATTAAAATAACTAATTTAAAGAAATACAACATACTCCTGCCATAAACATATTGTAAAGCTGTGTTATAAAAATTAAAGTGTTTATTAGACAAAAGTTTTATATATTTGTGTGTAAAAAGATGAAATTCTTGTGTATCTAAACGGTTAGATATTTGCGCACTACTACAGAATTTGTTGTGGATATTGAAATGATAAAATTTATTAACTGAATATCGATAAATTATACAGAGAAGTTTTAAAAATTATATTGAAATTATAACGGGTTTGTGCAATAATCAGCTGCATAACCTCACTTCCAAGTAAATGCACTTCGTCTATGCAATTCAAGCTAGTGACAGATATGAAAAAGAATTAATTCATTCAACATTTCAAACGGAATGATTTTCAAACAAAAAAACAATTAAACTTCTTAATTATATATTTTGTCTATACATAGACAAATGCATATAAATATATGAGTGCATAAATATGTAGGAAAAGTATGCTCCCATGTATCGGTGCACAGATGTCGACGGCGTAACTGAGACCATATGCAGGTGATCTATCCGTATTATCCGTTACTGTGACTGACTGTATATGACTTATGCCTTCACATAAGAAGTACCAACGTAGTTAAAAGGACAATTCGGCAGAAGCGTAAATCTGTACAGTTATCTGAGGTGTTGAAATTAAGTAGTGCGAGTGATACAAAAATTCTGGAAAGAGAGTAAACGATCAGTGGTCTGGAGGCACCTAACAAATAGTTCCAATCGAGGATTGATGTTGACTGACCCAAAGCTGCTGTCAGAGAATGCGATTCCGTTCGGAAATGGAATTGATTCCATATTTTGTATCCTCAGAAAAGAAGAAAGGAAACATTTAATTAATGCTTTTTTTTAATATCATTATATGTACTAAAAATGATTTCATTACGAAAAATTGTTCCGTTTATGGTTTTCTGAGGGATCAAAAAATGAATCGATTCCGTTTCCAAACGGAATTGAAGTCTGTGACATATCTGCGTATTTATTTTATTTTTAATTTTCGATGTCGCACATGGAAAGCTTTATGCAAGTACCAACATCACAAATGTTTTGCCCGCACGTACTTTCGACGCACTAATAACAAATGTTGTTTTTTAATGTCGCACGTGACATTGAAATATCCGATTTGGTAAAGCAAAAATTTTTTAAAGTTTTTTAACTCTTTCTATCCTCAGAAAGATTTTAGATGGCAGAATTCAATTTAAGAAAGCTTATCAAAGTGGGTCGTCATAAATATAATTTTTGTTAGATTATTTAAATTTAACTGTTTCTCCATAGAAATATTATAAAAGAAAGTGTTTTCAAGAAATTTAGATATTTTGATTTCGGTGATGCTCTATTTGGAATGTCCATATACAAGGAAGTATATAGTACTAATGAATTAATTCTTTTTACTATCTGTGTCTAATTTTATCAAGTGCATAAATATCATCATTATCATCAGTTCATGAAATTGAACTTGAAATATTTTTGTTGCTAAAAAGCATTGTGAGCAAATAATATTTATAACGACTAAAATATATTGAAAATATATGCATGTGGGTACATAACACGAATATTTTAAAATGTTGTTTCAAATTTGAGGGTAGATGATTTATATGGGAAATTTTTCAATTGAATTAATTTACCGCTTGTTATATATTTATTAGAAGTTAATATAATAAAAAATATATTAATACATCCCTCAGCTTTTGATAAGGTTATAATACATCAGGAATTTGTTATGATGAAATAAAAATTATGCTAAATCGAATTACAATGAATCAAAGAATAAACTCTTACATACGTGTCAATGAATACCTAATTGCATACGTACTTTTGTACATGCATAACGTAAAAATAATTCCAAATTCCATCTAAAAACGATCGTACAATTGTACACCAATAAAAAAAATTAAAAATTTAAATCAAGAAGAAACAATATTAAAATTGAACTAAGGTTGCTGTATATTTATTTTAAACATTTTCTTTATTATTTTTAAAACCCAAATCATTTTGAAACAAAATGAATTATTATTGTTTTAAAAAGAAAAAATTGAACTTTTTAGTTTTAAAAACTCTTCGATTTAAAACTAACAATTTTATGTATTAACACCCTAATACATATATAAAAATAGTTTTGATTGATAAGAGACTTATAAAATCAATTTTTGTATGAAAATATGTCCTATTAACCAGTTATAAATCATTTTTTTTAATCAGGCCTTAACAATATAAAAAATATTTATATATTTTCCCCCATATTCATAAAAAAATAAAACGTAGTTGAAATCTGTTTTAAGAAAATTTTGTATGAAAAATTTGATTAAAATACATTTCAAACTTATTTTAAATTTTATGAATACCGGAGTTAGTGTTTATGCAGCATTTTAAAAACTAAAACGAAAAGTCCATATTTTAAGATTGTTTTTTTTTTTTTTTGGTTCAGTATAGAATTAAATTTAAATTTCAACGAGTTTTCTGCTATTTTTAAAATAATTAATTTTATTTCCTTAAGTGAATTTCTCGTTGTTACACTTTTTACATTTGACATTTTCTAAAATCAGCTTTCTATTCCCCCAAAATTTATTTTAAGAAACTCACGTTTATAATAGCCTTGGTATGCGGTAGACTGATAAAAGGTTGAGAAATAAAATAAAAAAAATAGCCATTCCTTCAAGAATCACCTGATGAAAGGTAATCGAAAAGTAAAAGTGATTTATTTATTTCTTTTTCAAACAAAATATTTGTTTAACAACATGTGGGCGAAATGGCGACAATGCAAAAGAAAAACAATAAAATTGGGTACTTAAAGAAATAAACAAACAAAAAAAAATTCTTTTTAAAAAGGTGTTTCGCTCTTGAATAAATAAAAAATGTTTGACGAAGTAATTAAAACAAATAAAAACGAATGCATTTGCCAAAACGATCACGAGAATTAATACAAGTTAAAGATCGAATTTTATTTAAGGAAAAATCATCAACGACATATTCGAATTTTATTTAAATACATAGTACATCTACCCAAATGTCTACGTAATTTGCAGACATATTTTTCAGTTAATTAAAATACGGATGTCAGCCGGCGGCGCTTTCCATATGTGCTGATTTAGCAATTTATTTGAACCATTTTTAAGTTAAAAAAAGCACGTATCTTTGGCAAAACGTGTCCTCGCTATAAATGGCACCTTCTTCTTGAATTGGGAACTATTAGTCCTTATTCCACGTCAAACTTTCCCCTCCTCTCAAGTTCCGCTGCAATGCACTACATATGTAGGGGTATTCTGAGTACTGAAGGGGCCTCTGAGTACTGGTCCGAATTACAAAAACAAATTAATTTGTACGCAGGCCGGTTTTGTCTTAGGTTTCATTTTTTATTATTCTTTTTTATATTGTTTACTTAAGAGTTTTATTAAATTGGACAATACCTATATCATTAAATATTTTATATTTGTAGTTCTTTTACTTGTCGGTATCGTGAAAATACCGTTACCCATTCAAATGCCGTTGAAATGAAATACCCGTAACATTACCGATACCGAAAGCTGTTTCGGTTAGAAAATACCGGTATTCACAATACCGTTTGTATTATTTTCTTCGTTTCTGCTCTGTTGCATTTTAGCGATATTTTTGGGAAAAAATTTGTCAACTTTGATAATGCTGTTTCTCTGATATTGACTAATTATTGTGTTCAGTGTGCATACACATATGTATTTTATGTACATACATATGCGCGTGCATTTATATGATTTAAACGGTTTATTGATGATTTGTGAATCATTCATGTTCCAATATACCATGTTTCCATAATTTGTTTTTAATTTTCCCAAATGTTCTTACCTAGAATGGAAAATAATTATGTACATACATATATGTATGTATGTATATGTACATATTTTCTCTCATCTCACTATATAAAGAGTACAGTGTTCAAACAAGTTAATGAAATTTTTAATTGATTTTTTATATTATATTGTACCCCCACCAATTTATGTATGTACTTGTTGTAGGTACATCTGGTTTTCAATTTACTATCTCCGAACTTTTTTTGTTAAAAGTTTATGATATTCGTACAATAAATAAAAACAAGTTTGTTAATGTTTATGACAATAAATATTTATGTATATATGTACATATACATATGTATATACAGTCGAACTTCTATAAATTGAATCACCATTATCCCGAAAAAAAACTTCAACTTACGGAGACTTCAACTTTGAGAATCACATTTAAAAACGTTCCAAATAGTAGGAAAAAACAATTATTTCTAACAGAAATTTATTTTTGTGTTTAACAGCAGCAGTTTTTGATGTATCTTAATATACTTATACTGATATATTGAGTAATTTTTGACCGATTTTTTTTACTTTGAGCAAAAAGTGATTCTAATTTGTGCAGTGCTTTATAGTGGTCATCTCATGATTTTTCATTTGTATTTAAGAATGCATTTAAAATTTTCATATGAATCTTTTATAATTTGTTTGGATAGTTGCTTAATTGTTTCCTTAACTTCGTGCTCATCACTATCTATTATTTCTCCAGACTGCGTTTCAGATTCGGCGGTACATTCTTCAATAATATCTTCATCAGAAGTTATCAACTCACTATCAATGTCCAGAAACTCTTGAACAGTACAACTTGTGGATTCTATGCCATTTAAGTTTACCCAAACTTCATTGTTATCATTTAAAACATTTGCGTTGTCATCAAAATCATTTAATAATGCTAAAGGAATGTCATCCTCTTCGTCCCACATTGAATGTTGACCAAATCCACACTTTGTAAAGCAGTTCGATATTGTCTGGCTAGTAACATCGATATCCAAAGCTCTTGATAAATGGTGAATGCATTCTAGCACATTAATATCGTGTTTACAATTTTTTTCAATACGAACTACAGCTTCTTTTAAAATTCTAGTTCTATAATCAACTTTCAAGCATCGAATTAAATTTAGCGATTTTTAAATCAAATTAAAGTGAAAAGAATCTTTATTCACAATTAGCGACTAATTTGCAACTTTTGTAAGCAAAAGAGAAATTTCCTGAAAAAATTCATATTACGGAAGCTTTGTGCTCCAATTTTTCTTCAAATTATGGAGGAATTCATGTTATAGAAGTTCAAGGTATAGAAGTAAAGTCTAGTGGAATTTCTTTCCTAGATGCTGTTGCCACGGAATTTGCTTCAACTTATGGAAAATTCAAGTAATAGAAGTTCAAATTAGAGAAGTTCGACTGTACTTCTATTTACGTTCACATTTGTATGATGATTTTTAATTAAATTAATTCTAATTATGAAACTTTTCCACGCCTATATAACTTAAAAGCATTATCAGTAATAGTAAATAATAATGCAGAAAGTGGGGAGTACCACGCCTATTAAGTATGCATACATAAATCCTAATCTTCAAGCGTTTTACATTTCGATTACTGTGATGAGTGGTGAAAACTTTTATCAAAGTATATATTTAAAATGCGTGTTGCTTAACTCTGAACCTTAAAGATTTTGATTTATGTAAATATCACTTAGAAAAGTTATCTAGGAATATAGAAAACACATTTAAAACGTAACTACAATTGTTTAACGTAATTAAGCGAAAAAAATTCAGAAATCTCTAAATTTTTTTTTCAAATACCAATTTATTAAGTCTCATTACTTAAAAAAATAATGAGAATATTGGAGCCGCAATTGTTTTAATTCTAAACCTAATTTCTATTAACTTCAAGCACTTTAACATTGATCGCAATTTCAATAAAAAAAAATTTATTGAAAGTTTGATCAATACGACCACTACTAATGATCTCACATATAAACGTATCCTCTCGTAAATCCCACAAAACACTTTCGTAAAATATACACAATTTTTGTTTACATATTAAATTTTAGACTGCATCTTCTCCGCCATTCTGGACTTCTTGCTTTCTTCCCTGCATCTTTAAAATTCATTGAATTGGGAACGACATGAACATGACGCCGGCAGAGCAGCAGTCTTAATATATCTATGTCATTGTCTGTGGCCACTACCTGTTCATACTTCTCAATTATTGTTGTGGTTGTGCAAAATGTCTCTTTTATTCTACTTTATGTCTCTTATATTCTACTTTGAAGTTAAGGATAACATCAAGTCTGACATGGAAGGTCACATACATATGTGTATGTTCGGTTATCAATGGCTAGACATGCGGTCTACATTGGCCTTTTACATGTCCGATGTGATATCCATACCAACTTGATGTCTAGTGGAGACGTGTAGTTAAAGAAGTAAAAACTGCTTTTAATAAATTTAATCTGATAAATAATATTAATATGAATATAAAAATAAAATCTTATACATTGAGATATTCCTTATCTCTATTCCTTGCAGAATCAAAATGTTCGAGATCAAGGCTATCCTGTTAAAAATTATTATTTATTCGCCATGTCGTAGACTTTAACTTCCTTCGGAAATGGATTTCATGAGAAGAAAACTAATAACGAAACAATTTTTGGAACGAAATAATTTTTAACTTCCTTAGCTGATACTGTTCATGGCATTTATTGCGAACAATATATTTTGTGTTCTGAGTAAATTCCGAATCTTTGAATTCCCTAGAACAGGATTGTCAAGAATTTATATATCATAAATATTTATATTCCAAAAAAAATAAATATTTTTCAAGAGATTTGCTTATATATTGTGTATAGACCACAGACAATTGATATACATATGTATGTATGTGCATACATAATTTATTTGTAACCAGAGTATTAGATTTTCGAAAAATTCTTCAAGTGTCCCAAAATTGTTTTAAGGCCAGGGCACACTGATACAGGTAGGAGCGATAGCCCATACGGTTATTTTGTTTTTGGGAGAAATTCTAATACAAACGTCAAAATTTCTTTACATATTTACATACATACAAAATTTAAAAGCAAATGTAGAAACAAACATGTATATTTTGTTTTTGTACTTTTCGTTTTGCTTTGCTCTACACAATTAATTGTGACGTTTGAATTAGAATTCACAAAAACAAAATACATGTAGGTTTTTATTTTTGTAAAACCGCTCCTACCTGTATCAGTGTGCCCTGTTTAAGGCTGAACAATATTTTACTAAACGAAAGTCGGCTACAACGAAAATATTTTTAAAATTTGGAATTAGATCAGAAAAACCGATAAGGCTAAAAATAGGCTTCATATAAGAGTTGACCTACATTAAGACAATTTACTACTGATTTATTTCCAAAATATTTTGATTTTGCAGCAATGTGCAGCAGCATCACAATAGATATCTCCTATAGATGGTACCCTGTTAATATATCATTAAAACATTGACGCCCTAATATTTACGTATGCATGTATGTATGTGTTTATTTCTTGAACTCATTGTATAATTTTTTTCTTTAGCTGTTTTTTAACGCTACATTTATATTTCGATTTTATTTATTGGGGACTTCATTTAACTTATCGCATTCGAACAGTGAACGTATAGTGATATCGATCTTTAATCAATATTTTTTATTTTTATTTCTTTTTGTTTACTTATATCGTATTGAATACAATTTCGGTTTAAAAGCAAAGAAA
This sequence comes from Linnaemya tessellans, assembly GCA_951800035.1. NCBI lineage: Eukaryota > Metazoa > Arthropoda > Insecta > Diptera > Tachinidae > Linnaemya > Linnaemya tessellans. Next base: position 91,948,364 of record OX637534.1, read on the forward strand.
TTATAGTTTAACCTTTCGAAAATGTGGCTACGAGATGTTTTCCAATGGATGTTTAAAGCGGTACAGCAGAATTTTGCAACTGTTTTGACAGCTGCCATGTCTCTGTATATTGTTGGTTGGGCCTACGGCGCCTATCAACGTCTAACAAATCAAGATGAAAATGCAATTGCTGAAAACAGAAATGAGAATAGAAATGAACCGAATGATAGTAGGAAAGCAAACAAAAATGTCATTAGTTACGCTATAAGTGATGAAACAGTTAAAAATCAAGTGCAACATAGACCCGAACAAAAACAAGAACAACAATCATTATCGAACAAAATATTTAAAATCTTGGGTAGTACCATCCCGAAATCTCAAAGTATTGAGGTACGTCTTTAGTTACTTTTTAATGATCTTTTTAAGTGATCTGTGATGTTTTCATTTAAAAGATTAGTGATCAGAACTAATAATAGTAATATATTTTAGTGTGTGTAACTATTTAATATACTAATGATGTTTTTGAATAATGAAAAAACTTTTGTACGTGCTTATACTGATCTTTGTGAGTGAACTGTGCTATTTGTTTCTACAAAATAAGTGATAAAAATTAATCATGTTAATATAAATACTTAATATATTTCGTGATTTTTTGATTAATAATAAGAAAATTCATGTATAAGATGGTGCAGAGTGCATAATTTATTTACATAAATGTATTTATGTCTGTGTAGTATGTATTATTGTGTAGATGTGTGGTGTTATTTTCATATAAGATTTTAAAATGCATTAAATCAAGCTCACTAATAGATTTAAAGCTGTGATTCAAGTATAAAATTATTTTCATAGGTTGTGGTTTGGCATAAAAAGCAATAACGATAAGTTATTACATTTCACGAATAAATAGCGCCGGTGTCTGGACGAGCCAACGGTGTAATAAATAGTAATAATTAGAGACGTGCGCGTGAGTAAAATTAAGCTCACGATCACGAACCTAACATATTTTTTACTCACGACAATACTTAAGGCGATCACGCACGCTCACTAAAGTATTATTTTTATCACGTGCTCTCACGCAGGAGGGTAAAAATTTGTTCAAAATCGCCCGCGCTCACAGTAAAATAGTTCTCGGGTGTGAAAATATGTATCTCTATAACACATAGATATTTATATGTGTATGTGCATACATGTCTTCCTTAGTATTAAAAATTCATAAGAAAAAAATATTTTTTATATAAAATCCCATGAATTATATCGAGTCATAAACGCCAAAAAAGCTTAAGTGCTCTTCGATTTTCTTTTTTGACGAAAATTATCTACGATAATTTGAACCACCAGCTGTAATATTGAAGTCGTGTCTACTACCGTTACGGAAATACTACAAAAGAAATTTTACCTTAAGTGCATTTCTTCTTTAAATTTTTAATTTGCTTACATTTTTTGTAACTGCAAAGTGTCGGTTAAGCTAAAATTTTATTTTTCATATGGAGCAAAACCAATTGTTAAGCGAGGTCTATGTGTATTAATAATACTGTCGACAGAGCAACTATCAATTTAGCAAATAATATTATAAATTAAACAAATAGTGGTACATTTTATGTGTTTTTTAAGAGATTTTTAATTAAAAGTAAATAAGTGATATGACTTTTAAATTCACAAATGACAAATTCCTACTTATACAAACAACTCAGATAGAATTTCAAAAGGACGCTCAATGTCAATATATTTCATAAATTAAATTATACAGTGCACCCGCGATAATATGAACTAATTAAAACCACGCCTGCCCAGATTTGCAAGATTATTCATATTTACAAATGGCATCTTATTTCCTTTTAAATCGTTTTGCAAATATAAATAACAGTTTCTTATGTAATTCTTTTATATAATTTTTTATTGAATTTAAAAAATTTATAAAGCTAAAAATAGGCTTCATATAAGATGTGACCTACATTAAGACAATTGTACTACCGGTTTATTTTCAAAATTTGTTGATTTTGTCCCAATGTACAGCAGCAGCACAATAGATATACATATCTCCTATAGATCGTACCCTGTTAATATTTCATTATAACATTGACGCCCTAATATTTACGTATGTATGTATGTATGTGTTTATTTCTTGAACTCATTGTATAATTTTTTTCCTTAACTGTTTTTTAATGCTTCATTTATATTTCGAATTTATTTATTGGGAACTTCATTTGCAATATTCTTTATATTTAATTCAAAACAAGTAAAAGTGCTATATTCGGCTGTGCCGAATCTTAAATACCCTTCACAGATGTAATTCTTCTTTCTTTCTTGCTAAACCAGAAAGTAGGTTTAATTAAAAAAACAAAATGATGTTATCGGTTACTTTTATATTTAAGAAAACGTTTAAATTTTTCGGCTAGGAAGCTAAATGTTTTCTTATTTCTAATACCTCTGAATGTCCTTCATGCACCCCAAAAATTTCTAATTGTCCAACCGTAGAATCGTCTTTTAGATTTTTTTGGTTTTTAATAACAATTTAACTCATATAGGAACTTATATGGCTAGTTTTATGTACTAAAATATTTCGATTATCCAACCCTGGAACCGAGTTTTTAGTTTTTAAAATTTTTAATACCAATTTAATTCTTAGCGAAGTATAAAATATGTTTAAATCACTTAAAAAAACCAAATTGGGAATTTATGTGGGTACTTTCATGTACCAAAAAATTTCGATTTTCCAACCCTGGAGCTGAATTTTTAATTTTTTAATACTAATTTAAATTTTTCTGAAATATAAAATAGGTTTAACTCATTAAAAACAAAAAATTTTGAATTTATGTAGGTACTTTTATGTACCAAAAATATTTCGATATTCAAACTCTGGAAGCGAATTTTTATTATTTTTTACCAATGCAATTCTTAGTGTGGTGTAACATAGTTTTACTTGACAAAAAAAATTAAAAATTTTAAACTTTCTGGTCACTTTCATGTTCCATAAAATATTTCATTTGTCCAACCCTGGAGTCTAAGTTTTGATTTTTTAACATTTTAATACCAATTTTGTTCTTCCTGAATTATAAAACAGTTTTAATTAGCAAAAACAACAACGTCAATTGCCTTTTTGGTTACTTTTATGCAGAAAAAATATTTCAATTTCCCAACCCTGGAAACGAAATTTTAATTTTTTTGGTCTTTTTTTATCAATGCAACTCTTAATGAGGCATGAACTAGTTTTATTTAAGAAAAACTTAATATTTGTAACCATATTGTTCACTTTCTTGTACCAGAAAATAGTGCAGTTATCCAACTCTGGAATCTAAATTTTGATTTTTTTTTAATTTATAATACCAATTTTGTTTTTCCTGAACTAAAAAATTGTTTTAATTAGTAAAAAACCGACGGTAGTTGCCTCTTGGGTTATTTTTATGTATAAAAAAAATTTCTATTTCCCAGCTCTGGAAGCGAAATTTAAATTTTTTTACCAATGCTAGTCTTCATTCGGTATAAAGTCGTTTTATTTAAGAAAAACTTAAAATTTGCAACCATTTTGGTTATTAGATGTACTACAAAATATTGCGTGTACCAAAAAAAAACTTTAATTTTTCCAACCCTGGAAGTGAATTTTTTATTTACCAATGCAACTCTTCATGAGGTATAAAATATAGCACTTGTCCAACCCTGGATTCCAAATTTTGATTTTTTTTGAATTCTTGATACCAATTTTGTTCTTCTTAAATTATAAAACAGTTTCAGTTAGAAAAAAAACAACATCAGTTGCCTGTTTGATTACTTTCACGTATAAAAAAAATTCAATTTCCCACCCCTGGAAGAAAAATTTGAATTAAAAATTTTTTTTGGCAAATCTTCATGACGTATAAAGAGGTTTTGTTAAAGAAAAACTTAAAATTTTTAACAATTTTAGTTACTACAAAATACGGAATGGGCCGAAAAAAATTTTAAATCGACGAAAATCGATACATTGCGCCGATAGTGTGATCTTAGCTTAAAACATGTACGTAAGAAATTTTGAAAACAATTTAAAAGCAGACATTCTAGGGAAATCCCAAAATTATTATGTAGTTGAATTAGAATTTAATCACTAACCTGTTGATTTATATATCAACTATGTGTAGGTATGTTTATATATCCGTAGTATGTTTATATCCGTTAAGAAATATAAAAATGAACTGTTCATATTGCAACCTCGAGCAGAGCGACTCCAGGAATATTGTAAATTATAAATTGTTACGTCAATTTATACAACTTTTGTAAAAAACTGTAATTTCGCTCGCAAAATTGTTGTCCTTTCATTTTATATCTATTTTTATAAATAATAGAAAAAAGTCAGCCTATGTATTTAGATAAATTTAAAAAATAATAAGAGAAAAGTGATTATTGAGTTCTTGTTATAACTTTGACATTTGTTTAAATTTCCTATTCAATTGAGTGGGAGTTTTAAACTATACCTTCAGTTATTCTAAGAAATTTTGGGTGAATTTTCAGAGATGTCCTAGATTAGCACAAGGGAAATACCCATAGAAACTAGCTAAAAACTACTCAATAATCAGTTTGTAATTCTTTGTTAAATTTGGAAAAACTAAAAATTAAAGAGTTAAACAACAATTACCAAAAATATAAATTTAAGTAACAATTTTGATTTGAAACAACAATAAGAAAACTAAAATTTGTTTTTATTTTCAATATAAAGTGCCAAAGGAAAATTTTTATTTCATTGACAAAAACAAAAAGTTAAACTAACTTTATATGCTTTTTATATACGACTTGTAAATTATTTATTTCGGTTTGAAGTCTAATGATGATTTGGTAAAGCACCAATGAAATGCATATGGACGTTTCGTAACCATCAGCAAATAAATTTTATTTAAAACAACATATTAATATTTTTTTTTAAGTACAGAGTAAAAAGATTTATTGCTTGAAATTTTTGTTTCTAAAACAAAATACACTTAGATAGATTTGACTATTTATACTTTAGTTGCATTAAGCGAGGTTGTACTGTAAATGTAATTGATCCGCGCACATACATCAATTTAAGATTCTATGAATGTAATTTATTTATTATTACTTGTTTAATTTTGGATATTTTAAGTAGAGTTGTGCTCTTCAGCTCAGCTCACTTTACTGTGCTAGTTCATTCAATAGCTGAGTGAACTGTAGCTTTCGACTATAATCAACTCGATCAGTTTTTAGTTCTTTGGGTAGGTTAGGGATTCTAACATATGACGATGTTTTTATAACCCAAAAAAATAAAATTATGATAGGTATATTCAGTTTGTCATTTTGTGTAACGCAGCGAAATATTTCTCTAAGACCCCATAAAATATATATATTTTTGATCAGTGATGAAATCTAACGCGATCTAACCATGTCTGTCCATCCTTCTGTGGCAATCACGATTCAGTCCAAACGAAAAGATCCAGAAATTTGGTATAAATATCTTATGAAGGATAGCACAGATCAAGTTCGTAAATGGGCTAAATCAGCCCGGAGGGAAAAAAGTTCCCCTAACTAAACCAACTTCTAAAAAATAACAATTTTTAAAGTTTCTTTTTTGTAATCTTGTTAAGCAAATGATATACTTTTATGTAAAAGAATGTCCAATACGTTGATCTTGCAGCCATAAAATAAAAAAGTTAATTTTTGAAGGCCGCCTGATTTAGTGGGCGTTGACGTAAGATATGCAAAAGTAGTACAAAAATTTAACAACTTGTATAATTTAAGACTACATTCCTTAAAAATTAAATTTTAAAACGAGATGTTCTCTGATCTTCTCTACCCTCCCCTACTTTTGCCCCCTAAATGACCCTATCAAAAAAAATTTTTTTTACACTTACTATCCTTCAAATTTGGCTTTTTAATGTTTTATGTCAAAGGTGAGATGTCTCCCCTAGGGCCCCTCCCAGAGCGACCCGTACAAAATAGAACTTGTATTTACTAATAGTTTTTAACCAATTTAAATTTTTTTAAAAAGTTTGTTCGTTAATCTTTAAAAGTTTGCCAACACTTAGATAGTTTTTTTTTTGGTAAAAAGGGGTTTTTTGAGTTAGTGATGCATAATTAATCCTCATGTCGTCATGTAGTGTAAAAATTTCATACAAATATCTTCTTTACTCAACTCTTGAGAGAAAAATAAAATTTTCTTTTCCCGTTAATTTGTGTGTAGATTTTTCAATTTCTCGAACTCGCTTTCTGGCAAACCCTTTTTGTGAGTTATGACGTTCTTTGAGCAAATCAGCGATATGCATATGTAGTACATTGATCTTTGTAATGCAGAGTGCTAAGGACTTACTATACAAACAGTGATAGTCGACATGCGATGAAGACGCCTTTTTCGTAAACTAGTGTGATGATAGTCGAAAGTTGCCACAAAGCAACTGATAAGTTTATGTAATATTAAAATGTTTGCGATGTGACTAAAAATTGTTGAAGATTTTCACGAATCACTTATATTTTTAGATTTTGTTATTTTTAGATAGGTATTGGGGTTTCTTTCCTTTTAGATAATACAGCATTATTTCATGCATTGTGCAGCTTTACCGATTTTCAATCAATTAAAAATGTAGTTTTTTTTTTATGTTCATGAATTTCTGAGAGTTAGTTGTTTTGGAAAATTTTCTGATTTTGTCATTATAACAATTTTACCATTGCTACTTTCGAATTACATACTACCCTGCAGAAATCGCGACTACTCCTTACACGCGTGTAAAGAGTACTCCAAAAGGGACAAGGACTAGTCCAAAAGTAATCCAAATATATGGGAAAAACATGCTCCATTTTACATTACAATGTCCTAGGAGAGGACCATGTAATCCAAAAAGACATTACGTCAGAGTAATCCAAAAACTAGTCCAAGTAACTACTCCGCACATTACTAACATAGGGTTAGTCTTGAAATTACTCCATGTCACTACTCCATGGATTAATCATGTGTTGCGAGTATTGCCAAATATCTTTTTTTTAGTCATCATGGTCCATGTTTGCATTACATCGGACCATGTTGTAACTACTCCTTTTTACTTAAAACGGATCATGTACTCCAATAATTTCTGCAGGGTATAGGCAGTTTTCGTGAAAGCAGAAATTTCTTAAGATTTTAGTTTTTTTTAATATTATTCGAGCTACTTATTTTTTCTACAAATTTTCATTTATTTAAAACTTTAAGGTTTCCTTGTGACTTCCAGAGTTTTGCCACTTTTTGTTGACTGTTTTAAAGTCTGCCAATTTTCGAAACACAAATATGTACATATGTACAGCAGAAGTAGCATTTTTAAGTCAATTGCTGAAGAATGAATTCTAAAACGCTTTTTCAAAACAGGAAATAAAATCTAGAGCGTTGACGCTCTAATTTATGTTTGTCTTTTATAGTTATATCACACCTGTTCTGGAAGAAGAAGTACTTCGAATATAACTGTCGAGTCGGTTCAACGAACCTACTTGGTCCCAATATAATAATATAATATAATAATACAAACAAGAAACCAATACCACTGTTTGTGTTATTGTGAGTATCAATAATAACATAAACTTCTTCATACTGAGCTCTTTTAAGGACGACGTTTTATTATATTGTTATTGGAAAGTCCATCATGTATTTATTATTAACTGCAATTAATTTGGTGCACAGATGCCAATGGGTGCTTGGACCATGTATAATATTATTTTTTTACTTGAATCGGGACTCACACAATGCATTGTGCAAAGAAAGCTTAACGCTATGAAGAATCATTTAAATGTCAGGGTAGTCTCTGTTGAAAAACATTAATTACTATTTGTTAATAATTAAATGTTTACTGTCCTAACACCGCTGCTGAAAAAAAAACTATAATTACATTCTAAATATTTTCAATTTTAGAGCATCAGTATGGTTAAAAATGTCAAGGCTATTAGCATACCCTTAACGGAAGGATCAAATGCCGAGCATACGTTATATCGCGTTAAACGTGGCTCCACTGTACACATTCATCCCGACGCTAGTTTATTGGGACGTGAAATTGTACTATTCACGAACTATCCTCATGAGGGTAATTATTAATTTTTAATTTTTTTTAACAAAATACAACTGATATGTAATGAAATTTATATTTCAATTTCAGATAAAAAGTTTACCCGCAATGAATACAGAATACTGCATTGGTTTCTGAAAAGTGGCAAGAAAATAACTTCCAATAAGTATAATTCTTTACATGTGGTGGATACTGACATTTATACGGAACTAAATATGAATATGTCGGGTACTTTCCGATTATGGTATCACTTTAAAGAAAAGTAAATATATTAAAATAAACTTACATTTTTGCCAGAACTTAACAAAAGGTATATTTCAGTGTAAAGCAAGAAATTGCGGGTTCTCTTTATATACAAGTTGAACCCAACTTGTGTGTCGGTCCTCCAGGAGCACAAAAGGTTATACCTTTAAATTCCGTTCGCTGCCAAACAGTCATATCAAAACTCTTGGGTCCCATCAACACCTGGGAAGCGAAATTAAGAGTAGCCAAAGAGTCTGGCTATAACATGATTCACTTTACTCCTATACAGGAATTGGGAGGATCCAAATCTGCATATTCCTTGCGCAATCAATTTCGTGTTAATCCCCACTTTGCTACTTCAAAAGGATCTAAAGTTACTTTTGATGATGTGGCAGTTATAGTTAAAAAAATGCGTGAAGAATGGGGCGTAAGTTCAAAAATCATAGTTTTCAAAAACATCCTTTGATTTTGTTTACTTTCAAGGTTGCTTCCATTTGCGACATCGTTTTAAATCACACGGCCAATGAATCTGAATGGTTGCTGGAATATCCAGATGCAACATATTCTTGCGCAACTGCTCCTTACTTGAGACCGGCTTTTCTTCTTGATGCTCTATTGGCTTACTGTGGTGATCATATTGAAAATGGTCTTTTAGAAAAAGATGGTGTTCCCAAGTTAATCAATCATGAGCATCATTTGGAGGGTCTAAGGTATCAACTTCACCATGTATATTTGCCAAAGGTCAAAATTTACGAACTATATCAATGCAACGTGATGCAGTATGTTGAAGAATTTATAAAAGAGTCCAGACTACGTTTACCTTCTCCGAATGTGGCAAAAAATGAACGTTTTTCAGAAATAAAATTAGTTACAGATCCTAATTACAAACGATTGGGCGCCAGCATTGATTTGGAGCTAGCTTTGGAAGTATTTAATGTGTTCCATGCTGATTGTTTTGATGAAGAGTCTCGTTTAAGAAAATCTTCAGACGCTTTCCGCCGTCACTTGGAGTGGCTAAACGAGCAAGTTCGTTGCGAAATCCAGGATTATCTAAATCAAGCTGTAGAGAATTGTTTGTCTGGCATAAGATACGAGCGCGTTCAAGATGATGGTCCCAGAGTTAGTGAAATATCCAAGAAGCATCCAGTGTTCATGCAATACTTTACACAAACTAATGCAATTGGCAAGAGTTTACAGGAAATCGAAGAAGGCATGCATGGCAAAATGGGTGAATTCTGTATGGCTCACAATGGCTGGGTTATGGGTGCAAGTGATCCTTTAAAAGACTTTGCTGAAAAGCAGCCAAGTCATGCGAATGTGTATCTGAAGAGAGAGCTTATAGCTTGGGGTGATAGCGTGAAATTGCGCTATGGCCGCAGCCCTACTGAAAGTCCATATCTGTGGAGCCACATGAAACAGTATGTCGAACAAGTAGCTCACATTTTTGATGGCGTTCGTTTGGACAACTGCCATTCGACGCCATTGCATGTGGCCGAATATATTTTAGATGCTGCCAGAGAAGTAAACCCAAATTTGTATGTTGTTGCAGAGCTATTTACCAACTCCGATGCAACGGATAATGTTTTCGTTAACCGCTTGGGAATAACTTCTTTGATACGAGAAGCTTTATCTGCTTGGGACTCACACGAAGAAGGTCGTTTAGTATATCGCTATGGTGGTGAGCCCGTGGGTTCATTTTTAGTGAGTCCTAATCGCGACTTAGCGCCAAACATAGCTCATGCCTTGTTTATGGACCAGACACATGATAATCCATCTCCGGTAGAGAAAAGAACTGTGTATGATCTCTTGCCTTCGGCTGCATTAGTATCAATGGCCTGTTGTGCCACTGGCAGCAATCGTGGTTACGATGAATTAGTTCCTCATCACGTAAGTGTATAACGTACAGTACTTTATAAAATATAACGTTTATATGCGCATGTGCATACTAAAACTGAAAACTAAACTATTATAGATTCACGTGGTTGACGAAGAACGGCCATATCAGGAGTGGGGCAAAGGCGTTGATTTCAAAACTGGTATTATAGCTGCCAAGAGAGCTTTCAATCTTTTGCATGGCCAACTAGCAGAAGAGGGCTTTACGCAAGTTTTTGTTGATCAAATGAACCCTGACATTGTGGCAATAACACGTCATTCTCCTACCACCCACCAAAGTGTTATTCTCATAGCACACACAGTTTTTGGCTATCCTCATCCCAATGCTGGTCCTACCTTTGTGAGACCTTTGCGTTTTGAGGGTTGTTTGGATGAAATCATTTTGGAAGCTGAATTATGCATGAAGGGCAATAAAGAATTCGATCGTCCAGCAGCTCACCAAAAGAACCCGAACGCTTTGAACGGCCTAAATCAATTTCAACTGACTTTAAGGGAGCACATACCGTTGTCCAAATCACAAATTTTTCGCATTGTTCCCTATATTGATGGAAATATTACACAGTTGGAAATTGTTAACCTGAAACCCGGATCCGTGGTGGCGATAAGGTTTGATACACTACTGGAAGTAATTAAATATGTATATTAATTTCAAGATATGATTCTAGGACTTCTCTGAAACCTGAATTGCATACGAATTTCGAATCTTTACATACACTTACAAGATCATTGCGTTATGAAGAAGGGCCCCTGTTTGATGAACTGAAACAAATTGTGGATAAGCTCGATCTGAACGACATGAACAAAGTTCTATTCAGTTGCGATCAGGAAGAACGCGACTCTGGCTACGGCGGTGCAGCATATGATATACCTGATTTCGGGCCAATCGTATATTGTGGATTTCAAGGCTTTGTTTCGCTCTTAACAGATATTTCGCCTCACAATGATTTGGGTCATCCATTGTGTAACAACTTACGTAGCGGCGACTGGATGATGGGTAATATTTCTATACCTGAAGTTTGTATATGAGTATTGCTGAGTTTATATTTTACAGACTATATTTCGGAACGTTTATTGCATTACGAAAGCACGAAACCCTTAGCGGCTTGGATGAAATTAGCATTTGATCCTATTAGGAATATTCCACGTTATCTAATACCTTGCTACTTTGATGCACTTGTTAGTGGGGTGTACAACATACTGGTGCAACGCGTCCATGAGTTGATGCCCGAGTTTGTACGTGATGGTCACGAGTTTCCACAAACCCTGGCCTTAGCTACTCTTCAGTTCTTGACTGTTTGTAAATCAGCCAATCTACCACTGCTAAGTCCTGCTATAGCACCACCGAAGCCACCAAAACATTGTGTTACTTTATCAGCTGGTTTACCTCACTTCTCTACTGGCTATATGCGTTGTTGGGGTCGGGATACTTTCATTTCACTACGTGGTCTCTTGCTGTTGACTGGCCGTTACAATGAAGCCCGTTATATTATCTTGGGCTTTGGCCAATGTATGCGTCATGGTTTAATACCAAACCTTTTGGACAATGGCACTAAGCCACGTTATAACTGCCGCGATGCTGTTTGGTGGTGGTTGCATAGTATTAAGCAATATGTAGAAGATGCCCCTCATGGCAAACATATTTTGCAAGACAAAGTTTCACGTATATTTCCCTATGATGATTCCGAACCACATGCTCCTGGGCAATTTGATCAGGTGTTAATTGATGTCATGCAAGAGGCCTTACAAGTGCATTTCCAAGGTCTACAATATCGCGAAAGAAATGCTGGCTACGAAATCGATGCTCACATGACAGACAATGGGTTTAACAACCAAATCGGTGTTCACCCAGAAACCGGTTTCGTATTTGGTGGCAACCAATGGAATTGTGGCACCTGGATGGATAAAATGGGTTCTTCGGAAAAGGCCGGCAATAGGGGACGGCCAAACACTCCTAGAGATGGTTCAGCCGTTGAATTAGTTGGTTTGGAAATGGCAGTATTGCGTTTTATGCAGTCACTTTCTGAACATGGTGATATTAGTTATAGTGGTGTAACGCGGAAGGGACCGAACGGTAAGATTTTTTCATTTTTAAAAAATATATCTAACGAGTTTTTTCTCTAATGGGTGCTTTGATAGGTCAAGAAACTTCGTGGACATACAAAGAGTGGGCAAATCGTATTGCCGAAAACTTTGAAAAATATTTCTTTGTTACTGAAACCGAGAAAGCTCCACTAGCCAATAGGAAAAACATCTATAAAGATAGCTACGGCGCCTCTCAAAGATGGACCGATTATCAGTTGAGATGCAATTTCCCTATAAGCATGGTAGTTGCACCGGAAATGTTCAATGCAAAACATGCCTGGGTTGCGTTAGAAAAGGCTAAAGATCATTTGCTGGGACCTCTGGGTATGAAAACTTTAGATCCCAGTGACTGGAACTACCGTGGTAACTACGACAACTCCAATGATTCCACCGATTGTACTGTGGCTCATGGTGCGAACTATCACCAGGGACCTGAATGGGTATGGCCTATTGGCTACTATCTAAGAGCACGTTTAATATTTGCCAAGAAGTGTGGCTTCTTAAATGAAACTATAGCCGAAACATGGTACGAATTACCTGCATTCTATCCAGAGAAATATTTTTGAGTTTCAATTATTAATTTATAGGGACATCTTAAAGGCTCATTTGAAGGAGCTACAAACTTCACATTGGCGTGGTTTACCCGAATTAACGAATGAAAATGGTTCCTATTGCAGAGATTCATGTCGCACTCAAGCTTGGAGTATTGCTACCATAATGGAGGTACATTTTGTATTACAATTACAGTCCTTTCATATTTCTATTAAAACTCCTCTTCATAACTGCAGGTGCTTCACGATCTTCATGCCTTGGGTGGTGATGTTTAAGAATATACTGTTGTATGCTGCCTGTTATAACAAAGTTGTTACAATTACAAACTAATATACCTCTAACTTTTTTAAATACATACAGATAAAAATTTATATTTAAACAAATGTTAATCAAGTATCCGCTCTTAACAGAAAACTACTGCTGTTAGCTTATTAGACGTAAACTAAATTTACTTACGGCCAATTTTGTCTGCATGCATGTACTAGAAAACAAAATTGGCAATTACATACATATTTTTATTTGTCTTTCGTATAAATTATCGCCTTGCATTATGTTTTAGAAAATTAGGTTGTAAGCTATGAAATTTTGTTTTCGTTTCGAATAATCAAATAAAAGATTTCATTAATTACTTCATAAGTATGTTCTAATTATTGATTTAAAAAATACAAATTTAGTATAAAAACATTATAAAATCCAAACATGTTTAACAGCTTTACAATGAGTTCAGGAAAAATAGGTGTTACGGTACATTCGCATATCTAAGTTTGTCGGGGGTGCTATGCGCGTCTTCTTCAATTCAAGTTCGCTGTCATTCTTCACATAACATTCATTTTGCAATTTGTCATAAGGATGTTCGCTTTGTCGGCTTTGATATTCTTCAGATGGTTGTGGTTCATAGTAAAATTCTGTGGCTCTTCTTCGTGGGTAAAGTTCTAGGTTATGAATGTTGATTCCGAAAAGTTGCTTTTAAATGAGAGTCGAATTTAAGATTAAGTTAAACTTAAAACAATTGATTCATACTTATGTTCCGGGTTAAGTACGTTGTCTATGTGACTGCATTTCATTCTCTTACATCCTCTCGATATCGAATGCGGTAATTTGGTCAATGATTTGGAGTAAGAGCCAATAAAATGCAGGCATATAGATATAAGTTTGTAACTACATAGATACATATGTATGTATGTACTTAACCTGCAATATATGACGCAATTACTTAATCAATTAATTACAACGATGTCACATGCTATTATTCAATGGCATAAGTAAAATTTAAAACAAAAACCATTTTTTAAATTGCGACATTGTTGACGAGGCAGCAAATCTTAAACTTAAAACTTACATACATGCATACATATGCATATAACTACATACACACTTACATTTGAGGGAAACATTTTTTGCAATATATGTAAGTTTATTTAAAAAAACGAAGTCGAATATTTAACATTTATGAAATTTAGACAATTTTCCAAAACTTAATAAATAAATTTTATGTGACCGAAAATAATTTGACAATGTAAAATAAAACGAGTTTCCCTAAACAGAGTTTTTAATTAAAATTGTCGGCAATGGTTGATGAAATTAAAAAAATTTAATATTTTTATAGTCTCCAATTTTCATTGACAAAAACATGGCAATTTTAATTCCATCGTGTTTGGCAAAATAGGTACAATTGTATTATTTTTAGTAGTTTTTTAAGTAGAAAAGTACAATGATACACCAAAAGCTAGTGGAAGAAATGTATTTCGTAAATTTTAGTAATATGTATGTACATATATGCATGTTTTCAGAACAAGTAAAAATGTTATATTCGACCGGGTCGAATCTTAAACACCCTCCAAATAGTAAGTAAATAAAAACTGTATCTTGTTGGAGTCACTGCGGGAGGGGCCTCGGGGGTGACATCTCACCTTTGCCATAAAACACTAAAAAGTAAATTTTTGTGGTTATTAAGTGTACAAATTTTGTTTTGATAGGGTCACTTAGGGGGCAAAGGCGAGGGAAGGGCAGAGGAAGATCAGGGAACATCTCAGCTTAGTCATAAAAGTTTTAAAACTTATTTTTTAAGGAATGTGGGCTTAAATTATAGAATTTGTTAAATATTTACACTATTTTTCCATGTAATATGTAATTTCAACGCCCACTAAAGGAGGCGGGGTCCAAAAATGGATTTTTATGATTTTTTGGCTTCAACTTTAACGCGTTGAACCTTCTTTGGCATACAAATATATCATTTGCTTAACAAAATTACAAAAAAAAACTTTAGAGGTTGGTTTAGTACTTCTTAGGGGAACTTTTTCCCCTCTGGCCCAATTCAGCCCATTTACGAACTTGACCAGTGCTATCTTTCAAAATGTATTTATACCAAATTTCAAGAGTCTGCCTCTTTTCGTATGGACTGAATCGTGTTTTCCAAAGACGGATTGTCGAGTTTCTTTGATCGTCTCCTAGGCCGTTTTCATACATATAGCACTTTTTACTTCAAAGAGAGGCAACTCGAAATCCAAAAAGTTTCAGTGAACGCAAATATGTAGCTGTTTTCTAATACAACTCTATATCACAAAGTCAAATACAACCGTATTTTTTTTTTTTTTTTTTTTTTGGAAAGAGTGGAGATAATTGTGTAAGATTTTTACCATGACCACTATAACGTTTTCTGGCAACAAGTGAGATTTCAATTCGACTAATTACGATAATTTGTACAGCAATAGACATTTCAGTTTCAGTGTTAATTATTTAACATATTTTTGTAAATGCAAAGTTTCGTTTAAGCAAAAATCCTAATTTTCAAGTAGAGCAAAACTCGTGTCAAAACTGCAAGGTTATCAGTGCAATAGTTAAAGAATAACTAAGGATAGTAATTACTTGTGACAAATATGCGTTGCTTTTTAGGAAATTTATTAAAACTATTAGTGTTACAATACATACAACAGTTCACTACAATCCTACGTAGCCAATAATTAAAAAGGATAAATTCTTTTTAATTATTTAGGAAAAAGTCACACAAAGTAGTGACGAAATATTGAAAATTAACATATTTTAAATTAAAATAAAGAGACCTTGAATTTAAAAATATTAGAGTATAATAATTAAAAAGGATAATTTGTTTCTAAATCAATGTTTAAAACGTATGAGTAATACGATTCCATACAAACAAATATTAATCATACGCAGCGGTGCCGTAACAGAATTCAATTTCGTTTGGGAATAAAATTGATTCTGTATTTTCGTTGGTCGGCGAAAAAAATATATTTATCATGTCTTTCTGAGATTTAAAAACAAATTTCGAACAATTAGCCTATGAATCTTAATTCAATTGCATATAAAATTGTTTTATGTTTTTTCTTCGGGGTGTACATACATAATTACATATGTATACGTATGTATATATATTATCACCTAATTTTCACAACAACACGCACGCATCATCAGAAATGCGGAAATGGTTTTTTATTGATTGCGTTAAGTAGAGATTGCTGCATTAATATTTTGTAAATATCTGATTTCAATCGTGCGTTCGCAATGATATTTTAAAATCAGTTATTAAATTTATCACTCTTATTAAGAATAATTAGTTGCTCTCTTTGTTAATATTATTTAATGCATTTATGTTGTTTATTTAATTTGATAAGGAAATATTTGATCCATATTGTTATTATGCGTCTTTGCTTACATTTTAACAATACTCGTATGATTTGAAGTTATGCCCGTGTTGTAAAACGGAACGTGTTTGGAGTTAGTATTTTTTAACACGTTTTTTTTCTATACGGTTTCATTTGGAACGCATCTACCGCATAACAAAAAGATTGGGAGTATATTAATCTTCCGCAGAAATTTTTTTCGGTTTGTTATATTCTATATCATGTGTATTCACGTGATCGATTAACAATTAAAGATACACATCGTCAGCTAAAACTCAAAAGTCCGTGTATGAC
Organism: Linnaemya tessellans; assembly: GCA_951800035.1. Classification (NCBI taxonomy): domain Eukaryota; kingdom Metazoa; phylum Arthropoda; class Insecta; order Diptera; family Tachinidae; genus Linnaemya; species Linnaemya tessellans. Next base: position 91,965,048 of record OX637534.1, read on the forward strand.
AATAAATTCAAAATAGGCGAAGTATATAGCAAAATTTCGTCATAATTAATTAAAATATATATTTTTAATTTTTTTTAAATTTACGGCCTATTGGATTTTAGGTAACAATATGTATTTCATTTTCACTAAAATATCGGAAGGTACGGTTTTATTACATTTTGAGTTCTTTAAACAAATTTATAAAATAATTTTATAGATTCCAACAATAATAAAATGAATAATAAATAAATTTAAAATTTTTATACTACTACTAAATGCGAGAAAAATACATCAATATACATATGTACATTATTCTACTTCTTAGTCTTACACAGTGTAAAAATGATTAGTCCTTGGTAGTGGTGGTGCTCAGTATGTAGTTGTTTTATTGAAATATATTTTCTATTCCTCATCCTTAATGGACTTTAGATCACGGCCAATTTTCTTATCTGCCCCTATACTAACGCCAGCTGCAATAAGGGAGTCGTCTTTTGGTTCTGTGAGACAATTGTCATCGACTTCTAATGACTGGAAGGAACGTTTATTTCTATGAACCGACAATTTATCGAAATCATTTGTTGCACTTTCAGTATTTGCTCCAGAGTTTGATTTAAAATGCAACATTTTGCGTCTTATAGAGTCTATGTTCATTTTTTCCAACCCATCGTGGCTGGTAATATTTGTGAGAGTTAAATTTTGCTTTAGTGTTTGATTTTGAATGTTTTCAGATTGTGGCAACCGAATTTTCGGTTTCATATCGATTGTTTCATTTACTTTTGCTTGAGATGCATTCCTCAAAAGTGCTAAAGGCAGTGGCAAACGTTTTTCTAATACAGAACTATTAAGTATATTATCCAATAGGGGTTCATGGGCCTTTAATGGAATCGTAGATTTACTATTTAAAGATCTGTTTTCAGCTAACATGGAAATTAAGGAACTATTGTTGGCTTTAGCTATATTATTATTAACTTCAGCATTATTTCCAACGTTTGCTTCGATCTTCGGTGCTAGAACTTCGTCATTTTGTTGCTGTACTTTGCGTTCGATAGCTTCAAATTTCTCAACAACTTCGCCCAATTTTTCAACTACCAAATTTTGTGTTTCTTGGTTTTGTTTCACCAACTCTTCCTTAAGTTCTTCTACTTTTTTCTCCAGCAAGTTTTTAGTGTTTTCCAGTTCTTTTTGAGTTTTCTTCAATTCCTCATTTTCTTGTTTATATTCTTCTTTAGCTACTTCTTCGTCTTTTTTGATAGCATCAGTATCAATAGTTTGGGGTTGTAGCTCTACAGCATTGGCTGTAGTCTTTTTCTCCGTTATTTGTTTTTCATAATGTGGAATATTACTTTGTATATCTTTCTGGTCACTTGAATCATTTGATAGGTTTTTTATTATTCCCTTCTCTTCCACTTTAGCTTCAGATAAAATCTCTGGTGTTTTGCTTTCTTTATCTTTTGCTGCTATATCTTCGCTTAATATCTCATTATTTTGAATTGTTAGATGCGGTTCATCGACTGGCAATGGCGGTGGAGATGGTTTCCCAGTGTCTTCTACTTTTGACTGATTACCAGCATCTTTTTGTTCACTGACTTTTAATTTTTGAACAATTTTATTAGTTTCTGCCACTTGCTGTTCTTTATCTTTTTCTTCTAGAGCTTTTTCAATACTTTTAATCTTTTCATCTATAGACTCTTTAACGTACTCAGTAGGCTTTATATGATCTTCATTAATTTTCGGTATATTTAAATGCGTTCCCGAACTTTTTTCATCTATAGCTAAGAGATTGGCATATGTGCCCAATATCATAAGACAGAAACCGCTTACTACAATAAATTGGGCCAAGTTTCGTTCGGTAGTGTCTTTTTTGATAATTTTTCGAAAACAAGCTGCTGGAAACATAATGCAAATAGCTACTCCTATTGTAGAGCCCACAAGACCTATTACCAGTTCCACGGAAGGTATCATTAGAGCAACAGTCAAAGAAAAGACAACAATAAATATGGTGATAAGTTTGAACCTCGAGCCTGGTATGTAACCGACTGCATCGGTTTGACCCTATAATTTATTAATTTACTGTATCTGTATAACATATTTTTATAGCTTAATTACTTACTTTTCTATATAGCAAGGAATACAAGCTGGCACGGCAAGGAAATATGACCAACGGGAAACTGAAAGCCACAGATAAGACAAATCCAATTTTAATTGCATTACTGCCAAACGAAGGCGATATATTCATCAAAATATTGCCTGAAATATTAAAAATATTAAAAAACCTCTTGATTTAAAAAAGCACCGACATAAAACCTAATATATGAGAAACACCTTTCTTTGTGAGAACTAATCAAATCAAATCGGAATTGCAAGTTATTTTATTAATCTATGATTGAAATAGAAACAATAAAGGAGTTCACAAGGTGTACTATAAAACTTCATAAGTTTGCCGTTGGCAAACAATAAAAGTATATAAAAGAAGGCACAATGAAAAACAAAATTTACATAAACCGAATAATATGTCGAATAAAAGATTTTAAAGATCATAAGCATACCTGAATAGTGCATACCTGAAAAAGTTTGTGTACAAAATGCCACATAGCCAAAAAAGCCAACAGCAATATAAACAAGCGTACATATCCAAGTAGCATTGCGTACAATACCATTCAATTTGTCTAAGCTTTGATTATTAATGCTGGTAAATACCTCGAAGATTTGCCTGGAAAGGGAGATAAAACATTTTCATGCATCTTATTACAATATGAATAACTTAAATCGAGTTTGTAATTGAACTTTACATTTGACATGATAGAGCCATACTAAATATGGGTAAACACTGCAACACACCTCCCGGTTGCCAGTAAACTACTTGCTCCTGCCAATCATTTGCAATTATATGTGTTTCCGATTCCAATATGATCTTCATCACCAAGCAAACATAGAATCCAATAGACGCTGTGCACACTGTCGACAAGCTGTCCACGTTTCTAAGCATGCCCAAGGGAATTATGCAGAGCACTGTTACACCACACATTAAAAGTGTACGTAAATGACGATGTTCACCATCCAATGAGAACATTTTCGTAACGATTTGTGGTCCCAAGTCGCCAACAACAACAAAGTATGTTATACATGTTCCCAACAAGTAACCGATAATACACAATTCCACGAGCAGTTTCCCAGATGTGCCAAATGCATGAAAACCTTAGCCGGAAATACAGCAAATGTTACAATTTGTGTATAAATATGTACTTATCCAGGCATTTGTAAGATTTTACTTACCTAGAAACTCAAAACTTTTCCTCCGTGTCAGCAGCGATGCTTTTATAAGATAATGGCAACATACTCGTGTTATCCAGTTACTTAAAATCAGTAGAACTATTGCTAAAATTATTCCACACTGAACAAAAAGAAAAGAAAAAAAATTTTGTGAAAAGATTTATAATTTATATTTTTAAAATCGTTTATTCGACATAATCACCCTTATCGTGGTTGGCGTTTTTCGCCATCAAATTCGACAATTTGCAATAGAATAAAGGAAAATTTAGCTTTTTGTGTTTAAGCTATTACAAATTGTCGAATTTGAAGGCGAAAAACGCCAACCACGATAAGGGTGATTGTCTTAATTAAATTAGTGCCGTTGGCCGTTGGCAAACCATAAAAGTATATAAAAAAGGCACAATGAACGGCATACTAATTGTATGAAGATGGGAAAACAAAAAAATAGATTTATATCGAATAAAATTTGTTTGTTGTGTTTTCTTCAATTTCAAATCCTATGGCATATAGACATACTTGACCACATAACAAACAAAAAAGAACTGATTTATAATTTATTTTAAAATATTTATATAACAAAGAAAGCTGATGGCGTGGCGGCCTCGAAATTAGTACTGATCTGCTATGCTAGTTTGATGATTATAAAGGTATGTATTCTAAATATTCCACTTTTAATAAAGTAATTTAGAATTAAGTTGGAATAAAAAAAACTTAAAATTGAAGTGAATTAAAAATAAACAATTGCAAATTTTAGTTAAAATTAACCTGAAACGACGAAATTGAATGTCAAATTTGTATTTTTCACTGGAATTTCAGCAAAAGGGAATACCATAATGATCTGAATTAGCCCCACAACATATTCTGGTGTGATTTTTTCAAAATGATTTGTAATTTACAAATTATGAATTCTCAAATGGTTATTGAAAGTATGTTCATAAGATAAGAGGTTCTTAACTTTTCAAAACTATGATTAAACTCTACTCATGATTTGGTAAAGCACCAATGAAATGCATATAGACATTCCTTAACCATTAACAAATAAATTGAATTTAAAACTTTAGTATTAAAAATTGTTGAATATTTGTAGGTCTTGTGCTTTACTTTGCAAAGTATTTTCCTAATAAGAATAAATAATAATGCTACATTTTTTGCACTTTTCAATGGAAAATGGTAACATAATGGCATTTGAAAATAGTGAGTTTATTGGAAATTGACTACCATCCCTTATGAGAATCTGCTTTACTTTAGAATTGTGCCTAATTGAGTTTTTTAGAATAAAGTGACAAAATGTAACATATTTTCCAAAAAAAAAATCGCCATAAGATTCCTAATAATAATAGTGGTGAATAAATAAGATTCCTAACATAGTATTATGTATGATTTATTAAGTATAAGGGAGCAGATAATTTCATAACTTGTAAGACCGTACTACATATGTAAAGGTCAATGTGCTTTGAATACTTTCTGGTACTTTAAATTGAATTTCTCTTGTCTTTATATCTTACCTTTTGAAAACAAAACGGCATTGCTAGTATACCAACTCCAATTATACTATTAGCCAAGGTCATCACATAACCCGAATTCGCCAACATTTTAAGAAACTTGACCTGCTGGCGCTGTTTTATTGCAGTTTGACTAAACTAATATATGTACATTCAATGCAAAAAAATTAGTAAAAGTTGTACAACTTCAATTCATAACTCAGTAAAGGTTTATTTCGACAAAATCAAAAGCACCAAGCACACTTACCGATATAAAGTTCTTAGTTATTCTTAAAAACAAAAACTGATATATATTTCCAGTTCATCACATTTCCCAAAACAATTCTACACGTCAACCAGTTATTTTGCTTGATCATCTAGGAAAGCAAACATATAATAAGTTTGAACAATACCAAATTTATCTGTACTCCAACGCATTCAGTTTGGGCCATTAAACAATAAGGGAAAACGTCAGCAACTTATTATATTTTCGATGTTAGATTATATCAACAACAAAAAGAAGCCAACAAAAATACGGTTTTTATTATTTTTTTTGCTATTTGTTGACATCTTCTGATTCGTAATTAGAGAAGGCAAACACGATTTATTAACAAGATATCGATAAGTAAAAGACAATTGAGGTTGGCAGTTCTTTAAAAAGTACTGCCATTCCATTTTAACATGCCCAGTACTGCCAGTAGCGATTCCAATAAAATAAGTGCTGCCATTCGTTGCTGGCTATGAAACTGGCAGCACTGTCATCAGTGATGACAACCTAGAAAAGCTAAAGTGTTCGAATCTGGCAATATTGGTCCCTTTTGTTTTTCTTTCCGTTCTGTAAACCGAAACGTCAAGATGGCCGAGGTAAATTTTTTTGCAAAAATCGTATGAAATATAAAACATCATAGCGAAATATTACTGAGTTCAATTGAAAAGCAGTGCTCAGAAGTTTTTTTTACAAAATGTAACTAAAATTTTGTTAATATCATTTTGTGTATATTCTAGGTTGATGAAACTCTTAAAAAGAAGCGTACCTTCAAAAAGTACACCTACCGTGGTGTAGATTTGGACCAATTGTTGGATATGCCCAAGTAAGTACTTACATACAAAATACCTTTAAATCATATAGACCTGGTTAACTAAAGTAATATGTTTTTTTCCTTAGCAATCAATTGGTTGAATTGATGCACAGCCGAGCCCGTAGACGTTTCTCACGGGGTTTGAAACGTAAACCAATGGCATTAATCAAGAAATTGCGTAAAGCCAAAAAGGAAGCTCCTCCAAATGAGAAACCTGATATTGTTAAGACTCATTTGAGAAACATGATTGTTGTACCCGAAATGACCGGCTCCATCATTGGCGTCTATAACGGCAAAGATTTCGCTCAAGTTGAAATCAAGCCTGAAATGATTGGTCACTATTTGGGTGAATTCGTATTAACCTACAAACCGGTTAAGCACGGTCGTCCCGGTATTGGTGCCACCCACAGCTCCAGATTTATTCCATTGAAGTAAATTTCTTGGTATTTTTGCATCAATTAAATTATATCGTTCATCAAATCTAACTACAAGTTTATAGTCTGTTTTGTATATAAGCAAGTCCTGACTAGAAAAAAAATGCATATTGCGTTTTAAAAGGCTTGCCTGTGTGACCTATTTCTTCGTTGTGGAGAATGTTAAAAAGAAAATAATAGAAGAAATAAAACTAAGGTTTAACTTAAAAAAAAATTAAAAGGAATGTGTGTGTAAAACATTTGAGTGGACAATAGTGCCGGTACATCGCCCCATATATAATGGAAAGAATCGGCGTAGGTGAGTGAACCTTTGATTCGCTGTTATATTGGTTTTATTATCAATCAACACGACTTTGAATTAAAATTTCAGAACTCAATTCTTTCAAGTTTAGTTGAGGATGTCTGTTGGCAGTCTCTATAATTAGGATAAAAAGAAAGTCAAAAGGTATTTATTATTTTGGTAGTAGTAGTGTACATAATAGAATTGTTTCTGAAATTCTTTAGCGATATTGTTGAATTTTTGTTAAGGTGTCCCTCGAGTGATAATTGCGAGGCTGCATGTCTGCGTCTGAGAAACTATTTTAATTAATAGATTTCATGAGGAATTTCTATATCATTGTACCAATATTTTATAAAGTACAAAAGTAATATTGAAGATAACTTATCAGATATTTTGACATCAATTTGTTGAATTAACAAATGCCCCATTTAATGCCTTGAAACAAATTTTCTTTTCCTCATTTCACCGATTAAAATAAAGTCATTCTATTTGAAAAGTTTATTAAAAAACTTATCAAGTACGAAAATACTCGTCTGCCCATATTTTTATAGTTGCAGACACATAATTTTACAAATCCTACGCATTTGTAACAATAAGGATATACAAAAGATTTTCTGTTCTGGGTGTGTCGCATAGCTGCTTCGTTAAGTAAATTTTTCGATAGATAGGCTTAAGGGACTTCTCATCTGAATATATTAAATATTGATTTCGCCAAGAAAAGATGTTCGATTTTTAAGGCCACTATTAATAATTTTAAAATATTAAACCGTCTTAATTTCTTGCATTTTTATTTTCAAATAAAATTTTGGAAAACGGTTGACATCAATACAAGTCTCCGCTAATATTAACCGCGAAGAAATCGTAACATTGATTGTTGTGCTGCTATATGCTTTTAAGTCCTTCGATTTCAAAAGTCTAATGAGGGTTTGATAAATCACTATTATTTTACATATCAAACTGCTATATCTTGAATCCCTCAACCGATTGTAACCTGTTTAGTAGTGATCAACGTGTTTTTTCAATGTCAAGAGGTGTTTTGTACGTAGAATCGACTGGTTAAAAGTCACAAAAAACCTATTTAAAACATTTTTTTTAAAGTTATTTTTTGAGATTTCTTGAAATCTAGCATGGCGATTCCGTTGAAACTTCGAAAGTTAAAAGCGATTCTCATACCCACACACTTCACATTCATACAGAAATAGTGACCCGCTCACGAGTAGTCACGGAAGCTTCCGAGGAAATCAAAATGGCCTATCGTTTGTTATACCCGATCTATACTTAGCAGAAAGAAATGCCTAAGATATGTAAAGTTTTGTGGGCCGATAACTCCTAAAATTTTCATATGGGTGATTTACTTTATTCGTAAGTTGGTAAAATGCGTTAGATCCACAATCTTTAGTATTGTTAACAGAACAAACGAAATACGATAGATACAAAATAGAAGTCGAGTTTCTGTTAATTGTTAGTGATCTACATTCATATGTGATTACCACTTTGGGCAACATTATCAGCTTGATTGTGAAAGGCATTGGCGTTTACGCCGAAGATGCTTGTTTTTGTACAAGATAAAAGAAGCAAGCTGTTTCCTTTAATCTACTACGAAAAAGGCCTGATTCGTTCAGATTATTCTGAACCATGCAGGTTTGTTGATTTACAACGATTAATAAGGAAACAACATCTTTCATTGATAAGCAAATAACGTTGTTGAATATATAATTTTTAATATTTATTGCTATATTAAAACTAATTTAGGTTTATGGGCCAATTGTTTGAAAATTTGTTTTAAATTCAGAAAAACATGATAAATATTCTAATGCACAAAGGAAAGTCAACACAACAGAATTGTATAAATAGAAACCGTTATCATATTCAACTAAGCAAAAAAAATACACATTCGTATTGCTGGAGAAAGTGTAGCGGCATATGAAAGCCGGTGTTCTGGGCCCTATTGCACCAACGATTTATCATTAGCATTTAAGCAAATTATCGAAATGGGGCAAAGATATGTGTTTCATCAATTTGATAAGTGAAAGTCACACACCTGAGTATCGATAAGTAAAATATCACTCAAAGTCATCGATAAGCATTGCACCAAAATTTAAAATGCTAAGCGAAGAGATCCTAGCAGATAAGTGAGAAGCTATGCAAATTATCAAAATATATTGGCATTTCGTTGCATCAACAATTTTTACTTATTACTTATCATCTTTATTATTGCTAATTTTAGCATTGTTTTGTTAAAAGGAATAACACCTTTCATATCAATGATAAGTAACAACTATTCAGTCTGAATGAAATAATCGGTGCTTAACACGTGCTTTGGTGAAATATTGATAAAAAATGTTTCAATTCGAACTATTAAATTTATTAGAAGAGGATATTTCGCACATAAGGCGTGTTACAATCGAAAGATTGAACTACAATTTAGATATAGGTGTCATAGAAAATTTTCGGCTATCTCGTTGAAAAATTTAAAATATTTTATTAAAAATTGGAGCGCACCTACAATATAACAGTGAGCGTAATAATTGCTTAAACCCCCTACAGCAATTATTAACGAATTTGCACTGGTTAGGTAATGGTAGGCAATACCATGGAGTTGGTAAAATGCATGGAGTTCATAAATCAACGGAGTGTAGAGTTATCCATCTAGTAGCAAACCCGTTTTCAACGAATTGATGGATGAAACTATACGTTGGCCGGAACTTACGCATAATATAACCACACAGTTCTTCAACATTGCTGGATTCCCACAAGCCAATTTATTGGCTTTGCTTTGAGCGCGTGACATTATAATACAAGACATAACCTGCAAATGCTTATCAAAATGCACATGGCTTTGCAAAAACTCCGTTTTGCATTGAGAAACGGTAATAATTTTAGCTAAGCACATTATTGGAAAAGAACTCTCATATTTTGATAAGATGATAATTTTTTTTGATAACTTTAAGTGCAACACTCACTTATCAACTTTACTTTTAAAAAATAAGTCTTATCCAAAAATTGTAAAGTGATTAATCGTTGGTTAGTCGTTGGTGCAATAGGGCCCAGCTCTGCTGTGTAAGTTGTATAATATAAATAAACTGCTGTTGACTTTCCTTAGTGCCTTGGAATATTTATCATGTCCTGAATTTAAAACAAATTTTCGAACAATTACCCTATCAGGCTTGATTGAATTTAATTAGCAATAGCAAGTTACCTATCTCTTTTTCTGCATTTTATAAATTTATTTGCAAAATATATTGCAATAAATATATGGTTTAAGAGGCATTTTTGTAAATATTCGTGATAGAAATATTTTTCGAACATTAAATGTTCGAAAAATATGACAAATTTTGTGTCATAGAAGAGGAAAAAGCAAAAACAGTAGTCCAAACTGAAAAGAAATTAGTTCTGCTCGAGTTCAGGTTCTCTACAAGCCAGCAGATGATTGAGGTTGTCCATTTGGATCGTTAATACTGGAAAATTTTAAAATTAAGTTATGAGGCTTAATTTCATTTAAGCGGTTGACTCGACAAACTGAGAATATAAGGACTCTAATTTTGTAAAACCACTTTGTGAAATGCATATTAAAACCAAAACTAATTTGAAACATTTAACATTTTCTACACAATTTGTTCACCGAACAACCCCACTGTACACAGTTGGGGACTAGGGATATTATATGTATATACATTGATATTTTGTAACCCGATTGTTTCGAAATTTATAACATTGAGGCGATCATCGGGAAAAAATTGAATTCTTTAAATTATAAAAACATACTGGAAACAATCAGGCCTGTTCTATAAATCACGTCGGGTTGAAATCGCGTGAATTCAAAAATAAATCATGGTCCTGAAAACGTTCTTAAAATTCGACACGGCAGTTTTCTTCTGGATATGATATTTGAAGTTATATATAACAGCAATATTGAAAAATGTCTGGAAAAATATTTCTATTAGTGGAGATAATTTTCTAAAATCACGCCATTTCAAACTACGTGATTTACAGAACAGGCCTGAATAATCAAATATGTATGAATGTACATAGATACAAAAGGAATCTAATGCAGCTTTTGTTTTAAAAATGTTTATTTAAAAACTAACGATACGAAAACATACAATTAAAATTATTAAATTAATAATAATAGATAGTTAAATAGGTAATTGAAGTGATTTAGTTCTAATTATCGGAAACGACAACTAAATAAATTTTCTTCGAACATTATTCGTCACTGTTCGATCATAAGCAGTATCCTTCATACTTGTTGGCGAAGGCGCCACATAGCTTCGCTGCTGCTGAGAGCTTTGAGTTCGTACGGTGGAGGAAATGGTATTCTGCCGAGTGAGTAAGTTACCATTTGATGCTGGTTGAGTGGAAGTGTAAATGTCATTATTAATTTCGGAAGATCCGTAGGCGCTGTCTTTAACTGGAGAATAATCATAATAAGATGACTTTGCGTTATTGTTGTTATGCTGAAGTTGTGGTTGTGGTTGGATTAAATTTTGATTTTGCGAGTATGATGTCTGATTAGTATTGGAAGTAGCAGTGTTATTCGTATTAATATTGACACTTGCAGGAATTAAGATGGGTGCTAAAGTCTGAAAAGAATTTGCCAAGCCCATAAATGTAACCGATTTATTGCTGTTGTTATTGTTAAGTTGTAAGTTTCTATTATCAGGCGGACTCCACTCAACATTATTTTTGTTATCTAAACTTGGAGTGCTGGCAAATAGAGCAGGCTTGAGTGAATTGGATTTTGATCGTTGTAATATACTTTTATTAGGAGTTAGCGAATGGCCCGTATTAACACCAATCGAGTTTTTAGTAGTTGCTAATTGTTGCGATATTGCTACAAAATCATTTCCTTGTCCTAATGATAAATTACTATTGCTAAGCGTTTGAAAAGAAAGTTGATCGAGGCTACCACAATTAAGCTCACCTAAACGATTCAGATCTGTGGCAGCGGAATTATAAATTTCCATATTACTGGCTAATAAATCCGGTCGTGAGCCTAATGTTAGAACACTACCAGCCAAACTATCATTGTTTATCATAGACATGTTACTGCCCGGTGAAAGGGTACTATCGGTTTTGGGTCTGGCGGCAACACCCATTTCACTTGGACCTTGTTGCACAATTCCAGTACGTGGATCAAAATGTTTTTGAGTAGCATCTTTTAAAGTAGTTTTAATTTCCTTAGATTTTTCCGTGGATGAGGTGCGCAACGATGAAATATGTCCTCGAACTGGTTCTCGCGATACCGAAGATGAAGGCGACGAAGCCGAATTCGTTTCATCAAGCTCCTCCTGCAAAATGATCGTCACCATAAATAAAGAAAAGAAAATTTTTGAAATTGCAAAAATCCATACCTCCTCCTCTTCTGTTATCACGGACGATTCAATCCATTCTTTGATTCGCATTTTTTTTGTATGCCTGTCAACATTCGTCTCAATACCACAATCGGCTAAATTATATAGTAAACGATTTTTCTCGTCCGGGCTACTGTGAAAAGAGTACATCGACGGACACAGTTCATCTGTTTCGTATTCAGCCATTTCTTTCTCTGCAGTCTTTGCTAACCAACGATCATCTAAATACTTGACCAAGTCTGTAAGATTTTTAGGCCTTCTTTCCGCTTTTGGTTCTAAAAATCGTTTAAACATACGTTGTGCTTTCGACGACAAAAGCTTAAATAACTTTGGCGTGCGTCGTATGGCCAACATCATGGTGTTCTGCCATATTAAATAGCGAACATATCGGGGGTCATCGGATGCAGCTTTTTGCCATGGCAAGCAACCGGTTAAGCATACAAATATAACAATCGCAAATTGCCATACATCGTGACTTGGATCAGCTCTGTGAAATAAATAAAAAACTATAAATTTATAATTTCACTACAAGAAAATTTATCCAAAAAATTATTATAATAACTTTATCCTTTTTCATGAAATTTTTATATGATTTCGGACGCTTGTAAATGGGAAATATCCAACGAAATTATTTTTTCCATAACATTTTTTTTACATAATAAGTACATTGGATAAACTATAACATAAAGGTCCCGGGGTTATCAAACAGCCTTGTTTCAATGATGAATACATGTCCTGGTAGCTAAGCATTACCGATATCAATTGACACTATCATGTACAGTAAAATCTTTTTTTACACGGTAGGTACGTTCCTAAGAAAACCGTGTAAATCACAACCGTGTAAAAAATACACGATTCATATGTAAATTTGGAGATCTGTTCCACAACCTTAAAAAATCGTGTAAAATTAAAAAAAATTATACTAATTGTATGAATTATGAAATTTAAAAAAAAAGACCGTGCAAAAAAGTGGTATTAAACTCCATTAAGTAATTATAAAAAAACAATTCATATACTATATATATTACAAGAAAACAAATTTAGTTTACAGTGTAAATTCAATTCAGAAGTACATACAAAAAAATGAAAAACCAAAAAATTTGGAAATAAGAGTACAGCGTCCTACGAACTGAACACTTAACACAATTAACAACAAAATGATGTGTTCAAGTGGCAGTACAACGAGTTAAAGAAAAAAACTATAATAAAAATTGGGTATTCCCCGTAAACATGCGTCATCCACAAACTGAGTCCCCGTCCAGACTTGCAATTTTTGTTGCAGAAACTCTTGAACTTATGGGTGAGAGATGTGAGAAGATTGGCGAGGGGTACATAATTTCATGTGCTCTGCAATTCTCTTTTGCTTTGAAATTCGCATTGTCAATTTGAAGTTGGCTGTAGGTATATTTGACGTTTTGCTTCATTTTATTTCGTCACTTGTATGAAAGTAAAACGAATAGTACAAGGCGAATTCAATAAGGTGAACTCATTTATGCAACTCTGTATATGGAACATGTATTTTGTTAGCAAGGCAGATTTACCAGGTACTCTCAGTACCGCAGCTGTATATTGAAATTTGTTGAGCTACTGTCAAAAGTTTATATACAAGCCACATAAAATGTTTTTTTTTCTTAAATCTTCCTTGTTAATGATGCTTCATCTTCCTTGATTTTGACATTAGCTCTTCATTTTCTACCAACAAAATACGTGTGGTTTTTGGTGTTGTTTCATTGTTGTACTAGTAAGAGTACCTGGTAAATCTGCCTTGTTTGTTAGTGTACAGGCTTCTGAAATGTCAAATTTAGTTATGCAGAAAAAAGTAAAAAATTGTTACACAGATGTTTGTGATATGGTAGAAAAAAGAAAAAAATATCTGTTCTGCATTTGATTAAAACATTAAATACCTAAAATTTAAAAAGGTAAAACCAGTTTAATTTGGAGTTGTAAATGCATTAATAATACTATACAATGGAGTGATAGTATAAGAGGTATGGCTCTTACAGCGGCCAGATATTCTTTGTCGCGTTTGGAGGAGGGGCCACCACACACCAAAAACTGGCTGGAATGACAATTTTATGCCGAAATATCGAAAAATCTTTGCGTTTGCTACTCAACTTAAAACCGGTAAGGGCTTGACTATTTGTATATCAGTCATACAGGGAGATCATACCAAAATCGGCAATAGTGCTATAGAGGCCAAACAGTCGTTGTGCAAGTACATGGATGATGAGAGAGTAGAAGGTTTTTGTGATGTTATGGTGGCCGTGCAGAGTATAGGAAGAGGGATCGTGTACGTGAAAGACAACGGGAACGTACTCGTAAGTTGGAAGTTAATCGTGCTGCTCCCATTGTTCGACGTGGACGCGCTGCAAGACGCTGTATAGTTATGATGCCAAAAACATTGGACGAATTGGTTGCCGTTGTAATTCAAAATCTACCACGCGAAGCCGAAGAACGTGGTGTATATAACGAAGATGTTTTGCGTGAACGTTTCTTAAATGTGGAACGAGTAGCACGTAAACTGGCTATAATACTTGAAGAGGGAGCCAGTTTGCCTAAATATTTCCTATAATATTTGCAATCCTTGTTTATTATTAAGCCTAACAATCCTATTTCACAAGACGAACTACAAAATAAGATATTCGACTACAACAAGTTGGATACGTTTGACATTTTAAACACAGCAAGGTATGAAAATATTTATTGAAGTTACATTGAATAAGAGGTTTATTAATGAATTGTTTAATTTAGATACTTTGTTGATCGTGGCGATCTAATAATGGCCTTAATATATATGAATCTTTTGCAAGGCGCCCCACGTAAAATAGCTTCCGACTGGTTGAAAGAAACCCGTCTACTGTGGGAAACTCAACAAGCTGCCAATACTCTAATGGCTCATGCTGCCGCTAGTGGTCTATTGTATTTGTAATATTTAATGTTTATTAATTTAATATAACGAAAGAAAACAAATTAGTTATTATTATGGATGTATTTACATTTTACTTAACACTTAAAATTTTATGCGATTGTTACGATTTGAGACAAATGAAAATATCATGCGGAAAACATAAATTATAAAAGTTGTAAAAATGTATTTATTTAAAAATCATTGTCTTTATTTTGTTATTGGCTGAAAATTTCTCGTTCCGTAATCCATATTGATAGTCTAGCAGTTTACTCAATATCCAAGCTACGCATCCATTATCACTAGAAATTTTTAAAAACTTTGTTTTTGGCGCACAAAAATTTTTAGTTTTAATTGGAAAAAAAAGTAAGCAGAAGAAGATTTTGACAGATCAGCGTAAAATCACCTGATCGACATTTTCTGAAATAAGGCCACCTGATTGAATTCGCCTTGGAATAGTACATTAATTTGTGGTGCATTAGAATTTAACAATCATTTATTAATATTTTTTTATCTTCACCTTCCATTTTTTATACAAACTTTAGATATAATAAAATGTCAAAATATAATAAGAAGGCATAAGAAATTCAAAAATTGCAAAACTAGAATTTCATAGTGTGGACACTAATGCAATTCTGCAGCAGAATTTCAGCAACAAAAATTGCAAGTTTGGACGGGGACTGATATCATAAATAAAAAGGGTATTTAAAGTAAACATGCCGTTAAGTATAGTTGCCATTTGGATGATATTTAGCAGAAAATCATGTAAAAAAATTTTTTTTTTGGAATTCGGGTTAAATAAAAAAAACGTGTAAAAAAATTTAAAATTTTTTCTTGACGAACCGTGTTATTTCAAAATCGTGTAAAAAAAGACCGTTTAAAAAAAGATTTTACTGCACTAAAGTCTCGGTTCGCAATATGAAATTTTCTTTCATGAAATTTCTGAAATTCTCTTTTAAAATTTCACTCGTGTCTGCACACTGAAAGTTAATTTCATGAAACTTAATATTTTTGTTTGTTTACTTTCACATAAAGAATATAAAAATAAAGTAAAATCAATTACGAATTACAATACAAAACAGAATTTCAGTGAACATGAAAGTGTGTACCCGACACCATTCTTCTCTCCCCTCTCACCAACAAACTGCCACTTTCATGAAATAAAATTTCATAGTGCGAACCGAGACAAAGAGCGCATTACAGTACTCTCCGTTGGTGCTACAGCACAAATTTAATGTCATAGTAAAGAATAAAGTAGCTAAAACCAATTTTCTATCTTCTCATCTTTCCACATTTGTCCTTCCAACGCTATTCATACCCTCTTTGATCAACATTTTTTCAAATATTTAAGAGCTCTCTTCAAAAATATACTGAATTTAAATTTTTCTCAAAAAATATTTATTTAATCATCAATTTCTATTTTATCTCTTTCAAAGTAGCCGCTCTCACATAAAATAGATTAGTGAGCGTTTTTTCCTATCTCCGACATGCATTTTGTGGTATGTATACCCTTGACATCTGGCAGCGTTTCAATTTCTCCAAAAATTTGCCAAATTTTATGGGGCCCACATCTGATGAATACGTTGGTGGATGCATTATTAGGGTGTGGTTTTTGGTCTATATTCAGAAATTTTGGAACAAACATCGTCTTACCATTCTTTGACACGTTTCTTGTACTACTTGAAAAAATTGTTCTGACTCAGAGTACGATCACCTTGTGCCACTGTCAATATTTCAAGTGCTTTTAAACACTTACTTCAATTCTTTAGGTAAAATTTGATTGTCGAACACGCAAAACATTCCTATCTCTTATGACTCTCACGAACTAATCACTCTAAACACCCTAAAACTGAGAAAATATGTATGAAAACTTCGACATAAAAAAGGAACGGTAATCGAGTGTAAGGAGCTCGTGAAATTTGAAAATTTATCTTATTTTTGCAACAGACCTCGCATACAATATTAATTCTTTTTATTGTGTTGGTGCCAAGTGTTTACATATTTGAAGAAAGTGCATTCAAAGTAAATATGTATGTATGTATATGTATATATGGTTGTACTTACTTATAAGTTCCTTCTGGCTTAATGTCTAATACTTCTGGCGGACTATAGGGAAGCCATTCGTTCCGTCTCTCGACCACTGTACCAGTCTGATATGATTCTCCAAAATCACACAATTTGACGCGTGAAAAGTCGGAACGGTATATTAACACGTTATCCAGTTTAACATCACGATGTACTATGTCTCTATATAGGGCAACAGTAAATTAGAAGAACTTTAAAAAATAACATTAATTGTGTAACATTTAAACAGCGAATTTTCCTACTTTGAATGCATGTAATCTAAAGCAGAAGCAATTTGTTTGGCCACCCGCTTGCTATAAACCTCGCCAACACCCGTATCGGTGACGTTAGAAGTAAGATCACCTGTAATACAAAAAAAAAATCGTGTTACTATATATTTCATTTAGAAAAAAAATGGTAGAAAAATATTTGATTTTATACCTAATGGTGCATATTCCTGAGTAAACACATAAAAGCCGGCTGTCTCGAATGCCACATCATATGTTGTTACAATATTTCGGTGTATTCCCAAATGTAGACCGTAATGAAATTCGCGATAAAAGTCTCTTAATGAGACGTATGGCTTGGGGACTGCTTTCAAAACCATTTCTGTGTGCGATGCTCGATGCTCGACCAACAATATTTTTCCAAACCATCCTTCGCCAACAATTTGTAATATATCGAATTCATCGATTAAATGTATCTGCAAGATATGGTTAATGTAACATAAAGATACATAATTACTACTTTTTAATTCAATTCAATTCCTTTATTTACGATTTTATACAAAACATTTAATTTAATTATAGAGAGTTTAGTTTTATGTAAATCTTCTCTATATGGTAGGCAACAATAACGATTTAGATAAGTAGAAATTTATAAAATCCTACATAAAGAGAAAAAGGCAAGAACGTTAAATTCGACCGGGTCGAATCTTAGATACCCCCCAAATATTTAGTAAATAACAACTCTGTTTTTATTGTTATTAAAATTAAAATTTGTATGGTATTTGGCTTAGGTAAAGAAACAAATTTATTTTAATACGGTCGTTTCCAATGTGTTGGGAGGAGCATGGCTGAGACACCTTTCCATCAGCATAAAATCAATTTACGTATTAATATTTTGTATCAACGTGCAAAAAAGGGACTGAGATAACATAAAAATGTTTAATCTGTTGCGTCAGAGATCCTTTAATACATTTCTGTGACCATTTTTAAAATTCTATATAGGGTTATAGGGCGGAGGACGATCAGATAAGGTCGCAGTTTCGTCATAAAACCTTAAAACTGTAATTTTTAAATAATGTAGGCTTCAGTTATACATTTTGTTACATTTTTATACTACTTTTGCATATAATACCTTACGTTAACGCCCACTAAAGAAGGCGGATTCAAAAATAAATTTTTCTGATTTTATGGCTATAAGTTCAACGTTTTGAACCTTCTTTGACATAAACATTTATCATTTGCTTAACAAGATTACAAAAAAACAAATAAAAACGTTATATTCGACCGGGTCGAATCTTAAATACCCTCCAAATATTTAGTAAGTAAATTTAAAATGTGTAAAGTTGATTTGACAAAGTTCCTTTAAGACATCTCTGTACCCAATTTTAAATCTCTATTTTGAGAGAGTCACTCCGGGACGAGCCGTGGGAGAGAGGTTTCACCTCTGCAAGATCAGAGAACATCTCAGCTTCTTATAGGCTTAAGGAATACAAATTGTTCAATATTTACACCATATTTGCATATAATATCGTACGTCAACGCCCACTAAAGGGGGCGGGGTCCAAAAATAGACTATATCATGTTTTTCACAGACGAACGTATGCGCATTGCTAGACCATCTTAGACTTCATCACTGATCAAGAATATATATACTTTATGGGGTCCAATTCTCTTTGGAGGGTATTAAAACTGTATTTGAGCGGGATCGCTCTGGCAAGGGCCATGGATTGGATATTTCACCTTTGCCATAAAATTCTAAAAATAAATGTTTGGGATGATTAAATGTAAAATTTATTTAACATTTTTTATCTTGATAGGGTCATTTAGGGGGGTGGGGCAGAGGAGTACCAGGTTACGTCTCAGCTTCGTCATTAAAACTTAAAAGTGTTATTTTTAAGGAATGTAGGCTTCAGTAATACAATTTGTTAAAGTTTAATACAACTTTTGCATATAATATCCTACGTTAACGCCCACTAAAGGAGGCGGGGTTCTAAAATTGATTTTTCTGATTTTATGGCTCCAAGTTCAACGTTTTGGATTATGTTGTTTTTTTAGAGATTGCTTATTTTAGAGGTTCATTTAGTTCTCTTAGGAAAATATTTTCCCTCTGGCCCGATTCAGCTCATTTACGAACTTAACCTGTGCTATCCTTCATAATATATTTCATAATAAATTTCAAGGATCGTGATTTCCACAGACGGTCGGAAGGACATGGCTAGATCGTCTTGAATTTCACTGATCAAGAATATACATATATACTTTATGGGGTCTTAGAGGTATACATACATATATCGCTGGTATATATCCTCCAATTATTTTTTGGATGGTATAATAATACCATAACAACAAATCGCTGAAATTGTATACTTGTACTACAGTAGATATTATATTCCTAATATGCTAATATTAGGGTAACCGACTTCTTCGGTCAAAATTTTGTCCGACTCGTTAAAGTTTTTTATTTACTATTTCGATATTGTTTATGCTATGCAGTCAGTCTTCTTGCTGAGAAATGTTATAAATCATTTTGAGTAGTTTCCCAGCAAAAATTTTTGGTCCACCTGGAGGCAGGTTTATAAACGAAAGATCGCCAACTCTCGCTTAGCACGCTGCTTTGGCTTCACATGATTTTTATTCGCAATCCCTGACTTAGCAGATCTCTTTGCTTCACTAATTATTAGCTTCTTTCAAACCAATAGCATCCAGGAATGCGTCACAGCAAAACAATTGTATAAGACGTGATCTTTTTTTATTGTTCACCAATGTGAGATGTATTTTTGCTGAATTGTTTTGAACTACTTTCAAACCTTTGATATGCTGGATTTGAACTTTTAATAATATTCTGTTATTTTCGCAGTTTAATTTAGATTTTTTTTATCTCGGAACAGCACTCAGGGGGTGACCCATACAAATGCAGTGCATTGCGCCGGAATTAGAAAGGTATCCCCTCCTTTGTTATCCTCTATTTTGTTTTTCCACCTTCATACAATTAGTCTGCGTTCATTGTGCCTTTTTTATATACTTTTATTGTTTGCCAATGGCAGACTAATTGTATGAAGGTGGAAAAACAAAATAGATTTATATCGAATAAAATTTGTTTGTTGTGTTTTCTCGAATTTCAAATCCTATGGTTTGGCTTGTGTAATTCTCAATTCATTTTTGGGAGTTCATGTATAAGCTAAGAGGTTTTGTTATTTTGGAATTGCGTTAAAGTCTACTGATGATTTGGAGTAAGAACTAATGAAATGCAGGCATATAGACATACTTGACCACATAACAAACAAAAATCACTAATTTAATTGAGACAATATGTCGAATAAACGATTTTAAAAAACGTTTATTTAATTTATTTAGTCTATGGATTAATCCTTACAGACTGATACAATTAAAATATAACAATGTTTCAGAAATGATAAGTACATATATAAATGGAATCAATAAAGCTTTGTTTTACAATAGCAACAAGACAAATTACAACAAAAACAAAAAGTATGGCTTTAACAAATTATTATTAATTTTGTAATGAGTTAAGATGTAAAATTACATCATTTTTTATGACATCAATACTTTTGTTGAAATCTATACAAGCGCAAAGTCTATTAAAATCATTGCAAATTCTCCGAAAGGGATCGAAATTACTATAGTTTGTAGTGTAAAACTTAATACTCAAGAAGCTATAATAACTTGTTGGACGGTTGGGTATATTCAAGTTTATTTTGCTCATGGGAGAACTTGAGATGTGATGCAGCCATTTATTAATTTCAGCAGAAAGGTAACGTTTAACATTTGCCGACGGCTCCTTAAGGTTGGGAGCTTAGGAAGTCCTAGGCGTCTCTCGTAAGATGGTAATCTTATATTAGAGTTCTAAGGAAGACCACGAAGAGAAAATAATAAGAATTGCACTTGTACTGGCTCTATTTTATTTAAATGTGAAATATATTGTGGGTCCCATACAACAGATCCCTATTCAAGTATTGGGCGAACTGAAGTAGTAAATAACATCTTAGTTGTGTAAGGGTCAGAGAACTCCTTAGCCCAGCGTTGAATAAAACCCAGAACACCAGTAGCTTTATTAATTGTCGAAGTTATATGGCACCTGAAGTCCAGTTTTTTATCTAAAATAACTCTCTAGTCATTAAATGAATCCACTAGGTCAAGAACAACATTATTCATCTTATAGAGTCCATTGATTGGAGTTGTTCTTGAGAAAATCATATATTTGCACTTTTTCACATTTAGCTCCATTCAGTTATTAGCGCACCAAGTGGTTAAGTGTATATACAGTGAAACTTCGATATAACGAACTTCGTTATAACGAATCCACTAGGTCAAGAACAACATTATTCATCTTATAGAGTCCATTGATTGGAGTTGTTCTTGAGAAAATCATATATTTGCACTTTTTCACATTTAGCTCCATTAAGTTATTAGAGCACCAAGTGGTTAAGTGTATATACAGTGAAACTTCGATATAACGAAAAACTCAATATAACGTATGTTTTGTTCAGGCCCTTGAGAAAACCTCATTATTGCAAAGTTTTTTCATACAAAAATACACTATAGCTATAACGAACAAATTCCGAGGACAAAAGTCTCTATATAGCGAAATATTCCTTAAAATTTTTCAATATAACGAAATCAGAATAAATCCTAAATTGTAAAGTCCCCTTATAAAAATAGCGAAGTTTAAATGTATTTACAAGCGCATTTGTTAAGCCTCTATACAACGAAGTACTCATACAAAAGCCTCTATACAACGAAGTAAGAATAAAATTATAACAAAATGGTAAAGTCCCGTTATCAAAAGAACGAATTCTTAATGTGTGTGCAAAACTACAGTAATAACGAATTTTTTTCATATTTCTTAAAATTTCGTTATAACAAGGCTTTGCTGATTGTATTTATAGCGATGGCAATGACTGTAACGAAGTATTTTCGGATCCATTTGGAATTCGTTATATCGACGTTTTACTGTATATAATGTCAGCTTGGAGACGTTTTCAACCTTTTTACTTCGCCGGCTAATTTTTGCTACAGGACCGATGAAGGACGGTGCTGCTGTTACTCTGCTTTTTAGTACACGATTGTGTCAGTCGCTGCCAATTATATTCAGTGACCAGTGCTATGCCTTCATTACTGAAACAGGTTGGGAACAACTAACACAACCATGCGCTAATGCTGATCAGAAAAGTTCAATACAATATTCATGACTCAGCGCGGGGTTGAACTCAGGACCTTCCGCTTCATAGTCTCGTGTTCTAATACTTCAGCCAAATAGATATAATATTCTTGTTGCTGTGTTAATTTTAAGGACGTACATGTAACGAACATGTTCCTTAAAATTTTGCTTTGTATCCAATATTACTCTTTAAGAATTTAGAAAATGAAAGTTTTTTTTGTAAACAAATTGCATATAGTACACAACATGCATAAATATATAAATAATGAATAATTTGAAGAAATATGTTTTGAAATATGAATGTACTATACGTGCACACATACATACACAAGTTATGGTCTTTTGTATTCATATTGATATAAAATTGGCTAATTTCCAAAATAACTTTTTTTGTCAAAACATATTGAATATATAAAATCAAATATTGTTTTGTTTACATGTAGATGTATATATACGAGTACATATCGTTACCTAAAATTCGTGGGGATGTAAACGACAAAAAAAAAATTCAAATAGATTCTTTTGATGTATTTTCGTTGACTTACATCGTAATCAATCAAAAGTCTGTTTTGATTTTTTCATGCACTTTTGGATTTTATGTTACGATATTTACAAATGTGCATATGTACGAGGTCTGGTAAAAAATAAAGTGAATTTAAAAAAAGCATGATCTGATTAAGGACTAAGTTTCTTTTTTTTTTGTTGGTACATTTTAGTCTCGAATATATTTTCACAGTTTGAACTATTTGGCGTTCAAATAGATATTTGTTTTTCCGAACAAAATTCGAAAAAAGAATTTGCATAAAATTGTGCGTTAAAAATAGAATTAATTGCTCAAAAACAATTGAAATGTTGACAGTCAGTCACATACAGTGATTGTACTTTGAGTCAGGAAATTGTTTAGAAATGCTAAAAGCTTTAAAAAAAAAAAAATCGAGAAAATGTGAATAAAAACGATCATCCTATACGCACCACCGCATCAACAACCGATGAAAAGTGAAGAAAGTTGTTATTGAGAATCATCGAATCAATATTTGAGAAATTGCTGAGGTTGTCGACATATCGGTGGATTAATTCCAGGCGCTTTCTTCGGAAACTTTGGTCACGAAGCGTGTAGCATGTTTTGTGATTCATGTTTCTCGACAACACAAAATTGCAGGACAGGCAAAACACTTGGGACTATTATAACAACTTCATATTAGTTAAAAGTAGGATTTTCTAGGACGTCTAAAAGGTTTTCCATTATAACAATTTCACTTAAACCTAAAGTGGACGATAAGTTGAAAGCAGGTACATGCTAACAGGTTGGTTAAAGTGGTGCTAATAATGACAATATTTTTATACGTCCGATAAAATCCTACTTTTAACTACCATGAAGTTGTAATAATGGGCCTCATATGATCCCTACAAATAAACTACCCATCAGGAAAATGTAATCAGTAGGAATCGAGAACGTAATGTATATCTAGTATAATATTTGATTCCAAAATTCATTACTCTTAACACAGAACTTGTCTTAGGATTGTAATAAATTATTTTATTGTGTCGTGCGAGTGAATTAAGTAATTAATGCTACAGACTATGTGGTTTGGGTTCCAGAGCATGAAGGCACTCAGGGGAATGAGATGGCGGACAAATGCGCGAGAGCGGGTTCGGCCTTGGATGAAGCAGTATCGCGTAGGGACATTGACATTACCTCAGTTGAGCTGCTGGGCAGATTTCAGGGGTGGGCAAGGAGCGAGGTGACAAGCAGATGGTCAAGTATTGCTACCTGTAGGGTCTCCAAAGCTCTATGACCCTCGCTTAGCAGATCTAGGACTAGACAGCTTCTGTTTTTTGGGAAACAGCCGTTGGCACTCCTGATAGGGGTCTTGACGGGGCACTGTGTAATTGGGCACATGTTGGAGCGTTTGGGCTTTCCCCATGATGGCCGCTGCAGGAGCTGCTTCGATGGGGAGGAGGAGGAGTCAATACAGCATTTCCTTTGTGACTGTCCGGCCCAGCAGGAGCGTAGGCTTAGACATCTAGGCTCTCGTTTCCTGCGAGATCTTGACTGCCTCAGGGATGCACCTGGCGGGCTTTGTGAGAAGCTGTGGGTGGTTCTTAGGAACCACCACTTCGTCTTGAGAGGAGTGTGTAGATTATAGTCCTCTGGGCATCACAATGGGCCTTTTAATGGCCTCCGAGTGTTTTTCTCGTTTTACTGCGGGCAGCCCTTTTAACCTAACCTAATGCTACAGAATATGTTATTTCCCCATTATTCTATAACTAATTGTCAACGCCACGTCAAGACAATACCAAAAAAATGAAACTCACCTTCTCCTTGTGGACAACAATTAACAGCTTCTGGCAGCCTGTGACTACTCTCTATAGCCTTGAATATAGCAAGAGGTTGTTAGAAATTGATGATCGTTGAAGAGAATGAGTACAGAAGTTTCCTAATTTTGATATTGTATTGACGTGGCGTTGACAAACAGTTACAGAATAAGGGGGATTATTTATTATAACTATATATGCATGTAAAAACAAAAACACAAATAGGTAATTATCAAGCCTAGAAACATCACATCCTTGTTCTGCAAAGGAGAGGAATATCGATAAGTAAATGTTCTCGCTTCTAACGAGTGTATTATTTATTATTCTTTCAAAAATAATACCATGTTTTGTTGAGTTATTCTTTATTTTTCTTTATTATAATTGAACGTACGTAGCCCGCAAAATATTTTTTGCCCAGACCTCGTATGTGTGCATGTGAGTGAATGTACATACATCTATACATATGTTTAACATATGCATTTTTGAAATGCTGAAAAATCAACTTTACTCTTATAATATATTTTGATCAAATTCGCACTCGAACAAGATTTATAACTGAATCATTAGTGAAAGAGTACAAGTAGGGAAAAGAACTATATTCTTATTTACAATATCAATTAATTCGTTTCAATATTTACCACCTGTTTCGTTATTTATTTGTATGTTTCAAAATGCAATAAATTATAAAAAATAAATTTTGCGAATAAACTTTTGTATGTGCGTTGGATAAAACTGGATATGCGAAAACTTGAAAAGTGTGCCTAAGTGTTAGAAAAATACGTGCATATGTATGTGTGTGTTTATGGTTTAAAAAATCTAAAATGTTGCAAAAATCCGCATTTCCTTAAAGCAATAGCACAAAGAAATTATATTGGCAAATCCTGCGTGACGAACGCTTCATTCATACATGCCTTCGCATTAAAATGTAAACATTTTTGTTCTTTCAAAAGAGATACCTTCAATTTATACTTATCCTCCATTCACAAGCCTTGCTATATCATTTAAAGTTGTATTTCAAAAGGCAGTCCCAAGCAAAATTTGTGAAAATAACAAACAGCTTATTTGCAAGATATTTTGGGACATATTTTTAAATAGTATTTTCAAATAAAACTTTAAATGTTACGACATGACTTGTGCATTTAGCAAATAGGATTTAAGCGCACTTTACAATAGTACAAAATATAATTTTCCAACAGATATTTAATTAGAAAGTCGTGTGACGCACGCTACAAAAAAAAACGGAAGTTATATTGAAAGTTGAAGTGTAATTCCAAAACGTCCAAACTTGGATACATATGGTAAAGAACGAAATATAAAAAGATAGAAAGATTTTGAAGGTGGGTTCAAAGGCTACCGCCTTTCCGAGAAGACCCTGTATTCGTTTGAAAGCAGGAGGGTATCCATATTCTCCACGCTATCCAATTCTGGCAGAAAATTAGAGCCTATTGCCAATGCCCTAATAAGCTCAGGTCACTGACATGGAATGTGGGGCACTGTTTCGTCCGTCTCTTTATCGTTACATCTTATGTATTGCACCAACAGGGCATGGGCCTAAAGTTCAAGTTTGTATGATTAATATGCAACTAAAAACTTGCATCGAAATAAAGCATGCCAGCAAAGTGGCTGCCCATTACTCATTTCTTCCCCCCCGTCAGCCAATTCCTTTCACAATATAGCTGCCAGGACAACCAGCGTATCCTGGCACTTAGACAAGTGTCATTCTCGAATGCCTCGCTATCTCATTGATATATAATCGGCTTTAGAGTACAACCATGGTTGTAGCGTATACACCATTGATAGCAGACATGTGCGCTATACTATAATTTAAATATGCATCAACTTACAAATGGGCAACCCGTGCAGATTATTGAATTTTATTATCAAAATTCTTCCTCGGCTAAGAAAGTGCATCGAGCACTTCTTGTGTTCAGCGACGAAGCTCATTTCTGGTTGAATGGATACGCGAACAAGCAAAATTGCCGCATTTGATGTAAAGAGCATTGCAAGAACTGCCAATGCATCCCGAAAAATGTACTGTTTGGTGTTTATTATGGGCCGGTGGCATCATTGGACTGTACCTTTTCAAAGACAACGAAGGCAGGAACGTTACTGTGAATGGAGAGCGGTACCTTGCGACGATTAAAATTTTTTTTGCCCAAAGTGGAAGAGTTGGCTAGATGTGGTTTTAACAATGCCACACAGCATCCAGGCACCCAGATCGTGCGATCTACCGCCTTTAGAATTTTTTTTGGGCTATGTTAAGATTCATGTCTATAGGGTGAATCCCACAATATTGAAAAATTTATTCGTGAGATATCGCCTAATATTTTGGAGAGAGTATGCCAAAATTGAACCCGGCGTATTAACCATTTGTATTCGCCTCTATTATGAATGGCGGCGACATCGACGTCACATCAACTCCACAGTAAAAAATTATCGCTTGTCTGCAACTTGTCGATAACAATTACTCTTGACAATTTCTTAGCATTCTCTAGGGCATATATTATCGATAGAACATTTCAATAGTAGTCACTTGCTGTCGAAAAAGAGTGGACAAGCGAAAATTTTTTTGCTGTCGTCTTCATACGGCGTCGATGTCGTCATTCATACATCTTTTTATCGAATCAAAGATTTCATATTTCTCTAAATTTTATGCTTATTATTATACCCTTCACAAAAAAGTGAAAGGGTATATACAGGTTTGTCATTCCGTGTGTAATTTCTTCGATATTCACATGGGACCCCATTAAGTATATACATTAGGGTGGGTCGATTTGTATGGGAGCCAAAAAACGCAACAATCGTATAGCAAAATCGAAATCTGCACCTGATTCTAAGAAAGTTTCCCTAAGAAACCAGGTGTCTAAAATGAAATCCTAGCTAGCGCCGCGAGGCCTGAAAATATTCACTTCCTACACATTGAATAGCTACCTTACACTTATCCATGACAACTGGTTCCCCGTTTTGATCCAAAAAACCAATATCTTTAAACAATGCTGTAGCCAAACAAGAAGCAACTCTGTCCGAAATACCGAATCTGTCACACACCATAGCGAAATTAATTGCATCATATCTTTTAACATATGGTCTCTTTTTATTCAATGTGTAGGAAGTGAATATTTTCAGGCCTCGCGGCGCTAGCTAGGATTTCATTTTAGACACCTGGTTTCTTAGGGAAACTTTCTTAGAATCAGGTGCATATTTCGATTTTGCTATACGATTGTTCACTAAAAAAATCGACCCACCCTAATATACATATATTCTGGATCCTTATGAATAGCGATGACGATTAAGCGATGCCCGTCTTTCCGTCTGTCTGTAAGGGTTTTCCAAGCCCCCAGAAGAGCTAGAGCCTTCGTTCTTGGACTGTTGGATTGGAAATGAGCTTAAATATAGTGGTATTGAAATAAGAAAGATCCGAAGTACGGTTCCAGAGCTGGGAAGCTTACACCTATTTTACTCGATGCAAAATTTATACCAAAATCCAATAATTATTTTTAATGTTTGTAAATTAAACCTATTTCGTGCTTTTTGAAGCCTCAATGGTATATTAGGTTAGGTTAGGTTAGCAGGTTGCTGGTAAAGGAAAAAGAGAGTCCAGCCCACTTGGGTCCAATTATGTTGATCCCTTTGTGATACCTGTATTAAGGAAATTGTGAAAAGATAAGAGATGAGGAAGAAGTAGGGATAGTCGGTCTATTAAAAACTAAAAAAAATAAATTTTTGTTTTCCAGGAATGGGAAATTAAAACAATTTTTTTCGGCCCATTCCGTATTTTGTAGTACATGTAGTAACTAAAATTGTTAAAAATTTTAAGTTTTTCATTAACAAAACCTCTTTATACGTGATGAAGATTTGCATTGGCAAAAAAAAAAAAAATAATTTGTAATTCAAATTTTGCTTCCAGTGGTGGGAAATTGAATTTTTTATACGTGAAAGTAATCAAACACTGATGTTGTTTTTTTTGCTAACTAAAACTGTCTTATAATTTAGGAAGAACAAAGTTGGTATCCATTAAAAAAAAATCAAAATTTCGAATCCAAGGTTGGACAAGTGCAATATTTTATGGCACATGAAAATTACCAAATAGTTTAAGAATTTTAAAACTATGTTACACCTCACTAAGAATTGTATTGGTTAAAAAATAAAAATTCGCTTCCAGAGTTGGAAAATCTAAATAGTTTTATTACATATAAGTACCGAAATAAATTACAAATTTTGTGTTTTTAGTGAATTAAACCTATTTTATGCTTCGCTAAGAATTAAATTGGTATTAAACATTTTAAAAACTAAAAATTCGGCTCCAGGGTTGGAAAATCGAAATTTTCTGATTCATAAAAGTAACCATATTATTTGTTATTTTTGATTTTTATGATGAATTATACCTACTTTATATATCAGGAAGAAATAAATTGGTATTAAAAACCAAAAAAATCTAAAGCGGTACTTGAAACGGTTTTTTTCCTTTTGTTTGTAAATTAAAATTATTTAATATTTTTGAAAGACGTTCAGAGGTATTAGAAATAAGAAACGCCAAACATTTAGCTTCCTAGCCGAAAAATTTAAACGAAAAGAATGACATCTGTGAAGGGCATTTAAGATTCGGCACAGCTAAATATAGCACTTTTACTTGTTTTTTTTTTTAAATTCAATCCGAAAATTCTTCAAAAGTCACCCATTACTATTGCTACCAACCATTACCAAAATTTCGAAAGTCTTTGCTGGATTATATTGGTAACAAAAAAAACATAAAAATGTCCTTCTTTACAATTTAAGCGGTGCTGATAAAATAAATTATTTCTACTTACCTTTTCTAACTCGAATTCACGAATTTTATGGATACTCCCTCGTGGTTTCTTTGACATTTTATATACGTTGATATGACATTTGATTTATAGATTTTTTCATGGATTTTGTAGTTTCAAATATGTATTGTTTTATTACTGCCACAATTATTCTATTTATTTAATAGCTTGTGCTAAATATTTGCACGTTAATTTTCATTGTGGTGTAAACACAAATACGAAAAATTGTTATGTGTAATTTTTATTTTTAATCTTTTATAGCACTTACACGTTTCATCTTTTAAAATTTGTACAATGATGTTTGAAAACAACAGTGTTTCAAAATTCAAATTGTGTATTTATTTATAGTTCACATGCGAAATTGCAATGGCTCGACACACTTTTTGTAATAACTTAATTCGTTTAGAAATTTCTTGTTATGAATTTTTTGTAGCAGCCAGTGGTCAAATGCCGGCGAGCAATTTTAATTAAATTTAAGTACGAGTATTTAAAATTTAAATTTACAGCTCATGTTGTTTGTTCGTTCTTTTTTTAATTTTTTTACATTGGGCTATTTAATACATCATTATAATTATCTTAATAAAAGTTTATTATTTCGTTTACTTCTTCATTGTTAATGTAATGATGAATTTTAAAAATTTTAGCAGTTTCCTGGAAAATAAAATTAATTTACCATAATTAATAAAGAAACTTTCTTCGTATACTTTTGTATCTTATCTATGAATGTACAAAGAAATTAATGGCCGATCTCAACGTCTGCAGCCATTATAAATCTGACCACGCATGTCCTTTGTTAAAAATAATGTTTTGTTTATATTTTGCTCTTTATTGTCCAATAAGGCATATGTGCGAATATGTATGTATATATAGTAGTATAAGCAAAAACAAGCAATTAATGTACATACTACATAGGTTTATTTACTGAACAAGGAAGTATTAATAAACAATTTAATTCTTATTATTAAACAGATTTTATATTTATTTTATTTACATATATGAATGCTTTTGGCTCAAAGCAGCCAGACACAAAGTTTAATACTTTGTTAATTTTCGCTAAAATTGTTAATATTGTTTATTTATAGACTCCTTGCAAATGTTCATGTCTGCAGTAATTTAACTTTAAAATGTTTAAAAAGAATGATTTTATAAACAAAGTCCCGGACATGGGTAAATATTAGAGTTGTCAATTATTCGCCTTTCAACTTTGTTCGAATAATGCAAATAAATAATTGTTTTTGTTCGTTCGAGCGAACGGTTAAATCTAATCGTTTAATCAATGAGAATAAGGAACAAAAATATCTAAAAAATTATTATCCAAAAATAAGCAACTCATATAAATAAATAGGGCAGTATTGTGTTAACACAAAAAAACTAAAAAAAAATTAAAAGACTAATATTTTGATTAACTAAAGGGTGTTTTTATAAGAGCTTGCTGATTTGCAATTTAAATAAAACACATGCCAAATTATGAAATTGCCAAAAAAATTTTTTATTTGGTAGATAATTTCTTGTCATTTAACATTTAAATATAATTTAGGGCATATGGCCACCACGACTATTTTGCACAAAGGTCATTCTGGAGGTCCAATTTTCGACCACCTTTTCAAGCATTTGAGGGCGTATTTCAGCAATGACACGTTGAATACTGGTTTCCAAAGCGTCAATCGTTGCTGGTTTATCCACGTAAACCAATGATTTCAGGTATAACCACAAAAAGTAATCGAGTGGCGTCAAATCACACGAACGCGGAGGCCAATTCACCGGTCCATTTCTCGAAATAATGTTGTCGTTGAAATGTTCTTTCAATAAGTCCATTGTTTCGTCCGCAGTATGACAAGTGGCACCATCCTGTTGAAACCACATTTCGTTTACATCCATATCTTGAAGTTTTGGCACCAAAAATTCATTGATCATGATTCTGTATCGATTTCCATTCACGGTAACGCGTCGTCCTTCCTCATTTTTAAAGAAATAAGGACCGATGATTCCACCAGCCCATAGACCGCACCAAACAGTACATTTATCGGGATGCGTTGGTAATTCTTGAACGGCGTGTGGATTATCTTTGCTCCAAATAAGGCAAATTTGCTTGTAGACATATCCATTCAACCAGAAATGCGCCTCATTACTGAAGAGAATTTTGCGGTAAAAAAGCGGATAAACATTTTTAATTGAACACTGTTTTTGAAAATAAATTTCCACGATTTGGAAGCGTTGTGCTTGAGTTAACCTGTTCATGATGATTTGCCAAACAATACTGAGTAGATACGTCACTTTAAACTGTCGAAACAGCTGTCAGACAACAGAGTGATTCGTATAAAAAAAAACTTCATAAAAAACACCATTTAAAAACTATATAAAATTCTTACAAATTGAATAACTTAGATCACTTTTAACTGATGTACATACCCCTACGTATGCAGTGCATTGCGCCGGAAGAAGAAAGGAGGAGATAGTATTGATGGGACAGATAGGGAAAGATGTTACTATTTGAACCTTTTACTTCGCCTGCTAATTTTTTTACTACAAATTAAGAGACCGCTGTTCGTTATTCGAAAATCGTCATTTAAAAATATATTCGTATAAGAGTTTGGTTTTGTTTCATCGGTTAATCGCATTATTCTGGATCGATTGACAACTCTAGTAAATATGAAGCTGTACGAAATGTACAAAACTAACAAACGTTGTCACTATTGTGTCCACAATAGTGTGTATTGTGGCAACTGTAGTACAAAATATCACAGTTTGTTTTCGATTTACTGTCCAAATTCATAGTTATTAGTCAAATAATATTAATGGATCATGCTGTGATTTTTGTCCGTCCCAGTTGATTTGAAAGGGCAAGGATACACTTCCATTTATTGCTGCATATTTAAATGTCGCTAGTTCAATCGTGGAATATTAGAATTTCAAAACTTTCATAGCTAGAAACTTCTTTGCGCGCATGAGGGTAAAATTTTTACGGATGAAACGAAAGTGTGGGACGATTTTTAAATTGAATTAAAATTTATAGGCTAATTGTTCGACATGATAAATATTCCAGAGAAACATGATAAATATACCAAGGCACAAAGAAAATTTAACATCAGTTTTTAGTTATTCAACTTACACAGCAGAGCAGTACAGCAGTTTTCGAAAGCCGCAACACTTTCATCATCAGTGCTCATGTGTATTATGTTTGTCACCACTTATTAGGTGGCTTAGTTGAATGTGATAACAGTTTAAGCAAATTTTATTAGGAAATAGAATCCGAGAACTGTATCAACCTGATGTTAATAAATTTCATATTGTTTTTAATACCCGTGTTACCGTTTGATTATTTTCTTCATGTCCCATTTTTCTGAATTTTTTGTTCCATCATACCTAACGGGACGTTTTTGTTGCTAAATGTATGTTTAAGACGTATGAGTAATACGAACTCATACAAACAAATATTAATCATACGCAGCCGTACCGTAACAGAATTCAATTTCGTTTGGAAAGAAAATTGATTTTGCATTCAGCGAAAAACTTAACTATTTTTCAGAACGAACCCATTTGTAATATTAGGCACGGAATTCGCTAATGAAATCAAAAATGATTTAATTAAAAAAAAATAGTTTCATTTTTGAGGTGAAACTTCTTTGAAACGCACACAATTTTTAATAGCGTCTTCAATTAACTGTATTTGAGTTGTTAAGGAATGAAATCACTCCAATTTGGCGATAGTGTCGAGAACAAAGCCAGAAAGAAAAGAAATTACCTGACAACACTGATGAATGCTTTATTAGCAAATTCTAAAATCATAATTAACTGCCGATTTCACAATGTTGACAGAGTTCTTTCTTTCGTATAAATACATTTGAAACAAACACAATTTATAAAATTTTGTTTCAATTGCGAAATAAGCAGTAAGACTAAAAACTAAGCTGCCCTGCCCCTAGCACACAAGTTTACTGTTTGATAGTAATTGTACTAAAATTACAAATTATAAATCTATACCCCAAAAATTAAAGGCCGGTTTTTCATAACTACCAAAAAAAAATAATTTATTCATTGCAAAGCTATGAAGTTAAATTAAAAAATTATTTATACATATTAGAAATAAATAATATGATTTTTATATGTTTTTAATTCACCAAATGAATAATATTTTTTTGCAAAGTTAATTTTTTGTGAACAAAAGAAAATTCTTCATAGCAAAAACTTTCAATAAAATGTTTCTCTCTCAAATTTGTATGCTCTTTTTTCACTCTCTGGTTGGTAGTTTTTCAATAACAACTTTCGTCTACTGAACGGACCTACTTTCTACAGGATCTATTAAGCAGTTTTAGATAAAAAAACCTTTAAATAATTGCCTGATTTCGCCATATAAAGTACAGCATTCGTTAAACATAAAAGTATTTTTATGTAGTAAGAATTTTTTTAACGAACATTTATATTGCTATATTAAATTGAATTAAGATTCATAGGCTAATTGTTCGAAATTTGTTTTTAAATCTCAGAAAGACATGATAAATATTCCAAGGCACAAAGGAAAGTCAACATCAGTTTTATTCAACTTACACAGCAGAGCAGAACAGCTGTTTTCGAAAGATTTAAAAACAAATTTCGAACAATTAGCCTATGAATCTTAATTCAATTTAATAAAAGTATTTTCTTTTTATTAAAATGTTCACACAATAAAGCAACAATCAATGATGAAGGCATAGTCACTGGTCACTGAACATAATTGGCATCGACTGACACTATCATGTACTAAATGCAGAGTAACAGCACCCACCTTCGTCGGCCCTGTAGCAAAAATTAGCCGGCGAAGTAAATGGTTGAAATAGCTACAAAAACAACTATCCATCTTCTCATCTTTCCTAATCTGTCCCCTCAATACTATCCCCTCGTTTTCAGTTCCGGCGCAATGCATTGCATATATAGGGGTCATCCCCTGATTGCTGGTCCAAGATAAAAAAAAAAAGTTGTTAAAAACACCAGAAATTGCAGGAACTACTTTGTGGAGTTCAACAATACTCAGCGAAGATTTTTGCTTACTCTCTTCTGTGTTTGCGTCAACCACACGCCCTTCGCCATTATTCGCTTGGACGATTAACACTCGCAAAAACTCTTTTTATAAAATTTTTTGCTTCAATATGAACCCCCTTACTCTTATACTTTTTAATAAGTTGTGAGTTATTTAAATTAAGAAGTGGCTGAAACAAGAGGCCCGCATATTTTGTGGATTTATCTCATAATGCAGAGCTGTTAAAGTGGAATGTTAAAGTGGAAATGCAATTGCAACTATTGAAAAGTGTATTTTATAACTTGCAAAATCTAAAAATGTATTAAAAATATACATGTATAATGAAATATGCAAAAATATGTATTGATTTTAAAATATGCACTAACAAATCGATGCCATTTCCTGCAAATTTTTGGATTCGTATACATATACTTACATATATTTGATTTACGTGGGACTACTACCAATGACGAAAACATGTATTTACATGAATATCCCAACCCTAATTAATTTTTAAAATACTTAAGATTTTCTCGATCACATTAGGCTCAATTTATTTATATGTATGCATACATACTATACGTACATACTGAAAACCCAAATTCATTCATATGTATTTGCAAAAAGAATTTTATTTGATTTTCGTTTGTTAACGAATGTAAACACTTTCTTTCGTCTATGTTACAATGAATACTCAATCAAAAGACAGAATAAAATCTATACAATATGTAATAAAAATCTTGGCACCATTATTAAAAGAAACAGCTTCGAATGAGTGACACGCTGTGTGTTCTGTATAAAAAAAATAGTTTAAACAATTGTGTTAGAGAAAATAGAAATAATTTTAGAATCAAAGAATAACATAAACAAAAGGCACATATGTACTCGTATGTACAATATACATACATATAAACAAAACTGTTAAATTTACCCATACTTACATAGTACATATGTATGTGCATATGTTCATATGTACATTGTGTTGTAGATTCGAAAGAAAAAGCATTAAAATTTGCTATTTTGACTTAAATAAATTCAAAAGAATTGTATTACTATTAACTTACTTATTTTACCAAGGCAAGTTAATAATCTGTCTTCTTTTCAGTCTACTTTTTCCATTTGCTTTTTAAATATATTGTAATTGTGAACATATATTTAGTTGAAATTAAACTATTAATCATAAAGTTTTATAGTCGAAACAAGTCTCCCTAAAATTATTGGCGATGCTAGACATACTACATTCGTATACGAGCATTATTAGGTTGTGCGGGGGGTAGAGGAATTGTGCGGTTTATTTTGATTATTAAGTTTAAAAATAATTTATTTTATATATTTTAGTAGTGAACACATTTTTATTTAATAAATCATTTTAGACAAATTTGTAGTTAATTTGGGACCTTCGGAATTTATACTAAAAACATCTATGTTATTCCAAGATGGGCCACTAGAAACCAAGGTTGGCAACCGAAACGAATAACGGTAGCGGTAGTGATCTTAATTTTTATATTATTTCGGTACGGCAGCGGTATTTTCAACATATCCGCTACCATAAAGTGAATACCAGTATCATACCGTTATTACAACTTTATTAATAAAATTGAACAATATAATTGTTAAATTGATCATTTTTATTTTAATTCATGTTCAACTACTTGTATACAGCTTTAGTTTGAAATAAAACTAATTAGTACAACTGTCAATGCTGTCTTGACAAAAAAAATTTAGTAGAGAAAACATCAAAATGATGGTTTTATTGTTGAATGTTTTTAATCATAAAGATTCATCGGTATACCTTAAATCACTGTCCGAATTACCATCCTTAAAATATTGAAGACTCAAGTTAAGAAAATGGTAAATAGTTGCAAAAATCGATTTTCGATTTTTATATAAATTTTTTTAGGAGGGTGGCCCCGTTGGAATTATCGATTGTGCAGATTTGTCAGTCACGATGTAGCAGTGAGCATCGCGTGTTCGCTGTGGAGACATTTTTCAAGAGTAAGCACTCGTCGACAATTTTGTTCAAAGTTCGGTACTCGGCGAATATGTGATAGACCGAGTGTAAATTTAATTCGTTCGTGGGTGCAGAGATTCCGCGCAACTGCTTCGGCTATGAATGTTCTACGGCCAGGGCCCAGTCGATTTTCAAGGACTCCCGAAAACATTGAACTGGTTGAAAGCAGTTTACGTGAAAATCCGCCACTTTCAATACGGATAAGAGCAGCCTGGGATTTCCAAGATCGATTATTCATGAAATTTTAAAAAAGGATCTGAAGTTCCATGCTTTTAAAATTCAAATCGTTCAATAACTGAAAGCAATTGACTTTTACTTAGGCACAAATTTTTGTGAAACGATGTTGGAGCTTTATCGCACTCTAAATACCCATTTTTTGGAGCGACGAGGCCCATTTTCACTTAAACGGCCACGTCAACAAAGAAAAACTGCCGTTACTGATCTCCAAAAACCCGCAACCCTGAATTGAAACATCAAAAACCATTACATTGCCTCAGGGTAGCTGTTTAGTGTGCCTTATCCACGCATGAGATAATTTCACCATTTTGTTTCGAAAATTCTCGAGGCAAGGCGACGAATGTCAATGGTGAAAATTATTGACACATGATTACGGAATTCTTTTTGCCAAACCTGCGAGCTCATCCATCGTACTCTTCACACACGTGATTTCAACAGGATGGGGCGACTGCACACACAGCCAGAGCTTCGATGAATTTGCTTGGGGAAAATTTCCCCCAAAAATTTATCATTCGGTATGGAGACATCCCATGGTCACCCACCTCGTCCGATCTAACTCCCATTGATTTATTTTATGGGGCTAACTCAAAGAGAGGATTTATAATGATAATTCCCAATCTCTTGTGGCTTTAAAAGAAAATATTCATCAAGAAATCACCTCAATTGAACCAAGTTTACTGTAGCGTGTGACGTAGAACACAAGGGTCCGTTTTGAACAGTGCGATCAACTCGGCGGAAAACATCTGGATGACATACTCTTTAAAAAACAAAATTCGCATTACCATTCTATCTTTTAATGCTCTTAATAAAACTTTGAAGTTTGAAAATATAAATCTGCTACCAGAAACCCTGTATATATAATTATGTACAATGTGTAATAGCAAACACATTTAATTAAGCGCCAGATTTTGCTGGCTTATTGTTAAAGCTTTTTATGAAATATAAAAATGTCTGATAATATTCTATTCATATACGTTTTTACTCCCAAATTAAAAATTTTTTAGATCAAATTAAAATTTTTTAAATTCAAACTCAATATTTTTCAAAACAAATTAACATTTATTTCAAACAAATTAAATTATTTTTAAAATAAATTAAAATTTTTGCATATCAAATTCAAATTTTTTCATATTAAATTCACTTCTTTTAATTTAAAATTAAGAATTTTCATTTTCAAATTCAATTGTTTTTAAATTTTGTTTCATTGTTGTTTAAAATTAAGTTATTTTATATATATTTCTTAGTGTTCATATAACGCGGGAGACCACTGGAATATCTTCCAATCCTGTACTGTTATACACAGTAAAAATATTTGAATTACATTTACTACCAAATCTAAAAATAAAGTTCATTTGAATGTAATGAAATTAAAAAAAAAGGAAGAAACCTTAAAAAGGAAGTTAATTTATATTTTTATATTTATTCTATTCAAATCTGGTTCATAGTAGTACTAACCGAAAAGTTTAAAAATTAAACTACGACCCATAGAAATACGTCAAATAAAAGCTTAATACACATAAATTATTTTTTAAAAATAAGGCCTTTATTTTTTAAACTTTTAATAGTGAATTAAAAAACAAATGAATTTGGATTTTAATAATTTGAATTTGAAAAGAAAAACATTGAATTAGAAATGAAAAAAATTTAATTTAAAAAGGAAAATGTTTAATTTGTGTTGAAAATAATTCAAATTACTTTGAAAAAAAAAATTAATTTGTTTTGAAAATAATTTAATTTAATTTGAAAAGAGTTGAATTTGTTCCGAAAATGTGTTAATTTGAGAGTAAAAACCTATATATTTAGTGTACTAGTAACATCGATGACAATATTTTAAGTCCTATAGTGAATTACCAAAAGGTATTGCTAATTTTATCTCGCTTGGCAAATTTGTCAAATATTTTTGCAATTAAAAGGATATGGCTTCATTCATAAAACTTACTATGAATAACGACTTTAATTTCTGGTTTTAAGAAAACTTTGCAAAATTTGTATATGGGGGCGTTTT
This sequence comes from Linnaemya tessellans, assembly GCA_951800035.1. Classification (NCBI taxonomy): domain Eukaryota; kingdom Metazoa; phylum Arthropoda; class Insecta; order Diptera; family Tachinidae; genus Linnaemya; species Linnaemya tessellans. The sequence goes on from OX637534.1 coordinate 92,003,667, forward strand.
ATCAGTGCTTGCAAAATATTTACGGTGTACCGAATATTGAATTTTTGCTGTTATATTTACTCTATCATCATTTTGCAGTCGTCTCTTTAATTCGAAAAAAAGTCTGTTCAAAAGTATAATTTCTACTAAAAACTTGACTTATTATAAATATTTTTATTTGATTATAATTGCTTTGAGGTATTGTTTCAGTTAATTTATTAAATTAATCGCAATAGAATACAATAATGATAAAATAAAGATTACGCCAACAAGGTGAAATAAAAATACTTTTCTGCGCATGATGGAATTATGACGTCACTCAACATGTGTTCTGATTGGCTAATAAAATTCAGTTGGAGAACTATTATGTTATAGTAAAAACAGGACAGTGGGGCAAATTGCGATTTTTCAAATTAAATTTGTGTGATAATAAACAATTTTAAAAAATTATTATACAATACTTTCCACTTTTTTTATTTGAAATAGTTCATTTATAGTTATTTTATATAAATATTGAACCCAAGTGCTAATTATTTTTCTTTTTTCCCCATTCAAAACAAATTTTTTTCCTTGCAAAATATCAGTCATAACTTCCTTTGAGCTTTATCTCTTGGAAAACTATAAACTGACACAGCGTTTTGAAAACAAAACAAATTTTGATAACAATATTACATTTTAACACAATTATTTCTCACTTCTTTTTTTGCTGTTACCTTTGTTTGCAATTGCCCACTGCACATTTCATGCTTGCTCTTTTTGTTCTCTTTTCCCTTTAATTTATGTTTTTTGTTTACAGTTTATGAGCTTTAAAAATCAAGTTTTAATAAGTTTTTTACACTTTAAGTTATTTAATAATTATTTTAATATATTTATTTTAAATTATAACACAATTTATTATAAAATATAACACAAAACTTGCACTTTCATAAATCCGATTTCATTTGCTTGTTGGAAATCTCTCTGAGTAAATTGGAAATCTCTCTGAGCAAATTGTGTGAAGAGTTGCCAAATATAGCATAAAATATTAACCGCCGTATTCATAAAAAATTTTTTAGCTTTATTTCAGGTTTATTTGACAAATTTCCAATAGAAATACGTCAAATAAGCGCTTAATAAACCTAAAATATTTTTTATGAATACGGCAGTAATTTTGTACGAGAAAGTATTAGTTTTGCATATAATAAACATTTGGCAATCTCTTCGAGGGAACAAGTACGTCATCAAACGGTAAATCATGCGCAAGGCGTAATCTTTATTTTATCATTCTTGATAGAATATATGTGTTGTGTTTTCTAAAAATTTCAAAGCCTACTGTGCTTTTTCTTGTGTTAATCTCAATTGGTTTTTAAAAGTTTGTGCATAAGTTAAGAGGTGTTGTCATTTCGAATTTACGTTGAGGTCTACTGATGATTTGGTATAAGAAGCAATGAAATGCAGGCATATTGACATACTTAAATGACAACAAATAAATCATATGATTAACAAATGTGTTTAAGTATTTCGAAACTGCCGGCGAACGAAAGCATGTGCACAGTTCATTTTAAATTCTTTTCTTGTACATTGACTTTAAAATTGCTAATATTTTTTTTTTAATTTAGCGTATGCATAGTTACATTATCCGGGATGTGTTGAAAAATAAAGTTAATTTTGAAATTCTGCGTGCTGCGAACATTCCATTAGAATTGTTTTCTAATTGCTACACTTGTCTCGAACATGTGTTTGCAGTTTGGGCTATTTAGCATGTTTAGTTTGTTAGTGAGAATCATACGGCGATAGTACTCTGAGTCAGAAAAATATGTATTTACAAGTCACACAAGCAAGAAGATCGAGAAAACGACGCTCGCCCTCGCCTCAGCACATTAATGACTGATGCAAACGTTGGGAAAGTGAAGAAAATTGTTATGGAGAATCGTTGAATCACTATTAAAGAATTTGCTAAGGATGTTGGCATATCGGTTGGCTCAGGCCCTTACATATTTCTTTTTTTTTTTGTGGAAATTTTGGTAATGACCCGCCTGGCAGTGAATATCAGACCTTATATATACTATGCAGTTGTATATTTATATAAAATAATGTAACAATAAAACTATTTACTTGGTTTGTATAAATATTACTTGAATTTCATATATCCCAAGGCACTTAAGAAGTGGTGAACTGCATGAAATACACATCAGAACTAATTTGGAGGTGTTGTTATGTTCTGTCGTGTGGGATAGTAAATATTTATGTTAATTTTAACCTTGTTCGGTGAAGCATTGTCTGTCCCCTTCTGACCAAAGTGCTACGTGCTTAAGCCAATAAAAATGTTTTTGTATTAAAAACACACTTATAAATTTCAATTTCAAAAAGAAATTTTCATAAAATTCGACTGGACTGGGGACCATTTAAAAAAAAACACTTTTATAAAATTTTTTGTTGTTCTGTATGTATTTACGATTAAGAATTAAACTATTTTTTTGCGTAATTCGTCCTAGATAAATAGCTCAATGTTGTAGACAATTGTAAGTTTCTCGTATTTAGTTATTTGGCAAACTTATTTTCGGTGACAGATTATTTTCTTTGATCGTGTTAATAATAGGATTGCACGCTGTATTTACATAAATATAAAACAGTACATACATATATAACCATATACATATGTGATTCTTTACTCAAATTATGGGTATTGAAATTTAAGAAAATTAATAATGGCCCTTCATATTTTGTCTTAAGTCAATTAATTTTGCCATATCCATTAAACTATAACCTAAAACCAAAATGAGTTTGTTCCTTAAGTTTATTTATTTGGGAATATGTTGTTTAACACAATTTTTTTTATATATAAAAATAAATGAATTTTAAAAAAAAAAAACAAGTAAAAACGTTATACTCGACCGGGTCGAACACCCTCCAAATATTTAGTAAGTAAATTTAAAATTTTTAACTTGGTGGGACAGAGTTCCTTTAAGACATCTCTGTACCCAATTTTAAATCTCTTCCAGGAAGGAGCGTGGGAGAGACGTTTCACCTCTGCAAGATCGGAGAACATATCAGCTTTTTATAGGCTTAAGAAATACAAATTGTTTAATATTTACAGTATTTTTGCATATGGTATCATACGTCAACGCCCACTAAAGGGGGCCAGGTCTAAAAATAGACTGTATCATGTTTCCCACTATCACCCTAGACTTCATCACTGATCAAGATTATATACACTTTATAGGGTTCAATTCTTTTTGCAGGGTATTAAAACTGTATTTTGTCGGGGTCTCTCTGTCAAGGGCCGTAAAACATTAAAAATAAAAGTTTGGGATAAATAAGTGTAAAATTAATTATTAATTTTTTTTTATAGTGTCATTTTGATAGGTGACAAAGGGGGAGGAGGGGATAGGGCAGAGGAGCACCAGGTTACGTCTCAGGTTCGTCATTTAAGCTTAACAATTTTATTTTTAAGGAATGTAGGCTTAAATAAAAAACTTTGTTAAATTTTTACACCTTTTGCATATAATAACGCCCACTAAAGGGGGCGGCGTTCAAAAATTATTTTATGACTAAGTTTAACGTGTTGTACCTTCTTTGAGATAAAAATATAGCATTTGCTTAACAAAATTACACAAAAAAACTTTAAAAATTATATTGCTTTTTAGAGGTTGGTTTAGTTTTTCTCTGCTCCGATTCAGGCTATTTGCGAACTTGACCTGCGCCATTCTTCAAAATATATTTATACCAAATTTCAAGAGTCTGGCTCTTTTCGTTTGAACTGAATCATGTTTTCCACGGACGGACAGACCAAAATGGCTAGATCGTCTTAAACTTCATCTCTGATCAAGAATATATATATATATATATATATATATATATGTATATATATATATATATATTTATATATATATATATATATATATATATATATATATATATATATATATATATTTATATATATACTTCATCTGGTCTTAGAGGGATATTTTTTTCGTTACACACGGAATGACAAAGTGAATATACACTCCAAGTTTCTTTTGGAGGGTATAAAAATTAATTTGATTATTATCCAATTGGAATATGGAAAATAACGTTTAAGGCAGGGTTTCTGAGGTTCTTTTAGGACCATCCAATACTTTCAATTTATTTTGAAATGAAATACATTTTGCTAGAAAGTTTGAAATAATCTAGAATGTAATATATTGGAATTAATTATGTAATATATATTTTCACATATGTATATGTATTTTCACATATGTATACGAGTATATGTATATGTATACATATACCAGTATACGAATATTTCTAGATTGGAATTAATTTAACTTTAACAAAATTAGGATACATACATATGTATGTACATATGTATGTATGTACATATGTATGTGGATGTGTGTGAACATACATATGGATGTATGCATGCATGTGTTTATTTCTAACTGTACAGGATTTTAATGTTCATTCGTTTATTTAAAATATTTTTCGAATAGGCTAATTAACTGCATTGAATTGAAGACCTATTCGCTTCGCATTTTTTAAATCGTTCATATAATATACATATATGTATGTGAAGACATACAAATATATGCACATATATGTATGTATACATTTTTACAACAAATTGATCATGTTAATCGGGTGGAATTTTAATCTGCTTATTTGATACTGTATTTGCTTTGCTATGCACCTTTTAACACATATTACATTGCCACTGTCAGTGTTCTTCACGTTAATTTCGAAATAAAACTTAATGAAAAAAGTAAATTTTGCAAACTTTTGGTACACATTTGATTCTTTTATATTCTTGTCTTCATACGAAACAAGAAAATTCTTTTCACAAATATTTTTGTTTTAGACACAAAATTGAAGGAAAAAAAAAATTATATAAAAGACGCATCACCGTATATATAGAATAGTGCATGATCGTCGTACTAAAAATGTATCAAAATGTACGCAAAATAACTAATTTATTTATCTACAGATGTGTATGAATATGTACATACATACATACATATGCACAAGTATGTATGTTAACATGTTGTATAATATTTTATGTATTTATATGGATCTTAATAATCGTATTAGTAATAATTCACGATGATTTTGTGTTAATTTAATTACGTTGTTAGCACACGCTTAGATCTTATTGTATTTTCATTTTCTTGATTAAATTATACATTATTCTCAAATATTTTAAATTAAAAATATATTATTTTTAATCGCATTTTTATTATATTCTTCATTTATGATTTTATTTTCGCTTTACTACAAGTAGTGATGGTGGGCTATTTTTAAAATGCAATTTCAGGCACTCAGAATGCGTAGCTTCAACGAGCAGGCGATTTTCATTTTATTTCATAGACCGAACCGTAGGAAAATTCAAAGAAAACTGATGCAGAAATGAAAATTTGTTCGAAAATTATTTGCTAAAGATTGAGATTTTGTTCTCTAAATGTATAACCCAACAGACGCATGTTTGTTAAAATGTTTACTTTCGAATAATTAGAAAAACTCGCAATCATTATCATTCTATATAAATCATTTCGAATTTTTTGTTTTTGGTAACGCGTATTTCACTAAATTTTACATATTTTCGGTTTTAAATTGTAAACATAAAAACAGTGAATGAAGCTATTTCTATGGCTTGAGGAAGGAAATGGACAGAGAAAGGAAATATTAACATAAATTTATTGAAAAATTTTTTTTGTAGGAGTAGGACCAGCACTCAGGGGATGACCCCTATATATGCAATGCATTGCGCCGGAACTGAAAACGAGGGGATAGTATTGAGGGGACAGATTAGGAAAGATGAGAAGATAGATATTTCATTAAAATATTTAATATTGATATAGAAATGGCAAATATTGTTATCTCGCGTTGAGTTACTGGTGCCGAAGAAAATTGAAGGTGACACTGATATATCTCTAATGCGATGCGTGGCTTAGAAATTGTGGTGGTATATAATCTGAGAAGAGATTCGCAATTTTTTAAGTGCTTAAATGATTTTACTGATGAATAGATATTAGTAAATTCCCTGCTTATGAACTGATTTCGGTTCAAAATTTTTTGGTTTGCTAAAGCCTGCTGCTTCATGACATTGTATATAATTCTAAATACCATCATGGATTTTTGTAGAATATTTTATCTGTTAAATTTTCAGAACTACACAAAATAATTAAAGCGTACTGACCTGATTTAAAAACAAGTAAAAATGTTATATTCGACCGGCTCGAATCTGAAATAACCTCCAAATAGTTAGTAAGTAAATTTAAAATATTTAACTTGGTGGGACAGAGTTTAAGGCATCTCTCTATTTTGACAGAGTCATTCCGGGTAGGGCAGTGGGGTAGACGTTTCACCTCTGCAAGACCAGAGAACATGTCAGCTACTTATAGACTTAATGAATACAAGTTGTTCAATATTTACAACATATTTGCATGTAATATCGTACGTTAACGCCCACTATAGAGGCGGGGTCCAAAAATAGACTATCACATGTTTTCCACAGACGGATGTACGGGCATTGCTATTTTGATATTTTTAAGCTTAAGGTCTGTTTATTTTAATTTAATTTTTAATTTCAATATTTCGTCACTAATTTCTGTGAATTCTCAGGAAATTAATTATTTTATTTGATGTGAAAAATTTTTAGAAATATTGAAATTAAAAATTAAATTAAAATAAAGAGACCTGAAGCTTAAAAATATCAGAATGTAATAATAATTGAAAAGAGATCAAGAAAGCAGAAGAATTTAACAAGATCAAGAATATTTATACTTTAAGGGGTCCAATTCTTTTTGGAGGGTATTTTGTCGGGGTATTTCTGGAAAGGCCCGTGGGGGAGACATTTCACCTTTGACATAAATCTCTAAAAATAAATGTTTGGGTTAATTATATGTAAAATTTATTTTTAATTTTTTTAGTAGGGCCATTTAGCAGCAAAGGGGGTGGAGAGGGTAGGGCAGATGAGTACTGGGTTACGTCTCAGCTTCGTCATAAAAACTTAAAAATTTTATTTTTAAGGAATGTAGGCTTATGTAAAACAATTTGTTCAATTTTTACACTATTTTTGCATATAATAACGCCCACTAAAAGGAGAGGGGTCCAAAAACAATTTTAGTTTTATTTTATGGCTCCAAGTTTAACGTGTTGGACCTTCTTTGACATAAAAATACTCGTATATCATTTGCTTTACAAAATTACAAGAAAAAATTTAAATTATGTTGTTTTTTAGTGGTGGGATTAGTTCTTCTTAGGGGAACTTTTTCCCCTCTTGCCCGATTCAGCCCATTTACGAACTTAACCTGTGCTATCCTTCAAGATATACATACATATATAATCCAAATTTTAAGAGTCTGGCTCTATCGTTTGGACTGAATCGTAATATCTACAGACGGACGGACATGGCCAGATCGTCTTAGATTTCATGACTGATCAATAATATACATATATACTTTATGATGTGTCAGATGAATATTTCGCTGCGTTACAAACGGAATGACAAAGTCAATATACCCTCCAATTCTTTTTGGGAGGGTATAAAAAGCGTTGTCCGTTCGTAAGTAGATTCATGCTTAAATTATGAACCAACCTGAACATATTAAACGAAAACAGCTGAGCTACCAAAAACAGGGTTGCCAAAAAGTTAGTTGCTAAAAAATCACCCGATATTTGTAAAAATATGATATATCAAATTGAATTCATTATTTAATTTTTGCTCCAATTTACGCGATACAAAAAATTATATTATTTTTTGACGATATAGACAAATATTTTACGCAAATTTGATTTACACTTCTATAGAGCGTTGCAAGATGTAATATGAGAAAAAACGGAAAAGCATAATAAATATATGTTTGTATGTATATATTTGGGGTATTCATACTGTGTGCTGTTTAGTCATATTGTCATAGTCATAATATTTTACACCAGCTTACAAATGTTGTTGCCGCCGCAAAAAAAAGTATTCATCTCATATCAAGGCAGCAGCTGTTTTACTTTATGGTTGGTTGGTATACGTGGCTGCCTGTAACCCACAAGCATTCAAGTAGGATCTCTGAGAACCCGTTTTGAAAGACCACTCCACTCGTTAGTGTCAACCCGTGTAGAACCGAATCCAGATCCCGGATACGGTTTTACTTTATACACACAAAATCATTTAGATATTCTTGTGCACCAGAAGTCAAATTTAATACTTTTAAATAGAAATGGAGTTCTTAGACTTTTTGGAGTTTTCAAACAACTTTATTATTATCTTTTGCTTTTATAACATCTAATTACAAATGTGTTGTTTTCTTACCAGCTGATCGATGTTTGAAATATCATACTAAGATATGACGGGTTGTTCACACGAGTCATCTGTTTCGTGCTATTATTTTATGACTTGTGGCTTTATGACTACAGTGGGAATCCCTCAACTTTTTAAATAACTCCACTAAACCACACTGAACTTTTTCCCAAAAGCAAAGACATTTAGTATTTGTATAATATGTAAAAGGAATTATGTATGGAAGACATTTTCTTTTTACTCTTATACAGATCAGTGTAATTTTTATGGTTTCCAAAAAAAGAACTATAAGTGATGGTTCAGCTAAGACAGCTAAGAGGACGTAAATATACATGTGTATTATAAGTTTCTTTTCGTTGACTCCACTTGTATATAAATTACATTCTTTTGAACGTATAAGAGTTATATGGCCATGATTCTACATATTATTGAATTATTGTGTAAAGCTTTGCTGGGTTAATAGGGAGAAAATCTTATTTTTTATGGAGATAATTTCTTTGAAAATATCTGAATTTTCTGATCAAATAATTCAAATAAACTGTTTCAGCTCCCGCTCTCATTTTCTTTTATTCTCTGCCAGTTGTTGGGAAACTCGTATTCTCTTGCTCATAAAATGCTGCAAAGAAAACAATAAAAACACTTTTATTGGCCTGTAGCAACTTTTTTTTGTTTATTTTCTTTGAATTTAAAAATTATTTTTATTTAATTATATGTATGTGTATGTACATATGTATTTGCTTTTGGCTGTTAAAATTTTGCTGATATTTTTTTTCGTCTTTAGCAGACATATTGCTAGACGCAATCGTCAACGAAGAGCCAGCCATAATTCTCGTATAAAGATTGTGATGAAATTATAAAATAAATAAATTTAATCATTAATAATTCCATTTTCAAACTGTTAAAACGATTTTAATGAAATTGCAATAAAGATTTTATTGATATCTTTAAGTTTGGACAAACGATGAATATATCATGAATAAAGCGTGTCAATGATCGGGCTATTCATTTGTTTATGTTTTTATTATTATTTTGAAATGTTTCATACCCAGTGAAAAATGTACTTCCAAATTAGTTAGCAATATGCGGAGCATTTGAATACGAAATGATAACAATCCTGATTAATTCTAGTGATTTTTCCATGGGCTTGTTACTGCAAGTTTTCGTTATTGATCCCAACTCATTGGTATTAATCTTATATTCATTTGTACTGTATATCCTTATTCTGTGTTGGAACATTTCTTAGTTAGACATTCCGTTCAAAAATTATTTTTCTATTTTGAACTATTTAAAACTAGAGTTTCTACCATTCGTTTATTCACATTGAAAAGTCGGGGAACTATGGTCAATTTTACATTTATGATGAATCTGATCAATGTTACTCTGTACTAACATTTTCTTCTGCAAAACATATCATTTAATAATCAAAGACGTCGTACAAGAAGTTAGAACCCATAGCGGGTTCAACATTTTCGTCAATCTATTAAATGTAATTTAATTTTATCATTAAATACGTACTTACGACATTATTCATAAACAAGTAAAAACGTTATATTCGACCGGGTCGAATCCTAAATACCCTCCAAATATTTAGTAAGTAAATTTAAAATGTTTAACATGGTGGGAATGAGTTCCTTTATATAATATCGTACGTCAACGCCCACTAAAGGGGCGGGGTTCAAAAATAGACAACATCATGTTTTCCACAGACGAACGTATGGGCATTGCTAGACCGTCTTAGACTTCATCTCTGATCAAGAATATATACTTTATGAGGTCCAATTCTCATTGGAGGGTATAAAAACTGTATTTTGGCGGGGTCGCTCTGGCAAGTGCTGTGGGGGAAACATGTCACCTTTGTCATAAAACTCTAAAAATAAATGTTTGGGATAATTAAATAAAAAATAAAATTTTTTTATAGGGTCATTTAGGGGCAAAGGGGGAGGAGGGGGTAGGGCAGAGTAGTACCAGGTGACGTCTCAGCTTCGTCATTAAAGCTTAAAAATTTTATTTTTAAGAAATGTAGGCTTAAGTAAAACAATTTGTTAAATTTTTACACTATTTTTGCATATAACAACGCCCACTGAAGAGGGCGGGGTTAATTTTATTTTTTAATTTTATGGCTCCAAGTTTAACGCGATGGACCTTTTTTAATTTAAAAATATATCATTTACTTAGCAAAATTATAAAAAAAACTTTTAAAATTATATATGTTGTTGCTTAGAGGTTGGCTTAGTTCTTCTTAGGGCAACTTTTTTCCTCTCGCCCGATTTAGTCCATCTCCGAACTTAACCGGTGCTATCCTTCAAGATATATTTATACCAAATGTCAAGAGTCTAGCTGTTGGAGTGAATCGTGATTTCCACCGACGGACGGACGGATGGGCATGCTGAGATCGTCTTAGATTTCATCACTGATCAAGAATATATATACTTTATGGGGTCTCAGATGGATATTTCGCTGCTTTACAAACGCAATGACAAAGTGAATATACCCTCCATATTCTTTTTTGGAGGGTATAAAAAATACAATTTCACATTAACAATTATTCAACCTGAAATTTTTCATCATCAATGACAGTCACAGTTTCGGTCAATTATAAAATAGCTAAAAGTGTGCTTGTAACATACGAAATAACCTAAATTGTTAAATGACATGAAATGTTAAGCAACATGACATCTGGTATGTTAAATAACTTGGAAATGTTAAATAACATTAAAGCAAGCTTAAAGCTCATTTCACTGTACGTAACTGTTAGAGCGAGCATATTGTGTGTGTTATAAAATATATTTTTCCCAACTGCTCTACCTTCGTGGCACCTGTTCAACAAAACTATATTAATTCATTCCACTTGGCTCTACAGCAGAACGCATGCGTTGCATGCCATTTACTTCTCTATTGAAGTATTTAATCTTGCACATTTTCTTACCACTTTGGGTGCAGAAAAATGGTATAAAAAGGCTGGTCCTTTTCAAATAAGCCACATTCGTTTAACAGTTACAGTCGTTTAAAAAACATATTAATTTTAAAAGAAATACCTATTTTAAAAATAAGTGAAAAAATAAAAAATAAAAACTAGTTACAAATTGGTGTTAAGGGCTTTCTGCTTAAAGGATTCTTAAAAAATTTAATTTAATTTCAATTTTATTTTATTGTTTCTTGTTGCTTTAATATACCAAGTACATATTTTAGTTTTAATACTAAATGTACAGTATATTACAATTCATTTGTACAATTGCATTGTTTTTAAAATTCTAATCTTAAAGGAAACGGAAGTGGTTCGTAAAGTGAAACGTTAAAAAGTGTAACTACGAATAGAGTATGATTTGGGAATAGTATTTGATTATTTTAGAAGGTAAATTGAAAAATATTAATTGAAATATAATTTTAATAAGTTAATTTCGTGAACCCAAAAAATTTCAGATAACTCAGTGTTGAAATATTTACAGAAAAAGGAAAATTGTTGTAAACATTCAATTAAATTTGATAAATTTATTAAAATATAATTAAAAGTTAAAGGTACCACGATTCCTATGAACGCGTTTAAAAGGACAAGCTCCACGTCATAGGCTAAGTTCTCCGTAACAAAGTAAGCGTTAATGTAACTTTGTTTAGCTTCTATGTGAATGTGTCTTTGCCGCAACCATCTATTTACGAAAAGCCGTCGGAAATTTTTTATTACCTTCATGTCCTCAACGTTATTTCGCATAATTATGTTATCAGAATTGTAAATTTATGCGTTTTTAGTCATAATTTGTTGATCATTAGCCTATTGGACATGTGGAAAAATACAAGTGGAATAAGCAAGATTTAAAGTCATCGTTAATCCCATTCCGTCGGGGTTTTTTTATTACCAGAAAATGTTCGAACTTCATGTCCCCAAAGTGTATGTTTTTTATGCAACTTTTTCATTCGTCTATTGGACGTGGGGAAAACAAGTGAACTCAAAAAAATTTCAAGCCATTGTTAATCTTATTCACGTTTTATAAAGTATCTCATATACTTCTTCAATCGTATAAATCTTAAAGAGCTAAAGAGGAAATTTATAGAAATGGTTTTCCCTTATTCAAAGTTTTAGCGACTTAAAGTATTTTTTTTTAATTCTCATTCTCTTTTGTGATACATTTTATTAAATTAATTCATTTTTGGAAATAAGGCAAAATGTCTTATATTACAACTTTAGCACTTCGCACCCAATCTTTTTCCTAATAATGGCCTGTCCTGAAATGCAAGTGGTTTTAACTTATTTATCGATTCGAAAATTTTCATGTAAAATTTTATTCTTCTATAAAACACAAGTATTAGTATATTTGCGTAATTTTAGTACACTCGAATTCGATTAAGTGAAAGGAAGTTTGGATAAGTGAAAGCATTTTCGCTTAAAAAGTATTGTACTTTAAGAATTTTTCTATAGATCCATTAACTAAACCATGCACATAAGAGTACATTCAAAGCTAATAAATACGTCATTGCATATAATGAAAGCTAATAAAATACATTCGGGAATATTGCCAAGATTTGTTTCTAAAACACAGATATATTATTAGATCATTATCACTATTTTCTGCATTTTTATTTTGCTATATATAGCAAGCGTTACAAATATCCTATATAATGTTATGGTTGGGAAATTCTCGATAGTAATAAATATTGTTATTAATATGATTGATTTCATATCAAGCCCTAACCGTCGAAAAATATTTTTGGATGAAAATCGATTATATACTATAATTTGGATCACCAGTATAATTACATATCAAAATCGTGTCAAGCACCTTTACACGGAAATACAGCACATGAAATTTTGGATTAAGAGCTTCTCTCCTTGAAATTTTTATTTTTTTTTTTTGTGTAAAAATACTAGTTTTTTAAGCTTTCATTTTCCATTTTTCGTTAACTTCTTCAGGAATTTATATATTTTCTTCTTTTATATATATATATATATATATATATATATATATATATCGCTCTGAAACCGCATAAAGTATATATATTCTTGATCACTGGTGAAATCTAAGACAATATAGTCATGTCCGTCCGGTTATCTATGGAAATCACGATTTAGTCCAAACGAAAAGCGCCAGACACTGGAAATTTGGTATAAATATATTTTGATAGCACAGCTTAACTTCGTAAATGGGCTGAGTCGGGCCAGAGGGAAAAAAGTTCTCTTAAGAAGAACTAAACCAACGTCTAAAAAACAACATAATTTATATTTTTATACCCTCCGTTTGAGACGCAGCGAAATATCCATTTGAGACCCCATAAAGTATATACATATATTCTCGGTCAGTGATGAAATCTAAGACGATCTGAACATGTCCGTCCGTCTGTGGAAATCACGATTCAGTCCAAACGAAAAGAGCCAGATTCTTGAAATTTGTTATAAATATATCTTGAAGCACAAGTTAAGTTCGGAGATGGGCTAAATCGGGCAAGAGGGAAAAAAGTTCCCCTAAGAAGAACTAAAACAACGTAAATTTTACAGTTTTTTTGTAATTTTGTTAAATAAATGATATATTTTTATGTCAAAGAATGACCAACGCGTTAAACTTGGAGTCATAAAATAAAATATAAAAAAAATTTGGACCCCGCCCCCCTTTAGAGTGCGTTATTATATGCAAAAATTATGTAAAAAGTTAACAAGTTGTTTTACTTAAGTCTACATTCCTCAAAAATAACATTTTTAAGCCTTAATGACGAAGCTGAGATGTAACCTGGTACTACTCTGCTCTAACCTCTCCATCTCCTTTGCCCTACAAATGACCCTACAAAAAATTTTTTTTTTTTTAAATTATGTATTTAAGTATCCCAAACATTTATTTTTAGAGTTTTTTTATGACAAAGGTTGAAATGTCTCCCCACAGCCCATGCCACAGCGACCCCGCCAAAATAGAGTTTTAATACCCAAAGAGAATTTGACCCCATAAATATTCTTGATCACTGATGAAGTCTGATACAATCTAGCAATGCCCATACGTTCGTCTGTGGGAAACATGATATAGTCTATTTTTGGACCACGCCCTCTTCTGAGGGCGTTGAAGTACGATATGATATGCAAAAATAGTGTAAATATTGAACAACTTGTATTCCTTAAGCCTATAAGAAGCTGAGATGTTCTCTGGTCTTGCAGAGGTGAAACGTCTACCCCACTGCCCTTCCCGGAATGACTGTCAAAATAGAAATTCAAAATTGGGCACAGAAATGTCTTAAACGAACTCTGTCGCACCAAGTTAAACATGTACTTACTAAATATTTGGAGGGTTTCCCTAAGAAGCACTAAATCAACCTCTAAAAAACAATATAATTAAATTTTTTTTTGTAATTTTGTTAAACAAATTATACATTTTTATCTCAAAGAAGGTCCAAAACGTTGAACTTGCAGAAAAAAATAAGCAAAATACATTTTTGGACCCCGCCTCCTTTAGTGGCCGTTGAAGTAACATATTACATGGAAAAATAGTGTAAATATATAACAAATTTTTTAATACATTCCTTACAAATTAAATTTTAAAGCTTTTATGATGAAGCTGGCATGTTCTTTAATATTCCTCTGCCATACCCTCCCCCCTCCTTGTCCTCTAAATGACCCTATAGAAAATTTTTTTTTTACATTAATCACCCTAAAAATTGACTTTTTAGTTTTTTATGGCAAAGGTAAGATGTCACCCCCAGGGCCACTCCCGGTGTGCACCCTACAAAATAGAGTTTTTATTTACTAAATACTTGGAGGGTATTTAAGATTCGACCAGGACCGATATAACGTTCTTACTCTTGTTTTATTATTGTATTTAATAAAAAAAGTAAAATAAAAGGATCCAAAATGAAGTAAAAAGTTTTATAACGATATCAAGTATAAGAGATACTTTTTGACCTTTATTTTAGTAATTTATTTTATTAATTTTTAACCTCGAGGTCGTTTTTTATATAAAATTATATAAATTTTAAATTATTCAATATTTCGTTAACACCATCAGGAATAAGTAATAGGAAATTGAAAATTACTTATTCCTAAAGACTTAACAAATTGTTAACGAAATATTGAATAATAAAATAAAATTTAAATAATTTTATATAAAAAGGACCTCGAGCTTAATAAATAATAGAATAAATTATAAGAGATACTATTACTGCCTGGCCCACGATGCCACTCGATATCGTTTTCTCATATAAAGATATTTAAATCAAAAACAAAATTTTGAAATTTGTTTTTGTTTTAAATGTATATATATGAGGAAACGATATCGAGTGACATCGTGGGCCAGGCCGTTATATATACGTGGCAGATTAAAAAAATAAAATGGATTTAAAATTTTATCAAAAAATATTTGTTAATTCATCAATTTCTGTGTTGTCTATTTGAAAGTAATCGCCTTCAGATATAATACATTTGTGCCAGCTTTTTCTTTTCCAATCCTTCAAACAGCTCTGATATGCACTTTTTGGTATGTACTTAAGATCTCGCTGCGATTCGATTCTTAACTTCTCTTCTATAGCAAAACGACGTGCTTTCATGGGTAATTTTAATCTCAGGTACAGTGTTGTCAACTATTTACATCCAAAATGCGCCATCCTTTTACTCAAAATATGCTAAAATGCGCAAAATATGGTTTAAATAAAAAATAGTATGAATAATTGTTAAAATGTTAAGTGTTATTAATTTAATTAATAATTACTGATACTTGTAAATATTGCAAAAATGAGATCTAACACATTGCACACATTGTTTTTTCCTTGCGGAAATTCATGTATATATGTATGTATATATATTTGTACATATGACACTTAAAGTTAAATAAAAAATAATGAAAGGAATTGATTAAAAACACAGTTAAAACTGCTCATCTTCAAGAAAAATTATATCTTCATTCACGCAATCATGCTCAACTTCTGGCCACAAAATAGTTTTAATGTCATACATAGATCATCGAATTCTTATAAGTATTATTATTATTCATTTTTGCACATATTTATATCATGTACAATCTCTTTCACAGCAAGAATTTTCCATTTTTATATATATTTGACCCCTATATATGCAATGCATTCATTGCGCCGGAACTGAAAACGAGGGGATAGTATTGAGGGGACAGATTAGGAAAGATGAGAAGATAGACAGTTGTTTTTGTAGCTATTTCAACCTTTTACTTCGCCGCCTAATTTTTGCTACAGGGCCGACGAAGGTGGGTGCTGTTCTCTGCTTTTAGTACATGATACTGTCAGTCGCTGCCAATTATGTTGAGTGATCAGTGACTATGCCTTCATCATTGAAACAGGCTGGCAACAACTAACACAACCACGCACTAATGCTGATCAGAAGAATTCAACACAATAGTTCATGACTCAGCGCGGACTCGAACTCACGACCCTCCGCTTCATAGTCTCGTGTTCTACTACCTCAGCCAACAGCACCCACGAAGTGAAGTGAAGTGAATTAATGAATTTACAGTATTAAGTGACATTCTGTCTCTTATATTCGATTTGAAAAAATTCATTGTACTAAAAGATTTTTCCACCTCTACATTAGAAAAAGGAAAGCTTAATAAATTAATGACAAATGTTAATAACTTTGGAAATGGATTTTCATATAATGAACTCTGCTATTAAAAACAATTGTAAACATAAATGCGCTAAGTTAGCGTATTTTTAAAAAAATCCGCTAAGGATAAAAAATGCGACTTTTTGGTTATTAAATCTAGCTCGAAATGCGCTAAATTGGCAACGCTGCTTAGGAATAAGGGAAAGTCGCAGAGGACCAAATCTGGTGAGTGCTTTTGGAGCGATGTTTTTAATCACATGCTGTCACATGCTTCATGCCTAAAATTGGCATGAGACCTCGTATAACAGACATGATTTCTCTCTGTATAAATTACAAGCTGGGTATCATTACAAAGTGCCTTGAAGTTCTGTACCATTAGCCTACAAAATTTGCTAATTGACAATAATTTTGAAAATATTTTATTTGACTACATTAAGCATGTTGGCAGAGGTTTTAAAACAATATCTATACATGCATACATATACATATGTGCATATGTATGTTGCGTGCGTAAGGATGTATATATGAAGGCATAAAATTAATAGATATTCTTTGTAAATGTTTTCATTATTGAATTAACAAAGTTGAAAGAAATTTTCAACATACTAATCAAATTGTCGATATTTCATTTATTTCGTTTCGACACTTATTAAAATTCAATCTTTTTCTCATAACTAAACATCAATTATACCAGCCCTACGAGGACGTAGGCGAAAAGTTACAAAAAAAAAGAGTGAAATTACCTTCTTTACAATTACAATTTTTCTATGATGCTTTTTGTGTTGTAACTTTAACTACATCAAAGTGTACCCATACACTCTCATAACTTAAATAAAATGCTGGACAAAACGCGACAACAAAAGCAAATGTAAAGTCAGCTATAATATAGCCCAGACTATATCGAGTCTATATTGGATTTAACGTACACACTTATTGTTGACTTTTGTTACAGTCATCCCATTTTTAGTGTTAAATTAGTTACTGACAGTTGGATGAACAAACAAGATGTTTTCGCGGCGATAGTTGTAATTATTAGAACGGAAAAGCGAGCTTTTAAAATTGAAATAATTAAAAAATTTACATTTTTATTGCCGTATTTAGTTTAAACAAAAGTTTCGTGCTCTTCAAATACAAATAAAAATTTTCTAAATTTGGCAGTTAACATTTTTAAATTAAAGAAATTAAAGAAAATTATAAAAATGGTAAATTTGTATAACATGGGTAATACGGACTCAGGTAAATTGAATTGAGGGATCTGTAAAACTGGAAATGATTGAAAAGTTATTAAAATGAAATAAAAATGTTTAAAATAGAAATAAAATTTACGAAATTAGTAATGCTGCTATTTGATATTTTTTATTTGAAATTAAGTCCTTAATTTTGTAAATCACTATGCGTTAGTTAAATTTATATCTACACAAAACCTAAATTTCAAATATTTTTGGGTGCTATTTAGTGAAATAGTTAACGTGAGACTAAGAAGCTGAAATAGCTGAGTTCGACTCTGCACTCAGTCATGAATATGTTGCCGAATTTTTCTGATCTGGCTTAAGCAAACAAAAAAAAAAAATTATTTCAATACGGTCGTTTCCAATGTGTTGGCAGGAGCATGACTGAAACGCCTTTCCATCAGCATAAAAGCAATTTACGTATTAATATATTATATCAAGGTGCAAAAAAAGTAGTGAGATAAGTTAAAAATTTTTAACCTGCTGGGCCAGAATTCCTTTAAGACATTTCTGTGCCCAATTTTTAAACTCTATACAAGATCAACCCGGGGAGGGACGTGGGAGAGACATCTCAGCTAATTTGTAAAAACTTAAAAACTAAATTTTCGGTTAAGTGTAGAAAAAAATTTTTATTGATAGGGTCTTTTTGGGGGCAAATGGTGACTGGAGGGCAGGGGAAGATCAGTTAACATGTTACCTTCGTCGTAAAAGCTTATAAATAAAACTTTTAAGGATTGTAAAGGCGGGATCCAAAAATTAATTTTTTAGATTTTATGTCTCCAAGTTCTACGCGTTGGACCTTCTTTGACATAAAAATATATAATTTGCTTAAGAAAATTAGAAAAAAAAACTTAAAAAATTATATTATTTTTTAGAGGTTGGTTTAGTTCTTCTTAGGGGAACTTCTTTCCCTCTGGTCTGATTCGGCCCATTTACGAACTTTGCCTGTGCTATCCTTCAAGATATATTTATACCAAGTTTCAAGGGTCTGGCTCTTTTCGTTTGAACTGAGTCGTGATTTCCACAGACGGACGGACGGATATGGCTAGATCATCTTAGATTTCATCACTGATCAAGAATATATATATATATACTTTAAGGGGTCTCAGAGGGATATTTCGTTGCGTTACATACGGAATGACAAAATATACCCTCCAATTCATTTTTGGGGGTTATAAATGAAAAAAAAAACACTTGGGCCGTTACATGAGACCTCATAAATTGACACTGGAATTTAGGGCTTTATTGTCAAGAAATTTAAAGAATGTTTGTATTTTTCCAGACAACTTTGTAAAATATTTAGTTTGCTATAGTTTTGGTTTTCTCACAAAATTTCACTGATGGCAGTGAAATTCGTTAAACTTAAAAATTCTTACTAATAGTAATATTTAAAGGTTCACAATAACTAAAAATCATTAACGTTGATTAACTTCATTCAAAATACTAGTACATACACTGAAATGATTGAAGGTCCATTGAGACCACCATGAAAATGCAGGCGTATCGATTGTTTTAGTAAACCCACACGAAACGGGTATTTGTTTTTATTTATTAGGAAAATGTCGTAATAAATTTTGAAAAATAGCTATAAATAAAACTTGTTTAGTTCATTTTAATACGATTTACGAATAAATTAGTAAAACGTTTTAATAAGAAGATAACAACAACAAAAGATTAAATAGTTATTTTTGAAAAGAAAAAAACTATAGAGTGCGTTCTAAAGGGAATATAAATTTAAGCTGTTATAGCATTCGTTATGCATTTGCATATACATAGAAAGCATTAACAATATTGTTTTAGGCATATCACACCTTTCGGTAGAATTATTTAATTCCATTTCGATCTGCAATATTTTTATACCTTTCACTTAATTGTCGAAATTGGCTATATATAGGTTGGCTATTCCGTGTGCAATTTCTGCAATAGTAACTTGAGACCCCCCCTTATGAATAGGAAAGTAAAATATGCGATGTCCGTCTTTCCGCCTTACTGTATGTGCAATCAGTTTTCCGAAGCCTGCAGCAAAACTAAGAGCCTTCGTGTTTTGCGTTGATGTATTGGAAATAGTTCTAAATAAATTGCTATTATTTTTGTTATAGAAAAATAACTAGCTAAAACTAATTTTTGTGACATTGTTAATTAAACCTGCTTTGTACTTCAGGAAGATTTAAATTGAGATTAAATATTAAACAAGAGCAAAAATACGATTTCAAGGTTGGATAATTGCAAATGTTTTTGGTACTTAAAAGTAAACAGCTGAAAAATATTTCTTCTCTTTCTGTACATATTAAATATATTTGATGTTTTTGAAATTCATCGACAATTTATTTTATTATTTATTATGTATTAGGAAATTGAATTTCCTATTACAGTACTTTTCGCTTATAGTCCATTCCGCTTAAAGGCCAAAAACGTGTATATGACAAAACTGTAGTATTTTGCAGGCTATTTTTAATTTCATAAAAATTATTTGTTCCAAGTCCACATCCCTTGTAGTCCATTTTCGCTTGAAGTCCACGTTTTGTTGGAATGCGTAACTAATATTGTATGGATAAAACTTGCGTATAGTCCACACTGTTCTTTTAATTGTATATTTTATGGGTCCAAGTATAACGCGTTGGACTGTCTTTGACATAAATATTGTATACCATTTGCTTAACAAAGTTACGAAAAAAACTTTAAAAATTATGTTGTTCTTTAGAGGTTGGTTTAGTTCTTCTTAGGGGAACTTTTTTCCCTCTCAGCCGATTTAGCCCATTTCCGAACTTAACCGGGCTATCCTTCAAGATATATTTACACCAAATTTTAAGAGTCTGGCTCTTTTCGTTTGATCTGAACCGTGATTTCCACAGACGGACGGACATGTTCAGATCGCCTTAGATTTCATCACTGATCAAGAATATTTTTATGGGGTCTCAGATGGTTATTTCTCTTCGTTACAAACGGAATGACAAAGTGAATATACCCTCCATATAATAATAAATGTTTTTGTTTTAACTATTGACTTAAATTAAATTAATATTTGGTTTTAAATAAACTATTCTTTTGTTTTAAAAAAGTGGAAGAAATTAATTTGATGTAGTCCAAAATGTCGGTTAAATCAGGATTCACTTATAATCCATTAAGTGGCTTATAAAGAAAATCGGTTATAGTCCAAATTCGCTTATAGACCACAAAAGTTGGGCAACTACAGTTATGGACTATAAGCGAAAAGTACTGTATTTATTCCTGATGATGTTAACAAATTGTTAACCAAATATTGAATAAATAATAAAATAAGTTACCAAAATAAAGGTCCAAAAGTTAATAGAAATTCATTGGTATTAGAAATCAGAAAAGTCAAAAAGTTAGCTACAGAGATGGAAAACTTAAACCATATTTTTGGAATATATATATATATATATATATATATATATATATATATATATATATATATATATATATATTTTTTTTTTTTTTTTTATCTTGGACCAGCACTCAGGGGATGACCCCTATATATGCAATGCATTGCGCCGGAACTGAAAACGAGGGGATAGTATTGAAGGAACAGATTAGGAAAGATGAGAAGATAGACAGTTGTTTTTGTAGCTATTTCAACCTTTTACTTCGCCGGCTAATTTTAGCTACAGGGCCGACGAAGGTGGGTGCTGTTACTCTGCTTTTAGTACATGATAGTGTCAGTCGCTGCCAATTATGTTCAGTGACCAGTGACTATGCCTTCATCATTGAAACAGGCTGGCAACAACTAACACAACCACGCACTTTTGCTGTTCAGAAGAATTCAACACAATATTTCATGACTCAGAGCGGGCTCGAACTCACGACCCTCCGCTTCATAGTCTCGTGTTCTACTACTTCAGCCAACAGCACCCACAAATTTTTTTTTTGGTAATCAAAATTGTTTTATATTTTACAGAGAAAGAAATTAGTATTGAAAATCAGTAAGATAAAAAATATGGTTCCAGGGTGGAAATGAATGTGTATATGTTCTCCACATATACGTTGGTGAACGGGGTATAACTTATTGTTGGTGAACGACACTGCCACTTATAACACTTTTAATATTATTTTTACCTCCTCCGGACCACATTTATTTTTGTATTTAGTGCCGCTCATAAAAACAAATTCGATCGTAATGGTATGTTTATTAATTTTAATTTTCTAAAAAAAAAAATTATAGAAGTAAAAGAATTTTCGTTGGCAAAGACTTTCATGATATAACTGAACAGTTAGACAAAACTTTTTGTGGCACCAACGGTATAAAAACTATATACCGATCTTCTGTTTCCTGAAATAATTCAAAGCAAATAACTATTTAAACTTAATCTTTTAATTTCATCTCTATATTTGCAATAATTATATTGATCACAAAAAAATTTAAATCAAAAGATCACAGTTTCAAATTGTCATCGCTAGAAATTTTAAAATTACAAAGTATGTATGGTATTTTCGAGGGTAGGAAAAATGACAAACCAAACTAACAGCAAAACAGGTGAGAACTTTTTAATTGGAACTCACTGGAAAAAATGTTGTCAATTTGAAAATTATAAAAAGTCCACAAATGGGACGAACCAGAAGTATATATTTTCAAAATCTCAAGAAAAAATTTGATTTCACTTAAAAATTAAATATAAATCACTATAAATTTAAAATTCATTAAAAAATTAAATATAAATCACACCCATATATACATATGTACATGTATCTACGAGTAGGTGTGTATGTTATTACGATTTTAATTACATACTTACTTATATACATACGTAGTGATTATCTGGTTTACTGATTTAATAGATTTATATTTTAATAGCAAATAGTAAACAAATATCTAGATTGATACATTTTTAATAACCAATAAACAGTTCTAAACATCTTCACACATCTGGTCGTTCATTAAAATAAATTTAAATAAAAACAAGTCGTAAATATTTATCTCTAGTATAGAATATTTACAACTGATTACACAATTAATACCGCACAGTGGTTTAAAAACATTTAATCTTTTAAATAATTCGTTAGTTTGTAAACTAATAATATTTTATTATAGCTTGTACTTAAATTTGAATGTAACATTTCATTTACAGTTTGATACTTTTTGATACGCTCACACGTATCAAATTTTGCCCAACAAAGCGTAACCAATTAATATTAATGAAAATCCTTTTAATTCAGACAAATGTTTATTGAGAGCAATAGTGGTATTATATTCCATTTCAGTATTTATTAGTTATTGCATAAAACTTTTTTACGTAATAAACACGTATCTATTAGTATTTAGTGGTTACGCTTATTGGGATATGGGTGAACGTACCTTTAAGTTCAAAAAATTAATATAAAAAATATTCTTACATTTTTTCATAAATTTGCTCCAATTACGAGCATGAAAAATCCGAATTTCGTATAGAAATGTCATTTAAGTTCTTTGATTCCCTCCCTTGTTAGATCAAAACTAAACCATATTATACAGGGTCCGCCAAATAACTTTTTTTTTTTGAAAATGGTATAAAAAAAACTACTGAATATTTTCTCAAATTTCTTTTTTTATTTGAAAGTGCAATCCTTCCGGTTAATAATGGAAAATAATTTCATTCAAATGGCAGCCTCGGCTGGCCATGCAGTAGCTTACATGATCGGTCCAATTATTAAGCACATTATCGATTGTGTGCAGCTGTATTTCACCGATGGCTTCACGAATATTGTCCTTTAAAGCGTTAATTGTCTCTGGCTTGTCGGGGTAACACTTATCTTTGACGGCACGCCACAAATAATAGTCCAACGGTGTCAAATCGCAGCTCCGAGGTGGCCAAACGACAACAGCTCTGCGACTGATAATGCGATCTTCAAAAACAGGGCGCAAAACATTGAGTGTAGCTTCGACTGTGTGGCACGTAGCGCCGTCCTGTTGAAATCAAATGTTGCCAATATCTTCCTCTTCAATTTTTGTGAACAAAAATTCGTTCAACATGGCCCGATAACGATCGCCATTGACTGTAACGGCCACTCCTTGCTCATTTTCGAAGAAAAATGGCCCAATTATGCCTCTGGGCCAAAATCCGCACCAAACAGTGACTTGTTTTGGGTGCGGCGGCTATTCAATGTATGTGTGCGGGTGTTCTGTGCCCCAAATGCGGCAATTTTGCTTGTTTATATACCCACCAAGATCAAAATGAGCTTCATCTGAAAAGATGATTTTTTTTTGGCAAAATCGGCATCTTCTGTCAGTCGATCGCAGGTCCACTTCCCAGCGTTGTTCAAGCATATACACAACCATATTCGTTCAGCGGAAGGATAAAACTAATTATCTGTCAAATCAGACATGACCTAAGTGTTACCATTCACGAAATAAGCACTAGTTAAAAAAAAAAACGTTAGTTGGCGGACCCTTTATATTAATTATCGCACGGTAGCGCCTCTATTTACAGTAACGTTCAAGCTTTCGTCGACTTTGAAAAATAATGCCACTGCTCCATAATTCAATCCAAACGGTGCATTTTTGGGGATGCATTGGCAGTTATTGCAATGCTTCTGGCTGCTATTTACAGAAATGAACTTCGTCGCTGTGCAGGAGAATTGCACGATGCACTTTCTTAACCGAGCATGATTAAATTATAGCCCAAACCGAACATGTTTAACAGCAGCATGTTATATAAAAACAGTTGAGCTGTCAAAAACAGTGCTGCCAAGAGGAAAGTTGCTAAAAAAAATCACCTTTTACATATTATTTCTTGATGTAAAAAGTATTTTTAATATGTTCTTCAAAAGGCAATCGGTCTTTAATCTCTGATTAATTTAAATACCGCATCTGTTGGCGCGAGTTCAAAGCACAGCTGCAACTTGGCCGACCTGAAAAATGATTTGCATTTGATATGACCATATTATTAATCATATATCAAACATGCAGGTATGCCTGTATCTATGTATGTGCTTGTTATAATAAATAAATGACGCATGAATGGTAGTAAAATCCCACACAGATTACAGGTAGTAACATTTTGCCGTTTTTATTGAACAGTTGAGAAAAGAATCTGTTTAAAACATTTCTATATAAATTTCTAACTTGTTGAAGCACTTTTCAATGACTGTGTATGTATATGTAATACAAATGCATATGTATGTATGAATTTTTAAGGATGGGTGCAGCAAATCTATAGGTATTATTATTTTTTACTTTATGTATATCCATGTTTCATGGATTATTATGCTTCCAAACCAACGATCAATGACTTTGACATGAATGGCTTAAAAATGCAAAATCGTTTTTTTTGTGGACTACACGAGATATATTTATATACATACAAAAATGTATACCTTTTTGTATCCTGAATATTTGCCCATTTTGAAATATTAAAGCCTAAAAGAAATTTTTAATATAAGGAATAGAAAAATTAGTTTCAATAATAATTAAAACAAATAAAAACGTTATTTTCAGCCGTTCCGAATCTTAAATACCCTCCAAATATTTAGTAAATAAAAACTCGATTTTTATTCTAATTAAAATTTACAATTTTATGGTTTTTGGTTTAAGAAAACAAGAAAAAAAAATTATTTTGATACGGTCGATACTCTATACAGGGTCACTTTGAAAAATTT
Organism: Linnaemya tessellans; assembly: GCA_951800035.1. Lineage (NCBI taxonomy): Eukaryota > Metazoa > Arthropoda > Insecta > Diptera > Tachinidae > Linnaemya > Linnaemya tessellans. Next base: position 92,029,249 of record OX637534.1, read on the forward strand.
TATTTTTAAGCTTTTTTTATTTGGTATAAATTTATCCTTTAAGATATATTTATAACAAGCTTCAAGGGTCTGGCTTTTTTCGTTTGGACTGAATCGTGATTTTCACAGATTAACGAACGGACATGGCCAGATCATCTCAGATATCATCATTGATCAAGAATATATTTATATATATATATATATATATATATATATATATATATATATATATATATATATATATATATATATATATTTACATATGTAAATAAATTTGATTAAGGTAGATTTCAAATTTTATGAATACCGAGGTTTTATTATAACCTCCTAAGAAAAATTGACAAAGTCATTCCGTGTGTATTGCGGAAATATCCATCTGAAACCCTATAACGTACATATACATATGTAAATATATATATATATATATATATATATATATATATATATATATATATATATATATATATATATATTTACATATGTATATGTACGTTATAGGGTTTCAGATGTATATTTCCGCAATACACACGGAATGACTTTGTCAATTTTTCTTAGGAGGTTATAATAAAACCTCGGTATTCATAAAATTTGAAATCTACCTTAATCAAATTTTTTCATACAAAATTTTTTTAAAACCGATTTCAAATACCTTTTATTTTTTTATGAATGTGGGGGTAATGATATATCAGTGTTTTATACCACTGAAAAGACCACTCGTTAGTTTTATATTATCTAGTTTCACAAATTTGTGGATTTCTTGAAGAAATAAATATTTTCGAAATGCGGGCAACTGCTTTCCTTTCTAATAAGTGAAAGGACAGTAGTGGCGTCATAAATGCATTAAAAAAAAGTGTGTTTGTGTGCAAGTCACACACGGTAGAATTGATACTTCTGAAAATTTTAATTTTATTTTAATTTTTTTCGGCCAGTTATCACGATTCTTTTCAACTTTAGTTTTTGGCATAATTGTAAAATTAATTTATCAAGGAGATGCAAATATTGACACAAATAAAAATTCATCAACAATCAACACACTTATACTAAAACTTTCTAATACGCAGGCGCAAACATATGCATTAAACACATGTGTTCTATGTCATTCTCTCGCCGGCTTAATACTATACATTTATGTGTTTGTGTCTCTATGGACTTATTTTTATATTCACTTTGTCATTCCGTTTGTACCGCATCGAAATATCCATCTCTGACCCCATAAAGTATATATATTCTTGATCAGTGATGAAATCTAAGACGATCTGAGCATGTCCGTCTGTGGAAATCACGATTCAGTCCAAACGAAAAGAGCTAGACTCTTGAAATTTGGTATAAATATATTTTGAAGCTTAGAGCAGGTTAAGTTCGGAGATGGGCTAAATCGGGCAAGAGGGAAAAAAGTTCCCCTAAGAAGAACTAAACCAACTCAGAAAAACAACATAATTTTTAAAGTTTTTTGGTTATTTTGTTAAGCAAATGATATATTTTTATGTCAAATATGGTCCAACGCCTTAAACTTGGAGCCATAAAATAAAAAAAAAATTATTTTTGAACCCCGCCCACTTTTGTGGGCGTTATTATATGCAAAATAGCATAAAAATTGTTTTACTTAAGCCTACATTCCTTAAAAATAACATTTTTAACGTTTAATGACGAAGCTGAGACGAAACGTGGTACTACTCTGCCCTACCCTCTCCTCCCCCTTCACCCCCTAAATGACCCTACAAAAAAAATTTAATTTTGTATACAATTATCCCAAGCATTTATTTTTAGCCTTTTATGACTGCAGATTTCTGCCCTACCCCCTCCTCCCCCTTTGTCCCCTAACTGACCCTATAAAAAAACTTAATTTTTTATATAATTATCCCAAGCATTTATTTTTAGAGTTTTATGACTGCCTGTTTCTGCCCTACCACCTTCCCCCCTTTGCCCCGTAAATGACCCTATAAAAAAATAAAAAATTTTATTTTGTATATAATTATCCCAAGCATTTATTTTTAGAGTTTTATGACAAAAGTGAAATGTTTCCCCCACATTCCTTGCCAGAGCGACTGCCAAAATACAGTTTTTATACCCTCCAAAGGGAATTGGACCCCATAAAGTAAATATGTATGTATTTCTTGATAAGTGATGAAGTCTAAGACGGTCTAGCAATGCCCATACATTCGTCTGTGGAAAACATGATATTGTCTATTTTTGAACCCCGCCTCCTTTAGTGAGCGTTGACGTACGATATGATATAAAGGAACTCTGTCCCACCAAATTAAACATTTTAAATTCAAATATTTGGAGGGTATTTAAGATTCGACTCGGTCGAATATAACGTTTTTACTTGTTTTGTTTCATCGAGTTTAAACGATATCATAACGATTCTAAAGAAGTTTCACTTCAAAAATATTCTGAAATGCCTTCATTTGGCTAAAATGGCTAAATTTAACAATTTTTGATCGATTTGAGTAAAATATTGCATGTTTACTACAATAGATAATAAGTCTTTTAAACTCATCGTATTAGGAACCTTCCCACTGTGCAGTATTATTATTTCTTATTTATCTTTGACTTAATTTCTTTTAATTACATTACAATTAAGAACTAACTGACTGTGTTTGGGATTGTGTGGGTCTAACTGAAAGTAAGAACGAGCGATTTAAAGCTTACGGTTTGCACGTCTAATTTTACTACAAAGAGATTAAAGTACTTGAGGCAATTAAATAAAAGAAAGAAAGATTTAATTTGTAGACATCTTTATAAAACTTGACATAATTGCTGAAGCTTAAGCAGGGCATTTGATTAAAACAATCATAAATATGAAATATATGTATGTGTGACTGAATAATTGGTAGTATAATAAATGAAGAGCCTATGAAAGTGCAAAGAATATTTGGCAGGTGATTTATTATGTGGTACTTTAGGATCACTTCCAAATCTTAACGTATGTTTTCACTGCTGTTTGAAATAAATCCAAGAAAAACATCAAAACGTTTTTTTTTCTGGATTCTCAAAATAAAATTCTTCGTAAATTATTTATTTGTGGTTTTAAGAAAAGCATCTCTAAAAGTAACACTTTTTATATGAATTCATAATATTTCTGGAAATTTTTTATATGTTAAAGTATTAAGATTAAGTTTTAATAAAGTGCTGTGTAAATTTTTATTATTTTCAGATTTAGAAGGCCCAGAAGACGACATCGCCTTGGCGATGTCACCGACTAATAGGCAAATAGTCAAGACACCAACGCCACGCGATATCGGCGATAATCCAGATGAACGTGAAACATGGAGCGGCAAAGTCGACTTTCTATTATCCGTTATAGGATTTGCTGTAGATTTAGCAAACGTATGGCGATTTCCTTATTTGTGTTACAAAAATGGTGGCGGTAAGTTTTATATTTGCTTGTTTTATTTTTAACTTAATGTTGAGGTTAAAATTTATTATCTACATATTTCATAATACTTGTACCTCCACCTATCTACTTATGTATAGTTATATAAGTGTAAGCGCCCAGCGTCTATAAATATCGGATGTTTTTTTAGCTGCATGAAAGCTTAAAATTATTATACAGGGATGAAATATTGCTAGAATGAGATTGCTTCATAATAATCTGATAGATAACTAATAGATAAGTTTATGCATTTATTATTATTATTCGTAGAATACTTTACAAAGTAAATTTGCAAAGTATTGGTGCACAGATGCCGACGGAGTGACTCAGACCATAAGTCGGCGATGCTATTAACCCGTATTTTTTCCGTTACTGCGACTGACTGCACACGACCTATGCCTTCACATAGGAAGTAGCACCATAGTTAACCACGGAAAATTCCTGAGAAAAACTGTAAATCTATACAGTTATCTGAGGTGTTGAAATTAACTAGTGCGAGTGAGATGCAAAACTCTCGGAAGAGAGTAAACGATCAGTGGTCTGGCTGCACTTAAAAAATAATTGCCAACGAGGTTTGATGTTGAATGACTCAGAGCTGCTTTGCGACTGTTTACGGCATTTATGTTTTCAATATAATTTCTGTCATACGTCCGCCGCGGCTACGAGGTACGCCAAGAGTTGCAGTTGTAGGGGCATAAGCTAATGTCTTAGTTTAGTCCCATAAAAAGTAATCCAGAGTCGTTAAACGGCTCGAAAGAGGGAGCTAATGATCAGGAACGCTTCTAGAAATAAAGTAGTCATAACATTGATTTTGCAATAAATGAATTTCGTGACTTACGGCAAGTAGATGTTTAGCTGATTAATTTTTGGAAACAAAAACACAGTTCTTGCTATTCACCGTAACGGCAGATTGTTGCTCATTTCGCAAGGAATACTAAACGCTGGTAGGTGAAAATCACACCAAACCGTAAATTTTAATGGATGTAATGGTGAACGGCTTGAAGTTTGTTTTCCCTAAAAATTTGGCTAATGTTCTTATTGACGTAACCATTTAACTAGAACTAAACTTCATCACCTATCACTCTAAAATTTTCGAAGTGCGAACAGATATAAAAATTTACACAATTTTCGAGAGTTATTCTGGCCTTAAAGGTTTGACATTCTCAGCTGTCAAATCATAATTGTGGGTGATGTTGGCTGAAGTAGTAGAACACGAAACTATGAACCGGAGGGTCGTGAGTTCGAACCCCCGCTGAGTCATGAAGTATTGTGTTGAATTCTTCTGATCAGCATTAGTGCATGATTGTGTTAGTTGTTGCCAGCCTGTTTCAATGATGAAGGCATAGTCACTGGTCACTGAACATAATTGGCAGCGACTGACACTATCATGTACTAAAAGCAGAGTAACAGCACCCACCTTCGTCGGCCCTGTAGCAAAAATTAGCCGGCGAAGTAAGAAGTTGAAATAGCTACAAAAAAACAAAAACTGTCTATCTTCTCATCTTTCCTAATCTGTCCCCTCAATACTATCCCCTCGTTTTCAGTTCCGGCGCAATGCATTGCATATATAGGGGTCATCCCCTGAGTGCTGGTCCAAGATAAAAAAAATAAAATAATTATCCATTGTGCTCATGCAACCAAAAAAAAATACCCGATATCTACTTATGTTTAAGCTAAAAAAAAAGTGAAAATTATGGAAGTAATTGAAGTTAAGAGTTAATTTGAGACACTTAAAGTGGCTTAACGGCACAGCGAGCACAATTAGAAGCGTAAAACAATTTACGCATTACAAAAGAACACAAGTTTTTCTTTTCAATCTTATGGTTTTAAAGATGACTTGTCCTTTGAAGCAGGACATATACACACACACATACATTTATTGTACCAGGATGTGCTTTTGTTTTATTTTGTGTATTGTACTATTGTTAGAAAAGGAATAGTTTAGGAACAGCGTTGCCGTTTGTTTGTTATTTTTACCCAAATAGAAACTTTTGTCATTCCGTGTGTAACGCAGCGAAATATCCCTCTAAGACCCTATAAAGTATATATATACGAGTATATTCTTAATCTGTGATCAAATCTAAGACAATCTAACCATGTTCCGTCCGTCGGTCTGGAAATCACGATTCAGTCTAAAAAGAGCCAGACCCATGAAGTATAGCACAGGTCAAGTTCGTAAATGGGCTGAATCGTGGCAGAGAAAAAGTTCCTCTAAGAAGACCTAAACCAACCTCGAAAACACAACATAATTTTTTTAATTTTTATTCTTCTAATTTTGTTAAGCAAATGAAATATTTTTATGTAAAAGAAGGCCCAAGGCGTTAAACTTGGAGCCATAAAATAAAAAAATATTGTTTTTTGGACCCCATCCCCTTTAGTGGGAGTTATTATATGCAAAAATATTCTAAAAATTTAACAAATTGTTTTACTTAAGCCTACATTTTTAAGCTTTTATGACGAAGCTGAAACGTAACTGAAACGTAACCTGATCCTCCTTTTTTATTTTTATACCCTCCAAAAAAGAATATGGAGGGTATATTCACTTTGTCATTCCGTTCTTAATCAGTGACGATCTGAGCATGTCCATCCGTCCGTCCGTCTGTGGAAATCACGATTCAGTCCAAAGGAAAAAAGCCAGACTCTTGAAATTTGGTATAAATATATATTGAAGGATAGCACAAGTTACGCTCGGAGATGGGCTAAATCGGGCAAGAGGGAAAAAATCTTCCCTAAGAAGAACGTAACCAACCTCTAAAGAACAACATAATTTTTAAAGTTTTTTTGTAATTTTGATAAGCAAATGATATATTTTATTATATATTTTATTATTATATGCCAGAGCGACCCCGCTAAAATACAGTTTTAATACCCTCCAAAGAGAATTGGACCCCATAAAGTATATATATATTCTTGATCAGAGATGAAGTCTAAGACGGTCTAGCAATGCCCATACGTTCGTCTGTGGAAAACATGCTATTGTCTATTTTTGAACCCCGCCCCCTTTAGTGGTCGTTGACGTACGATATTATATAAAGGAACTCTGTCCCACCAAGTTAAACATTTTAAATTTACTTACTAAATATTTGGAGGGTATTTAATATTCGACCCGTTCGAATATAATGTTTATATTTTTTTTTAATTTTGCTGGCTTATTAGTTAAATTCAGAATGGAAGTGTTCCAAATACGTAGTGAATATAAAATCAAGCAGTTTGAAATTACTTATTTTCTTGCCACTTAATGAGTTGCAGATATAAGTATGTGTGTGGGGTATGTATGTATGTATTATTATCCGGTATTACTTATATTCTTAACATAAAAATTGCTCATATTTAGAAGTATCCATCATTCTTAAATAATTTTCAAAGCTAAGTGCTTCAGGAAGAGTAAACGACTGCAAATAAAAGCCTTCAATCAGTGACAAAGTATATCTCTTACCAAACACTTTCCAAAAGCCATCACAACCATTGTCATCATTATCTTCTACATCATCATAATCACATTTAATGCGATTCGGCTTCGTTGTCAAGGCAGTCACACTCTACTACTAACGCTATGGCCGCAGCCCCTTCCTATTACAAAAGCAACAAATGCTGAAAACAATTTCAACAAAAAGACTTTCGTACTCTATTATTGTGTGTGTGTGTTCTAGGGCGAAAATAAAACGAAAGAAATAAAATCACCAAAGTGGGTATAAGGAATAAAAGTGCAAAACTTATGGTTAAAAGCATAATATTAATACAATTGGCTGCGATTTAATTTTTTTCCACCTACTTTGCGTTTGCCTTGATTCTTAGCAATCCTTGCACGTAACTTATTCTTGCGATTGTAGAGTTTGAAAGCAACAAGCTGTACAACAACAACATACATGGTACTACATTTTAATCTGGAAATTTATCATTTTATTGCTTTGATTCTATTATTATTATTATTCATATTTTATTATAACACTTTTGCACAAAATGTGTGTATTATTCTACACACTCATACGAAGTATATTCTGGTATGTGTGTGTGCCCAATATACAAGTTGGTTTGATATCAAATTTAAAATAATTTGATATGAAATTATTTTTCAAAACGTTTGAGAATTGTATGAAAATATATAATGAAAGACACAACACTTCGTCACCATTCACGAGGTCTTATCACTTGTGTTTCTTTTAAAACACTTATTTGGCCAGCTAAAGTTACACACAGAAAATAATCATGGTAAAATCAACTAGAACAAGGTTGATTCAACTAGTTTTGGTTAAAAATGTTGCTTCATAAGCGTTTCATGTTGATTTAACATGATATTAAATTAAAATAAAAGTTATAGTTATCCACTTTAAAACAACTAGAAATCATGTTGAATTGACATTCTTCGCCAATTGATTCAAATAGATTGTCATGTCAAAATAACGTTAATATCCTTATTAAAACAATCACCGCTATCGTGAATAACAAGCAGGATTTTTGTTTATGTGAAATTTTTATTTCACTCGAATTGAAAAATGGTACCGTGAATCTCCTGTGAGAAATTATCAGCGCCGCTATCAGTTCTCAATGAATGTAAAAAAGAGAAGAAGCTGGAAACAACTTGAAAAATCAAAGAAATTTTTATTAAAAAATTTACATTTATGTAGTAATTTGAAAAATATTTCGTAGTAAAATAATTTGGATACATTTTCGAAACCGAACAAAACAAATTAAAAATATTCTTACCGCGGTATTCATAAAATTTAAAATCAGTTTGAAATGTATTTTAATCAAATTTTTTCATACAAAATTTTCTTAAAACAGATATCTAATACGTTTTATTTTTTTATGAATATGTGGGTTAATGTTTAGAATTGGAGCAAAAAAAGTTTTACAAAGACGTTGGCAATTGATTTGTTGCAAAAATATCAAGTTTTTGTGTCTTATTAACGGCTCTTGCCCTTAAAATAAAATTTGTAAAGTACAATATTCGAATTATAATAGATAATACTTACATTTTCTACTCTATTCCCCACCAAAAACTAAGTGAATAAATTAAAGGCAAAAATGAAAAAAACTCACGGGAAAAAATCATTGACGATCACGGGGAATTTTTTCATGATAGCAATTTTAGGGGAAAGGGAAAAATTATTCATGAAAGGGATGAGTATTAAGAAAATTTATAACAACATGAACTTCATGTTGAACCAAAATAAATTTAACATACAGCAATTTTATTTTAATATTATTCCAGCCATTAGTATTTCACAAATTTAATTTAAAATTTTTAACATGTTGATTTAACATAAGCGAACGTTTGTTAATATATAAAATTGGCAAAAGTATTCCAATACAATTTTTAACATGTTTCAACTATATGCAATGTTAATTTTACATGAAAAACTGTAGTTATTACTACAAAAAGGGAATTCACAAAATTAAACATTGATTAATGTTATTTTATCTCTATAAAAGGTAAAATTTAAAATGTACATTGTTATTTCAATGTGATTAATTTTAAATCTGTGACAGCGCATGGGGAAAGGGACCTAAGGGTAAAAAAAATCAATTTTCATCAATTTTTTTGGAGATTATAAAATATCTGGCCGATTTTCCCTACGCTTCTATTTTAGTATAAAAAATACCTAGATGTAAATATTTTCCCCTACTTCTGGCAACACTGCATGTCACAGAGCTTAATTCCAGTCCTTAATTCATTCTATGTTGAATTTCTTCGGAAAAAAGTACAATGTTTTCGGAGTGAAATAATTTTTAACTTTATTCCGTTCATAAAATTAGAAATTATTTAATTTAGAATTTTAGTTGCTTTTTATTTTATTTTTTGTTTTTCTGAGGAATAAAAATACGCAATGAATTACTTTTCCAAACGGAATTGAGCTCTATACTTCAGTTCATCATATGAACCTTCGGAGTTTTACTTTTAATAAATATGGTACTCGAGAATTATTCATTAAAATTCAGTTCGGAAAAGCAATAATTTTCAATAACTTTCCATTCGATTTAGCTTTAAAATACAATTCCGAAAGTTTCAGGTGAGTATTTAATGCCTAAAAAAACAAATACTCGATAATCCGTACCCAATATGTAGGGTTGCCATTTCCAATTTTAGAAAAGGAGTACAACAACCTTAAAAAAGGAGGACATTTGACTCAAAAAAGAGGACTCCTTTTTTTGCCTAAAACTCAAGTACAAAAATCAAAAATAAAATATACAAAATTACTTATTTTAATTTAAAAAATTTATATTCATTTCAATACATGTCTATCACATTTTTTGAAATATTCATAAAGTGCTTGACAATTCATACAGTGATGCCAACGCAGTCTCTAACGCATCACATATAGCCTTTTTTTGTTCATTTTTACTGGCTGTTTCACAATTTCAACGAAAATTGATTCGTACGAAATCTGTGTTATTTGTAAATTATTTTGGGCGTTTTGTTTTTAAAAATTTAGCTTGGCTACTTATGAGCGAAAATGTAGCAGTTTTGATATTTTGAAAATGTAAAAGCAGCAAAAAGTAGGACAACCCCGGACACTTGTTAAAAAAGGAGGAGGACGGACCCCGACGATATAAAAAAGAGGACGGTGTCCGGGGAAAAGAGGACGGATGGCAACCCTACCAATATGCCATACTGTTCTACCACTACTTGAATAGACATGTTTGGGCATGCCATCAGTTAATTACTACACATAAATACATATAAAACGTTTGGCATTGTGTTTGTTGGGTTCATGTAAAATCGTGCTGTCCTTTGTGCTAAATGGCAGATTTTAAGTGAAAATTATCAACAAATGATGTGTTCAAATTCAACTTCTTATAAAATTGTTTTATTACTCGCTTCAAAGATTTCTATAAGTGTTAGTGTTCGTTAAGAATAATGTTACTGCTTTAAAATATCATTCCTTTTATGGGTTAGTTTTTATTTTGTGAAAAGTTAGGCCTTTTATGTGATAGGTCACAGGTCAAATATTAAGTAAAATATGTAATTTTAAATTCATTATCATATAGTATTTTTACAATAAAATAAATATTTTCGTAAAATATTAAAAGGTTTCAATAATTGCGATAAAAATGTTTTACATTTTGAACACTTGAAATTTATTTTATTTGTGATTAAATAAAATTATAAAAAACAGTTGAAGTTACCTCACGAATAACGTTGTAAATGACAAAGTAATAATTTTTCAGGAGAGCAAAAATGCTTTTTAAAGGCAAGATGATATATTTTTAAATTTCCGCTAAGAAAATTGAAGAATTAAAAAAAGTGGGAAGTTACTGCTTTTAGCCCGTTTTGAAAAAATCGAGTTTTAACCAGATCTCGACACTTTGAGTTACTGGGAAGCTTTCCTGACCACTCCTGAGAAGCCGTCACTATGTCTATATGCATGTATGTATGTATGTCACATACTTATGTGTGTGTGTAAGTATGTGACCCGCTTATAACTTCTGATCGGCTGAACCAAATTCATATAAACTTGTCATTGATTTGTTTTTACAACTCAATGCTATAGAACTGGACGTACTTCTCGGGTAAAATAATTATTTTTCAAGATAATATTTTTTCCTGACTTATTTTAGCATCGTAGAAGGATCAAATTTTGTGTTCTTCACGTATTATGATCCTTTTGCACTCTTAGTACATATGTATCATATAATGTTATTTATCTGATATGTCCCAAATAATATGTTAATGAAATTGCTGTATTTTTTGAACATTCACAAAACTTAATCCGCAAGTAATAAAGCAATCAATAACAACCTGAAACCACCACTTTTTTGAGAACATCTCATGTTTTTTAATTGCTTATAATTGTATGATTGAATGAATTCGTTTATCTCGTAGACTTAATTTACCTGAAATATTCTCCACAAAAAATTGTGCCTCTATTAAATTCAATTAATATTCATAGGCTAATTGTTCGAAATTTTTTTAAATTCACAAAAACATGACAAATATTCCATGGCACATAAGAAAGCAAACATTTCATTTAATTATCTAACTTACACAGCATAGCAGACCGGCTGTTTTCAAAATCCGCCACACTTTCATCATTAGTACTCATGTGAATTTTTGTTTGTCACCACTTATTAGTTGGTTTAGTTGTATATGACAACATGTCTTCCTGAATTTAAAACAAATTTTCGAACAATTAACCTATTAATCATAATTGAATTTAATATAGCAAAAGTTCGATACAAAATACTTACATAAAAGGTGTGACTTTTTTATTTTTGTTATCATGAAAGAGATTTATAGCCAGAAGTTAGGTTAGGTTGAAAAAGAGGAGCATAAGCATCAAAATCCGTCCTGGATTACACTTAGCCCTCATAGGCCTGTTGTGCGCTCTATAATAAGGAGTTCCCATTCCACTGTAGGGAGCCTCCACCGATACCATGGAAACCTCTGAGTTTGATTACGTCAAGAACCTAATTTCTTCAATGTACTTCCTTAAGTCTTTCCAATTAGAGCCCCTAAGGAATTCCATCTCCTGTATAATCTCCTGATTAAATGTTTGTCTTCTGACTTGGCTAAAAGCTGGACAGTAGCACAAGTAGTGCTCCACTGTCTCGTCCTCTTCCTGGCAGGCCCTGCATGTTATATCGCCAACGATACCCATTCGCGCCAGGTGAGTCCTTAACTCTGTATGTCCTGTTATTTAATAAACCAACCTCCGTAGTGTTGTCCTACTCAATGTTAGGACCTCCTTTGTCCTACTACCATCTGGGTGTATGAGTTAATCTCATCCTTGCACTGTAGTACACACCGAGATTGAACCACATAATTCCTCAGGGCCTCGATGACCTTCCTACTATCCGTGAATATACGAACCGGTAGTCTGTTATCGATTTCCTTCAACCATTTTATCCCTTCCGTAATAGCCACGATCTCACTCTGAAATACCGTGCTATGATCCGGCAGCCGGAAGTATTTGCTAAAGTTACGACCCATGTCACAGAAACCTCCACCTGATCGGTCACCAATTCTAGACCCGTCCGTGTATAGGTTAGTTATGGGGTTCATTGTATCTGCATTCTCCCACTCCATACCTTCCGATATTATGGTGGTGCAGTGTGATTGTACATATATAATAGGGATTCTATCGCACGTGACGGTGCGAGCGTTGTTCCCGGGTAAGACGTGTACTATACTCTGGTGTTTGGTTGTGTGTTCCCTTGTCAGCCACTCACTCATTACCATCAATTTCGTAGCAGCTAGAGCTGCTTCGTATTTAACCTGTGTATCAATAGGCAGTATTGATAGAATATTTTCCATCGCCTTAGTTGATGTGGTTCTCATCGCGCCACAGATGCCGATACAGCACTGTCTTTGTATCCTTTGAAGATGTTTGATATTCACCTTCCTCTCCAAGGACGTCCACCATACTAACGAGGCGTACGTCACAATTGGTCTTACCACACTCGCCAGAAGTTAAAATTGTTTGTAATTGATTTCAGAAGACGCAATGAAATTTTGGTCCAGTGGCTATTCTGTCCAAAGTATATAGTCTGTTGTTATGCGAAATGTTTTTCAAAATAATTGGATAATTGAGCAGCATTGTCTACTTTTAAGTTTCAAAAATCATTGAAATCAAAGCGCTTAAAAGCACTAAACTTAAAATTAGCACGTTTAAAATTAAAAAAATTTTGTATCAAATGTTTTATTTCATTAAACAAAAATATCCCATTCGGGATGTTTTTTTTTCCTATTTATTATGAACTAATAAAACCTATATTCGGCTGTGCTGAATTTTATATACACTCCACCGGCAGGCATCTGTAGTATGTACATACATTCATTCCAACATTTTACATGCCCCTTCAAAAAAGAATTGGAGTTTATATCCCACCTTGTCATTCCGTGTGTAACTCAGCGAAATATCCCTCTAAGACCGCATAAAGTATACATATTCTTGATGAGTGATGAAATCTAAGACGATCTAGCCATGTCCGTCCGTCTATCCCTCCATCCGTCCGTCTGTGGAAATCACGATTCAGTTCAAACGAAAAGAGTCAGACCATTGAAACTTAGTATGAATATATCTTGAAGGATAGCACAGGTCAAGTTCGTAAATTGGCTGAATCAGGCCAGAGGGAAAAAGTTCCTCTAAGAAGAACTAAACCAACCTCTAAAAAACAACATCATTTTTAAAGTTTTTGTAATTTTATTGAGCAAATGATATATTTTTATGTAAAAAATGAATATTTGGATCCCGCCTCTCTTAGTGGGCGTTGAAGTTAAATATTACATGGAAAAATAGTGTGAATATTTAACAAAATGCATGATTTAAGCCTGCATTCATTAAAAATTAAATTATAAAGCTTTTATGACGAAGCTGGGATGTTATCTGATCTTCGTCGGTCCTACTCTTTTATATTTTAGAAATTACAAACGGAATGACAAACCTGTATATAACCTTTTATCATTTTTGGTGAAGAGTACAAACAGCTCCGACCGCCAGTTTAAAAATTTCTCGCGTCGATGAATGGAAAAACCGTTAAAAATGGCACGAAAAGTACCGAATTGTCAACACTGGTTGACTACATCGACGAAAGAGAATAATAATATTCGATCGTACATCTTCTCAGTGACTATTGCATCTTGGGAAAGTGGACTATTGCATCTATGAAAGTTGTCGACTCCTGCAGCACTTTGACTGCTTCAGGGATCTATCTACCCTTGGCTACCCATTGATCTTCGCAAAAATTGTTAATTATCGTGACATTCCAGGACTTTATAAGCATTTCTAGGTCTTAGTTCTTTGCGGCGCTCAATGATTCTCCGAGTGTAATGCGGCGTGTTGATCGAAATTGACATAATTTGCCCAGTTCTGTATTCCTTAAAATAATTTTTAAAAATATTAATTTGTAATAATAATGCTTTGCACATGCAACACAGAACTGTACGGTAATTAAAAACTAAATTAATTAACAGTGTACATTAAGACTTCAGGCTTCTAAAAATTTATAACAAAAATTCCTGGAATAATTCAATTAAATGTAACGATAATTAATATAAAAATATCATCGTATATTACATTAATGCGGTCACTTTATTGCAGTACACAACATTCTGTCTACATTGTACGAGTATTTACTGGCGCATCCGTTTAACTTTTTAAACAAGCTTTTATTTCACAACAACTTACACATAAACTTAAAACTGAAACTACAACAACTATAAAAAATAGTAAAAGCATTTAATTATTTTCTGATGTCATTATAAGTGTTACAATTTTATACAATAATTTTTGAAATGATGTGATATTGCCAGCTGTTCTTTGTTCTATTCTATAACAAATTAATAAAGAAGACAAAATGAAATATTCTATTTTGCGTACACATTCACGCATACAGTATCCCAACAACACACCTATTGAACACTTATTTCCCAACACCTTAGCACCATTTGACATTTTGAGAAACCTACTTTGCTGTAGACATTTTAAATATTCTTGTATTATTTTTCCCTTAAAATACAAGACTGGGAGAAGTTCACAGTGATATGCTTCACAAAATAAATGGTAATAAAACTGCAACTTCTAAACTACTATGTAATCATATTTGTGTAATACTTGGAACAAGTAGCGATGTGCAACTATTGTGATTTTTTCGTGTCACGCGTGAATCACGTGAATCATATCTATGTGTTATAGAGATACATACTCGCACACACGAAAACAATTTTACTGTGAGCACGGGCGTTTGAAAAAAATGTTTACCATCGTGCGTGAAAGTACGTGATTAAAAATAATGCTTTCGTGAGCGTGCGTGATCGTGAAAAATATTATCCGAAATTCTATTAATCAGCCATTGCACGGAGTTCAATTCCGTTCGGATGTGATTTTGAAAGCGTAAACTACGAATATTATTTATCCAAGTCACTGAGTCAATTCTGCATGGAAATGGAATTTATTTCCTATTCTATTTTATGAACGCCATTAGGTAACGAAATCCAGTTTCCGTACAGAATTGAGTCCTGTGACATGACTGAATATTTGTAGTGACAACACTAGCTTGAAATTAGAAATGTTAATAGTGAAGATATGACGTTTTCAAAATTTTATCACAACTACACCGATGCAAGCAATCGAAGCAATGTTGGAATTACCGCCATTGGACTTGTTTATAAGAAAAATGGCGTTAATGTCAGCACTTCGTTTAGAAAGTGATGCAATTTGGTATTCCTTTGGATCCAACATGAGGCAGAGAGTACTCTGGGCCTCATACATACAGAGTTTAAGAAGACTCTGGAACGCAGAAGTAGAACAAGATGAAAGGCTTCATCACAGGAGAGTGACATCAGCATCTATATTGATTTGTCTCTTATAGACGGAAGAGCAGACAGAACTGCTTGGTCTAATACATGCATTGTTGCAGCTGAATGAGAGCCATTTGTCGGGGAAGAAAATTCCCATCGCGTTTGGTAAACAGCCGGTGATTAGATGCATGCAGCAAACGAAAGTATACTCCAAATTAGTGCTGGAATATATTCTAAAACTCAATAGGTGTGCCTCTGTTAATGAGGTAACTCTCCTGCGTGTTAAGGGCTCGCAGTGACGTTTTACGTACCGGAACCGAGGATCGCACAGGGGTATGGCGCGACTAGAGCTTTGATACAAACAACTGGATGGATGGCTGCAAATGACAACATGTAGGCATATTCGTATGGTGCTTAAGAAGGCCATAGACAAGACAGCAGATAGGCTTTTAGCCTGATTGACTGCGTTAATTACACAAGATGAAAACTTCAGGTATCATCTGACTAAAATGAAAGTCGTATCAATGATTTGTAGACAGCAGCCCCTATAGTGTGTTAGTGTCCAGCTTTGGTTGTTAGATGTTAGACTTAGGCTAAGGGGCAGCTCTGTCTAAGTCAGATACCAGCAATTATTAAGGATAGTATGGTGAGAATGGAAGAGGATTTGCAGAAACCACTAAAGTCTAGAGTAAACGCCGGGATCGGCCCGTGTCTTGATGACTGCTTTCTCACATATTAAAAATAAAAAGCGAATGACAACATTATCTTAAAACTTGGAATATTTGTAGAAGAGGATTAATATTTTGAAAATCATGTCTCGGAGACTTGAAGTTGACTACCTCAAGTGAGAAACTCAATCCGCTACTTGTAACTTTCTCCACTATTACCTGATTTCGAAGAAACGTATATTTCTTTACTCTGATTGCAATCACCATTTAGTATCTGAAATGTCCCACTGTGCAGGATACACTCAAACATACCAATTTTGCGTATCTGTTCCTGTTGGTGTTACTGGTGCTATTAATGCTACTCGTATTGTCCTTGTTGTGCTATTGACATCTTGATTGTTTTAAAAAGCCACTTTATGTTGTCAAATATGTCTCATGAACACACAGATACACACACGTCCATATGGTGCACAAACAATGGTTGCATATCCGTACAGATGTATGTGTGTATGCTCGTTGCCCTTAAATATGGATGTATGAATGTATGTGAATATGTGTACTTATACGAGTATATCATTCAAAACTTGTTATGCTGTTTTGAATTTGTAAAGTTTTACTCTTGTCACATCCAACCAAGCATTAGGGGGGCCCACACTTATGTAAACCAAGAATCTAAAGTTTCTATAAAAACCCAAAAAAGATGTAAATCGAATCCCGGAATATGATCCGTAGCTGAAAATAGTGCTTTTCAAAAAACGTTATATTCGCATGAAAATTTACTCGTACATATAAAAACCAAAAGTTAGAAAAAATTTACAATATCATACAAAACTTAAAATTGAAAAAAAAGTTTTAATCGAAAATATATTTGGTCAGTTGGTTGAACCCAAATAAAATTTCTTACTTAGCAAGTCAAAAGTTTTGAAATTGTATGGATACGAGAGCAATTTAAATAACTGAGAATTTTTTAAAAATAAAGTCCGGTGCTGATATACATTTTTTAAAATTAAAAAAAATGTATATCCTTCACCATATGTAGGTTTGTCATTCCGTGTGTAATTTCCACAATTATACTATGAGACCCCATAAAGTATGTATAATCTGGGCCCTTATGAATAGGGAAGTCGAATAAGCGATTCCCGTCTGTTCGCCTTTCTATACGTGAAATCGTCTTTCGGAAGCCCTCAGAAAAGCTAGAGATTTCGGTGTTGGATTGATGTATTGGAAATAGGCTATTGAAAACCAGCGAAATCCAAAATGCCATTCCAGAGCTGGAAAATTTAAACTTATATTTCGTGTATAAAAATAATTTCTGTTTTTTTTTGCTAATTAAAGCATATTTTAAATTGAATTAAGATTTATAGGATAATTGTTCGCCATTTTTTGTTTTAAATTCAGAAAGTCATGATAAATATTCCAAGACACAAAGGGAAGTCAACATCAGTTTTTAGTTATTCAACTTACACAGCAAAGCAGAACAGCTGTTTTCGAAAGCCGCAACGCTTTCATCAACAGTGCTCATGTGTATTGTGTTTGTCACCACTTATTAGGCGGCTTAGTTGAATATGATAATAGTTCTTATTTAAGCAAATTTTATTAGGAAATTGCATAAGAGAACTGTATCAACCTGATGGTAACACATTTTTCTTTTAATACGCGTGTTGCCCTTTGATTATTTTCTTCATGGATGAAAATAATCAAACGGCTATTTTATTATTCAGGAAGAATTAAATTGTTATTAAAAACCAAACAAAATCCAAAAGACGATTTCAGAGTTGAACAACTGAAACTTTTTTTTTTGGTATATAAAAGTAACCAACTCAAAGAATTTATTTTCTTTAAATACTAAACATATTTGATTTTTTTGAATGAAATTCATTGGCATTAGAAATCTGGAAAGCCTAAAAGCAATATTAAAGTAACTAAATAAAACTAATTTTTTCTTTGGTAATTAAACATGTTTTATATTTTAGAAAGAAAGAAATTAGTGTCGAAAATCAGAGAGATCAAAAAGACGGTTCCAGGGTTCAAATAAATACATGTACATATACACTAAAGAAAAACTCTTAGTTTAATATATGAGAACATACTAAAGCTGAGATCATACGACTACAGCAAATGCACCAGGCAATTGTTCCAGTCAAATATTCTACAGTTACATGGCTGACCAGTTTTATACATACAACTTTGATTTTGTAGCAATAATTGCCGCAGCCCAGTCAGTCGATTGTTGCAATATGCGGCAACACTAAGAATCAGCTGTTGTTTCTAGCGTGTGAAAGTAAAAACGATATATTCGACCGGGTCGAATCTTAAATACCCTCCAAATATTTAGTAAATAAAAACTCAATTTTTATTTTTATTAAAATTTATATTTTTATTTAGCTTAAGTAAAGAAGAAAAAAATTTATATTAATACGGTCGTTTCCAATGTGCTGGGAAGAGCATGGCTGAGACACTTTTCCGTCAGCATAAAAACTTACGTATTAATATTTTATGTCAACGTGCAAAAAAAGGACTGAGATAAGTTAAAAATGTTTAACCTGCTGGGTCAGAGTTCCTTTAAGACAATTCTGTGCCTAATTTTAAAACTCTATACAGGGTCACTCCGAGAAAGGCCGTGGGGAGACATCTCACCTAAATCGTAGAAACTTAAAAACTGAATTTTCGGGGTTAAGTGCACAAAACAAAATTTTTTTTTGATAAGGTCATTTAGGGATCAAAGAGGGTGGCGTCGTAAAAGCTTATAAATAAAATTTTTCAGTAATATAGACTTAAGGAATACAAATTGTTAAATATTTACACTATTTTTGCATAGGCCCCTTTCAGATTAGGCAACTTTAATTGCGCAAGTATAATTTTAATTTTTATTTATTTTCTTTTGAACTTGCTTTTATGTTCACATTCAGCAACTTTGTTGAACAAGTTTAATTTTCTTATGTTCGAGTTTTCTTAATTTGTTGACGTTTTGTTTCATTTCTTCCATGGTTATATGTAGTGCTGCCTGTCTTTTTCATATCATTTAAAATTTCATTAAATGATTGCGCCTTTTTTTATTTAGACCGCAATCTAAATATGAGAATAAACGAACATTAAAAATGCATTGTTTGTTCCGTTTCATTTCGCTTCCAATTTCTCATAATTTTTTAACTTTTTATTCACTTATTAACAAATATAAAATTTTCTTAACACAAAATTAGACAACACACCGAAGAAGAAATAAAAGACAATGTCAAAAACAAATAAATATCCCAAGACCAGAATGACAGCAGAAACAGAATTGCCAAGTACAAGCAAGTCTGTACTCAAATCTCGGCAATTCTTTCCCCTTCAAACCGACCTTTCCTCTCACACCCACAAACACAAGACTTGCGCAAGTAAAGTTGCCTAATCTGAAAGGGGCCATATAATAACACCCACTAAAGAGGGCGGGGTCCAAAAATTATTTTATTTTTATTTTATGGCTCCAAGTTTAACGCGTTGTACATTCTTTGACATAAAAATATATTATTTGCTTAATAAAATTTCAAAAAAAAAACTTTAAAAATTATGTTGTTTTTTAGAGGTTGGTTTAGCTCTTCTTAGGGGAACTTTTTTCCCTCTGCTCCAATTCGGCCCATTTTCGAACTTGACCAGTGCTATCCTTCAAGATATATTTATACCAAATATCAAGAGTCTGGCTCTTTTGCTTTGGACTGAATCGTGATTTCCACAGACGCACGGACGGACGGACATGCTCAGATCGTCTTAGATTTCATCAATGATCAAGAATATATATACTTTATGGGGTCTCAGATGCATATTTCGCTGCGTTACAAACGGATGGCAAAGTGAATATACCCTCCATATTCTTTTTTTGGAGGGTATAAAAACTTTAAAAAGTATTTTGTTTTTTAGAGGTTGGTTTAGTTCTTCTTAGAGGAACATTTTTCCCTCTGGCCCGATTCAGTCCATTTACGAACTTGACCTGTGCTATCCTTCAAGATATATTTATACCAAGTTTCAAGACTGTGGCTCATTTGCTTTGGACTGAATCGTGATTTCCACAGGCGAACGGACGGACATGGCTAGTTCGGCTTAGATTTTATCACTGATCAAGAATATGTATACTTTATGGAGTCTCAGAGGGATATTTCACTGCGTTACGCACGGAATGACAAAGTGAATATAACCTCCAATTGTTTTTGGAGACTATAAAAAGTCAAAGAATTCCAGAACAGTTTCTACTTTTATGTGGACGACAAATAAATATTATTCATTATGATATAAAATCGCTGAAATTTATGTGTTGATTGGAATATAAAATTGCCGTTTGATATTGTGACGTAAATGCATCTGGTGTAGACATCGTGTTAGGCACACCTTAATGACCCTTCTTCGGTACACTTTCATTTATTGAATGAAAAGGACTGACTCTCGCTCTTATTGGTCGCATATTCTGTATTTCATTTATTTATTTATTTTTTGTTTGCTTTTAAAAACAAATTATTTTTAAGAGGAAAATTAGATTTATTCATAATAGTATTTCGGATCTTTTGTTGTCATCATACTCGTATTAATATACACACATCATTTTAAGAGCATTAAAATTGTCCTCGTCTTTAGTCTTCTGCTTAGTTTTATTGTGCCCAGCTAAAGGAGACAATAAATGGTTTATGTACGAGTGAATGTGCATTGTGTGGCTGTGTGTGGGAATGTAAACATTCTAAAATAATAAAACCACCACTTTTAATTTTGACCGGATATTAAAGGAAATTGCTATGTCATTCTCTATGCACAGCTCAAGTTTGATAAGTGTGAAAAAATTGTTTTTTTCCTACTTACAGAATTGTGAAGCTAATACGAGTAATTTATATAAATATACATACATCCATACATACATTCATATATAAATCGTTTGCAGGGAATTTGATATGAATAGATAAAAAAACGAAAGTTTAACAGCATTTTAATTTTAAAACAATTAATAGTTTGAACTAATTATTATCATGTTAACAATGCTTTAAAATTTAAATTGAGTTTTTCGCTTGATTACACTTAGTTGATTGAAAAAATAATTAAAATGAAAAATAGTGGATCACGTGGCTAATGCGGATAAAATCAAAAGTTCTGCAACAAATTGGTATCAAATAAAAGAAAAATGTTTTTAATATATAAATTTTTATTCAGGCTCAAGTTCAAATTTTCGAATATGCAAATTATTATTTTTTATTTAAGAATTTGTATTAAGAGTGAAATATTTATTTTTTATAATAATAATGCCATATTGATTTGGAGCCCGCCATGCTGAGATCTAAAGGTTTTTGTTTTTTATATCCGTGCAAATGAATTAACAATGAATGCGTAATCTTAAACTATAAATCTGTTCGCGAATAGAACATTTCGGTCATTTTACAGCCGATATAAACGGCCTAGTAAGCAAGCAGTTCGATTAGTATTGATTGTTTTTGCACTAATTGTTCTCTGCTCGATGCAAATCAATCAACAAGAAAAATAAATAATGCTCTGCGAAATGTTCGAGGAACTGTAACTGTAACAGAAGAAAAGTCCCGATCGATTTTGTTATGTCTAAAGTAATAAAAACTGTTATTGAAATGTAATGTAACATAATAGGTCTGTTCCAAGTAATTTCGGGCAAGTTTGGGCTAATGAGAGTAAAAAGAAAATTACTCTCTCAAAGTGAAAAATCTACCCAAATTTGCTGGAACGCAACAAACCATTATTATATCTTTTGAAAAACTAGTGCTGTTTACTTTTTAAATTAATTTTTATTTTAGTGGTTTTATAACTGAATAAGGCTCAACATCATGAAATGAAAGATTAGCATCATTGTAAATGTAACATGTCGTCTTCATCAGACTAAGTTGATGTGTTCATAAGTTGTTCACTAATCTGAAAAAGCATTTTTGTATGCTAAACCAAGGGGCAAGTATGCGCAAATGTACTAACAACTTCAAGTTTTTTTTTTAAATCTTCCATTTTACTTTTAACCAATTTTCAATTAACAACTTCTTTCCTTTATTTGTATATTTTCTTTTTACTTTTTTATTTTCAAATGTAAACAAAAAACAGCTGATAATATAATTCTTGCCAAACTTACCCAAAGAAATAGTTCGGGCGACTTTGTACAGGAAATGAAAAAAATACTCTCTCATTTTCTCTCAAAATTGCACAAAAATGTTTATCTGGAACGCATTTGGGTAACTTTGGGCGAGTTCGGGCTGCATCAGGAACACAGCTAATAATTGTTCTAACTTGTTTAGACTTAACAGCTGATTCATTCCGTTACAGTTACTGTTGACTAACTGATCCTAAACTTGTTTATACACAACAGCTGATTCATTCTCTTACAGTTGGCGTACATTCCAGTCGACTAAGTGCGCCTTAAGCCATTGGCTTTTGTCGACAAATGAGCAATATTTGCAGTATTGAAAGTCAATATTCAAACGAACATTGAGTTTATACGGCAAGATTTATGGGAGAGAGTAGTCGAAAATTGGACTGGTCGAATTGGAGCTGCTGCGGACATGTGCAGATAATCATATT
Organism: Linnaemya tessellans; assembly: GCA_951800035.1. NCBI lineage: Eukaryota > Metazoa > Arthropoda > Insecta > Diptera > Tachinidae > Linnaemya > Linnaemya tessellans. Next base: position 92,052,059 of record OX637534.1, read on the forward strand.
CAAAAAATTGACGGCATTCAATTATCTAGCAGATTATAGTAAAAAGTTCAGTCGAACAATATTTCGGTGTTCTCATGTCTCAAAAAATAATTAGGGGGGTGTATTCACTTTGTCATTCCGTTTGTAACACAGCGAAATATCCCTCTGAGTCCCCATAAAGTATATATGTATATTCTTCATCGGTTATGAAATCTATGACGATCCGTCTGTAGAAATCACGATTCAGTCCAAACGAAAAGAGCCGGACACTTGAAATCTGGTATAAATATATCTTAAACAATGGCACAGGTCAAATTTGTAAACGGGCTTAATCGGGCTCGAAGGAAAAAAGTTCCCCTAAGAAGAACTAAACCAACCTCAAAAAACAACATAATTTTTAAAGTTTTTTTTTTAATTTTGTTAAGCAAAAGCGTTAAACTTGGAGTCATAAAATAAAAAAAATTAATTTTTGGACCCCCCCCCCCCCCCTTTCTTTAGTGGTCGTTATTATAGGTAAAAATAGTGTAAACATTTAACAAATTCTTATTCTTAAGCCTACATTCTTCGAAAATTACATATTTAAGTTTTTATGAGGAAGCTGATACGTATCCTGATCCTCTTCTGCCCTACCCCTTCCTCCACCTCTAAATGACCCTTTAAAAAAAATTTTTTTTGTCACTTAATTACCCCAAAAATTTATTTTTACTGTTTTATGGCAAAGGTGAAATGCCTGCAACACGGCCCTTGCCAGAACGACACCGAAAAATACAGTTTTAATACCCTCCAAAAAGAATTGGGACTCCATAAAATGTATATATTCTTGATCAGTGATGAAGTCTAAGACGATCTAGCAATGCCCATACGTTCGTGTGTAGAAAACACCATATAGTCTATTTTAGAAAACCGCCTTCTTCAGAGGGCGTTGAAGTTACATATTATATGGAAAAATAGTGTAAATATTTAACAAATTGTATTCCTTAAGCCTACATTCCTTACAAATTTAATTTATAAGTTTTTAATATGATCGCTGATCTTCCCCTACCCTACCCCCCTTGAACATATTTCTACACTTAATTCGAAAAATTAGTTTTTAAGTTACTACGATTTAGGTGAGATGTCTCTCCCACGGCCTTTCTCGGAGTGCCCCTGTATAAAGTTTTAAAACAGAAATGTTTTAATGGAACTTTGACCCAGCTGATTAAACATTTTTAACTTATCTCAGTCCCTTTTTTGCACGTGGACATAAAATATGAATACGCAAGTTTTTATGCTGACGGAAAGGTTTCTCAGTCACGCTCATATTGGAAACGACTGTATTAAAATTGGCTTACTTAAGCCGAATACCATAAAAATTAAAATTTCAATAAGAATAAAAGTAGAGTTTTTATTTACTAAATATTTGGAGGGTATTTAAGATTCGATCCAATCGAATATAACGTTCTTAATTGTTAAGTTCTCAAGCAGTTAAAATATGTAGTATATCGATCGTGTTACAACGGAATAATTTCTCAGAAGAACCGTAAACCTACATATACAGTTATCTGAGGTTTTGAAATTAACTATTGCGACTGAGACACAAAACTCTCGAAAGAGAGGCTTGATGTTGACACCTACTCAGAGCTGCTTTGCAACTACGAAATTCAGAAATATGATTTTCAATTTAAAATAATAGTGTCCATCTCATACAGTTTCAGTGAACAATCCTCATGAATTTGTCTAGCCCTTATTGTGCAATATTCAGCTATTTTTATCTGGTTGCCAAAACTATGAGCGATATATGTATTTGTGTATGATCGTTAAAGTATTTAAACTTCTTTTCTTTTCAGGTGCCTTCCTTGTACCTTATTGTATAATGTTACTAGTTGGTGGCATACCGCTTTTTTATATGGAATTAGCTTTAGGTCAACATAATCGTAAAGGTGCCATTACATGCTGGGGCAGGTTGGTCCCGCTATTTAAAGGTTTGTTACATTACAATTAAATAGTGAATTGTTTGATTCTACTTTCTAAACCATATTTTAGGAATTGGATATGCCGTGGTCTTGATAGCATTCTATGTAGATTTCTATTATAATGTCATTATAGCCTGGTCGCTAAGATTCTTTTTTGCATCGTTTACGAAATCGCTGCCATGGACAACATGTTTTAATTATTGGAATACAGATGATTGTCAGCCGGTAAGTGATAAAAAAAAGTAATTCCTTGTTGCAATCAAAAGTGTTGCTTGTGGAAAAAATTTAATTTGTGATTTTGTAATATATTTTTTTATACCCTCCAAAAAAGAATTGTCATGCCGTGTGTAATGCAGCGAAATATCTTTCTAAGACCCCATAAAGTATATATGAATTCCTGATCAGTGATAACATCTAAGACCATCTTGCATTGTCCGTCCGTCCGTCAATTTTTAGTGTTATTAGTGTTATCAGACCCTTGAAACTTGGTGCAAATATATCTTGAAGGATAGCACAGATCAAGTTCGGAAATGGGCTGAATCGGGCAAAAGGGGAAAGAGTTCCCCTAAGAAGAATTAAACTAACCTCTAAAAAACAACATAATTTTCAAAGTCTTTTATTTGTATTTTTGTTAAGCATAAGATATTTTTCTATGCCAAAGAAGATCTAATGCGTTAAGTTTGGAGCTATAAAATCAAAAAAAATTAATTTTTGGAACCCGCGGGCGTTATTATATGCAAAAATAGCGTAAAGATTTAAAAAAGTGTGTTACTTAAGGCTACATTCCTTAAAAAGCTTTTATGACGAAGCTAAGACGTAACCTGATACTCCTCTGCCCTACCCCCTTTTGCCCCCCAAATGACCCTATAAAAAAAATGTATTTTTGCACTTAACTATCTCAAGAATGTATTTTAGTGCTTTATGGCGAAGGTGAAATGTCTTCCCCACGGCCCTTCCTGGAGCGACCACTAGAAAATAGTTTTTATTTACTAAATAAGAGAGTATCTAAGATTCGACCAGGTCGAATATAATGCTTTTACTTGTTCTACTTCTAATTGTTGAACTTGAAATTTGATTATTTCAATCAGAGCTCAGATTTACTCGATTTCACTCGCGAGTGAAAAATACTCGCGAAGAAGAGTACTCGAAGATTACGAGTGTTACAAAAAGTTCACTCTCCACTCGTTTGTTTTAGGTGGGAATACTCGCGAGTGCTCCTTTTTAAAAAGTAAGAGTGGGAGTAAAAATCTTCGAAATAGAGTGAGAGTTCACTCTTAAGAGTAAAATCGAGTGGAAAAATAGAAACTGTTTGTCTTTGCTGACTTGTGTGTGCGTGTGGTTTTTGTGTGCTCTTTCAGTCTTTCCATACAGTGCGCGTGTGCGGAGCAATTAGTTGGTTTTATAAAAAAAGTTTTATTATATTTTTAAAAGTTTACTAATATTTTCTATATTATAATGAACAATAAAGACATAAATAATACTATACTTGCTACTACACACACACACACACACACGCACACACACAAATCGGCAAAAACAAACACTTTGTATTTTTCCACTGTATGAGAAAGACTGAAAGAGTACTAGGCAAGAGTATAATCTGCTCGATTTCGAGCGTATTTTACTCGCACTCGAAATCGAGCAAAGCATATGCGCTCTTATTCGAGTGGCATAGAAAAATAGAGTACACTCGATATTTTTTTTCACTCGCAGGAGTACTCGCGCTCGAATTCGAGCGAGTTTTACTCTCTACTCGAATTCGAGCGAAGATTTCGGAGCTCTGATTTCAATAGGTGATTCTTTAAATCCATGGGAACTGTAAATGATAACAGATGATAGAAATATTAATAGATTGAAATTGTTTTATTAAAATCTGGTAGCTAATTTCATGTCATTTAATATCGATCAAAATTTGTATTCAAATTGTATAGAAATTTTGTTTCGATAAGGAATGCATTAACTCGGCCCCTCGTAGCTAATTTCATGGCATTTATATTTTAAGTGTGATACGCGCCATATGTCCGCCGTTACTTATAGTCCATTTGTTCAGTCCTACTTTCGACCACATTTTCCAATACATCTATCCGTCAGTGGTGGCGTGATTGCTAGTTTCCAATGCTTCAAGAGTTGCTTCTTTGTCGGCACAAATCATGAAAACTAATACAAAGCAAGGCCAGTGAACAGGAAGGAGCACTTCTGTGAATAAAGATGGCACTAAATTAATTCTGCAAAAAATTAATTGCTAAGCACGCTTTATGGCAAGTTGCGCCTTATATCTTTCATGTTTAGCTGATTAATTTGTGGAAACCAAAATTCAGTCGGAACTAGAAAGGAGGGGATAGTATTATGGGGAGAGATGAAGAAAGATGAGAAAATAGAGAATATTTTGTAGCCATTCGAACCTTTTTACTTCGCCGGCCAATTTTTTGCTACTGGGCCGACGAAGGGGAAGGTGCTGTTCTTCTGCTCTTTAATACATAATTGTGCCAGTATCTGCCAATTATGTATGTTCAGTGACCAGTGCTATGCCGTCATCACTGAAACAGTCTGACAACAACTAAAACAACCATGCACTAATTCTGATCAGAAGAATTCGACACCTGGACCCTCCGCTTCATAGCCGCGTGTTAACTTCTTCAGCAACAGCACCCTCTAAACTCAAATTCTTTGATAGATGAACTTCGTAATCAGATTTATTTTTATTATTTTCTTTATTATTATACACTAATAATATATTAAGCTTAAGGTCTCTTTATTATTATTTAAAATATATTATTTTTCAATATTTGTGGGTGCTGTTGGCTGAAGTAGTAGAACACGAGACTATGAAGCGGACTCAGCGTGAGTTCGAGCCCGCGCTGAGTCATGAACTATTGTGTTGAATTCTTCTGATCAGCATTAGTGCGTCGTTGTGTTAGTTGTTGTCAGCCTGTTTCAATGATGAAGGCATAGTCACTGGTCACTGAACATAATTGGCAGCACTGACAATATCATGTACTACAAAAAAAGCTGAGTAACAGCACCCACCTTCGTCGGCCGTGTAGCAAAAATTAGCCGGCGGAGTAAAAGGTTGAAATAGCTACAAAAACAACTGTCTATCTTCTCATCTTTCCTAATCTGTCACTCCTTTGTGTGAATTCTTCAGGAAATTACTTATTTTATAAAAATATTAGATTATAATAATAATTAAAAAGAGGTCAAAAAAACCAGAAGAATTTATTATTTTCCTGATGACTCATGAATCGTTTCGTTTAGTCTGTGTTCACACGAGTCATGTTTTATTGACATGATTGCTACTTTATAGGCAAGAGGACGAGGGGAAAAGTAACGAGTGCTCATGCGCATGTACTGTCAGTACGTTTTGCTTTCTCATTCGTAATTTTAAGCCTGAAGCACACAACTATATGTACACGCATACGACTATATGTACATATGTATGTACATGTCGCCAACAAGACATGACTCGTAGGAACACAGACTTCCTGAAGAGAAATGACAACACAGGTTGACACATTCTCAGCTGTCAAACCATACTTATCGATATCTATAGTTCTCAGGCAGCTAAAAAAATCCCGATATGACTTTGAAAGCAATTCCTTAATTTACATCGGCTTTTCTAATGAACAATTTATTTGATAATTTTCTTATAGTTTGAGCAACAAGCAGCTGGGAATCTAAGCGATATATATGTGAATTCAACAAATACCTCTAAACTAAATATATCATTTTCGAATTTAACAACTTTAAATGCAACTGTAGCACCAAACGAGCGTTTCCACTCGGCAGCTTCAGAATATTTTAAGTAAGTATTTTTTTTATATAATTTCTCTTTAATACATTTTTTTGTTTCTTTCCAGCCGCTATATATTAGAGCTAGACAAAAGTGAGGGTCTTCATGATTTGGGCACCATTAAATGGGACATGGCTGCTTGCCTTTTGGTTGTTTACTTAATTTGCTATTTTTCGTTGTGGAAGGGAATAAGTACTTCAGGCAAAGTAGTTTGGTTTACCGCCCTATTTCCATACGCCGTTTTACTTATATTGCTTATACGAGGCATTACATTGCCGGGCTCTGCCATGGGCATACAATACTATTTAAATCCAAATTTTGATGCCATTTATAAAGCCGAAGTTTGGGTTGATGCTGCCACACAAGTGTTCTTTTCGCTGGGCCCCGGTTTTGGTGTTCTTTTGGCCTATGCCTCTTACAATAAGTATCACAATAATGTTTATAAGTAAGTTTATAACTGAACGCTAGCTGCACAGTTTATAACTGAACGCTAGCTGCACAGTTTATAACTGAATGCTGGCTTATTTTGTTTTTATATTAAATCCTTATATTTTTAGAGACGCTTTACTTACTAGTTGTATTAATTCGGCTACTAGTTTTGTAGCAGGCTTTGTGATATTCTCCGTTTTGGGTTATATGGCTCATAAATCCGGCCAGAAAATTGAAGAGGTTGCTACTGAGGGTCCTGGCCTGGTGTTTGTTGTTTATCCGGCCGCAATAGCCACCATGCCTGGCAGCACGTTTTGGGCTTTAATATTCTTCATGATGCTGCTGACCTTGGGTCTGGATAGTTCGGTATGTTCTCAAACCCACAAACTTATAATTTACTTAGAAATGAAGATGATATTCCAAAAATATATTTCTACCACAAGAAATTGCTCACTTTTGGTTCCTTTAGTCTGTTTTTAGACAAATCAGTTATGAAGCAGCTTTTATTTTTTAGTTTTTATTTTAATATTTTTATTTTCTACTTTTTGTCAAAAACCCCTTAAGCTGAAAAATGAAACTCAAAATAGAATTGAAGTATTTTTCTGGTAAGAGAAATTATGTATCCCTCTTCTTTCTTCCTTCCATTCTCTACGATAAACTCAGACTTGCTTCAACAGAAACTGATGTGTCTAAAAACTGACTCAGTATTAGAGATTACGCATTAATCGTGAATGTAAATTATTGTAATCACGCCTGTGTGCGTGATTCAAAACTTTAGAATCGTGCGTGATTTTCAATACATATAATATAATATTCACGCACTCAAAACAGAAGATAAGTTTTATTCTTATGAATTCTTAATACATATTTTCCTTAGTATGTACATTGTACATACACACATACATATCTATATGTTATAGAGATTCATACTTTCACACACTTGATAAAAATTTACTACGATCACGAGCGATTTTGGAAAATTTTCTACCATCGTGCGTGATTAAAAATAATGCTTTCGAGAGCGTGTTTGATAGTCAGCGCCTTAAATATTGTCGTACGTGAGCATACGTAAAAATATTGAGTTTCGTGATCGTGCGTGATCACGAAATCTCCCCTGTATACAAAACTAATCTCCTCTCCTAAATATGTGATAAACTATATGCTTAAGTCGCAAGCCTTAAGGTACGCACTTTTTACATATTTGCCCAAAAAAGCCAATGGTTAAATACTAATGAAAAGTGTTTTGATTCAGATACGTTTTTATTCAATAAAATAGTTTCATACAGAACTAATAGACAGTTTTGTAGTTAGAATGCAATATTATTGGCAACTGTCACTCAATAAACACTTGTCTGAATGAGATTTTTCATCAGCGTTTAGTGATTATGTAGCCAAATATTTGACAAGTATGAACGTATCTTTCCATCGTTTAAACTTTTTTTTTAAAGTTAATTAAAAAAAGAAATGTAATAATGAAAAAAGTCTCAAAACACGAACAATCTGTTTTGAGAAAGACCCAAAAAGTTTTTTGAAATGAGTAGACGTAATACTTCAAAATTTATAGTCATATATCAATTAATTGAAACGAACACAAATATTTGAAAAAGGAAATATAAAAAACCTTAAAATTCAAACAAAACTATAAATTGCGATGAACTGTACAAGAATTGTTTTAATAATTGTCCGTTTAAAATTTATCAATAACTTGTTTTCATTTCCTTTTTTTAATTTTATTTTGATTGAAAACTCCAAATGTTTAAATTTTTCTCTTTCTCCGGAAACTTTTTTCCTCAGTTGGATGCTTTTTTTTTTGTTCCATCTAGCGATTCGGAGGCAAATTGCGGCATTCGATATCGTTCCTAATTTACATTTAAATTTTTTAGAAATATCGATTAGTATCGAATGCGGTAATTTTGTCAAAGTATTTAACAAATTAAAAAAATATATATGCAAATAAATGTATTTTTACATGATGTAATATTTTTCAGTTTGGCGGCTCGGAAGCCATTATTACCGCCTTGAGTGATGAATATCCAAAAATAGGAAGAAATCGTGAAATCTTTGTAGCCGGCTTATTTTCGCTATACTTTGTAGTGGGCTTAGCGAGTTGTACTCAGGGCGGATTTTACTTCTTTCAGCTGCTAGATCGCTATGCAGCAGGTTATTCAATCCTAGTGGCAGTGTTCTTTGAATCAATAGCAGTATCATGGATTTATGGTAATTAAAGATATGTTGGCCTTATTGCGACAGTTCATTATATTTTGCCGTCAAACTCCGTATGAATAAATAAATAAGTAAAAGAGTTTTGTGCTCATACTCGTACATTTTATATGGAGATTGACGATGTCACTTTATGGTCCTTTAAGTTGTCCATTGGGTCCACCTTATTTAGTTCGCTTGGAACGACATTCTATATTATGGGTTTTAACTTAAAATTTGATAACAGGTACAAATCGTTTCTGCGAAGATATTAAAGACATGATTGGGTTCAGACCAGGCAGATACTGGCAGATATGTTGGCGTTTTGTGGCTCCTCTATTTTTGCTTTTTATCACTGTTTATGGTATTATTGGCTATCAACCCCTGACCTATGAAGGCTATGAATATCCTCTTTGGGCAAATGTTTTAGGATGGTGCATAGCGGGATCATCGGTCATCATGATACCAGCGGTCGCAATATACAAATTGGTAACAACACCAGGGTCAATAAGACAACGTTTCCGCATACTCACCACTCCGTGGCGAGATCAACAGGTGTCAGCTAATGGCGTAACAGCAGATGCAACGCAAGTACGTCTAACCGATACCAAAGAAGCTTCAGAAGTTTGAAATCAACCATTCGCTAGATTTCAAGTATATTATGTATAGTATCTTCCTTAATTATTACCTATCTATAAGTATGTTATGTTTACTGTCTACTAAAACAAGGCTTAATCTGTTTTTAGTTAAAAAAAATGCTCAAGTGAGAATTCGCATGCAAAACAATTTTTAGGGAATTAGTTTATAAGAAACAGTAAAACTAATTTTTGTACACTTAAACAAATTGACAAACAAATGCAAATTTCATAAACAACGTACTTAGGTTTCTAAAATAAAATGAATAACAAAATATCTTGTAAGTAATTATGTATAACAATACAGATTGTTAAGAGAAAATATAGAAATCCATAAAATGCTGTGTAGATAATATTAGAGGCAATTTAAGTATCCTTAATCATTTTATTGAATCATATGTTTTTGTTAGCAAATTGAAAAAAGAAAATATATATATTTTAAATAATTCAAAGAATATGCCAATTGGAAATTGATAAAATTGTACATAGATATCGAATAATACAAGAGTGTAGTTAAAAGCTTTAAAATTAGTTAAGTCTTCGAAATCCCCGCCCACCTATAAGCCATTATAGATATTAAAGAAACAATCAAAAAATTATACTGTAGCCATGTATAATGATTAAGTATTTCTTTAATTTATGAAATTTTCAATTATTTTAGAAAATTTAAGAAAACATTTAGCATGTTTCTGAGCAGCCATTCAAAAAGATGTTAAAGTTTTTCATTTCCACAATGAAAAACAAGCTTTTACAGCCATAAAGATTGTTTTTCAGGAATACTTTTCTAAATATTTAAAATTGTTAAAAACATCCATAGACCCTAGACCATAGACATGCATACATACGTATATGTATGTATGTAATATTCAGTGTCTCACAAAAGTGTTAGTTGTAACAAAATTCCGGAAATTGAATATGAGAATACAAGTACTTCTAGTAAAAGTTGAATTAAAATTCGTTTAAAAAACTTACGGTTTTTAGCTAGAGGTGTATATACTCATAAAAGTGAATATATAAGTGGACTTTGTGTGGATATAGTAAAATGTCTTTTCTATTTGTATCAATTAAGAATAAGTTAAAATTTTCTCCATCAATTCAACCCAGTTTCAAACCTTGGTAATAATTTGCACTGTTAATGACATCTCTGTTATTTGTTGAAAATCATATCGTGATTTCACCACCACCATGGAGTTAACTAAATCAGCTGTTGTGTGAAAATTATAAAATAGTTTGAGTTAACGTCAAATGTAATTTAAATTAAATTAATTTTGTGATTTACGTTGCAAAATGATAAAATTAAATACCACAGGATTCACCAACAGAAAATGTTGCTGTGAAAATGTGATTAAAAGTGCTGTTTTGGATTGTTACACACTTTCCAACGTGGGAGCTGCGCTGCAGGACTTGGCACCTGCACTAAGGTACAATACTTGCTTACATATATCAATTTTATAAATAATATTGCAGCAACTATTGAATAACAACATTCCTCAAAATAAGGAATATATTTTACGAAACTATATAAGTTTATGGTATTGCGATCTGAGGCTTCCTAGCCGGCCGTACGTGCGTATGCGTGTATGTAGATGTATAAGTACATATGTATGTACATACTGACATACATATGCAAATATATATGTTTTTATATTGGGAAAGTAGCAACCGCCGTTTATATGTTGTACGGTGTCCATAAATGTTTAATTTATTTGTTTTTAAATATGTTTGTATTTCGAAACAAGATAAAGAAATTATAACCAATTTCAAAATTACTTTTGTAATTGCATACATAGGGCATTAATCCTGCTGCATCCACCGTTGTTTGAATATCTCAAGTAATTTACATATACATCATACTCCAAGGCAGTTAATAAACCAAAACGATATTTTTTTTTCTTTCCACAAGGCCACAAAATATAGTAAATGTTTAAAAAAACTAAAAACGCACTATTCTTCCTGTTCATACCACACGCATCTAGTGTTAAACTTTAAATGACTTGATAATATTCTCCATAAGTAAAGGTTTTGATAATTTATTTTGGTTAAAACTTTTTCGAGACTCTGAATACTACAAAATTCAGAAAATATAAATGAGTATTACAGCTCTGATTGTTTTAAACTATAAATTTAATGTTGAAAAACTCTACTTTTAATAAGAAATTTTTTTTTCACGACTTTATATTTGTATATTCATTTGTTTTATTAAACATGTTAAACTAATCATAACATTATTAGGTTAAGTGCCTAATATTTTGAGAATCGCTTTATTTTTACAAAATCGGTCCATAAATTGTACAGTATTAGTAAATAACTTGAACCTTTATTTAATTATTTGAATTTGTAAAATTTTTAGGTAGTAATATGACCTTAATGAATTTTTCAAATTGCAGCCATATTTGAAAAGTTTAAGAAAAGGTACATATTATTCGATAGATTCCATTAAAAATTTAAAGAATTTTTAATATTACAGCCATATATTAAAAATTCTGTTTAATAAAATAATTTGAAAGCCATGTTTGAATTAACAAAAAATGTTTATTATTTATGTAAAGTTTAAAACTTAAAACAATAGATAACAGAATATAAATGCTCAATATTTTCACTAAACTCTATTATTTCTGCTGTAAAGTGTTTCATTACTTTTTTTAAATAAATCCTTTTGGTTACGAGAAGTTGTATATTTTTTATTTAATACATGGAAATAATAAATACATAAAAATACATCGTATAAAATGTTCACCAGTAAATATTTCGCCACAAAAAAATGGAAAAATATTAAGTAATACGGAGAAAAATAATATTTGTTTAAAATTAAAATGTATTTGAAATCAATTTTAAGAACATTTTTTATGAAAAACTTTGACTAAAATACATTTCAAAATCGTTTTAAATGTTCTTAATATGGGGGTTAGCAGTTAACAAAGAGACGTTTACAAAATAAAATCAAAGTATTCGATTATGACACATTGAGAAATACTGACGCTAAAAAAAAAATCAATGAGTGTTCAAACTCACGGGCGATGTGTTAACACCTTTTTGTTTATTTATTTTATATTAAACCCACAAAAAACAAAGAGAATGCAAAGCAACAGATAAATGTACATACATACATTGTTATGTTTGTACATAAGCAACATACGTTGCTGTTTTGCTATCTCATTTTTATATATGTACGTATAACCACGTCACTATTCTCTTTGCTATGCATAAGACAAAACCGAAGATCAACATAAAACACATTTTTAATATTACTCCAAATTAATACTCCGAATTAAAACACTTAAATCTCCGCTCGCCGATATCGGATCGCCTTAATTTTTGGCCTAAACTCTTCGTCGAAACTCGCACTAGCGTTTTAATCCAAAAATTAATAAAATCGGCTATGAATTTCCGGAGAAAATCGCGTGGGAAAATTACATGAAAATCGCCCAATAATCACTTTCAATACCGACTGCCAAGCAACGAACAAACAAACTCTTACACTTACACTTGCCTATGTATTGAAACTGATAGTTTACTGCCCTAGAGGCGCGCGTATAGATGTTAACACATCAAAAATCATTTATTTGAAAACATATATAAATATTTTATTTTATTTAATTTAAGGAGTTTTTTCCGAACAATAAAATTGTACGATTTGTTATAAATATTTGCATGTGACCACTACTCCCGATATATCTAAAAATATGTCGAAAGTATTTTCTTGAAATTAATTTTATTTTACTAATTTAGTAATCGTCTTTTAGTAGTTGTATGTTGACCAATTATTATTGTTCAAAATACAGTCATTATTCTAATATAAAACTATACTTAGAGCTAAGGAACTGTTTCTTACAAATAACTACAAATATTAATTTCCTATATTGGAAACCTGGACAGAAAGACGTCTATGCCTTTATTTGTGGTACGGCTCGTGCGTGTCGTTTTCAAATCCGCCAGATACATCTGATATCGTCTCGAAACACTGGGAACACGATGTAAAAGCGATGCCAAGGGCCTTAAAGGAAACGATTCATCCAAATTATTGTTGTTTTCATCAACCTCCAGTCTGACGGCTTCAATTACGTTTTCGGGTAACATCTTCTTGCTAGGATATTTGAACTGTAACTAATGTTGGCTTCTGCAAGTCGACGGATATTTATAACAGATTTACCTTCTGGTGACTTAATTTAAAATATCAGGTAGAACATTAAAATCCTTAAATCACAAATGTCATTTTAAAGTCACGCTTGCACACAACTTCCTCAGGTAATTAGACAGTGATTGGTAATGTCTAAAACATGCACATTAATAGTTAATTATTTTATTGCAATTATAACGAATTTTTCCGTTCTATAAAATGAATTTGTTATACCTGCCTACACAAACGTGTAAAGCAAAGGATTTCGATATATTGCATACGTGGTTGATCTAAATTGTTAGTGATATATTATCCTATAAAATAATTACATATATCAAGCGTTAATACTTAGAAATGTGAAATAGGTGTACAATTTGAAGAAAGAAAATTATGTTAATTTTATCAACGGGCTTAAGTTCGAATCTGCAAAACTGCAAGCCATTTTTTATTATTTTATTAATAAATGAATTTGTTCAAATTCTATTTTTATTAATTTATATTAAGATTGGAATATTAAGAATATTTTTCAATAATCATCAAACCAGCAGAACGGATCAGCGCTGATTTCGAGGCCGCTACGCCATCTCATCAGCGTTCTTTGTTCAATTTTTTCACTTTTGCAAGTGGTGCTAGTTAGTAGGAATATCAACTATTTAACCAATATTTTAACGAAAATTGAATATGAGAAGTTATCACATTCATATTTTTAAGTTATTACATTTTTGGTTATTACGAAATTCCCCAACCCTGACGATTAATATTCCCAATATTCCATGAATCTCTTTCGCTTTTTCCAGAGCCATCGGCTGCTGATAACTAAAGCTTCTTTTGTTATTTATGTTCAAGTAATTGAATTTAGTTGTCAATTTGCAATGAACAAGTGCGCGTGCCCCCGCAATGTTTTAAATTATGTATGAATTTTTATTAGTCGAACTTTCTTATGTAAATTGTTAATTTTATCAACGGGCTTAAGTTCGAATCTGCAAGACTGCAAACCATTTTTTATTATTTTATTAATAAATGAATTTGTTCAAATTCTATTTTTATTAATTTATATTAAGATTGGAATATTATTATTATTCCAATCTTAATATAAATTAATAAAAATAGAATTTGAACAAATTCATTTATTAATAAAATAATAAAAAATGGTTTGCAGTCTTGCAGATTCGAACTTAAGCCCGTTGATAAAATTAACAATTTACATAAGAAAGTTCGACTAATAAAAATTCATACATAATTTGAAAGAAAATTATTATAATTTTTTTTTATGTAAAATTGCGCTTTATTTAACAAAATTTATTACGAATTTTAGCAGATCTGGCAAAATTGTTTTGTACGAAAAATAGGGCAATAAAAATTTCCACGAATACATGTTTGATAATTAATATTATATTACTCGAAACTAAATGTTTTGAATTATGAACAATGGAAATGAAAAATGAGGTAAAAAATTATGTTTTTTTATCAAAAAAGATCCAAAGATATAAAAAATATTGAAAGAATTTTAATTTTTAAGAAAAGCGTTAAATAATATTTATTCGATAACGTGGAAATGCTTCTATTTTAATATTATAGCATTTTAAAACTTTTTTTCCTTTCTCTAAAATATATATTGAATATTTGATAATGTGATAAATATACATATTTTATATACCTTGCCAACTGGCCTCAAAAATGTCCCCATGGACGCTAAAACAACAACAATTTTTTGTAATAATCAAATTTTTGAAAAGAAATATTTATAAAAAAAAATCATACACTGAAAAAAGATTCAAATTGTAATCTTTGCTCTTCTAAAACAACAAATCAATGAAAAAAAATATTACTATTCACCCTATAAACCTTTAATGAACTCATTCAAATTTCAATTCAATTCATTATTTTGATAAAATGAATGCATTCAAAAAATTTTGTATTGTAATGAATTCATTCATTTTTTAATTCAATTCATATTTTTTGGAAAGGAATTAATTCAAAAATGTTTACTTTTATTTTGAATTCAATCAAATATTAATTCAATTCATATTTCCGGTAGAATGAATTAATTCAAATCATTCAAAAAAGTTCCTTGAATGATTCACAGAATCATTCGTTTACAGCTCTGGCAGTGAATTGATTATTTATATCATTATTATTTTTTATTCTTTTTTATTTTAAATGCTTTTATTATTACAAAATAAAACTATACTTAGAGCTAAGGAACAATTTCTTAAAAACAAATACAAATACAAGGTGGGCCAAAAGAAATCAGCGTATTGAAAGATGCTCTTATTTTTGCAAATGGCGGCCAATGTCAAATCTGTTTTGACATTTCACAAATTAACAATTTGTGAACTATACAGATGTAGACTACAAATGAACAAGCGATGGAGCGATACACTCCCCATCCCAAATTTCGGGGATGATGTCGATTTTTCGAACAAAATCATGAGCGGTGAGGCTCATTTCCACCTCAGCGGGTACGTTAAAAAAACTATCGCTTCTGGGGCACCGAAAATCCACGAGTGATGCACAAGGAGCCACTACATCCGCTCAAAGTGACTGCATGGTGCGCTGTTCACGCTGGAGGAGTCATCTTTTGGCCCACCTTGTATGAATTTCCTATATTGGGAACCTGGACAGAAAGTCGTCTATGCCTTCAATTGGAGCGCGGGTTGAGCGTGTCGTTTTCAAATCTTCCAGATACATCTGATAACGTTTCGAAACACTGGGTACACGATGTAAAAGCGATGCCAAGGGCCTTAAAGCAAACGATTCATCCAAATTATTGTTGTTTTCATCAACCTCCTGTCTGATGGCTTCAATTGCGTTTTCGGGTAACATCTTCTTGCTAGTATATTTGAACTGTAACTAATGTTGGCTTCAGCAAGTCGTTGCATATTTATAGCAGATTTTCCTTCTGGTGACTAAATTAAAAATATCAGTTAGAGCAATAAAATCCTTAATTCACAAATGTCATTTTAAAGTCACGCTTGCACACAACCTCCTCAGGTAATTAGACAGTGATTGGTAATTTCTAACACATCCAGATTAATAGTTAATTATTTTATTGCAATTATAAGGAACTTTTCCGTTCGATGTATAAAATTAATTTATTATACCTGCCCACGCAAACGTGTAAAATAAAGGATGTTTGCCTCTTGGTATAAGTGTCTACGTGGGCGTGGTTTATAAAGATTCTCTAAATTGTTAATGATCTACTCTACAAAATATTTTTAATTCCTAGAAACGTGAAACAGGTCTAAAATTTTAAGAGAGAAAATTATTATATTTTATTCTGTAAAATTGCGTTTTATTTTACAAAATTTATTAAGAATTTTGGCAGATAATATTTTGAGCTTCCATTATGTCTACGAAATTATTATACTACGAGTAATAATAAATTAAATGAAAAGGGCGGTAGACGTGATCAAAATGCATGACGTCAAAATCGTGATGACATTCATTCACAATATCTAAATTGATTGAGGATCTAGTTTTGTAAATCTCTTTGCTCGCTTTGTAAAGAAAAAACAAATTCCTGAATAATTAAAAAATTGCTTTTGGTTTTATACACAATTTGTTCCTCGAAGAAACGCTCAGAAGTCCATGGCCTTGCTTTGGCTTTCAAAATAATTAACATTTGCTTGAAAAATAAGAGCAAATAAAGAAAAAGAGAGCAAGGAGAGCAATGTTCTGAAACAATAACAGTTTTGAGAAATTTTATTGTTCACGCATACACACACCTGTCCACGAATCCATCAAAATGCTTTATTTCACATGTTGCTGTTTTGCAGGTACAAGATATAGATTTAATGAAAATTAATTTTATAGAAAGCCGAAATTAAATAAAGTGTAATGTGTTGGAAATTGACAATAATTGCCAAGTTAACCCTTAATATTATTTACCTGTCAATTATGCTCTAAGGATTTTATTGCATTGCTTTGCCAAAATATTTATGAAAAATAAAATCAAGTTGAGTAAGAGAGAGTGTAAAGAGAATGTGCATATAAATTTCACTACCGCATAGTGATTTACACATTAAGCCCTAAGTCGGCAGAAGGAAAATTGTCTTATAAATATTCTTCGACTTGTGCAACCAACATCAGTCACGGCTGAAGTATCCTCGCAAAAATATGTTACCAGAGAATGCAATTGAGTTCGTAAGGGAAGAGGTTGATGAGAACAACAATAATTTGGAAGTATCATCTGCTTGGCATCGCTTTTGCATCATGTATCCAGTGCTTCGAGGTGTTATGGGACGTTTGTGGCGGATGTCATGGAATCGAAAACTATAGAATGTTCTCAAGGACATCATTTTGTGTAGTTATTTTTAAGAAATAGTTCCTTAGCTCTAAGTATACTTTTATTTTGTTTTAATATACATATGTACATATATCTTTTGGAGATATATAATTGATAAATTTATAATGTTTTGCAATCGATTATTAAAATATTTAAAAAAATTTTCTGAAATTAAATAACTTTCAACATATTTTTAGACAGATTGTAAGTAGCGGGTACATAAAAATATTTCTCAAGAAATTGTACAACTTTATTAATGAGAAAAACGATTTGAAATTAAATGAAATAAACATTTTCATATAAATTACTTTTTTGACTTTCCGCTAAGAAAATTGATAAGTAAGAAAAAATTGAGAAGTTACTGGTTTTAACCCACTTTGGAAAAATTTTTGAAATCAATATTTCTTATATCAAAGTGCATTATTCTCAAAACTCTGCAAAGTGTAATAATTATACTACAAATCTGTCACATATAAAACATTTAAGACTTTTAGAATTTGTTTTCGTTTTAAATATTATTTTGCGGCGGCGCAATTAATATTAATTAATTTATGCATATTCAATATAAATTGTACTATACAAATTATAACTCTTACTCTTAACATCTCTTAGCAATTCTTACTGTTGACAGTAGAAGCCGACGGCAATTCCAAATTTTTTAATTTGTATTTTAGATGATATATTTTTTAAATGGTTTCAGACATCCATTTTTTTTTTGGTGAACTATTTCAAAAATATATTTTTATGACATTAACTTGGATATCAGGTACATGTCTGTTTCAATTATAAAATCGTTTCGCTTTTTGCTTCACTTTTGATCTAGTAAGGAACTATTTTATTTTGTTGTTTTAGCATTGATAGATTAATGGAGTAAGCTATTCGAATAATTTAAATAATCAGGCTTGTCACAGAAATCAATTTCCCATCGAAGGCTTTTTCAATTCCCAACAAATTTCTTCAGATTTTCATTAATTTTTTCAAAATGAAATAATTTTTGGGCCTATTATTTATTAATAAAATGAAATTATTTAACCGGCTCTAAATTGGATCAAATTCTAGTTTTTATTAAGACTGGAATATATTTTATAATCATCCAACCTGAGTACTGATTTCGAGGCCGTTATGCTATTTCATCAGCGTTCCTTGTTCAATTTGTCCACTTGTGCAGGTGGTACTCGTCAGTAAGAATATCAACTATTTAGCCAATGCTTTAACGGAAATTGAGTATGAGAACCTCTTATATTCATGTTTAAGTTAACTTACTTTTGGCTAGAATAAAATTCCCCGAATCTGATGACTTTTAATTTCTCGATGGATACTAACAGTTTCTGAATTTGAAAATACAAAACACTATTAACAAAAGAAGAGATCTTTTTTTAAACTTTGTCGACATTTTTTGGTATTTTTATTTTATTTTTAACTAGCAGGCCCGTCCGGCATTGCTCGGCGAGTTATTTGGGTGGAAATTGGTTTAATTGCGTTTACAACTTTTTATATAATATTGCTGTTAAATAATATTTTTTGCTTTAAAGAAAAAGGCATATATCTTAATTATAAAAATATTTGAAATAAAAATTTGCTATAAAAGCAATGCTTAAGATCTGACTGCTCATGTGTATATATAGAAAGTCATATATCGCCACAGAAAATGCAAAACGAAAACAAAATACAAAATCGATTTGTTTTTAGTTTTTTTTCAGGTCGATAAAGTCAGAATAAATCTCTCCGTTAGATTTTTTTGGAGTTACTATACTTTAGTCTTAATTTCCTTCTCAATAATGCTTTTAATTTGATACCCATATCGTGTGGTGTATAAAAAGTAGTCGTATGACCATTTTGGGGCGTGTCTCAAAAAGTGTTTCTATATAGATATGTATTTCATTATATTTTGTGTTCCCACTTCCAAAACTTCTTAAATTTGGTACCCATGTCATGGGAGTGTTGCTCCCTTTTGTTTGTAAGAGGATTTATTATATTTTATGTTTCGTTCTCAAAAATCCCTTTCATTTTATACCCATATCACGTGGATGGAAAAAAGTAGTGCTCCGCTATTTTGAAGCGTCCACCATATTCTTTTTGAAATAATTTTATTATGTCTTATATTTCCTTTTCAAAAATCGCTCTCATTTGATACCCATATCATGGGGTGGATAAGAGGAATGGCCCATATCTTTGGGGTATCCGCCATTTTGGTATCCTATGTCCATCTCCTGACTCTAAACCAAATCGTTTAAGTCGTTCTTGAGTTATAAATACTGTAACTAACACGACTATCTTTTATATATATATAGATATCTGAAATTTTGGTTTCCAATATATTTGTTTTTTTATTGTATTACGGAGATCTTTTTAAATGAATATATGAATCATCTTTTATAAGTATTGCACAGTATATTAGATTTTTTTTTTAATTTGCAATGGATCCTTGGCATAATTCTATATGTGATCGTGTGGCACATGTTGATCAGGTTCAATGCAAAACAAGTAATTATGCAATTTGATTGCAAACTCGTTTTTTAGTCTAGGAGTTGGATGCTATATTCACTTTGTCATTCCGTGTGTAACGCAGCGAAATATCCATCTGAGACCCCATAAAGTATATATATTCTTAATCAGCCATATCCGTCCGTCCGTCCGTCCGTCCGTGGAAATCACGGTTCGTTCAGTTCAAACGAAAAGAGCCAGACCCTTGAAACTTGGTATAGATATACGATTATCTTGAAGGATACCTCAGATCAAGTTCGTAAATGGGCTGAATAGGGCCAGAGGGCAAAAAGTTTCCCTAAGAAGAACTTAACCAATCTCTAAAAAAACATCATTTTTAAAGTTTATTTTTGTAGTTTTGTTAAGCAAATAATATATTTTTATGTCAAAGCAAAACAGTGGACCAAAATAGTTAAAAAACTGCGCTTTTATTTTTTTTTAATATCAAATATATACTAACTGAGAGCGAAAATCTCTAAACATATTAGATACGATTGTGCTCTAGGATAAGAAAATCTATCTGAAAAATTAATTTCTTTTTTTAATCACAAACATGAGCTTGCCATATGAATTTTTCGTAAACTCGAGATAACCCAGTTTGGGATAGCGTGTGGCTACAAAAGTAACAGATTTTTAGTTTTCATAAAAATTGTGTGCTTTAATATTTCAAACTGCGGCAAAAGTCTAAACAAATTCTTTAGGTCGAAAAATGCACTAATTTTATTATTAAATGTACATACTTTTCGTTCTATTAAATTGCGATTTCTAAAGTTTAGAAATTGATGCCAGAATTCGCCTATTATGGAACCGCTCCCAATGAAAATTAGCATAACTTTCATTAATTCAAAAGTTATTAAGCAACATCAAATTGAATGAAAAGACGACCACATGATGATTGCAGCAATCATTTCCTGAATATGATAATGAAGTTGACATCAGCTAATGCTGAGCAGCCTCCAGGGTCCAGAAATCGTGAACGAATCGTTTATTGTTTGCTAACATGAATTTCAATTCTTTTCATGTACTAAATATTTTTCTTTCTGAATTTAAAACAAAAAATTTCGAACAATTAGCCTATAAATCTTAATACAATTAAATCCTTTGATTCAGTAGAAATCATCCGCATTTAATGTTAAGCGTTTCATTTACAAAATAATAACGCATTTCTGCTACAAGAGCAACATATATTGAACGCTATCCAGTATCACAATATATATTGAACGTGTAGCATGCAGTATTGAGGGACGACGATATTACAGATTAGAGAATAACCCGATTTTCTGGAAATCCTGATCGAACAGAACAATGCAAACAAATAAATAAATAAAGAAAAGAAATCGTTAACTATTCCAAGAATGAAGGTAAATGAATTTATCTGTAATAGACAAAACTACACGTTGGTGTGACCAAACCGAGGACGTCACATTTACATATGCATTGTATTGCATTTTTATTCTTTGCCACTAATTCAATTCATTTAAATTATACCTTTTTATTAATTGTAATTTTTTCACGATTTTTCAACTGTTCAAGTAAAGGTGTGATTTTATTTATCCATGAATCGATTTTTAAAAATTTCAGTTTTTATTATTAGACAATCTGCCTGTTCGCCGAATTATAAATTTTATACCGAAAAATATTTTAATTTAATTGTATTTTCTTTTTGAAATTTTTCTACACAACATTTCTTCTGGCTATTAAAAGTTACACTATTTTTCATCAGTTTTCTTAATTACATACATATTTTTCCTTTCCAAGTTTGTTAATATCTGTTAATGAAATATTGAATATCCATAAATAAAATTGGAAATAATTTTATAAAAATACCTCGAGCTTAAATGAAATAAAGTTCAATTTAAGTTAACAGAAATTATATATATTTTATTTAATTTAAAAAAGAACGTGTTTTGTGAACTATTTTGCTCCTATATTCAAAGAATTTCAAGAGCATTTGAAATGCCGTTCATCAAAATATTTTCATACGGAACCTTGTTTTGAAAAATATTTTAAATAAATAAAATAAATATTTTTTATGAATATTTATACAATTTGTGACAACTATTTGGAAGTCGATAAGTTCTTGAAATTAATATTATTATTTATTATAAAATTTTTATTTGAAATATTGTCACAATTCTATTTTCAATGTAGAAAAATAAAATAAATGCTTATTCTGATGTGATTTTTGAAAATAATTTGTAATTTACAAATTGTGAATTCTCAGATGGTTTTCAAAAGTATGTGCATAAGATAAGAGGTTTTTAACCAACCAACAAATGAATTTCATTTAATTATTATTTATTTTAATAATTTAATAATCATAATTGTTTCCAATAAAAGTGAATTGAAGAATTATTTGTCATCTTACAAAATAAAACTATACTTAGAGATAAGGAACTATTTCTTAAAAATAACTACAAAAAAAGTCTTATATTGGGAACCTCGATAGAAAATCGTCTATGCCTTTATTTGTGGTACGGCTCGAGCGTGTCGTTTTCAAATCCGCCAGATACATCTGATAACGTCTCGGAACACTGGGTACACGATGTAAAAGCGATGCCAAGGGCCTTAAAGGAAACGATTCATCCAAATTATTGTTGTTTTCATCAACTTCCTGTCTGACGGCTTCAATTGCGTTATCGGGTAACATCTTCTTGCTAGGATATTTGAACTGTAACTAATGTTGGCTTCTGCAAGTCGATGGACATTTATAGCAGATTTACCTTCTGGTGACTAAATTAAAAATATCAGTTAGAGCAATAAAATCCTTAAATCACAAATGTCATTTTAAAGTCACGCTTGCACACAACCTCCTTCGGTAATTAGACAGTGATTGGTAATTTCTAACACATGCACGTTAATAGTTAATTATTTTATTGCAATTATAAGGAACTTTTCCGTTCCATGTATAAAATTAATTTATTATACCTGCCCACGCAAACGTGTAAAATAAAGGATTTTTGCCTCTTGGTATAAGTGTCTACGTGGGCGTGGTTAATAAAGATTCTCTAAATTGTTAGTGATATATTTTCCAACTTTAATACTTAGAAACTGGTCTTAAATTTGAAGAGAGAAAATTATTATTATTATTTTCCTGTTTTATTTTACAAAATTTATTAAGAGTCTTAGCAGATAATATTTTGAACTTCCATTGTGTCCACGACATTATTATAGTACGAGTAATAATAAATTAAATATAATGGGCGGTAGACATGATCAAAATGCATGACGTCAAAATCGTGATGACATTCATTCACAATATCTAAATTGATTGAGGACATAGTTTTGTAAATCTCTATGCTCGCTTTTGAAAGGAAAAACAAATTCGTGAAAAATTGCTTATACACAAATTGTTCACCCAAAATCGTGCAGATATCCATGGCCTTGCTTTGGCTTTAAAAATTTTTAACATTTGCATGAAAAACAAGAGCAAATAGAGTAAAAGAGAGCAAAGAGAGTAAAGTTCTGAAACAAAGTGATTTCCACAATTAGCATAATTGGATTAGGGTCTTAAATTTCCCTCAAGGATCGTCGGTGTCACAAATACTAACAGAATCTACAATCACACTTTTTTTATAACTATTGTAATTATTAAGTGATCTGGCAAAATTATTTTGTTCGAAAAATAGGGCAATAAAAATTTCCACGAATACATCAACATTATATATTTTAAATAAGGATGTGTTGCAGGTGCAAGACATAAATTCATCAATTAATTTTTTAAATGCCTTAGAAATTGACAATAACTGTCAAGTTAACCCATAATATTGTGTTCAGGAACAACTTTTACCTGACAGTCATGCTTTAAGGATTTAATTGGCCTTGGTAATAAGTAACTCAAGAGAAGTCAAATTCTGCCATAAATAAATATTCATCGACTTGCTGAAGGCAACATCAGTCACTGCTCGCAAAAAGATGTTACCAGAAAATGCAATTGATGAGAACAACAATAACTTGAAAGTATTAATGGCTTGGCATCGTATTTTCATCATGTACCCGCTGCTTTGTGACGTTTTCGGATGTATGTGGCGAATTTTAAATCAAAACTTTCTTAGCTCTAAGAATACTTTTATTTTGAAATAATGTATGTACGTCTTGTGAAGACACGTAATTGCCCAATAAATAACTATTGGATCTAAATTATAGAATAAAAAGTATTTATGAAATTTTTATTTGACATATTGTCACAATTCTATTTTAAATGAAATTCATTTGTTGGTGGTCAAGCAATGTCTATATGCATTTCATTGGTGTTTTACCAAATCATCAGTAGACTTTAACCACAGTTTTGAAAACTTGAAAACCTCTTATATTATGCACATACTTCTGAAAACCATCTGAGAATTCACAATTTGTAAATTATAAATTAATTTCAAAAATCACATCAGAATAAGCATAGTAGGCTTTGAAACGCATACAAAACTCACCCAACAAATAAATTAATTCGTAAAAAGAATAGATTCATATCGTGAAATTTTTTATTTTGTGTTTAGCTCAAGCTAAAGTTTATTTTGTATATCCAGCCAGCATTTTTGAAAATTTTAATCAAATATCAGTCTTTTTCGACTCCACTGCACGATTAAAATAATCATTTATAATATCTCTTTTGAGTCAAAAATGAATTTTTTGTGTGAGAAACTGGTACCCTTCATGCGATTCTCCAGAAAGATTCTTTTCTGACTCGTTTTTCTGCTTTTGTACAGAAAAAAACAGAATAAAAAAGAGTCATATTAGGATAATTTGCGTGATTGTATTATGACTACACACATTTTGCAAGATTTGTTTTTGCTTTTTTAAACTAGTCGCTTTCTAAGCGTTTCTAGGAGTGTTTTTGTAAACTTGTTTAGATCACCAAACTGATTAATCAGCTGTTGATCATCTAAAGGAATCCTAAAAGACTCATTTTGCTGATATTATCATAAACAATCTTCCAATTGCTAGCTGGGAGTTGTTTCTATCTTTCAAACTTTCTTTACTACATTAAATTCAATTATTATTGATGGGCTAGTGTTCGTAAGACATAATGAATAGTCCAAAGGATCAATGGATTATTCATCATGTTTAATGTTTGTTTCATAACTATCCCAAACTTGATATCAACAAAAATCCATCAAATCTATTACAATTCAATACTAAAACTACGTTTTTGACTATTTTTGACTCGTGGAAATATTAAGACATTGTTCTTCATAAGAATATTTATGGATATTTAATTTAATTTCAAATAAATAATTTTTTCCTGGTCAATATCTGCCTATTCGGTGATATTGCAAGCTACAAAGTTTAAGAAGCGTTTTGTTTCAAGTTTTGTACATTCGATCGAACGATAACTTGCGACATTAAACAAATTTGTGATAAATATAATGTCAAAGTTCAAGTTCTTGAAATTAATTAAATTTTTTATTTTGTAATTGTAATCTTTTTCCAATAGCAGTGAATTGATTATTTATTTTTATTTAAATACTTTGAATATTACAAAATAAAACTATACTTAGAGCTAAGGAACTGTTTCTTACAAACAAATACAAATACAAGGTAGGCCAAAAGAAATCAACCTATTTAAAGATGCTCTTATTTTTGCAAATGGCGTCCAATGTCAAATCTGTTTTGACATTTGTGAACTAGGCAGATGTAGAATACCAGTGAACAAGCCAAGGAGCGATACACTCCCCATCCCCAATTTCGAGGACGAAGTGGACGATTTTCAGCATGTACGTGAACAAGCAAAACTATCGCTTCTGGGTCACCGATAATCCACGAGTGATGCACAAGGAGCCATTACGTCGCTCAAAGTGACTGTATGATGCGCTGTTCACGTTGGAGGAGTCACCTTTTGGCCCACCTTGTATGAATTTCTTATATTGGGAACCTGGACAGAAAGTCGTCTATGCCTTCAATTGGAGCGCGGGTTGAGCGTGTCGTTTTCAAATCTTCCAGATATACCTGATAACGTCTCGAAACACTGGGTACACGATGTAAAAACGATGCCAAGGGCCTTAAAGGAAACGATTCATCCAAATTATTGTTGTTTTCATCAACCTCCTGTCTGATGGCTTCAATTGCGTTTTCGGGTAACATCTTCTTGCTAGGATATTTGAACTGTAACTAATGTTGGCTTCAGCAAGTCGATGGATATTTATAGCAGATTTACCTTCTGGTGACTAAATTAAAAATATCAGTTAGAACAATAAAATCCTTAAATCACAAATGTCATTTTAAAGTCACGCTTGCACACAACCTCCTCCGGTAATTAGACAGTGATTGGTAATTTCTAACACATCCAGATTAATAGTTAATTATTTTATTGCAATTATAAGGAACTTTTCCGTTCCATGTATAAAATTAATTTATTATACCTGCCCACGCAAACGTGTAAAATAAAGGATTTTTGTCTCTTGGTCTACGTGGGCGTGGTTAATAAAGATTCTCTAAATTGTTAATGATCTACTCTACAAAATAATTATATCAAGTTTTAATTCCTAGAAACGTGAAACAGGTCTAAAATTTGAAGAGAGAAAATTATTATTATATTTTATTCTGTAAAATTGCGTTTTATTTTACAAAATTTATTAAGAATTTTGGCAGATAATATTTTGAACTTCCATTATGTCCACGAAATTATTATACTACGAGTAATAATAAACTAAATGGAAAGGGCGGTAGACATGATCCAAATGGATGCCGTGAAAATCGTGTTGTCATTCATTCAATATATTTAAACTGATTGAGGACCTAGTTTTGTAAATCTCTTTGCTCGCTTTTGAAAGGAAAAACAAATTCGTGAAAAATTGTTTATACACAAATTGTTCACCAAAAATTGTGCTGACATCCATGTCTTGCTTTGGCTTTATAAGCACAATTACATGAAAAAATTATGCTTAAATTTGTATTTATTTTTGGATCAAAAAAGATCCATAGATATAAAAAATATTGACAAAATTTTAATTTTTAAGAAAAGCGTTAAAGAATATTTATTCGATAACATGGAAATGCTTCTATTGTAATATTATAGAATTTTAAAACTTTTTTCCTTTCTCTAAAATATATATTGAATATTTGATAATGTGATAAATATATTTTATACACCTTGCCAACTGTCCTCAAAAATGTCCCCATGGACGCTGGAGCAACAACAATTTTTTGTAATAATCTAATTTTTGAAAAGAAATATGAATAAAAAAAATCATACACTGCAAAAAGATGCAAATTGTAATCTTTGCTCTTCTAAAACAACAAATGAATGACAAAATATTACAATTCACCCTATAAACCTTTAATGAATTCATTCAAATTTCAATTCAATTCATTATTTTGATAAAATGAATGCGTTCAAAAAATTTTGTATTGTAATGAATTCATTCATTTTTTAATTCAATTCATATTTTTGGGAAAGGAATTAATTCAAAAATGTTTACTTTTATTTTGAATTCAATCAAATATTAATTCAATTCATATTTCCGGTAGAATGAATTAATTCAAATCATTCAAAAAAGTTCCTTGAATGATTCACGGAATAATTAAAAAAAAAATCATTCGTTTACAGCTCTGGAAGTGAATTGATTATTTATTTTATTATTATTTTTTATTATTTTTTATTTTAAATGCTTTTATTATTATAAAATAAAACTATAGTTAGAGCTAAGGAACAATTTCTTACAAACAAATACAAATACAAGGTGGGCCAAAAGAAATCAGCCTATTGAAAGATGCTCTTATTTTTGCAAATGTTAAATCTGTTTTCACATTTGTGAACTAGACAGATGTAGAATACAAGTGAATAAGCGAAAGAGCGATACAGTCCCCATCTTCAATCTCGAGGACGAAGTGGACGATTTTTTGACCACAATCATAATGAGCGATGAAGCTTATTTCCACCTCAGCGGGTACGCGAACAAGCAAAACTATCGCTTCTGGGGCACCGAAAATCCACGAGTGATGCACAAAGAGCCATTACATCCGCTAAAAGTGACTGCATGGTGCGCTGTTCAGGCTGGAGGAGCCACCTTTTGGCCCACCTTGTATGAATTTCCTATATTGGGAACCTGGACAGAAAGTCGTCTATGCCTTCAATTGGAGCGCGGGTTGAGCGTGTCGTTTTCAAATCTTCCAGATACATCTGATAACGTTTCGAAATACTGGGTACACGATGTAAAAGCGATGCCAAGGGCCTTAAAGGAAACGATTCATCCAAATTATTGTTGTTTTCATCAACCTCCTGTCTGATAGCTTCAATTGCGTTTTCGGGTAACATCTTCTTGCTAGTATATTTGAACTGTAACTAATGTTGGCTTCAGCAAGTCGATGGATATTTATAGCAGATTTTCCTTCTGGTGACTAAATTAAAAATATCAGTTAAAGCAATAAAATCCTTAAATCACAAATGTCATTTTAAAGTCACGCTTGCTCACAACCTCCTCAGGTAATCAGACAGTGATTGGTAATTTCTAACACATCCAGATTATTAATTAATTATTTTATTGCGATTATAAGGAACTTTTCCGTTCCATGTATAAAATTAATTTATTATACCTGCCCACGCAAACGTGTAAAATAAAGGATTTTTGCCTCTTGGTATAAGTGTCTACGTGGGCGTGGTTAATAAAGATTCTCTAAATTGTTAATGATCTACTCTACAAAATACTTTTAATTCCTAGAAACGTGAAACAGGTCTAAAATTTTAAGAGAGAAAATTATTATTATATTTTATTCTGTAAAATTGCGTTTTATTTTACAAAATTTATTAAGAATTTTGCCAGATAATATTTTGAGCTTCCATTATGTCTACGAAATTATTATATTACGAGTAATAATAAATTAAATGTAATGGGCGGTAGACATGATCAAAATGCATGCCGTTAAAATCGTGATGACATTCATTCACAATATCTAAATTGATTGAGGATCTAGTTTTGTAAATCTCTTTGCTCGCTTTGTAAAGAAAAAACAAATTCCTGAATAATTAAAAAATTGCTTTTCGTTTTATACACAATTTGTTCCTCGAAGAAACGCTCAGAAGTCCATGCATGGCCTTGTTTTGGCTTTCAAAATAATTAACATTTGCTTGAAAAATAAGAGCAAATAAAGAAAAAGAGAGCAAGGAGAGCAATGTTCTGAAACAATAACAGTTTTGAGAAATTTTATTGTTCACGCATACCTGTCCACCAATACATCAAAATGCTTTATTTCACATGTTGCTGTTTTGCAGGTACAAGATATAGATTTAATGAAAATTAATTTTATAGAAAGCGGAAATTAAATAAAGTGTAATGTGTTGGAAATTGGCAATAATTGCCAAGTTAACCCTTAATATTATTTACCTGTCAATTATGCTCTAAGGATTTTATTGCGTTGCTTTGCCAAAATATTTATGAGAAATAAAATCAAGTTGAGTAAGAGAGAGTAAAGAGAATGTGCATATAAATTTCACTACCGCATAGTGATTTACACAATTAAGCCCTAAGACGGCAGAAGGAAAATTGTGTTATAAATATTCTTCGACTTGCTGCAACCAACATCAGTCACAGCTGAAGTATCCTCGCAAAAAGATGTTACCAGAAAATGCAATTGAGTCCGTAAGGGAAGAGGTTGATGAGAACAACAATAATTTGGAAGTATCATCTGCTTGGCATCGCTTTTGCATCATGTATCCAGTGCTTCGAGGCGTTATGGGACGTTTGTGGCGGATGTCATGGAATCGAAAACTATAGGATGTTCTTAAGGACATAATTTTTTGTAGTTATTTTTAAAAAATAGTTCCTTAGCTCTAAGTATACTTTTATTTTGATTTAATATACATATGTGCATATATCTTTTTAAGATATATAATTGATAAATTTATAATGTTTTGCAATCGATTATTAAAATATTTAAAAAAATTTTCTGAAATTAAATAACTTTCAACATATTTTTAAATAGATTGTAAGTAGCGGGTACATAAAAATATTTCTCAAGGAATTGTACAACTTTATTAATGAGAAAAACGATTTGAAATTAAATGAAATAAACATTTTCATATAAATTACTTTTTTGACTTTCCGCTAAGAAAATTGATAATTAAGAAAAAATTGAGAAGTTACTGGTTTTAACCCATTTTGGAAAAATGGGGGTTTTGCCAGATATCAACGTTTCGACTAGTCCTGAGACTAGTATGTGTGTTTTGTGTGTACATATGTAAGTATGTGACTCGCATATAACTTTTTAGCACCTGAACTGAATCGAACCAAACTTTTCAAAGTGTTCTTTTAAAATTAGATTTTCTGGGAATTGAGACCGGTTCGGACAGGTAGATTTTGAGAAATCTTAAAAAAACCAAAGACATTTATTTTGTTTTCTAATAACCTTTTTAACTTTTAAAAAACTTTGTCGGTCGCTTCCACAAACTAATCAGTTCTTGACACTCAAAAACCACGTCAATCGCCACTAAATGGATCAAAATCGGTTACTCGTTCGTGAGATATCGTGAACTAAGAAACTCGAAATGTATTTTTTTAACTCCGCACTCCACTTTACGCTGTGTTTAAAATTAGAGGGAAGTTGCAGGAATAACCTGCAATTTCCCTCAACCGTTTTCTTTATTTTTGAAATCAATATTTCTTATTTCAAAGTGTCTTATTATCAAAACTCTGGAAAAAAAATCTGTCACATATAAAACATTTAAAATTTTTAGAATTTGTTCACGTTTGAAATATTATTTCGCGACGACGCAATCAATTTTAATTAATTCTTGCATTTTCAATATACATTGTACTATAGAAATCATAACTCTTAACATCTTTTAGAAATTCTTACTGTTATTAGTACATGCCGACGGCATTTCCAATTTTTTTAAATTATATTTTAAGTAATTATGTATAACAATACAATGATTATTAAGAGAAAATATAGAAATCCATAAAATGCTGGCAATTTAAGTATCTTTAATCACTTTATTGAATCATATGGTTTTGTTAGCAAATTAAAAAATAATATATGTACATACATATACTATATTATTATATAAATTAAAAGAATTTCTTTAATTTATAAAATTTTCAATCATTTTATAACATTTAAGAAAACATTTTAGCATATTTCTGAGCAGCCATTCAAAATCATGTTAAAGTTTTTCATTTTCACAATGAAAAACAAGCTTTTACACCCATAAAGATTGTTTTTCAAAAATACGTTTCTAAATATTTAAAATTTTTAAAAACATCCATAGACCCTAGACCATACGTATGTATGTATGTATGTAATATTCAGTGTCTCACAAAAGTGTTACAGTAGTACCAAAACTCCGAAAAAATCGCCCATTACAGAATTTATTTTGAATATGAGAATGCAAGTACTTCTAGTAAAAGTTGAATTAAAGTTCGTTTAAAAAACTTACCTTTTTTAGCTGGAGGTGTATATACTCCTATAAGTAAATATTCAATTGGACTTTGTGTGGATATAGTAAAATTTCTTTTCTATTTATATCAGTTAAGAATAAGTTAAGATTTTTCCATCAATTTATCCCAGTTTCAAACCTTGGTAATAATTTGTACTGTTAATGACACCTCTGATATTTACTAATTTGTTGAAAAGCATATCGTGATTTCACCACCACCATGGAGTAAACTAAATCAGCTGTTGTGTGAAAATTATAAAATAGTTTGTGTTAACGTCAAATGTAATTTAAATTAAATTAATTTTGTGATTTACGATGCAAAATGATAAAATTAAATACCACAGTATTCGCCAACAGAAAATGTTGCTGTGAAATTGTGATTAAAAGTGCTGTTTTGGATTGTTACACACTTTTCAACGTTGGAGCTGCGCGGCAGGACTTGGCACCTGCACTAAGGTACAATACTTGCTTATATCAATTTTATAAATAATACTGCATCAACTATTGAATAACAACGTTCCTCAAAATAAGGAATATATTTTACGAAACTATATAAGTTTATGGTATTGCGATCTGAGGCTTCCTAGCCGGCCGTACGTGCGTATGCGTGTATGCAGATGTATAAATACATATGTATGTACATACATATGCAAATATATATGTTTTTATATTGTATTGGGAAAGTAGCAACCGCCGTTTATATGTTGTACGGAGTTCGTAAATGTTTAATTTATGTGTTTTTAAATATGTTTGTATTTCGAAACAAGATAAAGAAATTATAAACAATTTCAAAATTACTTTTGTAATTGCATACATAGGGCATTAATCCTGCTGCATCCACCGTTGTTTCAATATCTCAAGTAATTTACATATTTTACATCATACTCCAAGGCAGTTAATAAACCAAAACGATATTTTTCTTTCCACAAGGCCACAAAATATAGTAAATGTTTAAAAAACTAAAAACCCACTATTCTTCCTGTTCATACCACACCCATATAGTGTTAAACTTTAAATGGTTTGATAATATTCTTCATAAGTAATGGTTTTTATAATTTATGTTGGGTAAAATTTTTTCGAGACTCTGAATATTACAAAACTAAGAAAATATTTGTAAATGAGTATTACAGCTCTTATTGTTTTAAACTATAAATTTTATGTTGAAAAACTCTACTTTTAATAAGAAATTTTTTTTCACGACTATATATTTGTATATGCATTTGTTTTCTTAAACATGTTAAACTAATCATAACATTATTAGGTTAAGTGCCTAATATTTTGAGAATCACGTTATTTTTGCAAAATTGGTCCATAAATTATTGTACAGTATTAGTAAATAACTCGAATCTTTATTTAATGCTTTGAATGTATTTACACATTTTTAGTTAGTAATATGTATGACCTTAATGAATTTTTCAAATTGCAGCCATGTTTGAAAAGTTTAAAAAAGGTACATATTATTCGATAGTTTTGATTAAAAATTTAAAGAATTTTTAATATTGCAGCCATATATTAAAAACTCTGTTTAATAAAATAATTTGAAAGCCATGTTTGAATTAACATATATTTTTTATTTAATATATGGAAATAATAAGTACATAAAAATACATCTTATAAAATGTTCACTAGTAAATATTTCGCCTCAAAAAAGTGAAAAAGGATAAAGTAATACGGAGCAAAATAGTAGTTGTTTCTGGATTTTGTGGGTGCTGTTGGCTGAAGTAGTAGAACACGAGACTATGAAGCGGAGGGTCGTGAGTTCGAGCCCGTGCTGAGTCATGAAATATTGTGTTGAATTCTTCTGATCAGCATTAGTGTGTGGTTGTGTCAGTTGTTGCCAGCCTGTTTCAATGATGAAGGCATAGTCACTAGTCAGTGAACATAATTGGCAGCGACTGTACTAAAAAAAGCAGAGTAACAGCACTCACCTTCGTCGGTCCTGTAGCAAAAATTAGCCCGCGAAGTAAAAGGTTGAAATAGCTACAATAGTGCTGGTCCAAGATAAAAATAAAAAATAAAAAAATAAATCAAGAAAAAACGACCACATTTAGAGAAGAAAAAAGGGCTATTTCTTCAAGACAACGCACCGGTTCACACAGCATTAGATACGATGCTAAAATTACGTCAAATACACTTCGAATTGGTAGATCATCCACCTTATAGACCAGATTTAGCTCCTAGTAACATTTTCCTGTTTCCAAACTTGGAAAAATGGCTCACAGGAAAAATATTCATCTCAAACGAAAAGTGGTTACCGAAACTAACGCGTATTTTGAGGGGTTCCCAAAATCGTATTATGCAGATGGTATAAAAAAGTTGGAATATCGTCTTACTGTATTAAGCTAAAAGATTATGTTGAGAAATAAATGGTTTTTGAAAAAAAAAATGTTTTCTTCCTACTTAGGTAGCTTCAATATCAATCCGTCCTCGTATGTTTTTATATCCGTAGTATGTTTATATCCGTTAACAAATACAAAAATAAGCGGTTCATATTTTAAAGCCTTTGCACTAAGTTCATATTTCAGAGTGGCAAATGTAAGAAAAAAAGTGTTGATATTTTGTGGTGTTCATATTATCGCGAGTGCACTGCACTACGTAACAAGAAAATGAATCGCAGATCTAACTTCATGTGTTCATACACATACCGAAATTACACTTAAATCCCAATCAACATTTTCAGCCTGTCTCACGATGCCCACTAGATATCGTTAAGTTGAGCAATTAAGTGTTAAAGTAATTTTAAAACTTTGTATTGTTTTAAATGTAATTGTTCGACAGAACGTTATATGGTGACATCGTGGTACTGGCATACGAATGGGTTTGCCATTATATCGGCATAAGTTGGTTAGGTTTCTAAAAAAAAAATTAGTTTGTGACAAATAGGGTAATTTACACCACCCTGCAGGAAGATAAACGTTAATTGTCTTTAACCTACTGGTATGTTTACTAGTATAGCAAGCACTAGTTCAAAAGGTGATTGAACATATGCACAAAAGTACTAGTACTTCAAGTAGTTCATTTGTAGATTGATTTGACTTGTAGAATTTCATATTACTTTTTGATCATGTTTTAAAGCGAATTGCTAATTCGCATTTTCATTTATTTTATTTTTAATTGTTACAATTTTTAAACAAATTCAAATTTGAAACAAAGGAATAGTATTAGAAGACTTTGCTACCTGCATATCAGTTATTAATTCGATAATTTATATAAGCAAGCCGCAGTTTTCTTGTGTGTTAAAGTGACATTTAAAAAAATAAATAAAATTAAAAGCTAATTTTATGTTATATGTAAAATCAGCGATACAATATAAATGAAATTTATTTGTTGGTGGTTAAGCAATGTCTATATGCATTTCATTGGTGCTTTACCAAATCGTATTTATATTGTATAGTATTGTGACAACAATGTGTCAAATAAAAAGATTTCATAAAATCAGCGATCTTTTTTAAAATAATAAAAACTGATATATGTATTGTATGTTCATTAGTGTTTGGTATATGGTGGATTACCAAACGTAACTCAAGTTGTACAAGGTGCTAGTGGATTGAGTGTGCCCTGAAGGAACTTCCCATATCCTCTTATAAACTAAGAATTGATGAACCAAAAATTGCTTGTGAGGACAAAGACTTAACAAATTTCATTGGGTGTAAAAAACCAATAAATTTAGGAATTTTTTTATATATAAACCAGTTCTTAATGCAGAACTAATTGTACTAGTATCCGACTGGAAGAAATAATACTAGTACTAATAGGACTAGTATCTCCATAGTTTCCATCTAGTACCAATGGTACTAGTAATTTTCCAAACTCACTCAATGTTAATTTGAGCATTAACATGGTATAGTAAAGTTCACAGTTGGGAACTAGTACTGGTGATTTTTGTACTAGTGCAATACTAATTTGATACTAGTTCGATCTCCTGCAGGGCAATATCTCACAACTCATGTGATTGTAACACTTCAAATTGTTTTCTGTATAGAAGTAAAAAAACAAGTAGGTATAAATTTCTTTTACAGAATCTGCGATTTATTTATTAAATTAACGAAAATTTTAAACATTTCTATATAAAAAAAACGTATTATTAAAAAAGAATGGCGATTGTGGGACGTAAAAGATGATTCATTAAACAATATTACACGTGCTATTGTTGCCTAAAATCATGGAGATGTTCATCGATGATTGGAACACTGTTGCTGTGGTTATCTATTTTTTTTGTATATGTAACGATCGAATTAAATATGAAAGTTTTGAAATTTGAAACTTTAAAGATTTGATACAATGCTTAATTCTTCAAGCTCTCCATAACCAAAGGCATATTCTTGCTAATGAAACATTTAAAGCCACGGAACGCCCAAGCGCAGGAATCAGTTTTCTGTTCATTTTTATCAGCACACTTTGCAACATCAGCCTTGACGGCATCCTTGTTTTCCTTGCCGTGGCCGAGCTGTGCAACTAAATTGTCATTTTTGAAGCCATCCTTGGGATCGAATAAGTCGAATTTCTTAAAAATGCATTCAATATAACATCTGGTGACTTCATCATCAGGGAAATCAAATTTCTTGTATTTCTCAATCATTTCAGGAGATACTTTTTTTGCTGCCATGCATTCTTCGCGGGCTTTCTTTAAATCTTCTTGGTTGCGGAGTTTGTATTCAGCCGTAACCTTAAATTGGAAATAAAATAAAAAATCGATATCAGTTTTTATTCGAAAGGAGTGCCCTAGTTCATTAAAAAAAATGTTTTATTTTTGCTGTCTGGCTCGCGATAATTACATTTAAAACAAAAACAAATTCTAAATTTTGGTTTTGGTTTCAAATGCATTTATTCGACTGAACGCTTTCGAGTGACATCGTGGGTTAGGCAATTAATTTTCACTTATAATTTTTATAAAACTTTAACTTAATATTTCATTATATAGAAAGAATAGTAGCTTTTGTACAATTATATTATAAATTGTTCTTGTTTTAAATGTAATTACACGTAACAAGGAATTCTTTCGACTGTGTGAAATTGACACCAAATAGTTATTAGAAAAAAGTTGTAGTATTTTGCAAAGATAATTATTTTTTGTTTAATTTGTTTTTTGTTTCACATTTTTTTAGTTCTGTGACAACATTTTTATTGATTTTTATATATTTTGAATCTCGCTGGCAAATCAAATGTCTAACCAAAGTTGAAAATAAACTTATACTTATCCCTAATTTTCATCAATTTTTTTTACTAAATTCAAAAACACTTTAATTATTTTTGTGAAAAAAGAAAAGGATTTTGGTGGTGAAATTTTAAAATTTCAATTTCAAGGAGAAAATTAATTTTCAACTCTTCAGTTATTAAGAAATTAAAAAACAAACTCACACAACTTTTTTTCCTTAAATATAACCAGTTGATTTGCTGTCTGTTTTTGCAAATAAAATTTAAATTTTCGTTTGGGATTTTATATTGAAGGCAATAACAAATTTGAGTTTTTTATTGTAGTTTCAATATAAACTCCCAAACGAAAATCCACTTTTATTTACAAAAACCGGCAGTTAGTAAAGAACTTTTCCAGACGCATTTATAAAAACTTAGTTGGATTTGTAAGAAATGCATGTGAATATTTATTTGAAAATAAGTTTTTTTTTCACAATAAGGGCTTTTTTTCTAAATAAAATGAAAATATTCGTTGGGAATTTTAAACTGAAACAAATTTTGAGTTGTTTTATCGTTGTTTCACTATAAAAAACAAAACGAAAATTTTTATTTATAAAAACATACCCTAATTGTGGAAATTAAAAAAATATATACAATCCAAATTAGATATAATATGTATGTGAATGCGCCAGATATCGTTGAATCTAAGTCAAAGGACAAAGTATATTATTTTTCCGCTTACCAAAGCAAAGATTGCGAATAAAATTGCTAGTGTAGCCTTCATGTCGATTTGTAAAACTGTAATAAATCACAAAACTTCTTTGTACGATTGAATTGTTGTTTGTCAAAGCTTGATCTGTTTGAAACTGTTGGCAATTGTCACATACAGTGGGGATTTTATAGTATTTTGCTCTCATTTGAAATATTTTCACTCAAACAAAATCCACTTCAGCATACACTTCTGCCGCTGCTGCTGCTGCTGCTGCTGCCGATGTTGTGCTACGTGTTAATTGAATGCCATCACAGTAATGGGATTTGACTACCAGAGGAGTGTTTCGGGAACAGAACTTTGATTCCTACATAAACTAAGCCTTCGTGGCCGCGCTTTCGGACAATCGGCTCTTTAAAATTAATTCATTTTAAATCGTTTGTTTTTCTTTGTAGCCTAACATTCGTACAGTTTGTTTGTGTAGGCGATTCTTTAGGTGAATGTCCAATAGGAAAGGTTGAGCCTCGGTGCTTAGGTTGAGTGTAAAAAACTATTGTACTCGTAAACATTATCATTGTCAGCAGTGGAAACTTTTCGTGTATTACTCACTCACTCATCATGTGATATTTTTTTTCAAT
Source organism: Linnaemya tessellans (assembly GCA_951800035.1). Taxonomy (NCBI): domain Eukaryota; kingdom Metazoa; phylum Arthropoda; class Insecta; order Diptera; family Tachinidae; genus Linnaemya; species Linnaemya tessellans. The sequence goes on from OX637534.1 coordinate 92,089,780, forward strand.
TGAATATTTTCTATTTTGCCGGCTGTGTTTTTTGTACGCTTATTAAATCTGTTCTTATTGTAGTTAAATAACACTCGTAAATATGTACCTAAATCTATTGAATATTTGCTAGCATTGAAGCCGCTACAAGTCTGCTAGAAAATACAAGTAAATACCGGGTGCAGTTATTACCGGCACGTCATTAGTTGTAATTATCTCCAATTTCTTACTCGTCTAAACGGTTTTCTCTGCAGGCGAGGCAATACATTGTATCTGCTAAAATTTAAAGAAATATAACTTTAAAACAAAAATTTTACCCATTAGTAGTTGAAAAGAAATGTACTTTGTAAGGGCGTGGAACTTCCCATTTTTCCTATCTTAATAATAATTATATACTGTCACGGAAATTTCTTTCGTATGCTTCCCTTAGGAATCTGTTTTATAGAATTAGTGGAGAAATATTTTTGAAAAATAATAAATTTAATAATAATACAACGGGTGTGGCGTTATACACTTTTTTATACCCTCCAAAAAAGAATGTGGAGGGTATATTCACTTTGTCATTCCGTTTGCAACGCAGCGAAATAACCATCTGAGACCCAATAAAGTACGAGTATATACTTATATTCTTGATCAGTGATGAAATCTAAGACGATCTGAGCATGTCCTGAGAATAGCACAGGTTAAGTTCGGAAAAGAGCTAAATCGGGCAAGAGGGTCAAAAGTTCCCTTAAGAAGTCAGCTGGGCTCTTGCATATACTTGATATAGATATACTTTGAATTTTACTATATACATAAGTTACGGTGAGAGCTAGTATTTCGCAATCCAAAAATTCCGACCTGTTGCAATTACTCGTATTTAAAAGTTACAATGATCGGCCATTCTTTATCACACTTGATAACACCTTATTTTGTAATAAGAAAAGGACGAATTTTTTCCTTGAGGATATCTCACACAACTCGTGAACCGATTAGCTCCGGCTTCTGGCGATCGACTTGGTTTTTGAAATTAAGAGCTTATTACGAGTAGTTGGTAGAATCAATAGATAAAGTTGTTATTAAAAAAAATAAAAATAAGTTTGATAGAACTCCTTCAAACGCCACTAGCTTGATTCGAACAGTTTTTAATTATTCAACTAATACAGCAGAGCAGAACAGTTCCTTTCGAAAGCCACAACGCTTTCATCATCAATGCTCATGTGTATTGTGTTTGTCAGCAGTTATTAGGTGGCTTAGTTCAATATGAAAACAGTTTCTTGTTTCTTTCGTTCACGATATCTCATGAACCCATTAACCGACTTTTGATTAGTTTTTGGAATCGATTGTCAAAGCCGTTTAAAATTATTCTAAAAACCCACTTTAAAAAAACATTCTTTTTGAACCTTCAGCTTCGTAGCATACGCAGTAACCCTATGTGCAGTACAATTTTTTAACTTGCCGCTAAGAAAATTGAAAATTAAAAAAAAATCGGGAAGTTACTGGTTTTACCCCGTTTTGTAAAATCTATTTTCTACGGATGGTTTGAGTTCCTAGGGACCTTCCCTGACTACTCCTGAGAGGGTGTCACTCTGTCTGAGTGTATGTGACCCGCTCAAACTTTTAAGCGGCTGCACCGAATCGAACCAAGGTGGTCGCGTTTCAAAGTGCTCTTTCAAACTTAATTTTCCTGTGAATTGGAACCGATTCGGGCTGGTATTTATTTGGGATATATTAAAAAATCTAGAAAATTCTTTTTAAATTTTTTTTTAAATTTGTTTTTTTTAATAACGATCACCACTAACCGGGTCAAACTAGCTTGTTGGGTTCGTTACATATCATGAACGTAGAAATTCGAAAAAACGTAACTACACTTTACGATGTGGTTAAAATTAATGGGAAGCTGCAGGGCCATCCCTGCAACCAATTTGAAGAATAGTTTTGTAAATATATAATTAATTACAAAGAGCAGATGGCAGGAAAACCTGGGGCCGAATTACCGCATTCGTGATCGAGTAAAATTGTTCGTAAATTTCCTTTTCGGTATTATCGCATTCGTTATCGAACAGGTGCTATCGAAATTTCTGATTATAGCATTCGATAACGAGTACATAATCGAGCACCAGCTGTTTAAAATTCACTCGTTAGCTCTGTGTCAATCGAAATTAATATTTTTTTAATTGTGTGTGCAAAAAAGACAAAAATGTAAGTTCATAAATTCATATTTTATATAATAAAACTATTTAATACAGCTGTATTCGTTTTTTAGGACAAATATAAACAAAATAAATGGCAGACAAAAAAATGTTTTGGCTCAGTATATGTTGGAGCATCCCAATTTGGCCAAAAATATATTACCGGAAACGTTTAATAAATCTAAAACATATAAAGAAATAAAAGAGGACAATAGAATATTGCGATTTACTTACGCATTTGGCGGCAATGACATTGGATCAATTTTGTCTCGCATTTCTCTTCTAATACATACTGTATTATAATCGTCTTCAGAATCAGCAGACGATAAACACAAGAAGAGGAATGTAGCCATTTTTTTGTTAACAATTACATTTGTTTTTGCACAATATGTATTTTATTTCACAAAAATTAATTTTAAAAAACCCACCAAAATTTTTTTATTTTCTTTTATTAGCTTGAATTGCAATAAACATATGACAGCTTCGTTTTAATTCCATTCCAATGTAAAAAACGATCTGGTACAATTTATAAAAATTTCGATACGTTAGCTTTCGAGTGCAGTAATCCATCCAAAGTATATCTATATCAAGTAGTCGCAAGAGTACAACAACATAAAATTACAAAAACCACCGTACATTTTGTTTGTGTAAAATTAATATCTTATGTCAGAAATTTTCTTTTATTTTATTTTGTTCACAATTATTTCCAAAAATTTAAATACTTTTCGCATAGAACTTTTTTAAAACAATTTCTTTTTGTTACTTTTCTTAAACAATACACTTTTTCACAAAAATCTTTTCCAAGACAATTCTTTTTTGCTACTTTGTTGAATTAATAATGTTTTTCACAATTTTACAAAATTATTTTTTCAACGAATAAACAAATATGGCTCGCTACAAAAGTAAACAAATTTTGACATACGTTCATGTAAAAACTGAAAAAAAATTTAGTCAGCTGGGCTCTTGCATATACTTGATATAGATGTACTTTGAATCCATCCATTCAATACGTTTCGAAATTTTATTCGATACGAAAGCCTACTCGATCACGAATGCGGTAATTCGGCCCCTGACGTATTCGTTGTTCTCAAGTCACATATTATGATTTCTATTATTTAGGTAATTAATTTTGGTTCGAGGTGCAAGTTAATTTTATTTTTTAGTTTCATAAATCAGATTTACCTATAAACCAACTGCCTGTTTTTGTAAATAAAATAAATATTTTCCTTTTAAAAACTGGTTAAAGTCTACTGACGATTTGGTAAAGCACCAATGAAATGCATATAAACATTGCTTAACCACCAACAAATAAATTTCATAATAAATATTTTCCTTTGGGTAATTGTATTGAAACAACAATAAAAAATGCTCAAATTTGTTTTTGTTTGAATGTAAAACCCCAAACAATTTACAAAAACAGGCCTCAAATTATAAAAATAATAATAACACCAGAGGTGGACTATATGAACGATAGGGTTATGAAGATCAAATATTTTGTCTAAAATTAAACATCTTTATTCTCATCCTTGAATGCTGTTTAATTAAAATTAAAGCCAAGTGAATTGCAATTAATTATATTTTTGTCTGTATTCGTTATTTGGTTGCTCTTAATCTGTAAAAAAAACACCTGTTTTATTGTTCTGTATAAAATGCTTGCTTTTCTAAATCTACGTACTTACACAAATATGTATGTATGTATGTATTATGCATGTAAATATGTATATACGTAAGTACATACCGACGAACAAACTGCACAATGAAATCTACTTAAAAAAGATTATATAGAAATTGGTAATTTTCCTTAATCAAATTTAAGAGGGCAATATAAAAATATAAATCTAAATTAGTCTTTATTAACGCACTTTAGTATTTTTGCACACACAGTTGGAAAACCAATTCCACGGAAGATTCTTTTATTTTCTTTATCCAGTGGGAGTGTGTATTCGTATTTTAAATTTTACGCCAGTGCCTTCAAGTAATCAAATCTATAGAAATATCCCTTTTCCATCAATAACAATCATGTAAACCTTTTCACTCGAAATGTTTTCCGCTGTTTTATACCCTCCAAAAAAGAATTGGAGGATTCACTTTGTCATTCCGTGTGTACCCCAGCGAAATATCTCTCTGAGACCCCATAAAGGAAGTATATTCTTGATCAATGATGAAATCTAAGACGATCTAGCCACGTCCGTCCGCCTGTGGAAATCACGATCCAGTCCAACCGAAAAGAGGCAGACCCATGAAACTTGACATCAATATATCTTGAAGGACAGCACAGGTCGGCCCTGTAGCAAAAATTAGCCGGCGAAGTAAAAGGTTGAAATAGCTACAAAAACAACTGTCTATCTTCTCATCTTTCCAAATCTGTCCCCTCAATACTATCCCCTCGTTTTCAGTTCCGGCGCAATGCATTGCATATATAGGGGTCATCCCCTGAGTGCTGGTCCAAGATAAAAAAAAAAATGAATTCTGCTGATGACCTCAGGCTATTCTTTAAGAGTTACAAAGTAGCAAGAGGCTATTGAAAACGGCCTATTGGCGAAGAAAAAGTTAAAATAATTGTTCTATAAAAAGTAATACAAAGATTCTTATTCGCACAAACGAGGGGTACAGTGAACGGGACCAGTTGTGGGAATAAATTGTCAACAAATTGATTTTGCAATAAATTGATTGTTAAAGGCCGTGATTGACTAGCCTATGCAATTGCGCGATCTGCTAAAAAAAGTGTGGTAGTGTGACCTAAACATATAACTGTGTAAAAGATTTTTTAACAAGTCTGTCCGATTTGGAAAAGTTTATAAAAATTTTTATAATAAGATAGTTTCCATGCGATCAGAGTAGTATTTATTGGCAGCCAGATTTCTTTACATCATTTTTGTAACGCCATTTTGAAGCGATTTTTTAAAGTCTATCAGACTTACACAAGATTTTCCTGTGAATGAATAGTACAATTATGCACGGCCCTAAGCGCGCTGTATGGGAACCAAATGAGTTCTTCAACACTTCTCTTCGGTAAGCACATTTATTTGTTCTGTTGATGGTTTTGAAACGGGAAGCGTAAAATTAGTTCGAAAACTATCAATAACTGCACGAATTGCTTGCTCACTGGCCAATTATATTGGCCGTAAAATGGACGAATTGCTCTATGATTTTCGTGAACAGATTTATTTGTTCAATGTGAATTTTCACAACTTGGTAGTGTAAACTAGGACGTAATTTTTTCAGTTATCTTGAAGGATAAATAAATACGCCGTTAATTCGCCACATTTTTTCCAAATGCATACGACATTCTTTTAAGCTTCTGCCAGAATAAGTGATGCATGCGTTCATTTAAAATTTTTTTTCAAGCAGCAAGAATGGGCAAAAATTAAAAATTTCCAGAATGTACAAAATATTCTGTTCATATGTACTCGTTTGTATGACACTTTTCGCAATTGTGTGCTTCATGGCGGGGCTAAAACGATAGAATAGAAACGTAAACATTGAGGTCGCTTATTTTAAACATCGCGTCCACAAGTCAAGTAACCTGATACAACAGATTTAAATCAAGTTGAAGCAATAGAAAATATGAAAAACTGAGCTATAGAAAATTTATATTTCTAGAAATATTTACACTGGACTTATTCCGTATGCATTTGGAAAAAGTTATTCCTTAAACTCGAATTTAGGTCCACAACGATGACAATTGTGAATCCCCCCAATCGTGAATAACAAGGGGAACTTTTGTTCACATGAAATCTTTATTACACTCAAAGGGACGAATAGTATCGTGAATCTCCCGTAATCTCCCCGCCGCTACCAGTTCTCAGTGAATGTTAAAAAAGAAAAGCTGGAAACAACATGAAAAATCAAAGAAATTTTTGTTAAAAAATTTACATTTATGTAATAATTTGAAAAATATTTCGTAGTAAAATAATTTGGATACATTTTGGAAACCGAACAAAACAAATTAAAGATATTCCTAATGACGCTGGCAATTTATTTGTTTCAAAAATATCAGTTTGTGTCTTATTAATGGATCTTGCCCCTAAAATTTGTAAACTCTAATATTCGAATTCTAATAGAAAATACTTACATTTTCTATTCTATTCTAAAGGGAAACGTGAAAAAACTCGGGGGAAAGAAATCATTCACGATCAGGGGAATTTAATTTTTGCATGAAATCATTCACGGGGAATTTTTTCATGATTGCAATTTTAAGGAAAAGGGAAAAATTATTCATGCTAGGGGTGAATATGTTCATCATCAAAACGTACTGATATTGTTTTTTTTCGGAAACAAGGAATGAAACTAAACCTATTCATATGGTTTACAGAATACGTTACGGAATTCCAATTGAAGTTACACTGAGCAATAAACTGTGGCACATTTTGCGAGAAGGCTACCAAAAGTCTGTGATCTTTGATAGAACTTGAATTTTTAAAGGGTTTTATTTATTGTTAAACAGACGCATCAATTAAGTGGTGGACACCGAGTACCCTGCTCAATACTCTTTCTACGTACTCAATAGGCAAACGTATTAACGCGATAATTTTACATTTATATTTTTCAACAAAACTAAGCGAAAACTTTGAAAGGTAAAATACAACTCTATTTGAAAATACAATCAGACCAACCTTAAAGGTTTAACAAACAAAATCGTATTTAAAAAAAGTGATTATAGGATGGCCTTTACAGATGCAAAGCATTGTGTCTATGGAAAGCAATAAGTAAGTCCTCCTGGTTAGAGTCGTCACATGACACTGTGTGGTCCCAATCTCTAGGCTTTTCCCACGATGGCCGTTGTAGCGGCTGTTTCGACGAGGAAGAAGAGTCAGTTCAAGATCTTCTCTGCAACTGCCCGGTCCTGCGGAAGCATAGGCTTAGACATCAAGGTGGTCATATCCTGCGGGATCTGGATGGTCTCAGAAATGCACCACAGGCTGTCCTAGTGAGTTTAATGAAAATTACTGGGTGGTTTTTAGGAAGTGGTACATCATAGGAATGTGTATGGTGGAGTTCTCTGGGCCTAACAATGATTCTTACTGCCTTCCTTTTAATCTAACCTATAGAAAGGAGAGGATAGTATTGGGGTTATAGATGGTGAAAGTTGAGAAGGAAGATTATGTGGGCGCCATTTTTATACCTCCCCAAAAAAGACTTGGAGGGTATTTTCACTTTATAATTCCGTTTGTAACGCAGCGAAATATCCATCTGAGACCCCATAAAGTACGAGTATATACTTATATAATTGATCAGTGATGAAATCTAAGACGATCTGAGCATGTCCGTCCATCCGTCTGTGGAAATTTCCATTCAGTCCAAACAAAAAGAGCTAGACTCTTGAAATTTGGTATAAATATATCTTGAAGGATAGCACAGGTTAAGTTCGGAGATGGGCTAAATCGGGAAAGAGGGAAAAAAGTTCCCCTAAGAAGGACTAAACCAACCTCTAAAAAACAACATGATTTTTAAAGTTTTTTTTTTGTAATTTTTGTAAGCAAAGATATATTTTTACATCAAAAAAGGTCTAACGCGTTAAACTTGGAGCCACAAATTAAAAAAAAATTTGAACCTCGCCCTCTTTAGTGGGCGTTATTGTATGCAAAAATAGTGTAAAAATTTAACAAATTGTATTACTTTAGCCTACATTCCTTAAAAAAAACATTTTTAAGCTTTAATGACGAAGCTGAGACGTAACCTGGTACTAGTCTGCCCTACCCCCTCCTCCCCCTTTGGCCCTAAATGACCCTATAAAAAAAGCGTTTTATTTTTTAATTTTGTATATAATTATCCCAAACATTTATTTTTGATGTTGTTTTTTAGAGGTTGGTTTTCTTAGGGGAACTTTTTTCCCTCTGGCCCGACTCAGCCCATTTACGAACTTTACCTGTGCTATCCTTCAAAATTTATCTATACCAAATTCCAAGGGTCTGACCCTTTTCATTTGGACTGCATCGTGATTTCCCAAGACGGACGGACGGACATGTTCGTCTTAGATTTCATCACCGATCAAGAATATACATATATACGTAATGGTGTCTTAAAGCGATATTTCCATGCTTTACACACGGAATGATAAAATGAATATAACCGCCAATTCATTTTTTGGGAGTTATAAAAGGAAACTCTGCAGGGCAGTGAGAAGTATTTGAAAAAGTTAATATGATTTTTGCAAACTCAGCTAAATTTAAATGCTGTCAATCAACTGGTACTTCAAACAAATCACACTGTTATGAAATCTTTATTTGACATATTGTTGTCACAATACTATTTTAAATGAAATTTATTTGTTGGTGGTCAAGCATATGATGATTTGGTAAAGCACCAATGAAATGTATTGCTTGACCACCAGTTTTATTTCTGAGATCCCCAGAATAACGAAAAACGATTTTTTTCAAACCCCGAAACGGAAATTTTTCTGTATTTTCGCCAGGTGTAATAGGCTAAGACCTTGAAATTGGAATTTTTAATATATCTGTTGTATTGTTTTTTATTTTTTGCCAGGTGTTGATAATTTTTTTTTTTTTTGAAATATTCAAAAGCACATTTGGCCTTAAGATGGATTCAAAACAGTATTGATTGCAAATTTGAATAAATAGCCCATAGACTTTATATATGGAACAAAAATAGATCCGTTTTGAAACGAAGTTTTTTCCGATATGAACTCCAGTATTACGTTTTAAATAAATATAGACATTGCTTGACCACCAACAAATAAATTTCATTCCAAACAAATCATGATATCTCGTACATTCTACACTCGTATGCATACTTACTCATATTTAGGTTCGATATGAAATTATAAAGGCAATTTCGTGTTCTGACCCCCTCTTTAAATTTCAAACAGTGGCGGAAAAAAATCAAACTCAGATTTAATTTTGTAATAAGTATTAAGTAATTGTTATTATAAGCGACATAAGATACATGTTTGTTTATTTTATATTGTATTCATTTCATTTAAGTAGCAAATAAATGCAATTCATTTTTTTATTCTGTTATTTATTGTATATTTATTTGTATATATATATTTTTTGTTATATCAAGCTACGGCCGTACATTTTTGTTTTATAATTGAACGTTAAGTAAATATCAACTTATTGGAAATAAATACTATTCTCTGCAAAAATATGAGTTACATTGTTGAAGTCACTAAACGCAAGCATATTTTTCGGTTGAATATCTAATTTAAGCAAATTATACATAAATTGTTATAAGAGTTGATTAAAGTACGAGTACATGTCCCCTAATGGTGACTATTCTTATTCAAAGCTCATTATGTTAAATTGTATTCAATTCAATATGAATTTATATGACAATCATTCACACAAAAAGAAATGGAAAAAATATATTAAATTAAAATGTGGGTTGCTTTTACTTGCAGACAACTTAAAAAAACAGGCCTGAAATTTCACACTTTGTGAACAGCATCTTCTAAAAAAATGTGACATACTCTTAGAAAAATTCCATAATGCTTTAATGCTGATTAAATTTTATTGTAAAACTTCGATTTGATTTTTTTTGAGAGTATTAAAATATTGTATTTTTTAAGGTGCTTCCCCTAAGTTTATCCAACAAATACAAAGTTGTAACTTTATCAACCCAATCAGAAACAATCGCCCTTATTCTATTTGTCAACGTCACGTCAAGACAATATGAAAGTTAGAACACTTCTATACTCATTCTCTTCAACAATTGTCAATTTCTCACAACTTTTTGCTCTATTCAACGACATAGAAAGTAGGAAGATGCTGCCAGAAGTAGTTAATTGTTGCACAGAAGGGGTATGTAAGTGTCCTATTTTTGATATTGTCTCGACTTGACGTTGACAAATAAAATAAGGGGAGATAATTCCTTGTGGGATTTCCTATTTCCCCCCATTATGAATAAATATTCCCAATGACATTTATCACTTTTATTATAAAGGGGTGGGGAAGGTGGTATTCTCAAAGCATTTGATGATTCAATGATGCCACATTTTGATTGTCTTCTTGGGATTTTTTTTTTGCCTTTTCACACTCCTCTCACCGATAAATATTCACCATGCAATTTATCAGTTTTTCTATAATGGGAGCGAAATAGGGCATTCCCAATATTTTTAACCTCTTTGTTCTAGAGGAATTTATAATTTGGGGAAATTTTGTCTGTAGAAAAATATTTTCCTTGCAAAAGAAACTCCTACGGAATATTCGGACTGTATACTCGTGTGGTTGTGAATTTAAAATGTTTGGTACACTATAACGCGAAAACCGCTTAGTAGTTCTAAAACAGAGATACATGGACAGACATCCGTGTAATTAAAATGATAAACAATGGATCCAATCTGGAGTACTCTTTCATATGAAAAAATTTCAAACTGGCTTACAAATAAATTTAAAAAAATAATAATCATTGTTTTCAATATTAAACCAATAGATATTTTTTATTTGGAAAATATCTTCTAATTCAAAATTAATTTTTCAGCGAAAATAATTGTTTTTGTACATGTATGTATGTATGTTTATATGCGCTTGTTTGTGTATTTTAGATGCTTTGAAACTCTTATTATTTTTCATCAAGATTATAAGCTACAGTAAAATCTATTAGACCGGATCACATACAGTAAATGTTTTCATATTTGGCCGATTAATTTTTGCTCCAAATTTGTCAATTCAGTAATAGTCAGCGTTAAAACGACCTGGAAAATAATCAATTCATATTCATTTCTTTATTTTGACAGAAAGCATTTAGCATAAATATTGTCTATCACTTCCTTGACTAAAGAAAAAAAATCCTCATTATTTAGGGCAAGATTCCTTCTGTTTTAGATGCGTTGGGACTTTTTCTCTACTAAAATTTCACAAGAAGCAAAATTTAAATTTTATATAAATTTATACCAAAAAGATATGAAGCAATCTTCAAAGTATACCAAGTTTTTTCCACTGAAAATTCTCATTTAGGAAGAAAATTCTATAACTATTGTGATAGAAAGAAAAAAATTAGTTTTATTTCTGAGATCCCCACAATAACGAAAAAGGATTTTTTTCAAACCCCGAAACGGAAATTTTTCTGTATTTTCGCCAAGTGTAGATAGTCTTTTTTTTAAATTTATAAATGAGATTTGTTGCTATTTTTGACCAGGTGTTGATAATATTTTTGGAAATATTTAAAAGCACATTAGGCCTTAAGATGGATTCAAAACTGTATTGATTGCAAATTTGAATAAATAGCCCATAGTCTTTATATATGGAACAAAAATAGATCTGTTTTGAAACGAAGTTTTTTTCCGATATGAACTCCAGTATTACGTTTTAAATAAATATAAGTATTTTTGCAACAAAAATATATATGTATATACAGTGCTGGAAAAAATAATAAGAACGATGACTTTGAGTGCTTTCAGAAGAATATTTTTATTCATACTTCGATTTTAAAAAAAATCAATGTGCAAACTTAAAAGACTTCAAGTATTGCTTAAAAGTCATTGGGTATAAGCTTAAAAGCCTAGAAAACATTTTTTAATTAAGAAAATACGGAGTTCTTATTATTTTTTCCAGGCTATTTATTCGATATTAAGGGTTGATCTGCTTCCATAGCAGAAAAGCCGTTTTATACCCAACATTTTTTAAACAATGCCGAAGTCTTTTGAGTGTGCACATTTACATTTTTTTATAAATGGAAGCATAGATAAAAAAACTCTTCTTAACACATTCGAAGTTCTTATTATTTTTTCCAACATTGTATATAACGTGTAGCGAAAATTTCTACGCCTCCTTTGAAGATATAATATCTAAATTCTAAACTGTGACTCAGAAATTTTATTACATTCGAACACATTATTTCCAAAATCCACCACAGTGTGTCGGAAGGGCAACGGAATTGAATTTTCTTTAAACTATCAATATCTTATTTCAGTGTTCCTAAAAACCCACACCAATAGGAATAAAAAACGAAATGAAATTTTTAAATGCCCATTTTATACCGACACTTTGTTGAATCTAACGGCGCATGTGCTTCTTAGGAGGTGCTCGGTAAATCGGACTTTTAACTAAGACAAGCCATTGGAATTTTTAAAGCTATTGTTTCAATTGCAAAAAGCAGTTTTAGATACGAGTGCGCAGAAAGCAATGCAAAGGAGTAAAAAAGGCATGCGCACTGAACATAAGCTTTAATTAGGTCGACTTACAAAACGTCAGTTGCTGTGCGTTCGAACAAATTATAGTGTTTCATAATTGAAATCATTTTAAAATATTGTCGACAACTATTAGCAACTCCGCCAAAGCTTAAACGGGACATTCGTACGAATGCCAAACTTGTTTCTGCATGTTCTGGGACTCACTAAATATATCTGCTTTATATAAAAATCTTTTATGCGGGCGGATGAGAACTATGGCTACGCAAAAACAAAAACCATTTTTTTTTATTTATATTTCATTAAAATTTTTAAAGATGTGCTACAATTTTTACAAAAAAAAAAAAAAGAAAACATATTTATTTTTTTCACATTTTAATGTTTCTTTGTTGTTTAGTTTAAATTTATTCGTTCGCGATTCGAGCTCTTCAAGAGTGCCAGAATATGCCTCTAAATATTGCGGCAGTAATGCAAACATAATTGTACTTTATATTGATAAGTTTTTGTTACCAGCCTTATTTTGCAATTTAATATGCGACTCTATTTGCTGCTGATATATATTATTGCTTTTCATATAATTAAATTCTATCCCCGGTATTCATAAAAAATAAAACGTATATGAAATCTGTTTTAAGAAAATGTTGTATGAAAAAATTTGATTAAAATACATTTCAAACTCATTTTAAATTTTATGAATATCGGGGTATATGTATAAGCATATGTACTATATTATAATACATACTTTATTTAAACAGGTATATTTCCAAATGGCAGCAGTTGGTAAAACTACAGGCACACCGTTCAGTGGGAAATAATCGATGATAATGACTGCACCTTAAAATCGTTTGATGTGATAGCATTGGATTTCTTTCTAAGCGGTTTTATTTGAAAATACTCCCCGAATTTTATGCTGAGTGGAAGAAGTTGTTAAAAAGTAACACTACAACATTTATGGAAAATGCTGACGGGACAGTTTCGGAAATGATGCGCTCGTTAACACCGTCGCAAAATCGAGGAGGTCATTTTTTAAATCTCATAATGCTTCATTAACATTATCCTATGTACCCTCAATAAAATAAATTAGAATGTATATAAAATAAATAAAAAAATAGTTGCTACTTACTTAAAACCATATAAAACATATTTATATTTTTTTACGAGCTCCATAACAAATTAAGTAAGTATTTAAAACATTTAATTGAAATTGAATTCGTTTAATTATTGCAAGAAATCATAAATTTCATGAAAAAGTACATCAAAACGTGCATTCACAAAGGTTGAGAGGTAAAATCGTCTAAATTAAAACAAATCTGGCAACACTGCGTTTTTTAGCCAGAAATGTAAATTTAAAATTTCTGCAAAATACCAGGCGACCAGAATTCAGCAGCAGGGCTCTTTTTATATTTTTAATTTAAGGAAACGCCTAAAAGTATTCTTTAAATTTCCAGGTTCTTTAACTGGCCCAAAACAGGGCGTCTCATATTATAGCGAATTGGAAAGTTACTCCCTAAAGTATGCTGTAGATTACAGTTTAACTAAATAGCATATAAAACAGAAACAGTTAAGAGATGTAATTGTATTTATTTCAAGCCGTTGTGGGAATTTTTTCACATACAAAAGAATGAACAACTCTAGTGGAATACAAATTTCTATTATCAGTAAAAGAATTACAATTTTAAATTGTTTAAAACTCTGTATGTCAATAAGAATATGAATTCAGATATACTATGTGCATGAAAGTTTCTTAGAATTAATTAATTTTCGAATTCTTTTCTAATAGATATTATAGGTAAGTATCACATATTAATAGATTTTACCGTTAGCATTCTCAATTCTTGTGTGTTTGAAATTTATGAAAAAATTTACTTTTTTCAATTAATTATTATATGTATGCATTTTGTTTTGTTCAAGATTTGAACTTATGTTTTAATTTTTGTTTTTGGTTAATTTGTCGTATGTATGAGGTGTTATTATTTTCTAAGTTGGTTTTTAAAAGTAGTGCTTCAGTGTATGCGCTAAAATATTCGAACTCTATTTCCCTTCTATTAAGTATATTTTGTGGTTTTTCTTATTTTTATAATTAAACAATCGAACGCTCAGAACTGCATTGATTTAAAAATGTTTAAATAAAGAATTAAATATATATAAATGAAAATTCAATTAGGATGTAAAGCCACAAATAGTGCTAATTGCTTAATTATAAGGTCGATTATGATGAACAACCAGATTGCAGCTAGATATTGAGTTTTTGGAAACGATACAACTGATGGTAATTGACTTTTATCAATTTGAGTTGCTGCAGTATGCTTTTGTGACAAGCATTAGTGGTGTTGATACTCTATATAATCGACCTATTGAATTTTCAAAATTATTATTAGACAAATTATTATAATTTTTCTTAAATTTGTTTTTCTAAAGTGAATATGAATGATGACAATAATAAAATGATGACAATAATGAAAAAAATTTAGTAAATATATGTATGTATATATGTATACTGCAATAATATTTAACACAAATAGAAAAAGCTAAACAAAATAAATACTATGATAGAAATGCTTGATTGCTGAATTATGAGATGTTTAATAATTGAGAATTATTTTTTGTTTAATTTTCTGGAATGGTTGACAATGTTTTTGAATATGATCCATTTAAGGTGACATTGCTATGATCACTTGAAGCGTTACCACTTCCGTTTAAAGTTGTCGTTGAAGTTGTAGATGTATTTAGGTTGTCGAATAGATTTAAATCGATTTCTGCTATGGGATCGCGCCAATAATTAAAATGTGAAAATTCAACTGCTGTGACTTCGTCAGGTTTAATGGGTGGAAATAGTTGATCGACAATGTATGTCATGCTGCAATATCTGAAAAAGAAAAACAAAATTTACTTAAGAAAATTCACATAAATGTTATTGTAATCCTTCAAATACATTCCCAGCAACTCGAATTTTATTTTCGTTATATAACATGTATTTAAAGATCTTTGTACTACAAATTAAGTTCAAGCCGAATTCAAAGACTTAATTCGAACGTAGTTTTGACTTCTTTCATGGCACATACTGTCAAGACATTTTTTAAATACGGAAAATTTTTTTCAATTTCGCCAAAACTTGTCAAACTTCTTTAATGTGAAAATTCTCAAAATTTAGTTTCAAAATCCTTAAAAGTAAAAAGGGGGTTATTAAAAATAACAGTGTACGACCGAATGTGCTTTTACAGAACGAGCCCGAACATCACTGAATTTATCAAAGCCAAGAATTATTTGTATGAAATGTTTACTGATAAAAAAAAACTTGTTTTAGAAATTAGGTTTTGTGTGCATCATTATGGAAACTTCGCTGAAAATTAAGAAATCACATTTAAACTTTCAAAGAGACTACCTTCCTTTGTTGTAGCGTGCGTCACATAGTTTTGTTATCAATTCTCGAGTACACTTCAATCTCACTAAACGATATGTAAGCGTTGAATGTACCTCCTTTCAAAGACAAAAAATACATTTTAACGAAAAAACACTTCAGAATGAAACAAGCGTCACGCAGAATTTGCCCATATATTCAGAAATTTGCAATCGAATTTTATGACATGTATTTTTTAATGACATTTCAAACGGTTATATCAATCAGCTATATTCTGTAACTATTTGCCAAGAAAAAAAAGCAACACTTATGTACCTATTCTTTGTGTACAACAACTAACTCTCAAGACCTTTTATACAGCAAGAGCCTTTATAAATTGCCGAATAAACGTAGTAAAAAAAACTGTTATATTATTGATTTTGTCTTGGGGCGACGTTGACAAATAGTTACAAAATAAAGGGAAATTTTTCGCCCTTTTTTCATGAAAAATTTAATTACGGTTAATTTAGCAATAATTTGTCTAATTTACACCCAATTCATACGATGAATTTTATGACCTGTAATTTTATTGATCCCCTTTTGAAATTGCCTCAAAAACAAAATCAGAAATCAAGTAATTTGTTCTAGCCCTCTTTTTTCTCTCTACACCGTTCGCCATCAAACCAAAAATGACGTCGAAAATTGGACGTCATAAGATTCATCGTGTGAATTGGGTGTAATTCTTTTTATACTCTCCAAAAAAGAATTGGAAGGTATATTATCTTTGTCATTCCGTGTGCAACGCAGCGCACAACGTATATGTATGTATGTATGTACATATGTATGTATATTCTTGATCAGTGATGAAATCTAAGAAGATCCGTCCGTCTCTGGAAATCACGATTTAGTTCAAACGAAGAGACCCTTGAAATTTGGTATAAATATATTTTGAAGGATAGCACAGGTCAAGTACGGAAATGAGCTGAATCGGGCCAGAACGAAAAAAGTTCCCCTAAGAAGAACTAAACCAACCTCAAAAAAACAACATCATTTTTAAAGTTTTTTTTTTGTAATTTTGTTAAGCAAATGATATATTTTTATGTCAAAGAAGACCCAAGACGTTAAACTTGGAACCATAATATCAAAAAAATTAATTTGTGGACCCCGCCCCCTTTAGCGGGCATTATTATATGCATAGCGTAAAAGTCCACTAAAGGAGGCGGGGTCCAAAAATCATGGACTATATCATGTTTTCATCACTGATCAAGAATATATGTATATACTTTATGGTGTCCAATTCTTTTTGGAGGGTATCAAAACTGTATTTTGTCGGGGTGTCTCTGGCAAGGGCCGTGGGGAAGACCTTTACCCTTTGACATAAAACTCTAAAAATAAATGTTTGGGATAATTAAATGTAAAATTTATTTTTATGCTAGAGTTAATGTCGACGCCGTTGACGGCGTTTCAACGCCGAAAAAGTTGAAATAGATTGAACTTTTACGGCGTTGCAACGCGTTGAGATTAACTGCTCTCATACAATTTCATACGATTCAACTTTTTTTTTTGACATTTGACGCCGTCGACGACGTCGACATTAACTCTAGCATTACTTTTTATTTATTTATTTATTTTTATATAGTCATTTAGGGATCAAAAGGGGTAGGGCAGAGGAGTACCAGGTTACGTCTCAGCTTCGTCATAAAAGCTTAAATATGTTATTTTTAAGGGATGTAGCTTCTGCGCATTTGAAACTCTTTTCAATACTTATTTATTAGGCATAAAAGCCTTTTGGCCAAAAATGGGTTAAATTGCGTTTCAGCCAAAAATCGATTTTTTGCAAAGAGGTACCCCTTTCCAAAAAAATTGGCCAAAAAACTTTTTTGCTTAAACGCATGCGATTTAAGTTTTTTCGGAAGCTTCTGCGCATTTGAAACTCCTTTCAATACTTATTTATTAGAAATAAACGCCTTTTGGCCAAAAATGGGTTAAATTGCGTTTCAGCCAAAAATCGATTTTTTGCAAAGAGGTACCCCTTTCCAAAAAAATTGGCCAAAAAACTTTTTTGCTTAAACGCATGCGATTTAAGTTTTTTCGGAAGCTTCTGCGCATTTCAAACTCCTTTCAATAGTTATTTATTAGAAATAAACGCCTTTTGGCCAAAAATGGGTTAAATTGCGTTTCAGCCAAAAATCGATTTTTAGCAAAGAGGTACCCCTTTCCAAAAAAATTGGCCAAACAACTTTTTTGCTTAAACGCATGCGATTTAAGTTTTTTCGGAAGCTTCTGCGCATTTGAAACTCCTTTCAATACTTATTTATTAGAAATAAACGCCTTTTGGCCAAAAATGGGTTAAATTGCGTTTCAGCCAAAAATCGATTTTTAGCAAAGAGGTACCCCTTTCCAAAAAAATTGGCCAAAAAACTTTTTTGCTTAAACGCATGCGATTTAAGTTTTTTCGGAAGCTTCTGCGCATTTGAAACTCCTTTCAATACTTATTTATTAGAAATAAACGCCTTTTGGCCAAAAATGGGTTAAATTGCGTTTCAGCCAAAAATCGATTTTTTGCAAAGAGGTACCCCTTTCCAAAAAAATTGGCCAAAAAACTTTTTTGCTTAAACGCATGCGATTTAAGTTTTTTCGGAAGCTTCTGCGCATTTGAAACTCCTTTCAATAGTTATTTATTAGAAATAAACGCCTTTTGGCCAAAAATGGGTTAAATTGCGTTTCAGCCAAAAATCGATTTTTAGCAAAGAGGTACCCCTTTCCAAAAAAATTGGCCAAAAAACTTTTTTGCTTAAACGCATGCGATTTAAGTTTTTTCGGAAGCTTCTGCGCATTTGAAACTCCTTTCAATACTTATTTATTAGAAATAAACGCCTTTTGGCCAAAAATGGGTTAAATTGCGTTTCAGCCAAAAATCGATTTTTTGCAAAGAGGTACCCCTTTCCAAAAAAATTGGCCAAAAAACTTTTTTGCTTAAACGCATGCGATTTAAGTTTTTTCGGAAGCTTCTGCGCATTTGAAACTCCTTTCAATACTTATTTATTAGAAATAAACGCCTTTTGGCCAAAAATGGGTTAAATTGCGTTTCAGCCAAAAATCGATTTTTTGCAAAGAGGTACCCCTTTCCAAAAAAATTGGCCAAAAAACTTTTTTGCTTAAACGCATGCGATTTAAGTTTTTTCGGAAACTTCTGCGCATTTGAAACTCCTTTCAATACTTATTTATTAGAAATAAACGCCTTTTGGCCAAAAATGGGTTAAATTGCGTTTCAGCCAAAAATCGATTTTTAGCAGAGAGGTACCCCTTTCCAAAAAAATTGGCCAAAAAACTTTTTTGCTTAAACGCATGCGATTTAAGTTTTTTCGGAAGCTTCTGCGCATTTCAAACTCCTTTCAATAGTTATTTATTAGAAATAAACGCCTTTTGGCCAAAAATGGGTTAAATTGCGTTTCAGCCAAAAATCGATTTTTTGCAAAGAGGTACCCCTTTCCAAAAAAATTGGCCAAAAAACTTTTTTGCTTAAACGCATGCGATTTAAGTTTTTTCGGAAGCTTCTGCGCATTTGAAACTCCTTTCAATACTTATTTATTAGAAATAAACGCCTTTTGGCCAAAAATGGGTTAAATTGCGTTTCAGCCAAAAATCGATTTTTAGCAAAGAGGTACCCCTTTCCAAAAAAATTGGCCAAAAAACTTTTTTGCTTAAACGCATGCGATTTAAGTTTTTTCGGAAGCTTCTGCGCATTTGAAACTCCTTTCAATACTTATTTATTAGAAATAAACGCCTTTTGGCCAAAAATGGGTTAAATTGCGTTTCAGCCAAAAATCGATTTTTTGCAAAGAGGTACCCCTTTCCAAAAAAATTGGCCAAAAAACTTTTTTGCTTAAACGCATGCGATTTAAGTTTTTTCGGAAGCTTCTGCGCATTTGAAACTCCTTTCAATACTTATTTATTAGAAATAAACGCCTTTTGGCCAAAAATGGGTTAAATTGCGTTTCAGCCAAAAATCGATTTTTAGCAAAGAGGTACCCCTTTCCAAAAAAATTGGCCAAAAAACTTTTTTGCTTAAACGCATGCGATTTAAGTTTTTTCGGAAGCTTCTGCGCATTTGAAACTCCTTTCAATACTTATTTATTAGAAATAAACGCCTTTTGGCCAAAAATGGGTTAAATTGCGTTTCAGCCAAAAATCGATTTTTTGCAAAGAGGTACCCCTTTCCAAAAAAATTGGCCAAAAAACTTTTTTGCTTAAACGCATGCGATTTAAGTTTTTTCGGAAGCTTCTGCGTATTTGAAACTCCTTTCAATACTTATTTATTAGAAATAAACGCCTTTTGGCCAAAAATGGGTTAAATTGCGTTTCAGCCAAAAATCGATTTTTAGCAAAGAGGTACCCCTTTCCAAAAAAATTGGCCAAAAAACTTTTTTGCTTAAACGCATGCGATTTAAGTTTTTTCGGAAGCTTCTGCGCATTTGAAACTCCTTTCAATACTTATTTATTAGAAATAAACGCCTTTTGGCCAAAAATGGGTTAAATTGCGTTTCAGCCAAAAATCGATTTTTTGCAAAGAGGTACCCCTTTCCAAAAAAATTGGCCAAAAAACTTTTTTGCTTAAACGCATGCGATTTAAGTTTTTTCGGAAGCTTCTGCGCATTTGAAACTCCTTTCAATACTTATTTATTAGAAATAAACGCCTTTTGGCCAAAAATGGGTTAAATTGCGTTTCAGCCAAAAATCGATTTTTAGCAAAGAGGTACCCCTTTCCAAAAAAATTGGCCAAAAAACTTTTTTGCTTAAACGCATGCGATTTAAGTTTTTTCGGAAGCTTCTGCGCATTTGAAACTCCTTTCAATACTTATTTATTAGAAATAAACGCCTTTTGGCCAAAAATGGGTTAAATTGCGTTTCAGCCAAAAATCGATTTTTTGCAAAGAGGTACCCCTTTCCAAAAAAATTGGCCAAAAAACTTTTTTGCTTAAACGCATGCGATTTAAGTTTTTTCGGAAGCTTCTGCGCATTTGAAACTCCTTTCAATACTTATTTATTAGAAATAAACGCCTTTTGGCCAAAAATGGGTTAAATTGCGTTTCAGCCAAAAATCGATTTTTAGCAAAGAGGTACCCCTTTCCAAAAAAATTGGCCAAAAATCTTTTTTGCTTAAACGCATGCGATTTAAGTTTTTTCGGAAGCTTCTGCGCATTTGAAACTCCTTTCAATACTTATTTATTAGAAATAAACGCCTTTTGGCCAAAAATGGGTTAAATTGCGTTTCAGCCAAAAAAATTGGCCAAAAAACTTTTCTGCTTAAACGCAAGCGCTTTAAGTTTTTTCGAAAGCTTCTGCGCATTTGAAACTCCTTTCAATACTTATTTATTAGAAATAAACGCCTTTTGGCCAAAAATGGGTTAAATTGCGTTTCAGCCAAAAATCGATTTTTAGCAAAGAGGTACCCCTTTCCAAAAAAATTGGCCAAAAAACTTTTTTGCTTAAACGCATGCGATTTAAGTTTTTTCGGAAGCTTCTGCGCATTTCAAACTCCTTTCAATAGTTATTTATTAGAAATAAACGCCTTTTGGCCAAAAATGGGTTAAATTGCGTTTCAGCCAAAAATCGATTTTTAGCAAAGAGGTACCCCTTTCCAAAAAAATTGGCCAAAAAACTTTTTTGCTTAAACGCAAGCGCTTTAAGTTTTTTCGAAAGCTTCTGCGCATTTGAAACTCCTTTCAATACTTATTTATTAGAAATAAACGCCTTTTAGCCAAAAATGGGTTAAATTGCGTTTCAGCCAAAAATCGATTTTTAGCAAAGAGGTACCCCTTTCCAAAAAAATTGGCCAAAAAACTTTTTTGCTTAAACGCAAGCGCTTTAAGTTTTTTCGAAAGCTTCTGCGCATTTCAAACTCCTTTCAATACTTATTTATTAGAAATAAACGCCTTTTGGCCAAAAATGGGTTAAATTGCGTTTCAGCCAAAAATCGATTTTTAGCAAAGAGGTACCCCTTTCCAAAAAACTTTTTTGCTTAAACGCATGCGATTTAAGTTTTTTCGGAAGCTTCTGCGCATTTGAAACTCCTTTCAATACTTATTTATTAGAAATAAACGCCTTTTGGCCAAAAATGGGTTAAATTGCGTTTCAGCCAAAAATCGATTTTTAGCAAAGAGGTACCCCTTTCCAAAAAAATTGGCCAAAAAACTTTTTTGCTTAAACGCATGCGATTTAAGTTTTTTCGGAAGCTTCTGCGCATTTCAAACTCCTTTCAATACTTATTTATTAGAAATAAACGCCTTTTGGCCAAAAATGGGTTAAATTGCGTTTCAGCCAAAAATCGATTTTTAGCAAAGAGGTACCCCTTTCCAAAAAAAATTGGCCAAAAAACTTTTTTGCTTAAACGCAAGCGCTTTAAGCTTTTTCGAAAGCTTCTGCGCATTTGAAACTCCTTTCAATAGTTATTTATTAGAAATAAACGCCTTTTGGCCAAAAATGGGTTAAATTGCGTTTCAGCCAAAAATCGATTTTTAGCAAAGAGGTACCCCTTTCCAAAAAAATTGGCCAAAAAACTTTTTTGCTTAAACGCAAGCGCTTTAAGTTTTTTCGGAAGCTTCTGCGCATTTGAAACTCCTTTCAATACTTATTTATTAGAAATAAACGCCTTTTGGCCAAAAATGGGTTAAATTGCGTTTCAGCCAAAAATCGATTTTTAGCAAAGAGGTACCCCTTTCCAAAAAAAATTGGCCAAAAAACTTTTTTGCTTAAACGCATGCGATTTAAGTTTTTTCGGAAGCTTCTGCGCATTTGAAACTCCTTTCAATACTTATTTATTAGAAATAAACGCCTTTTGGCCAAAAATGGGTTAAATTGCGTTTCAGCCAAAAATCGATTTTTAGCAAGGAGGTACCCCTTTCCAAAAAAATTGGCCAAAAAACTTTTTTGCTTAAACGCATGCGATTTAAGTTTTTTCGGAAGCTTCTGCGCATTTGAAACTCCTTTCAATACTTATTTATTAGAAATAAACGCCTTTTGGCCAGAAATGGGTTAAATTGCGTTTCACCCAAAAATCGATTTTTAGCAAAGAGGTACCCCTTTCCAAAAAAATTGGCCAAAAAACTTTTTTGCTTAAACGCATGCGATTTAAGTTTTTTCGGAAGCTTCTGCGCATTTGAAACTCCTTTCAATACTTATTTATTAGAAATAAACGCCTTTTGGCCAAAAATGGGTTAAATTGCGTTTCAGCCAAAAAATCGATTTTTAGCAAAGAGGTACCCCTTTCCAAAAAAAAATTGGCCAAAAAACTTTTTTGCTTAAACGCATGCAATTTAAGTTTTTTTCGGAAGCTTCTGCGCATTTGAAACTCCTTTCAATACTTATTTATTAGAAATAAACGTCTTTTGGCCAAAAATGGGTTAAATTGCGTTTCAGCCAAAAAATCGATTTTTAGCAAAGCCAAAAAATCGATTTTTCCAAAAAAATTGGCAAAATAATACAATTTGTTAAATTTTTACACTATATATGCATATAATAACGCCCACTAAAGGGGGCGGAACCAAAAAATGTATTTCTTTGATTTTTTTTTTTTTTTTTTTTTTTTTTTATCTTGGACCAGCACTCAGGGGATGACCCCTATATATGCAATGCATTGCGCCGGAACTGAAAACGAGGGGATAGTATTGAGGGGACAGATTAGGAAAGATGAGAAGATAGACAGTTGTTTTTGTAGCTATTTTTTTGTTTTTAGAGGTTGGTTTAGTTCTTCTTAGGGGAAATTTTATAAGGAAACGTTTAAACTTTTACCCCCATATTCATAAAAAAAAAATAAAACGTACATATTTGAAATCTGTTTTAAGAAAATTTTGTATGAAAAAATTTGATTAAAATACATTTCAAACTCATTTTAAATTTTATGAATACCGGGGTTAAGGCATAATTTGTTTATTACTAAAAGTGCGTTCACACTTGTCAAATGTTTGTAATAAGCCTAACCACTAAATTCGAATCAAAAGTGTTTATTGAGTTAAATAGTTTCCAGCCAGGGATGGGCATATTGCACTAGATTTTTAGTGCACTAAATATTAAATAATTAGTGGTAGTGCTATTAAAATTTCACTACCACTAAATGTTTAGTGGTAGTAAAACATCAAATTGCACTATCACTAACCATTTAGTAGTATTTAAAACAAAATTGCACTACCACTAGTGTTTTTGTATATATATATATATATATATATATATATATATATATATATATATATATATATATATAAAAGTATAATATCAGTTGCTTGTCGCTGAATTATAACATGCGCTTAACTGAACTGGGTAGCGAACAATAGCTCCACCGCTGCACCTTAACATCACTATGGTAATATAACAATGTAATAGATGTTTATTTTTAAAAATTTTGTTTTTGTTTTGGTAAAGCGTGCTTTTAAATAAGAAAAGAAATGTACCGTTTTTGAGTTCATTTCTATATCTTCCTATTTAAGTGTAAAGCGGCATGGCCACACAAATTTAGTGTTAGTGCAATTTTTAAAATACCACTAAATGCTATTAAAATTTCACTACTACTAAAATTTAGTGGTTGTGCAATTTTTTTTAAATACCACTAAATGGTTAGTGGTAGTGCAGTTTGATGTTTCACTACCACTAACCATTTAGTGGTAGTGAAAAAAAATTGCACTACCACTAAGTGAATACTGGTAGTGAAATTGTTAGTGCACTAAAAATATAGTGCATTATGCCCATCTCTGTTTCCAGCAATATTGGATTCTATGGCAATTTGTAATAACACTGCTCAGCTCCAAAATCCTCCTTTAAATAAAACTATGTGGACTATATGGACTTTGATGCGCTAAGCTCTAATCCGTTTTCACTTTTTTTTTCCATCAGGTCAGGATTTATTTTTATAGACGTGGCAAATTTTTTCTCCTAAATTAGCCAGATACGGGGACATATTTCACCCTAACTCGAGAACGAGTCATCCGATTTTCAAAACTAAAACACCAGAAGATGTATAACAAAATTGTCGAATATAATTTTTCTCTATCTCTTATCGTTTTGACATTATTCAGAAATTAATGGAGAAAAAAAATTTTTTTCGATGACTCGTTTTCGAGTTAGGGTGAAATATGTCTCCATACCTGGCTAATTTGGGGGTGGGGGAAATTTGCCACGCCTATAAAAAAAATCCCGACCTGATGGAAAAAAACGGAAAACGGATATGAGTTTAGCGCATCAAAATCCATATAGTTCACATAATTTTATTTAAAGGAGAGACAAAAAATTCTTTTTTGCTGAGCAGTGTAATTATGCATGGAACTGTTTTACTTAATAAACACATACCTGAATCAAAATATTTGTCATTAATATTTATTGGTTACGCTTCGTTGGGCAAATATTTGACAAATGTGAGCGTGCCTTAAGAGTATGAGCCAATATTTTTAACATCAGCCGTGTTCCATGAAAATAAAAACGCACAGAAATGAATCAGCACCATTCTCCTTATTTTAGGTTGGTTGAAAAGACCGTCAGATTGCATTTTTTTTACCCTCCAAAAAAGAATATGGAGGGTATATTCTCTTTGTCATTCCGTTTGTAACGCAGCGAAATATCTATCTGAGACCCCATAAAGTATATATATTCTTGATCAGTGATGAAATCTAAGACGATCTGAGCATGTCCGTCTGTGGAAATCACAATTCAGTCCAAACGAAAAGAGCTAGTCTCTTGAAAATTGGTATAAATATATCTTGAAGGATAGCACATGTTAAGTTCGGAGATGGCCTGAATCGGGCAAGGGGGAAAAAAGTTCCCCTAAGAAGAACTAAACCAACCTCTAAAAAACAACATGATTTTTAAATTTTTTTTTGTAATTTTGTTAAGTAAATGATATATTTTTGTATTAAAAAAGGTTCAACGCGTTAAACTTGGAGCCATCAAATAAAAATAAATCATTTTTGGACCCCGCCCCCTTTAGTGGGCGTTATTATATGCAAAACTAGTGTAAAAATTTAACAAATTGTTTTACTTAAGCCCACATTCCTTAAAAATAAAATTTTTAATCTTTCATGGCGAAGCTGAGACGAAACCTGGTATTACTCTGCCCTACCCCCTTCTTCCCCTTTGTCCCCTAAATTACCCTATCAAAACTTTGTATATAATTATTACAAACATTTACTGCCTATTTCTCATTGTCGAATGAATTCTTTCTTTCGTATAAATACATTTGAAACAAAAACAATTCATAAAATTTTGTTTTTGTTTTAAGTATATTTATACGAAAGAAAGAATTCATTCGACAATGAGAAATAGGCAGTTATTTTTAGAGTTTTATGACAAATGTGAAATGTCTCCCCCTTTACCAGAGGGATCCCGCCAAAATACAGTTTTAATACCCTCCAAACAGAATTGGAGCCCATAAAGTATATACATATATTCTTGATTAGTGATGAAGTCGAAGACGGTCTAGCAATGCCCATACGTTCGTCGGTGGAAAACATGATATTGTCTATTTTTGAACCGCCCTTTAGTGGGCGTTAACGTACGATATTATATAAAGGAACTCTGCCCCACCAACTTAAACATTTTAAATTTACTTACTAAATATTTGGAGGGTACTTAAGATTCGACCCGGTCGAATATAACGTTTTTACTTGTTTTTTTACAAATAAGCCTAGTACTCTGTTTGAATTTGTGGAAAATGTTGCGCAACATCAGTTATTTCAGTTTCAGTTTTTTTTCTTTTTTAATTGAAATTATTTTTTCCATTTTCAATGAGAAAGTTTTTAGTGTCAAAAAATTATCGTACGAAATAATTAACATTCATGTTATTTCACATGTTTTTCATAATTAAAACAGAGTACTAGTCTAGCAACATTTTTCCACAAATATTTCGATTGAATATTTTTTGTATGGGTTCTGTCAGAATTTCACATGAAATTTGAAACAGAGTACTAGGCTATAGATAAGAAAAATTCCAATAAAAATTTATTTTAACAAAAATACACTGTACATTCACATGTTCATAACCAAAAACGCATTAAAATTGGCACAAAACGTAATCTATATTAGTACAAAAAATAAATAAATAAATAAATATTTATCACTCATACCTCCTCTTTGTTGGCGACTTTTGAGAAAAACATAAAATTAAACTCAATACATATAAGAAAATCGAATATACATATATTTAGCCAGATATGTATAAAGTAAAAAAAAAAATTTTATTTAGCTATTTTGTTTTTTATTTTCCTGTAAAATACAAGTCCATACTTTCAAATATCATCACATTTCTTCCTCTTTTAAGAAATATACAAATTAAAATTAAAAAAAAAGGTACTGAATGTAACGCTTTTTCTGGGCTTAAAGTTAAACATAAAACAAACTTAAAACATTAAATAACTTTAAAAATAGCTTCATAACAATAATGGATATTGGTAACAATACTTTTTTTTTCTTCTTTGCTTATAACTAGTACGTGGTAAATTTAAAAAGATTGCACAAGAATAATTTTTTGCTAAAAAAGACACACAAAAACCCTTATAAGCTAAAGACACTTTCAAATATGAATTGCTATTATTATATATTTTTTTTTAATTTTAATATTAAAGGCAATTTAATTGCACACAAATAACCAGGTAATAAATATCACAATTTAGTTGTCAAAAATTTCTATAATTTGTTTCCTTCATCAGAATTGGTATTTTTTTTTTTTTTTTTTTTTAATTCAGTTCACATAGAGAGAGGCATTAGTTACAACTGACGTTGCCGGCGACGCATTCCCATTGTCTAGTCTATTCATAATGGGTGTTTGGTTATTATTAACTGAAGCATTAAGACTTATCGATTCTGATACATCCGCCACTATGCCATCATCTTGATCATCTAGGTATTCATCACTGAAAATTTCATCTTCATCACTTTCGGTATCACTGAACTTTAGCTCCTCCTCTTCTTCATCGTCATCGAATACATCCGTCTTATAATCGTAATCATCAATTTCCAATAGTGGAAAATGTTCATCTACTTCTAGTGATTGATTGATATAACCACTAAAAGTAATGTGTTGCAACGAAAGAGTTTAAAAAACGAATAAAAATAATAAAAAAAACATGTTTTGTTTTGAAAATATAAAAATAAAAACAAAAATACAAATTAAATTGATGGAATTTAAAAATTAAAGGCGGTATAAAATTTTAGTTCTAATTTTTTTGACATTGAAATGAAATTATTGTCTTTATGAAAAATGGAAAAATACTATCACCCTGATTTTCGAAAATGAATTTTTCTTCAGATCTCCACTGTTTAAGGTTTTAGGAAGCAGTTATCATTATTTTCAGATGAATAGTCAGTCGATTAGCTATATAACTTGTGATCGGTTGAATAAATTTGGTCCAGTATTAGTAATTAATCAGCTCTTGACTTCATAACAAAAAAACAAAAAAATAACATTTATGGACACAAATTTTATTAAAATCCAATTATCCGTTAAGAA
Organism: Linnaemya tessellans; assembly: GCA_951800035.1. Lineage (NCBI taxonomy): Eukaryota > Metazoa > Arthropoda > Insecta > Diptera > Tachinidae > Linnaemya > Linnaemya tessellans. The sequence continues at coordinate 92,117,847 of OX637534.1, forward strand.
AATTTCGAAATAAATAGGTCGGTTATTGGATCTTCAAAAACCTTCGATCAAAACCGAAGATCAACATAAAGCATGGTAAAAGTAACTTAATATGGAATATATTTTGTAATGAATTTTATTAAATATAATTTAAGGGACTATTTTGTTTGAAATGTTTGAATTGTTCAGAGTGGTAAAACTGTATTGAATGTAGTTATCTATTACTGCGCTTGTTCTTAAGGTATTCGGTAAGATTAACTATTAATCGTGTAATTTTTAATAAATATAGACAGTCATACATCAGGGAAATCAAATAAAATGCAAAAAAAAAGAATTGCAATTATTATATGAAACAAATTATAAATTTATTTTTAAATTGTCCGTGTTTTAAAAAATATTTCAGCGAGTACTAATCAGAAAAAAAAAAATCAATGAGTGTTCGAACTGACGGGCGATGTGCTAACACCTTTTTGTTACACGGTACCTGTTCGATTTCTATGAACACAGACCCACAAACCCGGAGGTAGAGTTAATATAAAGTATTTAATGAAAAAGAATAGTTTATTGAATTTAATTTTACTTTGTATAATTTATTAATGTTATGTTTTCAACACAGTTAAAATTGGTCTGTGATAGCTAAAATATGAAACATAAACTTTTGATTGTATCCTATCGATATAACGTGAGAAAACAGCGTCAATTGTAGTTCCTTGGATAGTAGTTGGGGACTCTAACGAAGTATTCATGGTAAGCTTGAATTTATCGTAGAGGAATTCGATAAGAGGTAGTGCTTCTACGGTTGAAAAATTCGTTGAAAATGCCATTATTATTGGTTGAAATGCCATTATTATTGGCATTGAAAAATAGTCCTCTTCTAGTTCGCGTGAACCATTTTCGGTGTAGGGCAGAAGTGAAAAATGAATAAATTTTATTATATTCTGGACAGACTGGTTGAGCAAGAAGCTGTGCCTGCTCTCTCTTTTTCCTCCGATATTCTGCCATATATTTTCTTTTTTCTTTTAATACCGACGCACTAAGTAGATGCACTCAAAATGAAAAAAATACTTAATACTTTTTATTTATTTTATATTAAACCCACAAAAAACAAAGAGAATGCAAAGCAACAGACAAATGTACATACATACATTGTTATGTTTGTACATAAGCTACATACGTTGCTGTCTTGCTATCTCATTTTTATATATGTACGTATAACCACGTCACTATTCTCTTTGCTATGCATAAGACAAAACCGAAGATGAACATAAAACGCTTTTTTAATATTACTCCAAATTAATACTCCGAATTAAAACACTTAAATCTCCGCTCGCCGATATCGGATCGCCTTAATTTTTGGCCTAAACTCTTCGTCGAAACCCGCACTAGCGTTTTAATCCAAAAATTAATAAAATCGGCTATGAATTTCCGGAGAAAATCGCGTGGGAAAATTATATGAAAATCGCCCAATAATCACTTTCAATACCGACTGCCAAGCAACGAACAAACAAACGATGATTTACTCTTACATCTTACACCTAACACTTGCGTATGTATTGAAACTGATAGTTTACTGCCCTAGAGGCGCGCGTATAGATGTTAACACATCAAAAAGAGTTGAATAGTCAAAAGCACAATAGTATATTTATCACTATGTATATTTATTTACAACCAGCTGTTTACTGAGTCTTACGAACTTTTAAAATTTGTACGTTCGAGTACTTCTTTTGAAAACAGCTCTTTTTGAGAGTAAATTTTTAATTTTGTCAGTAAGTCCCGGTTTACACTATGCAACTTTTGTTGCAGCAATTCTTATTTTGTGTGAGAGTCCTGAAATAGGAAAATATCAACAATTGCTGCGACAAAAATTGCATAGTGTAAGCCGGGACTAAGTGATCATTTACTGCATTTTACTTCAAAAGTACTCGAACGAACCTATTATTATCATTATTGTTGTTTTCTTTTCTGTAAAAGAGTGCAACATTTTGTGCACTTTTTATAGAAAAATGGCACTATTATATAATTTCAAAATAGCGAATTTATTAGAAAATAAACTGTCATCCCTTAGGAATATTAATTTGTGCCTTAAAACTTTGCCTAATTGCAAATTTGAAGAAATAAAGTGAAACAATGTTACATGTTTTCCAGAAAAGAAAACACCATATTATTATTTGTTGCTGAACTCAAAACGTGTATGATACTTTTTAAAAACGTTTAGAATGTGTTTTTTATAATAGTATTTTCTCTTTTTATAAAGTTGGTTCATAAAACAGAGGTTTTCATAGCATCGACCGGTGATCAAAATTTTACCAATTGACCACGAAAATAAAAAAAATCAAACAACTTATTATATTTCATTTTATTAGTTACACAACGCATTTAAAGAGATCAATCAACAGCGATTGTTCGGTTTCAACTAGTCAATAAAAAAATAATATAAAACGAAATAGAAAGATTTCGCTGTTGGTTTCTAAACAAATTTAAAATGCTTTTTTTTAACAGTTTATGATAAAAACTTCGAAAGAAATGTTATATTGTGCACATCTACATAAAAATTCCTTTTCAACGGTATATGTTTCATCTATATTTGGGTACAATAAGCTACTTAAATATGTACCACAAATGTATATAGAATTTTATTTATAAGATTTTTTAGATGAAGCGATTGGACCGCCATGTGGAAAACGTACTTAAATTAAAAAAAAAAAATTTTTATGAAAGCTCAATATTCATGCGTTAATACTTTCGGATCTCTGCACAATCAGATTACCTCTTCGTTGAGATTAACGCACTAAGTTTAGTTAAAAGGTATCATTCCAGCTAATTTAAAATTCAAACTATGTATATATTTATCCTACAACAATTATCCTTATTACTACATAACAGGAATTCTCAGGGTGAAAAGTAATAAAATTTACATTTTTAAAGACATCACTTTCCATAACGTCCTTCATTTTAATTTCCATCATTATCAAACAATGACAAAGCTTAATAGCTAAAATGCATTTCATAGGGTTTTATTAGAGAATAAATTTAAAATAAGATAATAAACGATTTACTTATGAGCATTACATACAAAGGAACATGATTATATATTTATGTTATTTCTAATACAATAATTGATTGTAATTTTTTAATATAGATTACGTTTTTTGCCAATTAATAAATGTATTTGGAAACGGTTATGTATAAAGAATGTATGTGTGAGTTTTGTAGATGATTTTTATTTCGATAATATTATTGAAAATATCACACCATTTATTTAAGTATTTTGATAGTTATAATATTGTAATGACATACACCTTGTGCTTGATATAGTTTTCGATCTGTTGATTACAGGCGATTTGTGATTTGCAATACAAGTGACAGTTTTATTAAATGAACATTACACCATTTACTTTAAATACAGATGCTCAAACATTACATTTATGTATGTTAAAATTCTGCTTTGCTTTTTATAGAGGGGGATATTTAAAATGATATAATAATTTTGTACTTACGAAGATTGGAATGTTTGTGTTAGTTCATGTTTTAATTCTCCTTTGGTATTAATGGTGAATATGCGTTTGATTGGAATACCAACAGCTCGATAAGCCCACACATCCTGCAAAAAATTAAAATTATTTAAAATTGTTATACGTGTTTATAGTCGGATTTAAAAAGGTAGTTGGAAAGGTCTACCATTTTATAAAAAAAAATAAAATTTTCTTGTATATATTTTAGTTGCAAGCAAGTGAAATAAATAGTAGTTCACGAAAACTGATACCGTACTGAAAGATTGGCTAAATGATTTTGAGATAATACTATTCTTCTTCGTGATGAACGAAACAGTCTGAACTTTTTGTTCCAGTAGATAAATATTTGAGAAATAAAATAATAACAATATGTCTTGTGAATACAAAAAAAACACGGGATAATTGTACACTGATACCACACTTTGCGTCGTGGTTACGTTTCAAAAAACCGCGACGCAATTTGAATTATAATTTTCTATAGCAAACCATGTAAGGAGCAAAGGCAGGTTCCAGGGTTACGAAAATACTACGTTTTTAAAGAAAAAAAATTGAACAAAGTAACTACTTAAAAAAACAAAAAAAAAACAAAAATCATCCACTGATGATTTGGTGTAAGAAACAATGAAATGCAGGCATATATACATACTTGACCACAAAACAAACAAAAAGCACTAATAAAATAAAATATTAAATTAATTTATAAAAAACAAAATAAAATTTTTCCCCTTTTTTTAGTTTTATTTCTGCAAAAACAAACAAAGCAAAGGATATTATTACTAAAGTACTAAACCGATCTGAATAAAATTAAGAGTATGCACATCTGTGCCAAAAAATCTTTACAACCATATAAATCTTTTCAAAATCGGCGCAGTAGTTCGGTCGTAAAAGGCATTACCAAAAATTTGTTTGCCTATTAATAATATAGAAGATGATTAATAAGTTATATTATTGTTATTAGTTTATATGTATGTATGTATGCGTATACAGAAATGTGTTTGAAATTTGTTTTCTATGCGATATGACATTTCTAAACAGGTATACATTTTGTAAACAGAACCATAAGAACAACAGAAAAACTATGAGAGCTTTTTAAGTTAATGTCGTGGATTTAGTTATGGGACTTCTTCATCTATTAATATTAAAAGAACTTGACATTATTTTGTGGTAAAATATTTGGATTTTAGTGTTCCTGTACTTTTGGGCATGTTTATCTCTTACTGAGAGTAATATTTGTTTATCCTCTTTTCACCGAAATTAACAGAAAAAGCACGCGATCACACACATTTATTATCAAAAAAGATGTGTTATTTCATAAATATTTTTTATACTTTTATAAAACCAAAGCAAATATCTCCAAAATAACATTAACGAGGATTTAATTGCGTTACAGGTGATGTCGTAATAAGTCAGAATTTCCGAAGATGAACATACAACGTTCACTGCAGACATTACTGACTTATTCGGAAATAAATCATCAGTTGGTAACAGAATGTTTTCTTAATTTATTGTTTATGCATTATAGGAGTTCGTTTAAACATGGAGGAGAACTGTGTACTACTCGGCAATCAAGTGAAACCCGCCAATGCTGATTGTTAACGTAAGAAAAAAAAGGGACTAGAATTAATTAAGTTATGACTTTCGAGATATTTTTAAACTTCTTATTCATTTAAGTGGAAGTTTATTATTTTAATTAATCTAAGAAAATTTTGGATGAAGGTTAAACGATGATCGGCACATAGGAACTAGCTAAGAACGCCTAAATGATAATTAAAAATTTTTTTTTAACTTGGGAGAAAGAATCAGCACGATTAAGCAATAAATTTTAATGGAAGACAAATTATTAAAATTAGTCTTTTGGAAATTCGCAGAAAGTTCGAATAATAATACGCATTTTTCTAATTAAGAAAAATAATAATATAATCGAATATTAAAATACAGTGAAACTTCGATATAACGAATTTTAAGGGGATCCGAAAATACTTCGTTATAGTCATTGCTTCGCTATAAATATAATCAGCAAATCCTTGATATAACGGAATTTCAAGAAATACGAAAACAATTTGTTATAACTATAGTTTCCTTTATTCAAATTCTATTTAACATGAGAATGCTAATAAAAGCTTTTGCACACACATTAAGAATTCGATCTTGTGATAACGGGACTTTACCATTTTGCTATATATAATTTTATTCTTAATTCGTTGTATAGAAGCTTTACAAATGCGCTTGTTTTTATAACAGGACTTTACCAGTTAGGATTTATTCTGATTTCCTTATATTGACGCATTTGAAAGAATATTTCGTAAAAAAGATACGTTTTTGCTCAGGGGGATTATTATGTAATTCGATTCGAAAGAAAATAATCTCTATGTTAAAAGCATATATTTTCGAACAATTTCAGTTGCGAGTCGAACAACATAATAGCCCCTCGGAATTTTTTCGTTATAGCTATAGTGTATTTTTGTATGGAAAAGTTGAGGTTTTCTCAAGGCACTCAATAAAGCATACGTTATTTTATTTTTCGTTATAACGAAGTTCCGTATATCGAAGTATCACAGTAATTTTTATTTAGATAATAACACTAATATTTGCATATATTGACTTGCGCAGACTTTTCTTTAACTTAGTCGTTATTAAAAAAAAAACACTTTGACAACTTACATTGATGCGATTTCCATAGCCGGCATAGAATGGATCCTTATTTGGGAATAAATCTCTTATATCTGACAAACAAGCAATTTTAAACTGCTCTGGCTTGCGTTCGATCACCTCACGATGGAATGCCGATATCAATGAAGTAGGATTTAAAAGCAATGGACCATCGGGTAGCTTAACATCTCCTTGACGAATGGAACGTAAATATTCACGTGTGGCTCTAGACTGGCCAATGGCACGAGCCGACAAATACAATAGCTTATAGCCATTTTGTTCGATTTTCGAGAAAAGTTGAGCTACACCCAATTGAGCCCAATCGTTGCCGACCAATGGCAAAATGTGACCTAAAACATCGGATTTTGTAATAGTGCCATCAATGTCCGAAATTACAACTTTATCGTTGTGTTTCCAACGGAATAAGTAGCATTTGCAGCGCGTGGTACCCTGATAAGCGGTGGTAACACTAAATTCAATTTCATTCATGCCCTCCTTCAAGTTTAGCTTTTTCTGGTTGTTAAAGGAAAAATAAAAGTTTATATGTATATGAAAAATTTTTGGAATTCCTTACACACATACATATGCATGTAGGAAAATTTTCAATATTTTACTCACAATTAGCTCTGAACTTAGACGCAATGACTTTTTAAAACGTTCTAACTTATTTTTATTGTCAGCCGATTCACTTTTTGAAGAAGCCTGCGACAAATCTTCCATATTATCCATTAAGGCCGAGGTATTTTCAGCATTCATTGTAGAATCAGTTTTACTTAAAGTACGATCACTTATATCGGGCGAATTGGGACGCGTTGTTTGAGTGGCCACCGCATTTTGGTCATTTTCTAATATATATAAACGTATACGAATGAGGAATATGACAAAAAAAATTTTAAATTTCTTTCTTACCCTTTTCATCTTGCTTCTCATCTAGTTTGCCACCCTTGGAGGTATTGTTTGCAGCATTAGAAGTGTTATTAACAGTTTGTGAACGCCTCCAATACCACCAGGAACGTTTGGCTGGATGTTGCGTGCCAGTAGGAGTGCTACCATCAACTTCCGCTTTACTAACAGCTACAGCATCTTGTTTAGCATTGACCATTAATTGGTCTACGGCATCCTTTAATTTTATTGATTAATGATTAAATTATTTTTACATTCAGTGTAGTTTAAAATTGAAACAAAAATTACTTTCTATATACAGAAGTGTACGAGTACATTTTAGTTAATAAAGCTTTTAGATGACGTGTTTGTGTGATATACAGATTGTTTTGAAGTGCATATATTTTTTTTAATGTTAACGTCAGGGCAAAACAAACTTACATTAGTTAAGGGCTTCTGGAATGTTATTATTGTCATGACAATTGGACATGCTGCCGCCCAGCTGTAGTATTTACCATTAAGGCGAACAACTAAATTAGGTGATGAGAAGATGCTGGGATTTTCACAGACCTAGGACAATGTACACAGAAGTGATGATTATATTTATTATGTATGTAGCTGTTGTTGTTGCAGTGTTTAATTCAGTGAGCTAAGATTAATGGTTTTCATATGATAGCAGTTTTTAAAAGAAACTAGAAGCATGCTTTATAATTGTGTAACTAAAATATTGATAATTATTAATTTGCCATGTATCGTTAAGTTTAAAGATACATTTTTTGCTGTTGTGCAAATTTTCAGAGACAATTTTGATACTTGGGATAATGAATTTCATACCCTATCAATTACTTTTATATCAAAATATTAGGGAAACTGCTCCAATGAACTACAAACAGAAGCTTTGGTGCAAGTAATAACTTAGAAAAATATTGGTTTACAGGAAAAACTAACATAAAATTTTCCTATTGGCATATAAAATGTTATGTATATATAAAGAAACAAATTAATGAAACGTTTTTAAAATCTTCTATTCGACATATTTATGAAATATTAAAATTTAACAAATTATAAAGACCAATTTTATAATTGTTCATTATAATTTGTTAATATTGAAAAACTATAAAAACTAATTTGTTATAAAATTGTTCATTATAATTTGTTAATGTTGAAACTATAAAAATTAATTAATTAATATTAATGAAATATTATAAACCTTTTGCTGATATAAAACTACCAGCCCAGTTGTGAACACAAGTTAGTTGAGAAATTTTCACTTTTCCTATTCCGTCTATTCTGAATTACAATTTCAGCCGTATTTTTTCCCCATAGAAAAAAAGTCAGCATTCTACAATACAAAACAGGGTAAAACATTTTATTTCAATCCAGTTTTGCCCCACCAAATTTGGAGAAAGATAAAGAAAATTATAAATTTATAAGAGGGAATTCTGAAATAGCTCGAAAATGTCAAAAAAGTCAAAGCTTAGGGCAAAGAGCAACAGACAAATTAAATCCTATACGTCAGCCAAATAAAAATATTCCCCCTTGTTCTATTTGTCAACGTCACGTCAAGACAATTTGAAAGTTAGAACACTTCTGTACTCATTCTCTTCAACAATTGTCAATAGGTCTGTCTGCGTACACATATTTTGCATTATTTTGTGCAAAATGTTGCAAAATCTTGCAAAATGTTGTCTGCGTACTCCAAACCTCTTGCAGCGAGAGAGCCAAAAAGAGAATTTTTTGACAGTTGGTATTTAGAGAACTTGCAAAATGTTGCTGGAGAAATTTCTGCTTGCAAGATTTTGCAACTAGTTTGAACAGCTGTTTTTATTTACTGTTTGAATGAAATAATTTTTGTGAAATAAAAATAAAAATTGGAATTTAACAATGCAGATGCAAGTAGTTAGAATTGTGTTGATTTTTAACGTTTATAATAAATTATAATTAACAAAACATTTTACTTCGTGCTAGAAACGTCCAAATATACAGTGCGACCGTGATGACCAGCAGAACTTTGTGAGACAAACTTTGCGTACACATATGCTAAAATTCTTTTGCTTTGTTTTTTCAATCGTTTACTAACCGATCAGCTGTTTTCTTGCAAGATTTTACTAGATGCTGTCTGCGTACTTTTTCAGATATTTTCAGCCGACAGAGTAAAATTGGTCTTACTCTCCCAAAAAAAAGTTACTGAGTATTTGCTACTGGAAAAGTACGCACACAGACCTAATTTCTCACAACTTTTTGCTACATTCAACGACATAGAGAGTAGTAAGAGGCTGTCAGAAGTAGTTAATTGTTGCACAGAAAGGCTATGTAAGTGTCCTATTTTTGATATTGTCTTGAGTTGACGTTGACAAATAGAATAAGGGGAATTATCATCCTCTAGAACACAATGGGGCATCAAAATCACTGGTCTAAAGAGCAACCACCGAACGATTTTCTTCCGCTAACACTTTGAAAGGTAAGCATTTAATTTTACTACTTTTAGAACAAACAAAATTTTATAAAAATAACCTTGACGAATTTATGCAAATTAATTGTACAAATTAAATCACAATTGCAAATTAATTTGTTAAAAACACAAAAAAATATTTCTGATTTTCCCATTTACTAATTTAATTAATGCCCATTTTATTAGAATACGAGGATTTTTTTTTCGGGAAAAGTAAAACGGGCAAGAGAGAAATTTCACGCGGATATTGGGCTGTATATATGTAATTTTAATAAAAAAAAAAAGTTTGAAAAAAATATATTTGAAATAATTAACTAAAGTAAAGAATTTTTTATATAGAAACTTCTTTGCAGAAAATGTGCGATATGTACATACACATATCAGCATAATAAAACAAATTCAGATATCTTTTCGAATCGAATTACACAATAAACCACCCGATCAACTAATTCATTAAAAATATTATCATCCTCTAGAATTAATTATGGAATTATAAAAACAATAATATTTCGACTTGTGCTGAAATGTTTATTTAATGTAGTTTATTTGTATATTATCTCATTTAATTTATTCAGAGCGAACGTTTTTAACAAGTTTTATAATTGTACCAATTTAAAAATTATAACAAACGTAAAGTGCTTTTACTATATGTTATTATATGTTCTGATAAAGTTGAGTATGTTACAAATAAAACTATTGGAACCAAATCCATGCATACATTTTCAATTCATTCACAATCAAATGCTAGAATTTAATTGACAAAAAATCGCGATTTTTATAAAACGGTAGTACAACTATATTTCGACCAAAGGAATCTGTGTAGTAGAAGTGGTACAAGAAGGAGCCTCAAGATTTGACTACAAAGCCAAAGAAAAATACAGTGAAACTAAAAAATCTTTTTTGAAAAGCACTTATTAATGAATAAGAAATATACAACAACAAAGGAAAAGCATGACATTAAGAAATTAAAACCGAAATAATAAAATTTATTAATTTTTAAAAACACTTTTAAGTGGAAAAGCAAACAACATGCAAATGTTTTCGAATAAAATGAAAACTTTAATACGGATATGGTTTTAGACTTTCTTCAATATATTCATAATTGAAAAGCATGTACTTACATCTTTATATTTTATAGAGTGACGATCAAATTCTTCATCTGAGGGATCACCTTTTTCCTGCAAGCCGCATAGCGACATGGCCACAAAGTCCAAGTATCTGAAATTTAAAAAAATTAAATGAGTTCAAATCTTTTCGCATGTTTTCAATATTATGGCTTAATAAAATTCTATGAAGCATAATATTGAGGAGCAGTATGGCTTCTTGGAACACAATATACACTTACTTTCCATCCTGCAGTTTACCATCTTCATAATCGGAGTCTAAACTTTTTTGTCCCTCCAAAGAACTGGGTGAGTGAGGCAACGAGGTGCCGTTACCACTCTCACGATCATCCTCATTACAGGGCAACGCCTGGACAGCTGGCGATGATTCTTTTGAAGATACAGTAGGAAAATACATGGCCAACATTTCTGGATCCATGGTTTCAGTGTCCAAATCAGATAAATAAACACCACCCTCATTAACATATTTACGTAGTTTATTGTTGTTTTTCATAAAATTAAACATATTGCTAAGCATAGAGTTACGTTTTGCCTGGGCCTGGGCTGCCTGGCTATCAGCTTGATCTTTTGGCTCGGGAGTGGGCAATTCTCCCCATTTCCAGGAAGCAGAATTAGTTATTAAATCACTATCGGTTTCTTTTTCGCGCATGGATATCTCCAATTCACTATCACTTTGTATGGGCGTAGAAGGACGACCAACACCACGACCTGCCCCCAAAGGACCATTACCGCCCGACGATGTGACTTCTGTGTCCGAAAAGAAATGTATATCCAAGTCAGGAATGCGAGATGGATTAGGTGTCATGGCTGATGTCTGACCTGAAATGGGACTTTCATCTCCGCCCATAGCAGTGACCAAGGCAGCAGAAACTTGTTCACCTGATTTAGGCGACGCCTCATCATTTGATGAATTGGTGGTATTATTTGAGATCGACATTGAACTTGCGTCAGCATCTTCGCCGTGTTTGCAGTCATCATTTGCGGCCACACCATCCTGTGGCGTATTACTGCCCATCGAACTGCTGGAAGAGGATTTCCGTTGGGCATTTTTCTTTTTCATTTGCGACTTCTTACGGCGTTTCTTTTTACTCTTTGACTCTTCCTTCAGACTGCTATTAGAGTTTATTTGTTCCGGCAACGACTGCTGCTGATTAGCCGTGTTTGTTATAGAAATTGAAGGTGTTTTAATGGCTTCAAGTGTTTGGTTGTTTAAAGTAGTATCGAACTTGGAAGTTTCGTTAGTTTGGTTAATTTCTTGTTCTTGTAATGTTGTCTCTTCTTTGGCTACAAATTCTATGGGCTTGTCTTCAGTTTGAGTGCTATTACCCCAGTCCTTAAAATTAAAAGCAAATGTTGTATATTTTAATGTACATATTTGAGTGTATGTAAAACTTGTACCTTGTCTTTATCTAAAGCATCAAATTGAAATATTTCTTCATGCTCAGCCCATTCCTGGCGTAACTTTTGTGTGGTGTATTCATTGATTTTCTTACTGATATTTGGTCTTTCCATGGTATTATCGGTATGTCTGCAACGAAATTAGAATTCTTCTTCAAATTTGTTCTTTCTTAAGGATTTAAATATCAATTACAGCATAAAAACACTCCATTTTTTTCAACAACTTTGAACATGCTATATACATTTTAAACATAAATTATACATATAGTTTAATAATATTTACTACCTTCTGTGACTGTAATCAGACATTTGATTTTCAAATTTATCTGAAGCTTCACTTCCTTTAGGTGACTCTTTGGAAAAATCTATGGAATTACGTCTAGGCAATGGTAATGGCAACTGTAGTTCATCACTAGCGATTCTATGTTGATTAAATGAGGTTAAAAATAAATAAATAAAAATTTAAACAAAATTAAAAAATTAAAATAAAATTAAGGAAAACGGTTTTTTTTTGGTTTACTCAACTAAATACAAAAAGTTTGCTACAAATTTCGTCTAATCATCGTACATAATTTTAATATTAAACGTTCTAAGTTTAAACCTTTAGATTAAAATAACAAAATAACGAATATAATGATAATTTTGATGACTGTGACAAATACGGTACATGTTTAAAGTTCAAAGTGCAGACAAAAAACATTCAATATTTTCTTGTTAAAAATAACGTATAAACCAAGTAAATCAAAGTCATTAATGCATTTTACAGCCTGCTTAATTAAGCATTTTAATTTTTCATACAAAGTTTTCTTAAATTACATTTCAAGTTCATTTTTGTTGTGAAAGTATTATTAAAAGATTATCTAATCAAAAACTCAACAAAATCGAAAGATAATAAATAAGCTCCGTTGTCACACATCTTCACGCGTATTTATGTTTATAGTGTTTCCGCACGTAAAGTTAAAACCTGGTTTTAACATTACAATCATAAACAGCTGATTTTGCGTTCACACTATATGTATTTTTTAATTCAGGTTTTAATACACAGTTTGTCTAATAAATTTTTGACCATAATGAAACTAAATTCCTTTAGAAATAATTGTATTTGTTGTACCACTTTTTTCTTATTATAAAACTTATTTGATAACTTGTAAAACAGCTGTTTTTTTTTGTTGATGCATTCTTCAACGGAAATGGTTCTATATTTTATAAATGAATATTTTAAAATTATGTAATTATAAAAACAATTAGTGAGCCGTTCTGCTAGTTTGATGATTATAAAATATTCTTATATTCCACTCTTGAATTTAATAAAAATTCATAAAAAAATAATTTACAGATTTGAACTCAAGTCCAAATAAGAAATTCTTTATCTTAATATTTTATTTATATGTTGAAATACTTTACAAAGTATTTGGTGCACAGATGCCGACGGGATGACTCAGAACAGTCGGCGAAGTTATTAACCCGTATTTTCTTTCGTTACTGTGACTGACTGTACACGACCTATGCCTTCACTACGTTGCTACTTCCTACTGTATAGTTTTACTGTATACTGTATAGTTTTACAGTTCAAAAGAACTGTAAAACTATACAGTTATCTGAGTTGTTGAAATTAACTAGTGCGAGTGAGACGCAAAACTCTCGAAAGAGAGTAAACGATCACTGGTCTGGCTCAAGGCAGATTTACCAGGTACTCTCACTAGTACAACAATTAACAACACCAAAAACCACACATATTTTTTTGGTAGAATTGGTAGAGCTAATGTCAAAATTACGATAGAAGAAGCATCATTAACAAGGCAGGTTTAAGAAAAAAATAACATTTTACGTAGCTTGTAAATACACTTTTGACAGTAGTTCGACATCTACCAAGGCAAATTTAATAATATTAATAAGAATTACAATCAAATAAAATAATACGAAAAAGTTGGAACTTGGGGTCCACTGTTATAAGATTATCAGCTGTTTTAAATGTTTAGCTTGGCAGCACTGAGTTTAGTATGTAGCAAAGACAAGGTTGTATTTCATAAACCTATTTAAAAGCTGGCGTAGAGCCAAATTAGAGAAATTGATGAATTAATAACTAATTTTTGGAAAAAAAATGTAAATTCATCTTATTTTGTAACAGACCTCGTATATAACATTCTGCTATCCGAAAAACACAATGCGTTGTCTTCAAACGTCAGTCTCATTTTCAAGTACGCACATACATACATATTTAGGCGTATGTGTGAACGATTTTTATTTTGTAAATTTTTAACAATACTTTCCAACCAAAAAATCGACGGTATTATTTTTTTAGGAAACAAAATTCCAAAATCATTTTTTTTATATTTGAGGTTATAGAGAATTATACATGTAAATATTTTTAAGCCCCGAAAAAGTTCTTTAAATATCCGAAATCAAAATAAAAAATTGTGCTGTGTTTTATTATATTCTATTTGAAATTAAAATCAATTTTTTAAACCATTTGATCTACTACACAATATCACAACTATAATTTTACAGTATAATAAATTTAATATTTTCTAAGAAATTTATTTAGTTCTGACAAAAACTTACTTTTCTTTTTCAAGCTTATTCTCGACAGTATTACTCTTTAAATATTTTTCGGGAAAATGATTTGATGGTATTGGAGAAGTAGCCAAATTATCCGGCAATTCTTCGACATCTTCTTCGGGGCATTCTTCTACAAAAAAGGCTTCGCCAGATTCTCCTAGTTTCATGTGTATATCTACGGGCTCTCCATTAATTTCAATGTCAACCTAAAAACCATTAAATAACAAACCATATCAGACATTTAAATACTTTTTAAATTAAGCTAAAATATTATATTATTTTAAGGCATTAACTTAATAATATTATTCAACGAGTATGTCACTATCAACGGTGTGAATAAATGAACAATATGTTCTTGTCGACACTTTTGCCTCACATCTTTTTATGTAAAAATTTAAGTACAATTGAAAAACTCGAATAAAGTACAATTGAAAAACTCGAATAATCGATTAATCGCCAGAAAATAGTTTTCATAGCAAATATAAAAATTTTGTTCTCTATATATAAGATAAAAAAAAGAAGTTCAATAATTTATTGGTCGATTATATTCCCACTTCATTCATTTAGCTGTAAGTGTCCATTATCGCCACCAGGAGTGCTCGGAATCCACACCAGCGTTACTACGAGCTGTGCACAGATGGCATCTTCCCATGCGTTGACCGCCACAAATACAAAAACATGGCCATGCCCCCAGTAACAAATGAATAACCCGCAAGACAAACGTGTAAACAACGGCCGCGTTAGTTATGAATATAATTTATTAAATCATCTATTACCCACAATTCACACAATGATTTTTTTTCAAGTTTTTTAAAACGAGAATTTTCATGTTTGTAAATGAATGGTGCAGAAAAACAATCGGATGAGAGCATTCCTAGGACATTTTAAAAATGTTACATTACAAAAAAATTATTAATTTTTAACCGAAATATTTTCTTTGTCCCGGTTTAGATTATGAAACTTTTGTTGCAGCAATTCTTCTTTTGTGTGAGAGTGCTGAAATAGGATTATATACCATTTGTTTACCTTTCTCGCTCTTTCTCACTAAATACTCAAAAATTGCTACAGCAAAAATTGAAAGTGTAAACGGGGACTTTATCATTAATAAATTTAAAGAAACACATTCACTCAAAGATCATAAGAAAAGAAGAAAGGAACAAATGCATTTGTTGCTTGTAAAAGTATGCCCGAAATTTGTAGCTATGTATATGTTTCTTTTATATAAGTCTTTGCTGGAGTGTGGATTTGTACACTTTTTTTAGACTAGTGCCGAACTCGTTCATCATCGTTTTGATAAGAGCATATGATCAAAATAATGTAATACAAACGACTTTGATCATAGGACCCAAGTCTACTGCTGTTACTTCTTTTTTTGTGTTTTTGTTTTACGGCCCAATTTATAAAATAAAATTTGTTAATAAGTCGGTTTTTTTATGATCAGTTACTGGGGGGAGTGAGTTCTAAAAGTCGGTAAAACATGCATTACGTAATATATGAACAGCCCCTTAATTGTATTTTTTTTGTTTTACGTCCATTTCTGTTTTTCTTTTCAACTACATATTATTAAAAAGTAATAAGTGTAGCAATAACGTAGATCTATTATTTATGATCATTCGCACCATGTGTTCATAAAGCGTGTTTTTTATAGAGTAATTGTTCTATTTGTCAAACCCATCGTGCACTTCTTCCATTTTATGGCGTACATAATCGTCCTTCAGAGCGGCTAATTCGAAGAACAATATATCGTTTTCGAACCACATTTACTGTTGCTGATAGTGTCCATCCCGTGAGATGTCGAACAGTGCGCACTAAAGAAGCTCTAGCCGCTGTACAGGAAAGCATTGAAGATGATCCTAATCAGTCAATTGATAGCCGTTCTCAGCAACTGGGATTGTGTCCTTCCACTTTATGGAAGATTTATTTAGTTTCTGAAAATTGGTGTTCCAGATTGTGCCTTCTACGCGCCAGCCGTGGCTGCCACATGGTAGAGATGATATTTAAACATTAATTTCATAAAAGTTTCTTTCCAATAAAGCCCGTCACATAGATATTAAAAATATATTTCCTTGTTTTATTATGACTTAAACTTGTGTCACTCTATAAAAAAATACCCTATATTTCCATAAATTGCTATTTATAAAAATATTAATGTCGATTTCTTTTCTAAAAAAGAATGCCACATTTTTTGCACTTTTCAATGGAAAATGGCAACATAATGGCAATTGAAAATATTGAATTTATTGGAAATTGATCAACCATCTCTTATGAAGATGTATTTTATTTTAAAATTGCTCCCAATTGTGGTTTTTTAGAATAAAAAGTGACAAAATGTTACATATTTTCCAGAAAAGAAATCGCCATAAGTTTTTGTAACGACAAAGTGTCTTTTTCAAGTCGAGAAATTTATATTGAAAAACTCGATACAGTTTTCGATTTATCCTGACTGATTTATTTCTATATGTAAAAATTGTTGATAACGATGTGCAACAGAACCTAACTTTATTAAAAATAAAAAAAAATATATGGAATTTCAAACACCTTTATTGTCCGTTTTGTGAAAATCTTAAGATCCACTCGAAAGCCGGATAAATTGTATAGAATGCAGGGTCAGTCAAATATGGAATTACCCTATATGTGTATGTGCATGTGCACGTTCGTCGTACAAAAACAACAAACAAAGGGATATATGTATATTCATATCTAATCAAACAAAAGATGCGATTGAAAATAACAAGCTAATAAATTCTTCAGTTGAAAAATGAACAATGAACTTTAATCTATAGCTTTTTTCTAGACATTAAATATAAAAGGCATAATCCATAAAAAATATTTTATGTTTTATAAAAAACTGCTTATCTCGAAAAATGTTTATAGAAATTTCCAAATAAGAGAGAAGGCAATAACCAAAAACAGTTTCGTAATTGTTATCACTTTTAAAAGCAAAGATACTCACCACTTTTTCACGACTCCTTAGCACACCCAGTTTGCCGAAACGTACATGAAAGGGTGAACATTGAAATTCACCATCTGGCTGTTCCACCACAATGACATCAATGGCTCCTGTCAAAGTGGCTCCATTGATTTCACTGTAGAACTCCTTAAAATTACTGAAAACTTTAACTAAACTATTCATTTTGACGTGTGTGTGCTGAAAACGTTTGTCTGTTGCCCAACTGGTTGCACAGTCAATTGTTGGCGAATACGAATCACAATGGGGTTGTTCGTAGTACGTATACGATAATAAATTTCAGTCAATTGTTGTTGTTTTATTATTACGGCTTGATTTGTTGTCTGCTTAATTTGCTTTTGTTTAAACGATTTTGATGATTATTTTACAATACAACAACATTTGGCCTAGTTGTTTGTATAGAAATCCCGTATTTTGGGACCTGCTTTATGAACTTTAGAGTTGTTGTTATTTATTTTGTTGTTTTTCTTTCCTTTTGTATAAAATTTTTATTTCTGGGCCATTTTAACGATGTTTATGTTATGCACTTTTATACACGTACAAGCAGAGCTCCCTTTTGGAAAAGTGCTACCGACAAATCAATAAAATTTATTTGCTGCTTGTTGTGACCTGCTAAGTACTATTTATGTTATCTGCAAAGAAAAAGAAATTTAAAATGAAATACATACATATATTTAATATACATAATTACATCCATAATTAAAAAAAAAGAAACGCTTTAAATAATTGTGAGCATTTGCAATTATTTTATTGAAACATTTTTTTTCTCTTAGACTTAATAATTCTTGAAAGTGTAAACACAGTCTCGAAGCTAAATGAATCATCATTCATACAATTTTTATGATGTTTATTCATGATAAAATAAAATCATATGATAGAGTAATTTTAGCCAAAAATTACTGCTTGCAGAGTGTTTCAAAAACAGATGTTACTGTCTATTTCTCATTGTCGAACGAATTCTTTCTTTCGTACAAATATACTTAAAAAAAAAACAACATTTTATAAATTGTTTTTGTTTCAAATGTATTTATACGAAAGAAAGAATTCATTCGACAATGAGAAATAGGCAGTTAGTTTCGAGTGACTTCAAAAATTTTTTTAAACTTTTTCAATTGTTATTTTTTTTAATTAACAATTAATTCTTTTTTATAATTGTTTTGGTGTTTATTGTATAGTTTATATTGTCGAATTAGACTCTAGTTTGTTGTTATAACCAAGAATGATAAAATAAAGATTACGCCAACAAGCTGAAATGAAAATACTTTTCTGCGCATGATGGAATTATGACGTCACTCAACATGTGTTCTGATTGGCTAATAAAATTCAGCTGGAGAACTATTATGTTATTATAAAAACAGGACAGTGGGGCAAATTGCGATTTTTCAAATTAAATTTGTTTGATAATAAACAATTTTAAAAAATTTTATTTTATTTTCCACTTTTTTTTATTTGAAATTGTTAATTTATAGTTATTTTATATAAATATTGAACCCAATTGCTAATTATTTTTCTTTTTTCCCCATTCAAAACAAATTTTTTTGCTTGCAAAATATCAGCCATAACTTTCTTTGAGGTTCATCTCTTGGAAAACTATAAAATGACACAGCTTTTTGGAAACAAAAAAAAATGTTTATAACAATATTACATTTTAACACAATTATTTCTCACTTGTTTTTTTGCTGTTACTTCGTTTGCAAATGCCCACTGCACATTTCATGTTTCCTCTTTTTGTTCTCTTTTCCCTTTAATTTTTTTTTTTGTTTGTTTACAGTTTATGAGCTTTAAAAATTAAGTTTTAATAAGTTTTTTACACTTTAAGTTATTTAATAATTATTTTAATATATTTACATATTTTAAATTATAACACAATTTATTATAATATATAACACAAAACTTGCACTTTCATAAATCCGATTTCATTTGCTTGTTGGAAATCTCTCTGAGTAAATTGGAAATCTCTCTGAGTAAATTGTGTGAAGAGTTGCCAAATATAGCATTAAATATTAATTTTGTACGAGAAAGTATTAGTTTTGCATATAATAAACATTGGGCAATCTCTTCGAGGGAACAAATACGTCATCAAACGGTAAATCATGCGCAAGGCGTCATCTTTATTTTATAATTCTTGGTTATAACTATTGAATGCATTAATTTATAATTTAAGTCTACGTTCCTTAAAAATTAAATTTATAACTAAGCCACCTAATAAGTGGTGACAAACACAATACACATGAGCACTGATGATGAAAGGGTTGCGTCTTTCGAAAACAGCTGCTCTGCTCTGCTGTGTAAGTTGAATAACAAAAACTGATGTTGACTTGCCTTTGTGCCTTGGAATATTTATCATGTCTTTCTGAGATTTAAATTAAAAAATTTCGAACAATTAGCCTATAGAATCTTAATTAAATTTAATATTAAATTTATAAAGTTTTACGACGAAGGTAAGATGTTCTCTGATCTTAGCCTGCCCTAACCGTCCACCCACCATTGCCCCCTAGATGATCCTATAAAAAAAAGTTTCTTTCCTCACTTAATTACCCTAAAAGTTTACTTTTTAATGTTGTTTTCTTTTCTAAAAAGAAAGAATGCTACAATTTTTGCACTTTTCAATGGAAAATGGTAACATTAAGGCATTTGCAAATAGTGAATTTATTGGAAATTGATCTACCATCTCTTATGAAGATGTGTTTTATTTTAAAATTGCTCCTAATTGTGTTTTTTTAGAATAAAAAGTGACAAAATGTTACATATTTCCAAGAAAAGAAATCGCCATAAGTTTTTACGATAAAGGTGAGATGCGCTTCTCATAGTGATCCTGTGAAAATAGAGTTTTAAAATTGGATCTTAAAGGAACTCTGACCCATCATGTTAAACATTTTTAACTTATCTCACTCCGTGTTTGTGCAAGTAGATATAAAATTATGATACGTAAATTACTTTTTTGCTGATGGAAGGATGCCTCAGTCATGCTCCTGCCAACACATTGGAAACGGCCTTTGACCTTATAAAGTAAAATTGAGGTCTCCTCCACGGCCTTTACGGAGTGATCCTGTATAGAGTTTTAAAATTGGGCACAGAAATGTCTTAAAGGAACTGTGACCCAGCAGATTAAATATTTGTAACTTCTCTCAGTCCCTTTTTTGCAAGTTGATATAAAATATTAATAGGTAAGATTTTATGCTGACGGAAAGTTGTCTCAGTCATGCTCCTGCCAACACATTGGAAACGGCCTTATTAAAATAAATTTGTTTCTTGTTTACTTAAGTCAAATACCATAAATAAGTAAGTTTTAATAAGAATAAAAGTAGAGTTATTATCTACTAACTCCGGTATTCATAAAAAATAAAACGTATTTGAAATCTGTTTTAAGAAAATTTTGTATGAAAAAATTTGATTAAAATGCATTTCAAACTCATTTTAAATTTTATGAATACCGGGGTAAATATTTTCAGGGTATTTAAGGTTCGACCTGGGGGGTTACTCTGTAATGCGATGCGAAAGGAATTTATTTCGCATTTCAATGTAAATAGCATACCTACAAATGCGTTCAGTTTTTCATTCGCATCGCATTACAGAGTAACCCCCTGCTCGAATATAACGTTTTTACTTGTTTTTCTATTAGGACTTGTCCAATAGCTACTTAATTATCATATGATATCTATAAGTATTTTGTATGACACCCAAGAGTCATTTGCTGTCGCAGTAGTGCCCATCTTTGGACCAGATATACTATCCTTCATTATGATGATTTGCAAACATCTGGTGTGGCCATTATTCTTTTAAATCAACTTGACATTAGTTTGTTTACTTGTTCAAAAATTAAAAACGTTGTACATCAGTGTTGTCAGATTAGGGGGTTTCCCCCTAGATTTAGGGGTTTTTTTCTATTTAGGGGTTAATATTCTTTAGGGGGAAATTGGGGGGTAAGAAAATTTTATTTGGGGGATTTTTAGGGGATTTTCGAATTTATAGTTTGGTACATAATAGTTCATAATTTAACAACTGAGCATGTCGAAGATATTGTATCGAAATGGCGATTTAGAAAGTAATCACGCAAATACAAACATTAAAACATTTTTCTCGTTAAATCAATTTTGTTGGTTTTCCATGAACTGCAAAATATAAATTTTAAAAAGTTGTTCATCTTTACAATTTATTACCAATATGCCAAAAAAGGATAACATATATAAACAAGAATATAAAAAGGAGTGGGAAGCAGATCACCAGCTTAGAGGTATTGTATTTTTAAATAAAATTTTAAACACAATAAATGCAAAATTAAATTTCAGATTGATTAGCCCCTGTCCAGGGAGACAACTACAAAGCTTTATGCAAATATTGTAAAAGCATTATGGTGGCTAACAGGAGACCTTATTGCACAACAAAATACGAAAAAACATGTTGGATTTGCATCCCAAACAGAAGAAGTACATGTACCCGTAACAAAGATTGCAGATATATTTTTTTGGGGGCTTTTTATAAAAAAAATAGAGTAAAAATTTGGGTGTTTTCGCGCTTTTCGCGTAAGAATGATAGTACCTCAATTCAAATTTAATAGAGATAAGTGTAGAATCTAGGGGGTTTCTAAATTTTTTTGGAAGGAAGAAAAAAAATTATCTGACAACACTGCACATATACATACATACATACATACATACATACATACATATGTAGCTACACATCAAGTACATAAACTTAAACACACATTGTTTTTAATATTTTCTTACCCTGTCACCTTTTGTTTTTATTTAAAACAGTAATCACGTGACCAGGAGCTGTTATCCCAGCTGAACATTATGCCACAATTCGTTTTGCTATATTGTAGAATGAGCAAATTGTGTTTAAAAATAAATTTATTTACCAAGAATGGTCAGTGCCAATTTTTTTTGTGTTTTTAATTTTCTTTTTTATTGTTTTTTGTCTCATTTTGATAGACGGTAAGTATTTAAGAGGTTGTTTGCAAAGAAAGTGTCGACTTTAGTTTTTTAAATACATCATTTTTCACGTTATCTTTAGATGAGGGAAAAAAACCTAAGACCTAAACCTAAGTGGTTGCTGTTGACTGAAGTAGTAGAACACGAGACTATGAAGCGGAGGGTCCTGAATTCAACCCCGCGCTTAGTCATGAAATATTGTGTTGAATTCTTCTGCTCAGCATTAGTGCATGTTTGTGTTAGTTGTTGCCATCCTGTTTTCAGTGATGAAGGCAAAGCACTGGTCACTGAACATAATTGGCAGCGACTGACACGATCATGTACTAAAAAGCAGAGTAACAGCACCCTTCTTCGTCGGTCCTGTAGCAAAAAAAATTAGCCGGCGAAGTAAAAAAGTTGAAATAGCTTCAAAAAATTCTCTAATTTCTCATCTTTCTTGCCCTTAATACTATCCCCTCCTTTCTTGTTCCGGCACAATGCAGTGCATATGTAGGGATTATCTCCTGAGTGCTTGTCCAAGATTAAAAAAAAAAGATGCATTAAATAATTTTTACAGGGGAATATATACGAGAAGATCCTCAAAATTTGTAAAGAAAACTTCTCAGTTCAACATTGTTTTTTAAAGGCCGAGGCAGATCGAATTTGTCATACGTCGCCTTTTTCAATTGGCAACTAAATTGGAAGACAGATTTTTTTTATGAGCCTTGGCACATTCCGTACGTGTGAGTCAACGTAGAGTATGAAAGTTGGGCAACGTTTAGCGTAGCGTACATCAGAATGTTTTTTTTACATTGTTTTGCTTAACTTTTTGTGTTCTATGTTTAGCAAAAACAAAATAATACAAGAAAATTAAATAATTTTAAGTGAAATAAATAAAAGGGAGAAGAAACAACTGTTTTTATATCCGTCAACAAACTACACCAATACCTCGCTTTGCGTCGTTTCGTTTTGCGTTTTTTCGAAGTTGCGTCGCTGCTGAATTAGTACTAATTTTCACTGTACGTCGTTAGATTTTCGAAGTTGCGTTGTTTGGGGTTCGAGTCTTTACTTTTAACTTTTTTTTCTAAAAGATGGCAACGACTTTTGTTTCTACATAATTGCGCCATGCCATCAGAACTAACTGAAAATCAACACAATTCTAATAGTTTTATTTTCACTTTATTTAAAAAAACACAATCCTGATAGTGGAAGGAGTTTTAAAGTGTTCCAAACGGTAGCTACGAATATAAATTGCTGCAAGGAAATTTGTTTTAAATTTTGAAAAAAAAAAAACTATTCAGCACAAATAGGACGAATTTTTTGTGAAAGAAAGTCGACTTACGAAAACAGCTACTATAGAGTCAGACAGTGATTAATTTGTATTTTGTTCTTTATAAATGAATTCAACATTTAATGTTGTTTTAATTGTTTTTTTTTTTTTTTGTTTGTATGTAATAAAATATTAGATTATTTTTGTTTTTTTAATGTTTACTTTGTTCAAAGTAGTATTTTCGTAATACTGGATATTTACATGGTTTGCTATAGAAAATCATAACTCACTTTGCGTCGCTTCAATTTGCGTCGCGTTTTTTTTTGTGGAACGTAACCACGACGCAACCTTATGCGGCACTAGGTCATAATGAAGATTTACTTTAAATAATAATAGAAGGTGTTAGACAGTTAGCAGAAAATTTTGAAATTTCCTATTGTTAAACAACAAGTGCTATTGTTTTTATTTTTCACAGATATTGAGGCGTTGCAATAAGTTTTAGAAAATGAGGCAGTGTTTCATAAAGCATTTCATGTTTTCTCGCATGTAAGAGTACATACGTGTATGTGTATCTGTATGTATGCATGTACACTTTTCTAAGAACCCACATTTCCCGACAGCGCATTCTTTCAAATCTAAAGGTAAATAAATATTCAGTCATTCTTTTATACACAATAATTATTTTAAATAAGAAATAGGCAACAACAAAAAACAATATTTTGGCAATGATAATGAATGAAAAGCAGGCAATATATAAAAATTTTCAGTATAAATATTTCATTAGGGGGCCTCTCATTTATGTGGAGAAAAAGGTAGCCAATTGCATGATTTTTCTATAAAATATTACTTTTAAATATCTGAAGAACTCGGACTCTCCTGCACATTCCCACAGGATGATGTTTTTGACACATCGTACTTTTCGTTGATGTACAGGGTGTTGGTTAAACGTTTAAGAAACCAGTGCAGCCAACTCCATTGGGAATAGTCTTCTCGGAAGAATGGTACCGTAAAATAAGCGAAACGCGCGCTAAATTGACCAAAAAAAAACACCCATTCTTATAAAAAGAAACAATTTATTTGCACGTTTTTTTTTAATGTTATATCTGTGGTGATTTGGCAAAACAAGCTAAAATGACAGGCTAAATTTGACAGATAAAGCTTAAACAATATGGCCGTTATCAACTGTTGAAATTCATGTTAAAAGATATAGAATGCCTTGATGGATCATTAAATATGACCGTTTGTGTTAATTTATGAATTTTTTTGTCTTTTTTGAAAATTTCAATTTGTCAGCCAAAATAAAATAAATTAACAAAAAGAGAAAAAAACATAATAAACAAGAGGTTCACTATTAAAATAGAAATTCATACATTAATTTAAAACGTTGCGAGGGCACGCGCACTTGTTTACATGTTCATTGTAAATTGAAAACTAAATTCAATTACTTGAACATAAATAACAAAGAAGCTTTAGTTATCAGCAGCCGATGGCTCTGGAAAAATCGAAAGAAATACATGGAATATTGGGAATATTAATTGTCAGGGTTGGGGAATTTTGTACTAACCAAAAATGTAATAACTTAATAATATGAATGTGATAACTTCTCATATTCAATTTTCGTTAAAATATTGGTTAAATAGTTGATATTCCTACTAACTAGCACCACTTGCAAAAGTGGAAAAATTGAACAAAGAACGCTGATGAGATGGCGTAGCGGCCTCGAAATCAGTACTGATCCGTTCTGCTGGTTTAATGACTATGAAAAATATTCTTAATATTCCACTCTCAAAAAAATTAATAAATAGAATGCAATCACGTTCATTTATTAAAAAAAAAAATAAATAAAAAATAATTTGCAGTTTCGCAGATTTGAACCTATAGCCTGTTGGGAAATTAACATCCTGTAATACAATTATAATAAAAATACTTTCAGCCAAATATATGTAAAAAATTTGAAAAAAGGCAAGAAATTAAACATGAGGTTTCCGAAATGGCAATGATGAAATTCCCAAGTACACAAAGTGTTCATCGGTAGTATGAGTCTATGGATTATCATTGGAAGATATTTTAGGAGTTGTATATTAAACACAATCGTTTACCAGTCGTCTAACAGTTCCGATCGTAAATTCGACTATTTTATTTTGTCGTTAGGGCGACCCTAATGTATACACTTGTACTGTTATTATTTCGCTTAATCCTTAGAATATACAATTTAACGAGACAAAACAGCAAATATGGTTTTAAGAAATTTCAATGGAAATTTTTAAAAATTAAATATTTCGAACATCAATTTATTTCATTTTGTGATGAATATACCGGGCCTTAGCCGACAAAGTTTATTGTTGTCTAGAACAATTCGAAAATAATAATAATAAATTTTGGCAAAACAAAATATTTGCTTATTTTTCTTTTATAAGTCCATTTTTGCATGAGCAATTCAAATGAGTTGACAGTTTGGGTGGGTGGGTGTATTTTCACATAAAATTTGAAATGCGTATTGCGGCTTGCCTGGTGGTCGATGCGTACCAACCATGTCGAGATATATTGAACTTGATTACGAGACAAGAAAAACAACAATATTTAAATAGGTATAAAAAGAAAATGTTTACACAATGTGTACCGTCCAATAACGATAGAGAGACCTTATAAATGCAACAATTCTTTTGAAATTTTTGCTTGAGAATATTGCTACGCTACGTTTCAAACACACATTTAATTTTATTCTTATTAATGTACACAATTTCTTTAAATTTCATTAAAAAATTTACTTAAATGCATGAAACAAGGAAAAGCTTTTAACTGCATTTATTTTTTTATTTAAAACCCATACATGTGCACACATTTACAAATATGTACTTATGTAAATGTGGTTGCTTAAAAATAATAACTTTGTATCATTTTATACAACTTTATACTTAATTTTAGTTCCGCACAGTCTTATATAGAGTATTTTCCTCAATCATTCATTAATATTTTTGCCAGCATTCCTGCACATTAATTTGTTTTTGCATTTAACTTTAAAATGAATCGTACGATTTATTAACTAACAAAAACCATCAAAAACAAAACAAAAACCTCACTGACAGTTATTTGCTGGTATTGGTAAAATATCTGTGCATAAGTATACGCAGATCGCGTGTTATGCGTTGCGATATCACGCCATTCACATGACTCCTCATTGCTGATAAAAAAACAGAGCAAGATCGTGGAAAGAAACAACTTGGTAAAAAACATACAGCGGCGCAATGAATAACTTTCACTAGAGCAAAACATATTTTTGTTTTTCCGATTTATGCAACATAAAACTGTACAACATAAAAAAATAACTACAAAAAATTAGTACCACATCGCAGTTGTACACAGTGTTACCAATAGATATCTCGAAAAAAATACCTAAAAAAAAACGATTTTTCCATACACGATGAAAAAATTTCCCCTACAAAAATCCCTACGCATTTTTGCCATTAAAATAGAAGAAAACCATTAGTTATAAAGAAATATACCTTTAAACTTTTGGTAAAAAATAAGTAAAAAAATTAAATAAGTATATAATACATACATATGTACATACTTTTAATTAAAAAGTTTTTTAAAAATTAGTATGAATAGTTCTATTCAAACAAAATTTTAAAGGATAATTCATTTATTTTAATATTAATACACATAATGTAAGGCCCCTTTCAGATTAGGCAACTTTAATTGCGCAAGTATAATTTTCATTTTTATTTATTTTCTTTTGAACTTGCTTTTATGTTCAAATTCAGCAACTTTGTTGAGCAAGTTTAATTTTGTTGTGTTCGAATTTTCTTAATTTGTAGACGTTTTGTTTCATTTCTCATATAATTTAAAATGATTCCGCCTTTTTATTGCAGTCTAAATATGAGAATAAACGAACATTGAAAATGCATTATTTGTTTCATTTCATTTCGCTTCCAATTTCTCATAATTTTTTAACTTTTTATTCACTTATTAACAAATATAAAAATTTCTTAACACAAAATTAGACAACATACCGAAGAAGAAATAGAAGACAATGTCAAAAACAATTAAATATCCCAAGACAAGAATGACAGCAGAAACAGAATTGCCAAGTACAAGCAAGTCTGTACTCAAATCTCGGCAATTCTTTCCCCTTCAAACCGACCTTTCCTCTCACACCCACGAACACAAGACTTGCGCAAGTAAAGTTGCCTAATCTGAAAGGCGCCTAATTCCTTTAATTTAAGGATATGATATAAGAACTTTCATTTAATTAAAGTATAAAAACAATGTCATTTTAAAAGTATTCCCCCTTATTCTATTTGTCAACGTCAACGTCACGTCAATACAGTATGAAATTTAGAACATTTCTATACTCATTCTCTTCAACGACATAGAGAGTAGTAAGAGGCTGTCAGAAATAGTTAATTGTTGTACAGAAAGGGTATGTAAGATGTCCTATTTGACGTTGGGGTATTATTTATAGTTCTTTTGAGCTAAATCTTTATATAATAAATTTAATACGGATACACAAACAACAGGATATTTTAAAATTAATAAAGTTCTTATGAATTTAATTTTCTAAACTGACATTCTATTTTCTAAAGTACATTCAAAATTAATGCACTCTTTTCCGCTATTTTGCTGATATGATCGAAATTGAACTTAAACTTATGTGGCTCAATTTGTTTCGCCTTTTCGCAAACATTTCTCACTATTGAACTCTGGAAATACATTTTTAAGGGATTTTAAGGAAAAGAAAATATTATTAAAAAACGCTATATGTAATTGCATTTATTGCATAAATAATGCGATATGACGAAAAAATTCCTACATTTTGGAGAATATAAAAAATCTGTCCGATTTTCCCCCTGCGCTTCTATTTTAGCATCGAAAAGACATGGACGGATTTTCCATTACTTCGGGCAACACTGGTTATACATATTTAGTGTCACAGGTGATATTCAATTCGTTAAACGTTTAATTACTACCCGATGAACTCTTAAACCGGCTATTTTCGATAAACGTTTAAACCATTTAATTTCGATACATTAATCGTCTAAGTAAAATTTTATATTTTTTATTTATTTGTACAACACTTCGCATAGTATCGGTGCTCAGATGCCGACGGGGTGCATGAGGTCATATGTAGGCGATGTTATTAGCCCGTATTTGTATCAGTTCCTCCACATAAGATGTAGCAGCGTAGTTAACTACGGAGCCGTAGAAATTAACTAACGCGAGTGAGACGTAAAACGCCGCAAACAGCGTTGCCATAACTTTTTCAAAAAAAACTGCAACTTTAGAAAAAAAAAACTGGGTTTCACGTAAAAAAACTGCACATAAAAAATTCACAAAAATATATAGTATTTGTATTTGTATTTATTTGTATGTTGAAATACTTTACAAAGTAAATTTGCAAAGTATTTGGTGCACAGATGCCGACGGAGTGACTTAGATCATATGCCGGCGATGTTATTAACCCGTATTTTCCGTTACTGTGACTGACTGTACACGACCTATGCCTTCACATAATATATAGTTTTTTTCATATTTTTTTATTAAAACAAAAACATAACACAACAAATTAAATATGATATACATCTACATATAACAAAGCAATTCATTTTAATAAAAAATATATAGGTACATAGGGTTTAAATAAACAAAAAGAGTTCATTATTATTCAGATATAATACTGCCTGCTCCAGAATTTCGACAAGTCGATGTCGTTCTCATATTTATATTGAAACCAATAATTAAAAATTTAAATTTCTTTGTATGTACATAGAAAAACACAAGGCATATCTATCTACCAGGTACAACCATTTCTACAAAAATAGAACACTTATTGTAGAAACTACCTTAACAGTTGCAAAAATCGTTAAACGACACTACTAAGTTTGACGTTTTATCAGGTTAGGCTAGTGAGCTCGTGCTCCCACCTACAATATACACCTTGGTAAAATTCAACTTGCTTTGTGGTCAGGGGTGCAAAAAGATGTATGTGATAATTACATACTCGTATAAAAAAGTATAGTTAAACCTTGCCACAGTTATATTAAGCAAATAGGGTAAAATTATGGTTTCAGAAATTGCAATTAAAATAACAAAATTAAGAGTAAAAAAGTAAAATGTAAAAACTGCAAAATCTGCACAATTTACAGAAAAACTGGTTTTTAAAGAAAAAAAACTGCAAAACTGCTCAATGCTTAGAAAAACTGTCAAATGCAGATAAATCTGCACATTTGGCAACGCTGACCGCAAATGATCAGCGGTCCGGGTGCATCGAAAATATAGTTGCCCACGAGGCGATTCGAATACCCTAGTGTAATTGCAAAATAGTGCTCAATAATTAGCTTTATTGTGTTTGGAGTTTTATGCCTTCAAATTCGACAAATTGTAATAGCTTAAAGCTAAAATATTCTTTAATCTATTGCAAAATGTCGAATCTCAAGGCGAAAACCCAACAACAATAAGGGTGAATATGTTGTAGTAATCTGGGATATTGCAAAATCCATAACAATAAATGTACTCGATGGTTTTGCAAAATAATCGCTTAATAGCAATCAGAATGTTTTACAATTGGAATTTTCTCAGTGATTACACAAAAAACACCTGATGTTGTTATACTCAATCGAGTTCACTCATTATCAGTTGTGTTACACAATTGCGAAGATAAGAAAAATTTGTATCACTTATTGGAAACACTTAATAATAAATTAACATTTAATATTATTATTTTTCACAAGTATTTAATAATTATTTGCTTTTAGTAATGAAAAATTACGAAATTATGGAGTAATTGATTGCTGTATCCTTTTCAGCGTAAACTTGTAATTTTATCATACACTGTGCAACAAAATTTTTTCAATAACACACACATTGTCCTCTACATACATACATACATATTTATGTACTTATGTATTTCATTTCGATGCAAATGCCCATGCAAAGATGGGATTACCAGCACTAAAACTTTACAAGTTCTTGAAAACGCTTTTTTTGTTATCGGCTCTGATCGTTGACTCTCTGTTTTTCTGAGGAATTTTCCGTTGCTATTTTTAAGGCGGATTCACCCATGCATTCTTAAGAAAATGTTGTTTGTTATTTTTAAATGAAGTTTGACGTTTCCCTCAGAGAGAGAGAGAGAGAGAGAGAAATTATTTCCGGAGAACTCTCTGATTGAATTTATTTAATTTTATATTTATTCCGAACAAACTTGAGATGCCAATAAACTAAATAAAAGTTGAATTTAGTTGCCCCATCTTAAAATTTCCGAATACATTTTGTTTACAACGGCAGCTTTGATTTTCTTGATAACAGCTTTTGAAATGAGTGAATCGTTACCCAGAAAACTCTCATTAAAAATATTATTCTGCGGAAAATAAATTTCTTCAGAATCAATGGGTGAATCTGCCCTTAAGCGTAACGCTATTGTCAAAAATTTTTTTCTTTTAGTAGGACCAGCGCTTACATGCGCAGTTGTAATTGCGCCGGAAATGGAATTAAGGATGGTGGGAAGAGATGAGAAGATAGAGAATTTTTTTAGCTGTTTTAACCTTTACTTCCCCATATAATTTTTGTTGCAGGGCCGACAAAAGAGAGTGCTGTTAATTATCTTAATCGTTGCTGGTTATGTTCAGTGGCCAGTGCTTTGCCCTTCATCACTGAACCAGGCCGACAAAAAACAAACACAACCATGTACTAAAGGTGGTCAGAAGAATTCGATACTTTCTGCTTCATAGTCTCGTGTTAACTACTTCAGACAACAATATTTTGTATAGACATATATTTGTATTGTTAAGTATATTGAATTAAAATTTTTAAGCTATTGTTGCTAACGTGTTTTTAACTCAGAAATATATAATAAATATTCCAAATTACAAGGGAAAGCTAACATAAATTTAATTATCCAACTTACACAGCAGAGCAGAGCAGCTGTTTTCGAAAACCGCTACAATTTCATCATCAGTACTCATGTGTATTTTTGCCTATGATCACATATTAGTTGGCTTTGTTGAATGATAACAGTTCTTGTTTATAAAAATTTTCTTATGACAGAAGTAGAATTCGAGAAGAGTATCGAAGTTATGGCAACACTCTCTAAATCCCTGTGCTGTTGTTTGATTGTTTTATTCACGTCCCAATTTCTGTATTTCTGAAGTCATATTATTCTTATTTTTTCGCTTTATATGCGTACGACGTTCATGATCGATATCATGGTGAAATTTTAAGAACATCTTAACTATATTTTAGCTTTTTCTGCGTAACGCAATGTTAAACATGTGGGGGATTCACACTGTAGTCATAAAGTCATAAAAAACGAAACGTCATGTCAAGTTTTTCTTCATTGCTGAACATTCATTTAATATATTACGGATGATAAAACAAAAGAAAATATAAAAACTGACTAGTACCGTCAAGTCTGTACCTCTTTTCACGCTCTTCACCGCTCTCTCCTAAAAGATCAAGACTTGACGAGTCAAACCTGATGTGTGTGAAAGAGGTCTTACACCCATACCTAAATACGGGCGGAAAGCGGAACGTTTTTCTCCGCTGAGCGTTAACGCTGAAATGTCATACCTAAACAAAAGCGGCAGCGTTATGTAAAAAAGCAATAAAAACAGGGTTATCAAACAAACAAATTAAACAGCCCTGATTATTTTAACAGCTGGACGGACGACATTTGTGATTTTGTTATTGAAATTTTGTACAAATTACAAACGTACATACATATGTATGTATATAATCATATTGTAAATATTTTCTTACCACCATTTTCTAATACGAAGTGCACAAATTTTTTCTTTTATTATATATTTCACTTTTGTAAATCTTTGCTCTTTTTCTCTGGTTACAATTCTCTTCTTTTGCAACCAACTTCATTAGAAAACGCTCTGTCAAAATCGGATTTTCCAATAGCAAAGCGTTGCCGCCGCGTTATTTCGGTATGCTCCATACAAAATGTATGGACATGAGAACTTTTGACAGCTAAAAAACGCTTGCCGCCCGTATTTAGGTATGGGAGTTAGTTTTTGCGATTTAGTTCTCTTT
The DNA here is from genome assembly GCA_951800035.1 of Linnaemya tessellans. Lineage (NCBI taxonomy): Eukaryota > Metazoa > Arthropoda > Insecta > Diptera > Tachinidae > Linnaemya > Linnaemya tessellans. The sequence continues at coordinate 92,150,589 of OX637534.1, forward strand.
TAGCCGTGAATCATATAAAAGTAAAGGCGGCAAACATATACTATCGCCGTATCGCCTAAAGATTTTCAGCCGTTCGACTCTGATCTGTATGACAAAACAAAAACATACCTGAAAGAGTTCTATTATTTTATGACTTTTTTGTATGCAGCACAACACCAACATTTTTAAACTGGTCTAAAATATTACGACTTTATGACAATATGACCAAATAGCACACAGTGTAATTACACCAATTGTTATTTACATTGCGTTCTTAATATTAAATCAGGTTTAATATATTAGATTATAAATATATACTATTTATGTAGTTTGTTTTTTATTTTATTTTTTTAATTTTATTTTATTTATTTATTTAATGTAATTTTTTTTGCTTTTAAATTTCAATGCAAATGTAACATCGCAATTTCTACAGATTTATTGCTGACTAAAGCATTTATTTTGACGCCAAATCGTTTTTTATTCTTTAAATTGCATATTGTACAACATGCATTTGTTTATACAGATCAAAAGCCTTCTTTTTTTTTTTTGTTTCGGGAACTGACGTAAATAAAACATGAAGCCTACACGGCCGGTATCCGGTATTGTCGGGTAATAAAAATATTTGGCATTCGTTAGTTTATTGATACATAGAGAAAAAGACCGAAATATTAATAGCATTTTTAGTAAAAAGGAATTACATATAAAAAACACTTGCTAAATTTTGCTTTTCTACTTGACAAAAACAAAAATAAAACATATTTTGTTATATACTTATTGTAAAACAACTAAATAATTCATATATGACGAATAGCAATTGTCTGTTCTTAATTTTTATTTTTGTGTCAAGAGTTAAATAATTTACAAAATTTTTGTTTTGTTTTATTTGCACAGATCTTGTAAATTCTATTTCATTGTGTCCCATTTAACCTTGAAGTTTTAATAATGGTCTTCTATATTTTATTTTAGAAAATCTGTTAGAAAGTTTTATGCAAATTATCTATTTATTTTGTTAAACCATTAACACGAAAAGTGGTAGTACATAATAATTACTAATGATATTTGTTCAGTAATTATGTTTTCCAATGAGGAATTACAAACTGTACTGAAAAATATACTGAAAGGAATGTAATCACATTTTCCTAAAAGGAAAATTTTTTACCTGCTCGTTGCCTTTTCTTATATATTTTACTAATACAAAGTGATTTACAAAATTAGAGCCTTAAATTTTTGGCCCTCAAAAATTTACTTTTATGTATATAAAAAAGATAAATTGAAAATCGATGATATTAAAAAAATTGTTTAAAAGACTAAAACAGGGAACCGATCTGTTTGCATACCAAACTAAACATGACTTGATAGTAAATAATTTCAAATTATCTTCGAAGGAAAAATGCACCTTGAGTGGCATCCATCATGATTTAGAGTTAAAGTATGTCCTAACATGTATGAACACACACACACACAAACACGGTTATGTAATTCTTTCTTCAAGTTAAAGTTATAGAAATTTAAGAAACATAACAATTCGCGTTTCATTGGCAATTTACTCGTTACACATTTTAAGAGGAGAACGAAAAGCTCTTGTTCTCTTTACACCAGCCAACTAAAATATTACACGAGACTTTAATAAAAACATGTGTGTAAATTTGTGTTTACAACTGCAAATGAAATAAGTAAAAACGTGATATTCGACCGGGTCGAATCTTAAATACCTTTCAAATATTTAGTAAGCAAATTTAAAATGTTTAACTTGATGGGACATAGTTCCTTCTCTCTGTACCCAATTTTTAATCTCCATTTTGCCGGAATCATTCCGGGAAGGGCCGTGGGGCAGACGTTTTACATCTGCAAGATCAGATCATATCTCAGCTTCTTATAGGCTTAAGGAATAAAAATTATTCAATATTTACACTATTTTTGCATATAACATCGTAAGTCAACGCCCACTAAAGGGGGGCGGGGTACAAAAATATATCATGTTTTCCACAGCCATTGCTAGATCGTCTCAGACTTCATCACTGATCAAGAATATATATACTTTATGAGATCCAATTCTTTTTGGAGAGCATTAAAACTGTATTTTGTCGGGGCCTCTCTGGCAAAGACAGTGGGGAAGACATTTCACCTTTGCCATAAAACTCCGAAAATAAATGTTCGGAATAATTATATATAAAATTTATTTAAAATTTTTTTTATAGGGTCATTTAGGGGGCAAAAGGGGAGGAAAGAGTAGGGCAGAGGAGTACCAGGTTACGTCTCAGTTTCGTCATTAAAGCTTAAAAATTTTATTTTTAAAGAATGTAGGCTTAATTAAAACAATCTGTTAAATTTGTACACTATTTTTGCATATAATAAGGCCCACTAAAGGGACGGGCGGGGTCCAAAAATAATTTTTTTTATTTTATGGCTCCAAGTTTAACGCGTTGACCTTCTTTGGCATAAAATTATATCATTTGCTTAACAAAATTACAGAATAAATTTTAAAAATTATGTTTTTTTTAGAGGTTGGTTTAGTTCTTCTTAGGGGAACTTTTTTCCTTCTGGCCCGATTCAGCCCATTTACGAACTTGACCTGTGCTATCCTTCAAGATATACTTATACCAAATTTAAAGAGTCTGGATCTTTTCCTTTGGACTGAAGCCAGATTTTCACAGGCGGACGGACGGATGGACATGCTCAGATCGTGTAAGATTTCATAACTGTTCAAGAATATATATACTTTATGGGGTCTTAGATGGATATTTCGCTGCGTTACAAAGGGAATGACAAAGTGAATATACCCTCCAATTCTTTTTTGGAGGGTATAAAAAGAAGTGGAAAGACCTTGTTATTTTTCGAGCAAATTTATATCTAGTTTTTTAACTGTTTCAATATGAATTCAAAATTGTGTATATCTACATAAAAATTACTTTTAAACCATTTATGTTTCATTAATATTAATGAACATTAAGATATTTAAATTGTACCACAAAATTTCTAACATATTTATTAAAAACATTTTCAATGCCAATATTTTCAATATAAAAAACCTCATGCCACAAAAAAGTCAGCCAACACATGCAATGGATACACATACAGTATGGCGTGCAGTTAACAACTCATTGTTTGTTGAAAACGCAAAATATCTATTGAAATTATTATTTTTTTATTAACTTAAGTTTTTTTTTAAAAAATCATAATAAAAAATATATATTTAGTTTGTTTTTTTAATTGTATGATAAAAAATTCTAGCAGCTTTATTTTCATATTCATAAATTATGTATTTCAATACTAATAATATTTATGTAAAAGTCTTTTTTTATTTACACACTCGTAAGTATAAAAAATGACTTGCAAATGTTATGCAATTCCCTGCTTTGTTCCTGCAACCAGACACAGTGGATCTACACTTTTGAATTACAATATTACAATTATCTATTTGAATTGAATTTTGTTTAAAATTTCAAACTGAGTTTCTATTTTATCAAATCTATTTTGTAAATCGCGTTGCTTAACTATTTAATTTTGTTATTTAAGCAAATTACAAGTTTCAAACTTAAAACGCATTGTTAAACTTTAATGTTATTATTGTGCAAATTAATAATTAATATTTTTTCAATTGTACATTTACACGCACTTATTCTTATATAAAATGTACATTGAACTTCTGTGTACACTGGTTAAGAGTCAGTTTTGTTTTTTCTTAATTTAATACAAAAATAAAAACATTTTATTTATATACATAAGCCACTATAATCAATAATACGCTAAACTACTCGTATAATATAAAACAATTAAAACGCATCAACAATTGCTTTATTGCGGTTGTGAGTCAGTGAGCAGATAAAATACGGGCAGTTCCATACGAATATGCACTGTTTGCTACATACACATAAGAGAATAATAAATTTTATTATTATGTTTAAATTTCTTATAATTAAATTTACAAAAAACTAAAGAGAAAAAAGCACTAGCAAGTATAGGCTATCGGCTAACGAATAAGAGAAATAAAATGTGTGTTGCCATGAGATTTCCATTGACGTTCCCGCACTTCTATTCTTGCTATCAATGATCAGTGATTGTCAAAATTAGAGCTTTGCAAATGTATGATTTTTTTTTGTGGCACGCATGAATCCCGTGAATCGTGATTATAATGTGATTCAAAATGTAGAACCGTGCACTTAAAACAGAAGACAAGTTTGAGTCTGTAAACAAATTAAAACCGAGGATGCTGTTCGGACCGGGTGCAACTCTAGACTCAGTGGTACTTATGGTATCTATCGAATTTTACATGGTTGTAGTAATTGTATTCCGCAAAACAGTATATAATCGTGATGCATTTGTTTGGTTTCAAATAAATATGCGTATGGAAATAGATACGCTGCAGTAATGTTGCGATTATCATTAGTTAATACATACATATGTATATAGTTACATACATACATATGTACCTACATATCATTGGCTTAGACTCTAAGCCTTAAAGTGTAAACCTGTTAAGTACACTTTTTTATACCGTCCAAAAAAGAATTGGCGGGTATATTCATTTTGTTGTTATGTGTGTAACGCAGTGAAATATCCCTTTAAGACCCCATAAAGAATATATATTCTTGATCAGTGATGAATTCTAAGACGATCTAGGCATATCTGTCCATCTGGGGAAATCACGATTCAGTCCAAACGAAAGAGCCAGACCCTTGATAGCCCAGGTCAAGTTCGTAAATGGGCTGCATGGGGGCTAGCGGGAAAGAAGCTTCCCTAAGAAGAACTAAAGCAACCTCTTAAAAACCACATAAGTTTTTAAGAGCCGCAAAATAAAAAAAAAACCTAATTTTTTGTAAATTTTTACAAAAAAGTGTAAAAATTTAACAAATTGTATTACTTACGGCTACATTCCTCAAAAATAAAAATTTCAAGTTTTTATGATGAAGCTGAGACGTTACCTGATCCTGCGTCTGTGGATAACTCGATAGTTTATATTATATGGAAAAATAGTGTAAATATTTAAAAAATTGAATTCCTTAAGCCGAAATTCCTTAAAAATTTAATTTATAAGCTTTTACGACGAAGGTAAGATGTTGTCAGATCTTCGCCTGTCTGTATTAAAATAATTATTTTTATACCCTCCAAAAAAGAATATGTCGGATATATTCACTTTGTCATTTCGTTTGTAACGCAGCGAAATATCCACCTGAGACCCCAAAAGGGAATATATTCGTTCTTGATAAGTGATGAAATCCAAGACGATATGAGCATGTCCGTCCGTCCGTCTGTGGAAATCACGATTCAGTCCAAACGAAAAGAAAATTTTGGTATAAATATATCTTGAAGGATAGCACAGGTTATGTTCGTAAAAGGGCTGAATGGGGCTAGAGGGAAAAAAGTTTCCCTAAGAAGCACTAAACCAACCTCTAAAAAAATAACATAATTTTTAAACTTCTTTTCTAATTTTGTTAAGCAAATTATATATTTTTATATTAAAGAAGGTCCATCGCGGAAAACTTGGAGCCATAAAACAAAAATAAATAATTTTTGGACCCCGCCCCCTTTAGTGGGCGTTATTATATGCAAAAATAGTGTAAAAATGTAACAAATTGTTTTACTTAAGCCCACATTCCTTAAAAATAAAATTTTTAAGCTTTAATGACGAAGCTGAGACGTAACCTCCCCCTTTGCCCCCTAAATGACCCTACAAAAAAATATGTTTATTTAATTTTGTATATAATTATCCCAAACATTTATTTTTAGAGATTTATGATAAAGGTGAAATGGCTCCCCCACAGCCCTTGCTAGAGCGTCTCCTTCAAAATACAGTTTTAATACCCTCCAAAGAGAACTGGACACCATAATGTATATATGTACATATGTATATCCTGTAAGACGGTCTAGCAATGCCCATATGTTCGTCTGTGGAAAACATGATATTGTCTATTTTTGAACCCCGCCCCCTTTAGTGGGGCTTGACGTACGATATTATATAAAGGAACTCTGTTAAACATTTTAAATTCACTTACTAAATATTTGGAGGGTATTTAATATTCGACCCAGTCGAATATAACGTTTTTACTTTTTTTTTTACTTAAGCCAAATAATGTAAATTTTAATAAGAATAAAAATAGTTTTTATTTACTTAATATTTGGAGGGTATTTAAGATTCGACCCGGTCAAATATAAAGCCATCGGAAGTAGAACGAAACGCCGCTTTGACTTGCCAAAACATTTACTTCAATTTGAATCTCCACAATTCGAGAAAACTATTTTGTTGGTAGGTATAAGTTCTTAAGTGTAGAAATTATAGAATTTGTTTGACTCTCCTGTAAAATTCGAGTCAAGTGAGTTAGCAGGTTTGCACTCTAAGGAGACGATATGGTATGTATGTATGTAAGTACATACAAAAGTATGTGTCTTGAAAAGCACAATTCATCCATGCCATGCAAAACAATTAATTGAATATTACGCTTTTCTATTATTCTTGCTAAAATATTTATGTATGTAAATCAATACTAATGTTTTAAACATACTTATGTATGTAGTGCACACATACATATGTACTATGTATGACGTATCCAACCCGATCTTGTCTTCTTTTCCTTGTGTAGAATGATAAAAACAAAAGTATAATATTAAATAAATTATATATGTGATGTGTGTGTTTGTCTCGTCGCCAAATTTATATATTAACGGATGTTCAAAAAGTCTACAGACAAAATAGAAAATACATGCATAATTAACACTTTCATATTCAAATAGTGATTTGTATACAAACAGACTTGTGTGCTATCAAAATTTGATAATCAAATACAAAAATTTGATAATCAAATACAAATTTATATTCATAAAACTAGAAAATAATTTAATGAACTAAAAGCTATTGCCAGATGGAATTGTTTCATTATGACGATTTTCAAAGCTTTTTTATTTATTTAATTAGTCAGCCTATGGAAAAAAACTCTTACAGGCCAGTAGAAAGATTATTTAACTAAATAATTAAATTAACTATTCAAGAAATTCATGATACAGTACACTCGCGATAATATGAACTAATTAAAATCAATCCTGCACGATTGTTCATATTTACAAATGACATCTAATATCCTTTTAAATCGTTTTGCAAACATATATATATATATATATATATATATATATATATATATGTATAGATATGTATATTTTTTATTGAATAACAAAAACTCTAGTTTACGACCTTATGGACACGATCATGTACTAAAAAGCAGAGTAACAGCACCCTTCTTCGTCGGTCCTGTAGCAAAAAAATTAGCCGGCGAAGTAAAAAGGTTGAAATAGCTACAAAAAATTCTCTAACTTCTCATCTTTCTTTATCCCGCCCCTCCTTTCTAGTTCCGGCACAATGCACTGCATATGTAGGGGTCATCCTCTGAGTGCTGGTCCACAATAAAAAAAATAAATAAACTTATGCTTTTCAGTATGCATATTTGCCAACTTTTATATTTAAAGATTAATATAGAACTCGAGCGGAATGTAAGCGCTGACTAAAACATGTATGTAAGAAATTTTTATTGGCAGCTGAAGACAATTTAAAAGCAGACCGCCTAGGGAAATCCCCAAATTATTATGCAGTTGAATTAGAATTTAACCACTACTCTGTTGATTTATATATTAAATCTGTGTAATACATTTTTATAAAATTTTTTTTTTAATTTACGCAACAAAATCGATATTGTGATGTTCCAATACATTTCACTAAGTTTTATTTAATTTGCTGTTACATTCCGTTCTAGTCGACCAACTGAGTCTTTATGTATTTTAAAGGTTTTCATGCTAAATTTTCTTAAAAAAGATTTCAAATACATTTTATTTTTTTATGAATATGGGATAAAAACTTTAATACATACATATGACGCGATATGCTGGCTTATTCGAAGGGAATAAACATACATATGTATATGTATTTATGACATAATCTTTAAATGGGGCTACTAATTAATTTTTTTTCTTTTTAGTTTTGTTTTATAAAATTTTGTTGACATATATTCCATTTTTACACACCAGTTTTCCATTTTTATATACCAATATTACGTAATTATTTTTGATATACAGTTAAACTTCGATAAAACTAAATTCGTTATAACGAAAAACTTAATATAACGTATGTTTTATTGATTCCCTTGAGAAAACCTCTTTTTTTCATACAAAAATACACTATAGCTATAACGAACAAATTCTGAGCAAAAGAGCCTTTCGTATAACGAAATATTCCTTCAAATGCCTCAATACAACGAAATCAGAATAAATCCTAAATGGTAAAGTCCCGTTATAAAACAGCGAAGTCTTAATGTATTGACAATCGCATTTCTAAAGCCTCTATACAACGAAGTACTCGTACAAAAGCCTCTGTACAAAAAGAAGTACTCGTACAAAAGCCTCTATACAAAGAAGCAAGAATAAAATTATAGCAACATGTTTTATTTTTTATTTATCTCATGAAATTGAATAATGAAAAATTTAATAAAGAAAACTATAGTTATAACGAAATTTTTTTCGTATTTCTTCATATTTCGTTATATCAAGGCTTTGCTGACTATTTATAGCGAAGCAATGGCTATAACGAAGTATTTTCATATTCCCTTGGAATTCGTTATATCGAAGTTTCGCTGTAGTTATAACTTTTCACCTTCAATAGCTTTGATAATATAGCACGAATATTGTATATTAAATTAAAACTTGTTTTACTTCATAGAAACATTTATGGGCTTTAAAACCGTAGAGAAGATATACATATATTTGATTCCTTTGATATATAATTGAGAATTGACACGGACGTTGAAGCTCAAGTAACTATATTTTATATTTATAAACTGCTTATTAAGAAATTTGTCAAGTAGGAAGGTTATAAGCATAACATATTTTTATAAGGTCTGTAATCCGTTTGTAGCTCTTAAGTAAGTTTTTATTTAAATTCAGCGATTTACAATTAAGACTGTCTGGCAACTACGAAATGTGTAAACAATAACACAAAGCCATAAGTAAAAACAAATCAACAGATGTTGTTGCTGGGTAGAGTAGAAAAACACAAATATTACCAAAAGAAAACACAAAATATTGAGCAAAAATGACGACAGTTGATGCAATGCGAAGTGTGCAAGTTGCAATGCTGCCACGAATATATATCCAAGTATGTTCCAAATTGTATATGGTTCTTCATCAACATGTTTTAATAAATTATTTTGTGGTGTTGGTGGTGCCATGTGTGTTATTGGTTGAGAGGAAAAGTGGGGAGAAGCCGAAAAAACAAAAACAAGCATTTCTTTCTAATAAATAATTGTATCAAAGTCCAAATCGCATGAGTTTGTGTACTTGCAAAAATGGTTTGAAAGAAACAACACAAAGCGAATAAAAATAACATTGGAAGAATCAAACAATTTTATTTTTTGCCTTAATTCGTAAAATGCAACGTTTGGTGTTGATAAATTTTGTATGTTTTAGGAAATAGGTACCTGCAATAAGACCTTCCTTCCTCTGTCAAATAATTAGAAAGAATTAGTAAGTACCTACATCTATTTCTTTGAAAAATATTATTTGGATTTATGTAAGTATTTAAAATAATATAGTTTACCTTTTGTAAACAAGTGTGTGCCGTGCAAATGGAGAATTATTTATTTTTTTTTAGTTTTTTCGAAAAACTAGCGAGTTTCGTTTTATTGCATGAAGTTTTTTATCACCTTTAGGTTTTTTATTCTCTACACTAACTCACTCTATTTCACAATCTTTCTGCTTTTTATTTAATCAAAAACTTCAAAATAGAAACACTTATCAAAACTTAAACAAATTCATGTGTTTCAAGTTGGATTTATAAAATTATTATTTGTAAGCTTTATTATCTTTTCTTTACTAAATTAAGTAAGTTTTTGTGTTATGTGTAGGGGATTTTCCCTACATTTAAACTTTTTATTTTAATATGTATTTTGCTTTTTTCTTGTAGTTGCTCCGACAAGTGCGATTATTAAACTAAAACTTGCGCGTTGACGACCTCGAATGTTATAAGAAATAAAACGAGCAAACGACCGAACGATAGCAAAATTCAATAACACAGCACAAAAACCGTTTTAATCAAATTATTCTACTACTAATTTAGTACTCAACCTACTCAACGACAAAGAAGCAAGAGTAAAAATTAATTTAATTGCACTCTCGCTTAATGATTGTTTGGAAAAGAGTAACGGCCAAACAAATCCCCTTGATAACCCCAAATAGTGGGGATTTCGTTTTGTTTACAAAAGCTCACACGTTTCTTAGTTCTCTTATTAGTTTATTCAGTGCACTCTTAAAGATCACTGTTATTGTTTTCATATAGAAAAGCTTTTCCTGTTTTGTTTCTCATACTTGATTGTGTATAATTTAACTACATTTTTACATATGTAGTATGTATAGTGTTGTGAACATACATTATTTATTCTTACCAACATAAATATGAGAGTATTTAATTAGATAAAATAACAAGTTTTTCTTGCAATTCAACTTTTTAATAGTTTACACACTTACCACCACGTAACTAACAAGCTCATATAATTACCCAGTTAACGTTTTTACCGGCATATTGTACACCTGAAGACAAACAACGATTTGTCTAATACTCTCTTATAGCCTTTTTACACTGACCTACATCTTTGTGAAACGCATGGAAGATGTTGAAAATGTGAAACATGAATTTACATTGGCAACATCTTTCATCTTTCATTTATTCAGCTGTCAAAAAATAAAAGAAAAGACGCATAACTTTTGTTAAAAATAAAAAATATTTAAAAAAATGGATATGGAGAAGGCATTTATCATTCGATTAGTTGATAATTTGCAAGAACAAATCCAAATTTTAATGCAGTGCATTCATATATTGAACGCCATTCTGGAAGATGATGATGAAGAAGAAGTTTTGGTAGAAGTGACCCTTCCTCGAAAGGTGTGGATGCTTGTAAGTAAAAATATTACAAATAATGAATATTTATTTGTTGAATAAATTTGTATTGTTTATTTTCTGCAATGTCATTTTGCTAGTGATGACCCAAAGAAAATCGATTTTTTGCCATTTTTTTAGTGATGACACTTAAAATAAGGAAAGATGTAAGGTGGAACAAAATGAGAAAGGATCATCTTCTGCAGATGTAGAAAGATGTAAACTTTTTTCCCTGTATAATTCTTATGGGAAGATGTTAACATCTTTGCAAATTGATGAAAGATGTAAGATGTAGGTCAGTGTAAAAAGGCTATTAGGGCCGTAACTAACTAGCCTACATAATAATGCGGTCTTTTATATATGACATGTGCTCTAGTTTGGTGGTGTAGATCAAAAATGAAACTGTGCAACACTGTTTTTGGCAGCTCAGCTGTTTTCGTGTAACATGCTGCTGTTAAACATGCTCAGTTTGGTCTATAATTTAACCATGAATCGACTTACAACGAACAACGCTTGCAGATTATTGAAGTTTATTATCAAATTTCATTCATTAAGAAAGTGCATCGTGCATTTCTTCCATTTTATGTAAGTTTTGTGGGAAACTGTGAATATTGTGACCAGTGTTGGCAGAAATAGGAGAAAACCCTTACATGTGGGTATATCGGACATATGTAGGGAAAATCGGACATATTTTTGTATATTTTTTTAAGTTCAATTTGTATACTAAGATAATTGATGCAAAACAGTGGAAAAGACTTCATTAATTTCGAATGTACTTTAGAAAATAGAATCATTTTATAAAATTAAATTAAAAAGTATTTTATTAATTTTAAAATATCCTGTTGTTTGTGTACCTGTATTAAATTTATTGTTTCAAGATTAACTGCCTATTTCTAATTGTGGAATGAATTCTTTCTTTTGTAGAAATATATTTAAAACAAAAACAAAATTTTATATATTGTTTTTGTTTCAAATGTAGTTATACGAAAGAAAGAAAGAATTCATTCGACAATGAGAAATAGGCAGTTAGTTCAAATAACTATAAATAATAATTTTGAAATTATATTGTTTTTATACTTTAATTCAAATTAGTTAAATGGAATTACATATGTATGTACATACATATATACATATATTATTTTTAAAATAACCTGTTTTTGTACCTGAATTGAATTTGAAATTTTATTTGAAAAGAGCTATTCATATTAATTTTTAAAAAACTTTGTTGTTTTAATTGAATTTAATTAAAAGTGAATATGTATGTATTATTTTTTTAGTTTTTTAATTATTTTTTTTACCAAAGCTTTAATAAACATATGTTTATATTTTTTTATAACTAATGGTTTTCTTTTATTTTAATGACAAAAATGCGGAGGGATTTTTGTAGGGGAAATTTTTTCAACGTGTAGGGAAAAATCGGATTCTTTTAGCAAGAGCAGGTATTTCTTTGAGAAATCTACTTTCAGCACTACTTGTGACTAAAGTTCGCACCAGCACGAAAACGTACAGTGCGGACAGAGCTGTGATCTAGTTATTACGTTTCTGTAATATTAGCTCCATTTTTCTATAACTTCCCTTTTTCGTGCCATATTTTTCTTCAAATCTTCTTTTTGGGCCATATTTTGAGCATTTTAAATAATCGCCTTGCTTTCGATAAGATTTCACAAAGTTTTGCAGACTTTTTGATCGAATTCGTTAAAAAAATGTTGGGTGGGTAATATACATAATATCTACATATGGATGTGTATGGCTGAAAATAATCTTACAAATAAAGCCATACATACATATTGGGGGCCCATATTTATGTATTCATGGATGTACGAGTATGTTTACTGGCATGAGAATCCAAAAGCTTCAAAATATTTTCAAAGTGTGTGATTGCTACAACAATAACAAAAAAGGGGCGCGTGGTGCTGTTTTTTTATTTAATTTATAATTCATAATACCTATTTGTTTTTTACATTTAATTTATTATTTACACAATTTCAGTTTGCTCAAATATTAAAAAAAATAAATAAAAATTCTGTGAAATGTATGACACCTTCATTTGAGTCGATAGAACAATCTATATGTATGTATAAGTTTATATGTATATAATTTCACGTAAATGTTTACCGCAGCTACGCCTCAAATGGTTTATACTCAGAGTCCAATTTTGGCATACTCTCTCCGTTTCACGAAGAAATTCTTCAATGTTGGTGGCCTTATTCCTGTAGACATATGACCCTTAACATAGTCCCACAAAAAATAGTCTAAGGACGTTAAATTGCACTATCTAAGAGGCCACTGGAACAGAAATAAATGTGAAAAAAGCTGTTGACAGAACTCGCCTCTTAATTAGGATATTGTTCCACGTGCTGTGTGGCATGGGGCACCGTCTTGCTGAAATCAAGATCTGGTCTTTTATTCTGGGCCAAAAAAAATGCAATCTCAGGCGAAATTCACAGTAACGTTCTTGGCTTCATTGCCTTTGGAATATGATGTCCATACCGGTCCATTATTGGAACCAAACAGTACACTTTTCGAGATGCATTAGGAGTTCTTGCAATGCTTCACACAAAATATGCCAATTTTGCACTTACTTAGCCGAGCATGAATTTTGATAATAATAAAATTTAATAATCTGCAAGCATTGTGCGTTGGTAAGTCGATTTGTGGTTAAGTTACAAACCAAACTGAACATGTTTAACAGTAACATGTTACAGGAAATCAGCTGGAATGCAAAGACAGTGTAGCTAAACAGAAAGTTGCTAAAAAAATACAGCGATTGGATCTTGGTGGAGTCAATGCCTTCCGCCATTAGCAAGGGTGACTTACTTAAAACCTACCACACACATTTAAGAAACGAACACAAAGTAGCATTTTTTTAACAATATAATTGCCTTTTTTTAAGAGATGATCATAAGAAAATAACAAAAGAAAATGTTATCAATGCAAACAAAAACAGAATTTTAAAAATGTAATGCTACTTTGCCTCTAAGCAAGGAAATGTGTAATAAGTAGTCGATTAATCATGCAACATATGCCAGTACGTGCATCCATAAGATCGTAAATGCCAAAATATTCAAAATAGAATTTGTG